>JAYKKO010000008.1:11257916-12515833 GCA_037074685.1 Glyphodes pyloalis | reverse complement strand
AAGCGTTGTGGAGGTCTGATACCAATAGCTCCAATTTAACCCATTGACCGCCGGACTTTAAATAGAAAATATTGCTCCCGACGCCATGCGTATTATTAGCTAGAATTTTCGCCCAATACGATAGTGATGTGACATGCTGCACTAAGCGATAAGAATAAACGTTTGTTTCGGAACCTTATTACCTATTACTAAGGATAAAGAAATAAATGCTCATACATACTGAACGTAATAAGAAATAATAGATCAATAGTAATTTTATATGTCTTAGTAATCACAAAATTATCACAAGATTTTTTAAAGTATGCAAGGAATTTTGGCGCAACTAGTCGACGCCTTAAAGCGTCATCGGCGATCACAACTTAAATGTTTGACAAATTTTACCTACTCTTATAGTGTTGTTAAGGACTTTATCGATGTAATTGGAAAAAACGCCACTGTGTTGGTCAAAATCAAAATAATATGAATTAATGTCGGTGATGAAATTATAATAAGTACACCTTTTGAACTTATTATGATTTAATTTTTTGTATAAGAAGAGCAACAAAACATTGTATATTTTTTTCTATAGACAGAAACCAAAATATGTTATACGAAGGGGCGTTTTACAAATTTACACCTAAATCATGTTTCCCGGTTTTTACGGTGCATATACACTTAACTATAAACATTCATATTTTTTTATTTAATACATCTAAAAATCACGGTGCAGTGTTTCGTTGAAAAGTCGTATGACGTCACATCTAGATACATTTTAAAACTAGCAGCGACATAGTGAACTTCGAATTTTTATGAGCTTTATCATACATAGTTTTTTTCAGTTGATTGAGTAAACAATAAATATGGGTATTATAATCTTTATGGAATAACTCACGAAATAATTAGAATTTGTTGTCATCCGGTTGTCATGCTCATTAATTTAGTTTGATTAAAATAAATAAGTGCCTCGAAAAGAAACACTTCTCCTACTTCACTATCAGGCGAAGATTTATTAAAAATATCATTATCATCAACTACTTCCAGAATATGTAAAAGTTCAACACAACCCATTATTATTTAAACTATTTTCGTAAATAATGTATTTGTGGGTTTTTACTCAAAAAGTCTACAATATAGAAACACGGACAAAAACTTCAGTAGCATTTAGCTTTTGTATGGTAATTGAAAAAAATATATTTTCTCTATCTTCAACTCCCAACACTATCAATAGCAGCATACGCGCTTATGACGTCACAGGCGGACGACTTAAAGCGTCGTTGGCGTTGGCAGTACATTAAAGTGAACATGACATAGTGGAGTTAGGTGGGTATATCGATAACATAAAATTTTATGAAAAAAAATTAAGGTCTATATTTTAAGCAGATTAAATTCAATAATAAATAGTAAAAACATTAGTCATGAAATTAATTCACAATGGCATGTCATCTGTTTATTATTACAAACTTTTTCTCAATTGACTGTAAACATTAATAATTAGGTAAAATATAAACAGACAAAAAATTCGTACGTTAACCATATGACGAGTGAGCATCATCAATCCATCTATCAAGTATGTGAATAGGCAGAGATAATGATAATAGTTATTTACTAATACACATTTAATACACTAGCAGTAGAACAATAAAAAAATAATCACATTTTATTGTTATCATCTAATACCTACATATTAAATAAAAATAAAAAATGTATTAAAAATGTCCACTTAGTCACATCACTACCTAACGCTTTAAGACGTCCACGGCGTCGTGCAGTGTGATTTTACGTTAATAATTTAAGTTGTTGATTTTTATCATTTTTTAACTCAATTCTATGCTGTAAGACGTTTTTAGACATCAATTATAATAATCTATCGTATCCTGGTGCGCGGTGTGTATAAATATGTATACGAGATGGTGTTCATTACTTTTTATTTCAACGTCAAACATAAGGCAAATAATGACGCTTAAAGGCGTCGTCGGCGTCTGGATCAAAATTCTTGATGACGCTTTAAAGCGTCAATGGAGGTCAATGGGTTAATAACGTAACTTAAATAAAATAAAAAAAATACTGCCAAAAGTTATAAAATACTAAATGAACACTTAATAACCTTGGTCGTCCAATTAGGATCATAATAATGAATGGACAACTGGGATTACACAATGAAAGAAGGAAATAAGTGCCTAACCCACGCGTCTCTTACCTCAATGCATCTTGAGGTAAATACCTTGTAGTCAAACTTAAAATGATCATATAGTTTATTAAAATAAATGTAATTGTTCAATCATATTATATATTAATCCTTATTATATTTTCCACTAGAATTATATTCTGTCGTTCATGTATTTTATATCCCAATCTAATGCTAAGAAATTTCATAAAGCTCTAAAGCAGGGGTGGCCAACCGGTCGATCGCGACTGTTAGTCCAGTAGATCGTAGTCACGCAAAAAATATAATTAGACTTGACTGCGCAACGTAATTATCAACCACTGCAGCGTCATTTTGTATCATTGTTCAATCGCTGTATGTTTCGTCACGGTATAAGAAAATATTAAGACTGGTTTATAAATAAATAAATGCGCCAGACAATCACCAATCACCTGGTCTCAAACTAAGGTTTTCCCTTGTACTATGAATACCAGACGACGGATACTAACTGGGGGCGTCATCCCAGCAAACCCAGACTCAAGTCAATTTAGAAAAGTTCGTTTTCTAAATTGACCCGACCAGGAATCGAACCTGGGACCTTTCGCGCTTTGGCCGCCTACCTTAGCCACTGCGCCACCGAGATCGAGAGGTTTATAAGAAGTACATGCTTGTGTACAAAACTGTTCGGTTTCATTTGAACGAATAAAAACGAAATTAAATTTTTGACGACCTCCGTAGCCGAGAGGCGATCGTGCTTTGGCGTCGCGCAATCTCTGAGGTTCCGGGTTCGATCCCCGATCGGATCAATATGGGAAACGAACTTTTCTATATTGTCTCAGGTCTGGGTGTTGTGGTACCGTCGTTGTTTCTGATTTCTGTAACACGAGTGCTTTAGCTACTTCCCACAGAATCAGAGCAATGTATGTGATGTTGTCCAATATTTATTTATTATTTATTTGAGATTTCAAGAAGTTATATACTTAGTAGATCGTACAGGGTTTCGTTAGTGAACATTAGATCTTAGGTCTAATTAAGTTGGCCACCCCTGCTCTAGAGCAGACTACAAACACGGTTTGTCTTTTCCTAAACTATCCGCGTACTAGAAATAGGTAAACAAGAAGATATTTTTAAACGGTTCACAGCATACCGTGGCAAAGACTTGCACTTTGATATTCATTATTATGCCTAGGCAATAGAAGTGGTACAATGTTCAAAGTGTACGTCTGTCTTCTATTTATTAAATGTAGTTTATTAAACTTATTATTGAAACTGCAATGAGCAGATAGAAATTTTAAAAACCTCATAAATTCGCAATGAGAACTTTTTGGTACACCATCTTGGCAATAAAATTAACGCCCTTTTTTTCTCAGAATTCTTAGTAACTGAATTTTTAATAAATCTAGTTTGAAATTAGACCAGGGGCACGCCAATTTGTGCCTTAAATCCAGTTCGGTAGGTGGTATTTTTTTAACTACGAGTGCAATAACGTTTTTTGAATTTAAGTTGTAACACCAAATTTTCTTATGAGGCTATTTGAAACAATGTCTTGAGTGTTGGAATAAAAAAAACACACATTCAATCTACGAACAGTAAGGCTTAGGCCGCACTACGGCTAAACCGCCGCGGATTTTAACCGCCTGATTTTGTGAGTTAAAGAAAGTCATAGAAGCGAACGCACTATGGGTTTTTTCCCGCTACTGATTTTGTTACAGAATGTTTACCGAAAAAAACCGCGCCAAAATTTGTAGTCCGTAGAACTTTTAATGGCGTCGCGGTTTTTAACCGTAGTGCGTGCGTTTCCGTCGGCTTCGCGGTTTCACGATTTACCGCTAGTGTTACCGTAGTGTGGCCTTAGCCTTATGGTTCATCTTAAATGTATCATGTCCATAATTGTAAATCGTAGACATTAAGTAGGTATTATTTATATTTTATTCAATTTAAAATTGTTAATATACATGGACAAGACACCCACATGTACACCATGTATACATACATACATTACACAAGCACACAATTTATAAACATTGCAATTGATAATGCGGAAATTCATAATATAGTGTTGCTAGTCTATTAAATCATTACTTATTTTTATGTAAAAACATCATGATTTTGATACATTATTTGCATCTCATCGTCATCTAATCTTGTAATGTACACATTTTAAATTGTAAGTAAATTAATATCTTATTTAGATTTTTTATCAACAGTACCTACATTAATATACATACATACATAGTGGAAAAGATGAGTAACTACTTTAAAACGTGTTATTTCAAGTTAAATGAATATAACACTAACTAGTTACTATGTGATGTACATTATAAAATGGTTATTGAACAGAGTTAGTTCTTATCCTATCTTCACAAAATGGATGCATTATTTTTTTTCAAAATGACACTGTCTGGTTAAAATTAATAAAGTGTTACATACTCTGTTTTATTTCATGTACGCCAAAAAATACGGAATGCGAAATCACAGATACAAAAAAATAATAGAAGGCGCTAGAATTCATAAAATGCTTTTAAATACTCAACTGTGATTTTAAGACCAACTTGATACGTAGCTAGATTTTGTATAAAGTAATGTAGCAATATACCAATCAGCGTAGTGATAAGTCTGCTAAAATGTTTATTTAGCTAGTTCACTCTTTTGAATGTTTATTTTTGTTGATTATTATTATTTAACATTTATTGTGGATTGTAAAGAAATGTAGTTTTCAATAAAACGTCAATATTTTATACTTGATTCGTTTTCTTTATCTTTATTTCAGGCTGTCGAGATTTTGTCACATTTTTGCATAATTTTTGCTAATTACTGACGTAAACACTCCACACCGAAGCCTTATTAAATTGTTGAAAAAAAAATATGAAGGTGGACCCGGCAAAAATTATGAATGTCAAAAATTATCGAAGTAGGGGAAGACGGGGCAAGACGGGGTTGTGGGTAAGACGGGGTACCGGCCGAAACTCGCAGTTCAAACTGACTAATCACATCATGGACCTAATATAATAAACAGGACTGATAACTCTGAAAATTTTCATTATGAAAAATGAACACTATTGCAATGCAATAAAGTATTAATTCCTGTGCGCTTTACACAGATGCAAATCCGAGCCGACAGAGATAGCCAGGCCGGAGGCGTGTGTCTCGTTCTTTGATCTTTCTTAGATCTTGCCAGCATAAAATAATATTTCTGATCTAAATTTTGCCTGATCAAAAACTCAGTTTATGCACTTGTATTTAATTGTTATTTCAACAATTGTAAAATAATAAATTATATTTTAATTTATTTCTTTGATTTTATACATAAACTATTAAGAAAACGTAAAATAGTATTTGCTTATTTCTAATTTCCTAGTGGTAACCCTCTAAAGCATCACCATGAACTGTCATGGTGTCAGTAAGTCAAACTGTCATTGATTGAGTTTATAAAAATATTATTCTTAATATAATTCTTAGGCACCTTTTAAGATAAAATGGTGAAAAAATGTTGCGTTTATACTTGTTCAAGTGAATCATATAGTGATTGCCATATATCGTTCCACAGGTAAGCTTAAAATAATCTTACTGTAAATCTTACCACTAGGGTACCCATAATTCTCGTAATATTTCAATTGTGTGCTCGAGTTAGTTCTTCACTGTTGTACATTTATTTACAGTTACTTACCTTAAAAATGAAGTAATGCGACAAAAATGGCTCAGCAATACACGTAAAGCAAAAAATCACTAAAAATTCTGTCGTATGCAGCCGGGACTTGCTATACCTACGATTTCTCCTGTGGTAAGTATCATTAGTAATTGTTTATCATGCTTCAACGCAACAACACACAACAAGATTTAATTTTAGGAATCTTTGTTTAAACACCTAATCAAGTATTTTAAAAAACACTATTTGTATATACACTATACATAGTCTTTTAGGTTCCATACCCAAGGGGTAAAACGGAACCCTATTACTAAGACTTCGCTTTCCGTCTAACTGCCATCAGGCTGTATCTTGTGAACAGTGATAGTTAGTTATAATTTTAATTTTTTGAAGCCTTTATAACAACATCAAATACTTAATACTAAAAAACAAGATAATATACGTATGTAAAGGGCTCCCATACAACATACGTGATTTTATAGCTTGCCGGATATTGATAGCTATTACAGTTAGACACTTAAAATATTGACGGAATACACTTTATTTAAAGACAAATAATTAAATTGAAATAAAATAAATACTTAAGAAGGATTCGTTTTACAGTCAAATATAGTAAAACCTTTACGACTTATGTACTTGGCCCGGTTTATTTTTACTTAATTCTTTATATGAGTATTATTTTGTTGGTCATAAACTGGATGTAATATGTTGCACTAAGTTAACTGTAATGTTTATTTTACAGACCAAAAAAAATAAGTTCTCAGTAATACATTGAGCCACCGACCCCTACCAGACTCTGACGAAGAAATCCTACATCCTGCCACCTCTTGAAGATATTATCATGTTTAAAAAGTCGTTTAATCGATCAAAATGTTCAAACGATGTTTTTTGGTTAATATTAATATTGGCACTGAAAACAATCTGTTGCCCACCGTGATCAGAAGTTAGGTAAAAAATCGTAGACATAGACTGGCGTACAATTATTACAAAAGCCATTCATTAAACATGTAGCCGAAGCGGCTGTAATTGTACTTACTAGCAATTATTTTAAGCATTGTTTCAACTATATTTTCTTGTCATCTGTATCAACCAAAGCATGTAAATGGCTAAATATAATAATAATAATAAATAAATTTAGGGTTATTCTCGTTGTCCCTACCAGGCGCGTCCCCAGCAGTAGGGACAGTGGAAAATTCAATAAATGATTCAAATTTGTTGCCATTGTCTCCATTGGAGTAAAAGGGAGTAAAATTATACATAAATTCTATTGAAATAATTCAAGATAATTTTTTCAAACCTATAAACATAAAAGTAATGCTGTTCCGGTTGTTTTCAACAGTCAAATCTGTCCCGACGATAACTTTGGAACATGACGACCACCGTGGCCAGATGCGAGCGGGCCGGACTTTGTTGTTGTACCATCTCTGAGGGCCCGGGTTCGAACCCGGTCGGGTCAATAAGGGAAACGATCTTTTCTGTATTGTCTCGGGTCTGGATGTTGTGGTACCGTCGTTGTTTATGATTTATGTAACACAAGTGCTTTAGCTACTTACCACAGAATCTGAGCAATGTATGTGATGTTGTCCAATATTTATTTATTTATTTTACTAGATGTAGTGGGGACAACGGGCTAAATTTTAATTATTTAATCAAATGTCCGTTATCAAAATAAATCTTGTTGTCACCCTATTAGAAAGGGACACGCGCCTCTGTGGTAGCTATCTCGCTCGGCTCGTTTTTTGGCTGCGAGTGCTCGGTCCTGTTTATTATACTAAGTCCATGAATCACATTCGTTTATCCATCGTATGACGCGCCGCCGTGATACTTGACAGTCCCGCGAAGGCTAATTGTTCAGAAGTGCACATAAATCCGAAAAAAATATTAAAAAGTGTTTTTATGCAAACCTCTTGTCATATTTTCTACTACTTTGACACGTGACTGTGATGTGTTTAATGACGTTACCTGGTGAGGTGCTATGATGAATGACGCTAAAGCTAACCTCTTTTAAGGTAAACTTAACGTTACCTTATCATTGTTGGCTGTTTTAATTTATTGATCGGTTTTTTATAAAATGGCCTTGCGGGCAAGATGGGGTAACCAATACCCCATTTTTTGATTTGTTTGTTTTGTTATCAGCTTATGCTTTATACTTTGCCTTTTTAAAATGGTTCGTGAGTACAAACACAAGACTATAGAGGGTCGTGGTCCTAAGAATCCATGCTGAAAGCAATTCAAGCGGTTTTGGATAGAAAAATGGGTTATTATAAAGCAGCAAAACAATGTTTCCCCTTCTTTGACTACCGAGATCCAGTTAAATGACGGTCAAGCTGCCACAAACCATGAAGTCCTTTAAGGTACAAGCAGCAAACCCAGCATAATGCTGCGACTTTTAGCAGAGACGTTGCTGTTGACTCTTTACCAGGATTTTCCCACTGGAGTCCTAGGGTATCTGCATCGAATCAAACTAAAGAACAAAATCAGTTATCAGAAAACCCTGTTAGTCAGGAATCAGAAACACCACAACCAGCTAATATGCCCACATGCGATAAAAGCGACAGTAGCTTTGCTTTGACTTCTCCCAAACAACTCTTACCACTTCCCGTTACTAAGAAATCCTCTCGTGTTCCTAAAAAGCGTGGCAAAACAGCAATAGTCACGTCGTTTCCCTACAAACAAGAATTAGAAGCCATCGCCCAGAAAAAAGAGATGCTGAACAGAAAAACCTAGAGAAAAAAGAAATAATGTAGAGAAAAGATGCACTGAGAAAACAGAAGGACACTACCAAAAAAGCTAATTATGAAAAATCTAATAAGAATGACCGATCAGTGAAAACTGCCAAACGTCGAAAACTTTCATCACCTGGCAATGAGAGCGACGGAGAGGAAGACACGCCATGCATGTATTACCAGAACGTATATTCAGTTTCCATTGAAGGCTGAATTTCATGCTTATCTTGCGGCAAATGGGCTCATAACAGCTGCGCAGGTATCGATGATGATTACGACGAGGCAACGCACGTCTGCGAGTTTTGCCAGGAAAAATAAGCATCCTTTTTGTATGAAGATTTTCATTACCCCGTCTTACCTCAGGGGGGTACCCCATCTTACCAGCACTATGGGGTAAGACGGGGCAAAACACATCTTTTATATTTTTATTTTTTTCTATGAAAATTGTGATCCAAAGTTGTCTAGATAGACAGATATAAGAAGAAGAATAATTAGTCTTTGAGATTAAAATAAATATGATTGTTTAACTATGTATTTTATTGCACTTTTGACCTTAAAAGCTTAAGTACCCCATCTTGCCCCCTTTTCCCCTATTTGGTATAACGAAACGATTAAACGAAAGGTTTCGTTATTGAAGATAAATTAAAAAAGATTTGGAAATTAAAACATTTTTTTTTTGGTGATTTGCATAATTAAGCGTTGATTCCGATAATGAGAATGAAAAATTGATATCCGTATGTGGATTCGATATTTTTCGTTTTTGGGAGGGTCTATTCCTACCTAAGATAAAAACGCTTCTGATATTTAACTACACGTTTAGAACACTCGAGTGTTCATGGCAATAAGACTGAGTTTTGTACAACCGTTATAAACTTAAAACCCAAATATCTCAAAACAAAGGACGTTCTTCATTATTGCAGTGACGAGGACCCTTCATACGTTTTCATTGATTTTAAAAATCTAACGGACTAATACCAGTCGACATGTTCCACGAGTACTTCTCATCAGTCGTGTATTCTCACTTTACTGGGCCCTGAAGGACGCTGGCATTTATTAACTTGTCTATTTATTTATTTATTTGGATTTTAGAGAAAATCACATTAAAAAACTTAAAAATTAACTTTCACAATATACGTACAAAATGCAATAATCTATTGAAGGTAGCCACATCATGCTTAAACAAAAACGAATTAAATACTTTATTAAATACTATATTAAATTAAAAGTAAAAATTTTAAAGAATGGCCCAACAAATTACAAATATATGTCTATGCTTAGCTGTATAGCTATTACCCGGGACAGGGCCGCGTTTCAACACTAAAAGTACCTATATAGGTGATGCGATGACAACACAGTCATAATGTTACACTTATCGCACATTTAGTATGAAAGTGACCCAACAACATATTTTAGTATGTTATTATCATGCTGTAAACTATACTTAAAATAGCACTTGAAACATCTACGTAGAAAAAAAACATCGAAAATTACGTCAAATACAAACAGCTTTATATCGGATACTTTTTTGAATATGTAACTCGGTTTATTTAAGTAACTAGTATAAGGAAATATTGATACTCGTATATACAACGTGTAACGGAAAGGGTATAACAATATCAAAAATACCAAAGCAGTTAACGGTTACAAACTGTATGGGACCATTTGTAGCTGTGTACACGCATTTATTGATTCAATATTTTTTTTTTAAATATCAGTCAAATACAAGTCAAAATTTTGACTAAGTCACGCTTGCACAACACTATCACAGTATTGTTGGAATCGTCGAAAGACTTGGATGTACCTACCTATTATGCTATTAATTTAAATATCACAATGGTGGTTCATCTTTTAGTGTTTACTGAATCACATCTGAAATTTGTTGGTTTAGCGTTTCTCATTTTGACAATTCAGTTATGTCATTGAGCTGTCGTCGCCGTGACAACATCTTGTTTTTTGCCTTTCTGGATTACCTACTTACTACGGATAGCCTAGTGATATTTCGTGATGTCTTTGAGCAATCAAGAATATTCGAGATGATTCTCTGTGTCGGAGCAACCGACGGCAGCGTGATGGCCGACCGAAAGCTAGAGAAAGAGATTTACGAAACCATCAAAACGCTCGTTTCCATCTGTGGATTGGGCATTGGTGTGGAAGGAGGTCGTATCACATGGCCAGCTCGGTCACTAGACCTCACTCCGTTGGACTTCTTCTTGTGGGACTAATTGAAAAGGAAGGTGTACGCTGTAGCATGCTCGTCAAGGGAAGAGATGATAGAAAGCATCAAGGCCGCGTTCTGTACAGTGACACCACAAATGGTGCATAATGTTCGCGCATCTTCTAAGAAAGTACTAGGCGCGCATGTCGAGGAAGGAGGTGGAGAAATTCAGGATCGCAGTGATTGTCGTGAAGTGATAACGTGATTTGGGGTCGCTGACCTCAATAGTGTTGTGATGCGTTTGTTTACGTTTTAGTCAGTCATTATAGTTATTCATTTTTTATTTCATAAAAACAATAAAGTGTTTATTTTAACTCGGGATTTCGTATATAGAATCTATACAAGGTATAGTATCCACCTACTTTACATTGTTACCCCCTTTCCGTTACAGGTTGTATATTTGAAAAGAGTTGGTGTCGAGTTTCTTGCCGGTCCTTCTCAACATCATCAACATTCCGACCACGGTGGGAGAATACTAAATTTGTACTGACGATTCGCAAGTGCTTTTGGAAAGCTGCTAGGTATTTTTCATAAGGATTAAAAGTGCGCTTTTTAAGACCAGTTTGTAGAACAACAGTGGCGATGTAGAGTGGGTAGGCACTCATAGTGGCTTTCTATTGAGTACGCCTTTTTTTAGGGAAGGACTACCCCCCGGATTGGACTTCATCGCCTTGAGTGTTGGTGTTATCTGACCAACCGCAACACCACCGGTAGATTTTTTTTTCCTAACTGACTATAGATGATGGCCGCAGATGGCCTTTTCATCTTCACCGGGCTTGCGGGGGAGCGGAAGGCTGTCACCCCTAAACCACCGGTAGATTGATCACTTGCGCAGTCCCGTCTTCTCCCCCGGGTTGGTGGAGGTGATGAGGCTAGAGATAGCCGATCCAACGAGATCATCCCCACCATTCCGTTGTGACTCTCTTGGTGTTGGCCCCCATCGCCCCTCCCCCTTTCTTTGATGCTTGGCACCCGGGGCGGACCGCGCCCATATCCATCCCTCTTCCCTTGGTGTTTGGCATTCGAGACGCTCCCCTCCCGCCTTACGCCACTGTAGAACAATAACAAATTAAGAATGTTGTGTAAGGTAATGGTGCGATGTTCGTCAGTCAAGTACTCATACTACTGAGCCCTGATGGCATTGATTGGCATGTCTCGACCTAGCTACTGAAGCTACGTTGATATTATGACGTTATCCACGTGTGCCCGTGAACGGTGACCTCGCCGAGTCAGCTGGCGCGCACTGTCACTGTCACACGCCTAATTGCCTTCGATATATTGATCCCATGTGCGGGTAACATTCTCAATGTTTGTTTTATCTGTTTTAAATGTCTTATAATTAATATCAGATAACATCACATACACTGACCTGATCCTAATGAAGGAGTTTTCGCACTTGTGTTGTGACAACTAGGATCAGCAATGACCGCATTATAAATTTAAATCCTACTTACTTTAAACGCGAAAGTTTGTTAGAAAACTTAAATTTTTCTTAGTCTTTGAATTAAAAAAATACTGATTTGGCTCATATTTAATATAAATAGAGATGACATACTAGATTAACATATAGGCTACCTTTTGTCTTGAAACGCGGGCCATGTTGCGGGCAAGAGCAAGTACTTAATAAACACCCAGACACAAGTCAGTGTGATTAAGTTAAGATACGTGCCATTGCTGGGTCGGGGACGATAGGGAGGCCGGCAACAAAACACCGAGGTCCTCCTCTTCCGCCGCGATCCATCTCTGCCCTTGCGGGCTTGCCGCAGAGAGCCACTTCCTCTCCGCGGCCCAGCTCGGGATCTGTCTTAGCTTCACCCTGTGCAGTATCAGAGACTGGGTGGCAAGGCCAGCCTCAACGCACCAGACCACAGGGTTACTGATCCTCCCCAACGCTACAAGAGGCGGAACCCAGCAGATGGTTCCTAGGTTTACCCTAACCTTCTCAGAGCTCCCGCATGCCTCTTCTTCTGTACCAGGCGTGTGCGAATTCCTGCAGCCCTCGGAAGTAATGTACGAAAGGACAGACAAAAATCATATTTACAGTTTGGGACACTGTATTAATATTCATCTTGTTCAAAACACAATTTGCATAAATACAAAGTGATCGCCCACCTCGGGTTGCAAGGATAAACGTTTAATTATAAATAGAGCTTCAAAGAGGTGATCTAAATTAAAATGATGGTTAAAAATCCATCTTAATTCATCGCGCGGTTTAGGAGGAACTAGCGGATGGAAAATAGAGCGTGGAACGAATCAGAGATCAAGCCACTACCCAAAGTTGTGACAATGTCTTTATTTCTATGAAGGAAGCGTAAGTCAGGGCAGTCTATAACTATTTATTAATCTGTGACCACGGGGAGAGTACTTCAAGATTGTAAGACACAGACAATAGAAAATCAAGGACTGGCTTTTAAAAGTATATTCGACCTTGCTAAGTTAAATAGGCTGACTGAGAATGGAAAGATGCATTTAAACGAATAACATTAAGGCTTGCTGGCGACTGAACCAAGTGCGCGGCGTTAAAACACTAAATTATTTACATTTCGTAGGCCGGATTCGTTGGATTTTTTCATTAATAACGATGAGTAATTACTTACTGTTAACTACCACGCTTAGGGAGCTTCAGTTGACCGCTACTGCGCCATCAATAATTCGGTACACACCACGTCAACATTGAATCGATGGGAACTAGGTCACTCATATAGACACTACCGACACTCACAGACCTGTCGATAATATTAACAAGTATCCACAAAAAAATCACAAAACATAATTTTACCAATCGAATCATTTCCTGATGATATGCCAGTTAATAAAAATACAAAATAGCTAATTACAACAACAACTAAGTAAATTGAATAAAACAACTAAAACTTGTAAAAACTAAAATCTGTAAAACTAACGTTCGCAATGAAGAACCAGCAAGTGAGTGTGGATTATTGGGCTATGGGGAAGGCCATGTTTATTTACGTGGCCCTGACGGGGATGTGCTGGCTGATGCTGCGGCTCTTCAATGCTATCTTCATGCTGCCCAGAAGGCTGAGGAGTCAGCAGGAGAATATTCAAAACACTCTCATGGAACTGCAGGTGAATATAGTCAGCAGGTTTCGTTTCTAAATAGCTTATTACCTTGTCATAATAAGTTTACTGTCACTGACTTAGTTACGTGTTTTTTTTTCCTACCTGACTATCGATGATGGCTACAAAGCCTTATTATCTTCACCGAGCTTTCGGGGGAGCGCAGATAGCTCTCACCCCTTAAATTACGTGTAGATATGTGTAATATGAATAAATAAATATAATACGACATCACATACATTGCTCTGATTCTGTGGTAAGTAGCTAAAGCACTTGTGTTACAGACATCAGAAACAACGACGGCACCACGACACCTATAACATCACAATATGTCAAGATATTGTGGTGTGTATAAAGTAATGGTGCTGCCTATACATTATATATCAACGAACGAATTCAATATTCACCTACCATTTCTATGCATACTCCTGTTCCAAAAGTATGACGCAGTAGGTCTACCGTTGACCATTATTCTAAACCCCACACAACCGTGCCATACAATAGCTACATATACGAGTAGGTATGTATGAAAACTAGTGTTGACAAATAATACAATTATATTATCCACAATACAGCCATCAAATATAAGTCTTGGAAAGTAAGTTTTCAAGAATTAAGTAGATATGATGGGAAAAGATATATATGTTACCGCCCAAACCCGATTTCAGGACAAACTAGTTTTGCCTAGGCGCAACTAGTTCTTCCTATATGCGATAGGATTAACCAGTATAGTCTAGTCCAAACTAATTTGTCCTAAGCCCCATAGGATAGACCAGTTTAGCCTAGGCCAAACTAGTTTATCCTAATATCCATACGCACACTCTAGGATAGGCTACTCTACATAGTTAAAACATTTAGCGGGGTCGGAAAGTAGTTGAGCAAACATGCCAGTTTAGGTCTGCAGCTACAAAACATTCAGCTGGCCAAGGTTTTGTGACAAAACTGTTCCTCAAACAGATGCCAGTGCAAGAAGGCTACGTTACTCTGCAATTCTAAATGCCACCAAAGCGAACGATGTAAAAATAAATAAATAACAATTTTAATAATTGACATAACACTCGTATGATTATTGCTTTTTGATAAAAATCAGTATTATTTGTTACAGTATGATTGTATAAAATGTATAACGACAAAACTTTTAACGGCATAATTATTAAAATTATTATGTCGTTAAAAGTTTTGTCGTTATAAATTTGAGTTTAAATTGATTTTATTAAAAAAACATTCAATATTTGTAAAAGTATGATTGTTCGTATTATCACTTAACGACGAATCATTATAGTTTAAGTTTTTCAATTACGGAGTATTTTATTTAGTTTATCTATTTATTTTGACTTTCTTGATATACTTTATTGTTTAGACTATGCCATACCAATTTATCCTAGATTGTGCGTATCTATATCAGGATCAACTAGTTTGGCCTAGTCTAAACTGGTCTATCCTATCGGGCTTAGGACAAATTAGTTTGGACTGGACTATACCGGTTAATCCTATCGCGTGTAGGAAGAACTAGTTGAGCCTAGGCAAAACTAGTTTGTCCTAAAATCGGGTTTGGCCGGTAACATATACATCGGGTCGACAAATTTTGACCAAGGCGGCAATTTTCATTAAGATCAACTAATTATACTGAAGTTGACTTACAGTGCCCGAGCGTTTGCACAAGTGATCAATTTGAAAATGTCTTAACCAAACTGGTTACAACATACCTACAATGCTTTTCCCGCGGGAATCGTACCCACGACCTCACGGCTCTAAGTTTGTTACCTCTAATTAACAGCGCACATGCAGCTTATCAAACTTTAACAAAAAATACTGTTACATTACGAGTGCATACTGTTTTGAACACATTTCTGTGAAATTATTTATCAACTCGTTTCTGCTTGTTTGTACTTAGTCATCAGATGATATCTGAATTGATATCAATATTGATGTATGTTTACATATATTTATTAGTTACTGTAATATCACGTATAATGCATAGTTAATTGTTGTTTATTATGATATTTTTTAAAATTACTTATTAATAATTTTATGAACTATTAAGGTACGTAATTTTTCACTGTTACCGCACCCATATACAAGTTCTCTGCATGACCCAAAGGCTGACTGGTAGTGAACGCCCCAAGCAATAAATATATCCGAAACAGAAGCAGAAGCGAATAAAATTAAAAAACAAATTAGTGTTTCGCGGTGAGACCGTGGATGTTTTAATTGATCTAAATACCTAAAGCGTCAACATTAAGCTCCCGCACATACCGTTGTTAAAGCACGTCCGAGCAGAGTGTTCGAAGCATTTCGCATATCAAAAAAGCCCATAAGGTCTTATTTGAGACACGTGACACCATTTATGCCCGGTTCCAATATTTGAAAAACGATCTAGTTACGGATAGTAATAAATTATACGAGGCGTAAGCTAAAAACGACCGACGGAAAACTGATGACAACTGATATGGAAAATAAATTTGAAATCCTACTACTATTATAAAGGCGAAAGTTTGTAAGTATGGATGTATGGATGTTTGTTACTCTTTCACGTAAAAACTACTGAATGGATTTGAATGAAACTTTACCACAATATAGCTTATACATCAGAATAACACATGGGCTACAATTTTTGAGGTTTCTAATGTGAGGTCGTAAAAAAACACACTTTTTTAGGGATCCTTGGTAAAATTTGAAAAATTTCAACAGAATAGCGGGAAAAATTATCTAAGGCGAAACGAAGTTCGCCGGGACCGCTAGTTATAAAAAAAAAGACTCGCAGAAACGGATAGTCATCGTTGACACATTACGAATCGTACAATTTTGGAACCGGGCATTGAAACACTGCTCATTTTATTTCCAGAAACGTTTCCCAGATTTGAACCTGAGTGAGGAGGATCTCAAGAACGCTGAGAAAGAGTTAGAAGAGTTCGTCAAAGAAGAAAAAGATAGGGAAGAAAGAGAAAAAAAATTAGAACAGGAAGGAGCGGTAGCTACCGCGGACGAAGCGCCACAGCAGATAGAAGACAAGAAGACCATTTAATGTTAGCGGAGTCAGGTACTGCCGTCCGTTAACTATACCACAGTTATTATAATACTATCCCTTAAACAGGTAAAATAGTTACCACCTCAAATTAAACCTTATGACCTTGACTTACCGGAGAGAGGCAAAGAAAAGTTCGGTTCTCCAGGCCTGGTTAAGTACTGCCCGGCACGCCATAATGATCGTTTTTACATTGGTCTAATCATCAAATTCCGTATTGACTTTGAAGTGGTTTGTCATAGGTTTATAGCTTCCTTATCCTAAGGAGTAGTTTGACGGTACTTCTTATGTGAAATTATTATTTTTTTTATCTTCATTGCACAAGGCAAGAAGTACAATTGGTAATCTCACTTCTAAATGCGGAACCTCAAATCGGATGTTATGATTTTTTTTTTATCGAACTTTAATGTAAAACTTTTGTAATGTTTAATATAATGGGTTAAAAAGGAAAAAAAAACAGTATGGAAAACCAAAATTGAGTTTTCAGTCCTTAAGGCACATTTCACGTTCTTGTGGAAACATAGTTAAGAATATAAAATTTTCACCGCAATTCGATGCACGTCGATAAAATAAATACTTTTTATATCTTATAATTATCTACTAGTTTTAAATGTGAAAGCTTAATCATTTAACTTGCATTTTGATTAGTCTTATCCAAATAAATTGAGATTTCACAACACCACTGCAATGTAAGTACCTACCTACAGTGTACCTTTAACTTTTTGGAATTATTTTTTAAAACAGTTTAAGAATAAAACTGGGTTGCCTAACGTTATCAATCGGTTTTTATTTAAGAGTACATAATTATGAGCCTTTAAGAAACGATATAACTTTTTTTTTTATTGTTGCTTCGCGTAAAACACTATTTATTAAAAGAAAGTCGTTCTGCTATTATAGGTATGTATTTCCCGCGTTTCTCGCTTATTTCTCAAAATTATATTTTGTTTATGGTGCCCTTTTGGGTAACGGACGGTAGGCCAGTACAGTCGCACTATTGTAATTTTCTATATTAATAAAATAGGATACAACACAGACTGAACTTTTTTTTAACATTACTATGAAGCAAATATAATTTTATCGATGCCTTGTAGGTACGGTAAACGTCAAAGTAAAAAAGATATTAGACCTTACGTGCACGACACAAGGACGATGCTAAATCCAAAGTAAAAGTAGTTAAAGGTTGTAAATAGAGACATGTGGATTAAGACATTGATTCTTCAATTGAAATTATTGATGGTTGGAATTAACTTTATGCCTCCTCTACACGTAGACAGATTTGTCTGCAGATGGCATCTGCGGACGCATCCGCCGACTTGTAGAGGGTGTGATTTGCTCACCTGTGGTAGGACACGACGGCGGTCGCGTCCTCCGACGCGTAGAGGTGGTGATTGACTTGATTGGCGATGCCATCTGCAGACCTATCTGTCTACATGTAGAGGAGGCATTATAGAAAATTAAAGAGTTATTTTGTTTTCAACAATTTTTTTTTTCAAAAAAGTACTGCAATATGTTATTTACCAGGTAGATAAAAATGTCTCCATTATTGTAATAAAGTCATCGTTACAACTGGGTACCACTGCCCACGCAAATTAAATGTCGATTGATGATCAGAAATCGGAGCCACTTATTCAAAATTTTCGACTTTCACATTCCATTTTAATTTGAGTCCAACAAGACTTAACTATCCAAAAATTTTGCTCGATCCGGGAATCGAACCCAGGACCCCGAGACCGTAAATGTTGGTGCTAAAAATTCTAGATCCTCGTCTAGAATTTTTAGCACCAACATTTAGGAGGAGGAGGTTGGTATGAAATACTAATTCAGCCTGCCAATCCTAGTTACTTAAAAAAACATCATATACAACATTTTTTTAATCAATCATCAAACTGGAATACAAACTTTTCTATGTCACATATGTCATGTAAGATCACATAGAAATGTATATACAGATATAGTATATGGCTGTCATAATTAGTCCAGTAGTTTAAGCGACAGGTTGAACCAAACAGATAAACAGACAAACAATTTAAAGTGTCTTTTGGTATATACCAAACGGTATATGTATAGGTACCGTACACATCTGCGTCCATATGTATTTTGTAAAAACGGTTATTTAAAAATTATACAAAATTTACACTCCAACTTCATTTAATAGTAGGTACTATAATGTTAGTAAGGATAGCAATGATTTCTTTAGTGAAGTCCATTTCTTCTAATGTCGTGTGAAATTTTACATAATTCCAGTAAATAACACAGCTGTACGGTGTTTCATGTACCTACATATCTCTGAGATATATCTGACACAATGCTTTATATCACATCCTAAAAATACAATAAATAAACAAATATCCCCCCCCCCCGCGCCGCTCGCGTTTCAGCCTATCTTCAAACAGTTAAAATAAATAAATCTAAATCCGAAATCTGTCAACGCAACTAATTGGTACTTCTAATCTAATTGTTCTCAGTGTAACCTTGCATCTTATTTTTAGTAACAACAAAATTGTGATTCCAAAAACATTCGCAGGAATCGATTAACCAACCCTCTTTTCACCCTCAGCAGGGATGCGACTTTCACAGCTGGGGTGAGCGCAGTTCCGCCCTGCGCCGACAGATGGCACCACTCGACGTAATAGATTTATAGCAAGTGAGTGATGTGCGCCAATAGAATTTTTGCTGTAAAATCGGCTTATGCTGGCTCCAATATTTGAAAAACGAATCGTTCTAGTTAAGGATTGTAATAAATTACGAGGCGTGAGCTAAAAACGACCAACGGACGACTGATGACAGCTGATATGGAAAGTAAATTTGAAATTAGAATTAACGACCGTTACAAAAATGGATTGTCATTTTTGACACATTACGTATCGTAAAATATTGGAACTGGGCATTAGTGGTGTGCGAGACGGAGGCTGATAGTTTAATTGAATCGATTACGTTTAAATGTGAGAACAAGCGGTGGTTTACTTTTTTGCTCTTTTTTTCCCAAAAGAAATCGGTGGCAAATTCAAATCAAACAAAAATGTGTCTACCAGTTTTAACAAGACATCGTAATTTATAACATTCACTATTCATATGTATATAAAGGTATTTTTGCTTGACTTTTCGCTGTAAAGTTAAACGTCATTTGTTTATACAGCATACAGCGAAAAGTCAAGCAATATATGCTTTCAACAGACTAGAAGCGGCACGATATTGCGCTCCCGTATCCCCTATCATTTTAAACTATGCTAGAAGTATCTATAATAAATGATATTTAAACCAAACTTGCGAAGAATATAAAGTTCTAATAGGTAGTATAATTAATTATAAGGTACTAAAATTTAATGACCGACTGTACCGTTGTAAAACTATTTTATGTATGAAACGTTAACTACTTGCCCATTTACAATTATAATTATCTTCCTAATGAATTTAACTTTGAAACGATATCCATTTCAAAATAAATTACATGACCGGCTTTTAAACAACTGTTTTTATAGTTTAAATGAATATCAATTAACTACATATTTAAAAAAGCAGATAGGTAAATGTTCATCCACAATGAAGGTCGAAAATTCTGCTCTCTCAAATATTTCAAGTATTTCACATTAAAAATTGAAAAAAAATGCAAAATGACTGTTGTAAGAAAAATTTTACAAATTTATTTCATATGTTGATTTTATTATTAGTTTAATTTAAATTACAGCTCCAAATATTAGATTGCGCCCCAACGTCACCATCCATTGCTCCACAAGCTCGTAGCCGGCCGAGGCGTGGTGAGCTTTCGCCCATGTATCGATCCAAACAGAAATCAGCTAACCCGGTGTTTTTGTTACATTTTAATAAAGAACTCAACTAATCCTCCGTCGACATGATACATTGATAAGCTATCGCGCTTATTTGCGACTGTATTATGTCGATCAGTGTTCGCTTGTCGTCGTGTTGTGACGCACGTGCGGGCCGCTCGTGAATACGTGTTGTGAACTGATGCTGCAGCCAAGATGACCAGGTCGAGCTACAGGCCTCTCGTTCCGCGCTCCTCTACCAACTCCATCGACAACCGAGATATGAGGTAAGTACGTGCTTCCTTTCATTTGGGCTTTGGTAGTGTAAAGGGAAACTATCGAGTTTCTTGCCGGGTCTTCACAGCATCAACCTTCCGAATATGGCGGTGGAATCGCCTAATTGGTTCCGTCACCATAAGGGCTTTGTTTAGCGGTACATGAATTATGTTGCGTTATATTGTGTTATTCCAAACCGGTGTGCGATTTACTTAGCACGATTAAACGTTATGAATGAAGTAGATACTTCTAAAGTGAGCAAACAATTGTCACACATCTATTTAGATAACTGCTTCTTGCATATTCTTACGTCTCATTTTGGGATAACATGTATCCTATAGACATAGTAATCGAGTAGTGATTGTAGGTATGTAGGTACAAATTTCATCTAAACCTTTAGTGGTTTTTGCGTAGAAGAGTACAACCTATCATAGTCATAGTCATAGTTTTCGCGTTTGTCATATTAATAGGATATAACGGGTGTTCTTTATTATGTTTTGAACTTATGTTAAGGACCTAGTCAATTGATTAGATATTCCAACGTAAAAAACTATGTCTGCGTATTTTGAGACATTTAATATGTACAACAATAGGTATATAGATTTTGACAATCAAATTAAATAACAATGTTGTTATTGGAATTGTTATTATCAACATTGTTGTTGAATTTGGTCAAATATCTCACAACTGGGATAGTTGAACACAGACCTCATCTCAACTATGGAATGGTGTGACCACACTTATCTACTGTCAGATGAACTCGTGCCGCCAAGTAGCCACCGACTAGAAGTAACGAATAAAAAAAAGAATGCATAACTGGTAGAGTTTATTTAGAGTGATCAGTTAACCTAAAAATTACAATTTTAAGATTTCGATAGCTGCTCTATCGTCTCGCCTGTGTCTTTGATTAATTTGAATTTCCTAATTTTACAATTGAAACATTTAATCGTTTATTGCATCACATTACAAAGGAATACACAATCTAGGTACACCTACACGTCATGTCCTTCAAGTGTGTAATGTTTATGCATATTTCATTTGTCTCCGTGCTCTCAGGTAGACAAATAATACAATAGTTGGATTAACACTATGTTACATTAGGTAGAAAATAGCCGAAAATTCGAAACATTTCGTGAACACGTGATAAAAGTTATTAGAATATCTTTAGCGGAGTGGGCTTCACCTATATTTGTCTTGGCAAGTGTTTAATTAATACCACAGTAGATACAAAGTATAACAAATTAAAGTACTTTGATCTCGTTTCACAATAAAACAACACAGCTGTTTCGGAGTTAAATACTCGTAAATTATGTAAATATCCTCTTGTCCGAATGCCAATAGCTTGTAACTAAGTAAGTAGGTGTTTTTATAAGGAATTAATAATTGAGTACCAAAATAATATTCAGTTGCATTATGACTAAAAGTATAACAAATAACATAAAAGAATATCTTTTCTTTTTGCGTGCGCATTTGATATACCTATTTTCTTTCAACGGCTTCATCTAATTGAGTTTTTAACAAGTTTTGATTTTGTTTCATTATATATAATGTGATATCAGAAACAATTTAAATGGCAAACGTATTTGAATGCATCCATATTTACTCATATTATAAATGCGAAAGTATCTCTGTCTGTCTATTTGTCTGTCCGGCTTTCACGCCTGAACCACTGAACCGATATTGATAAAATTTAGTATAGGTATAGATACGTTGAACCTCTGGAACGGACATGGGCCTTGAAAGTTTATATGGGAGAATGTTTATTTTTTAAGTTAGAGATATGAAATTTGCACAAATGTAGCTCGAAACTTGGATTATAATATGGACTGCTTTTTGTTGAGAATATAAGAGGAGAAAGGGGGAAAAACCGACCATGAAAGTATGTAGTCCACGCGAACGAAGTCGCGGGCACAGCTCTTCCTAAGCTAAGTATTCCTTATTGTCAGGAATATAATTGTTACCAGATGTTGTAGTCCGTCATTCTACTTGCCTTTTGTTATCTCGCATGTTATCAAACAGTTGTAAGAACAATGCTGAGTGGTACTTTGGTCAATACGTGTCACCGGTAGCATTGTGAGCGACACTGGATGTAGAGATGTATCTTACATCTAGATATATCTAAAAAAATACTCTAGCCTTAATTTTAATTTAACGGTGGTTGTCGGCGAGCCGAGATACGCTCGAAGAGTCTAGCCCTAGAAATCCTCCTAGGCAAAAGGATTACGGGTCGAGTCTTCACTACATTACAACAAGATAAACTCAAACTCAAATATTTCTTTATTCAAGTAGGTTACATATAACACTTTTGAATCGTCATTGAATACAATGCAAAGTGATTCTACTTCCGGTTCGGAACCTATATCTACCGAGAAGACACCGGTAAGAAACTCAGCAGATCATTTACAGTATCAGTATCTAACTTATTGCTATGTGTAGCTCACTTTGGACCAAGTCATATAAGTGATGAAACAAGTAAGTACTCAAGTAAGTTTTTACTTTCGAGAGGTAAGCTGGAGCAGACCAGTCCCCAAAGGTGGCACCTGTTCACAAGCATGATAGATGTGTACACACACGGTTAGGTACTATGTTGTCTTCTATACATATAGATATGTATATAATAAGCTATATGAAAAGGTCGAGTCTTTTTGTGAGCTCTCTGTTTTATTGTGATGAGTCGTTTGCAGTCCTTATTATTTTCTAAATCGTGTGTTTGATTTCTATTAAAGTTTCTAATCCCTTTATTTAATTCTGTTTTGCTGTTGTTCTATTTTATTTATGTTATTGTTTTCGTGTATTATTTTTAACTATTTTATGGGTGAACTATTAGTGGATAGGTGTTATTAAGGTACGCCGACCTATCGATGGAGATAAAATTAAAAAAATAAAAATACTTATTCGGGATTCCCCTCTGATTGGGAGCTCTTCCTAGCTACGGGCGAGTGGCAATTAGCCGACTTGACACCCTATAGTTACGCCACTGAGTAGGTAAGTAACAAACAAAGCAATCAAGAATATTATCAACGCCATTAGGCATCCGTAACTTATTCGCAGAAACCGTGAATGAGTAACAATAATTTACTACGATGGAATGGTAAAATGGCGGCAGAATCACGTTTACTTGAAAGCCTCTTGCGATTGGATGAAGTGCGTGAAACGTATTTAAATTACCTAGTGGAAAAGGCATGTACCTATTTATCATACTGGACCTAGCCGAACCGCTATACTTAGCTTAAACGGTAGGTACAGTCAGCAACTTAACCACAGAATATTACATAGTAAATGTTTTTGTATTTCAATCAAACTGTTAACAAAAAAAACTAATTTGTTTGCAGTAATTGTTAATTTGTCGCGTGTATAAAATAAATAACAGAAAGCTTACTGTCAAAAAGGACCTCCTTTTTTCTATGTTTTTCTTTACTTCACTATTATCTGTCCTTACTAAAAACACTAGTGTCCTTATTCTCTATTTCTATCATTTTCACTTCCTGTCTGTTACGACTGTAGCCCTCTCAAGTTAAATTTCAGTAATTTGACAATCTTCACAACGAGACATTAAGGCACAAAATAACTTCTCAAATCCGTTTTCATACATACAGTAACGTATACAGCCTTATTCTAAACTGAACCTTAAGGTAATGTGTCGTACGAAATCAAGTGTTTACTTTTGGCTAATTGTTCTCGTGACTGTACCCTGATACCCCTAAGGTAGAAATGAGCGTGAACACCTTTAATTTAACGTCATTTAACGCTTTTGCTGGAATCTGTTCTAGCAAATTGGTTTCAAGTCGTAAGTAGAGTTTACTGCACTATAGCTACACATTATAATGAACTTTTTTTTTTGCTTTTGACATAAAACTGAGGTGTGGAGCTACTAAATTACTGACCATGTCAACCTAAATATTAAAAACTGTTTAACATGGTCAGTATTTAAGTTAGTACCTACTTTTTGCTATGATAGTATTTTAAAATGGAATGATAAGATTTTTGGTTTGTTTGCATTAAATAGGCACCGAAACTTCTGAATCAATTTCAATTTTCTTTCACTGTTAAGATAGGTACCTACACAATGCTTGGCTGACATAGACTTTTTAAATTTTCAAAAATATGGAGATTCATTTTTAGACTCCAATATTTCTAAAACAAATATCTACACGTGAAGCCGATTAAATAAATGTCAGTTTTCGTTCATAGGTCTTGCCCTGAATAAGGGTTTAAAATCCATAAACTCCTAGGTAGTCAAAGTAGCAAAAATGTGTCTATACAAATGTTTAAGTATGTCTTGAATTGACGCAGATATTATGAAAGAGCCCGTTTGCCCTTAACAGGCAAGTGCGTTGTAGGTATGTGTAGGTACGTTTTCCGCGTCTCATTTGAAACCTTTGATACAGAAACTACTGACTTTGTTTACACGTATGACGTGTTAACTGATAACTTGTATCGAAATATAAAAACATGATTACTACAACTGGAGCTGAAACAATCGAATAATATAAGTACCAAATTTTAAATCTGTGCATCGAAATAATAAAAATATATCGATTTTATTATTTTTTATCCGTACTAGCGAACTTTAAATTTTAGAAACAGAAAAAAAAAAAAGATAAAAATATATATTTTATACCAGAAAGATTTGTATTGCATAAGTACCTAGTCGTACATTTATGGAATAAGTAGGCTATTTGGGTGGAATAGGGCCCAAACTAGGTTGTCTTCTACGCCTATACCTATTTACGAAACGTCAGAAACGGATTCGAATTCGAAAACTAAGATCTGTCTCTTTCTGACCTCGATGTTTAAACAGTGACAAAGTATAATATTTTCTGGATCTGATACGTTTCTTTCGAACTCTGATATAGTTTCGACAAGTTTAAAATGTATCTGATTTATATTTCGCCTAGAAAAGTCACGTGATCTTGAAAATTTCATTCTTAGGCATTTTAAACTTTGTCGAAAAGTTTGACAACTGCCAAGCGACTAGGCCTCGGGTTAGACCTTATATAAATCTATGAGTTCGGCATTTTAAACTAGATCACGTGACTTTTATACATGAAATGTCAATCCCAGACATTAGAATTTTGTCAAAACGATATCAAAGTTCGACAACTGTCACTAGGCCCTTTGTTGTCCCAAGTGATACAACGCCTAGATTCTGACATTCCTGATACATAATGACCTACTCGTACCTACAATGTTCTAACACGACGTTATAAATGAAACTGCTATAAAAACAAGTTGCAGGTACTAACATAACAACAATTTACATTCAATTAGCAATAAATACCTATCGCTGGCTAAAATACGGAAAGTAATTTACATAAAACGGGTAAATACTCTGCATAGACTTGGCTTATGACGTTTATGTTTATTATATGAATATAGGTAAGTAGATAGGTACTCTCGTTACATAAAATAGTTAAAACTGCAAAAAATCAACCTATGCCTAACTCTCTGTCATTTATTTTACTTTCTTCCTGTACGTACCTTGGTTTCGCATCCATTACGGATACCTACATACCTAGTTACGCTACTTCTAAGATTCTGATTTGGCAAGTCCAGTTCTTATATTGGAGCAATTGCCATCTGGGGATCCGCAAATCTAACAACGAAAACCAGACCTAGTTAGGTAGAATAGGAATTCACGAGGTAACGTAGGTTGGTTCGGAAGCGCGAAATGACTATTGTATCGGAAAATCAGGTGACTTAAGTCTGCGATGTACCTACTAAACTAATTAAGAGACACGTCACCCATTGAAAGGGTTCCCGGCGGGGTTCGAATTCACGAAATTTTGGTGCTATTCTGAGTAAGTATACCTATCACGTTGAAGTCGGTCGCGCCATCAGCGTGGTATTCAATTCCCAGCAAAAATTGGTTGCGCAGCCATACTGTGATAAACCTCCCATACACCTGTACACATTTAATTGGTTTCAATATGATATAGGTGTCTAAATGCTGGTTTTAAATGTTTTTGAAGTACTACATCAAGTTTTCGGGGACATTCGTTGAAACATTTCCTAAACGCAATAAGAAAATCCATACGAAGGCAGATTCTATTTGTAGAAACACAAATAGAATCTGTCTTGTTTATTTACCTATCATAAGTACTATTGCTTTAATATGCTGAACTAGAACTGAACAATGTGGCTCAATCTGATCTAACTCGTATATTGGAAGTGGAAATACCATCTACATTTTCATTCCAATAATTCCGATGAAAACGTGAACTTTTGGCAGAAGCACTATTTTAAAAAGAGCGACTACGGGCATAGTGCGTCATCTAGATAAGTGATGCACATACTTAATGCACTCGGTCGTCGACACGTGAGAAAATTACAGGATGGGGAGGCGCGTCACATATAGGGGTCCCCTAATCCGGTGCCGTAATGGAGGAGACATGTATCCAGAATGTTATTTAAATAGCAGATTTTATTTATGTCCACGTCATACGCTAGTTTCTACAGTCAAATGCATGTCAGACATTTTGAGCTATCCTACTGTCGCTACCATAAGAACTGAAAGGCGAATCGCAAGTGTTTACTGTTGAACGTAAAATGCAAATAAACTTTTATATAGTAGTCAAACAAAGTTGCATTAAGTCTGTCTTTTTATACGCCATAAATATTTTGGTGTCAAATGCAATTGTTTAATCCTGAAAATAGGTTTACTATGAAATATTTGGCATCTCCATTTTTTTCCTAATATTTATTGGGACATATAATTATTTTAAAATCGTCTTTAACAAAAATATTATCAGCCAGCACTAGGATTCTGTATTGTAAGGTGCTGAAAGTGGATAAAAATGTAAAAATTATTTGGGTCCACTTTCAGCGATTTAATCAATAGGTGCGGGAAGTGGACTTGGCCAGGTGCTCAATGTGTAGGTGTTGTAAGTGAACTACTTTACTCCGCTAAATTAGAACAATGGAATCCACATAGCTCACTGGTCATTTTTAAACGGAAAGCCTATTTAAAGTTTTGTGTAGTTTGTAGTTGAATAGAGTTTTTCATAATATCAAAATGTTGACAAAGTTGCTACCTACTTTATATAACCTTGTAGGATTCAAGAGCTCCTGAGGGATGCTACATTAGTAGCAGGAGTCAAGCCTTCATGGCATGGGCGACAAGTCCAGTAACTGATTTATTATGCTCTACCTGTTGCCCTTAAGCTAGATCCTCATAACCACTTAACCTCAGGTGGTATGACGTCAATCTTGGAGTGCAATATAAAAAAAATAAATTTCGTTTTTATTAGGCTGAAAGAACCTCACAAAAAAACATAGGTAGAGTTTTCTCTCACACCTCAACAGAATAAGTTTATTGGTTTACCGGTAGGCTGATCAATTGAAAATAAGTAATTTTAATAAATTCTTATGTTGTTTTTAAACCCAGTACCCGTGTGAACATAACTAAGCATCCTAAAGCTTTAAAATGTTTGCCAGCCTTACTAACTTCTAAAGATATTCGTTTAGGTATATAAGTTTTAAAGCCTTCCTCGATAAAAGGACTATCCAACACCAAAATAATTTTTAAATTCGATCCAGTAGTTCCTGAGATGCTAATCGTTCAAACAAACTCTTCAGCTTTAGAATATTAACTTATAGATAACTAAAAATCAAGTTAAATAACCACATTCACCCAGGAAGCAGTCAGGTCTCCAACATTGCATCCAGCTCAAGCTCAGCAATGATCCCTAATGTACCGGCAAATGGAAAGCTCACTGAAGCTCACAGACGTACGTGACGTGTGGAACGTGACGCGCAGGACGTCACGTACACGGATCAGCTATGTAACGTGTAATGGATTACGGATCTAAATGATTTACTTAGCTGAAATATTCATTGAAATGGGTACATCGTTAAACCATTCTATGTGTCTAGTCAATTTTGGAGAGTGATGAGTTTTATGTTCCTAAGTGTCACATTACTTAATACTTTAGTTGCCAACAGCTTCGTTCACGTTCTTTCGGAATAAAATGTTATTTTACACATCAATCTTTGTACAAAATTTTGTCCAAATACATTCAGTAGCTTTTGCGTGAAAGAGTAACAACAAGGTACGTTGTGTCCGGTCTGGGTCTTGGGCTATGCATTTAAGTATAAATAGATACAAATGCTTCAGCTACTTACCTAGCTCACACTTGAATGTAGGTAATTACCTATGTGATGTCGTGCAATGTATTATTTTTTGTATTACATTTTTTTATTTGTAACATTTGAGCAATTAGTCAATCGACCGTTTGTGGTCAACAATTTAACTACGCTTTTAAAATTATTTTTAACAAAACTTATACTTAAAAATACACAAGAGGTAAGGATAGTTTAAAAAAGCCCAAAGCTTATACACAATGTAGTGTACTGTACTAAACACGTGTCTGCTTAGTGTGTTGATCGATATCTGTATAGTATACACATAAACCTTTCCAAATGCTTAGTAAACAAAACAATTTACACGCCTGTATGAACATACTAAACTTTGTACATTATCACTACTTATCTTTTCCAATACATTGGCCTCGGCAAATCACCAAAGTTATCTAGTTCAAACTCATTACACAACTGAGTAATGTAAAATTGTGCGCTATTAAATAATACTGCGGCGACATTAGATTGTCCTATCTTTAATCTGGTTTAATGACCTGACCAGCTACTGACCTAAATGACTCGAATTTTGAGGAAGGTTCCGGGTTTTCAAGTCCTTGCTATGAAAAGTCGCCACGTGGATGAATACAGTAATCACTGTTGACCCGAACTACCTATAAGGAAGTGGCCACATTTTGAATTGCCACCCTTCCTAATGACCATCAGCGGCCTACCGACTTTATTGATGATGATGATATTTTTTTTAGATAACTACTGGCAGAGCTGCGTATCCCTACTAATATCCCTACTTCCCTACTAATATTATAAATGCGAAAGTAACTCTGTCTGCCTGTCTGTCTGTCTGTCTGTGTGTCTGTTACGCTTTCCTGCTTAAACTTCTCAACCTATTTTGATGAAATTTGGTATAAGTATACGTTGAATCTCAAGAACGGACATAGGCTACTTTTTATTAGAAAATAAGGGGGGGAGGGGTAATACCACCTTTGGAAGTTTATATGGAAAAATGTTTATTTTTGAAGTTAGAGATATGAAATTTGGCACAAATATAGCTCGAAACTTGGATTAAAATATAGAGCACTTTTTATTTCGAATATTAGGGTAGAAAGGGGTAAAACCGACCATCAAAGGATGTACGCGAACGAAGTCGCGGGCACAGCTAGTTACCAATAATCTAAAACAACACTAAACATGCAATATAAGATATATACCTATAATAAAAACATATATAAACATAAAATAATAAAAAATGTGTTATGAAATCCAAAAAGCGTCTCTCTCTGCATACGCTATTGCCAACGACATAAAAAAGACTACCTACATTAAATTAATAAAAAATATTTGATTGGTTTTCACTGCACCCTATCAAGTTCACAGTTCACATTAAACATTCATACGACTGGTGATATTGTCCTAGTTTAAAATGTATGGTAAAATCAAATTGTTCACGTATTTAGACATTGTAATTACAATTTTTATGTTGAGTTTACAATATACTCTCTATCCTCTATTTCGTATCTACTACTTATCTTACTAACTTGTTCGGGGATGATAGATAAATGTTATGCGTAAAAGAAATCATCGTTTACAAATTTCCTTAACCACGTAAAACCCCTTTATTATTCACATCTGAGATGTTGTGAAACCGTTCACGACTCAGGCTGACTAGCACAGTAATGACAATACTTCGTATAACAACAGGTAAGATACAAAACATTAAAATTAATAGGTATCACGTTGACAGTTCGTTTCTTGTGTTTAAAACCGTCAGTGTCTGATAACAATAACATAGTTTAAATGGGTACCTACAGTTTTCAATCTCAACCACAAACCTCGTGGCTTTATATTGATCTACGGTTCCCACAATGCCTTCACAAAGGAGAACAATGTGTGAAGCTGTGAGTGGTTCCGTTCGTTTCAAGATAATTCAGCTATATGTATATTTAAAGAGTGATAATATAGAGTAAGAGCGCTGTGCTTAAGACAAGGACTCCTCCTAGCAAGATATAAAAATCAACTATTAGAAAAATAAAGTTAAATAATACTTGAACTTGACTAATGTGGCGATTGTAATTTCGTAATGTATAGTCAAAAACACTACTGTATTAGTCAGGGGTCAAGCCTTCAAGGTAAGAGTGACAAGTCCAGTAACAGCTTTATTATGCTGTAGTTGTCGCTCTGAAGCTAGAGCCTCATTACCGACTAACTTCAGGTGGGATGAGGTCAATCTTATGGTGTAATATAAAAAAAAACGTTTCATGGCTTTTTGTAATTCATCTTTTTATACGTTTCTGGATTTAAGTACCAAAAACAACACACAGAAGAAGCATAATTTATCACTACTGACTGGGTTTTTCACATTTATCTAAAGTAAATGGTAATAAAAGTCATGGACGATTAAGTTATTTATACAACAAATTAATATTCAGTAAACTGTAAATTCATTGCCGCGTTTTTCGCGTCATGCAGCTAAAACACGTCAGAGAGACACTTTGTACTTTACACCGTTTGTTATAAAAACTAATTTCGAACTACATATTGTTTGATATCTGCTTTTGAGTGAAATAAATTGTCATTAATAATGACGTAATAAACTGACAATAATATTTAATTATGACAAAATGATTTTGACCTCACGCGTAGCGTAGATTAAGGAAATAAATAAAAGTATCAAAATAGAGTCTTAAGTATTTTTTGGACACATTTTCATCGCTTTTACTGTTTTTTGCAATCAAAAACAAGGAAATGTTTTTTGGAAAACTCGGCTAAACTTCCGAAAATATTAAAAAAGTAAAGGTAAACGCCAATTTTGATATTGTTTCGTTTCATTTTTTTAAAGAAATTCATGATCAGTCGGAAAGTATTCACTTGTATAGGTATAGCCTACCCCTTAAGTTTATCGGGGTTCATGTTAATAGCACAAAAGTGTCCCGTAACATTAAAAACATCGTATATTCTAAGTACCAGTAGTACCCTCCCCTAAGTGATGAAGGAAAGAGTTGGACATTTGTCTGAGAAATATAAGGGTATATGGGATAATCGCTGGGGTGAAAGCAGGCATCATGAGCCCCCAGGAAAACGTTTAACTCTAAAGAGACTAGGGTGACCACCCTTTAAAAAGACAGTAATAGAATACAATACAAAATATCGTTATTCAAGTACGCTTGACAAAACTACATGGCACATTCCTGAAAGCTCATTACCACTTAACATCAGGTGGAATGAGGTCAATCTTGAAGTGCAATGTAAAAAAATGCATGCAATAATGAGTTTGAGTTCATGAATCGGTTTAACGACCTCTGTAGCCGATAAGCGTGCGGGCCGGACTTTGGCGTCGCGCCATCCCTGAGGTGCCGGGTTCGATCCCCGGTCTGGTCAATATGGGAAATGAACTTTTCTATAATGTCTCGGGTTTGGATGTTGGGGTACTGTTGTTTTTCTGATTTTGTGTAACACAAGTGCTTAAGTTACTTACCACAAAATCAGAGCAATGTATGTATCTAATATGTATAGTACAAATTAAGCATTTTACCGCCCTGTAATAAAAAGTACTTAACAGTCACACTTGAAGGTACTTATAGATTGTAACCTAAAGTAAAAGTGTCAGTCTATTAATGTTTCACGCCAGGGCAAAAGTCTCCATCATTGAAGTCAAGTCATTGTAACAATATAATGCTTAATTACCGTACTGGCTTAATCATATATGGATTGATGAACAAAACCAAACATATTAAAAGAAACCGTAACCTACTTTTCTTTATTCAGGAATAGAATCAAGGCCCCAAAATGCTTGCTTAGATATCAAAATGAAAAACCAATATTGGATCATTTCAAATACACATATTTTGTTATTATTTTGTCACTTTTTTGTATTACGCAATATTTGATACACGTTGTGTTACAATTTATTGACAGTCTTTTTTAATCCATGTTTCATGGGTACCATATTATGTCCACGCTCCTTAATTAGTGAAGGGGGATGCGATTGCACAGCGCCAGCGCGCCTTAGGTGTTCATTTGTAAAATTGCTTTCATCAAAACTGCCTTCTGCCTACGTGGTTTTATTATGTAGCTACTTTCTGCTAGTAATGTAGCACCCAGGAGCTCTGGAAATCTTACTCACACGCAGCAACACAACAACACCGAAGTGATTGTATTTGGCTTCGGTCTTCTGTAAGGTGGAGGTATTTCATTACAATTGTATTTTTGTATGTCTATCTGTTTTAATGTATTTTATTATTTATTATGATTGGTTCTATTGTTGGTTCTGTTTTCCGTAATACAAGAGCGTAGGCTTTACTATGGTATTATGTAAATATATGAATGTTGTCAGATAATCGTTATTACCTGTTTCCTTGCGACTCCGTTCGCGATATTTTGTATATAAAAGTATCCGTATATATAAACGTAGTGTCTGAACTATCTTTCTTCTAAATGTCTTCCAAGTCTATTAAGTTTTTATTGTTTAAAAACATACATCCATAAGTTCTTACAGACTTACTCGTTCACAACGTTTTGTAAAGAAGGATACAATGAGTTTTGCCCTCGCTATACGAAACATGAATGCAAAGTAGGCGCGACATGAAAACATTTGAACTGTCGACCCACGAGTTCTTGTAAGAACTTATCAAGTGGTCTGAACTGGGGTGTGTCAACAGACCCGGTGAAAGGAACTAGGTCGGGTTTTACTTGCTAATGAGAGCCGGCCGCCTGTAAGGGCTGTGTTCAGAAATGTGACGAACTGTATCTACACGCTCCAATTCAAATTTAGAATTGAATTTTTTGTGGATTTTCTGCGACAGACACGTCCAGATGGGAAAATCCTGCATCAGTTGGTGGATTTATTTCTTGTAGGGTCAGCGTGGATTGGTAAAGCGGTAACAAATTAAATTGGGCCTAGCAAACAAATTCATTATGCCATAGTTTTTATTACCAAAACAAAGAAAATGGAAAATAAATTCGCTGTTATAAGTCATATATGTTATTCGTGTATCTCGTCTATCTAGCTAGAACATTTTCTCTCAACTCAATCCATTCAGTAAGTATATATATTCTGCGTGAGAGAGTAACAAACAAATATTTATCATCTATTCAATATTACTATGTCAACGTTTAAAATATCAGTAGGATATATTCGTAGGTGAAACTCTTTTGATATTCTCAAACATTAATAAGCATTATTTTAATTAAACGGAAATACGTAGGTATTCTTTAGAGTCCCTCAAATTAAAAGTTATTTCGTGTTCGAAATGTACATCTTGCTAATTCTCAAAAACAAATACTTTCCACGAATCTTTATAGCCGCAATATGAGTGATAATATACAAATGGTCAAAACTCATAGTCATAAAATTATGACTTAATTTAACAAAGATACTAGTATTCGTGACAAGAGACGAAAGAGGCATAAACGTATTTTATTTAAATGTGAATAAAGGCTTGAATCAACAAAACTTAATAATTATCTAATATGTCAACTATTTATATTTAATTAAGGTTTAATATACGCAATAAAAATACAATTTACTTTGTTGTTATTGCTGCTATCCAGAACGCCATCTTATCATACAAGTGTCAACCTGCCTGTGGTAATATATTATATTAACACTATTTATCTCAATTAGCACTGATTAGTCTCTACTCTGTACTTGGTGCACTCAGAATGATGGATATCGCATTTTAATCACGAGACTTTGTGGTAACAAGTAGCTAATTAACAAGTAGATTAAGAATCTCCCAAAAGTTGTCAAACTAATGTTGTTAGAATCAGGAGCAAAGTAGGTAAGGGCAAGAGATGTTTAATTAATTCCGGTATTATTTTGTGCCTGAATTCTGGTGGGATAATCTTCTTCCTATTTTTAAGCACACGCTTACACGGTATACACACACCGTTTGTGAAATACCGAGCCCGGGGTCCAGTTTTGACGAGCCTGAAAATTACATTGGAGCGAAGACCATCTGACCTTCGCCACTTTTTACATGAGAATCAGATATTTTGAACTGTTTAGAAGTATTTAGTCACTTTGTCTGCTCCGATAGGTATATCTGACGACGACTGTACACCAAAAACTACACGCCTGGTACTAAATCAGATATTTCATTTGCGTTATTTCTTTTACTATATTTTGCATAGTGCATGCAAAATTTTAAGTAGATTGGAATTTGTAGTAAAACTCTGCCCCCCTTTCCTAAAAATTAATTCCTATCGGATGCGTACGACTTACCAGATCACATCCTAAGTTTCAGGTTTCTCCGATCAGCGGTTTAAACTGATATTATACGTCAAGTCATTCAAGATAAAGGACTTTATTATACACTAGCGGCCGCCCGTGACTTCGTACGCGTGAACTTCAAGCAATAAATAAAGCCTATGTTACTTAAGTTGAATGTAGCTTTACAATTGCGAAAGAATTCGGTATCGTAGTTTTTGTGTTTATTCCTTATAAACATACAAACATACACATCTTTCCCTTTTATAACATTAGTGTAGATAATGAAGAAGAATCTATATATAAAATATATATTCGATTTTGTTTCAAACTACATCGAAATGTGTGGAAACGGTAGTTGACTCACTAATGTAAAACTAGGAGTAGTTGGAAAATACTATTAAATTTTAATGAGGCAGTTCCTTATTCAATCAGCTTACGTTCCGGTAAAATAATTTAAAAACTATGACAAAGTCACTTGCCGATGAATTTCGACACGCCTGCATATTTTATCTAGTGCTCGTAAGTCATATCGTTGATAACTTTCAATGTCTTTTACTTTAGGCTAGCTTATCCTGCCTTGGAGTCTTGACCTATTTTTTATTTTTATTTTCTTGATTATCGATTATAGAACTCTTATCAGATAGTAAAACGTGATCTAATGATAAGGTACAACGTGACTAACTTTGCATTATGCTTTTGCTTGACTTGGCTGACTCAAAAGTCATTTTCAGTCAGTTTCCTAGTGATCACAAGTCAAAGTCAAAGTCAATATTTTTTATTCACATAGATTACATTAGTAATACTTATGAATAGAATCACCTCAGAATATAACTGATGCAACTCAGAAAAAGAATTAAATTTAACATTATGTGCGTGTTTTAGACCCATTATTGTCTTCAAGTTAACTTATATACAATAATGCGTCAAAAGTATTTTTATTAATAAAAAAATATGCGCCTCAGAAATAACGTTAACATCCCAATAGTGTTTTTTTAATAAATTCGTTTTTGAGCTCATGAATAACATGTAGGGATACTAATAAAATATTTCCTGTTTCTATAGTATTGAATTAAAGTAAATATGCGGGTAGGTATCGTTTCTTTCACATTTATAAACCTAATACGAAGTTTTTTTTTTCTTTTTTTTTTATATTGCACTTCACGATTGACCTCAGCGTAAGGGTGACAAGTACAGCATAATAAATCTGTTACTGGACTTGTCGCCCTTACCTTGAAGGCTTGACCCCTGCTACTAATGTAGCACCCCCCAGGAGCTCTGGAAAGCTTACTCACACGCAGCAATTTTAATCAATTCGCTTGAAAAACTACTAACTGTCTGTTCTAATTTTCAACATTAAAAAAAATATATACCTACTCTTATTTTGCATGAAGCATGCAAGCAGTCATCTAGTGACTTGAAAGAGAGTGTTACATGTGGTTACATGGCTTCTGAAATTTTGCAGCCGTAGTCGGAGGTATTTTCATACACGGGGTCCTTTTTTTGTCAAATGAATGACAAAATAAAATCTTTAAAAATATTTTTCGCTTTAAAATATATTTTTTTTACAAATAAATGTTATTTTTCTATTCCATTCGAATAATATATTTATTATCTATTGTTTGTTTAAAGTCCCCCACCTATGAGAACCTTTTCAAGGTATTTAATACAAAAATATTTTCTTTTGCATTTTTGAACTGATATTTCTTTTATGTATATTCCTTTGTGTCACGTCTCTATCATTATAAAATCTATTCACTTTAAACTTAACAGGTTTCCCTCATTCTCCATTTCGATATCAACGTTTAGGTACGGCTGCCTTTTTCACGAAAACCTTTAATATCTCTCTTTTGAATTATAGGTTTTCAAATGATAAAAAAAGAAAGCAATTTTTTACACAATGGTCGACCTAAATTTCGCAGACCTTATTCAAGACTAAAAACAGTCCTTTTCACGCCTTCAGTTTATCGAAGAGCAAAATGTTGCATACGCTTTAAAATCGTTTTTATAGATACCAGAGTTTTTTAGTATGGCGACTAAAACGTAAAGAGGCATAGATAACACTCGTAATAGGATGCCATAAAAATGTAACATTCGTCCTACTTCCTACTATATCATTTTTTTTCTACTACCATTCAAGATTGACCTCATCCCACCTGATTTTAAGTGGTAATGAGGTCATAGTTTAAGGGCGACAAGTACAGCATAATAAATCTGTTACTGGACTTGTTGCCCTTACCTTGAAGGCTTGACCGCTGCTACTAATGTAGCACCCCCTAGGAGCTCTGGAAACCTTACTCACTCGCAGGAACACAACAATACCGAAGTGATTATTATTTGGGTGCGGTCTTCTGTAAGGTGGAGGTATTTCACCAGTCGCTCTGCTCCAGTTCTCCTATCAACGCGAAATATTTTAAACGCCAAAGGTTGTAAGAATGAATGGATATGTGTATATAGGTACATATGTTAGTTTCTCTTTCACACAAAAACTACTAAACGGATTTGGATGTAATTTGATAGTAAGGAAGGTGGCATACTAACATAACAAATGGAATACTTTTTATCCCCAAATAACGTGAGCATTAGCTAGTTTTATGATAATTATCTAACTACTCGCGACCTTCTCGCTCGCGGGTGCGAGTGTGCGCCTACGTTTTAGAGCCTAAACCTATAACTATCTATAACATTGGAAACACTTAGAAAGTATGCTTATATTCAATTTTCCGGGAACAAGTCACGTGGTTCCTAACGCTCGTTAGCGCCATGCACATAACGTGACACAGCCGTATTAATTAGTCCGGTACGGTGCCGACGCTAATTGCTAATGAAGTACCTGTTACACGGGTAAATGTTGCTGTTATGTGTTTTATTAAACAAAATGCATTGCTAAGAATATAGTATATTAGAACATATTATGTAGGTAGTATTTATTAAGTTTGCTATTATAAATAAATATTTAAAAAAATTAAAATTATAAGGTACCTAAATCTCTTTTGTATTTCAATTAATAGTTCCTTATTCTTCAAACACAAATTAAAATTGGCCTTTACCCAAACCGGGATTTCTGATAATTAGGCAATTCATATTCTATATAAGTACATACATATATTACTAACATAACTTTAGCTAACCTACTAATACAAATCAAACTCAGTGTAATATGAAATCTAGAAACTATTGTAAAAAATGACATAAAAAGACTTATTATTATTATTATTATTATTCATCAAAGACAAATGAACATTGGAAAATTATCAGAAACTCTTAAATTAATAAAAATATAATACTATAAAAGAAATGTACAGAATATTTACAAAAGGTTGTTCGCTCCGGTATCTAGGGGATGCTGGCAGCGTTACCTCTTTGGATAACGAGGCTAATGCGTTTACGTTTAGGTTTTATTTAATTATATATCGTTTGTAAATACAAGTATGTTTAAAAGTTACGAGCACGATTCGACATATTTCGTTTTTGGGAGTATGCCTGCTGTTCAGAACCTATACCTACAGAGAAGATACTTGTAAGAAACTCTATAGTTTAATAAACGCAATCAATTGATATTTTACTCCTGCACACTAATTCAGAAAAAATACAAGTGTATGAAAGTGCGCGAATTAAATCAAGGTTCAAATACATTTGACTTGGTATTATGTGTTTATACTGCATATCTAGTTTTTTTTTTATATTGCTCTTCAAGATTGACCTCATTCCACCTGATGTTAAGTGGTAATGAGGTCCTAGCTTAAGGGTGACAAGTACAGCATAATAAATCCGTTATTGAACTTGTCGCCCTTACCTTGAAGGCTTGACCCCTGCTACTAATGTAGCACCCCCAGGAGCTCTGGAAACCTTACTCACACGCAGGAACACAACAACACAGAAGTGATTGTTATTTGGCTGCGGTCTTCTGTAAGGTGGAGGTATTTCACCAGTCGGGCTGCTCCAGTTCGAGCGATAAATCGCTGTGCCCTACCTCTCTCAAAATTACTAGTTGTAAAGAAACTAGCTCTAGACACACGTCGTTTGATCATATCCTCAATCTTCATTATCTGAACGATTGCCGCAATCTAGGGTTATCATACGATACTACGACTTGTTACGCCGTTAAAGAAGCTGATAAAATTTTGGTCTCTGCTTGTTATAATCCCTTTGCGTAACCTAATATGTACTACCTACTTACTGTACGCAAAGGGATTTTATGAAACAGTAGTTTCTGTTGTGTAGTAAAGAGTACAACATTGTTCGATTTAGGGTGTAAGTATTAGGTAGGTCAGTTAGATTCTAGTGTGATATAACTGTTTATATGCGGTTCCTTTTGTGGTTTGAGCATATACATTATACCGGAACTTATACATTTTTACAGTGTACCATGACGTACCTAGATAAGAGAACTGTATCTAATTATTTGAAAGATACAGAAATAATCCGTCTGCTTAGCATTTTCTAGTTTATTTAAAATTAAAAATAATGTGTCTGTAATATGAAAACTTGTAAATTTTTTTAACCGATAAAGAATATATATATATATTTTTAAAAAAATCCTAAAATTTCCTAAAACTTTCGATTGTAAGCTACACTAATTCAATAATATGTTCCTTTTATTTACGTTAAGGCCCTATTTTTCAATAGTTAGATACAAAATAACAGCCGAATAAAATACAAATAAATTGTAATGTTCTCATAATACTCAGTACAATTTCTTAATAATGTGCTGAATTCAAGCAGCTTTTACATAATTGGCTTGTTAATTTTTATCTTACAAATAAATATATTTTTAACCACGGGTGTTAAACATATAACGTCCTGTGTAGTGGTTGACAGCAAAATTAATTTCGCCTTGACCGTAATAGTTCGGGAAGTCATCGCAACCACGTAGTGTTACATAGGTACGTACTTCAGTACATCGTACTCGTAAATCGTCGATTTTGGCTCTGTCGGCGGGACGAGATGCCAAATAGGGCAATGTTTAACCGTGGCTTTAGTTTTTAGTACAATAGGTGTTTATTTTAATTTGTAGATAAAGTGAAATTGTGACAATAACAAAACATTTTCTAATGTGTAGATATTTCTCATCTAAAATCTGAATCAATATAGAAACAACTTTTTACTTAAGAAGTTTTAAATTGAACAGGTCGTTGGCGCATGTACCTATCAGTGTCTCTACCCTGGCTTTGGGGGCAGAAAAGTGAGTAGGTATACAGATACCTACTCACTTTTCTGCCCCCTAGACGGAAAAGTTTCATCATCATCAGCCAAATGACGCCCAATACTGAGCATTGGCATCGCCAAATTGTATTAGGAACGATTTTCGTGAACTAACAAACGCCAATAGTTCGCGCAGCATTATTTTTTATTTCATCCCGTTACTCGGACGGGCGAGAGCTAAAGGGATCCGTCGTTCGAGGAATCCAATCGCTTTTATTAGATCCCATAGATTTCTCCAAAGTGCCATATTTACGGGCGGATTACAAAGCGTCGAACCTCTAAAGAATTCCTGATAGGCTGTGAAATACTGATGCTCACTTGTTACATAAAGTTTGGGGTCGTTGCCCGGAAAACAGGAATTTCCTTCCTTCTCATAATTCTGCAAAAGTTACGAGTTATGGGATTATTTTTTGCTGACGTAAATAACGTTTTGACGTCCTATGTTGTCTAAAGATAAGAGAAAAGAAAAATGCCTTCTACCACCTTCTGCCACAATTTGCTCTACTTTTCATAACACACATCGATATTTGTGACGTTGTCTGATATTTGTTATTCTTTATAACATAATTATCTTTTTAAGTTAGACCCTATCTGGATAGATCTGAAATCAACAAATAAAAAAAAATTAAATCGGTTTATAAACGTCGAAGAATAAGAAAGAAAAAAATTAAACTTACCGATGTGGATCAAGTGTTTTCAAACAATAAATGTGGTTTTTGATTTGCATAATCGTTTTAATTTCCGAACCTTTAATTAATGTTCAATAACGAAACATTTCTACAGGCTTACAGATCGCATTATACTACGTACTAAAAATAATAATATGTTAATTGTTTTAAATCTACATACCTAGATTTTTCGCAATATATTTACATTTTCTAGTTTACTAGCGACATCATGCGCGTGGAACAATGATTTTGGGAAACATAGGATAGCTCCAATGGTTTGAGACTTGTTAACTATCAGAAACTTATGAAACATATATTGTGGTTACATATTTATGTTCTAACTTTTATTCCCTATTCCCTATTGTATTCGCCTTACACAAAATAAACCTCTCCTATTTGTATTGGATCGTAGTGAGGAACAACGGATATAACTAAAAGCTTAACTTACCCTCACCTGAGCGTACAAATACGAATTCTACCCTATATGAGCAAGTGGAATACTGCTTTCATAGTAAACAAAAGCTCAACATTGCTCCATGACCTTTGCCAAATGTCCACAGGCTGCGTATGTTGGATGCAGGCCAACGGGTTGCGATGCGGTAGGCCCCAACCGCGGCCTATGTGATGATAAGGCAGGCACGGCCTCGCTCGATTGCAAATAGACCTTGCGGTTGCGGGGAAACGTGCTGACATTACTGCACTTATAAATAGCAACTACATCAATATGTAGACAGAGAAATCTACTATCAAAATGCTGATATCAATTCAACATCTAACAAACAGATTTCATATTATTTTTTATTGTGCCCCGTGACTACTCTTACGTTATTCCAGTATCTCATCTCTTTTACTAAATTTCATTTAAATCCAGTCAATTGTTAATCAAGGAACAGCTTGATGAGAGGTTGGCGATTTATCGCTCGCTGAAATACCTCCACCTTACCAAAAAAATAACAATATCTTCTGTGTTGTTGTGTTCCTGCGTGTAAAAGGTTTTCAGAGCTCCTGGGGGGTGCTACATTAGTAGCAGGGTCAAGCCTTCAAGGTAGGGGCGACAAGTCCAGTAACAGATTTATTATGCTGTACTAGTCGTCCTTAAGCTAGGACCTCATTAGCACTTAACATTAGGTGTGATGAGGTCAATCTTGGAGTGTAATATAAAAAAAACTTCATGAGATATGTAGTTAAAGTGAAGGAGTTTAATTATTTTCTTTTTCTAGAACAAATAAACAGAACTGAATTAACGAGTATGCACTCACAGTCACTAATGCTTTATTGCTGTTTGACGACCTCACTAGCGCATTCGCCTGTGTTTACCTGCTATTTTATGTAAAAAGTCAGGCAAACGAGCTCATGTCAATCTTTAAAAAGAACTACTCTCGCCAATGTGTTGGTACAAAACAAAAGTGTATGTTAGCATTCCAGCGGTTTATGAAATTATTTGATATTTTTTTTTGTAATGATAGAACACCTACTAAAATATAAAACAGATCTATAGTTCAGACTCCAGAACTCGGAACTCCTCAACGCTGATTTATGTTAGTACCTAATACGAGAACTATTTTACCTAATGGTTTCCCATGTCAGGATTGCATGCATAAGGTAATTATAACAATGCAATAACCAAGTTTGTAATATCAGGATTGTAGTCGATCCTAGGCTCCGTAATGGTTGCATAACTAAAACAAAGAAGAGTGTTCGGGTTCGATACTAACTTTCCTATATGTGATGTCTTGGGTCTGGGTGTTGTGGTACCGTAGTTGTTTCGGATTTCTGTAATAGTAGTGCTTAAGCTCCTTACTAGATAATCAGAGTAATGTATCAGATGTTGTTCAATATTTATATGTACCTATATAGTCTTGCGTAAAATGTCACATTGCGTCACAAAACATTATTCTGAATTAATTTTTTGTATTATTATTGTGTTAGGCTTCCAAAATCTTCTCCTCAGTTACAACTATAACGAGCGATTGTAACTAAAATTTAAACGCGTTCTTGTGAACATCTCAACGTTGTCGCATCTCAACGTTGTTATAAACACCACAAAAGTTATCTGTACGATGACAAAAGTCTGACTCAGGCACTCCAGCTGTGGCTTGGTGCCAACAGTGAACCATCCGCCAATAATATAACATTAGAGTTAGTAAATTGAACTCTTCCGTTATGTGTAATGTTACGCAAGTTATTAAATACCACACAAAAATTAGTCACGAGTACCTATGAAAGCATTAGGCATAAATTTCGTTTCCGTTATTTCGTGAGCATAGTCGATGGTGCATTTTTCCATTTTGCGTTGTCCAGGGGGCTTTTAGTTAAAAGTTAGTCAATTTGCAAACAAAATAATGTGTCGTCATTTATTTACACTATCATTACTTACCTTCACGATTATTTACAGATCTTTTGAATGTAAAAAAACACCGAAGACCTACCAAAAAATAGATATCTATCTACTTATGTATGTACCTAGTAGTTCACGAACAATGTCGCTTTTAAGATAACACTGGTCAACAAAATTTTATCTTTTTCTTGCCACACGGACTTTTTTGATATTTTTTACTTTAATTGGTCGATTGTAAGAAAAAATAAACAGTTAAAAAAATTGCTAGGCAAGGATTAAATAAAAATATTAAGAAAAACACAGATCTCTTGCATTAAAAGTTATTTTTTTTATAAATTACTTTATAATCTAAGATTTTCTTGAATATTTAACTTGAATGTCAACAAAAATATTACTACAACTAGCTACGAGCACTATTTGGAAGTGGTACTTATCATTTGGCATCACCCCAAAATTACGTGCTAAATTGCAGAACCGAATTTCACAAAGATCTTTTTTATGTTCCCGTAGCGGTTGATGATGTGGTCAACTAAACCTTTTATTTAATATTTTTATGGTAAATAAGGGAATTCAGAGCGAATGCATTTTAAAAACTGGACTTAGTTTGCATAACAAACTTAAAAGCAAACTTGATGATACAAATTATCAATATTCGACGATATTAAATACTGTAAGAAAATAAGTACAAAATGAAATTTAAACGTAATGATATGTAACAAATACGGATAATGCTGTACAAACTCTCTGCTCACGCCATTTTCTACACTAATACAAAACAAACAGCCGTTTCAAATGCAAACACAATTTTAGTAACGACATCACACAGACATTTTCAAATAAACCATTTTATTGCACATATGATACTCTGGCTTGTTTGTTTTAATTTTTAAATGACTTTGAACTTTTCTATTTTGTTAACCACCCTCTTTTCTATAGATTTTTCGACGACCTTGGTGGCGCTCTGGCTAAGGTATGCGGCGGAAGGTTCCGGGCTCGATTCCCGGTCAGGTCAATTTGAACGAACATTTTCTAAATTGACTTGGGTCTGGGTGTGCAGGGATGACGCCCCCAGTTAGTATCTGTCATCTGGTGCCCATATTACAAGGGGGATCCTTAGTTTGAGACCAGTTGATTGATGTGGTAGTATGGCGCATTTTTTATTATTTATATATTCAGGTGATCATCCTAAAATGATCATACCTAACTGGCTAGCTAGAGCTCACTTTTTTTACATCAAAAATAGTTTCCATGCTTGAAAGTAAAGGCCAAAATTAAACGAGCGAACTTCACAGACACCTAAAACCAAAAACGTAAAACAACGAATCCGATGAAAGCACTTTTTAAAAGCGTTTAAATAAACAAAATAATTTTTATATAAATTAAAAACCATGAAACAATCCCGAACTCTCAATTAATCTTCTACAAAACCTTTTGTTTATTTGTCTTGTTGTTGGTGGGTCGCTTATATGTTTGGTTGGTATTGGTATATAGCCGTGTGTACCAATGCTCTTATTTAAATTCAAAGCTGTTATCAAATTATTGCAAACAACGAATCTGGGGCGAGCCGATAACAAAACAGAGTGCGCATAATAGGATTAAAGGCCTTCGGGAGCAAATCTAATCGGCTCTTGACCAGGTCTGACCTAAATTAAATAAGTACAAACTGATTTAACGTCAAGCACAGATAAGTTAGCATTGTCCCGAAAAAAGTTCCATGATACTAAAACCTTTAAAAAAATAATGTCAAAACATCATCATATTCTTTTTTTTTATGTTAAACTAGCTGTGCCCGCGACTTCGTTCGCGTGGACTACATCCTTTCATTGTCGGTTTTACCCCTATCTCCCCTAATATTCGAAACAAAAAGTAGTCTATATTTTAATAGAGCTATATTTGTGCCAACTTTCATATGCATGAATGAAATAATGTCTAACTACATCTATAGTAATATTAAAAAGCTGAACAAGTTAGTAATGCGCTTATCTCTGGATCTACTGATTCAAATTGAATATTTTTGTGTTGGATGGTCTAATGGTCTATCTAGGAAGACTTTACGCTACCCATTGGGGCGTACAATCAGTGGAATCAGCGCCGCAAAGTCGACTCTGCGCAAAATTCAATCTAGGTGTGTTCTTATGAAGTCGTTAATAGACGTCACGCGTTATAAATCTCTGATGGATCTGACGTCTTGGTGACGTCATACACATCAAATGACAGCGACACTTGCGCTTGCGCCAGACAACCTTGAGAACGCTACAGTTTTAACGGTTATTTTTAAATAAGTTAAGTCTGGAGTCACGTTTGACCTCAAGTGACCATCTAATCAAGTGTAGGAAAATTAATATATAATGGATAAACTACGTTATTAAGGGTGAATAAGTCTTTCCAACGGTGAAATAATGTTTAAAATCGGGGCATTCGTTTTCGAGTACCTACCTACGTTCATTACAAACACTTAAAAACACAAAAACACCAATCTTTCCCCTGTATAATATAATATTGAAGATATGCTATATATAACATCCTTTGCCCCTTGTCATTTTCCTTTAAACTGTACTAGGATCAAACTGTATAATTCTTTATTATTCATTTTAGCGTGAAAAATAATTCAATAAACTCACATTAGGTACTCATTATCCATACAACATCATTCATTTTGCGTGAATAAATAAACATACATTTAGTATTTTAATCGTACCTACTGATTTATCAATAACACTCCCATAACATTTATATACATATAATAACATTGTGCATCCAGGTTGGAGACCAGGGTCAGCTACGACTACGATTTAATGACAAGGCTGGTTATTTCGAGCTTGGAGCAACAAGGGAAACCTATTTGGATCATTTTCGGGACTAACAGCATAAAGTGCTTACCATAGTATAGAATATAAGGTGATAATCAGATCACAAGCCTTCAACATTCTACCCACCCAAATAGAGAAGTCAACACAATGTGAAGTGTTCCGCGGTTCGAACCCACTGTTTTGGATCGCAATGCCTTTACACTAACCTTAACCTTTAGGAAGGAGTTTACCTACTACCCATTTATATTTATATTAAATAATATATTTTTGCATAAATATAGTATTTGTACAATAATGACGACCTCCGTAGCCGAGAGGCGTGCGTGCCGAACTCTGGCGTCGCGCCATCTCTGAGGTTCCGGGTTCGATCCCCGGTCGGGTCAATATGGGAAACGAACTTTTCTGTATTGTCTCGGGTCTGGGTGTTGTGGTACCGTCGTTGTATCTGATTTCTGTAACACAAGTGCTTTAGCTACTTACCACAGAATCAGAGCAATGTATGTGATGTTGTCCAATATTAATTAATTTATTATTATTATTTATTAATGAGACAATAATGAAAAGGCTGAATTAACAACGATTTTTCCAGGTTCAACCACATTTTCAGTCAAAGACAAACCCTAGCAAATATTTCAGCTCAAGGACGTGTTCATTTGAGATTTGTTGTTATTAATGGCTGAGTTTTACTGTATTGAAGTAATAAATTATTTCTTTTAAATTAAAACCCTCCAATAATTCAGCAAAACAAATCAATGGACAAGATCCAAATAATTTGAACATTGAGGCCCAGAAACGATTTTGTACCGACCCATTGACATTACTTATCTTAAATTTATGTTCTTGTCCGAGTTTCAGATAACAAACTACAATAAATCTTGTTCTATTGTTGGCGTCGACAATTTAACTTGTGTAAATAACAGTGTTATCGGACCGTTCTATTCCTGACCTGGAAGTGAATGAACTTACGTATTAATTAGCGAAAGAACCTGAGATATTGAACCCATAAAATTTGTAGGATTCGAGCACATAACGCCATTGTCCACCTAGGTCACAAGGCTACAATGTGGTAAAATAAGTACTTATTAACCTAACGTTTATTAGATGTGACCACGAGGTTAGGCACAATTTAAATACCTGACTAAGTGAGACCCAGAAAGAGGGTAAGGTTTTACATTTGTATACATACTTACGTCGTACTTAAGTATGAACTGTTGTTTTATAACATTTTGTAAACTTAGCAACCATTTTTAAAGTGTGTAATTAGGCTCGTATGCTTCTTAGAAGTATCATCTACATATTTTAATGTTACATGTGAAAACCTTCTAATTAGGGATGAGAGCCGGAGCCGGAGGGCCTCAAAAAGTTATTGACAAGAACTCTTGTAACCTCGTCCAACAACGATAATAAAAGCTTGTTTAAAACATATTCCTTTTTCTACATTCGCGGATAACATTTCTAAATTTGGCAATGGCTTAGAAAGGATGTGGTTATGCCCACTAAATAATATAAGACCCTATATATCACAACAATGATAGAGTCAAATTAAGGAAAAAGGCATTCTACAACTAAACACTTCATTTTGTTCTTCAACTAAGCCGACTCATCGCGATTACTGGAAAATTTTAAAATAAGTAAACATTTAAAAGCGATTACGCAGACACACTTCCAGAAAATAAAAAATCTTGATATGTTATATTTAGGTTTACCGCGCTTCTATTGAATCAACCCAGTGACCGGGCAGGTCAGTGACTTCACGACTGTATTCGAAAGAATCGATGCACAAAGATGCAAATGTAGGTCTATTGTTAAACAGATGGCCTACAGAGCCTACTTTGACTTATGGGAGTCCCTGGGCACATTAGAATTACGAGCCTTTTAATCATAATAAAGTTATAACTTTGCGTTTTAACTACGCTTTGATTTTCGCATCATTCAAATGCAATCTACTACTGCAAACGTTTATTAAAAAATGATATGCTGATGATTTACTTTATATTTTATTCAATCGAAGAGAGTTGAAATTTAATTATCCAGTATCAAAGCAACCGTATCATTCTAGAAGTACTATTGTCACCATGAATATTTAGCCATATTCTTCCCTCAGTAACGATTAGTCGATTCCACACTCGAGAAAATACCTAATTAAAAAGCACTACGAGATTTAATCCTTCATAACAGAATGTTCTGCGTTCGAAAATCAACCTGGCTAAAGAGCGACCGTTCAAATTATTTGCCCCAATTAAAAAGTTTATATCCCTACAAAAAGTTTACTTAACCCAAATATCATACCCAAAAATACACGTGGCCAAGCACTCTTTATAAAACACCCAAAAATTATGGTGATGTTCTATATTTAACGGCATTAATATTGAACTAACCTGGCCTAGTGGCCTGTCAGGTCGATAGCTTGAAGAATGAGGCGGGGCAGGTAGAAATTAACGAATCAATACCAGGAAACGAAATTTATTTGTAAACTTAGTTATGATCTAATTTAGGAAGCGGTACTGAATAGACGATGTTAAAACTGAAAATGTTTGTGTTACTAGCACGCGAGAACGTTCCATGTCAGTTTGTAGTATCTATTGGGATCTTAGTAAAGTTGGGAAATCTCATTGTATTTAAGTCTCGGCTCATTTCAAATACTCTCTTTTTCTTATTTTACCTACTTATATTGACAAAACTGCTGTAACGAAATCTACCTCTGCAAATATCGAGTGAGAATTAATACTTTTACAAGCTTTTTTTCACGATATGACACAGGCATTCAGTGATCTTTTCGAAAATTCCCTGAAGATCAGTTTATTTTCGCTTCAAGACACAATAGAGTCTGAAGTAAGTTGTACACGTGGACAATTGGCTTGACACTCAATGCCCATTTAAATGCGGTCCACTTCATAGTTTATATTAATATTAGTTATTATCAAACGTTACTGTACGGACGACAAACGTCTGAGCTTCCAAGATTACGCACACTAAAACAATAAACGGTCGAAAGCACGTCAGATTGTAGGACTTTGTAAAGCCCTTATGTAGCGAGCATAAGAACTAAATTCAAACTGCAACCCTTGATTACCAATCATCGTACCAATAATAATTTACACGCTTCAATGCTTTGACTTTCCAAACGGACTTCCCTAAAATAAAGTGTAGCTACTCACTATAGCCTTCAGCCCAAAGGAGAGATAGCCTTAGTGTTCTGTTAGTAGTTAACTTCATTACTTTAAGTTATATAAATGACGTCAACGATTGAGTAAGTACTTTCAAACCCTTAATTGGACAACTTGTGAGGTTTCTAACGCTAACACTCCATTAATCCGGTGATTGGTGGAACTTGACTAATTAAATTATGAAACGAATTCTTATTATTTCATTACTACACAAGTACAAGGTGAAACTGAAATCCTAGTAAAGCTTATGATTTATTTTCAGTTTTCGCTAATTTATGGGGTAAGCATAGATGTATTATTTTCTTACGAAAGTTGATAAAAAACTGGCGGCAGTCTGAAAAATTATTTTCTACTTTTTAGTTCTATCATACTTACTAATATTATAAAGAGGAAAGATTTGTACCTATTTTTGTATGTTTGTATGTTTGTAATAAATAGGCTCAAAAAGTACTGGGCCGATTTAAAAAATTCTTTCACCAATATAATGCTACATTCTTCCAATTTGACATAGACTACAAAATTAGGAATCCTTGGTAAAATTGCGCGGGAAAATCCTCTAAGGCGAAACGAAGTTCGTTCTATTTTTAACATTGGTGTAGACATTAGTAAAGATTTCTTGCAATGTTGTTAACATATTTAAAAAAGAGGATGTTTGTTTTGTTTGTTACAGCACTAGGACATTTAAAACGCCCGTTCATGAGTAGGTACCTAATTGGTAAAATTAATTTTAATTTATTTGCGGAAATAAAAAATCATATCATTGCAAAGCCTAAGAAACGGACCCATGAATAGGTACAAGATTTATACCTAGACTGATACTACAACTTGATTTATTTCGCCAGCTTTAATATATTTTGCTAGTCTTGTCTGTCTGTCTCACCAACGACACATTTCGAAGTTCGTCGACCGAAGTTTCAATGGTTATTTCAGAACATTTCTATTGAGAGTTACAAACACGTCGGTAAATGTTTTGGGCTGATGAGAATGTTACTTGAGATTAAACTTCTCATCTGAGACGTATTTGAAACGAAATTCGTGTAGTTGTAACTTATAAGATTAAGCTGGATAAGTTTTTAGTTCATGGTACAAATGAAGATTAGATTAACGAGCCTGTGCTTTTTTTCGACAATGAGCCGTCTCATGGTAAAGTATAAAATCATATTCCTACACTAATATTATAAAGAGGTAAGATTTATAAAGGTTTAAAATAAATAAACTCAAAAATTAGTATCTCGATTTCAAAAAGCCTTTACTAATTGAAAGTTATATTACCCTGAGTAACAAAGCCTATGTTACCTTTATTGCTAGACAATAATATCTACTCGCGTGCGTACCTACGTAGTACGTCGCGTGCGGCGATTACTAGCGAGTAATTTTATAAACAAAAGACATACCTTTTAAGACCAAATATTCTTTAATATACATGTCATAATTGTTTGTCTATTGCGTCTAGTAATCTGGATCTTATGACCTTATTTATTCAATGCGGCACGCATAAAATAACAGCGATAAGGAATATAGTAAACAGAAGAACACCATACCAACAAGATTACCAAAATATATATGTACTAAAATCTAGGATTCTATTGTATTAACTAAATCAGCCGTGCGTTTCAAAGACGTTCTCCGCCCCATGGAAATCTAATCTTTGATTCTAATCATCTTTTTATTAGCAATCACAGCAGCATTCGCATCATAATGTTATTTTGAGCGAGTGTGCTCAAATATATTGAATAACTATTTTCAATCAACTACAGCTGGCACATACTAATTTTCGAGTTATCGATTTAATAATAGTTCTTGGTAACAAATTTATTTACTGTATCAGCAAATTTCGGATCACATTTTGATCAGTTGACTATCAGTAGTTTTATTTCAGTTATTAGCAATAAATTAAATAAGTATTGGACAACAACAACTATAAGTAGCTACAGCACTTGTGTTACAGAAATCAGGAACAACAACGTGATTCTGCCACGCGTCAATTATACAATTAATATTCCATATTAACCTGCCTTGAAATCAAACCCCGTGACCTCAGAGATGGCGCGTCGTAATTTTAATTACTTTGATAATAGTCCTTTGACCTTTCTGACATGTGCATTTTAAAAATGGACGTTCCTTTTACAATGATTTAAGCATAGCTTTCAAAGTAACATATTGAGCTATGTGTCTTGTCCATCATTGGATGATATATTTTCTTGCTTTACAGAGCTTTTATTTTCTTGCTTGCTTGGGTTTATAATCACCAATCCGTATTTGGCAAGCATTAACACTTACATTACTTTTGATTAACGACATCTGTCGACTTATTCAATAAAATAGAGATTTGATTAATAAAATCAAAACACAGTCTACGATTGTCATTGGCATAGATATTTAGAGCCAAGAATATCAAAGATGAGTGGTCGTTAAATACACGACGTTGAGTCACAAAATTGTGAAATTCCTGGTTCAGTCATTCAGATTATGAATATCTTCTTAAAACGATTCAGGGACTAAAATAGATTGTTCAAATTTTCGGGTGACTTATCATGAAATGAAAATAGCGGAACCCGTCGTGCATATCTGTGGAATGTTTAATTTGTTTTACTTTTTTAATTTGATGGTCAAAATTCTTCACATTTTATTTATAATAAAGTTAGAATTTATTGTTAAAAAAACTCAAAGGGGATTCTGAAACGTAAGGTACCTACCGCGTAAGTGCTCAATTTTAAAAAAATGCAAAGACTCTGTTAGCATTGCGAACTGTGTAATGACAAACTTGTTGCAATTCTTTTAACAACATCCCGAATAAACGTTAACATAAACGCTCTGGGTAGGTGTTTGCTGAACTGGCATAAGGATTGAAAATTCCATGTCCCTGTACTGCATCACTCTCATTTATTTATCAATTCTACAATGATATATCCATACTAATATTATAAATGAAAAAGTAACTCTCTCTGTCTGTCTGTCCGGCTTTCAATCCTAAGCCACTGAACCGATTTTGATGAAATTTGGTATAGGTATACGTTGAACCTTTACAACGGACATAGGCCACTTTTTATTCTGAAAATAAGGGGGGATGGGGGTAATACCGCTCTTGAAAGTTTAAATGGGAAAATTATTATTTTCAGAGATGCTCGAAACTTGGAATAAAATATAGACTACTTTTTATTTCGAATATACTGGGAGATAGGGGTTAATCCAACCATGAAAGTACATATTTATGAGATAAACCTGAAGTCCACGCAGCTAGTATTATTCATAATTACCTACGTCTGAAAGCTAAAACCAGCTAAAACGGACTTAAAGAAATTTCAGCAAAATGTTGATGATAAAACCCCGTAAATCCAACTAGATCTCGATTGATCGAACTCGATTTAACAGTCAATATATCGATCCAATAAGAAAAAATATTTTTCCGCCACATATGAAGTCCTGTTTAACCTACCTCTAATGGAATCCACGAATTCCATCTTCATACATAAGGTAAGCAAATAGTCGTTGAAACGCGAATGGCATTTGTTTAAGACAAGGCACTTTCGCCAAGTCAATATTGAGCCTAAATGGAGGAAATATAAAAATGAAGAAACCGAATAAGATTGTGAGTACTTGATTTTGCTCGATTTCCGCGAATAACAAGATACTTCCTGAGGTGGATAGGGTTGTTACAAGTTGCTCTTGTGATAAAATAATAAAAGTTAGCAAAGTTGAGTTCAATCCTGTTTTTACCGTTACCAAACAAAATGTCAGTTTCGTACAAAAATAACACTAAATTGTAAATATAATTCAGTATTAAATAAAATTTGAAAAGGTGGGCTAATTAGTTGTATGTGAGCTCACCTATATTTATATTAAATAATAAATAATAAATAAATAAATATTTATGTTTCGTTAACAAAGTTTAACTTAATTAGTAAGGGAATGGGGATGGAGTCTCCATTTAAGCTGAAAAGCCTGTGTTTGGAGACCCCGCTCTTCCTTATTCTATTTAGGTTTAAGTTTAATATCAAATTTACATAGTTATTTAACAATTTACATAAGTAGGTAAGTAAGACATTTTAACTATACACTAGAGAGGTTTCATATATGTGTGTCTGAGGGTGTGTGTGTGTGTGTGTGTGTGAGTGTATGGGCGTGTGTGTGCATTTGTGTGAGCTATTAATTGCGTTTCAGTACGGATTCTATTTCATCGTATGTTTTTATCTGAACCCATTCTTCTAAAAGCTTTTTTGCAGTCACGTAGTATGCGTCATATATATTTAATTCTTTATTAATTTTATTAAATAGGAAAGTGGAACGTGAACTGTATTGTCTACTGGCAAACACAGTCTTAAAGGAGTTCTGACAGGCTATGTTTTTTCGCCGCCTTGTCAATGGTTGTGGAACATAGGGTAGTGATTTGTGTTTTTTTAATGTGATTAAGATTACATACAATTTCCTAACTGAAAGCAAGCCACTGATGCAATACAAGCTGTCGGTAGGGAAACGTCTTTTTTTAAAATACATGACTTTTATTAGTGATCGTTGTGCTCTTTCTAGATTTATGAAGTGTGATTTAGCAGCACCTCTCCAAACTGAAATGCAGTAAGTAATGACTGTTTGTGCAAGAGAGATGTATACTTGGTTGAGAAGGTGTTTTGGAGAGTATTTCTTCTCAAAACTCTCTGGTATTACATATCTAAGGGTTTTAAATATCCAGGTAAGTTTTCTTGTCCTACTTATAACATGATCTATGTGAGCGTACCACGATAACCTTTGGTCCACAATAACACCAAGATACCTCGTTTGTGGGACTTTTTCTATAGTTGGACAGTTGCAAGTGTTCCTACTGATATCTTCAGCACATAAATGTATTTTTAAGCGGAAATCGTTCCGCGGCTGCGTATTATTATTTATACTGAAGCAAATAAAATTTGTTTTTGAGGCATTCAGAGTAAGGAGATTATGTCGCAGCCAGAGAGCAACTCGAGCCAGTGTAATTTCTGCATTAGTTCCAACTTCTTCCCAGGTTTCACCAGCGATCAACACTGCTGTATCATCGGCATAAGAAAGCACTTTGGCATTAGGAATGTTCATACTACACAGGTCGTTGATGTAAACGAGGAATAACGTAGGTCCCAAGACGCTACCTTGTGGTACGCCACATGTCACATCCGCATCCTCACTTATGTATCCTGGAAGTTTTACTCTTTGTTTTCTTCCAGTTAGGTAGCTTTCAAAGAGAGAAAGCTGCGTCCCTCTTATTCCGATACGTTCCAACTTGTTTATAAGGATAGAAATGGAGACGGTATCAAAAGCTTTTTTTAAGTCTAAAAATACCGACAAGCATTTTTGGCCACTGTCAAGCTGTTCCGTTACAAAAGAACTTAACTCAATAATGGCATCCTCTGTAGATTTTCCCTGTCTAAAACCAAATTGTGTAGGCGATAGTAATTCAAATGTGTTTAAATAATTAGTCAATCTAATGTTAAGCAGCTTTTCTAGAACTTTTGATATGGCGGGAAGAACAGATATCGGCCTATAGTTACTAATGTCGTTAACATCCCCACTCCTATATACTGGTGTAATAATTGATTGTTTAAGAGGTGCAGGGAACACTCCTTTTTCGAAACATAAATTAGCCAGATGAGCAATAATAGGAGCAACGTCATCAATAGCAAATTTCAAAATTTTGTTAGAGATGTTATCCCATCCTGGGGCGCTACTTACTCGTACTTTAAGGTGTAATATGATATTTTTTACTTCGTCAATGTTCGTGGGAAGCAAAGCAAAAGAGTGTAACGGGGAAGTATCTGGCATCGGTGTGATATCTGCATTTCGTTTATGATGAATCAATTTAGCAAGTTGTGCACCTATATTTACAAAATACTTGTTTATGTAGTTTGCAGATTCAGTGGGTGAGGATTTTATATAAAGTAACTCCGTGTTAGTATACTGTGTTTTGTTAGAGAAAGTAATACTTTTTATATTTTTCCATAGAAGTTTATTATTTTTAAGTGATTTTAAGATATTATCTCTATCATATAATCTTTTTAGTCTCTTAATTAAATTGTTGCAGTAATTTCTGTATCGTCGGTATGTAATACGGAGAATTTCATCATGAGGGTCCTTTCTAAGTTTTTTTTGAAGGGCATTTCTATGTCTTATACAACGTAAAATTCCAGGTGAGATCCATGGTTGTATTATTCTTTTACTACATGGAATAAACGTCACCGAAGAGTTGAGTTTAACACTTTCTATTATTTTATCTATAATTTTATTAGTCACAGCCGTTGGGTCACTGCAAAATAATAAGTGAGTTAAGTTTGTGCTCTGTAAATGTTTTAGAGCAGATTCTAAATTTATTGTGGTTTTTGTTTTATTATCTTTCGGTTGGTTTTTTAATTTAGAGGTTGATAAAAATGTTGTGAAGTGATCCGAAACAGTTGTATGCATAACTGCAATTGATGGTTTGTACTTATTATATTTAACCCATCATTTATTTTCACTCAAACGAACGCACAAAATTTCATCAAAACCGCTCTTACCTTTTAAAAGAAGCCAGATAACCAAGACATTTCTGTATCTAAGATAAATGTATTTATGATGATGATCAGTTAAATTAGCAATAAATTTGAGACTTTTTCCCCTTTATAACGAAAAAATATATTGCGTTAATATTTAGGGCAATGCCACTGCTTCGTACGGTTTTAACTAAATAGTCATTTAAACACACCCTTACACAAGCCTTCTACTAACCTTTGAGGCGCTACATCATCAAATTATAATATGTTTCCATTATATTTTGAAAATTGTTAATGAACTTTTATTTATCAGGACATCTTCTGCATATATAAAGGTAAGAACGCTGTACTTGTAAAATATTCACCAAAAAGGCGGACACTGAAAAGTTATGTCACTCAAAAGATGCAACCCTATTTTAATCCGACGACAGCGATCGACAAGTTTCGCTAGATTCGGAGCAATCTCGTCTCGACAGCGGAACGGGTAGGAACCGGGAAGTGTTGTGCCACTTTTGTACCGTTCTCGCCCGAGGGACGAACATCTCGCTTCTAACGACCCTGAACCTATTTTTTGACAGCCATCATTAATTCGGGGTCCATTTGCAACTATCAATTTACAGCCATCTTGGCTAGCAATGTACTTAAAGGATGAACGCTATAATTTTCGCACCCGAATTTGTTATCGGTCTTGAATTTCATAATAATTCATGACTATAACTTAGTGCTTGACACTGTTAATGATTACAGAGAATAAGCTCAAACAGGCCAATTTTTGGTAGTTAGGTACCTACAGTGGTCTTGAGTAAGCTTTTGTTGGGTCTTTACTAATAATGAGTATAAAGAGTGTGTTTTTTATTGAACCAGGAAAGCTCAAGAACTACTCAGTCGAATTAAATTATTATTTTAGTATTGGGTATCAAGGAAACCAATGGGTTACTATAAACATCTGACTGTAATCAATATTTGAAGTCCACGCAGACTGAGTCACGGACTTCGCTTGTTTAATATAAAATTAGGTTAATATTCATTTCATAAAACCTTTCTTGGTTTGGGCCAACTTTCTTGAATTTCAATTGTTGTTAGTCTGACTTGATTTCAATTGTAAGTGAAAAAAGTGGTTTTAACAATGAATGCTAGCTTAATTACCACACTTGCTTTATAGGAACCGATTGGTGATCACAAACACGTAATATTTTTGGAAACCTTAATCAGAACCCAAGATGCCAAAACCATACCATAACCTTCAGATTTTATACCTATTGCCAACATTTTTGTAGATGGTTGGCAATAAAATATGTAAACTTTAAATTATTTTGCACTCAGCCCGGTGGAACTCATTAATAAGTAGTCTTTAAAACAGTTGGTAGAATTAAAACCGCCCTGCGCATGTCACAATTTTGATTTGCTCATTGATCTAGTACCTGCGAGCTATTCCCGCCTGTTACGGCTAAATAGCAATAATAAAACCAGAGTTCAAAAGCAGAATTAGTTTCTAGTTAGCATAAGGATTGCGGCCAATTCTTAATGCGTCTATAACATTCACAGTTTCTTTGTTAGAATTAAATAACCTTTGTTTGACATTAAAATTACGCTTCATCTGTGTTCATTTGTTATTGGCCTATTTCGTGACTTTTATATTGTTACGGTTCCGATCTAAAGGGTCAAAGCGAGTCCTTATTAAAAATAATTCGACGTCTGTCTATGACCAGGCTATATCTCAAAAACCGAGATACCTAGACATTTGATTTTATTACAAATTATGTATTTCTTTCTTTTACCGCTAGAGCAAAAAATATTGAAAATAAAATAAAACAAATATTTTAGGAGGCTTGAATTCAACAAGCGCGAGTTTTTTTGCCCTTTTTGGCACTTTCACTTTAATAATTCATTATAAAATAAAATTAAAAAACGTTATCATACCACAAAAGTGTTTTTTTCTGGTTTTTGACACATATTAAAATCAGCACTATAAAAACGCTCGATATATTGGCAAAATATGCAACAATTGTGAACCTAATATCTATTTTATCAATGGTACTTAGGTAACCCTTCGGATACGAGTCCGACAAGAGTCGGACTCGTATCGTATAAAATGAAATAACTCGCCAAATTCTTATTTAATTTTCAGTTGTGTAAATCATCAAGCGAAGCAAAGCAAAAGCAAGTTTTTTCTTAGGTTCTCTCCTACCAAATGCCTTATTATTAAACAAATTTCTATTTATTTTGTAATACATCACGTAATCTTAGCGCGTTATTCCCTCACATCATATATTTAGTACACGATTTCAATAGAAACAAAATTAGTGGGAAATTGAGTCAGTTTAGCTCCGTACAACAAGAAATCTTGTTTCCATGTGCGAGTACTTAAATTGAGCAAATTCATTTTGTTTACGCAACGCTCCAGAAATCGCTTGAATGGATACAATGAATTGGGAATTAGGTTTTGATGACTCAATACTTCCCGATATATTCCCACGCAATTTCCGTTGAATATTAACGGATTTAGAGCTTGATGGTATTAACTTTCAATGTATTGCCATGGATTAGAAATTAAATATAGATCGTTCTTTACAAGCAGGGTTATTTTCGGAAAATAATTCGACATTAAACTTTATTATAACTCACATACTATCTACTCTTATTCGCTGAATCATATTCTATACAATATTAATCACGCTACTGTTTGAAAAAAAAGTACTTACTTACCTACATTAATCGGAAATGATGATGGAAAAGACAACTTTGTAAAAATTATGTTGCATTGCGTTTCGAAATAGGTAGGTAAGTCAAAAAGGTTATAAAGTAAACTACCTACTAAGAGTTTTCACATTAAAAAAAAAATCCTGGCTGGAAACTTAAACTTAAAAGACATTGGCACGAGTGGTGATTTAGCCCGTACCCATGTTTATATCCTAACAATGACTTGATTTCAATTTAAGGTAGGCACCGAAAAGTGCCAAAGATCCCTCTTTCGTTGCTCGAGGAATTTTTGGATTTATCTTTTCTCAAATTCTTCAGGACTGGTTGCCAGATTGATACCAGTTCTCTGATACTCATATTGCAAAGAAAAACCTTTCTTTGAAATCATTTTAGGGTGTGATTGCCCAGCGAATATTTTTTATGCCCTTCCATTTTTTTTCTTACATTATTTTAAGAGAGGTAGGGCTTAGCGATTTATCGCTCGATCTGGAGCAGCCCGACTGGTGAAATACCTCCAACTTACAGAAGACCGCAGCCAAATAACAATCACTTCGGTGTTGTTGTGTTCCTGCGTGTGAGTAAGGTTTCCAGAGCTCCTGGGGGGTGCCGTAGTTTTTAATTAGTAGCAGGGGTCAAACCTCCAAGGTAAGGGTGATACGTCCAATAACAGATTTATTAACCTGTACTTGTCGCCCCTAAGCTAGGACCTCAAAACCCACAACAGTTCGATATTGGCTGGATTTGTCAAAAACTATTATTTGATACTATATTATGAGAGTTAAGTTTTAATATGTAATCCAACATTTCAAGTGGCACCGGCAATCTCCGAGCGATTTCTATAAAACGTAGGTAAGAACATTCCAAACGAATGCACCTTTAAAACAAAAAAAAAGACAAAATCTAAATCTGTAAACTTTCACACATCAAAGTTATAGGAAAACTAAAACCTACACAGTCTGCACAAATCTCAAAACTACATTTTTCTGTATCCCCAACAAATCGAAACCTCCGAACGTTGTTGAACAGACAAACTTCACGTATCTTTCCGCGCAACTTGCATCTGTAACTCATCCAATACTAAATCAACGTTGCGTCAACACCGTAACACACATGGTTCCTTTCACGCCGACATGACGCAATCAATAATAGCAAAAGAAATAGAATAGTTTGTGTGGACTTCACGAAAGCATCTCAATCAGGATTCGAATGAATTCTATTTCACTTTTATGCTAGAATTCATCTCAACGTGAATGATACGATGATGATTCCAGCATACGGTTGAAAGCATGTCAGAAACACCAGAGCAACATTAGAAACAGAAACACCAGAGCCAGAGCACCAGTGCTACATTAGTAGCAGGGGTCAAGCCTTCAAGGTAAGGGCGACAAGTCCAGTAACAGATTTATTATGCTGTACTTGTCACCCTTAAGCTAGGACCTCGTGGGATGAGGTTAATCTTGAAGTGCAATATAAACAAATATTGGGACTTTAAAACATCCTTACGTCGTGGGCATAAGATCGAATATTGAACTGCAAGTGATTACCTTGACGTGTTGTTGACCATACATCCCTTTAGGCAGCTATTGTCAATGTGTTTACTAACCTTTATCATAAGGTTAATTTTAAACGACGATAAATAATAACGTCTTGCCTAATCATTAAAAATACATTATTTCACTCATAAATAAATATTGCAACAATATTAGCAATGTTCAGGGGCATTCTCTATATCTACAAATCTAAAATCCATAACGTCTTAAGATATTTCATAGTATTCTTTTACAATCCTTTATCATTAAGTATTTCTACATGGCAATTTTACCGGATCTATAAAATAAGTGCCATGCTCTATAAATTTTATCGATTTCTTTCCAAATGTCAAAATCGATAAAATTCAGTCTGTGAACTGCTGATTGGCTAAAAATAAGAGAGTGCCATGTTATCACCCAATCACAGTTTCAACATTTTTGTCATCTAATGTGTGTTATTTAACTTATTGCGTATTAAGGGTATTTTGCCCCAATATTCACACAAGTCAAAACCAAATTTAGTATTTAAATTCTATGTTTCTACATGTGATGAAAAATACACAGCATATGTTTCAAAATTAAATCTTAGATCCGGAAGCACATCTACTCATGCCATACCAACACCACCAAATAATTATGAACATTTTGTGAAGTTTCGAAAGTACTTTCACGGATCATCACTTACAAATTATCTGGACTTGTTGACTCTGCTCCAGCTTCCATTGTGTTGTTTTCTTAACCAGAATCTATTTCTGGATCTGCTACAGTTGCAGATGTCTAATCTGTAAGTTCTGACGTTGGTGTTACGTAAATGTTATTCCACATTTTTGTGATTTTCTTTTTCGACTCGTACTCACATTTACTTGTTCTGTTATTACAATTTTGCACAGGTATTTGTTTCTTAATTTATAGGGACTGTTGTGGTTGTTGAGGGATTGGAGAAGAATAATTATATTATATATAATATGGGAAATAGTGTAACTATTATATAAATAAGGATGTACGTGATAGAGAAAGCAACGAAGAATTACATACTGAAAAATAAATAAAAAAATATCAAAACATACATCAGATTTGAAATCTTAACGAATATAGAAATTAAATAACAATTGCATATACTGGTATGTTCCATTGGCCACAAAAACTATGCAAAAAACTTAATGTATAAAATAGCGTATATTTATCCAATCAAATCTTAATTAAGAGAGGTAGGGCATAGCGATAAATCGCTCGAACTGGAGCAGCCCGACTAGTGAAATACCTCCACCTTATAGAAGACCGCAGCCAAATAACAATCACTTCTGTGTTGTTGTGTTCCTGCGTGTGAGTAAGGTTTCCAGAGCTCTTGAGGGTGCTACATTAGTAGCAGGGGTCAAGCCTTCAAGGTAAGGACGACAAGTCCAGTAAAAGTTTTATTATGCTGTACTTGTCACCCTTAAGCTAGGACCTCATTACCACTTAACATCAGGTGGGATGAGGTCAATCTTGAAGTGCAATATAATATGTATATATATATATATATATATATATATATATATATATATATATATATATATATATATATATATATATATATATATATATAATTATCCAGATGTATTACGAGACATTACTTGCGTTTTAAAGCAATTTTTAGGAATTTAATATTATTAAGAAGGTGTATGGCGTTCGTGTAAACCTATGTCTCATTTAATTCCCAAGAGAGAAAAGTTATCTATCTAAATTATACAGTGTGTAACAAAAAGGTGAAATAAAATTTTAAGGGCGTGTAGGGTAGGTAGTGTGTAGTTCCAATGCGAAACCACAACCTCGTACAGCTATTAATTAGGGAGTAAATCGATGTCAAAGTTTTTACTAAAACTTATCGTTGATAACCCTATTAGATGTAAACAAATCATAAATCAAAATGAAGCAAGAGATTAAGTAGAATACAGATGTGCAACTTTGATAAATTTCAGTCGAGTGTGCAGTGATCGTGATCGTTAAGTACTTATTTAACACTACTTTTTAGGGTTCCTACGTGTGGTGTTTAAAGTAGAAAAATGTATGCAAACTTCTACAGAATGTAGTAGTTTGAACAAGATCTAGTAAGTAATTTTTTAATACGTCATAAATCGTAAACCACAATTTACCTTTAGTAATACAAATATTATCACACTTGCTTCTATGGAACCCTTCATGGGCGAGTCCGACTCCCACTTGGCCGGTTTTTAAATATGAGATGTTTGGTACATAACATAACCTAACAGAAATAGTTAATATCAGCAAGCACAGTTTTGTGATCGAAAACATGATATTTACATTTATTATTTGTACTATCCATTCATACTTTTAAATATTACCTAAGGAATATTATTAGATCACAAAAGCAGTAAATTTATTAAATACTCCTACCTACCAATCATTTCAACTTGGTGACCTTCTGCGCTTATTTTATCAATGACTAATCACGCACACAAAAATCACGACAACGGGAGTCCACGTGGACTGCGGCACCTTTACGTCAAAAGTCTAAGCGCCCGCACCAATCAGCGATCATTTCGCAAACATTGCAACAATGCGCTTAGCCAATAATATTATCCTGTCGCCTGTGTGTCGACGCTCAAAGAACGCTAGTGTGGGGTTACGCTTAGCCAATAATATCCTGTCGCGTGACTGTCACCTACGGACCGCTTTCCGGGTAGGGATCTAGGGATGCTAATCGATTGTGAAATAATCGATATTTTGGTAATTGATTATTTGCGTAGCACCGATATTAATTAATCGATTAATCTTAGAAATTCCGTTACATTAGAACGGTTTCTTCTAAACTTTTTCGTTGAGATCCTGCTAAACATGTTAAAAATGAAACACAGAATTCTCGGTAAAATGAAAAAATCTACAAATAAAAATATTTATTACGTATAAAAAAGTGAAAGTTTGAGATTACTAAAACTTTAGCTATGTTAGCTTATTAGTTAAGTAATATCTTTACATTTTTATTTTTTTATTTTAAAGTATTTTATTTCTAAAAATTAAATTTTACTTTTTTTGTCTGTGGAACAAAAGAACCGAAACAGAAAGCACCTTTTGTGTGACGTCATTAAACACTACAATTCGCAAATGACAGCTGTCGACGGATTTTATTTATTTTAATGTGACGAAACGATGATTTTACCGAGTAAATTGAATTATTGTGTCGCTAACCATATTAAGGATTTATTTGAACAATTTCGATTCATTTAAAATTTGATGTTTGCATAGAATTAAGGCGTTCCGACCAGTATCGTTTTGGTGTAAAGTGACGTGACTTGACGTTTACGCGCGCTTTTATAATCTGTTACACAAAATCTTACTATCACTGGTAATTTTTTTTTTGGGATATAAAACACACATTTTACAATACTTTTTCAAAGACTGTCATTATCCAATTGGCACTTGACAGTTTTTGAAAAAGTATTGTAAAATGTGCGCCCGTTCATTTTATATCCCAAGCAATTCGATTTATCTGGAAATAATCTAAATAACCAGAGAAAAATAAGATTTTGTGTAACACATTTTAAAAGCGCGCGAAAACGCCTAGTCGCGTCATTGTTGCAATTATGCCGTCAACGTCCTAAAGGGTCACCTTTTGTGAGTGGTATCGAAGCCAAATGAAAGAAGAAAACAGTGTCAGTGAAAATGTTCTTTGGTTTTTAGTGTATCCTTGTGCGCATAAGTGTTGGTGATAAGAAACTTAACAGGTAACACATACATAAATTAACATTTTCCAAGAAACTAACTTGTTTATTACACAAAAAATAGTAATTGGCAAATCGCGTCAGTTAAGCATATCAAAAAAATAAGGTTAGTAAATTACTGCCATTTCCGATAATTATTTGATACCTACATGTTGATTACATTGTAAGTTGTCCCTATTATGTCTTAATTATTTACTGACTCAAATTACGGGGTGCTGACAATTAATGAGAGATTTTTTCAATTGTAAAGTCATGTAGTTCAGTGGGTAAAGTCATATTTCGGGTATTGTCCTAAAAACTAGACATTAACTTTTACGTGTACCTACATATGTAGTTATAAAAAGAAATGTACCTACCTAACAGATTATTTCTATGTACTGTTTCTAAATAGTATTTTAATAAATGCATTTCGGTAATTATGGTTTGATTATTCAGTCCTATTCCAAGTAAAATTAAGTAATAGTAGTTTCTAGTAGGCGGGTGCGGGCGCGTAGCGGTGCGGCCGCGCATCAGCTGATCGCGCGGCGCGTCTGTGGTTAAACGCGAATGACCTCAATCAGGGTTGTCAACATTTTCAGTAAAAAAACAATTTATTTAGTTAGTATGGAAGAAAAAACTTGTTTGTAATTAGCTGATATTAATACAACTGAATGTACACCTGCTATAGATACATACCCTAAAATATTATTTCGCCTTTTTGTTACACCCTGTATAGGTATGTGACGTTCTAAATCTAAAAAAAAATAAACCTTTGAATTGTTTTCCATTGTTGAGTGCTTTTACTATTTTTCATGCAATATATTTCAAAATCTGTGCAAACAAACTTTTTGATGATCCGTTATGACAAGAAAGAATTTAAAACACTCATCCCTGTTCTAGTACTTAGTGTTTCTACTCTCATGTCAATGTAGACGGCTATTAATTGGTATTTAATGTATCTTCAGAATGAATGCCTCAATTTGCCCCGGTCTTCTCATTTCTCACACTAGTCACTAATTATCTAGGTAGTCTCCAATTATTTACGCGTGACTAGCTAGACTGAACAGGAGAAAATAATCACTAACTGAACTGACACCAATGCCAGTAAATGGTTCTTAATTGTGTCTTTTATCTACCTATTACTTGTAGTTAAGGAAACTATAAAGTTAAAATTAACTAAACTAAGGGATTGTTTTTTATTATTTTAGATAAATACAGTATCAGTTGTATGTTTGCCGGACCAAACAGACACACAGACAAAAATTTTAAAATGTTACTTTTGCGCATGTACTGTTTAAATATTAATATGCATTATATACAAATTATATGTATGTATACATTTTCTACATTTATAACAATATGCTTTATTTTAAACATATTTACTTGAGCTTCACCCTTACTAAGGTAACAAAATAAAATTTCTACTAACCACTCCTTTAAAATAACTAAGCACTCTAGAATATTCGTTTGTTTTGGGCAAAAGTAGATTTTTCTGAAATGAATATTAAATTAAATTAGAAATGTTTGCAAAAACTCCGTGAGCAGCCTGTAATTAATCATTTACAAAGAAAACAGCGGTTATTAATGAGTTACGCCCAAGCCTTCATGGAACAGATTAAACTGTCCCTAGCTAGACAAACAAACAAATCATTTTCGTACATTAATATAACTTTTTTTGTCCGTAATGTCTAACTACCTACTATATAATTGAAATATTCAACATTTACTTTTTTTTTCACTACTCTTAAATATGAAAATACATATGTATTTAGCCACATGTACGTGCAGAACGCGATCTGTTTAGTTAATAAGAAAACAATCTTTATAACCCGAGGGTTAACTAGAAAAGAATGCTCCTCCATGTCCATCCCACGTACTTTTTAAGGGTTTAAATATAACGTGAAAAAAAAATTCTCGAGCAACAATGTTGTACCATAAAAAAAAAAAATATTCTAACTTTCCATGTCGTTTGCATAAAGCGTATACCTACTGCGCATCAGGCTGTAGCACAATGGTATCAAATCAAATTAGAACTTCTTATATTAACAGTATACAAATAAATAAAGTAAAGTAGTAGAAATAAGACCGCCTATATTGTACTTGAATATGTCTGTAAAACCAATTTCTGTAAATTTTCTGTGCAATAAAGTGTATCTATCTATCTATCTTTGCTTTTAGATTACCAATTCATTTTGTATTTGTGTATGTACTTTTTGCTAAAATAAACATAAGCGAATCGAAAGAGGTTCGAATTGAAAATATGTTTTTGTGTCGTAGAGTCCGTTAATGGAGGTTTTAGGCTATATCGCATCACATTGTTCATTAAAAAGTAGAATTCGCGTTACATTTCCAATACTATGTCATCGATTTCATTAAAAGTTTTATTTGCTGTTGCGTTGATTTCCTGAGGGTCCGGAAAAATCGGTAAAAAGCTTTCTCGCTCCACCGACTCGAGCGAGTTTTTCCAACGCGATATTTTTTACCTAAAAATCGGCGCGCAAAGCCATGCTCTTCTCACTTCGCAATCCACGCCTTTGCCTTAAAAAACACTAGACAAAAATGTATATTGGAGGTCCGATTTTTTAAAAAGCCTTTTTCGTCCAAATAGAAAACGGATTGCTAATCAGGCATCGTGCTAATATAACGAACTTATAAGTTTGATAAAATGTCGTAGATAGAAGCCTCTAGAATAATATAAAAACATTATTTTCATCGAAATAACGTGAAAAGACGTCGCAGGTCTGAAAATAATTTGACCTTCATAGATCAAAATTTATTATATTTTATAGTGCATCACGCCGGACTAGTGCAATTTAAATATCGTTAAAAATACAGAAAAACCTAAACCTTCTTGAAGTCGGGTAATGAATATTTCTTTTTCCCATTCTATTCCTATGCGTAAATTTTACTCACAAATTGTAGCAAATAATTTACTGTTAGTTAATGATTTATGATACGCTGTGGTTAACTAAACTTCTATCACATTTACAGGCCTAGAATACGCAACGCGACTAAAATTAATCGCGCTCATAACAAACGACAAAATCGATTGAAGTCAGTGCGTCAGCTGTTGATTGGTTGTAAATACGAGTGCGGTGTGCTATTAGCCAATCAACAGTATCGAAACTTTTGTCGTCTCATGCGATAAATTTGACATATTGCGTATGCTAGGCCTGTAAATGTAAGTCACTATTTCCGCATCGTACAAGTAACTTTTTAAAGCCAAAGTAGTTTACATCAGTGAAAAGTTATACATTGGTAGATAAAATTAGCTCATAAAATATGAAGAGCGTGGGAGTGCTCAACACACTTAATGTCTTCGTTTAATGTTTAGTGAAACATAAGGGACTTTTATCGGAGTGAGTAAATTATACGTCAATATGTTTTAGACAAATATATATATATAATATATATAGTTATCAATTTAGATATCCCTAATAACAAATTACAAATTGAGTTTAGGTACATTGGTATTGGCAAATAAGGAAAGTTTATTATAATATAGTTTAGTTTAGTAACAAATACTGTGATTTTAAGTATAAAAAAAGTTTTATCTTTCTAGAAGATTAGGTACCTTTAATTTATTCAATAGATAAATAGATAGAAAGATATACTTTATTGCACAAAAACTTTACAGAAATAGGTTTGACAGATTGATTATAGTACAATTTAGGCGGTCTTTTCGCAAGAAAGCGATCTCTTCCAGACAACCTTAAGGTAGAGGAAATAGTATTATTAATTATTTAGTCAATATTATTTTAATGGTTTTTACTACCATTATAATCATGATACATTAACAATGTAATAGAGGAAATTAAAATGTTTACAACGATAAAATTACTTTTTTGAATGTTGGTATAAATTTGTGTACAAAAGTATTAGGTAGCGATCTTACCACGCTTTCTGATATCATTATCATACTCTACGAGCTCTATCACAGCAAACTATCTCTTGTTTACATCAGAGTAACCAGTTGTTGGGACCTTGTCTAACCACTTTCCCTTCATCCACTACGACTCTAACTTACAATATTTATCTTTGTTCGCAGGTACTTACCAGCAAGCTTATCAGGGACTCTACCCATCGACATTTTCCCGACTCTATTAAGGAATACGGATGTAGACAGGCTAGTGAACTAAGATACTTTTAAAAAGCCAAAACACAATTTCGTATTTAAAGCATTACGACCAGAACTAGCATGCGTCACGCAAGTAAATTTTATCCCGCTCTTAATTCAAATGTCAAAAATGATTGAAGTCAACGCATCAGCTTCTGATTGGCTGATAATAATAGTGCGGTGTGCTATTAGCCAATCAACAGTATTGAAACTTTTGTCGTCACATGCGAGAAATTTGACGTATTGCGCATGCTAGGCCTAGACTAGATTGTACTTATCAACGCTCTTATTAAATATTGTATTATTAGACTACGAAATAGTTTTGAATCTTTTTGAAATAGCATTTTTATATAATGGGGACTACCGCGCATGATAAATCCTCTAGATGGCACTACTTGGGCGTGAGGTCCAAATGCTTTGTGATTGGTAATTAACAAGTCATGGTGACACATCTGTCAATGTCATGTCAAAAATATCTAATCACGTAGCAGTTGGACCTCGCGCCCACGAAGTGTCATCTAGCGTTGTGCATTTTACAATGTTTAATAAGGCTAATATTATGAACCTAAAAAGTTTTTTTGTATTGGATAGTCCATTTATCGAGAAAGGCTAAAAACATCACGCTGTTACCAATACGAGAGAATATCAGTGAAAAATTTGCGAACGGACGAAGCCATGACGGGCCGTTTGTATACTACATATAATAAAAGATAAACGATATAAAGTGCCAATACATTTCGGACAACAGTTCCAGACTTGATTCGCATTATTTGGCGGTTAAAGAGCCAGATTATATCTAAATATTTTACAGTAATTAATTTCACTATTCCTATTAAACCTATTCTTGAGATTGGCGTCGTCACAGGTAGGTACAGTATGTGCGTTTACATACTCGTACAAGATAGGTGACTGCGATGTTACAATATTTGTGATGTGATGAGTATGACTAAGGATTATCTGATGTTTTTAAATTGACAAAATTCTGAAAACACTTCTTTTTTTAGATGTTGCTTTAAAACTCATCTTGATTTTTAATCTGACTCTCACAAAATGTACCAATAAACAATTGGTGGATGGGTATGGTCAACCCGCCGTCATTGCTTGCTGCACACTTCAGTACCTTGTCGTATTCAATTAACTGTATGTTGACTTGTTCTTGATTGTAACGATAGATTTAATTTGACAAGGTAATCAGGGTGACTGCCACACAAGATACTATGAGAGTTTCAGCAAGAAGTCTATAGCCGGCCGACTTAGCAACATACTTAAATCACGAAACGCCGACACTGACCGCGTTCGCTCCGGTCGGCTGCAGCATCCAGCTCGAGGAAATGCGCCTACTTTCTTTTCCACTGCATCTAGCTCGTATAATCAGCCTTTTCAATCGTCATAAACATTGAACGTGATCAGTTAATTTTGGACTTTGGATATAACAAGTTAGAGTTGGATTCCGTTCGCAGCTGTCGATGTTTAGGCTGTATTCGTACGGTCCATCCCGAGTTTATTTTTCCGCGGCGAGATGGCAGAACGCCGGCGGTTAGTCGTTCGCTGTGTGCGGCGCGGGAGGGTCGTCTCCGCGCCACGGCTGCGTATTTTCTGATCGGTTGTTCTGTGACACCTTGTGCTTTGTGCTGTGCTTGACTCGAAGATGACCGGTGAAACCTGTGACAAGAGCAAATGGTATGCGTCTGTGCGTAGCTGAGATATGCACTTGCGTGCACTGCTCTGCGAGCGCGGTGCCGGCATGAAGGGCCAACCGGTTTGGTGAGATCACTTGCCGATCTGCACTTAACTAGAATAGAAAGCCCTTAGCCCTTATGTGCAGTGGCGACAACGTTTAACGCGGTTGTTATTGAAGCTTTCGAAAGTAACGGGTACAATGCGGTAATTAACACACTAAACGTATTTAACGTTCAATAATGGTGTCGATTATGTTGGTACGAACTAGACTAACTAATCTTAATTAGATTTTTGAGCTGTAATTTGTTTTTGTACAGAGCTGAAGTTACATTATTGAACTGATTTATAGCAAAACTTTAGTTTTAACTGAGAAATTAGTTTTATAAAGGAAAGAAATCATAATCTGTCAACATTCAATTTAGTTTAGTTTCGTTTGCGCTAGCAAAATCGCCACCACTGTGAAGGCAACGCATTTAAATGCTAAACAAACGCATGACTGAAAACGTAATTTAATTGGATTTGAAATAAATAATAAACAAATGTTATTACATTGTAATAGTAGCAGTAACACGTTAAACGTTGTCGCAAAAGCTTAATGTCGATAAACTCACGTTATATTTTGCTTAAAGTACTCGTAGATGTTTATTTCTTTAATCGCGATCCCTATTGATCATTTTGTTTTCGTCCGCCAGAAAGTTATCCATTTAAATCGAAATTATAAGCACATCAGGCAGATCAAACTCATCTGTATGCATAATGGCGGGCCGGCACAACCGCGAAGCTTTTTACTCGAGCTTACATAACGTTTGCATAATCTACTCTTTTCTAATCTAATGAATGTGTGACATTTTCATTTTTTATATTCGGTGCTAAAATCCTAACATGTCTAGTACAGTATGAAATAAGTTACTAGTTTCCAAATACTCGTATATATTTTTTTAATTTAGTATTAATATTATGTACAAAATCAACGCCACTTTTCGTTGTAATTGTATACCTCAAAAATTCTTAATAGGCTTTGTTCGGAATATTTAGAAATGTCCAGCTTACCTCTTAAAATAAAATAATACTACATGCTTTTTTCACTCATCAAAATAAAACTATATGACTTGGTCCAAAGTGTTCTACACATAGCTATAAGTTAGATACTGCTACTGTAACTTATCTGCTGAGTTTCTTACCGGTGTCTTCTCGGTAGATATAGGTTCCGAACCGGAAGTAGAATCACTTTGCATTGTATTCAATGACGATTAAAAAGTGTTACATGTAACCTACTTGAATAAAGAAATATTTGAGTTTGAGTTTGTCGAGTTAGTTTATGTGAAGTGTCGAACGGTTATTCTTTTATCACATTTTTTGTAGCAAATGGGATAAATGAAGAACCGTTAAGCTAGTAATTGTAGATGTAGTTATAAATGTAGAATTGATATATAATAAATAAATGTGTTACTATTATCATAACTATCAACGAACTTTCTGCTTGTTAGAACTGATCAGAGATAATCTCTTGACATTAAGTCTGCCTGTTCTATTTATTTTAAGCAATACCTACGTTACGGTCACATTATCACCTACGTCTAATGAAAGCTTTCACTAAACGTTATTTATTATCTGTAAATTATTACAAATTTTAATAATTTGTTAGTTTGAAGTTTAATCGAAAGAACGAAGACTTAGTTATGATTATATCAAGAAACCGAACCTTTTGTATATTACTGATCAACTTAATCATATAAATTAAATTAACGTCACACTTTTGGAGTGTCGTGTTAATTTCTAATAGTGTCTTCTTAGTAAATCAATAGTTCATTGATTCATTAATATATGTCAATGCTTTAATTGATTGTATAAGCAAATACCAATGCATTTTTTTTACTTGTCACCGTTATTACGAGTTGGTATCTGAAGACAATGAACGGCTTTTTTATATTTACCAGGCGGTCTGACTAAGGCCAGTCGTTACAAACGAATAAGTTTAATAATTCTAAATCACAGCTATAAGACACCAGACCTGTTTTTTTAGTAGTTAGGATAATTTTCGTAGTAGGTGCCTAGCTCTATTTTGCGATAAAATCAAATGTCGGTACAGTCGTAGTGGCTAAATGTTTTGGCTGGATACTCCTAACGACCATTTCAACGTGATTAGAAAAGATATAATTTCGTTAAATAAACTAAAGAATATAATGAAATGTAGGTAATTTTTACGCACTGTTTTTTTTTAATTTCGATAAAATGCGTTACAAGTCGAAATTTAAACACAAATTTATATTTTTTAAGTGTCAATTTTTTTAAAGAGACGTATACCTATTTGGTTTAGTAATAAGACTTTTTTTAATTCAGTCATGTGTGTCAGAACGTTTATAGTTGACATTAATGTAACTACCTACTGCTATACTTCCAAATTTACATACTTATAAAGTGTCACGCGAGTGTCGTCAAAGTGATCTACATATTTTGTCGTTAGTGAACACTCCCCTTGATTAGTTGGTAATTTCGATAGTTGCACGGAAACCAGCCTTTGGACGATCATTTACATGCTGTCTATTAAATGGTCTCGGTCTAAGAACCCCTGGGACTATATCAGCTTTTAATGAATGCAATTTCAGTAAAAAGTATTATTAAGGTTCTTACTATATGTAGCTACATACGGACTACATTTAAAACTAATGAACAGGTCAGTTTGTTGAAAACTTAGACTCAAGACTAGAGAAGAAGCAAATAATATTATAAATAATATAGGCAAGCTTGTGATTGGTACAATATGCGTTACGTAATTGTGGTTCTATTTTAAATGCAAAATTTTTTAACTTCCAAACGTGATGATACGTTTTTACTCAAATTTTGGTAAAAAAGTTCATAAGCCCTGCTCTTATATTTTCATTGTGAATTTGTAGAATTTCTAATCTCAATCAACACTCTAAAATAAACCACTCACCCACAGTGGCAGTTGCACTTCAAACACAAAATTTATTGTTTTTTCGTCAAACCTCTGAAATAGTTCATGCTCAGAAACAAAATAACTCGTAAGAAAAACATGCCACTGATATCCTGAACTTTTGAGATAAATATCAATTTAAAGCTTTTCTTGCAATATCTCACACTCTCCACGTGTATTTTAAGTCGACTCTAAACTCTTTTATCTAAACAAAGATGCAAAATAAATTCTACCATGCCTCCTTCGTTAGACTAAATAATGAAGATAAATGAAACTCTAGCATAAATACAAATCTTTCCCACTTCCGATCGCTTCATCAGTGTCTAATAACTAAACTATGTAACCGTCAGCTATTTACATACTAAATCACCAATTCGAACAAACAAAACTGTAGGTGTTGATATTTCCATAGTTTATTATTAATTTATTAAACAAAACAAGTCAGTGTTAAAATAGGCAGAGTCCCACAAAACTGTTCACAGTTTGTCTGCGGGATCACAGTCTAATATAAAAGTTAACATAATTGTGCCAAAAGGTACCTGTGCACTTTCTTTTTATAAATTACTAGCTGTGCCCGCGACTTCGTTCGCGTGAACTACATCCTTTTATGATCGGTTTTACCCCTTTCTCCCCTAATATTCGAAACAAAAAGTAATCTATATTTTAATCCAAGTTTCGAGCTATATTTGTGCCAAAGTTCATATCTCTAACTTCAAAAATAAACATTTTTCCATATAAACTTCCAAAGGTGGTATTACCCCCCTCCCCCCCTTATTTTCTAATAAAAAGTAGCCTATGTCCGTTCTTGAGATTCAACGTATACCTATACCAAATTTCATCAAAATCGGTTGAGAGGTTTAAGCAGGAAAGCGTAACAGACACACAGACAGACAGACAGACAGAGTTACTTTCACATTTATTATATTAGTAGGGATTATTTGTCTCGTGTTGGATGTTCAGCGGTAAATGATATACCTAAAAGTTTTACCCTTAGACACAGTCCAAGTACCGCGCTCTATTTACCTAATTAGTTTTAATTTATGTTCTTGACAGTTATGGTTATGTGTAGCTAGTGAATACTCAAGTGTAAATACATATAAAGTCCTGTAGCCGCAATTCTAAGTGCTTGAAATGAGATTACTATGACACAATGACGAATGACAGACATCGTATTTCAATTCAATTTGAAAGCTTTCAATACATATCTTCAATTAGTTAAATCATTCTACAAAATGTCATTAACTGGGAAAGTACTGAAAATAATTTTATCAAACAGTTACTTAACAGTATAATTAATCTAATTGTGCACGCGACTTCGTTCCAATGGAAGAGATTTTCTTGGAGATTTAATACTTGAAACCCCAATCAAATATATAAATGCCTTTTTTTATTTATTTTTCTATTTAAATTATATTTGACGTGTATTTTTTAATTTACTTCTCGTTCTGTCATTCTTCTTCCATGCTGTTTATCTGTTTATTTACTCACATAGAATGCCAATTTTCCATCTCTTTAATCTCTTCCTTGCAGGATCCCTAATAACCGCATCAAAATAGCCACATTATTTCAATATGAATAAAAAAAATGAATGTTTGTACAATTTTACCCCTCAATGTCAACAAGTACCTACATACCTCCTTTCAAAATTAATACAAAAAAATCTTTGTACAATTTCTAACCCCGAATTTTTTTTCTTGATTCCCAATGTCAATTATTTTCATTTCTACATTGATGAATTAAACCGAACGTGATATTTTTTAGTCTCCATTATTGCACAAATTTACCTCCAATTCAATTACAAAACGAAATCGAAATGTCGTACAAAACACACTTGAATGCTTAACTCGCCTGAAGTTCAGCTCTACATTTGAAATTCATATTTACAGGAAAAATAAACACGTCACGACACGATATTCCACGTAACTTTTCTGCATTCAGAACATAAATTTGACTTTATAACGCTCGCATTTACACTGCAGATGTAGTTCGACACAATTCATATTTTATGTGCAGTTTCAGGAGTATACTTAGTCTGATCATGTGAATACTATTTTTAAACTGCACAAAAATACTTGCACATGCTTAAACACTACGTGATATTTCGCTATGATAATGACTTCTTGTTTTATTGGTTCAAAAATGGAATTAGTTTCAAGCAAGACGCCTAAATTGTACTTGAATACGTCTGTAAAACCAATTTTTGTAAATTTTCTGTGCAATAAAGTGTAGATATCTATCAAAGACTAAATTATCAGTTTTATATTTCGATTTTTTAATTTACCTAAACCTACACACCTTTATATTCTATATTAATAATAATTAATCTTGATTCGTTAGTTTTGCTAAAACTTGTGAAAGGCCAGACCGATTTAGCTGATATTGGTTTTTATATAATTGAAAAAAAAACTGCACAATGTTCGCCGGGACACTAAGTTTATGTTAATAATCATTGCACAAACACGAGACATTGTAATATCTAAAGCCAATATTACAAACGTTGAGAGTTAGATCCACATTTATTCGTTTTCACAGGAATACCCTACATGTTTATTAGTCCCAGATAACCCAAGCAAACCTCGCCTGTTGACTCTACCCAAAAGAATGAGATAAGTCTTGAGATTCCAATTTGCGCCACGGTTACGGGACCTACGTCTAGAATAATTGGGTCTGATTGGACGATTCGTCTCGAGCTACACACCTGTATATAAGCTGTGTTTGAGAACATTTTCTGCGTTAGGTATCCGATGTCTACGAACGGAGTACTCGTTTTTTGCTATGCTCGTCGGAGATTTTGCCATGTACGTAATAACAGGACCAACATAACCTTTGTTTGAGTGCTCTAGTCTCATTAACTGCAGAAAAAATATTATTGGGTTGTATAGTCCATTTATCGAGAAAGGTTTTAGGTTATATAACATCACGGTGCCACCAATAGGAGCGAAGGATGAGTGAAAAATGTCAAAAAGCTAGGATAATACGACCTCCGTAGCCGAGAGGTGAGCGAGCCGGAATTTAGCGTCGCGCTATCTCTGAGGTCCCGGGTTCGATCCCCAGTCGGGTCAATATGGGAAACGAACTTTTCTATATTGACTCGGGTCTGGGTGTTGTGGTACCTTCGTTGTTTCTGATTTCTGTAACACAAGTGCTTAAGCTAATTATCACAGAATCAGAGCAATGTATGTGATGTCGTCTAATATTTATTTATTTATTATTTATTTATTTATACGCGTGCGAAGCGCGACGTGCCGGTCGTTTAACTAAACACCTTAAATGCCTCCATCATTTAAATCAAGTTATCCTTAAAATTATTGCTGATCACAAATCCGATCTTTGTCCAAAAACCCCATAGCGTATTTTAAACGGGAATCAAGGAGCTCCAAGATCACAAACACTAGACTAATAGATTATCTTTTGTTTCTTTTCCTTTGTACTGAAATAAAGTAGGTTCTCACAGAGCAAAAGTATTATTAGAATGGCTTTGCCAATTATAAACCTTGTACGATCGGAAGCACGTCAGACTACCCGCCCTTATGTCGCCGTCATAAGAACTATTATTTATCGAACTGCAAGCGTTTACCTTGATTTGCTGTTCACTACGTCTAATCAGACGTTGTTTAACAAAAATGATTCAGTCCACGTTACGTGTGTGTCCTCGATCTTCAACATAAACATATCCCTTCAATGTAACATAAACCTTATAATTGGCAAAGTAAGATTCTAAATAGCTTAGAGAGCAACGGCCGCGTTTAGTGCATTGTCTGGCAGATCAGGAAGGGCTGCATTGTGCACTTTCCTTGGTTCACAATTATTACCAGACGCGCCATTGTTAGGTTCTTGAACTGCTATTATCTGCTGGCCATGGATTAATGTTTCATAAAAACGGCACTAAACGCAGTCTGTACGCTGATATACTTGATCAACTGCGAATAATGTTTTAAAATCGATTGTGTACCAACGCTCTTTAGTAATTATAAGTTACTAGCTGTGCCTGCGACTTCGTTCGCGTGGACTACATCCTCTTATGGTCGGTTTTACCCCTTTCTCCCCTAATATTCAAAACAAAAAGTAGTCTATATTTTAATCCAAGTTTCGAGCTATATTTGTGCCAAATTTCATATCTCTAACTTCAAAAATAAACATTTTTCCATATAAACTTCCAAAGGTGGTATTACCCCCCTCCCCCCCCCTTATTTTCTAATAAAAAGTAGCCTATGTCCGTTCTTGAGATTCAACGTATACCTATACCAAATTTCATCAAAATCGGTTGAGAGGTTTAAGCAGGAATGCGTAACAGACACACAGGCAGACAGACAGACAGACAGAGTTACTTTCGCATTTATAATATTAGTAGGGATTAGTAGGGATTTTAGATTCAAGCGCTCTTAAAGACTATGGCTCTTATATATTTCTAGCAGATTTTCGCTCAACTCTGATCTAAATTTAAGTATTATAACTATCTGTCATCAATTTTACACACCCCTTATGGTGTTGTATTAAGTGCGGGATTATTAGAATAGAATAGAAATAGAAAATATCTTTATTCATGTAAGCTTTACAAAAGCACTTATGAATAGTCAGTACAAATAAAGTATTCTACCGCCGTGTTCGGAATGTTGATCATGTCGAGAAGAACCGGCAAGAAACTCGACACTTACTCTTTTCAAATATAACAATGTGTCCTTAAACTAGGTACTTAAATAAAGTATACAAAGCTATAGTAAGATTTCAAAGAATTAAGTTATTCTAGACCCATACATTTTTGTCATTTAAATAATCATCAATTTTGTAGTAGCCCTTTTTTATTAAACAATTTTTAACATGAGACTTAAATCTATGCATGGGCAACTGGATAACATTTTCAGGTAACTTGTTAAAAAATGTAACGCTTAAACCCACAAAGGAATTACTTATCTTATGTAGTCTTAGATATGGAACAGCAAGCTTGTGTTTATTTCTAGTGTTAAAGTTATGGAAGTCAGATTTTTTAAAAAGTAGATTATAATTTTTGCGTACATACATAATACAATCAAAAATGTATTGAGATGCAACGGTAAGTATGTTAATTTCTTTAAATAAGTCTCTGAGAGAATCCCGTGATTTAAGACCATATATGGCGCGGATAGCCCTCTTCTGTAAAACAAAAATAGTCTGAATGTCAGCAGCTGTTGCCCACAAAAGCAGACCGTATGACATAACACTATGGAAGTAACTGAAATAAACCAGTCTTGCCGTCTCAATATCAGTCAAATTACGAATTTTTCTTACAGCGTATGCAGCTGAACTAAGCCTTCCTGCCAGGGCAACAATATGGGGTCCCCATTGCAATTTAGAGTCTAATGTGATGCCGAGAAATACTGTAGAATTAATTATTTCAATAGGTTCACCATTCATAGACAATTTGATATTGACTTTTTTAACATTCGGCATTGTAAATTTGACACATTTCGTTTTCTTAGTGTTAAGCAGGAGATTATTATTCGTGAACCAATGTAGCACTTGTGAGAGAGAACTATTTACATCTTCAAATGATTCTTTACATCTATCAACTTTGAAGATGAGAGAAGTGTCATCAGCAAATAACACAATCTCACAGAGATCCTTCGCAAAGTAAGGAAGGTCGTTAATATAAATAAGGAACAACAGAGGTCCCAATATTGAGCCCTGGGGCACTCCCATCGCTAGAGGTGCACCAGAAGAGTTAGTTCCATTCACATTGACCCTTTGAGTTCTGTCAGAAAGGTAAGACTGTAGAAGACTCAGTGAAGTGCTTGCAACACCATAATGCCTCAACTTCATCAGCAACGTTTGGTGATCAACGCAATCAAATGCCTTTGACAGATCACAAAAAACTCCAATGGCGTCCTGTCTTCTCTCCCAAGCATCGAAAACATGTTTGATAAGTGCCACGCCTGCGTCAGTAGTAGATCTACCTTTAGTGAATCCAAATTGCTTACTATGTAACAGAGCATTAACTGTAAGATGAGCTAATAATTGATTGAAAATAATTTTTTCAAAGATTTTGCTAAGTGCTGGTAATATGGAAATTGGTCTAAAGTTAGACGGATCACTTTTATCGCCTGATTTATAAAGAGGAATAATTTTACTTGATTTCATTAAATTAGGAAATTCACCAGCGTCAATACATTTATTAAATATGAAGGATAAATAAGGTGCAATTCCATGAATTATGTTTTTGAGTATATCAATGGAAATGCCCCATAAATCCTCAGTTTTTTTCATACTTAAACTCTTAAAACTCTTTATAATTTCCGCAGGACAAATATGAGTAAAGTTAAAATCAGCTTGACACTTATCCACATGAGATTTCAGGAGAGACTCAGCAAGACGGGGGCTGGAGTTTAAGCTACTCGTCGTAGTGACAGGTATATTTGTGAAGAAAGATTCGAATACATTTGCAACATCTGAATCGGAATCAAAACGCCTATTGTCTAATTTGAGAGAGAACTTGTTGATTTGTGTTATGTTTTTACAAGTCTCTTTATTTATTACGTTCCATGTTGCTTTACTTTTGTTAGGAGCAGATATTATTTTTCCTTTCAAATAGTTACATTTCGCAAATAAACATACCTGCTTAAATATTTTTGAGTATTTCCTAACATAATCTATTAATGAAGGATCGGTTGAGTTCGCCTTTATTTCATACAATTCAAACAATTTTCTTCTACTTTTATATATACCTGTTGTAGCCCATTCACAAAATTTTGATTTAGTGCTACTGATTTTAATTGTTTTTTTCGTAAAAATCTCACGAACTTCATTTTCAATTATATTAAATAGGTTTCCATATAGTTGATCAACATTGTTACCATGGAAACTTAGAAAAGATACTTTATTAGAAACTTTTTCTCTAAATCTGTCTACACGCGATGCGGTGACTGGTCTACAAACAATACTTAACGAAGAGGAGGCATGTCGGTGTTCAAAAACAGCTAATTGACCAGAATGATCTGAATTTATAAAGTTAATGATTGATTTTTTCAACACAACACAATTGCAAAAAATATTGTCTAAACAAGTTGCTGTTGTGGGAGTAACTCTGGTAGGTTCGTTAAAAAGTTGTTGCAAATTAAATGAATTAAAAAGATTCAGAAACCTTGTTGAGTTTTGAGTCGTATCTAATATGTTGACATTGAAATCTCCGCACACTATGATTTTTTTATTTGATTGAGAAAGTTTTTTTAAAACATCTTCCATGACAGACTCAAAGATCATGTAATTAGATGAGGGGGGTCTGTATACACATAAAATAATATGTTGCTCTGTCTCTGTACATGCTAACTCAATTGTTTGTTCAATCGAAAGAGAAACGACATCTTTCCGTTCTTTAGACTTAAGGGCCTCACGTACTAATATGAGTGATCCGCCTCTTATCGCGGATTTTCGGGTAAAAAAACTACTAACTTTATAATTGGGAATACTAATAATTAATTCGTACTGTTTCAACCAGTGCTCAGTAATACACAAGACATGAACATTCTCTGCTTCTAAAAATATCTCTATTTCTAATTCTTTACCAGAAAAGCCCTGTATATTTTGATGAATAATATTTAGGTAATTGGACTTTTCCTTGGTCACATGTTTGCTAGAGTGGTCCTCTATTGTCTTAAGCAAGCATTTAAATTATTTGGAACGAGTTCCAATGTCTGATTAAATATAATATATTATATGGGGTTACAGGTTTAATTCCCGGGTTGCACAAAGTGTGTAACGGATTTTTAGTACAAAGCTTGAGTTTGTAGTACCTAACCAAGCAAGAGGAATGATTAGGTCAATGCCCACCACTCTAATGATTACTTGATGTTAATGCCTTTGCTCTCCAGTGGGATTAGTAGTTTAGAAGTTCATTATAACTGCTTAATATCAGGACGATCTCAGGTCTTTCATTGCAGTTTTATAGCAGAGTAGAAACATCTAGTTATGATCCATGCTAATCATAGTTGCAACGTTAGTCACAATTAATTGGCTTATCATGTTTTGTTAACCCCCGACACAAAACGACATATTATAAGTTTGACGTGTCTGTCTATCTGTATGCGTGTGCGTCTGTCTGTGGAATCGTAGCTCCTCCTCCGTGTGATGAACGATTTTGTTATTTTTTATTGAAAAGTGAATTAGTCGGGAGTGTTTATATCTGTCAAGATGTCTGCTGCCACAAAATGGCGGATTACACATAACTCCTTTTACATAGATATCAAATGAAAGGGCTTAAGTAATATAACACAACGGAAATTCCAAATCCAAAATGCTCTAATATCGATTTATCGTGGTTTTACATTTTTTATTTCTTTTTTGGAAAAGCAGCCAACGCATACTCTTATATTATCTTTGCTTTATACCAGCCTGGGTTAGCAAATATTATTGTTACGTTGGTTCGTTTGTATAGCGTAAGACAACAGAGCGTTCACCTTATCTTGTCTTTGCCTTTTTCTAAACTATATATTTAGAGCGACAGAAGTCTTGTGACTAAAACACTAACACAAAACGTGTGCTATCTACATTACTGCTATTATAAAAAGTAAAAGTCAGAAACCGAACGTATAATACCTTAAACCAAATCAAGAATTAGATATTACTAAAACGGAGCTTGGATCTTAGATGACAGACCGTTAGATCGCTCCTTGAAGATATACATATAAAGTGCCCAATGCCCATGTATTGAGAGTAAAACGGACTATTTAATAATCGACCTAAAAATTGGATATAAACCATTTTTTAAGTATGACGATTTGAATTGTCTGAAAAAAACTAGGACGTTTTTGTCCGCGTATTGACGTACTTATTTGTAAGTAAGCAGGCAATTTAAAACCATGATACACAATCCTGTGGTTAGCCGCCAGTCAGCGAATCAGGTTTTATCGAGCTGCGTACCAAGTCTGCTTTTCGGGTCGTAGCCGATTGGTACCGCACTAACTTTCTACTCGTTAATGCCTAAACCGACTTTACTAGCTAGATATATTCGAATATAACTCTCTCTGAACGGTTCTTATACTCACTAGGTACTGAAGCGTCTTCATTCACAATTTCTATCATAATATACATATTGTTACATAGAAAAAACATTTTAAAATAACATACTTCTTATAAACTTAGCGTTTCAATACTTATTTTGTCTACTTTGAGTATACATATATTAATTATTAATAACCTTCTGACTATAAACTCAATGGGTACCCAAGTAAAATTACATAATAAGACTATCAATATTTATACATAGCTGAAAGGGCCTTTAATTAAATGTAGTGCGTAAGATATCTACTTACCATAGAACCAGAGCAAAGTACATACATAGGTCATGTTGTCCAATATTTTTTATTTAAATACTGAAGAATTGTAACATTGCATTAATAATTTGAGTTAACAAGAACTGGGTACACAGTATCACAATTTGCCTTTGTTTAAGAAATATTGATTGCCACTGCCTCACATGGACGTATAGGTTTATTGTTCTGTCTTATATTACGATGAATCACAACTGAATATATTGCGCCTTAATGTAATAGGAACTGAATAAAAATGCGTTTGCCCCGCGTAACATTACTACTTTAAAGATAAAATAAAACTATTTCTTTGTACAAATACGCTACAGATATAAAATTAAAAAATCATATGGATGTTTTAATTAACACTTCATTGCCAAACTTAACACCTTTGACTAACACAAATTGAATAAGTTCCTTATAATTAAATTACCTACTTGTAAATAGATCTCCCTGCCCATTTAAACTTATTTCTTTTAAATCTATAACATTGTTAAAGTTAAAAACACAAAGAGCGAACAATTTATCATTACCTACACACTTCATTTAATTCTAAAAGTTCTATCAAAATGCCTTAACGTTGTCCTAATATAAATCAACGGTATCTTTAAACCAGGAAACCATAAAAAGCCAATAAGAAAGGAAATACTTTCCTTTCTAATATATAACCCAGGTCATCGCTCTTTTGACAATTTAGCGTAACCCCACACTAGCGTTCTTTGAGCGTCGACGCCCACGCAACGCCGACGCGACGTCGACGCAACGCCGACGCGACGTCGACGCAACGCCGACGCGACGTCGACGCAACGTCGACGCGGCGCCGACGCAACGCTTGCGCAGCGGCGCGGTCGAAATGACGAACGCCAGGACTGCGCTCCACAGGCGCCGCGCCGGCCCGACGCCTGCCGCAGCGTTTATTTTGACAACAGTACAATGATCAACTCAATTGTTTCGGCCCGCCCGTGTTTTAGAATCAGTAGGTAGAAGACTTTTTAGCTGATAGCAAATATGGATGTAGCTTAAAATACTAGCTCATATTGCCGAAGAAACCCATTTTCAATTAAGTACTTTTAGTTTTCGAGAAAATAAATGCTAAAGTTGCCTTTTCGTGCCATGTGTCAAATAGGTAAAATATATTTTTTCCTTTACAAGTTGAAAGCATTAATTTATCACTGCAATATAAAACATTATATTGTGCGTTATTCAAATCTTACATTTCCATTTTCGAAATAACTGTACATGACGTCAGCGCGGCGCGACGCTCGAACGCGATGTGCAGAGGACGCCCAGCGCAAGCGCCGCTCAAACGCCGCGCCGACGCTGGGCGGGCGCCGCGTCGACGCTGAGCGGGCGCCGCGTCGACGCTGAGCGGGCGCCGCGTCGACGCAACGCCCAAACAATGTCGGCGCGGCTAGACGCTGACGCTCGAAAGACGCTAGTGTGGGGTCCCTCTTATGTACAGACCAAAACACGTCATACTACACACAGTGTACTTTATTCCACCCTTATATCGTGCGCATAAGTATTAATTTCGAACTGCAAGCTTTTACCTTATCGTATTGTGAGCCGAACATTGTATAAAATTGATCCTTTTGAAGGACGTTCTATTTTAAATTTAGATGTAATCAACATCTTACATACTGTTTTGTAAATGTAGTCGTTTTCATACAGAAATAGACATCCCAATTTGCAACTCACTTCTTTGCCTTGTCAACAAAAGACCGCATTGTTTTTTGTAATGATGAGTAACTTCTGAATTTGTTAAAAAGAATAGATGTATTGGTTGAAATACGAGTATATACAAGAAACACGAGACTTGCTCAGATTAGTCATAATGTAATCCACTTCATACACGCTTGTCGAACAAACAGAACAATCTTATTCCTGCGATAGTTACGGTAGATATTCTACACCATAACGGTAATGCCTCCTCCACAGTACTCGAGAAGTTGAACGAAGTTAGACGAATACGATAGTGTAGAGAGGCACTTCGGCTCGGCTATCATAATATACATATTATTACATAGAAAAAACATTTTAAAATAACATACTTCTTATACACTTAGCGTTTCAATACTTATTTTGTCTACTTTGAGTATACATATATTAATTATTAGGTAATAACCTTCTGACTATAAACGCAATGGGTACCCAAGTAAAATTACATAATAAGACTATCAATATTTATACATAGCTGAAAGGGCCTTTAATTAAATGTAGTGCGTAAGATACCTACTTACCACAGAACCAGAGCAAAGTACATACATAGATCATGTTGTATCGTGCTCGCCGCGTCAAACTTTGCCTCGCCTCGGGCGAACTTCGCCGAGTAACTTCGCGAGTAGTGTGGAGCAGGCCTAAAAATTGTTAGCGTAATGAACTGGCTTAACGTCCAATTAACGACCTTATTGCTCTAACCACAGTTCCTTAATTGGTTCAATGATCTCGAATAAAATTGCTTCCTTTATCTGCAAATCCGCAGTATTTAACCTAAACTAGAAAATATTGAATTTAATTGTTCAAGTAAATACTTGAACACTGAAACCACACATTTTAGAACATCTCAATCTATCCAATAATTTAACAAGTGTATGGACTTTATCGTAAGGGTGAATTTTAAAATCGTCACATAAAACTTCAATAGCTAAAAAAGTAAAAGCTGTTTAAATTACTCAAAGACATTCGTATGTCTTTCAGTAAATTGGTCACGGAATATAACGACAATATTTCAAATAAATTACATTGTACTTTATTCGACTGATATTTCTTAAGTGTCAATTGAAAAATTGGACATTATGCATGTATTTTAGATAGATAGATACAAATTCTTTATTGCACAGAAAAAAAAATATTTTAGTAAAAACCACTTATGTACTTTTATATTTTAATCTACTTTTATAGTTCAATATAATCTACGAATCTACAATAGTAGTATACTAGACTAATATACAAATATTAAAAATAATGCCATCTAGACAGAGGTATATACCATTTATTATTCCGAATTACAAATGTCAATCCAAAAATTTTATAATGGGTAGAAAGATTATGGTATTTTTGATATGAATATACATTATACCTACTACCATCAATCAGTGAGATCACAGTGCGCGCCATTTTTGGAGAACACACTAAAATTTAGCTGTAAATAAAAAGTTACCAACTTCTAAAAAACTGACACGCGCTAATTGCTCGAAAACTCAATTTTTATCGAGCACAAACAAAAAATGGGGTCAGGCTAAGTGATCGTATCATAGGCAATGGTTACAACGGTAAAGTTGAATCACCATAACAGAGTTCGCGTATGCTGCGGGGGCGACTCTAACAATCGTAAACACGCGGTAGCGAGCATGTGCGAAAATGCGATCCGGAGTAGGTCGCCTCAGCATGATTATTCATCGATCAAAAGAAGCCAGTTGATAGCAAAAGTAGGTTCAACTGTGTATGAAAAACGTTTTGTTTTACCAATTCACGTTTTCTTACGTTCAACGATAATCCTCGGTGCTGCTATTACTGAGTAGGTATCATAAGATACTTATTTTTCATGACCAGGCTATATGGTCCATAGCAATTTACCAGTAGTAAGTTAAATACTGCTATTATAACCTATCTACTAAGATTCTTACCGGTAGCTTCCGCAAAGGTACAGCCAGCATCAGTAGTTCGTTTATACCTCAATACCTTGTCATACCAAATATAATATAACTGAGCAAGTCAGATAGATAGTGACTTAATGTGACAAGGTACAGAGTTGTTCACGAACTAAAGCTACTGACTGTACCGCTGAACCAGTACTAGAGTCGCTCTGTATTGTATTCAAAGGCTATTCAATTCAATAGTGCTTTAATGTAACCTACTGAAATAAAACAAATTTAACCAAACAAAACAATCTGAATCCACGTCTTATATGTTTTACTCTAGAAATTAAATTACTTTCACTTTTAAAATGAAATATAAATGATAAATCCTTATTGTATAATCGGTCAGTCGTTCCGGTGTATGACTGTCATTAAAATTGAATGGACAGATAGGTATTCGGTAGTCGTTTAATGCAGTAACTTTAAGAAGGACCCCAAAAACGTAAAATAAAACGAAAAACTAGTTCAAACTTTCCCACTTTTCACTCATTTTTCTCACCACTTATAAACCGAAATAATATCTAAACTACATAGAAATTGCAATGACTAATAGATATGGAAACTTCTACGACAAAGCGACTGATCAAAATTGCAGAAAAGAGACCCCGTACGAACGTTTCGTAAATAAATTCAAATACTATAAAAACAAACGAGACATCGGGCCCGCACTTCTGCACCTACGGTACGTAGTATCTGCTCGTAGTAAATAAATAATGTCGTATGTAGCACCTGCCATTCTGTCTCTGCTATTGAAATTGAATTTGCTGAACACCTGTGGCCCGGTGCCGCGGTGGGGAGCCGGGACGTTCCTGCAATCTCCCGCAGACGCGATATTAAAACAACTTAAAACTAATATCGAATTGCAAATGTTTACCGTTATTTGCTGTTGATCGTACCTTGCACGTTATTTGGTAAATGGTACAACGATCGTGGTAACATGATTTAATTTGGTTTGTGTAATATGTTTTAAAAATAAGGAACTGTAGGTTTAATTTATTTGGTAGTAATAAAAATTTCGAATAGGTTTTGATAACCTATAACATACATATATTCATACCAAGAATAAAGGGAACTTTTTGTTTTGTAAATTCGTCAACAAAACAATGGTTTTCAAGTTTTAGACTGATGTCAGTGCGAAAAAGAATAATTTTATCTACATCCTTAAACCAACAGCTCAAAACACTGAAAAAACTGGACTTTAAACAAGTAATCACTAGAAACGAAGTTTGTTAAAACATAAAGGTTCTAAATTCGATACATAAAAGGTATTTAATAAATAAATATATTGCAAACATCAATTAATAGGAGACAATATAACATACATTTACTTAAACCCAAGGTAAGTAGCACTTGTGTAATGGACACAGAAGCAACGGTGTTCCGGTACCACGAATAAATATATAAACACCCAGACACAGAGCTGACACAAATATTCATCACATGAAAGTTGGTACTGGGAAGGGATCGAACCCACAGCCAAGGGCTCAACAGTTAAAAGCACCAACCATTGTTCCATCGGGTCAGCCATTATTATATGTGTCTTATGTTACAAATAGCTATTGGGTGAAGCACAGATTGTACTTCTACGATGAATCATACTCGTAGACATGGAGCTCTGAACAAAGGGGTTCGAATCGAAATTCTTTGAAACGTTTGCTTGCAACGGAACAGTCTTTAAACTCATTAAATTAATTATTATCTCACGCAGCGAGGGCAAGTATCTACGAACGAGTTCCAAGCTCGAAGTAGCTTCGTGGTTGAGGTCGAAGAACCCGCTTTTTGTGGACCGAAATCTTGTTTTGTTTTTTTTTAGGGATCCGTAATTGGAAAGAAAAAATGCTAACCCGTTTTGGATCATATCGTTAGCCTTTTATCTGTTTTTTTTTTGTTTGATTATTGAGCTGCGTGAGATTTCATTAAATCATCAATTTAAAATTAAAATCAAACGGTAGAAATTAGCTAATTAGCAAAATTATTAAATACTTCGATTTAGCTTAAGTATATTTTAATTTACACAAACTGCGAAATTGAATATTATAAATAAATATATAATAAGTTTTTACTGGGTTGGCGCCAGACAATCACAAGAATAGATTTACCTATCAATATGTGAGGATGAACGGTAAGTGAGGTCGCAAACCCAGTAGGCACCTCACTCCCAAGCCAATATACAAAATGAACCCTGACCGAGAATCGAACTTAAAGCCCTTGACGTTTTGGACGCCAATCGCCACAGTGCCACATACATTAGTCAAATACATAGCAAGTTCCGACAGTAAAGAGGTTTAATACAGAACCCGCTACTGGCGCGCATTTAATCCACGTTTTTTGTGGTTAGCTTTATATCTCATGATAACAAGGTTCATTATCTGCATCGCGAGTCACGGTTTCTCACCGACACGGCTAATAGAAATAAATGATCGGCCAGTGTCCCCCTCGTGACGTCATCACTGCCTAAGCAGGTAATTTAGAAGATCGGACTCCTTTTACCAACACTCATATTTTTCACGGACTTCAAAAATAGGATAAAAGCTTTTTAGTAACTCCGTAGCCGAGAGGCGAGCGAGCCGAACTTTGAACTCGGGGTATAGTTCGATCCCCGGTCGGGTCAATATGGGAAACGATTTTCTATACATATTGTCTCGGGTCTGTAGGGTGTTGTGGTACCTTCGTTATTTCTGACTTCTGTAACACAAGTGCTTTAGCTACTTACCACAGAATTAGAGCAATGTATGTGATGTTGTCCGATATTTATCGATTTATTTAGTCAAATCTTAGATTCAATTTTTTCATCTGAGTAACCAAAGAAACTCGATTTGTCGTCAAAAACTTTGGGGAAGCAGAAATAATAAAATTTTACCTATATTAGAAGCTTCGACTTAATACAAGTCATGTTTTGCAGTAAAACAATGTGGTTCTTAATTATTTAATTAAAAGCTTTGCCACAGTAAAAGTAGCTATCTAATCTAAGGTCTAAAGCTAATTCACTACATCCAGTAGTAAATGCAAAACCCAATTAGTTTTACATAAACAGTAGTAAAGATAAAACGCCGGGGACTAATGAACTCATTAATATCGATCATGCTCATTAATGCTTACAATGTGACACTGATTCATTTATTATTGGTTTAAGCGGTAATTACAATGAGCAATAAAATTTTAAATCAAAATTACAACAATACGAGTAGTCAGCGACCCTAAATACAACTAGAAATATACCTAGTACTAGCTCTACTAAAGTAGTAAAGTACTAAAGTACGCCTTCTATCGTTTTAATTCGGAATAAAAAGAATTTTTTTTTCCTAATGGACATGTGATGATGGCCTCAGATGGCCTTTTCATCTTCACCGGGCTTGCAGGGGAGCGGAAGGCTCTCAGCCCTAATAAGTTAAACAACTGCCAGAGGGCGTTCCATAGTGGAACTCGAACCTCGGCTCGGGCCGTTGTTGAGAGTAATAACTATTCTAAGTTTTTGGGGACAGACAAGACTCGACACGTTTCGAGATTCTTAAAAGGTACCTACTACTAGTGGGGATCGCGTCGCGGGCCCTCGTCGGCGAGGGCGGGATATCGGATGGTTGTGTCTCATATGTTCATCTATCTTTCCACCAATTTCATCTAAATTCATTTGACAGCTTTTGTGTAGAGTTACGAACGAACATACTAACACACATCCTGACATACTGATATCTAGACATATACCTACACACATTGCAGTTCGCATGAGCAAACTGTCGCGTTCACAATATTAGTAGATAATACAGATATAGATTAGTTCCATTGTTTAAAACAAGCTGATGTGCCAGCAACTTCGTTCGCTTTATCTCGGGGTATACCCCGATAAAGGGATGAAACTATAATTTCATCCCGATATTTATCTCATGTTACTAAATTTCATCCCGACGATATCTTTTCGTTAATGAGTTACAAGCATCCATACACCTGAGTCGCTTAAAAACTTTAATTAATGCTATGATAAGATACAAATTGTTTTAAGTAATCATCCTTACTGAAAGTTTTCATGTAATATCTAACATTAAGCGGACTGCATTATTTAATTCCCGTTATTTTATTGTATAACACGTTTACGAGGCACAAAAAACTGTAAACCGTCGTAATAAAAAGTTAATGGTCAAATTGTGGCCGTTTATTGACTAATCTGAAAGCAGAAACTTGTAGACCGAAATGGCGGCGTCGCGTGCTCCTTGGGAATTTAAGAACAAAACTTTACGATGCTCCACCGATTGCAAATTGTAGATTAGAAAATTAAATGATAACACTATGATCTCATGTTTCAATTCATTAGTCTGTGATGCTTAAGACGTCCATCATTACATGTTAATGAACTAATTAATTATTTATATGTTTACACGTGCCATAATATTATGATTTGTATTACACCAAGCAAGCATACTCAAAGAAAACAACTTTTATCTCATTACCCAAGCTAAGAACGATAATTACCTATACGTACCTAAATATTTTAGCTTCTGTTTAAAATGTTTTCAAAATCATTCCATTTGTTTTGGAGTTGATCGACTATACGAGTACATAGCAAAGTTATTATTTACTCTTACTCGTAAATACACTTATTATTGTAATTTTATAGTATAGTATTCATTATCATAGTTTCTAAAAATAAAGTAATTCGTTGAAACAGTTTTAATATTCTTGGAACTTTGTTTAATATAGATATAATGGAAGTGGGCGTTATTGCCCGTGTGTTGGTTACTTCCACAGACAGTTCACATCGTTTTTCATAATGTAAACATGTACATACTATCATATCACTAAACATGTACATGTGCAGTCGTAAGAAATATGTACTTGTAACAGCCTTTTTCACACGTCTACTTTGAATATAGGAGACCAGGGGGTCTACTCTCATAAACGAAATATGTCAGATCCGACAACGGATGGCAATTTTTAATCCTCATAATCATAAAGAAATCACTTCAAATGCAAATTAAGCGTTTTCAAAAAACAAAATATTATTAACGCAAATCAAAAACCACGTCTTCATTCCCAAACTTTTGAATAATCTTCAAAAACGAAACCTTTCGTTTGTTCGTTTCGTTTTTGAGAGTACCCCTCCTGTATTAGAACTGTATTAACAAAATATAAAAAAATACATGATGTACCTACTTATTAATCGATCTACGGCACAGCGTCAAACTTTTATGTGTTACCATTATTAAATCAGCTTTCTAGAATGAACCTATATCCACGGGCGTATAATCGAACAACTTCGGACTTTGTACCGCTCTTATAGCGTGATCTTAAGAACGAATATCAAACAGCAAATGTTTACCGTGATGTGCTCTTCACTGTACATTACATCTTTTCAGACACGACAATCCATTAGACCGGGCGGTGATGAATGTACGTGTTGCGTCTGCAATGTTTATCTCAATCTCAAGGGTTATATAACCTGAGGCGGACAATGGATCTGACTCCCAGGAGTGAAACAAGTTTCTGGTTTCGGAGTAGAGGTAACATAAAAGATTAATGGACAGTAGAGCAAAGATCTTAGTGAATGCCCGCTGATTTAATGCAAAGCAGTCCACCTAAATCAGAAGATAACACAACGAACTTTCTTAACAAATATTGTTCCTAAGTGTCGAAGTGCTCAACAAGTAACTTTGCGACACCGTTTTTCTGATTTTGAAGATTTAAGTTGTAAAAATAAAAGTACGTGATGACGCCTACCTACTGCGAAATAGCTAATTCTTATACTCGTTACCAACTCACTTTGAATGCGAATAAAATGTTTTAAATGAACCAAATATTAATTACGCAAATCAAAAATAATGTTTTCACTTTTGAACTTTCGAGTAATCTAAAATAACGAAACATTTTTTGTTCGTTTCCTTTTTAATAGGAGGCCTAAAGACCCTTTGGACTAGGCTACTGTAAGGCACGGATGTTCTTTACTAAAAGTGGAAGTAGGTACTTCCGCCGGGCTAGGTGTTATCTGCTCGGGGACCAAGGCCCAACTACCAATCTTGGTTTGTTGTATATATACTTAGTGGCGACGAAAACTCTGACATCGCGATGTAGGATCGATGTCATGCATTACGTTTATGGAGCGTTGTTTACACGCCAATTCTGCTGACGCTGTATTTGTGTCGACTTGTAGATAATGTCGTAGGTCGGCACACTACTAAGCTACCCGCTAAATTAATCCAAAGAAATCAACTTGAAAACAAAATTGTCATCACGAATTATCTAAACTAAATATTGTTTGACAGTATCAAACCACGATATTATCGGACACAGTAGGATCGACTAGTAAAGAATGCTACTAGGCATTGAGTTCGCCTTTTACGTTAAAGTTTAGTTTATATAGTGCTCACACCACAAGGCAACACTGTAGTTTAGGACCATTCGATTGGTAAAATTTGTTATTATTATCAAATAATTGAACTTCGTTTGCTCTATTCTCCCATCTCTATCATTTGGCTGTAAAGACGCTACTAATACATCCCCATTTGACTTGCTAAACTAACACTATAAACGCCGTCTACGTCCACAGCTCTCCATATTTGTCGTCCGCAAATACCCGCCCTAATCGAGAATAGAAGCGGAACAAATTGAAAAGGTCACATTTATTATAGGCAGCCTGCAGTCGATTCGGCTAACTTATGCATATGCAAACAGCTAAGGCTTTGAACTTGTAAACAAACCGCATTATGGGGAACACGTGAACTAAGGGCACGAGCGAACTCAACACGCGAATATAACTACTTTTATTTAACTTCAGAACTAGTTATATGAAGGCCTCTTATATGAACTTGATAAGTTTGAAAACATCACCATAATATTCAAATAATAAAAACCTACACAACTCAATTTATGTTGACCTCCCAGTTTTGGGGAGAACAAACGTAAAAATACCATCGTAAATCTTTCTATTTAAAAATTCGAATGCCAACTTGCAGCTGCAGCAACGAAATGTGACAATAACAGACAGTGAAAGCTAAAAACAGACCAATGCCCTGATGTAATAGCTACCAATTATTTAAGAGACCGAACATTCTATTAAAAAAAATTGAGCGAATCTTTAAATAACATGTGACGAGGAATAAACAAAACTAATTTGAACAACTGCCTAAACTCTTTGCACACCCAGAAGAAGCTTGTTTTAATTAACATCAGTGAAAGAAATTACAAACAGCGACATTCTCATATTGTTAGAATACCTACCATACAAAAGCTTGTGAACTTGCAGGTACGATGCTAAATCTACGTCACATTTCAACGTTACGGGTAAGCGCACGCCGGCTTCAAGCACGCGATCGTAACTCAAAGAAACAAGTGTTTGCTCGATTTAAATGTCGAGAGGTCCATACGTCCAAGGGTCAATAGGTTATTGTGTTACAGTGTGAGAGAAAATGTTCGATTTTCAAGCAAGGGTCTTAAATTGCTTTTAAAATAAAGCTTTTAAATTGCGCTAATCAAAAGTAACCATTAACAGTTAACATTAAGTCAAACTGCGTAGCTCTACTCTTACGTTTTCATTTACGTAATATTTGAAAAACCAACAACATCTGACAACATCCAATTTAATAAGTGAAATATATAGAATACCATTTGAAATCACTTTCAAAGTAGTAGTCTCCAAAAGACGGATATAATCCATTCCCTTGATGAGTAACGCGATAGTGATCAATCCAATCACCATCATTAAAATAAATCAATAAATGCGACAATCACACTGGTCTAAAATTGTTTTCCTTGCCTATTACGAGACCGAATCGGTATAAATAAATAAATCGCCTCTCCATCAAGATGTTTGTAAACAGGTTGGATTTAGAACATCTATTGGAACCTGTGACCTATCCGGAGTCCAAATTTATTGGAGTGACGAATCAAAGCAAATGACGTTAAGATTGACCTAGTTTTTATTTTAACTTCAAGAGGAATTTTAAAACTGCTTCCGTTGGACGCACGTGCAAAATACGCGGTGGCATATTTATTGTTCGCCGAAAAAATTCGCTCTTTGTGTCATTTTTATAACTTCAACATCCTACAAATGGGCTTCTTTAAACGCATTTTTTATCAATATTTATGAGACCGTCAGATTTTAGAGTAAATTGTTTGTAAATGGTATTTTTCTATTAATTAAACCATCAGACGACGTCATAGTAATGTCAAGAAACAGCTTTCGTCGCAACTCTAATTTTATACACTGCCTTCAGACACTATGCGAGTTGCATAGCTTGGACTACGTATACAAAGGATTATATTGCAAAATAAAAATACACATATCTTATAAAATGAAACATCAAAGAATAAAGTCGTCTTTTACACTATGTTTGAAAAATGAAAACCTCAATGTATCTCAAACTTTCCATCAACTAGGAATGACGTTTGCAGAACAAACTGAGATGATAAAAATTCTCAGATAAAATATTTATTTCAAATCTGAGTCTGTCTCAAATTATGAGATAAACATAAAATAAATAGGTACGTAGGTATTACATAATATTATAGAACAACGCGTGTGATTTCGTTTTAATTGTTCATCCAACAAGCCTGATACGAGTACCTATTGACTAAAATATTTGAGTTTGTGCATTTATCGGCTATTTAGTTAGATTATATTTAGCAAATATGAATAATGTAAAAAATATGAATATGTTAAAATAAAATAAACAAACCTTCCCCAAAAATGTTCAAGGTTAAAAAAATAAAATTGCAAGAAAAGCATTCGTAAATGCAGAATAAAAGGAGATCCAGAAACAATGAAACCATCTTTCGAAAACGTTCTATTGTGAGATTAGCCTGAACTTGAAACTTCGATACTAATTGCCAATGATCGAACTAACTCTTCTCAAATATCTGCTAGATACGTACCTACTATTAAAAGTAATTGATTCCTCCCGGGCTGGGTTCCGTCGCGGGCTGCCACGGGCCCGACCTTCGCCAGGTCACGGCTTTAACGCAAGACTGCTAATTCCATCGTATCTTCAGCCAGCTCCTTTAACACGCCACGATTCACAAAACACCGCATTATGTCTCACAAACACGAACCGAGCGACTGACGGAACTCCAGACAATAAACTTCAACATTCCAATAGTTATTTGAAACCGATTTTGGTGCAAGGTCTTAAATAATCTACTTTAACTGAAAGAAACAATGGGAAAATTAATAAGAAACATGAGTTACCAACTCATTCGTTTAAGTTATATCTTTCTATTAAATTTGATTTCGTATATCGGAAACTAGCTGTGCAACAATCCAGAATGGTAATGTTTCATTATGAGGACTTTTTGCCAAAAAACGCAAAGAGAAGTAACGTTACAAATTATAAGACAGTTACTTTTAATCGAATGCGTACAAAATAAATTACTTTTATAACTAAAAGTGTTCGCGCAAAGTGCTAAAAAACACACAAAAATAAAAATAATCCAATACATTTCCTCATAGTTAAGCACACTACAATTTGATTGAAGTTAAAACTGTCACCGGTTTAGTTTCATTTAAGAGAGGTAGGGCATAGCGATTTATCGCTCGAATTGGAGTAGCCCGACTGGTGAAATACCTCCACCTTACAGAAGGCCGCCGCCAAATAACAATCACTTCTGTAAGGTTTTCAGAGCTCCTCGGGGGTACTACATTAGTAGCAGAGGTCAAGCCTTCAAGGTAAGGGCGACAAGTCCAGTAACAGATTTATTATGGTGTACTTGTCACCCTTAAGCTAGGACCTCATTACCACTTAAAATCAGGTCGGATGAGATCAATCTACAAGTGCAATATAAAAAAAATATTTATACGCATCATACAGCCCTGAATCTTTGTTGTGAAGGTGTGTAAACTATACCAAAGTTTAAAATGTAGCAGTAAAAATTTTATTGTAGCATACAATTCTCAAGCTTCCTTGAAAGCGCCAAGCAGACTTACGAAATTGCTTCTGTGTCCCTGCTTCCTCGAGAACAGACCTATGAAATTGCTTTTGTGTTCAACTCGTGAAAGTAACAGACTATTGAATTTTATGCATCCTTCCATTTAGATTAGCAGATTTACGATATCAGCAGGTGTACATCGTGTGAGCAGCTGTCGGCGCGAATATGAAACAGGTTGAGGTCGCATCTGCTCAGTGGATGCAACATGCAAATTATGCCAGTTGTGCTATTTTCGGCTGCCTAGAAAGTTAAGATATTAGATAGCGTGGACCTATTTCTGTTACCTATTCATGAAACGGAGTGTCTTACGGAGTTTTATATTTTGAACTTGGGTTCTTTGAATTCAATTACTGATGATTGCATAATTTAAAAACCACCTCCAAAATATTTTTTTTTTGAACATCGTCGTCGAACGTTGTCGTCATAGAACACGCGGACCAATTTACACTAGTCCAATTTAGGCAGTATGAAAGCAAACAGCGAAATCTTCTAGACGACCTTTGAGTACAGTTTGTGTTGATTATAAAATATTCCAGATTGATTTTAGTTTTTAATTAATCCAACAGCCGAGGTTCAGTCATTGCTTTTAAACTTTTATCCAATTTCTCCCAGCTCTACTTTTTGCCATCCTAACTACTATAGTTGCGCAAAAATATACCTAAAGTGCACAAGTTATAAATAAATAATAAATATTGGACAACATCACATACATTGCTCTGATTCTATGGTAAGTAGCTAAATCACTTGTTTTACAGAAATCAGAAACAACGACGGTACCACAACACCCAGACCCGAGACAATATAGAAAATTTCGTTTCCCATATTGACCCGACCGGGGATCGAACCCGGGACCTCAGAGATCCTCGCCAAAGTCAGGCCCGCTCGCCTCTCGGCTACGGAGGTCGTCAAAGTTGTTTATTTACTAGTTTAATTGCTAATTCAATTGGATATTGCCTCTAATAGATATCCAGAGAATTTATCTTTTGAATATGCATGCAAGAAAGTTTTTTATTAGATCAGTTCAGCGAGGAAAGCAAACACGTTTTTCGACATTTCTTGCTACACGTTTAAATCATTAATTGGCCACATTCGCTTGTGGTACCTACACATTATTTTCTTAACGTCTTTTGTGTCAACGGCGCGCGTGCGTGTTCCTCAATTATTCGCTTACGATGTGCGTTGCAAAACGATGATACGCCTCGTTCCCCGTTTCCGCACTTTCTTGTGTCGTGAACGTTTGATCTTGCGACATGAAGCACAATTATATATTACCAAACGCCACGTTATACAGTAGTTCCCGTAACTCCCCGATGTTGTCATCTTTTGTATCCAAAAAATCACTTACGAGTTGAAAACCGGTATTCTCATACTCTTTTCCTAGTCACCTAGTACCATTGCCAACCAGGAAGAACAAAGAACTCATAAAACAATTCTAAGTGCTAATAGTAGCATGCTTCCTTTGTTCTCCATGTCGAATTATAAGGGGGGCATTAAAATCACAAATTGCATATAATGGTTAACAGCTGTAAATATCCACAAAGCATTTACGATCAATGTTTGCTTACACCAGTGAATGAAACGAGCTGTTCTAAACATCCTTGCACATTTCAATACAACTGAGATTACACTCAAGAAAACAAACATATCAAACATTTACCAATGATTCATTTTAACCCAAGAAAATATTTACTTTACGTACGAAGTCAAAACTACTCACAAAGACGGAAATCTAACGCTCCATACGTGACAAAATTTCAAACAGACATGTTTTAAAATTAAAATAAGATAAAATTAAAACAAGGTAATGTATGTTATACTAGAATAAGTAAAACGCAAAAAAAAACCCTTTGCAAAAAACACGTTTCAGTATGAAAACAAATGGTCTAAAACTGGAATACCTATCTTATTATTCGTTTAAAAAATACTTTTTGATCTTTAACGTTAATCTCTAATGGTAAACTATTTTTACATTTTAATGTTTTTTTTTTCTGTTTTGTTTTTCAATATTTCTTCTCATCGTAAACATCTACCAACGTTATTTTCATCCGTTTCATTAGAGTGTCTCGATTTCGCACCCTTTAATGCTCCAATTCTCCCAACAACAGTTCCTCTTAAGTAAAAGCTATTCAGTGATTTATTGGTAGGAGGGGTGCGAGATATAATCATGGCAACCTTGACCTCAGCGCCAATGGCCAATGAGTAAGCTCTTCGCGCCAGAATCGCCCACGAGGGACAAATTAACGTAGTTCACTATTAAAATATATTACCTATTCTAAGAAGCGTCCTTCGTTGAAAGTATTTTGAGTCTACGTGTCTTTTTCGTGTATTTGTAGTATTTACCTACATGGGGAACAGATAACGAAATAATATCCACAAAAAGGATATATTTACGCAAATAAATTAAACATTTATACTATCTCAGAATATAGGTGTATGATTTATGATTATATATGTAGGAATAAATTCATGTGTTTAATGCTACAAGATATAAAATACCAGGTATATCGTCTGAAAATTGAAAACCATTTGATGCTATAAAAATCGAACATTAGGTATTTTAATTGCTTGTAGTCATTTTAGATTTTAAAGGTTAGATTGTCCAATAGGTAGGCAAATAGTACCTACGTCCGAAGTGGATCTTTATTAGATCGTACTTATCTGTTTACAAAACTTCACCTCAATCAAATTAAAACCTTAAGATTGGCATTTAATTCCTCTTAAAGAATTATAATTCCCGAACTAGATTTTTGGCATTTAAGTCTTCCTATGAATTGATTCCGATCACGCGTTTGATGCTGCGCACACTGACCCTTAATGGCTTCGAGATACAGCAGTGATCTGATCAATAAGATATGCAGCCATTGTTCAACAATCCAACCTGTTTGGTGCGTCTCATACCTATTTTCATTCCGAGTCCCCTTAGGCATGCGCTACCAATGACGTCAACGAATATATATATACATTCAATTGTTTGCTATAATTAAAAGTATATTCTCAAACTTTTTTTTTCATTTTACCATGCTATATATCCAAAGTATTACAACGCAAGTAATTCATTTGAATATTTTTATAAAATTTACAACAAACAAACTTAGTAAAATTAATTCAATTCAGATCCAAAGATAATTGTCATATATTAATGTTCTATTCAATCATTATGATGGTCAGGTATACAATTAACACTTTCGCAACTCATTGGCTTACAGTACAGTACAGATGCATTATTAACTGCTAATGCTGAGAGCATTTATGATCGCGTTTAGTACCAATAAAGTCTTCGCAATTTCACCTTGTACGTTTCCTCATACAATACCAAGGTCATGGTTAATTCGCTGCCATCACGCAGGAGAAAACACAGCCCCTGATCGCTTACACGTGTTGTTGATCGATGTCAACAAACGACTGAAGCCATAGGAAAGTAAGTTGAGGAGCGAAATCTACAGCTTATTGCCTATTGATTTACGATTGAAATGAAACCAAACGTACGAAAAAGGGCACCCGAAATTATATTTTAAAACGGCTGAGTTTTTTGGAAGGCCATTATGTTCATAAGCGAATGGCAGATCAAATTCGTTATTTCGGCCTGAATATCCGAAAATACTTCATTGTAGTTTGGTTACAAAATATGTAAACTAAGTACACTTTCTAAGAACGTTGGTTCCTATGTTCCTTCATTCTACCCTCACAACCGAAACTGCACCAGTTCTCATGCTTACATATAAGTCTTGCCAGTTGATGTGGCCGATTGGATAAAGTGCTAATTGAAAAGACCAAGCATATTGTGATTTAAAAAATGCGTAATTTCGGGTAGTTTACATGCTAAGGTTGTGATTCTTTCATTAATGTTATGAAAATTATTTCACTATGCAAAGTTATTATTAGCTGCTTCGAAACGTTTTTCCCACTGATAACTCTGATAACACTGATGATGACTGACTCACTTGACAGTCTCTTGACTAAAGGGATTTTTAAAATGTGATTTGGTCAATTCTTATGTTCCCCTTCTAATGATGACAGACAAGAATCAGTCAACTGCTGATTAATGTACTATTTTCATGTAAGTATTTTTAAAAGTATATAGTATTTGATTAATTGATATTCGTTATTTTTGTAATCTTATCCATACATTCTTACTTTTATCACACCCTTATGCGTCCTAACTGTATGACGCAAGGTTACCCAGTAGATAATGCTCGTAGCTTTGATTCCACCTTTTGTACCTTTTTTGTGTAACAAAGTTTTTAATAAATAAGATACCACGTGAACCATGAAATCAGTCTGCTGTCTTTTTCTGATCATAGTTTCGCTTGCTGCATTAAAGACGTTTTGCAACAACATTTGGCTTGCTTATTTCTTTACTGTTTTCAATATTAAAGTATTTCAAGTCAGTCTTGCCTTGAACTTGTCGCGTCACGCACGATACGCCGACCCTCGCCTGCACCGACCGGCTTCACGTAACGGATTACGTTGCGTTTACGTTTAGCGCTTATTAGCAGACGCCAAATTGGATCTTTATTAGTGCGCAATTATACGGCTTTTGTGTACCAAGACCTGTCTTCTAAGTAAAGTCGGTACTTTTTCGCATTCAATTTACTGTCTGATTGGCTAAGATTGTTACCTGGAAATTTAAAATGATAATGAATTGCTGCTCTTCTGAGGAGTGCGACAGCCTTACAAGATGACAAAACACTTGCACTTCGATATTAGTTCCTATGCGCAAGACATAAGGACGCATAGCCTCACGTGCTTCTGTCTGTACAACTAATGATTGTGACTTTACGGCTATGGGATCTAGGCAAGTTGCAATTCCCTAACTTTGATATCATTTCGACGAGTTTGAAATGTATGCAATTTTAATTAGATTTTGAAACATTTATCTTATACATTTTAACATTATACTTGTGATATATTTGTTGAATAACTGCTACTTGGGTAGGTTCTCTGGTTTATTGCGCATAAAAACATAGTAACAGGACTGGAAATTAGAAACAGGAATTCAGATTTGGGATGTGTAACCACCATGAAACAGCCGGCCTGTATCAAATAACCACTTCCTGTATTGTGATCAAGCGTAGGATCCCCTTTGAATAAAATAATGCCCTGTGTAGTTGTGTGATAAATTCCATTTTATTCTCAAATCGACTTTTACCCTAAATACAAAACGTATTTTGAAAAGTCAGAAACAAAAACTTGCTAGTAGATAGATTTTACTAATGTTTGAGATGCAAGTTTAGTGTTTCCCTTTATCATTCTAAACGCAGTCATCTTTTCACACTAGCATTTGCTCATGATTTTGCTCGTGTTGTTTCGAGATAAAAAGTATCCTATAATGTTATCTAATACATCATCACTTTTCGTACCGAATTCAATCTAAATCTGTAAAGTTGATTTTTGCCGCTGAAGAAAATTTCTTGCAAATATTTCACATTGTCACTGAATTAACAGGTAAACTGTTATGTTACTAAAATGATGCCCCAACAGATAAAAGGTTTGGGGCCCCTTGAAAAAAGTGTAGTAAAAATCTCCGCGTCACGGGAATTAAAAAAGAGCCCTTACTCTGCTAGGTTCATACCTTTTTTGTTTTTTTTTGAGGAGGGGACGCTTTTACGCGCCCTAACGCTGTCTGGGTAGCACAGGAGCGTGTTCGCTAAATGGTGGGACTATTTTTATATTAATAACTCCGAAATTTAAAAATAAACTAAAATGAACATGCCAGGTCATTGAGATACATTGATCGATTGCGGCCAAGGTGACCAATATCATTGAAATCAACCTTTTATGTTGGACTTGGTTTATAGATCCCGAACATTGGCGCAACTCATAAGTGCACTTTGTCATCACTCTCTGATAATCGGATGGGACGGCAGACCAACATATACGAAGAGAGATCAACCGCAGGACCGGCTGTTAACATACCATTCAGATTCCAACAGGATGGATCATTTTTCTTAGGTATTAATTGATCAATCTAAAAATGGCAAAAATGTTGTCCCTGTGGGTCGAAATCACGAGCCATCGCTCGTTACCACTAGACCACAGAGACACACACTAAACAACATACATTACATATTTATCATACAATCAACCTCCCACTTCTTCACCGACTGGTATATACACAAAGTACATAGCCCTGATGAGTGTAATCGCCTAGTGCTCATTATAATGTACCGGAAGTCGCCATTAGGCCGGGATGAGCCGCGATGATGTAAAGTGATGTCTGAATAGTGGAAACCCTTTATAGGAGTTGTTGATGATGTTTTTCTGCGAAGATTTTTATCATGATACTTGTGTACCTATAGAATTATGTTTATGTTTACACACGTTTCTTGTAAGTAAGAACTTTATATTATACGAGATTTTTAATGTGATAGAAAGTCAATAGTGAATAAAAATGTGAGTAGGTAACGAAACGACCATATAGACTATTAAAATATCTATACATCCCGGTTAACACTTACAGTTCTAATTAATAAGAGATTCTAGATAAAGTCCAACTGGTTAATTTTATGGTCTAACACGCTTCTGTGTTTCTTTCAATACAATTTTAAGTAGTCTATACCTATAAAATGCTTTCATTCAATTAATTTAAATTAATATGCGAAGTATTAACTAACAGATATCGATAGCAAAAAAAACTGACACAACAGCCTAGGCAAAATTATTGAAAACCTAATTTCAGAGACAGTGAACATACATACATTTATGTTTTACAATTGCCTACACGTATGCTATGCGCGATACATTTTTGATAGCTTTGTTTACGGTAAAGGACAAAAGAAACTTTTTATTGCACCAAAACATGTTATGTATCCGATACTGATCAGCAATTTAACTGAAAATTATTTCCGTGATGTGCAAGCAAATAAAGCGAACATCAAAGAAACTACCGATTGAGGTCAAATTTTTCTTCAGTGTATTGAAAAGCGTTTTCCGAGGTTGAAATTTTAATTTTAGCATTTAGCTATAAATGTGCTAGAAATAGACAGCAGTTCGGGAACCTCTTCTAGCCAACTTCCAAATGTATGCAGGTTTTTAACAATAATAGCTCAGATAAATCATCTGGACCAGTAATAAAAGTCTACGAAGCCATTTGTTAAATGTGTAACCGGCAGTTTCGGTAGGCGTATGATTTAGTACAATATAAAGTGATTTTAAAAAGGTTAGTTGCGAACTGTTTGCAGGGGGAAGATTTGCTTCTATTGGTCTTTGTGAAAATGTTGATTTTACTGTTTGGTCATTCAATTATTTCTTTCATCAGTTTAATATTTTTAAAACCTTAACACGTTTTGATGTTTGACCCAAAAACTGGGTTTAATGTCCAGGTTCCATTTTATTCAATAGTGAATGTCTTGTCAAACAATAACGTTAGAAATATCATTCATATTAAGAATAGATATTTTCACTTTTACTAACCGGTAAAATAATTGTAAAATAGAGATATTAATTACAGGATCAGATGAATTATGTTTTTCATAGGTACCCAATAAGTAACGAGAACTTTATTTTATTTAACATTATTCATTTTTCATGACGCGTAATTTATAATATTTAAGCAAATTTTCCATTAACAGCTTTGCTCAAGTTGCAACTGCTATTTTCTAACAACCTAAGAACAAAAGAATAAATCGACGTTCCCATATTAGTAAATCAAGTTTCTGCACCCTTCCTTTTACATCAAGTTGAATTCAGGCAAAGAAGTAGATAGGCGTAGTATTTTAAAACAATGGACCTGTTCATCATGCTTACCATGCTTCAACCAACCAGGTAACCTCATGTAGGTACTAATTCGACGATAAATAAAGTGTTAAGATAATAAATTTCGATAATGTCAATGTATATGGAAGCACGTGCTTGTTGTCATTAGATGGTATGAATTATTTATCGTGCGAGTACCTAGCCATCCACTTAACTGATTATGTACATAATGCTTATTAGCATACATTGCACAGTCTGTCTGTTTGAGACGTCACTCGTCAAAATGTAATGTTAACATCCACGTTTACGGTTGTAATTGATCACGGATCACTTTATAAAGTCGTGTACGAATGTAATCGTCTACAGTCTACAGACTTGTGTTAAATGATAATGGAATATCTTTGAAGCATCTGGGATAATCTACAATAGCGATGATGACTGAGTAGACTGGATAGACTGGCAACAGAAATATTTTTAAATACTTTTAATTAAATAAATATTAGACAACATCACATACATTGCTCCGATACTGTGGTTAGTTGCTTAAGCACTTGTGTTACAGATATCAGAAAAAATGAGAGTACAGTTGGACAATATAGAAAAATTCGTTTTCCATTTTGACCCGACCGGGGATCGAATCCGAGACCTAAAATAGAACACGAGCCTCCATAGATTTTTTTTGAGAATACGGAACTTTTATGCCTCGAATTTTACATATCAAGTGCCTGACTATTTGGTATCGATGCATTTTAAAATATAATGTAATAGCATTTTTAAGATACGAGCAAACAACTAAATGGCCGTTTTAATATGAAATCCCCTTTTATGGCATTAATATCTTTAAATTAATTGTGAATGGTGTCATGATTTCAATTGTGAATTTTATCGCAGACGAAATAGAAACTATTTCTATATCTACCTGTGTACTCGTGCCTTGTTTGTACGATGCTGTCAAGAAAATATGTTTTTCTTAGCAACGTAAGATCCCAAGATTGATCTTAGTCTTTAGTAAAAGAAACACGACACCTTACACGTGGTGCCCTTACCCTTCTAATGTATTCCCCGGTGAGCGTTTAATTTATAAAAGCAAGGGCTGCTACCTACTTTTATTTTTAAACATGTTTTATTAATATTATTTGACCTTTAATTAAATAGAAAAGCCTCACTGGAAACATCACATTAGATATTAGAATTGTACATTGATGGATGAAAGGTAGAATACATAAAGTAATTAGATATCAATTAATTGTGAAATTTCAAAGCACTCGGCTTAATCAAGCGGTACCAGTCCTACACCATTTGAAAATAATGTTGATTAATTTTGTGATCAAGCATAAGTAATTTACGGGATTAAAACGTGACATTGTTTGGTACTTAACTACTTTGTAGCAAACATTGGACATTTTGGTGGTCTCTAATAATGGTCACAAACTGACAAACATTGCCTTTCTTATGCTCGTAGTGGAACGGGAAGTTCAATTGTACATTGTGGGATTTTCTGTAATTAAAAAGATTTCGGCAATGCCAGCCCTGAGGAAGCAAAGCTACAGGGATTTATTTACCGCACCGAAGTAGGTCGAGAATAAAATACTTGTACATGCTATTACGTTAATACCTACTCGCTCGCTTTCTTTCATTATTTATGGTCTCTTCTTAACATTTCACTACAATTTTGTAAATAGGTCAACCATTAATCAAGGATTTTTCTAAGAGGCGAATTTTATGCCTACATTAACCAATTAGATAAATGAATAAAACACATTTTGTACTTTTAATTAGAAGCCCTGTTTTATCCACTACATTACCTTAGAGTGTCATTATCATTACTTTACGGGAGTCCATCGTGCATTTTGAACCATCGTTGCAATGTTCCTTGTCAAACTACTTACATGCATAGATAAATAGTTGTAGTAACTGTTGGATTTGTATTACGCAGACATTACTTGGCAATAGTTTTCGTAGTATTACAATCAAAGAGATTAACACTTAATAGTGGCACTTGGCTCTTGTCCTGAAACGTGAATTCATAGAATCAATTATAGACTCTAATTTAGGTACAAACTGTCTACACGCTTGTATGACGTTTTAGTTGTGCCGATGGTGACTGTATTGATAAAAAATATATATATATACGGTCGAATTGAGAACCTCCTCCTTTTTTTTGAAGTCGGTTAAAAATGAGGATAAGGTGGAAATTGTTAATGGAAACTAGGACATGATTTTTACGTTCTCTTTTTAATGTACAAATCTATATAGGTCTCTCAAAAAAACGTTAGAAATGTCCACAACTCTCCAAGAGCAAGACAAAATGATGGTCTTTATTCCGCTTTTACGGTCATATAATGTGAGGGAGTCGTACAGCGTCTATCTAGTAATGTTGCTTATTTTACGGACTATATGAGTATTTGAGAATAACGCTTCCGTTTTTCTGTTATTCTGTATCAGATATGATAAAATACCACTTCTATTTCCATGTGGTGAGAGAATGTGTTGTTTTATCATAGAAATTTCCAACCATATTAAGAAATAAGCTAACCGACCTACGTTTATCAGTTAGTTTAAAAAAATATCATCGTATCATTGTTAAGAGATAAGGTAAATATCTGACGACATAGTTATATTCATATGTTTATTTTGACAAATACAATTATATATATAACGTCACAATATGTGTATTACTTTTAACACCAATTCAAATGTGTGGATTTCACGAGACTATGTGTAGTAGGCCTACGTCACATTACTTGTATTTAACAATATTACATATTACTCTGGTTCTTTTTTCATTCGTCTGTACCTACAAATAAAAAACTTGTCAACTTTCGGATTCGGATATTTTTCTTGTTTGTATTCTTTTACTGTTAGCCAGTTTTGATGGTTTTTAATTCGGTACTTCGCACGGCAAGATATTTTTTTACGCTTTTGGTTGCATTGCGGAAGTTTTAGTAAGAATCCCTAATTTAAAAAAATATAATATGGTCTTGTGTCACAGGATTAGGTACTATAGTACAAACAAAAAATAAATCCGCCCTCTTTATTATATTAGCATAGATTACATAGCCAAATATTATTATGTTGTGTATAAATCTTTGTTAGTGAAATCTATTCTTACTATATTTTGAAACGGAATACTTTCTGTAACTACTAATAAGCAAATATCTTATAAACAACTTTTTTTTTTCAGGTAAGTACAAAAATATCTTCTAAGTAAATAGACGAGAGACCTTTCCGGATAACAGGTAACATCGATAGTTAGCAGGTTTCGATATAAACTTTGAATTCTCCGAACTGATACTGGCTATCGATGAAAATGCCCACGTCTTCGATTTACAGCCGGTTGTTTGTAATAGTTCGTGAAGTTTCACCGAAGAAACAGAATGTTTGTTGACCTGGATAATATGTGAGTGCACGTGTAGCAATGAAGTGTATTTTGACTGCCAATCGCTGCGTTCTGAGGATAGAAATTGAAAATAAGACTATTCAAGCTAGATTAGAACACAACGGAATACCTACATAGATCGCGCGGAGCTCACCAAATCAACATACTCGTATGTACGTATTCTTTATGAAAGGACACAGAAATCAAAAACTAATCTTGTAATATGTCTCATTTACTATGTTTTATAGCCATAGTCAACGAACTTAATCAAATTTAAGTAGAATGGTAAAGTTTCGAAAGATTGAAAACATCTTAAAACCTACTGTACTTCTCTTACTAAACTTCATTTCTTTTTAAGACTTACTTTATTTTTGCCTAGCAATCTCCCTCGATATCGCCACTTTACTTATTTCTGGATAATAAGTATCATATATTATGTAAAATCATTATACTGTCTGAAAATTTTATGCAAATCTATTCAGTAGTTTTTATGTACCTACACAAATATAACTTTTATTTTCATAATATTACTAGGTTTATTTTAGCAGAACCTATGGATAATAACTAAGTTTATAAATTTTAAGACAACCTCAATGTCACAGCATTTTCGCAAAAATGTTTTTCGTTCAGTTAAATACCGCAGCGCTCCCAAGAAATGTTTTAACGTAAAAATTTTAAACTTGTTACAATCTCTTAGAGAATTGCGCCCCACTTTTCAGATTTAATATCCGGGCTGACCTCACCCTAAACCTCTTCTAAAACATTCATTAATTTAACGAGACACTTAATTGGTTTACCATCAACTCCGCTCTGGTGATGGTAAGGTAATGAAATTTAAATTATGTCATCATTATAAACGCTGCATCTGCCAAGAAGAAACTCAATTTTAAACCCATAAAACATACTGTGGAGGATAACATAGCGAAGAATTCTTGTACAGTCTTATTTAGTAGTTACAATAAGGTCTTACACACTTAGAAGAATCACTAAACAGCAAGTTTTTGTTGAAAAGTCCATCATAATTGATTTTAGATGAAACATCACAGACAGCGTGGGCTTAGGAACATGGCTTCGTTGCTCCATTTAAACGAGCCTCAAAAAGAAATATATATAATTACATTTCACTTTATGGTAAATTTCTCTATTAAAACTGAGCTTTCGTGACGGTTCAATTAGTGAGCCCAATGTCAAGGCGGTTTAATTCTAAATAAAACGTTAAACACATGCAAGGCTTCAGGCCAGGCCTAAGCCTATTGTGTTGTAGGCGAATACAATAACCGAATGCTCAATAGCACTCAAGGTCACTCGTGTAATCGCGTCGCTTTCAAAGGGACATTTATAGAGTATTCATGTTACGTTTTCCCATCAATTTCACACAGTTGTCCCTTATAAATCTACATAAAGCAGCTGAGTAACATACAATTACCTACTATTCATGGATAATATAAACTTGAAGTTGTTTAGCCATCGGTTTATTTAAGCTACGTCATTCCATAGAATAAAGTGTTTATATATGATTGTATTCAAGTTTTCGATTTTAATTTTAAAATGAGCTCGTTTTTTCGATGGAAAAGTAGTATGAACCTTTTTTAAGAAATAATTTCACAGCCACCTTTTTAATAATTTGGCCGAAAGAAATACTGACTGAGCCAAATGTCGCGCAAACCCAAAGTAGTTCACTTATTCAATTGGTGTCCAACTTATTTTACAGGTTAGGTTATATTTTTTGATATTCGATTAAATATGACCCCTTTTTTCCACTTAAAACATTTCGTTGTAGTCTCTGTCTCTTTTATTAGAATACGCATTGGCATTAGAGTAACGAGGTATTTATTTATGTCCATCTCAAGATAAATAAATTCTTTTTATTATTAATAATAATTAATGGCCAAATCATTTAATTTTTAGAAATTATCTTTCAAAAGGTTAAATTGTAATTTACAAGTCTTTATAATTGACTGCAACTTTGTTGGCATTATTTCAAGATAAAATGTACCCTATATACCTGTTAATTTAGCGTTTCATCGATTTATGTACCAAATTTTATCAAATTCCATTCACTTCTATTCGGTTGAAAGGATAGAAGACCAATAAAAATAATATTAGAAGAAGATTATGAACTATGTCACAACAGTGGAAAGAATTCAAGTTTGCCATTTTAAACGCAAACATGTGGTTTTGATTTCAAATCTCTTATCGCTACTGTAAACATTTGGTTAATCCACTTGGCTCGTCCCAAGCCCACCTTGGTAAAGGACTCAGCCACCTTCTGGTTATCCAAAAATAAAAACGAATCGCAGCGAATGCGACGCGATGATACATCCAGTCTCATTATTCAGACAGCTATACAAACGAACAGAGGCTATGCTTAGTTTGAATTGTTCCGATGTTTCACATCACATGATTTGACCAGCTATTTAAAAAAAAAACAGATTTTTTGTTTAAGATATTGAAGACCTCAAATTAGGCGTGCGTGCGTGCGTGCACTTTGGAATTAAAAAAAACAGAGTCTGTGATGTTAGTCAAAATGAAAATGAAACTTTATGTAAATGAAGATCAAATGGCATTCGTTGTTATAATTTTCGATTTCTCTGAAATAATGTAAATTAGTCGAATGTTTGAATAATAATCTCATAATATACCTTAAAAATCACCAAGCACAAAAAAAAAAGTATTTTCCTTTTTTTTTTTAATGTTTGAACTCTTAAAATTAAAGACCGTCTTTGCTATGAATAAAATAAGATTCAAGTATGCCATCTAATAACATGATAGACCGAAATACTTTCTTCTAAAGTTATCATGTACTGTTGAACGCTGCTTTGAAGGTTGCTTTCATTATTTCTCATTGAAATATGTAGAACAGACCTCCATCAGACTGCAGTCAATAACATGACCAATATTGGATCTTGTTCCCCTGTAATTAAATTTACAAGTTATAGTATATTGTATAGTACTTTTGAAATGTGTAAAGACAAAAAACTACTGATATTTCTTGTTCATTGATCGTATTTCTATTTGGCAACCCTCGCACGCCTTGTGCGCGCGCGCACGACGCAACGGGACCGGGGACGCTGACCTGTCCCGCTTCCTTCGCTTCCGTTCCGCCAGGCTGCTCCGAATAATGGTGACACACAGTCTAAATAATACTTTAGCCTACACCATGAACGTGAGAAACGATTTCGATGGGAAACTTTAACTTATATCTCTGTCAAATCGTTATTTCAAAAAAAAAAGCGCAGTTTCCGAATTGAAATCCATTTCCGACATTTTGCGAATGGGGCAGGAAACTAGAATGTAATGGATGAATACAGACGCGATTGGGCAGACTTCCGTTATTTTACCCCAATAGCACGGTTTATGATGAATTGATGACTCCCTGTTTGCGGTATCAACCCAGGACAAATATTTGTGTCTGGGTGTTGATAAATATTTTTAATTATATACTATGGCACCACCTTTGGTTCATAATACAAGTGCTTAAGCTCGGATCAGGTCAATGATGTGATGGTGTCAGAAATTAGACTACAAGAACAATTTCCATAGTCCCAGCTTTTACTGACCACATTTCGCAATAGTTCTGCACTTTCCGTGTACCTATTACCATTGAGTCTAGCCTATAGCTGCGATTAAATCCCCATTCAATAAATACCTACGTCTTAAGAAACTGAGGGTCTACTCCCAAAAACGAAACATGTCGGATCCGAAAACGGATAGCAATTTTAATTCTCATAGTCACATCTAATTCACTTAAATTGCAAATCAAGCGTTTTCATAAAATATAATACTATTTATGCAAACCAAAAACCACGTTTTTCCTTCCGAACTTTTGATAAATCTTCAAAAACGAAACCTTTCGTTTGTTCGTTTCGTTGTTGAGGGTAGACCCCCTGCTACGTGTTAGGCCTGTGCCCTCGTGCAAACCTTATAAAAGATAAAACCTTTCCATTAAATTCAAAAGGAAAAACATAGAACATACAAGCTTGGTACTCCTTATAAGGTAAAACTTCATAAACCATTATTTTGTAATACCTACAAGCTGTATTAATTTGTCACTTTCTGTCTGGTTTTCAGACTGTAGTGTTGTTTAAATTGTGGTGAGATCTCAATCTCGATACCCGACCTTTTCAAATCTGAAAATCGATTTCATGGACTGCCTTGTTCCCGTCAGATTGGTTTTGGATTTCGCCGAAATTATTTTCTGATTCTCCTAAATGATGATCCTACTGATGAACGGTACGATTGCGATGATAAATAAGTGAATTTCAATTCGGACTTTTAGATAAATTGCATCTTTGAACAAGTAGCGGGAACCCTTAGAATGCCGTATGCATTTCACACCAAGTGGCTAGGTCAGATTTTATAAAGATACATTTTCGTGTTTAATTTAGTCTGCATTTACCCGTCCAAATTTTAACATTAAAAAATATACATATATAAGTAATAGGCATTATTTCGACAAATTAATTTTGTATGTAAAATATTTTATCTCGAAGACCAAATGTCCTTTTAAAAACCACACAACTGATTTCTTATTGTGTCTGATTTTCCGGTTCCTACAACCATATGTACATACATACAAACCTTCCGTTTGGATCACTTTATTTAATACTAGCGGTCCCGGCGAACTTCGTTTCGCCTTAGAGAATTTTTCCCGCTTTTCTGTTGAAATTTTTCAAATTTTACCAAGGATCCCTAATTTTGTAGCCTATGTAAAATTGTAAGAATGTAGCATTCTATTGGTGAAAGAATTTTTTAAATCGGCCCAACACTTTTTGAGCCTATTCATTACAAACATACAAAAATAGGTACAAATCTTTCCTCTTTATAATATTAGTATAGAAGAACACCCGCATCAAAGTCCGTTGTGTACTTTTATAGATCCAATCATACATAAAGGATGGACAGTGAAAAGCTACTTTGTTTATTCTATGTAGCGAAAGTGAAGAGATAAAATGGATTGAATGGATGGACATACCGATCTGTGGCAGTCACGATAGCACGTAGTTTAAAACCAGATGAAGCGCAAATTAATTTTGTTTCAAAGCCAATATAGGTACCTAATAGTTGCCACAGTCGTGGCTGCGGTTCCAGCCGCCAACGGGACCGGAGGTCAATGACCGCTTCCACTTCAGCTGACTCTATACGCTTGTTGTCTATGCCAACCATAGAGTAATTATTCATAGAGATGGATCATGGTTTTGTACTATCTGAAATACCTTTACTTACACTCATCAATCGTGTCAAAATAATGCGACAAAGCGAGATAATACTAATTGGAACTAACATATGAATTGAACGGATTTTTTGAGTTTTTCTGTATAATTCAATGATGACTAAAATAACGTGGTGTATCATACCAAAAATAAGCCGGGTACTATATTTTTGAATATTCATTCAAATAAAGTTTCATGTCAATTTAACGCTACGTGCGTATTATTATTATAGTAGGTAGGTATATAAATTATGATCATACTTGCTTGTTACCTCCATAGCAACACTTTCTCTAAGATACACCAAATTACTGTAGTAATTTACTGAGGAACACGCCTACCCCTTGGGTATTGACAAATGAGACATGTTTAATTAAAGCCTGGAAACCAAAGATGCGTATCACAATTAGATACTACAGTATTAAGGTTCATCGAACTCTCCAAACATAAATAAAACTTTCAATGAAATTGCGTAGGTACTTAGTACCTGAAAGTTTAACACATTTGCATTTGAAATAGCACTTATCATAGCCTATAAGAATAGTTCAATGATTAATAATAACTAATTAAGTTACTTATTCAAAAAGCTGGAAGTCTAATCTAAAAAGTCGTAGGTACTCCAAAAAAAACGACATTCGATTTTTATTGATACTGTGATTAAAGAATAGCAGAAACTTAGTGTTCATCAAATATTAAATATGTCTGGTGTAGCTACTAAAATTAAAACACTGTAAATTTGTACAAAAGTTACAACAAAATGCGTCTCAAATATATTACTAAGTTTTCCATTCTATACAATATTTACCAACATATTCCTTGTATGGAAACCATCTTAACACGTGAATACTAGATTTTTTAAGACATTTAAGAGAACTTTCAGATCGCTAAAATAAAGGTATGTCCAAAATTCAGCTTAAAATCTTTCGTTCCAAGATTTACAATTAATCAATAAAACCTTTATTTCAGCCAAAGTCCATAAAGATTTTTAAATAAAATTAATACAAAAAGTTGCTCATTACTTAGATTATTACACTGCACCATGCATTATTTGTTTGATTTAGTAGCGCTGAGGTTTAATGCGATAAGGTACTGCGGCTGTGCCTACGTTTATCAACCTAAGCCTTCTCATTTCGTTTAAGTACTTAGTATCGGGAAAAATGAAAAAAAAAATATGTTACACAATATGAAGGTCATAATCAAAATTGATCCACAGTGTATATCCCAGGATTAATGGTGTACCGTTTACGCGGAACAAGGGCTGCGTGAGCATTAGGAGCGAAACTGGGGCACCTTGTGTGGGCAATAAGCGGTCGGGATACAGATTAGGTCTGCTTTTTATCGTGCTGCCGGGATATTAATACTGATAGCGGGAGATTTACTAGGCTTAGATATGTGAGAAATATCTGTAACATAACATTTTGAGCAAAGGGAGTAAGAATTTGTTTTTTTGCTGATAGAATGTGAAATGATACCATCATTATCACATCACGGTTAACATTGGCAATTGATAATAATCTGTATAACAATTACTTAAGGCCGTTACAAAGCACATTAGAATCAGTGCCACAAAATTTTGACGATGCATAAGTGTTACCTACTTGTATGTTATTTACGAGCCTGACATGTAGGTACGTTAGTATCAAATATAAGCAGTCTTATGTATTGTATTTTATATCCTTATACTCATTCCACTTATTTAAGTAGGTCAGGTAGATGGCACAAACGTTATTTGTTCTCCCTGTCACGCGAATGGGAATTGTGTATTGTCTTCCCTTTGAAGTCCTTTAATATTCTATGAGTTTCTTTCTTTTGCCGAATTGCAAAACATTATTTGCCTAACTTGATAAATCAAACATTGGTTCTGTTTATTTTTTCTTTTTGCGACATTCTCTGCGTTTTCATTTGTTACGAGTATGTAAATATACATTCACTCAATAATTTCAAATACTTTTATTTTTGATAGTTCCTTCTTAGAAATTTTAAATATGCATCCTTATTTTTTGATGTCATCGTACCTAGTACTATAGGTCAAAAGTCACAAGGGTTTTATAAAATTAAAATTCTTATCAAAATCTTTTAAAGTGCTTGATATTTAAAATCTTTGAAATGTACAATTGCAATTAAAACAATCAATATTGAAATCACAGCCTACAATGAAATAATTACATAAGTTTAGACAAAAGCACGTCAGAATACACACTTTGACTTTGCATCGTCTTTATGTCGTGCGCATAAGATCTAATATCAAACCAAATAGAAGGGTTTACCTTGACGGGCTTGTACTACTCAAAGTTCTTACTCCATTTTAACAATAAAGTCATAATGATAGGTACCCTACTCCCGCCTACACGACACTCAAAGGCCCATGGTGCCGCCACATCGATGCGTGAAAGTAGACAATGGGCTCGGTTACACAACCCCGGCCTGGCAGCTGTCAGTCAAGATCGCGACGATATGTCCCTTAGCCCCTAGACCTTGCGTCCTATTGTTGAATGTCTCCACATGGTCCTCTTACACTAAGACACTGCCGGATCAGCTTGTAATACAAGCTTTGTGATTAAAGTTTCTGCATTTTCTAATTTTTCTTCTTTTCGGGAAAAAAAAATTCGGGTACGTTGTTGAGTAAAAGTTTGTTTTATTTTATGATTTCATTGATTTTTAATAATTTTAATAAATAACACAAAAACAGGAACGTTCATGCACACAAAGGTACCTATCGTTCGGGAATCGAATTTGCAATCTCTGGATTGGGTAGAAAACTGTAGCATCTTTTACGAATACAAACGCGGTCGATTCTGCGATTATAAATAGCGGCGAAAATTCTCCTATCAAAGCATCCACGTGTAGCAAAGCTTCTGATGCCTCTGGGCTCCGACAATAGCTTATTTATATTCACGCGTCAACGCGGTCCGAAGAGAAATCTAAACCTTTAAAATGGTAATTGTGTACCTTCCGCTCCTCCGTCAGCTTTGATTACGTGACGCTTCCTACTACACGGGCAGTCGCCAATGAGTTCCGACACCAGCAAATTAAGCAAGTATGAATGATTGTGATAAAGTTTCGTCCCGTGTTGCGATATTTAATTCAGGTAAAATACCTCTTCAGTATATTCGACAAAGCTGTTTAAAAATTTGACGGCATAAACTGTCTTATTGTTCCTCCAAAAAAATATCTATGCTGTCTTATGCGAGCTTTAAACATAATTAATTCTCTGGTAATGATGTGCTATTACAAGTGAAATTTTGCACATTCACACCTAAATTGTGATTTACACAACATAACAAATCGACGATAAAACATGGAAAAACCTAATTTTAAATGTAAGTAGTAACATTTATTTTAAGAGAGGTAGGGCGTAGCGATTTATCGCTCGAACTGGAGCAGCCCGACTGGAGCAATACCACTACCTTACAGAAAACCGCATCCAAATAACAATCACTTCTGTGTTGTTGTGTTCCTGCGTGTGAGTAAGGTTGCCAGAGCTCCTGGGGGGTGCTACATTAGTAGCAGGGGTCAAGCCTTCAAGGTAAGGGCGACAAGTCCAGTAACAGATTTATTATGTTGCACTTGTCACCTAGCTAGGACCTCATTACCACTTAACATCAGGTGGGATGATGGTGGGATCAATCTTGAAGTGCAATATAAAAAGAAATTGGTATTTCAATTTACGGGGGTATTTATCCCCTTAGTTATATATATGTCTAACGAGAGTAAGCTTTAACATCGAAAAGCTATCATGTTTGATGAAAATAAATATAATTGTAGACTTTAAGATTTTCACGTTCCATTTTAAACGTTTTAAATAGATTAATGAATCAAAACACAACAGCTTATTTAGTAGTTAATGCGAACTACTTACTGTCCGATATTTCGGCTGGGTTGCGCCAACCATGGTATGACCGGTTAACTTATTTTAAACGTCTAAAATAAATAATACTCACACGTAACTCATTCTTATGTTATGATGCGGAACGGAAAACATCTACATTCAAATTGTGAACAGCCACGTCATGCTCAATGATTTGTGTAATCAGCTGGTTAGCGCAGAAGTGACAGAACGCAATTGAGATTTCAGAGGATTCGGAAACTTGGCACTACCATTTCAACAGGTGCCATGTCTTGGCACTTTGGTAGGGCTCGCATGAACCCTTCTCGGCCCCTAATGTGTCGCTCGCTTTGGCTCGCATCCAACCAATCCCGATAAAGACGTGAAGATTTCGAATGCTCCAGTTGGTCATGAGTCTACGTCTTTCATATAGGCCGGAGAAATATTTATGAAATATATTTTATTTAGAGTATTTTTAAGCGGCGATGAGTAATTTGAAATAGGAACTAGTTTGCTAATTATAAACACTAAGGTGGGTCAATATTATGTCTTAATTTAGGGTATTGTTACAATGTATGTTCAAAAATCGAACATTCACAATAATAGAAAGAGCAATTTGGTAATTGGTTGCTGTGGTAATTCTACTGTTCCCACAGTTCACCATTAAGGCAATAAGGTCGTCCGGGCAGGTTCCAGGGGGTAGCCCTGCCCTTCTCAACGCAGAGAGCCATACACACCGTCAACTCTATCGGATGATGGCACGGTTGACTATGCATTTTCACCCGGTGAAAAATGTTACTTGGTAAAAAGTAATTACTTTTTGAGACTAGTTCCTACCATCACAACTAATCTGTTTCTGATCGGAATACATTCATTTGATTGGAAGATTAGGTATCGATATTCCTATTACCCTTGTGATTTGTGGCATTATTTATGCAACGTAAAAGTAATTTTATGTGTGCCTAATAAATAACCTGCGTTGTGTTGTGATGAGTTTGCAATGTCGCAATTTGATATGAGGCATCGTCAACTCTGTGGGTCAAGGCCGAAACACACCTCTTCGTCTGGGCCTGATTTACTCGACCACAAATATAAACAAACCGACAAAATCACCAGCAACACGCTTCTTTTATACAGTCAAAACACATCAAACTATAGGTACATACACTTTCGATTTGTACCGCCTTTATGTCGTAAACATAATAACTATGTTCTTGCTTAAAATCATACCTTTCATGTTACTTTTGACAGAAGTTTCTTTATATTGTAGATAACAGCTTAAACTCGTTTGCATAGAAAATAGCTATAATCAGGGGAACTAGGCCCAATAGTCCTTCAATCCAGTCCTAAAATCTTATAAAATTCGTTTCCGCGTGATTGAACACCAAGACCTGTACAAAAAACATATTTATTTACGACTAGCTGTGCCCGCGACTTCGTTCGCGTGGACTACATCCTTTTATGGTCGGTTTTACCCCTTGCTCCCCTAATATTCGAAACAAAAAGTAGTCTATATTTTAATCCAAGTTTCGAGCTATATTTGTGTCAAATTTCATATCTCTAACTTCAAAAATAAACATTTTTCCATATAAACTTTCAAAGGTGGTATTACCCCCACCCCCCCCCCTTATTTTCTAATAAAAAGTAGCCTATGTTCGTTCTTTAGATTCAACGTATACCTATACCAAATTTCATCAAAATCCGTTCAGCCGTTTAGGCGTGAAAGAGTAGCAGACGGACAGACAGACAGACAAACAGACAGAGTTACTTTCGCATTTATAATATTAGTATGGATATTAACAAAGTAAGTTGCATCCTCTTGAGTCATTGCTGATCTCATAGATTTTTTCCGAGTCTTACACATGATGCAGGTATAATAACAGGTTTTTTTTTGTTGCAGGTAAGCAAACACATCTGGCTACACAGGATTTGCGGAGCAGGTGTCAATCGTGAGCTCGTCGACCAAGTATTGTTCGCGCTATTCAATGCTTAGTACTCACTAAATCGACCATTTCTTTTTCCAAACTAAGCACCAATCAAGTCGCGTTCGAGAACGTTAAATAATAGATTGTTAATTAGGATGGGAGGGTTCACATTTTTGCGTTTGCATGTTAGGTATAAACTTTATGTATTCGCCTTAATGTGATTTCAAAGTTTCAAAAGTAAACAAAATAGAGTTAGCCATTTTTTACTAAATAACTTAACTTTTAGCACACAGGTAGCTATTAAAACGTAGGCCTACGACAAAACAAGGATTACTCAAAATTCACCCCCCAAAAAGGTGAAAAAGGAGTTCAAATTCCTCGCTACCGAAATTGCAGGCAACTGCTAGTTGACAATAAAAGTTTCATTCACATTCTTGTAATCCTCAACATTGAGTCACGTTAGTCTATCAATACCTACCCCAAACGGCCACGAAGAGACATAAACAATAACAACCGCACCAAACGTGCGCATCGCCATACAAACGAGACAATAAATGACAGTGAAACATCTCTACCTTTGCCCTGTAACTACATGCTGAGAAATAAACTGTGCATCTGTTTTTCGAAGAAAGTAAGTTCATATTTACAATTTATTACAGTACTTGAGTTCTTTTAAATATTGCAAGTAAGTTAGTTCCATTTTACTCAGCAGTTTATTGCTCCAGGTAATTCAAAATCTCACAAAGTTCACAGACCACGTAATTGCCATTTTGTATTACTCTCCAATAAACAAAATAAATACCACATACATAGTTTGTCATTAAGTTACACTACTATCAAACCAGCTAGGCTAGTTTAAAATTTAAAGAAAAGTTAAATAATACGTAACAATAAGTAAAGTTGGCAATGCCTATAATTGGCAGTATTATTTGATACAGCCCACTGCATTAGGACAGTTGAAATATTTTTTAAAATCCAAAATAAAAGCATTTTAAATTATTTCGAGCGGTATATTCAAATCAGATAAGATCTTTGGACGTGTGATGACTTGTCACAATGACAGAAGTAGGTTGGTGTGTTGTCATACTTGAAGCCTTTTTACACTGCGACCGGATGACTGAAGGTTGTGTAGACCGTTCATTGTTACGTCCGCGTTTTTTGTCAGAGATCAAACGTCAGAGGCAAAGTTAAAGATGTTTTGTTTGTCCACAATAAACAATCCGGGGGTAATTGTGCATGAAGAGAAGGGATTAAGTACGATTAGAACTCGGGATCAAACGAAGAAGGAAATCATAGAATTAGCAAGCTAAAGTAAAAGTAAGATTGTCACAACTGTCGCAAATCGATAACTGTTGACATAAACATGCTCTTAAGGGAAACCTCTCTCATACGTTGGGTTCAAAGGTCCTCCAGAAAATTCAAGTGACTCTCAAGGTAACCAAGCTCAGTTTCATGCTGTTGTGGTCAATGGAATAGCAGGGTTTTACGCCAGGAGGTTCCCTCCCCAATAAGATTTCTTGTTAAAACTAAACCTTCCTTTTTTTATTAGCTTAAAGTTTTAGTTTACAATGGGAATCTTTTATTGTAATGTACATTATTCCTACCTATCTAAAATAAAGTCAAATCAGCCCAGAGTGGTAGAGCGAGTGGCGTTGTCGGCTTAGGCTCTGAGTCACTAGAGGCGGCAAAATTTTGAAGTGTTAATAGTCTCACTCTATTTGGTCAACGAGCTGAACTGAGCGACGAGAGAATGAACGTCAAAAAAATGTTTATGATGATGTTAATGATGAAAATCATCATTTTCGCAAGGAGGTTGTGTTAATTCTAGCTCTGCAGAAGTGACTTTCAAACACGGGTGCACATGCTTCAAATTCAACCAACGATTTTCACTTTCGTTTCTTCTAAAAGCTTTGCTTTTCAAGTTCGGTTAAAGAACGTAGAAAAATCAGGTTTCAATCCAGAACAATAAAATGGCTTGTTTACCTTTCTGAGAAAACTACTAGACATAAGAATATAATATTACACACTCCGCAACGCCTACACTCATCTAAGACTCACTCATGTCAAGTCAGGATATCAGGTTAAACAAAGTTGACACAACGTCCTCCCACTACTTTCGTTTCTTTGTTCAAGTCAATACCTCAGTCAATGACGACCTCGGTGGCGTAGTGGCTAAGGTAGTCGGCCAAAGCGCGAAAGGTCCCGGGTTCGATTCCCGGTCGGGTCAATTTGGAAAACGAACTTTTCTAAATTGACTTGGGTCTGGGTGTACTGGGATGACGCCCCCAGTTAGTATCCGTCGTCTGGTACTCATAGTACAAGGGAAAACCTTAGTTTGAGACCAGGTGATTGGTGTGATTGTCTGGCGCATTTATTATTATTATTTATTTAATAGATAAAAAGGAGAATCGCAAATGTCGTAGAAACAATTGGTAAATAGGATAAGCAATACCATATAATTATAACTAAAACACGAGTACTCAATACTTGGAAATTATTGATCACTAAAAGAAAAACAACAATTTCTATATGCCATGATAACTTCAATGAATTAAATGAATCCAAAGAGCATGACGGTTTTTTGAATACCGTAACTCTGTTGCCGGCCGTATACAGACAGAGAAATAATATTGTTAGTGCTGATGGTAGTCAGGAAATGAACGTACAAATATCTTGTCTTTGTATTTGTAAATATCTGTGTTGACATTATTTATGTTAATGCCAGCTGGCATTGCATTTACCGAGAAGCTGGGATGGTCCAGTGGATCAGTCATCCTCCCTCCTCCTCCAAACCACTCCAGGGGGAGATGACGGACTGCTTAATTAGCGGCTATTTCGCCCGTGATGATGTGGTAGGTCTTCTGTTCCCATCACATCACCATCAAGGGAATGAGGTTTACCGGGGAGTTTGAGTGAGTATTCCTGTCCGCATAAGGTCAGCAAGTCGCACACACGCCGTCACCTCCCTCGGGTGACGGTACGGTGTATCAAAACATTTCCGCCCGGAAAATAATATCTAATAAGGACATAGAGTGATAACGGTCGTGTACCAGGATCATAGCAGTTGAGAAGAACAAAACGGAAAAAAAGCAACGTAGATATCCAGAATAACTTTAATTTGTTTGATAAACTTCTTCGTAACCGTTATTACTAATGCATACGATCTCTATAAACTAGGTCGGTTCTAGGAAATTCTCTAGAATATTCAGAGTGCACTTTTAAAGTAATTAAGAAAAGTAAGCACCCAAGCCGTACATCTAAAAGTATGCTCGCACTTAAACCTAATAAAAAGCTAACGAATGGATAATCACACTTGAAATACAAATAATACAAATACAAATACAAATAATTTATTCATGATTAACAGGTAACATTTGATCTAGTGAGTATTATTGATGGATGGATACAATTTTTAAGAAACAACATATTCAAAACAAATGACAAATATTATGTCTTAGACAAGTCAATGAAATTAATAAACAAATAAAACCCGATTTCATCCAATTTTATCAGTTTCTGTTGTAAATCTATTTAAGTTTGGTAATACATATTGACGTGATTTGAAAAACTTATAACTTATTAAAATAATTACATTTCCAACTGTATACATAAATGGCATATGTTTTAATAAAGGTGTCTCTACTTTACCATATTATATATATTATTCAAATTTCGATCGTAGTAATCGCATTTGGCAATCGAAAAGTTCAGAAATTAATCTGATTTTATACTTAATACTCGTACTTTATCGCACCACGTTTATAAGTACCAGTCACGTGTTGATTTTGGGTAGGTATTAAAGCTACAGCATGACAGCATAGTACAGGTAATTTTAGAACTGCAAATAGCTCAAACACAATTGTCAATCAAAAATTTACAATTGTAGGTATTTAAGAACTCATATTCGTAAATACTTAAATGTTGAAAGAGATGTATTACGCATGCGTGTAAGCGCACGGGCTTCCTGCCACGACAAAAGACTAAAATACACAAACGAGTGCTAGCCACAACTAACGATTCATTAGCTCTTGAAACAACTCGAGCCAAGTACGTCACGCGACGGATTCTTTTGCTTTTTTGCCAAAAAGAATCTGACCTTAAAAACGGATACTTTGTACTTTCGTATACTGTTTTTAAAATAATTGACAGAATATTGGCGTAGATTATCCCAAACCTAGTCTTACAGCAGCATTAGCAGATCATAAGAACAGGCATATTCCATTGAAGAAAGCGAGACGACGCTATGTGCAGTGTAGAGCGGCGTCCCACTTCCTCAATAGAACATGATCTACTTAAGAAGCTATTGGCCAGACTCTTGTGTTTGTACTTTGAAACTCAGATTTTTTTCCAACACATAAGCCTAGCCATAAAATATATATATGTACTCATTTTAATTTCATATTAATTTAAATGCTTAGCTGAGCTCTAAAAACTATGAATACTCTGTTTTATTTTACGTAATTTATAAAGTTACATAATTTTTTTTCTTGCAATTCAAAATAAAGTTTGAGATGTCCAGATCTTTTATAGCGTAGCGTAGTAAAGAATTTATTAAACAATAATTCAAAAAATTATAACAAGCACTTTACTACGTCCTGAAACAGAATTTGGATACCAACACATAATTTTTGTTTAGGATTAGAAACAGTTTCCCGTTTGCTTTGGTCCCTCGTCCTCTTTGATCCTCAGTGCGTCAACCCTGACGTACACAATAGCGTACACAGGATACCCTCGTTGTCTCCGTCCGTCTGTCAATTGTGGGGGCCGACTATTTTTGAGCCGAGATCGGACTAATGACACTCAATTGCCCCCCGCGACTACGAGAATAACCCACCAAAAATAACCGTAGCGTGTGTCAAATACAACGCGTGTGAGAGATTATACAATAGATAACAAATAACAGCAGGCCACGTTGTCAGAAGCTAAACTTTCGAACGTTTTAGGACACTCTTATGTTGAATTCTTCTATTCGATACTAATCAACGTGTTTATCTTACTTATGTATTTTTGTTTTGGGGCAAACATTATTAATTATAAAAGAGCTTAATCGGTCCTTAAACTCATTCACTCACTTGGGTTGCGGGACCAATACACGTAATTTTCTGAAATTTATTTTGTGTACTTTCATAGTGAACTTTATTTACTATAATAATAATTATTATGAACATTCAATGTTAAAACTGTATATTCGTTTGAATATTATTTATGGTTAAAAATTACTGATAAAAACATTGCTTGTTAACTTTCCATAATAAATTTTAGGCACTGCCTACCAATCGCCCAAATCTGTGAAGTAAATGGTAGTAATGACATTAGGCATTAAGACCGCCTTATGCCCTTTATATTTATGCAAATAAAGTACCTGTATTTAAAATCTTTTACATTGATTTCCATAAATAAACTTTAACCAGTTGTAACTTAACTCTCCATTACTATTAGTGTGAATAAAATACTGCGAGAAAGAGAGAAGCATTTGTCCCGTATATGTCAATCGGATATTAGACAAAACAAATGTTTTAAACAGAATTCCATGTTACCAATTTACATACGTGAAAATATTCTGCCTGCTGTCTTGCATGACCACTTCAATTGTCTTTTACAGCCCACAGAATATCACGAAAAACATTTAAACATCGCTGTTAGTTTTTATATTTACGACATAAGGGATACATATGCCGACGTCGTACTTTTTACTGTACGTTACACGTTACAGTATCCACTTACCGATTATATACGGGTAATCTTAAACACACGGCCTTAGCATGAAGTAACGAATTCATATATCGAGGGTTCCCTGGTCAAACCCGATAAGTGCCAAAAACATACTTCTGAGATAATCGATGTTAAAGGTTTGTAAACAGTTAAAATACATTTTAATAAGTAAATGTCCACAGTTTTGAGTTTAATTAGTAATGATATTTCATAAAAATTTAGTTTTCATATTTATTTTACTTCTAATGCTTACAGTTTTGCTGTAAAAAATCTTTTTTTGGTAAAGGGTGCCGACTTATTGGGTTTCACCGGAGAGAAAAAAACGATTTAATCACTTAAGTTTTTTATAATTCCAGGCAAAAATCAATTGTAATTATGTTTGCATTAGGTTATTAATTACTTTTATACTCTTTTTATATACTTATTCATTGTTTAAATTTTGAGGATAATTTTCATTTAATGTTCTATCCAGCTATGATTTTCTTCGGGAATGATTTGTTTCGTGTACATAGTTTTCGACCGATGAGACCCATCAAACTACCGCCGTATTGCCATGACCTCAGTGCTGTTCAAAGTCATGGAACGGATTATCTATAACCGGTTGGTCTGCTACCTAGAGGATTACTCCTTAATTAATGATCTCCAACATGGCTTTAGGCCGAAACGATCGACGGTTGATCTTCTAGCGTATGTGACGCATCTCAGAGGGGAGACAATTGCCTAGGCATTTGATCGTGTCTTGCACATAGCTCTTTTTTCCAAGCTTACGGCATATGAACTACCCACACGGCTTTGTGACTGGATTTCTGGCTTTCTGCGTGACGTAGAAGTCACATCGTGTCTGACGGATTCGTATCGCAGTTTATGCGTATTTATCGCCCACCCTCTTCCTTCTTCATATAAATGATATGCCACTGCTTGGAAACATACAGTGCTATGCTGATCACAGTATGGTCAATGGAAGAAACCTTGGTTGGCCTTCGGCTGGCAACGCAGTAATGGAGGAGGTACGGGAGAATTTTGTCTTTAAACTGGATCGGATGTTGAGCCTCATGAGCCAATGGGTTTCAAATAACCAGGTCCTGTTCAATGCCGAGAAAACCCAAGAGTGCGCATTTTCGACAAAAACATCCCAATTCCTTCCGCTCCTCATTCATCAGGGTACTCCCCTCTGCCTGCGTAACAGTCTAAAAAGTAAATAAGCCTGCTTGGCATGGATATCCGCTGCAACCTTAATCAAGATCAGTACATCGAGAGTTTCATCTGATTAGCATCCAAAAAACAGGGGATCCTGAAAAGAGTGCATTGTTTTCTCACGCCGGACCAGCGTTGTCTTTTATACAAGACTCAAGTCAAGTCCCGTCTGGACTACTGCTTGTATCTCTGGGACGATTCCGCCAAATACCTTATGGATGGTCTTGATTGGTTACAGCAAAGGGCTGTGCGCATTATCAATGTTGAAGGGGTTATTGAGAACCTTGATCCTCTTCAACTTCGTAGAGACATTGGTTTATTGACTGTCTTTTATCGTTTTTATCTCGGTAAGTGTTCCGAGGAACTGTTTTCTCTTATCCCGCCTTCCATTTGCCTTTACAAAACTACAAGAGCCAGCCAACGATGTTATCGCTTCACCGTAGAAAATATTTCATCGCGAACCAAAAAGTTTGATAACTCTAATCTTTGACGTACCATTAAAAAATAGGCCTCGTTGCCGGCTCATGTGTGAAGAAGCATAATGCAGGCCAGTATGGCGATGCTAACGGATAGCATATTACGAAATCAAATCCGTTGTCATCGTGATGTGGGTTCCTCTCTGGCTTACCATTAGGTTGGAAGGAGACAAAATACCGCGTTTTTATATAAAAAAAATATTGAAATCTTGGAAACAAAGGTTAAGCTAATAAACATCTTATTATATGTATATAACATGATTTAAAAAAATTAAATGTGTCTGTCACCAAAAAAAATATGCTTGACGATACTATTCATCTGCGTGGCAATATTTTTTTGTGACTTATCAATTCTGACGAGTAATTTGTATTTGCTCCAAAGATAATCTAGGAGAAAGCAGAACAATATTCCACGAACATAGGTTCAGGTAAATTTACCAAATTCTGATTAAATACGTATTTAGAGCTTTGTAATAGATCACGCCCCCAAAAAGCACAGGGTCATGGCACGTGAGAAAAAAAAACCCTCTGATCTTGCTGAATAAATAAAAGAATTGCATAATAGTGTCAATAAATACTTTCAAAAAATATTAGATTTAAATTTAAACCATGCAACCAATAGTACCATTGATATAAATCTGCACATAAATGCTGCTATTTTTATTTTCCAAGGGAACATTAAGCTGAGGTCAGGAAAACCGAAAATAGCATCCTCTTATCCATATGTAAAAAGTGTAAAATTATTACAAAACCTTGTAATTATAAGTACGTAAAACAAAAATAAAAAGTAAGACGCGAAACCCAATAACTATCCTTGCATTAAAAATATTTCTCAGTACGTAAATATTGTAACCTAAATTGGTTAGAGGTAAAACCCAATAAGTTCTCTATTCCGGAGTCTAGATGATGCTATTTCGTTTCAATAAACGGAAAGTATAATTATTTCGTCAAAATTACGTGATATGCAATCAAACGAAGGTCAACGCTCGCGATCCTGTCGCCAACTGTCTAATGTTATGTCTACTGTCATATCTACTTATTGGGTTCTTCCCCAAATAAAATTACAGTCCAATGTTGATATCTGCTCGTGCGAGTATCCGATAAGTATGCTTTTCATATGTCATTTCTAATATTTGCTTGAAGTAAAACACTATAAGTAGTACTTATTGGGTTTTAGCTTAATGATTAAATTTGTTTGCATACTTAATATTATAATAGTAAAACCCAACAAAATGTGTTGATGGATTTTAGTTTTAAGTAAAACCTCGTTAATTCAGAATTTCCCTAGTATAAAAACCCAATAAGTGCAAATAACTTGTCTTACCTTAACTCACTTAGTTTAATTTCCTAAAATATATTTGTCTTAAAACCCAATAAATATACATTATTGGGTTCTTCATCTAATTAAATTCAAAAAAGTTTCCTTTAAATATACTTATATTGTTTATGTATTAGTCAAAAAGAAAAAAGTAGCACTTATTGGGTTCTTAGTGAAGCGTATCTTTGTGATAAATTGAAACTCGGCTTATTGGAATATACCATTAGAAAGAGCAAAAAAATTGCAGCTTAACTGCATTTATAACTAAAATTCTCAATTTTTGTCACTTATCGGGTTTGACCAGGGAACCCTCGATATACGTATGCTGCAAGCTACGGGTAGTTGGCTTGGCATATGTTTACTGAAATTACTTGAAAAGCATTTTATGTACCCAAATAACATTAAAAAAGTTTTTTATAGAGCAATAGGTACTTGTAAGTTTACTTTTATCGCTCTCAGGTAACTTTAGCCCACAGTTTACTGGCATCTCTATATTAATTATTCTACGCCACGGCTTAGGATATGAATAAGAAATCATTAACACATGGCGCTCGTGCTTCGTTTATAAATAAGTTAGTAGAGACGCATTGGTCTGTCTGCCGTCTGTCGACACGTATGGACTGTGATTACAATTTTAATCAGATAGTTAATCATGTTTCATTTAAAAAGAAATACATACCTACACGTCTGCGCATACCAGTCTATGTTGGAATAAGTTCTTATAACCAACTAAATCCGATTTGATGTAACATAAATATGACTGATCACGATTTCATTAGAAATTTTAGGAAATTACACTAACAATGATTTGCTAAGCAAACGTCTTTTAATGACATGAAAAAGTTTGAAGACTTATTTTACCTACTTTTTAATTTAACTTATTTTTTGAAAATAGGTGAACAGCGATTTTTAATTTTCATAAATGCCACCTAACTCTCTTCGAACGCCAATAAATATTTCATCTTATATAAAAATGAATCGCTGTTCGTTAGTCTCGCTAAAACTCGAGAACGGCTAGACCGATTTGGCTAATGCTGGTTTTGCAATAATTGTGGAGGTCTAGGGAAGGTTTAAAAGGTGGAAAAATCAATAGCAAACAAAAACAAAGGTGGAAAAGGCAATGTGGCAAAAAATAGGCGCAACGACGTTCGCTGGGACAGCTAGTAACAAAATATAATTTATTTACATAGAACAAAAACTACGTTTTTCCTCCCTTTCGTTAATCGTTCGTTTCGTTTTTGGTAGTAGGCCTCCTGAGATATGGTGGGATTCGGCTTGAATGAAAGTAATTAATATTAAACTAACGTCCCATAACCATCAGATCTTCAGCTTCAAATGTCATAGAGCATCTTTTCTTACCAACTGGCTTTAAGTGGCATATTCCGTGGGAATAGCATATTCTGCAGCCGCGCCCGCATCATTTCCATCCGGATTCCACTGAACAGTGGCAATGATTCCACACAATAACCGGCGGATCAACGGGTCAGTGGATCGGAAACGGCGCCGGAGCGGAACCGCCGTTACGGCCATTCTTCTCGATCACAACAGAATGAGCAGCAACACAGATACAAACCGAAAGGACGACCAAGTTGCCTTGGAAGACTAGTTTATATTAACCCACAATTTTATTTTATAAAAGCACTGTTATTTGAATCCTCCCAGCCTGATGGTAGGTAAGCAAGAGAGTAACCCACATCTCGATGACAACGGATTTGATACCGTATTACCCTACTACTCATGAAATTTACACCAGTAGTATTTATTAATAGTCTTCAGAATGCAAATAAAGCTGCATTCCGTTTATTACCTATAAGTTCCAGAGAAGATCCCGGCAAGTAACTCCGTAGTTTTTATAATGAATAAAGCTGAACTAACTAATTTTGCACTAAAACATACAGTGTGGTGTATCAATTGTAATTTGGTAATGAAAAGTATCCTTGAATAAAATCTAGTACCACAACCATCTTCTACCAAATCTAATAAATTTAATCAAAGCCTTTAGTAGTTTTTGCATAAAAATGAAAACATATCGGTTTAACACACTCACTGCCTTTATGATATTAGAAGGGTCACTAGCAGAAGCATTATATCGTCCATGTAAATAACTTCGAAGTTTTAAAATCCTTAACAAAGTACTTTGATCGATCAATAACATCATCATTCATCATCTTTAAAGTAAATCACTATCACACAATTGACCAGATTCAATGATGTTAAAATGAACTTCTATTATCATTCTATTAAATGTATAATCACAAAATATCCACTACCTTCTTAAAACGGTACGGTTGTACGGTTGAAAAAAGTGACCGGATTAAAAATAATCGTTAATGTATTGTGTTTTGTCTTTTAAAGTAATTATACTCGCTTTGGGGCTAGTTTTTTCACTTTCTACAGGAACAAAGTCCGTCCGTTGAGTGCAACAAACTCGTCTCGTGTGTAATTTAGCTTAGCATTAACAGTAATGACTCGGAAAGGTCATGTGTATTTCCATGAGCAAATTAAATGGTACAATTGGAACAGTGAACTAATGCAAAACAATGTTTTGTCAGAAAATTCATTGTAGAGATCAGTGACGCTAAACGAATTAGCAGAAGGCCGCCCAGAATTGTAATATGCCACGGAAGATTAACACAAAGTTTTGGAATAAATTTACAGATGTTCAAACATTTTCTTAATGATGTTTTATGACCTTTCACTCATCAAATTTTATTTCTGTTTTACCATGATTTTAAGCGGCGTACACGTTTTTATCTACGTCACCATTGAAGTTAATATTTCTATAGCGTAGGCGCCATCATTCTGGCGATGAGAGGTGAAAGGGGAATTTAGTTGAGGCAGGCGGTACGATTGCAGCAAAGCATGTATCTTCCCTGATATTAGGCGAATAAAAAAATGCACTATTACCAGTGGCGTAGCTACCATGGGTGACACCCGGTGCGGAAAATCCCGAGATACAGCATATAAATAAAAAGATAACTAATAAACGGGAAATTAGAAGCATAAGATTTAGTTTAGCGCCTCGGTGTCTAAGTTTGCATTTGTGTAAAGTTCTTCGATTGCAGAAATTATATGTAGGACTATATTTTTTTATTTACTATTGATTAATTTTTCATTGACTACTGATATTCACACTGATGATGTTGACGCCCCCCCCCCCCCCCCCCCCCCGTTAGCTACGCCACTGACTATTACTTCTAGACCTGATACTGTCATTTTTACTGTTAAAACATTAATATTATAGCATGTCAAAGTCAAATCTTTTTTATTCACATAGATTACATTAGTAATACTTATAAATAGTCTCTATATAAAGCAAATGAAGCTACCTCCGGTTCGGAACCTATAACTAAAGAGAAGATACCGGCAAGAAACTTTTTTACAAATGCTAAACTTATTACTAATTTTGCATGCTTATGTTATAGCCAAAATCCGATTTATACCGTCCTGATGTCGTAGGCATAATAACCAATATTTAACTGAAAGTGTTTATTGTGGTGTTCTGTTGACCGTACTCCGTCTAGATATATTATAGACCGGTTTCAAATTACCTTTTTATGGCAATATTCTCATGCGAACAGCAAATCGAAAACGTCTGAGTTTTTGCCAGACTCGTCTATCAAGGAGGTGAGGTCGATGCCATCGCTATTTTTTATCATGAACCAAGTCCTGGATCGGTAGACAGGCTTTTTATATCAAGACCAGGTAATCTAGAGTACCTACGTACTAGGTAATCAGGACCACACACAAGCTGGGTGAGCTGATATTGTCAATTGAAATTGACAAAAACCTCTTCAGGTTTTTGCCTTCGCATTAATTTACTATGATGGCAAGACGGAAAAGCTAGAACGAACACTTTTGGTTCTTCTATATAGGAATAAATCTTACGAATAGTATAAAGCTGAAGAGTTTATTTGTTTGAACGCGCTCATCTCAGGAAATACTGGTTCGAATTGAAAAAATATTTTTGTGTTAGGTAGTTAATTAATAAATAAATATAAATATTAGACAACATAACATACCTACATTGCTCTGAATTCATCGAGGAAGGTTCAGAAAGCCGCGGCGAGTCGCTTGTTAACATAAAATAGTGTAAAGGCGACAATCCAGAAACCATGGCGCCCATAAAATAGTATATTATGAGTATATTATGTACCTGGTTGTTGAACCAAGGGTCACAGGTTCGATTCCACTTCAACATTTGTGTTTGCTGTGTCTGGGTGTTTATAAATGTATTGAATTATAAATGTGGTACCACCTCTGGGTATAGTTTTCTGCTTGAGATTTTTTACTTTGGGATCAGGTAGATATATATCTTCTCATACTTAATCCTTTGTGTATCTATATAATGAAAAAGCCATTTTTTTACCACATCATCAATGCACAACAAAAGCACAAATTTATTAACAAACCGCCAACGCATACCACCCAAACTAAATAAACGGATTAAGTAGGTTATTGTATTCAAATCGAGGTTACCTGTGCCCTCTATCCTAATTTAGAAAGACAATAGCCACAGGAAGCTTTCGTAACAATATGTCGCTGCCACTTCCGTTCCTTCCTACGTCAATGTGAACTCAGAAGCTGACAAGTAACGCTTAAAAACGCCTCTATTGTTCCCCGATATAATTACACCCATTCATTTCAAAGATGAGTAAACGTCACAAAAAAGTGTCCCAATTAAAGACTGAAAGACCATTACTTTTAAACGCTTTCATATTTTCGCTCCATTTCTTACGCTGGTTGACGATTCATTGAAATAAACGACCTCAAAAATAAAACTCGTTTAATATTTTCTTTGTCCGATATTTTAATTTATCTGCCATAGCCAGTGAAGTCTTAAAACATGGCATGTAAATAAAGTAAGGTACAGTATAAATCAAATGAAAATTTTATACAAAAAACCATTTACCCTTGTCATTTCAGTAAAAATTAATTTCCCTGGAAGACGAAGGTACTTATATGGATCCTGAAAAATAATTACGTTGGTACTTACAGATCAGTCATTTTGAATGAGTATACCACTATGTTCAATAGAACCTTACCTGTATGTTTTATTTTCCCGACAAAGAAGTTCAGGCATTCTAATACACACGTCACGCCATCAACCTCATTTAATCAATCAAATCTGATGTCCATATTTGAGCACAAGATGCTACATCATATGAAAAGAAAAATAAATATTTTACCTCCGTCACCTCTAGAAGTCTACACGATTATTTTAGGCTATTTCATTCTATGCAAATATGTTTGAGACAAAGTACATGTAAAGGCACCGTTCTAGTTAATTCCATTAGCTAGTGCTTCATAATTAACCGTCTTCATCATCTGTAGTTTCAAATCAAATACAACAATCTCGTTCGAGCGCAACTTTCCTGCTTTAATTAAATTTATATCGATCTTGCTAAAGATTTCTCATTCCATTACTCTTGTTTCAGTATCTTAAACAATAGAACATCGAGTAGTTGTAAGCACCTAGAGCCTTCTTCCCACTTGTATAAAAGACTAGCTGTGCCCGCGACTTCGTTCGCGTGGACTACATCCTTTCATGGTCGGTTTTACCCCTTTCTCCCCTAATATTCGAAACAAAAAGTAGTCTATATTTTAATCCAAGTTTCGAGCTATATTTGTGCCAAATTTCATATCTCTAACTTCAAAAATAAACACTTTTCCATATAAACTTTCAAAGGTTGTATAACCCCCCTCCCCCTTATATTCTAATAAAAAGTAGCCTATGTCCGTTCTTGAGATTCAACGTATACCTATACCAAATTTCATCAAAATCCGTTCAGCCGTTTAGGCGTAAAAGAGTAACAGACGGACAGACAGACAGACAGACAGAGTTACTTTCGCATTTATAATATTAGTATGGATAATACAGAGCCAAGTGAGGAGTATTCGTCGTAGCGATGTAAATATGTATAGTATATGATGTAGTACATGTTGTGTAATTAGTTGCACTATGAACATGAGACACTATTGTGATGATGCATTTCGTTGACGGCTGGTCATTTAACGCGCCTTATCTAATTGTGATTGATGAGCTGACAAGTGTTGATGAATTGGATTTAAACCGATGTTTACTTGATTAATGTTAAACTACCAGTAGAAAGTGTCATCTACTTGTAAAGCAAGTATATTAATATTTGTTATATCGTGTAAAATATCTAAATTATATAAATAATCTACATCAAGATAATGTTAGAACAGGTTAGAAACTTATTCTAATTGCGGAGTTCAATCTCCTACTCAAATTACGTTAAAGAAATTAACGGCAAGATACCGACAAAGGAACTTCTGAATAAACTTATATTTTCCAATTTACAGTTCAAACGAATTGAAAACAATGGGAAAGTAAATTAACTAAACTTTTAATTGTTCCATTACACTTAGGTTTCTGTCAAAAAATAAAATATGGCCACTGACTATTACTTCTAGACCTGATACTGTTATTTTTACTGTTAAAACATTAATATTATAGCATGTTAAAGTCAAATCTTTTTTATTCACATAGATTACATTAGTAATACTTATGAATAGTCTCTATATAAAGCAAATGAAGCTACCTTCAGTTCGGAACCTATAACTAAAGAGAAGATACCGGCAAGAAACTTGTTTACAAATGAAAGCTAAACTTATTACTAATTTTGCATGCTTATGTTATAGCCAAAATCCGATTTATACCGTACTGATGTCGTAGGCATAATAGTAAGGGCGTAGTAAATAAACTTTTAATTGTTCCATTACGCTTAGGTTTCTGTCAAAAAATAAAATATGGCGTTCTACGATGAACGCCATATTTTACTTTTTAATATTTTGTGTTTGCTGAATTGTTAAGAAACCTTATTTTTATTTATTTTTCCTAAACTTCATTTTTAAATAGCTTTAACATATAAAATTAGAATATTCTCACTTACCTCATCTACATATTAAGTAAACGGACATTAATGAAGAATATTTTTTTACTTAATAGTTGCGTACGAAGGTTTAGTATGTGCTTTTCAAAATTACTCAACAAATAAATACCTAGCACAAAATTGTAAGGCAAAAGTATTTAAAAACATTTTATATCCAAATAATAATAAGTGCTATTACACAAATTGCTTAGGCAATTAACTGTGACGAACTTGTATAACAATAAAACGGGACATGGGGAAACTCTTAATACGGGAAGCGTTTACGTTACAATTAAATTTTATTTACTGAACGCGATGTCCTATTTAGAATCATGATATGTATGTATGTACGTGTAATAGAGGTAGGTATACCTACGTGTAAATTTTAGAATTTCTAAACATTGCATATTTTTCTAAGACGTAACATATTTATTTTACATTGCTATATACAGTGACGAGATATGCAACAAAAGCTTAATTTAATGTTTTATCAAAGCGACGACATAGACAAAATACCAAATAGATCTAACGGACAGGTATGTCAGAAAACTAAAAAAAAAAAGAAAGTAAAGTTTAAACCCTCCCTGTTGCCATCCTTTTGGTTTCTATTCTTTCATTTCGTTCTGGATACTACGACTGCTTTAGATTTAGGGTAACCTATCAAACAAATGAAATTCGTCTCAACATGCTTTCAATGTAAGCAAGCACCTCATTCCGGTTTGAATTACTGCCAAATACCATTGATTGCTCAACATTACCGATACCTGCTTTAATTATGATAACATTCACATTCATTGCGGGAACATCTGCCTACTAACATAAAAAACAAATTATAGCTTATGACCATAAAAACATAAGAAAATGTAACAACAAACAACTGTATAGCTTTAAGATTATGTCTTCATCATACTTAATTTATTTTACACCGAAAGCATTCAAGCAGTAAAAATAAAATGTGGATATAAAAAAATAGCGTGGCAACATTTTTATTTCATGAAACAACCTGTTAAAGTCAGAGCAGCCTTTGTAATTAATATAAATGATTTACACGTTTTCTGTGGAATCCGAAGCCCGACTACACGAGTTCAGTAATGCCAAAAATACAACATTAAAATTATACACGGCACGTTTTAGAACACGAGTCAAACACACTCTCGAAATGTGTCTGATTGACAAATAATGTCTACATCACGTTTTTCATTACAAAGTGTTTAGAATACAATCTAAGTACTTTGAAGTCATGGATTTGTGAAATGTGCGAAAAATTGTCGTTTCGTGATCATAAATAAAAATGTAATTCCAGTTTATAGAATAGTATACATGATCTATTCCTGATTAGTATTTGATATTACCTACTGTGTAGTTCGTTTATTTTATTTCCAAAATGCTACAACGGCTTTCTACTCGAGATGCCTGTCTATTATGATAAGATTCATTCACACAATTTGAGCAACAATTGAGTCAATTGCAGTGAATGGAACCATTTTAAAAATACCTAAACATAGAAAACATCGCCAAAATAGTGTCACTTTCTTTGAGTTCCAAACTAGGGCAGACAATGTTTTGACTTCTAAATAATATGGCCTTCTGTTCCGTGAAATTTTGAGATGTGCGAGTGTAAAATCACAAAGAAGTGGTAATTTCCGAGTAGCAAAGATTAACAACATTATTCCGCGATTACGCGTAATGTATACTTCCTATAACGATTGTAATCGAGACGAGCACGTGGCGTACTGCAAGGTTATCTGGGTTCACGTTTTCTTACTTTGATTTCAAATGTTTTCAGATGAGATGATTGCATCAATGAGATTATAAAAATTAAATAAGGCGAAATAGAAAGACAACGCTTTAGTTTCTTATTTTGGAGTAAAAAAAAACTATTAAGGAAACCTTTAATAGTTTTTTATGTGAAAACTCACATATGTATACACTCAAAAACGTAGCATATACAGTCACAATTATTATAAACAAGAACAAACGAGTGCACACTTCAACTACCGCTAGTTGTTATAAGTACGTACTGTAGCTTTAGTTTTGAAAAACCTAAAAGTGGTGTGTTGCACTGATTATTTACCTAATATTTTCGTCTCTTTATTTATCCTATTTAAGGCCAATTTTACCGCTGTATTCGACAAGATACAATGCTAATTACCACCGACTTCCAATAACTTCAGGAAAGCTTCAATATTTACGCGATTCGTTTCGTTTTGTTTGGCGTTTCCAGTTTTATTGGTTGTAAGTTTGGTGCATCTGCCTGTGTTAATGAGCTTAGCGAAATTACGTCGTTCAGTGTCTAAATTTGAACTGCTATGTTAGAAAACAAAGGCATTGCTAGTCTAGGTACACTTTATCCAACCATTTCAGCCGTGACTTGTTAGCAGTATCTTTTATATTATTTTCGCTGTCTCAACTCACAACAATTTCAAATTGCGCATTAAAGAAATAAAGAAAGAAGTTTATTGACCGAAACAAAATGTATTAACAATATAACGTGCACACATAATATTTTATGGTCAATTGGGTTCCACCTCAGCAAATGCTGCTACGGCATTATTTCTAACACCGCTACCGCTGGTATTCTGGTGGAACCCTACCTGGTTGGAAAAATAACTGAGGCCAGGTTTCTTGTTATTTTTCCACGCATGTCAGTTGCGACAGAAATAAAAAAAGATTCAATCTAAGGAGAAAAAATAGTAAGAATAGAAAAAAAAGAAACAGAAACAATACTCAATGGAGTGACTGTATGTTTTAAGTACTGCCCGTGTATTGTGCGCTTATTATTAAACGTGGGTAACCTTCAGTTATTTACTTGGAATTCACCTGTAATTGTATACATCTTCCCCACAAGTTTCCCTATTGTATTCCACATATTGAGCTTTGCCTTCCTCACTTGTAGTTCCCTTTCCACAAAATGAAACTTCCGCTTAAAGCTCCCACTTATATGATGAAAGGGTGCTTACAACTTCTCAACAATGAAACTGCGCCCTATCGCATATCGATTTTGCTCTGGAATCTGATAACAGCGTAGGATCGTGAAAGAGGAGGGGAGCTATTGTTTAGATATTGTGAAGAACACTTACGCCATCAGAAGAAAATAATATTAATCGTGCGCGCTCAACACGCGTAATAATAAGCGCCATTTAAAATACTGACGACCTCCATTGCCGAGAGACGAGCTAGCCGGGCTTTGGCGTCGGGCCATCTCTGAGATCCCGGATTCGATTCCCTGTCGTGTCAATATAAAAAACGAGCTTTTAATTATTTTATTTGATCTGGGTGTTGTGGTACCACCATTGTTACTGATTTCTGTAACACAAGTGCTTACCATAGAATCAGAGCAATGTATGTGACGTTGTCCAAGCTTTATATTTATATTTTAATTCACCTTCTCAAAATAACTACAGTTCTTATTTTTTAACCCAAAAGCGTAAAAGTGTCTTGATTCATCTACACAAAAAACACTTGTCTGATTTATGATAAAATGGTTTTGAGTTAACTTCTTCTGTTAGACTCTGCTTTACAAGCTTTAAAAAAATTGTAAATCGTCTGCAATTCTATTCCGATAAATTTAATTTATGGAGTTATCGTTTTATTTAATTTTAAAAATACTATATTAAAATAATGTAGGTGCTAGGTAGGTAATAGGTAATGGTTATGGCAAACTAAAGACATATTACTATTACATACCACCAAGAAAAATGAGCGGAGTTCCGTGTCCCTTTGGAATGGAGGCTTCCGCATTGACTTTTTCTAGGCTAACTTACATACTTACTTATTTATACCTTATTCACTTTCTGACCTTTATAGACTAATCGAATACAAATGTAAACGAATAAGCCCAAGTTCGTCATCAGAGTCGCTGGTAAAAAAGCACCTTCCACTCATTCACTTGACATTGACATTCGGCTTCAATTTCACAATTTCCTAACAAGTTCTGGCTCTTCGGCTCGGAGACAGTCCAGCACCGAAATAGCTCGTGCCATGCAGCAGCGTGAACCCTCAAGGCTGGCGAGATAATAATGGCCATTCGGTGAGCCAAGCGGAGTAATTAGCGGTGTAAATAAACTGACTACTGCGGGGTGCGCTGTAGTGGGAGGGGAAAAAACGCGCTGGGAGAGAGCGGGTTTATAAAAGAAAAAACAAATGAAAGAGGTAAAGTTCAACCCGTGCAGACATTTTTTGAAAATGTGCGATGTTTCAATTTTAATGAGGTATCACTCAGCATTTATGAATCTAAATAGTATAATGAAACAAAAAACAAACAGTACCTAAATAACACGAACATGATACCTACTTTCCGAGTCCGAACCGGAGGTAGCTTTAATTGACGATTCATCCATTTACATGAATAAAAAGATTTCTGTTTTCTGATATTGTGTGGTTTCAAGTCCCAAACAAAAAAATATGTTTATTTAAAATAAAACGTGGCATCCCTTGTTTCCTAATTTAAGTAAAAAAAATTTGGTTCATTTACAGAAACCAAATCAATTAACGAAATGGCCGTTTTATACATTTAAAATTGCGAGCATGAATTGCTGCAAAATCTATTTGTTTTCAATTTGTATGAAAACAGAAATTACCAACTTAACAGTAATGTAATTTTTGCTAATGCCGACAGTCAGTCATATGCTCAACTGAGTTTTATAATCCGAAATAATTCATTAAGAGTAAAACCATTTTACCAGCTCCCTACATCTAAACATCGGATTTGCGATGGAAGTGATACCCACAATGAATATAATGAAGAGTGATAATTGCACAGGTTCTTGTATCAGCTTTCTCATTACGGTTTCTCATATCGGCGTCGTCTTTACCGTAATTATGATATTAGCTATAAGTACTACCTACTCATATCATCGCCTGTAGAAACTTAAGCTGTGCTTGAGTAAAAGTAGGCAGGCCGTATTGAAACCAGTACGAGTTAATTCCTACAGATTCTCAGAGCAGGCGTTATCACAGTGTCAATTTGTGACATACCTACGTGAGTTTATTAAATAATGGAGGACGGGCAAAGATGTATGGAGGCCAAGCACCAATAACGACGTGACTTAGATTATTAAAAAGATATTTAGACATCCTGCAAAAGTTAATATCGTAATTTTCATGGAAAATTTTAAGCAAAACAAATTTATTATCTGGTTTTCTATGACGTTACAGAGTAAGTTAGGCAATACCGGCAATACCCCCAAAGTAAATGTGATTGTCATAGACTTAATTACCTCTCTAATGACATACCTATGAATGTTATGTCTTTATTGATATCATGAAACATTTCGTACAGTCTTCTTTTTTAACAAACTTGCACGTTTCAGGCGTCTAGGTACGCCTAAAATAATATCACTTTTATTAACGAGAAGAAATATAATATTTCCTATATTATTAGTTTACCAAATTACTGGCATAGTATACCAGTATTTCGTAATAATAGGTATCACAGTATTCGTTAGTGGCCAAAAAATATAAAGGGTGCCACATGACTACTCCATGGTTACCCTATCAGTGAAGCTATCCTCGTGAAATTGAGATTGAGATTTAGTACTAATAAGAATAAGTACTAAAATCTAGGATTCCTTTATCATGGCAAGACTCTTACTCTGTTTTTCATTTGTCAACAGGACGACGTCGCCGCCCGGCGAGCCGTTGGTGCGTGCGCCGGCTGGCAAGCCACGCTGCCCTCCCGCCATCTCGCGGCTGCGCGTGGAGAAAGTTGAAGGGGGGCTGGCGGTGGCCGGCGTGGTCGTGGCCGCCAACTGCCAGATCGTGTTGCCAATCTTCGGCTTCCTGTTCATGCTTGTGGGCTGCGTACTAACTGGTAAGTGTCAGAATTCAGGCCGCATATGTATTTTGTTTTAAACTTTAGATTGATAACAGTAGTATATTTCCGACACTCCCCACATTGCTGTTTTCGGGAAGAGCACATCAAGACGCCTCCGTCCATCGTCAATGGTTATCTACTTCACAACTTCGAACAAACTTCAAGGTCCATTATCAAGTTTTGGTATCTAATAGTATGGCTGGCGACGGATTTCGTTTTCACCGCAACATATTAACAAAGTCATCAATAAAAAGTGTTTAGTCTCTTTAATACTAAAAAGATGCCAACTTGCTACAATTACTTCTTTACCTAGGCACTAAATAAATCCATCACCAAGCAATTTCCGCTAATGACTGCTAACCGATGTTTGCTCGGTATCAGCAATCAAGATTTTGATCAGTCATTAAAATGAACTGAACACGTTATTCTTTTCGAACTGTACCTCTAACACTCATAACATCCCTACTAATATTATAAATGCCAAAGTAACTCTGTCTGTCTGTCTGTCTATCTGTTACGCTTTCCTGCTTAAACCTTTCAACCGATTTTGATTAAATTTGGTATAGGTATACGTTGAATCTCAAGAACGGACATAGGCTACTTTTTATTGGAAAATAAGGGGGGGAGGGGGGTAATAACACCTTTTGAAAGATTATATGGAAAAATGTTTATTTTTGAAGTTAGAGATATGAAATTTGGCACAAATATAACTCAAAAGTTGGATTAAAATATAGACTACTTTTTGTTTCGAACATTAGGGGAGAAAGGGGTAAAACCGACCATGAAAGGATGTAGTCCACGCGAACGAAGTCGCGGGCACAGCTAGTTACTTATATCTATAATAACACCTACGAAATATCTGGAGCGATCCAATCAATCGTGGGATGCTGACCAAACAAGATAAACTATCTAGACTGTCTTGTCAGCCAACATCCCTATGAGTTAAAATTAATATCTGAATGTAAGTCAGCCCGCAGAGGCTGGTCTAACACTTATGCAACTCTCTGTAACTGGTTTAAACGTAGACTTTACTAGACAGTATTGCTAGTTTGCACTTTCACAAACGGAACTTGCTCCAACTTATCCTCGCTTTGTAATACCTCTTGCCTGATATTGCAAAGCTCCTATCTTTGAATCAAATTCAAGCACAGAAGCGAAAAGATTATGTCCATGATATTTAAATATAATATATGGAAATCTATAGAGCACGGGAACGGCCGTGTTCAATCATGAAATTGTGTAAATATTACCTGGACGTGACACTGGCAAGGTAGACTTCGCAAAAGAAGCTTAGTTGCCATTCCACACAATAAAAAGAAGACAGACTGTTAGATATGAAGCTCTAGGACAGACGCGGGGCGCACAAGTAAAACGCTTGCTGACAGTTAGCACACTGATTTATTATTTAGACAAATTCGCGGGCGCTATACAGGGGCGCGGGGCGCGGCGCAGCCGCTGCCACACCTTTATACATAACACTCCTCCAACTAGTTCGTATCTTAAATGAGAACTGACATTAATAAACATTAAAAGAACCTCTTAAAGTCTACTCTTGGCCGATTCCGTAACAATCTACTAGAGACCTGCTCTTCAACCCGTACGTCCGTCTGGGTCCTATTCAAGTCGACTGCATCCTTGAATTCTTCATCTGGGTCTGTTGCTGTAGCACTGTCTACGGTTATATCGGGAACGCCAGGTTTGTCAATACTGGAACCATCTCTAACGCTTTGTTCCAATAGTGGTGATGTAACTGGAACATATAACTCTGCCCTCCTTCCTCTGGCTAAGCCCCTATCCGGTGAGTAGTCCAGCTCGGGCCGAGTTGTAACCGTTGGAGATGCAGAGCTTAATACCGGCGACATGAGCGGCCGGCGCTGAAGTGGTGACTGGAGCGGTGGCGGAGTCTGGAGCGGTGCCGGCGCCAGGGGCGGCGGTGACTGGAGAGGCAGCGAATTCTCAGATGATGGACCCGGACCAGGTAAGTCAGTATTATTAGTTCCTATTACTATATTGTTACGGATGCCCTTATCAAGTACTAATTGATTCTTGTGTCTTTTAAAACATTCTGAACTGTTTGAATCTTTTACCATATAAGTAACCTTTCCCAATCTTTTCGTAATTGTTCCTTTACCCCATTTATAAACATTTTTGTTAATAAATTTTTTAAATAGAACATGGTCTTTTATACTAAATATTGTAGTCTTATTACATCCATTTAATTTAGATTGCGAACACTGTTTATTCAAAACACGAGTATAAACGGTTGGCGGAGATGAGGGTGACGACGGTTTCGGATCGATCAGGTCTAATCTAGATCTTAATTTGTGACCAAAAACCATTTCCGCCGGCGACAAACCCGTGGTGGTATGGACCGAATTTCTATAATCCATAATGTACCGGAGTAAATTTAATTTTATGTCTTTTGAAGTACAGTTAGATAAAAGACAAGATTTAATTCCCTTTTTAACCACCTTTACAAAACTTTCGGCCTGGCCATTACTAGCCGGGTGATAAACTGGAGAAGTAATGTGAGATATGCCATTAGAACAACAAAATTGTTTAAAAACATGAGAGCAGAAAGCTGTACCATTATCACTCGCTATCGTTTTCGGTATTCCGAATCGTGACATATAATCGCACATCTTTTCTATGACCGCGTTGGATGAAGTCGATTGATTCATGTTATAAACTTCCACCCACTTACTATGTGCGTCCACAATCACTAAATATACGCAACCTTTAATTGGACCCAAAAAATCAATGTGAATGCGCTGGAAAACGCCAGTAGGGTACTCCCAACACGAAAGGGGTGCGCGGGGGGGTGACGGACGCAATTGCACACACACATCACATGAGCTAATCATTCTTTCCAACGCTTGATCTATGCCTGGAAACCAAAACCTTGACCTTGCTTCGGCTTTAGTTTTTACAATCCCTAGATGGGAAGAATGAAGTTCCTTTAAAATTGTTTCATGTAAACTCTCCGGGATGACCACTTTGTGCCCTCTCATAACACAACCACTTTCTAAAGATAACTGATTCCTACACAAATAAAAGGGCTTTAACCTTATATCAGCAATTTTAGGTGGCCATCCATTTAAAATAAGACTTGTTACACGATTTAGAACCGTATCTTTGTTTGTCGCTTCCCGTACATCACGTAAAGTTACCGGCATCGTTCCATTCACTACAAAACAAACGTAAGTCGCGCGGTCGCATGTCGTCTCGCTCTCGCCGCAACGTTCAGTGCACGCGCACTCAGTATGGCGGGATTCGGGCGGCCCCGTAGGCACAGGCAAGCTCGCGCGAGATAAATAATCAGCATTATTATCGCCGCTTCGTATATACTCAATTTTGTAATTATATCCGCTTAGGAACAAAGCATAACGTTGGAGTCGATTTGCCGATACCTCGGGGATACCATTATAAGGTCCGAAAATAGATATTAACGGCTTATGATCCGTGCGTAATATAAACGGTTCGGACCTTCCGTATAGGTATTGGTGAAATCGCCGAACACCATAAATGATAGCAGTTGCCTCCTTTTGTATTTGTGCATATCTTTTTTCCGCGGGGTTTAAGGTTCGTGACGCAAATGATATAGGCCTTTCAACACCATCAGCATCGACCTGTGATAATATAGCCCCTAGCCCGCTTGGTGACGCATCTACGGTCAATATAATCTTGGCGTTGGGATTAAAATGAGCAAGGGTCTGTTCTGAGGTCAGCAGGTCTTTTATAGTTTGAAAAGCGAAATCATGTTCTTGAGTCCAATTCCATTTACAACCCTTTTTTAAAAGGTCATATAACGGACCCAGAACAGAAGATGCGTTAGGTACAAAATTTCTGTAGTAGTTAACTAGACCCAGAAAGGATTGCAACTGACTAATATTTGACGGAATCGGCGCGTCAGTCATTGCTTTCACCTTTTCGGGTGCTTTTTTAATTCCGTCTTTCGAGATAATGTGACCCAAGTATCCGATCTCCTCCTTGAAAAAATCACATTTTTCTTTTTGAAGGGTGAACCCACAGTCTTCTAAACGCTTAAATACTGCGTTAAGTCTATCGAAGTGCGATTTTTCATCAAAACTAAAAATACAGACGTCGTCGAGCATGCACAGAACCCCTTCCAGCCCCGAGAGCACATTTTCCATTACGCGCTGGAAGATAGCCGGCGCGCTGGCTAACCCGAACACTAGACGCGTATATTTATACAGACCGCGATGAGTATTTACACATGTTAAAGCTTGTGACTCATCATCCAGTACACATTGGTTATAAGCCATTGAAAGATCGATTTTACTAAACACCCGCGCTCCGTGTAGTTTTGAAAATAGTTCGTTGACCGTGGGGAGGGGGTATTTCTCAACAAGCAGCTGTTTATTAAGACTAACCGAATAATCAGCACATAATCTAACCGATCCATTGCGTTTTAAGACGGGTACTACCGGTGATGCATACTCGGAGTATTCCACTGGTTCAAGGACCCCTAATGCAACTAACCTATCAATTTCTTTTCCTACTTTTTCACGTAATGCAAATGCAATCGGGCGAGCTTTGAAAAAAATAGGTTTCGCGTTATCCTGCATTAATAATTTAATTTTATATTTATTAAAAGTGCCTAATTTATCTGAAAATAGCTGTGAGTATTGCTGTTGTAATTTACTTATAGATATACCCGATTCGTAATAACAGTAATTAATCGGTGAAAGTTGCAAGTTGAATCGTGAAATAAAGTCCCTGCCCAACAACGGTGGACCACCTTGGCGGACAACGTGTACCTCGAGATCATGCGTTTGTTCCAGGTACGACACTGGGAGATGCGCTACCCCTACACATTCAATATGCCTACCTGTATACGTCATCAGCCGTTTACGCGCGGTTGACAATGGTACCCCTTTAAAATGAGATTTGAAAAACTGTTCAGAAATAACCGTTACTGCTGAACCACTATCAATCACGAATTTAAACGTTGTTTGGTTTATAGAAATCGATTCCACCATAGGTTCTCCTCGCACTGAACGAATGTAATAACACTTACCGTCGTCGTCATCCTCACCCTCATCACCGCCATCCACTTGTACGTACTTCACTTTCGTGCACATTCTACGCAAGTGGCCTTTATTGCGGCACTTTCGACACTCATAGTTCTTGAATTTACAATCGGACGCTTTGTGGTTAAAATAACCACAAACACTGCACTTTACTTTAACACTTTCACCCTTGGTTATCTTGAAAAGCTGCGAGTCGGAAGCCGCGACCGCCACCCCTCCGGGCTCCGCCCAGCCGGTCGCTGCCGCGCTGGTCACTGCCGCGCTGCTCGCGGCCACCGCGCGGGCGCACTCTTGGCTCTGCGCGTACTCCAACGCCTTTACCAGTGTTAAGTCCGACAGCTTATGGGCATACAGCTTCTCTTTTTCTGGTCCCGGTAACATTCCCATGATGAATTTATCTCGAAGCATTTCTTCGACGTTCGTAAACTCGCAATGGGCGGTCAATCCACGTAACCTCGCGGCCCACTGTGCGTGTGATTCACCAGGCTGTTGTATAGCGGCATAAAAATTATGCCGCTCGCCGAATCCAATTCGTTTCGGAGTAAAGTGCTCGTTTAAAAGTTGCAGGATGTCTTCAAAGGGCACTTCCTCCAAATCTTTTGGCAAAGCTAAATTTGCCACGAGGTTATACGTTCCCTCAGTGAGTGCGCTCAGCAAAATCGCCTTCCGTTTTGTGCCCGTAGGATCGGCTACTTTCCCTATGTCGTTGGCGATAAAATATTGTTTTAGCCGACCCTGATATGTTTTCCAACACAGCACGTTATGGTCGAAGCTATTTAATACCCCGAAATGTGCATTAGACATTTTAATTTTTTTTTTATTTTATTTTCGCAACGCGGGTAGGTATCGTCGCCACTGTTAGATATGAAGCTCTAGGACAGACGCGGGGCGCACAAGTAAAACGCTTGCTGACAGTTAGCACACTGATTTATTATTTAGACAAATTCGCGGGCGCTATACAGGGGCGCGGGGCGCGGCGCAGCCGCTGCCACACCTTTATACATAACACAGACCAAGAGTTATTTTTACAGTGTCACAACTAAGTAACACATCTTTGTCTTTTGCTAATATATTTGTTCTGTACTCCTGGCAATGTCAGCTATTTCGGTCGCGTCAAAAGATCAGACGCACCTTCGGCCCATTAGCTCCAGGGGTGATGGAAATATGAATGGTATTTATAAGAAAGAAACACTAACATTGTTAGAAGATTAAAGCGGTTCTCAAATTATATTGAATTTTAAGTTCAACATTCCACGGAATTATTTTTTTCTGACTGAAGCTTTTTTTTTCTGATAGAATTATTTTTACGGTTAAGTAAATCTCACTCAAGATGAACATGAATGTAAAGAGAAGATTTCATATGAATACTAGCAATGTAGTCAACCTTCAGAAATACGAGAATAAATATGAATAGTTGGAAGTTCGAAAAGAAAAAATTGTCAAACTGGACACAGTTTTCCTAAACCATTTTTTTGTAACTGTAGATCATGATTCCATTTACAGTGAGGGGGCAAATGGATACATTTGCTGCGCGTTCTATTTCACATTAAAAACTAAAGAATAGTAAGCCTTTTACCAAAAACAAAATAGGTATGTCGGATCAGATGATGGATAGCAAACAAAACACGTCAAATGCGAATGAAGCGTTTTAAAAAAGCAAAATATTATTTATGTAAATATTAGTTCTTATACAGTATTAACCGTAAAACATTTATTTATTTATTTGGACATAACATAATAGGTATCTACTACTTGTGCCGAGTACATCGGCGAAAGGTATTTAAAAAGCCCAATTTCCAACTGAAAATATATAGGTCGTTATCCTTGACATACTAAACGGTTTGCAGCACTAAATACCTTCACAGATAGTAAATAACATTCCACGACCCTGCCTCTATTACCGAGAGATTCAAATAGATCCACAGTTATCCCTTTCATGTAAATGAATGCGGTCGCCTTCTCATATTCATGAGCTAGCTGCAACCACAACTGTAAATAAGACAGTGCAACGCGATACTGCACTGCACCCAATTAAATTGGCCACAAGCCTAGAAGCACAGATGGAGGAGAATTTAGTGAAATATGAATATGCTGTGGAAAATTTAATTTTACAAATCTGTGCATCTAATACTGTATGCCTGTGTTTGTATTTTTTTTATTTCTGGAGTAAATCTCACGTGTCTAAACAACGCGATGGTTCGATGTCTAGTGTTTAGAGTGACACGGCATTTGTACACAAATAATGTAAAGTAATAACACTTTAATATGAATCCACTGTCAACGAAGTATGTAAATAATATTTTTATTCTGCTGAGAAATCGTGTACTTACCTAAAGGGGCAATTGTCTTCCAACATTGAATGTCATCAGAACGTAAGGCCAGATTGCACAGATTTCGATAATGGTGACACGCAACCTTTTAGAGATAATCGTACCTACAAACTAAACCCAGCGGCTCATTTAATTAAAAAAAATACAAAATACCATTTTCTTTACCAGATTCGCATCCTTTTATGTATATAAGGAAATTCAATAAGATAAGTAAGCCTGTAAAATTGCGTATCAGGTTGATATAACCTATAAAAGTCAATCTAAAATAAGCCTGGCCATTTCTCTCACCGTTTATCTGTTTGTCCTAGATTTGAAGCGTTTGTAGGCGTTGGTATTCCGGCAGAACAACTTCGTAATCGAAAGTTGTTCGTTTAGTTTAGATTTTAAGACAGGCTTTTAATTGCCTGTCCAAAATTTACTGCTAAGGAGTAACAAGCATATCCATTTTGGATACTTACATACTTCAATTTTAGTTTGAGGTTAGGACAAATTCGTTTTTGTTTCCGCTTCTAATGAGTTGCGATTAATGTCAATCCGAGCAGGGTTGGAAATGGCGTATTTTAGTCAAGGTATAAAAAAATGTGTGTAATGGTTGGTATAGAAAAAAACAGATCTCTTAACATCTTCAAAATAGGCTTACGGGCCTGATACCACACTTTTTTAAAATCTTATATATAACAATGAATCACTGTTCGTTAGTCTCGCTAAAACTCGAGAACAGCTAGACCGATTTGGCTTATCTTGGTTCTGAAATAATTGTGGAGGTGCAGGGAAGGTTTAAAAGGTTAGAAACTAAAAAAAATAGGCGTTACGAAGTTCGCCGAGACAGCTAGTATTAAATACATTTTGTAACTCGGAGTTATTACATGAAAGAGTTACAAACGAAGGTTCTTGTTGTAATAATAATAGTAGTAACCATTTTACATCAATGAATCAAACCCTCATGTCATCGGACCGTGATGTGATCATTATCACATCATCCAATGATGGCCAATCCAGGTCAATCAGCATGGACAAATACATTTGAGTGGGAAGTGCCAGAGTTCACGCATTGTAAATTGCTTGAAGTGCTATCAGCCAATAAAATAATTTAATAGTAACACTTGTATTCACAAAGTCAGAAGTGATTACGATACGGAAAGTCTATGTGACTAAACAAAGTTTCCGAATTCGTATCTGATTCCAGCGTTTTGTGAATAGATACTACGTACTCGTACCTAATTTGCTATAAAGCTTGTTTTTTTTATTATAAAATTATAAATTTTTATGCCTCCGCCCTCCTCGGTAGTGCTTTAGAAACTATATTAATCTAGAGATCCTGGGTTCGATTTCCAGATTGAGTCAAAGTGTTTATAAGATATTTCCAACATATTCCAGGTTTGTGGTTAACAAACTACATTTTGGCAACCCTGGTGATTAAGCCAACCTACTCTTCTTGTTTCTGTTGACCTTGGTCTGCAATGGGACATTAATGAGCTGATATTTCATTCGTTTTGTCTCAATTTCAGTATTTATTTAATTCCAGCGGCGTCATATCGCGGTTGCGGAGAAAACGAAGAACCCGACCACTATGCGGCGCGAATCGCGTTCACTGGCAACTCTAGGGTGCTGGGGCCCGTATGTATCGTCGCCGGAGCCCTCATGACTATTGCTGGTGAGTAATATTAAGCGCCACTCTAGTTCCATATTAATGTCCACCGATTCTAAGAACTTTTTGTACCTTCTTGGCTATTGCTACGAGGATGAAGTATCGACCAACCCACAGACATAAATACACAAACAAAACTCGTTAGCCATCCAAGTAACAATTATGTACATTCTACCGGGTTTTTTGCGGGGGGGGGGGGGTACCTAAATGCGATAATGCACCTTACTGTGACCTGAAATAAATGACGGCGTGTGTGGGTCGCCTTGATGGTGATACTGTGGAAACACGTATCCTACCACAGCACTAATGCCGTCATCACCCCCTACAATAGTTGGTGTAGAATCTAGAATGGCAGATGCACCGGACCATCCCCACCTCACTATGGACACCGTAAATCATCATCACCTAATAAACATTTAAATTCAGATAAAAATGCTCCAGGCACACATAGCCATTGCATCACCGTGAGTTTTTATCCCAATTCAGCGTCGCCACAGATGACACACGCTTAGGTTAGTAAATGTGGAAAGAACTGCGTATTTAACAACTCATCAAAGTTTTAACGAAAGCTTTAGGTATCGTTTCTTTGTACTGCCAAATACCATAGGGAAATGTCAAACGAATAGATAACCGGAAGATAATAATTATGCAAATTGGTTCCGCAACAATAAATGGTGGGATGAGCGGATGATTATGGTAATTTATTTATAGGAAGCTTGTAATTTGCCGATGGACCATTAACACAGCTACGACGATAAATATTACATGAGAGAAAATTCTGGATGAAAATTTCCGACCATTCAAATTGGTCTGTCATGGGAAATTGTACCCGTTAAAAGGAAATATTTTAAGTAGGCAGATAGGTAGGTAGGTATCTATATATTTTAATTGCAAAAACTTATTGGACGTTGTTCAATTCCAACAGGTCGTTTTCGTTAAAACGATATAACGAACGATTTCGTTATAACAAAGTAGGATAAATCCCACTTCTACTAAATCGCGGTTTCCACTCAAAAACAATTTACCATAGCGGTTGTTCGTCATAGCTCTAAAGACGCTGTTGTTTTATACGATTTCAGTTGCGGAAAACGCACTGTGTTTTTACACCTGTAGGTATATTAAGCATTCTACGCTGCGTTAAACACATTTTACTTCTTCGCTGTTTTCCATGAAGCGCAATCGCATTAGATACGTTCAAAGTATCAGCAATCGCGCAAAACCGCGGTTGTATTGTCTTAAGAATCAGCTCACTGAAGTGGGAGTATGTCCATCATATCTTACGTAGAAGCAACTACTACAGGATAGGTTAAAAGTAATTTACCCAATTTTTTTTTACAGGCATCGTGCTATGCATTCTAATGCGTGCAGCACAACGCCGTCAACGCCGGCTCGCGTTCCACTGCCCCATTCATGGGGACTTCTACCCACTTAGTCCACAGAATAGCAGGAAATACTCTCGTAAGTACATATTGCAAAATAATTAGGACTTAGTTTTATGGTTTAGCGTCAAGACCAGGCATTTCATGCCTACGCTGATAAGACATAAGACGTCGGCATAAGCACTAATATCAAACTGAAAGTGTTAGTTAGTCAACCTTGCCTGCTGTATTTCTGCGATAATAAAAAGGAGGAGGTTCTATGTTCGATTATATGTATCTATTTTTGTTAAAATTTTACACATTATTTATCTGATTCCTTGAACATAATTTCAACACCACAAACATGAATGGGTGATTATTTTTTTCTTTGCGTGTGTAGGTTATTTCTAGACCAGCTTTTCTCTTCCCGCCGAAAATAATTTCATTTTAAATAATATTAACAAAGAGGTTACAATAAAGTATTAAGTCTGTGTTATTTAGAGAAATCTTTTGTTTCCCGCCCTACTACCTTCAGTAAATCAACCTAAATCAACCAATAAAGTAACAACAACTTTCCACAGATCTTAAATTTGTTTTTTTCTTAATTTCCAGACAGCCCGTCAGGACTATGGCGCTGGCTACGCGGCTGGCTCGGCATGGTGGAAGAAGGCGAGACTCCGCGCTGCCCTCGCTCCACGGAACCTGCATCGCCGGCCCGGGCCGACGCCCCGTGTCCTCCACCACTTCCCTTCTTGGTGCCTTCTGACTCTGTTGTGTGAGTTTAATATCTTATTAAATCAATCATTATTATTTAAAAATTAGAATTGGTCTACAAAAATCACACCTGTGATATCATAGTGCTGCAGCTATGATAATTTTTTGGTATAGTTATTTGAGTTTGCGTTTCCACTGCGTTGTTGCTGAGCTTGTCAATCTTTGAATTTGGATTAGACTCCGGAATTTTTTAACAACTTGTAAAAAAGAGCAGGTTGTATGATCAATTTTATATAGGTACGTTTTTTATCAGCATGTTTGTTTTACCTTCTCATATACACCTAAGCTCCGCTCTGCCTTTGTGGAAACGCAGACCAATGGTCACGCCAATGAAGAATGAAATCCCTGCTTGACCCTTGAACACCCACACCGGTAAATTTAGAATACCAGTTTTCTTATTTACAATATCTTTCAACACCACTTCATTGATCAAAGCTATTGAACAGATAGGTAGTATTATGTGTACTTTACTGACTAACTTTTCTTGCAAACAGAGGCATGGCGTCAGTGCTGGGAGCACCTCTGAGTCCTGAACAAACTTTCGGCTCCATCAAGTCTTTGGCGATATCTAGGGAGGTGGCCAGCTTCCCTCTCTCGCGCTCGCCCACCCCACCGCCTTTGAGGTAATTTTCACAATACACCCTACTTTAACCAACGAAACTTTGTCCGTGCGATAGTTTCGCTTTGAACTGTGTCCAGAATATATTTGAACAATAATTGATATACGAGCTTTTACTGGCCTAATGATCCACGTTTAATAACCCGTAAAGAACGTAGCTGTGTAAGAAATAAAAATAAAAATCAGTTAGCTTCAGCTGTTTGTTGTTTAATAGGTATCAACATCTGAAATGTGTTTGTGTGTAACCTGATTAATTAATAGTGTTAATTCTGTTTTCAGCTGCCCACCGTTCAAGGAAGAGTCGAAGAGTCTTGATGACCACATACCCAACGCGGTGACGCGACCGGACTTCGATTGCGGCACGCCCACCTGTAACTACCGTGTGGTCGAGTGCAAACTCACCACCACGGACGAGATAACTCGTCCAGGATTTGACCCGACCAGGCATGGCATCGAGCCGATTCGCCCAAGCTTCGAGCCTCAAATACACAAACCCGAGAGACCAACTAGACCCAGCACGGTCTCTATCACTATACCTGAAGGAAAGGGTTAACTTCCAGTGAATGACAGACATTTAGAAACTATGTTCAAATGACGAGTTTGTACCGCGGCGCCGGAATGTGATCTTTATTGTCGGATTTATTAAGTCTCGAACTCTCCAAGTCATAAAACCTGTGTACATATAAACTTTGGACTACATACAATTCGAAATAAAGCGCTTGTAAATTTTTTGATATCTGCTCAAAGAATCACATTCGTCTTCCGCTAGCGCTCACTATCGAACACCCAATCGAGACTAGTGTTTACTTTGATTTTGTGAATAAAATGTTATTTTATTTAGCCTTTATGGCCTCAGCTACTGGTGCAATATTTTGATTCGAACACGGCAATTTTTTCTATCACCTCTTCTTAGCAATAATGTGCGCCAAACGTTTTGTGAACTTTCGTGTGAATACGATAGAGAATTTGTAGAATGTGTTTATTGATTTGTGATTAATTTACCTAATTTATTGATTCCAATAGTATCAATGTGTTAAGCATTTCGTTTTAACGTTCTGACAAGAGTTTGTAATGCATGTAGGCATTCTAGTCGTTTTGGTCTGTAGCAAATTGTTTTTAATCACAAATATACTGTGAAATCGTACAATCGAAAAGTTGTAAAAATTGGCTCAGTAGGATTATCGTTCCTCATTATATTAATGAAGTAGGGGAAAAGGGGGTAATTGGAGTCACTTAAGCAAGATATGGAATAAAACACACAATTTTTACTTTATCTTTATTTTAATTAACGTTTCAAGTATTTTAGTTATTACACTTTCAATCTCAGACAGTTTCATTACCTTTGGAATAATATATTAATTAATAATAAACTTTAAAAAAAAAACGTCTTTGACCACCATTGTCCATATCTGAGGGCAATCATAGTCACTATGAAGACAATGAGAGTCAGCCTACCCTAACAAATGTCACATACGTAACCTTTTGGCGAGTCCCATCATGTGCACCTAGCGTGTGCCCATAAGCCACAAGCAGTGCATCTGTACCATAATTCGTTGTTGCGACCAAACTCATCGCATACTAAACATTTATTCAAATCGTCGTCTTCATCATCGTCACATATCTGATTAAGACTAAAATCGGATTCTGAAGAACTGTTTAGATTTTAAAGTACGCACCTTTTGGCCTTATTCGCAGTGTCTTTCTTAGGTTTCTGTTTCTTGCTAGCATTAGGCATAAGGTTTTTTCCTTTTACTGCTCTAGATGCTTTCTTATTTTCTTTTTCAACAAGGCTATCTTTGACAGCTGTTGATGTCATAATTTTTGCATGTTGCTTCATCCTTCCTGTTCTTATGGGCTTTTCAGGAATCATTTTGATAGGTAATGAAAGCAGATCTAGGGCTCACGTTGCTGACGAAGTCGATGGTATTGCATCATCTGCTGTGAATGATGTTGATGGCATATGAAGTATTTCTGCAGACGACGAGATGGTGTTAAGTTTGTTGTAACTGATGATTTACACGGCATTGGATCTATTATTGCAGATGATGTAGGTGGAATTGAAGTTGTTGGAGCAGATGTAGATAAAATGACGATTGAGTTATCTTGAACAATTACTTCAGGTTGGGTTAATAGAAGATACGTTTTTTATCCGGTCTGCAAAAGCCTTTTCTTCTTCTGTTGTGAATACAGGAAGTCGTCCAAGACGTGGTTCTGATGAATCGTCCTTCTTTAACCGCTTTTGGAGGCTTGAAAAAGGTATATTCATTAGCAGCATTTCCCACACTGTACCCTTCCCTCATAAGAGCCTTAGCTTTTGATAGTGTTTCAGATGACCACTGAGCCTTATTTGTGGACCTGACACGTATTTTTGGCATTTCGGAAATAGAAATGAATGGGTTTACGTAATTATAAGTATTTTTCAATGATTGCGGGCAAATTCGAGTCGACTCTCATTGCCCGCACTGCAGTGACTCTTATTACCCGATCGTACTAAAAGTGTAAAAAAAATTAATGAAATTTTAATTTGCTATTGAAATGCCAGAAATCTTTTTTAAATCAATAATATAACCTTAAAGACACACAATAATCTACTCTAAGTATTTAAAATTTATGTATTGATGTACTCACCACTTATTTTCTGCACACGTAAAATTACTTACATGAAATGAGCGCGAAACTGCGAAACAGCGTTCCTGTGCAAACGATGGACGCGCACTGGACGGGCGATCGGGGGGCCGCGAGTTGTGACGTAACGAGTCTTTATGGACAATATTAGTTTGTTTAGCTACTGTCGTCTAGGAACTAGAACGCTGACCACCATTGTCATCTGACTCTCATTGCCCCTTTTTCCCCTATGTAAGAAATTGTCCATTACATTCATTTGTGCGTAAATATTTTTAAGTGTATTTATTACATAAGAGTGCATACAAACACGTATCCTAGATATAGTTCCGAATTGTGATATTTCGTTTTTAACATTTCTGACGCCTAACTTCACAAATATCACAACGCCTTGGGCATAGCTAACGAAAGCTAGGAAATGTGCTGAAATGTATTTTTCAGCTCAATATTTTGTAAAAACACCCAATCGTTTTACGATATTCTACTTGTTACTTACACTTTAAAAGTTACAGATCAAGGTAAAAAAATATGTAACAGGTACATAATACTCTACAACAGTTTCATACATTCATTTCTTGTTAATATTGAAATCATAAAACTTAATTCTAATTAAAATAATATCGTAGAGAAATACGTAAACAACTACTATTAACTCTTCCTAGCTCTAGTCGTTTCTATGCCTTTAAGTCTTATTCCTAATCACTTACCTAAGCAGACTATAAAAAAATGTTTATTCAGTTATATCATTATTTTGGTGGAGGAGCCAAAAGAAGATGCCAAAATATACCTACGTTATCACGTCCATGAGTATTGTATGTTCGCTTTGTTTGTACTAAAGTACTAGGTGTTCCATATATGCAACATTTGTGGTGCATCATCGGTTCGGAATATATTGCGACATGCGATCCCGTAAATATTTGCATCCGTTAAAATATTTTATATCAACTAACATTGGGGTCGCGTGATTGCACCACATTTGTAAATACATGAACCCGGTACATATTAGACGCATTAATAAAATTGTGCTCAGAAAAGACAATTTAGTAAGAAGCAAAGTAGGTATTTTAGTCCACGTGTATGTAGCGGTATTAGCAAATAGGTTAGACGTACATTATCAATTTATAAGTTTTGTGATGATGGCATTTATTGGCCAAGTTATTTGAAATTGTAAGGGATGTAATTTTTTATAATCCATAGTTAAGTGCCACGCCTAAAATAATCTATTATTATATTGTCTACTTAATTTTAAGCTTATTTAATATTGTTATAGTTTTAAGAATAAAATGAAAATACAAATTTGAGATAAACTTTTCTTTTATTTATCAAAGTAGATTAGTACTGTCGACAGCACTTCAAGGTAAACAGTTTTGCAGTTCGATGTTCGTTCTCACGAGGTAAGGGTGGAACAAAGTCTAAAGTGTGAAGCCTGACGTGCCTTTGTCTGTCTATCTTCATGTTTTCAAAAGTTTTATTCAAAACACTCTTTAAATTATCTAAATTCATATTAAAAATACTCTTTGTATATAATAAAACAAGTGCTAAAACTAAGGCTCCAAAAGTATTTAATATTGACAAACATGTCAGTTAAACGTAGTGGATAAATTAGACAACCCAAAATATTCAGGACTTGTGAACCTTAAGTACAAAGGAAGCAATATCTACACACTTACCTACCAGGGATTTTGAGTAATAATTCAAACATTCGTTGAACATGAAGAACTAACTTCAAATTTTATTTAACAGTTTGACCCGAGAATAATATGAAGCAAACAAAGGATTAACCTGTAGTCAAAAACCATTCATAGATTAAAAACTGCAATAAGGTAAGACAATTCAATATTAAGGGGGGTTGCATTTTTTAAAATTTGACTACAAATAGCTGCGTATGCTGTGCAGGCTGCAAAACATGTGCATATTGTGCATGCCACATCATATTTTGACGTTATTGTGCGCGTAGCGTGCGTAAACTTCGGGCTAGCTGCGTATACTGCACTCTCCTCGTCTTAATAAACAATTTAACTATCTGATATATTTGATAAACCAAATGCTATTTCATTAAATTGTGTAGTGAGTCCCCACACTACCTAATAACTTAAAAAAACTAATATTTCTTTAAATCTGAACCACCTTACATAAGCTTAGAACCATAGGCTTGTAGAGAAAAGATATACATCATCTTAGATGGGAAACAACCAACGGTTACATTAATAAATGAAAAAAAATCTTTTAAACTAAGTAAAATGCAATTTATTTCTTTGGATATGTACTTTTAAAAGCTTGATTAAATCGAATTTCCAAAGTCTTAGAAATTCAGATCAGGATTTCAAAAACCGGATGCTAGCTCTAGGCCTAAAATAGTGGCAAGGGTATTTTTATACATTGCAACATTAACAGGGTGCAAATGGCAAAGAAAACTTAAATGTATTTAAAATTTTAAAAAGCTCTTAGTGAATAAAGTTTCTTGGTCAGTAATTATAAAAACTTATGACTAGATATTAATACCTACTATGTAATAAAAACGATTTTTAACACTGGCATGTTACTTCACGACGCGAGAGCAGTGCCACAGCGGCAGCCATCTTGAATAAAATTTCATGATGGCATAGTGTCTTTCCAATTTCTAAATAAAAAGTGAATGTAAGAAATATTACGTGACTTTTAAAATAAAATTAATTATAAAATTTTTTCATAATTTTAAACATATTTTTTTTGTTTGAAAATAATTGTGAAGGACATATAAATTTAAAAAGAACACCAATAAAACAAATCAGCTGTTATCCGTCAATCGATGTCAACAAAATTACATAATTTTGTTTAGAAAAACAGTGCAGTCTCCGTTTTTTTGAGTGTCATTTTGAAATTACTAAACATGCAGGTTCAATCGACTATTTTATTGGACAAATTGATAAAGTAGAAGTGGACAAAACGGCTCGCAAACATCGGCGACTTTGAGATTTTTTTTTGTATCATGTAGTCCAACATAATATTTTAGTTATGGATCACAACAATTTGATAGAGTGCGGTGGATTTTATTTTATACACAATTTTGACTCGGGAAATCTCGGGCATGTAGAAAGGGTGCCCACGGAGCTAATAGGTAAGTCTTAATTGTGGTATTTTGTACAGAAAATACAAAGTCCAATGTCATGATTAAATTCTATAGTTGCCAATTCGTTTCGGCCTTTTCATGGTCTCTGCTGTATTAATGGATCGCAGGAACAAACAATCACTATATACATTATATGCTGCATGTAATTAGAATGTGTTACTGTGATTCTAATTAGATTAATTCACCTGACAGAAGTACTTTCTTTGTCCTGGAATTACTTGCATTATTTGTATTCTACTCTCTTACTGAAAAATATTTAAAAGTCTCTGTTTATAAATCTGCTTTAACATACTGTTATCAACAATTTGTTCCCATCGAATTAATTTCACAATCAGAATCGGACTGAGATGAGAGGTCTTATCACATACTAATAAGAAGCAAATTGGGAAATATTTTGTTAACCTCAACACGTTTTAAACATTGAATGTCATGAATTTATGACTAAATAAACAATACAAAATGAATAAAGCTAGTAATAATTCAAATAAACTAGACAAATTCTTAACAAGTTGAATTCAAACAATAAAAACATTATATAAACATGTTAAATTCTTTCAGCTCCAGCTATTAACCCAAAAACAAATGCCACGGAGACTCCTGACTATGAGTTCAATCTGTGGACTCGGCCCGACTGCGCGGGCACGGAATTTGAAAATGGAAACAGAACATGGTTCTACTTTGGGGTGCAGGCTGGGGAGCCTAATGTATTGGTGAGTGAGCTTATAAAATTCAGTACATTAACCCTACTGACAGTTTTGATATTTTATTAAAAATTACAACATAACTTCTATGTAAAATGTTTCTTTCTCATGTCATTGTAAATTTTACACAACATCATTTCAAAATGAACTTTATTATATTAACTTAACTTAACTTAAATCCCTGTGTGTGAGTGTTATCAATGATTAATAAATTAATCATATATTTTTAGGTGCGGCTAAATCTAATAAACCTAAACAAACAAGGCAAAATGTATAACCAGGGCATGGCTCCAGTCACGCGGACATTGCCTGGGAAGCCACAATGGGAAAGAATAAGAGATCGTCCAGTTCATTCAGTAAGTGCACTTGCTACACCATTAAATGTAAAAGTTTGTACTGTTTGTGAATTATTTTTTACACAGAGATGCCTTTTCCTACTAGCAAATAGATCTACTCAGTTTATATACCTAGATAGATGATGGCGTGGTAAAAACTATATTTAGTCAGTCAGTTAGTTTTTCAATGAAAATATATTAATAACATATTTTTTCCTTGAACAAAAAATCATTATTGATGAATAATGATTTTATTTTTTTATTTTTATGACAGTATATCAAAGATCTTATAAATAAGGTTATGTTAAACTCAATTTTAACTTAATATAAAAAACATGTATTTTGTTTTTTAGTGGAAGACAAATTAAAAGTTTGAAAATTTTAGTCTTCCACCCTGAATTTATTGAAGCATTTTCTGTTATTGAAGCATTTACTATTTTTGAATGATTTGTGATGGAAGCTGAATGATATCAATTGGTTGGATCATTTGTCCTAACATAACCAGATTGAAAGGTTAATTATGTTACCTAACAGACAGACGACAACACATTCACCCTGAGCTTCAAATACCGCACAGCAGAGAACATGAAGGCGACTACATTCTTTGCGTTCACATACCCTTTTTCGTTTGCGGAACTACAAATCGCTCTCAACTCGATCGACATGAAGATGCTCCCGCTGCCGCCACCTCAGTCTCCGGACGATATCTACTATTACAGGGAGTGCCTTATATACTCTCTAGAAGGTACGAATTTAATTAATTTTCTTCTACTTATTGTGATAGACCCTACAATAACAATAGGGAGGAGGAGGAGGAGGCTGAGGATGCTCCAAGCGACTAAATTGTATCGCGTTCTTAACAAACAACAAAAATTATAAAAATCATTCTGTGAGCTGTTGATTGGCTGAAAATACTATCAACAAATCAAATTAAATTTGACCTATCGCGCAAGCTAATAAGCATGGAAACCTCAAATCTGATACGAATTTACAGTAAAATGCATTTTGTACTTTTTCTGATTGACCACAGATTTCCTTTATGATTAAGGGAACATGAGTGAAGTAAAACATTTTTCATGATAGGAACTTGCTCGTCATTTGGGCCTTAGATTCTGAATATATTTAGCTGTGGCGCCTGTGTTCCAAATTACATAGGCAAGTTTAAATGGATGCGCCTTAGTTGTTTGTTCGAAGATTTAACATCATTAAATGTTTTTAGGGAGGCGCGTTGATCTACTTACAATCACTTCACATCACGGTATAACAAATGAGAAAGAAGAGCGACTAAGAAATCTATTTCCAGAGAATCAAGATAGGCCCTGCAAGTTTCAAAATAAAAAGGTATCAATAGATGGTTCATATTGCAAAAATTCAAATAAATAAATAGAAAGAGATGATTTTTTAAAATTTTATGTTTAATCAAACGTTGAAAACTTTACAAAGATTGGCAATTGAGTCTGAAAGCATTATTGTTCGACATTTAACCCTAGAAATTTCATCGCAACAGATAATCTTCATATCGGCCCGAGTGCACCCCGGCGAGACGCCTTCAAGCTTCGTATTCAACGGCTTCCTCAACCTGTTGTTGAACCGAAACGACCCGATCGCGATCCAGCTCCGCAAGCACTACGTGTTCAAGATGATCCCGTTCTTGAACCCAGACGGAGTCGCTCGCGGCCACTACCGCACCGATACGCGGGGGGTTAACTTGAACCGAGTCTATCTTAACCCGTCGCTCGTGTACCATCCCACCGTGTATGCGTCGCGGGCGTTGATTCGGTAAGTGAGCGATATAAATACGGTAACATCACACGTTAAGATGATCCTAGGAGTCACGCGCGGCCACTACCGCACCGACACGCGGGGGGTTAACTTGAACCGAGTATATCTTAACCCTTCGCTCATGTACCATCCCACCGTGTTTGCGTCCCGGGCGTTGATTCAGTAAGTGAGCGATATAACTACGGTAACATTACGTGTTCATGATGATCCAGTTTTTGAACCTAGAAGAGTCGCTCGCGGCCATTACCACTGGGGGTTAACTTGAACCGAGTATATCTTAACCCGTCACTCGTGTAACATCCTGTTAAATAATAAATAAATAAATGCGCCAGACAATCAATCACCTGGTCTCTAAGGTTTCCTCTTGTACTATGAGCACCAGACGACCGATACTAAATGGGGGCGTCATCCCAGCACACCCAGACCGAAGTCAATTTAGAGAAGTTCGCTTTCCAATTTGATCCGACCGGGCATCGAATCCGGAACCTTTCGCGCTTTGGCCGCCTACCTTAGCCACTGCGCCACCGAGGTCGTCGATTCAGTATAACATCTCATACCGAATCGACGACCTCAACAGATGAGATAAGAAATAAGCGATCAAAATATGAAATCGTATTCGTATAATAAATAATAATAATAAATATTGGACAACATCACATACATTGCTCTGATTCTGTGGTAAGTAGCTGCACTTGTGTTACAGAAATCAGAAACAACGACGGTACCACAACACCCAGACCCGAGACAATATGGAAAAGTTCGTTTCCCATATTGACCCGACCGGGGATCGAACCCGGAACCTCAGAGATGGCGCTCGCCAAAGTCAGGCCCGCTTGCCTCTCGGCTACGGAGGTCGTCAAATACTAGAACAGTATCTATACCTAAGTGGGTTCCGACTTGTTCTTAGCGCCTTAATTCACGACCAATCATGGTAGTATTTTATAAACACTTAAGCGGAACTCCAATCTATTTAGTTATTCGAATTAGCCCGAGATCATATCTGGTCTAAACAGTCCTGATAATACTAGGTATACGATGATTTTGTATGAAAGTGTGAACTGCCTATAGTCTGATATAGATATAGTCACTGTTTCCTGTAACAGCATCGTAAACTTATCCCGGAGCCAATATGTCGGGCGTTTCTACTACCGCACTCTCGGTAGAACATTAAGTGAAATAACTAACGACTTCGCTAAATTAGCGAAAGCAATATCGCGTGTTTATGGGATGCAATAACGCTATTTTATTACCGTTCTAAGAACCTAAAGCTTATGGTTAACTGCAGGTTAAATCTATTTGTTTCTGACCTAATGGACGTTATGTGCGAATCTGATGCGGAATATTACAGCTTCGTTTGAAATGTTGCTTTAAACCTAGTTTTGTGAAGTAAAATCTGAATGGTAGTGAAATGGGTCATTGAAATAAATGTCTTTGAAAACAATTTTCTTCATTAAGCGAAACTATTGAAACTACTTAGTTAAAGTAGCCGTAATACTTAAAGTAGTTTTTATCGTCTCGGCGCTTAGCTGTGTCTTAAGCTATAGATTCCACTAGCGGCCCGCCGCAGCTTTGCTTGCGAACCACCGTCCCCGTTTTTTCCACATTTTTCACAGGCTCTTGGCCTATTGCTTGCAACGAGATGTAAAATAGCATGAAACCTTCATCAATGAATGGATTATGCAACACAAACTATAATAATATTTTACTAGTTCCTGAGATTAGCGCGATTGACGCCGACCTCCGTAGCCGAGAGGCGAGCGAGCTGACCTTTGGTATCGCGCCGGGTCAATATGAGAAACGAACTTTTCTATGTTGTCTCGGGTCTGGGTGTTGTGGTACCATCGTTGTTCTGATTTTTGTATATAACACAAGTGTTTAAGCTACTTACCATATAATCAGACCAATGTATGTGATGTTGTCCAATATTTATTTATTTATTAGCGCGATCAAACAAACAAACAAACTCTTCAGCTTTATAATATTAGTATAGATTCTCATGGCTTAGCATGGGAGTTTTAGGGATGTATCCCAGTTGTCCCCTCTGGCGTTGTCCCCTTGAGGGACAACTGGGATTTTTTTATAAATGTCTCCCAGTTGTCCCCTCTACCCTGCGACAAGGGGGACAACTGGGACTTTAATTTTTAGACGTCCCAGTCTCCCTCACTTGAGATGTCGCCGTATAATTTTGCTAGAAGTGACAAATAATATAGCACTTTTTAGATTTCATATACCACTGGCTCGGATTATGACGAAGAGTGTCTAATGAGGAACAGGAATAGTTAATTAAGAGAAAAATGATGATGTTAGGTATAGTTTATTATTTTATGTAAAATATAACGAGTACAACAATGTTTTCATTTAACTATACTCGGGTAAAATAAACTTTTAAGTAAAGGTAAAATTAACAACTACCTTACCTTTAAACTGGGCTCTTTATATTAAAGAACTATATTTTACACCCCCGACTTCACTCAGAAGTTAAAAACAAATATTTCGGTAAATAAATTAGAAACATAAAGTAGCTTAGTTCAAGATGACGCCTCCCGCCATTATAAAAGTATTGTTTCTATCCCTTTCGCACATGTAAACTTAAAAGTAAACAACTCAGTTTGTCGATGCAACGTGATTTTACCACGATCGCTCATAATGCCATGGAACGTAAATGTCATTTTTCCATGGCGGATTTCTTGAGGGAATTTCTGGAGGGGGTGTTTTTGCTTGGAATAGTACATGCAAAAATGAACTTTATTTGTATATAGCTAGGTACTATGATTGATCGGCTCGGTCGTTGTACGACAGCAAAGCATTAAGGAATTTTCCATTTCTTATCAGTGCATTCCTAACAATGTCAATAGCAAGTGCTTCATGTAGTTCGGGTTCAGATTCATTAGTGTTTATCAAAAGGCAACATGGAACTGTTTTACTTCGAGCAGGTCACCAATACTCAAGGGGACAAACGCCAGAGGGGACAACTGGGATACACCCGATATTTAAAAAATTAAGTCCCAATTGTCCCCTCCATCGGTGAGACGGGGGACAACTGGGAGATCTTTATAAAAAAATCCCAGTTGTCCCTCAAGGGGACAAACGCCAGAGGGGACAACTGGGATACACCCAGTTTTAGGATAGTCTTCACTCTCCCTAGAAGGGGAACTGAAGGGGGGGGGAGACTCCCACAGATACTGCTGCCTTCCCCAAGTCAGAGGTACGATGCTCCAATGTATTCCACCCGGTGTTTTAATCATTCATGTTTTTCGTTATCTTTCACAGGTATTATCATTTCGGCAGTGAAAAAGAAGACCTCTGTGAAGACAGCAAAAGTTTCACTTCCCGAAGCATTCAGAACATCAGCGAAAGTGCTGAGGTAGGTTATATACTGATATTGGTTTCCGTAATATGAGTGTTCAAGCTACTTAATGTTACATCAGGTGAATAATTGTGATGTTGTCAGTTATTTCGAGGCGAAGTTAATATCCAAGAATGTCATCGCTCAAGCTTAGCTTACATATAAGTCATGGTCCTAGTATTTTACATCGCCTTTTTAACATTTAGGAACGCATTTTGCCAAAGTTTTTAAATTTATTTTTAAAACTTAAATTCTTCTAATTGTCATTCAATCCCTATGACTCGATACGATTTAACCAGGTGATTTTGTATTGTATCTAGAATTCCGGGTTTTGATGAGTTTGAAAAAACCGTCGCCAGTCAAAATTAAATCATTTATGAGTAAATAATAAAAGTCGTAATGCTCAATTTCCATCTAAATTCATTCTAATGAACGTTTTCTGTATCACTAGCTGTTAGAATCGAAGAAGAACACGAAGAAAGCTTCGAACACGTCAACGTTCAAAGGCAACGAGTTCAAGCGCGAGAAGTCTGGCAAGTCCGTCACCAGCACCAAGTCTTCCACCACCATCAAGCAGCCTTCCAACTCCGACAGCATGAGGAAGGAAAGCAAGCTCCTCACTGGGGAGGCTGCCAACTTGGCTGAACAGGTACACTGACTAGATATTTACTGCTATATATAAGACTTTACTATCTTTTAGCTTTCTTCTATTCATCTAGCAGACTTACATATTAGGCTACCGATTCGGCTGAATAGGTAATCTAAAAACTTCAGGCTCATATCATTTTATGTACAGTTTTTTTTTCGAGCAAAGGTACGTTTCACCGAACATCGTTTTGGCCGAACCCTACAAAGTTCTATGATTCGGCGAAACGATGTTCGGTGAAGCCTAGTGTCAGTCGAAAAATATTCTGTTAAATTATATGAGTAGACCCAAAAACTATTAATTTTATGTAAAATAAAATAAACTTAGTTTTTTTTATTATTATTTAAGTATCGGTCTAAGTCACAACATTTTCTTAGGTCCATAAAACACCATCCATTACAAAATAACGTAAATATTTTGAGTAAAATCCTAGCGGTTTCGCACATGTACATATTCTGTACATGGACATATACACCATATTCTGGTGAATATACAAAGATTTTATTCTTACAAACCTTCTGGCAATTACAAATGAAACAAAAAATGAATTATCCTATTTAGTGTTCTGTATAGTTCTGAAGCTATATGCGTACATACAATTTGGAGATTCATTTTTATTTGTACAGATTTGTATTTGCAAAATAAATGATTGACAATGGAGAATATAAAAAAAACTAGACTCAAAGTTCAAAATAGCAAAAAGACTAAGCAGAAAAAACATTTATTATTAGTTTCAAATATACTTCATAAAGTTTTTTGATTCATTGTTCTGATACTATAAAAATGGTCGTTTCAAAGTATAACATTTTGTAAATAATATTACTTTTGAAATAAAAGTGTTCATGACATCGAAGTCAAATCGATTGCGGTATCTAGAATCAGTAAAATTGATGGTGGTAATCCTTTGTTGTTCAATATCCAAGCTTATCTGGTTCATTGGTGGAACCACTTAGTGAAAATTGCAAGTTCTTATCTAAAGCTCTCTAAATTAGAAAAGTTGATACCTACAGACATTCGTTAAATTCATGGAACTAGTATGATTTTTCCATATTCTCCAAAACTGATTCCTCTAGCCGATACTAGATAAAAGTCCAACTAAACTTAACTAAATAGAGTCCTAGAAACTGTATGCAAATAGATGTGATTGTTTAAAGATATTTGTTAATTACAAAAAATAAATGAGGTTTTCATTTTATCTTCTTCCACCTTAAAAAAGCCTTTCTTAAAATAATCTCCTAAATTACGTTAAAGTAGAAAATGCTTTTGTCATCCAGAATATATATTAAAATGATCCTCAATAGCAGTAAGTAGTTTTGTTAGTATTACTGTAAACTATTCTAACATTATATTAAACTAATCAAAACCAACTGCTTATTTGTTTCCATCCGTTTCTTTATCCAAGCAATGAGTTCCCATGTGGACATGGGAACTCATTGTATTGGACACACTAGTACTATAAAATGAAACACAAAAAAAAATTAACACATTAATGTATATTAATATATCATATATAAAGTATATTATTCACATTGTCGATCTCTTTATCTCCAGAAATCAGAACACTAAAAAACATAGAAGCATTTCCCTTGAAAATGGCACCACAAAAAGTAAGGCACGGTGGGCGTGGTCTTAAAATTAAGCTAGCGATGGTACACATACCGTTTCCACAGACGCAGCGAGTTACAGGCGCAGACCAATCACGGCGCGTGTTTCGTCCCTTTCTATGTGACGTGACTAACGAACGTCTATTTGTCGACCTAAATGCATTACCCTTAAATTTTTTTCAAGTGTCGATAATTTATCACTACCTAAGTATATTGCGAATCTATTGCTTGTGTGCTTTACATTTGTGTGTGTTTTGGTGCCGATATTCGATTGAAGTTAGTATGAGGGGAATTCTTCGAATTTTTTTATCGTTCACTGCCAGCAACGAATTCCGGTTGCAGGTATACGACATGAAACTCCAAGAGATGCCTTCCCAAACGTCTGATGCGTCTTCGAAGCCGTCCAACACGAACGTGCCGGAGACGCCGTCGCTGCTCAACGACAACCTGCTACGCACCTGTCTGGGGTCCAACGTGCATCTCAGTACAAGCGAAGAGCTCAACTTCCACGGGTCTAACCCGCTGCGCCCGCTGAGAGACACGCTCAAGAACAGCATCAGCCTCTTGATGGAGTCCAACACGTCTGTCACTGGGTGAGTAAAGTGTTACATGAACGAGTTTTGAAACTAGAGATGCAACGGATATCCGGTTGCTATCCGGTATCCGGCTTATCCGGCCATTATTTTACTATCAGGCCCAATACCGGATAGTTACGCACTATCCGGCCGGATACCGGATAGTGATGCTGTTTGGTAATTAACTTTGAAAAATGGTTAGTATACAAGAAAAACTTATATTCAGCAAATTAGGCGAGCGCACGTGTACTGCACACGAAATAGTAACGCACAATGATTTAATAAAACTCGTTTCTTGGCTAGAAAACGGTTCGCGCAAACCCAACATAATACGCTAAAACCTGGACGACACGCCCGCCGACAAACTAATATTTAGGTATCGTTTGGCCGGCCAAACAACTAACCGTTGCATCTCTAGTAATTGAAGTGTCTCAGCTAGCTGTGAGCTCACTGGTGGTGGATAATAGCTTTTGCCATAGGCACTTGGGAGTGAAACGACCTGGAGGGCAGCTGCTTCTTTCTGCAAGGATGTTTTAAGGAGGCAGGAAAAAAGAGAGCGGAGGACAGTTTGCCCCTCCCCCCGCGTGCCACAGACTTCTGCGGCGCGACGGCAGTACATCCGCGCTCTATCACCGTCTAAAGAGCGGCCAGCTGATGGTGTGGGGGTACTTAAGTTGGCATTGCATAAAAAAACATTATTTAAGCTGCCTCCCACACAACAAACGTTATTTTACTACCGTTTTATACATATATAAAATTGGAATGATAACAATAGTGTCATACGGCCATTTTTTTTGCACATTATCTTTAAAATATGATTTTTCTAATACTCAGTATCTTGATAAATAAAATAGTGACCCCACAGTGTGCTATCTGCATAGAAAATCAATAAAGGAATCATATTTCGACAAGTATTTAAAAATAGCTCAGTTGACTAGCCAGTCAACACCCCTATTGTACTCCATTCGTACACGTGTCCGACTGACATTTGACCGGTTGTTTTAACGAGATTGTAATCAGCTAAGATGTTCAGGGACAGCTCGCTGGGCGGCAAGGAGTCCCGCGTGTCCAACGTGCGCATGGGCTGGTGCCAGGAGTGCCGGCGCGCCGTCAGCAAGCTCGAGGACACCATGCCCGGCATCGCCTCCATGGTGCCCGGGTATAATGCTTCCATGGTGAGTGTGTAAATCTTTAACTCTAACACAATGAACACGGGGTGTTATAAGTTTTACTTGTCTGACTGTGTATGTATCTGTCTATGGCATCGTAGCTCCCGAATGGATGAACCGGATTTATTTGTTTTAATGGAATTCGGTTCAAGATAGTATCTAATAAAACGTGTCCAGGTGGAATGAACGCATGAGAAGTAGTACATTATGTCAAATATCAAATCCAAGATGCACTAACATAGATCTGTCGAAGTTTAAAAAAAATAGCGATAACAAATCTCACTAGAGTTATATTAAAAAAAACCAATGGTGTTTCAGTTTTGACAAAAATATTTGTGACACCGATATGAAGGACAACCTTTATACCTACCAACGAATAAGATTGGTGGAAACTTTTTAAGAGTCGTCTATAGAGAAGATTCTTAAAAAGTTTATTTTTTATTTATACCTCTATAGGTATAAATAAAAAATGTACTCTTCTACCGGTTCTGAAGACACCGGTCTTCCCGGTATTTATATGCCCATACATTACGTACCCATACAATACTTTATATTTACCCGTCGTCCTATAAAGTTCCTTCCTCCATTAATCCTGTCGATTACCCAGCTGCGGCATGACTCCATCGTGCACCACAACATAGACGAGTACAGGGAACACCAGAAGCAGCAGTTCGACGAGCAATCAAGAATTGTATGTGCACTGACATCCTATATCCTTATCCATATTATCCTTTCGTGAAGTTGTAGTTTTTTTATCTACTGTCAAAATTTTGCTGAGACTTTGCACCACCCTTATGCCGTGGGCATAAGAACTTTAGTCGAACTGGAATTGTTTATCGCGATATGCTTTTGACCATACATAGTAGTATAAAGCGTAATGAAGATTATATTACTTATATTAACACTAGCTGTTGCCCCCTACTTCGTTCGCGGTATTTTGGGGAAAAAAGAATCTAATATTTTAATTTAGTTTCTCATCTATCTTTCTACCATATTTCATACACATGCCTTAAGTATTTTTCGCGTATAAGACCGACAAACATATTTAGATCCAGATGTATGGGTGATACTACAAATTTTCACATTTATGATATTAGTAGCATATGCGGTCGTTTAGTTGCTGAAAACCTCAGTACCCTATCGTATTAAATTAACTGTCTTTTGAACTCGCTTAATTACGTGGAGGTTCAATGTGATAAGGTTGGTGTGATGGAGACTGTGCCTAAATATCTCAATTATGTATCTTAAAACTTCCCCCGTACTCAGTTCTTTTAGTAGTATGTATAATTTGTGTAAAATTTATAATTCAATCAATTTTCTCTAAAATTATGCAATCTCGCTATTGTTACAGATGCAAGAATCGGATTCAGGAGTGAAGGACGACACTGTTTATTTCTGCACTAATTGTTTTAAGAAATACGTCATAACAGAATACAACGAGGAAGTCGTAAGTACTTCGATCAATCATAAGATTTATGGTTTAGGTTTTTTATATAATACCTAGAATAACTCTTTATTGCTTGACAATGGTTTTCACAATTTTTTTATCAACATTAACCCATACGAAGCATGCAATACTGTCGTAAATTAAACAATTTGTTCAAAATTCGAATTCTCCAATCATAACTTTTACTGCAAGTTCGTGAACTACGTAATTGCGTAGTTCACGAAGCGGCAGCGTAGGTGCTTATTGTTATTACAATTAACCTAAAAAATTACGAACTATAGGCAACAAATCACAAAAGTACTCAAAAGGAGCCATCATATAGAGGTGAGAGCCTTCTGCGCTCCCTCTAAAGTTGATTCAGTATGGAAACTCATGTAGCTTCGTCGCAGCCATCATCGATAGTCAGGCAAGAAAAAAAAAGTCGTAGAGTGCCGTGTAGCTGAAATTTCAATGATAGATTTTTCCAATTTTTTATAGTGCTTCACTAGCGAACTTTTTTTTGAGCGTGCTGTTCGTGCAGCGTGATCGTGGGTTCGAGCTCTACACCGCAAGGGTTAATTTTTTTCTGGTTCTGTAAGATATTATATAATGTTGGTGATGTTGGCAGAAGGTGTGCGAGGCGGTGTCGACGGCGAGCGTGGCGGTGTCGGCGGGCGACAGCGGCGAGCCGCACGAGCCCCCGGTACACTGCACACGTTGTTACGAGACACTATTCATGTCATCGTACCGCTTTCTTTTTTTTCTAAACAATGGAAAATATACACCTGAAAGAGGTGACGGCGTGAGTAGGAATACTGCCCAGAGAAGAGCAGGAGTAGCCACTAAAACCCATAGTTGGACCTCGCTTATTATAATATGTTAGTGTTTTGGGAATTCGGGTTAACCACAACAACGTTATCGTATTCCTAAATTAAATCCAGGATCTTATGGAGTACGCATTTGAAGTTCTTTTTTACGGCATTTATATTATTATCTTAAAATTATTTGTAAACGGTCTTCCCTATTCATTTGTATAATACGAACTCACAAATAAGCTAATTTAACAGCTTGTTCAACAGGTCGTATACAATAAAGCAACAATACATTACCCTAGATAATGTAAAATTTGACGATAATTGTGCTTTCTAGTCTAAAAAACTAATTTAGAGACAAACCTACTCAGTAGTTTTTGCTTGAAATACTAAAAAATATCTTTCTCTATTATACAGTAGAATTCTTCAGTACGTTATTATACACCTGTAATATTAGATACATACAAGTTTAGCCGAAGATTTTTTTCATCATCTTTGTAAGCATATCCTCCTTATATCCTCTCCCCCAGCAGCAGCCCCTGTCGCCGAAGGAGGCGGAGAAGCCGAAGTCCCCGCTGAGCGCCAAGCACAAGAAGAAGCCGCCGCCGCCCGGCCCGCCGCCGCGGCCGCCGCCCAAGGACCCCGAGGGAGGCCTGTTCCTCTACATCGACCTGCACGGACACGCCTCTAAGAAGGGTACCTTCAGCTACTTTTAATGCCTCTTGTTCATCACTTGGCGGCATAAGCTCTGACCTAAGCCAGTTCCGTAACTACAAATAGAAAAACCGGCCAAGTGTACTCGTACTCGCCCGTGAATTAAAGTTGATTGAAATAATTTGCGGTTTACGATTAATGACATATTAAAAAAAAAGTACTCGTTAGATCTCGTTGAAACCAAATTGTCGGTGGAAGTTTGCACAGTAGTATGTGCAAAAAAAATGTTACTACAAATAAATTCGAAATTATCAACAAGGTATAAATAACACTTTTTTATTCTTGTGCGCTATTATAAATAATTATTTTATAATTTATTCTTCCACCAAAAAAATGTTTGTTTCACCAAATATTCCTGATTGTTCACACAAAATATCTACTAAGCATCTTAGTACTAGACCACCAATTAAAACAGTTTGGTAACTTTTATATTACTCAAATAATTATTAAAGCACAAATAATGCATTTTGTAAAATAATACCTACATCTAAGAATTATATTAATTGTACTGAAAATCTTTATTGTACTCAAAAACGCCCCCTAATGTGTTTGTGCCCCTATGGCAGGCATCTTCATGTACGGCAACCACTTTGAGGACCTGGAGAGCTCTGTGGAGTGCATGCTGCTGCCGCGGATCATGTCGCTCAACAACCTGCACTTCCACTTCTCGTCGTGCAACTTTACCGAGAGGAATATGTATCTCAAGTACGTTCGCTTTTACTTCTGTATTATTGGTCTGCTGTGATTCTGTTGACATGGTAAAGCTAGGTGTTCAAACTTCAAAGCACGGATTAAGGGGAAGATTTGGTAGAATTCGATGAAATTTTGATTTTTTTATAGGGCTTAGCCCTTTTAAAATTTGCTTCAAGTTGTTGAGGTAAGTTTTTTCGGTCAGTTTAATGGTTGGTTGAATTCGACGAAGAGAGAAAAAGACGTGTGGCACTCGGGGACTGCCGCGGTAAAGCTATTGCATAGCATTTTGTATCAACTTATGCAATTATAATTAAATTAATTAATTATTTTTCGTAGAGTCGTACAATACGTCTAATCGCACGCACACTACGCCGTGTCGAAGACTGCCGAACTGAAACGACGTTAGACGATGCACGGCCTTCAAGCCACACCTCCTTGCCCGTCGGAGTAGGGAGCGTGAGGTTTTTTCATTACGGAATATCTGGATTCGGTCCCCGCGCCCCAGGCCCGCGATAGAAGCTATGCAATAACTTACAAAGTGTCCTTCTGGGTTTCGCATCTTGTCGCGATGGGGAGGCTTAGTAACCCTGTGGTACGGTGCGTTTGATTCTCCGTGGCTGTTGTGGTTTCCACCGTTTTTCCCATGGCGCCAACCAAAGGCGATGAGAGCGTGGGGGGGGTTTTTAGTTCGGGTAGTCCCTGCCCCTTCTGGGCGGGGGAGTCCCACACACGCCGCTGTCGTCCCCACGACAGCGGTACGGTGCGCAAATGCATTCTCCCCCCCTCAAAAAAAAAAAAAAAAAACGGTGCGTTTGATTCTGCATGGGGTGAAGCCAGGACGGATCCCGAGGTGGGCTGCAGAGTGCAGGTGGCTTTTTAGGGCAAACCCACAAGAGTGGAGATGGATCACGGAGGTATAGGAATAATAAATAAATATTGGACAACTTCACATACATTGGTGGTAAGTAGCTAAAGCACTTGTTTCACAGAAACCAGAAAGAATGACGGTACCACAACACCCAGACCCGAGACAATATACAAAAGTTCGTTTCCCATATTGACCCGTCAGGGGATCGATTGGTGAAGAAGAGATTATACTATTTGCAGAGTGAACCAAGTAAAGTGTCTTCGTTGTCGCACATCCATACTAATATTATAAATGCGAAAGTAACTCTGTCTGTCTGTCTGTCTGTCTGTCCGCCTGTTACTCTTTCACGCCTAAACGGCTGAACGGATTTTGATGAAATTTGGTATAAGTATACGTTGAATCTCAAGAACGGACATAGGCTACTTTTTATTAGAAAATAAGGGGGGGGGGGTGGGGGTAATACCACCTTTGAAAGTTTATATGGAAAAATGTTTATTTTTGAAGTTAGAGACATGAAATTTGGCACAAATATAGCTCGAAACTTGGATTAAAATATAGACTACTTTTTGTTTTAAATATTAGAGGAGAAAGTGGTAAAACTGACCATGAAAGGATGTAGTCCACGCGAACGAAGTCGCGGGCACAGCTAGTTGTCATATAAATTAGCTCCACTAAAGCGCGCCTCAAGCGACTTACCTATTTGCGACCAAGTCTATGTGAAATATGAAAATGCATACGGAAATTATTAACTAACTGTAATTGTTGTTCTTTGAAGTAAAAGTGGTTTTCCAGCGTTACAGCGTTACGTATGAGGGGTTAGCAGCCCATTCGTGATTTTACTGTCACCCAAGAATATATTGAGGCATGGTGTTGTCGCAGGGACCGTCGGGACGGCATGTCGCGCGAGGGCTCGGGGCGCGTGGCGGTGCTGAAAGCGACGGGTCTGGTGCGGTCGTACACGCTGGAGTGCAACTACAACACGGGCCGGCTCGTGAACGTGCTGCCGCCGTCGGTCCGTGACGTGCCCGGCGCCGTCACGGCCGCGGCCGCGCAGACGCCGCCCAAGTACACGCCGCACATCTTCGAAGAGGTAAACCCGTTCCAGGTTTGTGTGCGTGCTGTCCATCACGTAGTTAGACTTGCCGCCCCCCACCCCCCCTTATTCATCGCTCTAGCGGTGGTGGCGATACTGGAATCTTGATTCGCTCCTCATGACGTTACCACTGATTGCCTTGGACTTTACGCGCGCGTGCTGGAACCCTCTGGTAGGTTTTGTAGCCCTAGGCCGTTCTAGACAAAGATACATACAGCAGCATTAACAAAACTAAATAAAACCCCTTTCTAAAAAAATTTTTTGTTATAATATTAGTTTTGTTTCTAAAAAAGTGTTATTTTTGGCAAAAAAAACAAATATTAAAAATCTACTTATACTAATTTTATTAGAGACCATTTCTAATTATTTTTTTGTTTATTGGATTAAATGAATAAGGGGGGTGAAAACTAGCATTGGCACAAATAAATGTATGGTAAATTATATTTAGATTGTTAACTAGTTCTAGATCCATAACTTGAATCACAAAATTAAACATTTGACAGATTCTATATGTCTGAATTCGTAGATTTCGAAACAAGAAAAATATCATTAAAGATTAGGTACCGTTCTGTAGTGAACTCCATTTCTTGAATAGTTATTTCGTTTTTGTGCAATTTACATGACAAACAGACTTTAGTTTTAATATTTGTAAAAAGTTAACTTCAAAAATGAGAACTTAAATGCCGCCTTTCAGGTAAGACCCTTTCGGCCAAAGAATCTGGAGTTTAGCGAGATATCGCCCGGCGAGGTTTGTCTGAACCTACTATTCAATTATAACGAACCCTGTAAATATATACTAAAGATATACAAAAAGTAGTTGATAGAATATACACATGCAGCGCTTCCTAATTTTAAAACCATTACTTAAAAATATGGGTTGGAATATTTATACACAATGACCAATTTTAAATTAAAACACTTAAGATTTTTTAAATCAACAAACAACAGTAGTATTGGATTGTAAATAATTTATTAATACTCCAGATTTTTTGTGTTTACTTTTTTGTTTTGACTTTTGATTCAAGATTCACCAATGTAAGACATAGTAAGAATAAAATAATTTTGCACAATTTGCACAAGCTTATATCTCTATGTAATGTATTTACCAAAATTAGTTAGTTAGATTTAACTTTGAAAGATTACGAAAGGTTTTCATTTTGCCTTTTAGAAATGGCAATTGTGAAAGCGATTTAAGCGTAACCCCACACTAGCGTTCTTTAAGCGTCGACACCCACGCAACTCTGACGCGACGCCGACGCGACGTCGACGCAACGCTTGCGCAGCGGCGCGGTCGAAATGACGAACGCCAGGACTGCGCTCCACAGGCGCCGCGCCGGCCCGACGCCGCAGCAGCGTTTATTTTGACAACAGTACAATGATCAACTCAATTGTTTCGGCCCGACCGTGTTTTAGAATCAGTAGGTAGAAGACTTTTTGGCTGATAGCAAATATGGATGTAGCTTAAAATACTAACTCATATTGCCGAAGAAACCCATTTTCAATTAAGTACTTTTAGTTTTCGAGAAAATAAATGCTAAAGTTGCCTATTCGGGCCATGTGTCAAATAAGTAAAATATATTTTTTCCTTTACAAGTTGAAAGCATTAATTTATCACTGCAATATAAAACATTATATTGTGCGTTATTCAAATCTTACATTTCCATTTTCGAAATAACTGTACATGACGTCAGCGCGGCGCGACGCTCGAACGCGATGTGCAGAGGACGCCCAGCGCAAGCGCCGCTCAAACGCCGCGCCGACGCTGGGCGGGCGCCGCGTCGACGCTGAGCGGGCGCCGCGTCGACGCTGAGCGGGCGCCGCGTCGACGCAACGCCCAACCAACGCTAGTGCGGGGAGGTCGCCGGCAAGACGCTGACGCTCGAAAGACGCTAGTGTGGGGTCCCTCTAAGGCGTCGTAGCCTCGCACACATATCTGCATAGCATACGTAACAATGACGTCAGCGTATGGCATTGTCTCGTGCATTGTAAATAGCTGTAGCTGTGGGACATCCTCAGAGACCCTAATTGTCGTCTAGTTGTATTTATAATTACAACTAAACTGTACGAAAAAAATGCCTATTGACGAAGGCAACTTCTCCAAGTGCACTGTCTAGCTCTCACACAAAAAACAAATGTGTGAGTGTACAAGTAGCCTAAATACACAATCTTTATATTGTATTCACAGCTCAAAAGTTATATATGCGAATTGACCTCGGAAACTGTGTTTTATCACTCTCTTAACATAAACTATTAGACAGAGACAAAACATTACTTTCCGAATTGTAAATGTTTACTAAGTCGCGTGGTGCAGGTGGGCCGGTCGCTGGGCGCGTCCATCCTGGACCTGACGGGCGTGCACCCCAACTCGCGCATCCCGTGCTCGGAGCACCGCAACCTGACGGCCGTGCGCGAGTGGCTGCGCGCACACTCGCGCACCATGCGCCCGCAGGTACGACACGCGCACTCACGTCACTCACAGCATCCGCACGCACTCTCGCATCTATACGCACTAGACAAACAATATCCGCATTTAACAAACAACATCCACTCTAAACAAACAACATCCGCACTAGGCAAATAACATCCAAACTAGGTAAACAACATCCGCATTAAGCAAACAACATCCACACTAGGCAAACCACATCCGCACTAGGCAAATAACATCCAAACTAGGTAAACAACATCCGCATTAAGCAAACAACATCCACACTAGGCAAACCACATCCGCACTAGGCAAATAACATCCAAACTAGGTAAACAACATCCGCATTAAGCAAACAACATCCACACTAGGCAAACAACATCCGCATTAAGCAAACAACATCCACACTAGGCAAACCACATCCGCACTAGGCAAATAACATCCAAACTAGGTAAACAACATCCGCATTAAGCAAACAACATCCACACTAGGCAAACCACATCCGCACTAGGCAAATAACATCCAAACTAGGTAAACAACATCCACACCAGACAAACAGCATACGCACTAAACAAACAACATCCGCATAAAACAAACAACATCCACACTAGGCAAACAACACCTGCAGTTCGCAAACGACACCACACTCGATAAAATGGTATACACACCCTGTAAACAATTATCCTCGAGTGACTGTAAGTCCTAATCTATCCGGCTCCATGTAATATTACCGGCATTTTATGGGTCTTATCCACATTCACATACACATACTTTTATGTATTTACAATCGAAGCAAAAAATCAATGTTGAGATGTTATTGTGATAAAATGTCAACATATTTTTCACAATAAAAAATGTGTTTATTAATGCTTGCTTGATCTTCAATCAGCAAAGCATAAAGTAAAATTTACATTTTGTAGAATATTTTTTTCTAACCGCCCGACCGAATATATTATTATTCATACATTTTAGTGTCAAAATTATCTGAGAGCGATAAAACAGTCCTCAGATACTTCGTAATATTTGATTCTTTCAAACATTGACGTTGTATGTTTTTTTTTTTCAGAAAATTTCAATTTAATGAATCTCTTGTGTTGTAACTATTTTCTTTAATTTTCAGTGATAAACTACTAATTAAACAAACAACACTACCTACATGTAGTACGTAATTGTCGGGGTAAGAATATTATGAGTGAATCGTGTTGTCCGAACTCAATGCAATAACTTCATACATCTAGATGTACTAATACGGACGTGATGTCACCACGTTGCCATCGAACAGTATGATTTATTTGTTTTATAACGGCTTTTCACTTGACGCTGCGTATTAACGTGTACGTATTATACTTGAAATATGGTCATAAGCTTACCACGGTATACACCGTTAAATTTCAGTTCTTATGTTTGTGAGTTAAAGTCGGTCAAAATTTTCAGATGCTGTACATTGTAATTGCATCATATAAGCTGCCAAAAGACAGAAACTCGTTTTTATCGCGTTCTTATTGTTTTAATTAGTTTGATCATAACTTACACGAATACGCTGCGGCAAGTGAAGCGCCAACATTGGTTGAAACAATTAATCGGGTTCCACGAGTTGCGTTTCGTCCACAGCTGACGATGTCCCGGCTGCGGCCCAAAACGTCGTCGCCCACCCGCGTGCCGCTGTACGCGCGCTCCAAGGGCAAGGTGACGGACGAGCGCAAGGAGAACACGTACGTCGGCGCCAAGACGGACTCCGAGCGGCGACGCAGTCCGCCCGTGCTGGCCCAGCGCTCCGGGCACGACATCGGCAACGTCAGCCTCAAGTTCGGCAAGAAGGAGCCCGTCAAGACGCCCTCGCGCACGCGCTACCTCGCCGACAACGAGCCCAAGGCCAAGACGCTCTCCACCAAGCGCAGGAACATCCTCGCCATCCGCAAGCCCAACTCGAGCAAGACCCAGGTGGGCGGCGTCGGGAAGGCCAAGGCGAGCCGCCGCTCCGCCGACGACGCGGAGAGTCCGCGCGCCTCGCTCGTGTCCGCGAAGCTCTCCAAGAGGAGCTTCGCGCGGCCCGCCGTCCGCTCCGCCAACCGGTGCCGCGCCATGGCCTCCTCCTCCTCCGACGACATGCTCGGCGGCAGCTGGGAGGAGGTGGCGGGCGGGACCGTGCTCGGCGGAGGGCACGAGCCTCTGCCGCTGGCCGGCAAGCGCCGCCCCTTCCCCAACCCGTCGCCCTCGCACCTTAAGAAGATCCGCCTCAAGACGGCCTTGTAGCGGAGGCCGCGCGCCCGCCCCGCGCACAAGCCCTGACCCCGGGACTCGCTCCTGCGCTTCTCGACCTTCCACCTACACTCGGCACAGGGAGCGGTCGGTACTCTGTTGGATTCAATTTAATGATGTGTCCTTTGCAGGCTAAATGGAAACTATCGCGAGAGAAACATCCACTGTCCACTCGGTGAACCGTGCAAAGCGCCTTTCGAGTCTCATATTTCATTACTCATCCAGTTCTGCCGAGAAGCGCTTGCTAGTTTGATTGCCTAAACGACCGTGACGTTTTCGGTGGAACTGCGAAAAAGGAATTAAAAATATTATAAAGACGCAGTATGGTTCATTATGTCATGTCAATATTGACAACTGGCTAAGTGGAAAATCTCGTAGAAGTTGAATCCTTTAACAACGTATAATTAGTAGATTTTTCTTGCGCGATAGCCTCTAAAGGAATACACGGTTTGTGGGCGGCGTCAATGCGATATAATCTCCTAAGGTAATTGAGAAATCCTGTTTCTAAAAATATATCCTTAATGTTGTTTACATGTGTTCGTTTTACAATTACAAGATTGGATATGGGCGCGCGCGGCGACACCTTGCTGTCTAAATAAAAGTTCAACCAATTTTTTAATTGAACATAGCCAGTTATTTTAAACCTAACCAATGAGGACTATCATCCAAGAACAATCCGCAAGAGGGCATTACGTACGGTCCTACTGCTACGTGATTGGTGATTTAAATGTCACGGTGACATGTCTGTCAAGTCAATAGGTTTTATTGTAGTAATAATCACGTAGAAGTACAGCCATCACGTCTACGTATTACCATCTAGCGGATTTATAATAGGCGATAGTCCCCAGTATGTTGGTTTTTTTTTTAAACAATACTCGCGAGCAAAGATCTGAATCACCCACGTGTTTTTGAATAAAAAATAATTTGAAAGGTTATTTTAAATAGAACTTTAATTTACAAGAGTGTAAAAGCGCACTCATTCTTCATGATCTATTCTGGTTAAGGACTTTTGCTCGCAAGTGTGGTTATTAACCCTTAGCAGTCGGGTCTAGGAGGTAAAAATCTAATACGTAGACACCGAAATAGCGCCATTAATTACCAAGGTCCACCGTTTATAAGAGTTCTGCAATAGGAAAAGTTGGACAAGCTATTATTTCCTTCAGTTTTAAAACTGTCTCAAAACTTACTATTTTAGTGTCATGTGGCCCATGCAGGGGCGGAAGACAGTTTGCTGTCGTTTTGTAAATTATTTGTTGTTCGTATTTGGTGAGTTATCCGACTGATCTTCAAACGAAATTATTGTGTTCTATAAGCATAATTTTTGTGAAATTTTTGTAAACTAAATCCGTATCTACATAGTTTTTTACGTTTCTGATTTTATCTATACATTTTAAATATATGAATAAAGTTTCATATACAATTTTATAAATTATCGACGCTTTAAAAGACATTTTAAAAAATATATGTAAGTAATGTTTTAAATTTGTGGTATATGAATTGTAAAGTGTAACCAGATTATAAGTAGTGTGCTCCAGGAGCCATTTTTTTCAAAACTATTGATCTCATTTATGAAATTTAGCGAAAAGCCGGTTTTGCCCGTGTGCTCAGTTTCGAAAGCAAACATTTCTGTATCCATCCTAAGTTCGACACTGGTAAACATTGAACAAACAAAAAGCAAAAAGGTGGAAACAGAAATTTTTAAATGAGAAACACTGTTCGTGTGATAACATAATTATAGCTGTTATAATAATATTGTAAAGGTTCTTTTTAGAATAAATATTTTACTGTTAAAATATCACTTCACAAATAGTTAAGGCCTACGAGGGGCCCTCACTAGGACACCCATTAGAGTGCAATAATTTTATATAGAAGTAGCATGTATTCGTAACTCGTTTTTTATAAAAATTTAACGTATCTCTAAATTAGATATTTACATAAATTAAAAAATTTTGGATGTTGTGTGTAATATAAGATGTGTTTATCGTAGAAAAGCATAGTATGTATATTCTAAAATAGTAACTAAAACTATTTATTTATCTGAAAATATTAATATATGATTAAATAAAACATGAAATCTTTTGTTTTAATTGCAGCCCCAACAATTAAAGAGAATTCCACAATTTCCAAAAACATTTCCATTAATACTCAAACTCAAACAACGTTCAAACATCGTAAAAGGTTAACAACTGGGTTTGATCCATTTTATCACAGTGCCCCAAGATAGATAGATAGATGGATAGATACTTTATTGAACAGAAACATTTACAGAAATTGTTTTTACATACATAATCATGTACAATTTAGACGGTCTTATTGCTATAACGCAATCTCTTCTAGACAACCTTTAGGTAGAGAGGAAATAATAGACATCGAGAGAAACGGGTGCCGCCGTGAAAAACTTTTAAACGTCACTCAAAATTTACAATTTTTAAATAATTCGAAGGTTTGATAATTATTTTGATCTTATTAGGATTGGTTCAACTGGCACTAGTAAATTATCGGAATAATTAAAACAAGATCATTTTATTTCATATAAATTTTATTACAAATATTGTTTTTTTTTACTTAAACTGCAAATAATATACCAAAATAACATTGTCTAAGTAAAGCTGGAGAGCCAGCAGATGTTGATCGCAACTGATTATGGAAACGGCCCGTCTTCATGTATTAATTTAACATCGATGCGACGTACAGACGTACATCACACATAAATATTATGATGTATAGTACAATACGTAATAGTTAAACACAAAAAAAAATATTATTCATCAGTTAAGTTTGCAATGTAAAATTTACTGCTGGCATACATAATAATAACTTATTACACGTCTTGACGCACCTACTTATACAGATCGCGTCAATATTCGACAACTATATAAATAGATAAACATAAATGATATTGTGATAAAATAAGATTTTATGAAATTAGCGGCCTTCATGTTTGTGCACCAAACATTACAAATCAATGTTGCAACCATAAGTTCGTTACACACAATCGCAAAACTAAGCCTTAATCCATCTAGTTATTGAATTACTGATAAAGTTGCCGTAGATAGCCTGAAAAGTTAGAAATAAGGAAAAGTATGACAATATAGGAACAATGTTTTGTAACGATTATTGTACATGCTATTTCTAACGCAGACTAGCCGTTCCAACTCTAATGTTTCATAAAACAATCCGCTAAAACACAAAAAAATGATTGAAATAATTTACAAAAATATAACACTCGTCGTTTTTAGAAATATACAACACAATGAGCACTATTTTATAAATCGACGAAGTGGAGTCAATAATAATTAATTATCACTCGATAAAGTTGGAATGAGAATAAGATAATAAATATTGCAATTTTAATGTATTCGCTTAATACCACACGTTTCCGTGCCGGCTATCGTTGCTATAACAATAAGATATTTACTGTTCACACTTTTGTCGCTTCTATTCAAGAAACCTTGTCTGGAAAATACTATTTTCTCGGCCAAAAACACCATACAAGTAATACCAAATTATAATGCTTTGCACCATTACCTTATCTAAATAGACACAAATTTAAATGGTTTTTAAAACCTAAAGAACGTATCAGAGAGAGAAACCCCAAAAATTCTTTAGCCTTACGTAAATAAGATAGTTGAAAGTTTTACAGCCAAACAAAGAACACGAACATTACAGCCACCAGCCGCGACTCTCGCTAACTAGTGATGTTGCGCTACACCTGATCATTCGAGATTTATAAATGCTTTGTACTTTATCACTGATATTTATAAGTACGACATAAGTTCAGACTGCGGGGGTCATTCCTCGGGAAACAAAAACTTTGTATCAAATTGCATTTAAATTGATAACTCCTTTTATTTACAAATACAAAGGCGATCTCAATTATTGACTAAATACAAACTACTATCCATTATAGGTACATCAAACTGTTTTTCTCCACTCGTTGCTAGGTTACACAAAATAAGACCTACAAAAAAAGCAAGCTTTTTAGAGACATCAACTGTCTCATAACTGGGTCTTAAGTAAACCAACACAATGTTCAGGAAGATCTTAGCAATTAATGTGAATGTAATGACCTAGTAATACATTACTAGTAAGCGAGTTTAGGCAGCTTAGAATGCATTTCAACATACTACTACATTTTAATTAACGTAACTACTTGCTAATGACGTTACACATTTGCTAATATTATATCAGCAATCGTTAGTTTTATACCTACCGTATTAAATTTGGCATAGTTTTCCAAAAAGTGCACACAAGTTTAGGGTAGTCAAAGTTGATTTTCAATTCAACTTTATCTCAAAAACCGATATTTTAAAAGTTTTAACTCACATTTTGTAGTCACTGCAGATTAAAATTGATTATCTATATCATGTAGCCTTTTTAATAGCCTTATAACTGCCACACACAAGAAGAGTCTAGCCACTTAGCCACCGCTAGGAAGAATAAAAGCGAAACCAATTCACGTTATCGACGCACTGTACTTTGTCGCAATCATGACTAAGTAATAAAGATTTTAATGGTAATGAACTTAAATAACACTCCGTTTAATTGTTTTCATTTAACTCAAAGACAATGCAAGCAGTTACGTTAAATAAAATTCGGGCGTGTATTTGTTGCGGGGTGTAACCCACTATTTCTATGATGTATTTCCATTGATGGTAATACTGGGATAGTTTGTCCCACCATTTCTATTCCGACCAGTCAGCTTGCACCGGATTGACTATGTACTATTTTTAATGTCTAAACAAAACAGGTTTGAGCCGTTACCAAAGTTTCAACGCCATAAGAAAAATGTTGTAACAATTACACTTTAATCTATTTAGTTAACTCGTGACCGCCGTCACTGGTATCACGTAATTTGCATTTTTTGTCGACATAGAAATAGGGGGATAAAATTCTGAAAAAAAATACGATTGTCCCACATTTTCAATCGGTTATTTCCATAGAAATAGGAGGATACAGTAGTGTCACTGCCGACGCTCAGTCGATGTACTGCGCGAGCCAGCGGAAGCCCTCGCCGTAGCCCTGGCGCTTCAGCACCGAGCACATGAACAGCTCCAGCGGCCGCCCCGCCAGCTCCGACCGCGACACCTTGCCCTACAACCACACAACATGACACATCAGCTTTGGTTTTATCAATTGCTAGACATCACTCTTTTTCGCTCCCTACTTGAGCTTTCGCGGTAGCGGAAGGTTCTCACCCTTAAATGCGACTATCGTTAAATGAGTAAGACAGGGTATGCAGCTACTTTTAAATCTCAACATCAATTGCAAATAAATAGAGTTTGGTGCCGTTTTAGACATCCACCGGGTATTTTCTATAAGTTGGGGCTTCCGTGGCGCCGGTCGGGTTCAGCTCAGCCGGGCCAAACAAGGAGGCATATTAAGTTGCAAACTCTTCAAACAAGGAAGTTCAGTAAGTTGTGCAGGCAAATGGTGACCAAATCAAAACAAAAATGTAATATTACTTTTATGAGAAACAGAACACGGTAGTAAATCTTTAGGTACCAAAATTCAAAGGTAACTAGGTTTACTTATATATTTCAAACCTCTTGATTGTTGTCCCAGTATTGTACATATATTAAACACAAGAAAGTTACTCTCACACATAAACTACAGAATGGATTAGGAAGAAATTTGGTAAGTAGTTAGATATAAGATACTACAAGGAATAGCATATGCATTGGATACTATTTTTCCCGAAAAAACGCCTAACAAGTCGCAATAAAATAAGCCACACTCTGTTAGGTCTAATGGTACACTAATCGTTTGTGCCCATTATAGGCCTATACATAGAAGTTAAATTGTTAAAAAACTGACCTTGCCGGTGGTCTGCTGGTAGAGGTTGAAGAACTGGCGCAGCTCGTCTTCACTGGCGGCGCCGGGCTTGTCGATTTTGTTGCCTAGGATCAGCACGGGACAGTTGCTGAGCGTCTCGTCGGTCAGCAGCGAGTCCAGCTCCGCCTGGAAGGTACGATGTAACATTTTATGATATGGTCAACATTACAACACCAATTAATTAATCGTGTTTTTGGTTCCTCAGTTTACATCCCGAGTAATTAATTATGTTGCACATAAACTTCTCATAACAAAATTGGATAGATAATCAATTTTACATGACAATATACTAAGAAGTTTCCTTGCAGACAGTACAACTTATTATAATAACGCTGATAAGTTACAGTTTAAACTGTCATGTTTCATTAACCTAATTGTGCTACCATGATCCGACACTGAGATTACAATATGTGATCCAATCAATCAACACAATAGTAGTTGTTGATCTACCTTTTTAGACTTACGAACTTATCTAATTCATTAAATGCAGTCTTAAACAGGCTAATCTATAAGACAAATGTAGAGAAATAAAGTCAGTTAATTTACCTTAGACTCGGGAAGACGCGCACGGTCGCACGCATCGACGAGGAAGACAATGGCGTCGACCGCGGGGAAGTAGTCGCGCCACACGCGCCGCGCCTGCTGATGCCCGCCCAGGTCAAACGTCGTGAACCGCATGCTGCCTATCGACAGCTCCTCAGATGCTAAGAGACAAATAACAGATATCACATACAAAAATCTTACTCTAGTAGCTCTAATGTTTATAGATACTGAAATCACAAACTACAATTCCAGGTAAAATAAGAAATCGAATGTTACTTGACTCAATAAAGTCATTGGGATGTAAAAGGTTACAACGAACATAAAAACAACCATATCAGTCAATAAGGAATGTAAGAGGCAATGTGTAGGCTAGTACGGTCAGTGGAAAATTCATTAGAAATAGGCTAATCCAAGCCCTTGTGTTACAGGAATCTACAACTATGGTGCCACAACACCCAGACCTTAGTAACTAGTAGGTGTTCTTGTAAGCTAAGATTTTATTTATTAGCCCTGTTTCTCTCAGCTTAGTGAAAATGACAACATTTCTTGTTCAAGAAAGACAAATTGAAATTATTTCAAAAGTCATATTCATATCACACACTCAGTGTCCAAATAATAGTAATCATAACCTTATAGTGTTCAAGTAAATTTTTAATGAACAAGTTATCCTATTAAGTAACATTTATCTTTAGAAGACAGGTTATTTTTTATCTTATTTTCATCATCTCAGCCCACAAAATTGCTACCGCAATTAGTTGCATGTTAGAGAAAATATTATAACTTGCAAACTGGTAATTTTGGGCAGTGTTAATACAAAATTATAAAATTTTTGTAACATAATTTTAAGGAATAATAGCTTCAGTTATTAAAGCATAAAAAGCCTGCAAACAAAATATACATTCAAGTATTGATAAACTAGAGGAAGAATACATTTAATATATTTTTACAATGTTTAAATATATCTGTATATTTAAATTATGATGATATCAGAATGATACTTTAGACTGACTGTTTGATAATACATTTTATGGCTGATTAAATAACCAATGTAAAAGATATGACTTATATTAAACAAAATAATTTTTTGATGGCAATTTTATATCTTTTCTGTAGATTAAATGAAATAGTTATCAACCACACATGATAATATGAAGTAGTTTTTCTAAAAAAAAAATAGTGAATACAAGATTTTAAAAAATTAATATCTTAATATTTTCACATTTCTACATTTTCTCAATACAGCGCTTCTACCAAGAATCTTATTATAAAACAACTTCTCATTACTAACTCAATGTAACCAGTAAAAACATTTTTTGACTTATATGATGTCAATAAGCCAAATTATCTTACTTAACAGACTTAGTCTTAGCAAGTTATATCAAATTTAAGATGTTGTATAAATTTTTTAATATGTCAATTTAACTCTGCAAATTACATCAAATAAAGAGGTTAAACAAATACTCACTGGGATGCAACGTGGGCACATGCTGTGCTAATCTGTCGTCTTTCAGCATGTGCAAGAGGGTGGTTTTGCCAGCATTGTCTAGCCCCAGGAACAATAGTTTACCTGATTTCTTCCACAAACCTGTGTTTAAACATAATAGAAATCAAGTGAAATTTTTAAGTCTAATAAGGATAAAAAGTAAAATAAAAAGTGAATCACATATGTATATTAAATAGTTTTAAAACCTAAAATTACAGTACATCAAGTATTTTCAAACAAAGAATTGAGGAATCAAACCTCTTAACAAAAAACTATAGATTTTAGATTAGACAATTATGTCACATAAACAGGTGGCCTTAAATTTGGGGCCAGAACACTTTAAATTTGCATTTTTTTTATGCTAATGAAGTATTCCAATTAGCTTATAAATTTACACTCACCCAGGAAGCCGAGTACGCCAGTAAACCAGTCCAAGATAAACATATTGACTCTGTAATTTAGAATAAAATCATAATTGTACACATCTGAATCATTTGATACACCTTCACAAAGAATACACTAGCTATTAATGACTTGCAAAAGTCATTGTTATCAATTGCGTAGTATTATCTGGCAGTCGAGCAGCAAAGAGACTACTCGAAAGGCCTTGTCCATATTTCTAAACCTTAAGATCACACCAAAAACGTAGTAAGAATGTGATATTGAATTGAGTAACATGAATGACAGAACGTCACTGGAGCACCTTCAACTTTATACTTTAATATCAAAGACCCACGAACATGGTACTCACTTATTACAATTGAACTATATCAATTAATACTAGGAGAAGTCTAACACAGTATTTCGCACTTATTTGCAATATGTTACGTCGCTAAAACCGACGATTTTTCTCAGCAATGTAAATGCGATGGAAATCTGAATCTGTTGGCAATGACGTACGCTACTCCCGGAAGTTGTCACACTGTGTGAATGCATACCAAACACGTATCAATTGAACTAAATTCCTGGTAATTGAATATCAATTGAAAACCTATACACACAGGTCTTACAAATGCACTTGTTTGAATTAATTGTAAATTATAATTTATAAAAAATTATATATTATAATAAATCGATAAAATATGTTGGTTTACTAAATGTGATCTTATTTTAATGACTGGCATTTTTTGCTTTGGCATCGGTCTTAGTTACGGTAATTAATTATTTTGCTCAACCTTCAGCAATATCGAAACAATTCTTTTGTAAATTATTTCACGACATTTAGCAACTTTACCCTTCTTCTCATGAACTGAACTGAGATCGTAAGGTTTAGTTTGTTATTTATGTATTCTGTATGTAATATAAATATTTACATTGCCACCTTTTTTCACATTGAATGCTGATTTTATTAAATTATTTATTGTTGCTAGTTAAGATCTAAGAGTCTATAAAAGTTAAAATTTTGTTTGAAAACATTACTCCGATAAATCGATACTAGTATTTGTTTCAAAGGAAAGTAGCTTATAATAGGGACGTTTAAAGTTTGACAGTTGCGTCAGTTGCTGCTAGCAACATTGCCTAATAATGACATCCGGAGTTTCTTTCTAGTTTTTGACAGCTTTCAAAAGCCAAGGTATTTTATAGTTTCTGTAAAAAGTGAATTTAAATGTGCATTTATTAACAAAATATAACAATAAAACTGTGGAATGTTCATCAATTAATGTGTCTACGTAACTTTTACGTAAAGTTCGCAGTGATTACTTTGATTTCTAAAGGTTACATTGGTGCTCAAGAAGTGTTGTCGATTTCAGGCTAAACCATGGCTCCCAGGAAAAACAAAGTTGCGAAAGAAGAGGTGCAGGTGACCCTCGGGCCCCAGCACTTGGTTGGTGAAACAGTGTTTGGCGTCGCTCACATCTTCGCCTCGTTCAACGACACATTCGTGCATGTCACCGATTTGTCCGGTCGGGAGACAATCGCTAGAGTCACTGGTGGCATGAAGGTGAAGGCTGACCGTGATGAAGCTTCACCCTACGCCGCTATGTTGGCCGCTCAGGTAGTTTATTACATCTATTTGTTTATAGTGTCGCATTCGCATGATAATCTTTTAGAGGTTATGTTTTGATATTGTTTCTTATAATCTTTAGTTACTGTGGTATCTAAATCAATTGTGAAAATGATATTCATAATATAGTCATTGAAAACTAGCTGGTTGATAAAAATAACATGCAAACCACAAATAATGAACATACTTTCAATATATTAGTCTGGTATTGATAAACTAGAAAGTATAGTTTTGATGTGTTTGGTGTTTCAGGATGTTGCAGAAAAATGCAAAACTCTTGGCATCACTGCCCTTCACATCAAGCTCCGTGCTACTGGAGGCAACAAGACCAAGACCCCTGGCCCTGGAGCTCAATCGGCCCTGCGTGCCCTGGCTCGTTCCAGCATGAAGATTGGTCGTATCGAAGATGTAACCCCAGTGCCCTCAGACTCCACCCGCAGGAAGGGAGGTCGACGAGGACGCAGGCTGTAAATCTTTATTAGCTTTAAGGCGACTATGGACTTCAATAAAAGAGTTTATGGTTATATTTGTTTATATTATTTGTATTTCCTCATCTCTCTCTGAATTCTAAATTTGTTCCAAGCTAATGTGGCTTGAGTATCTGGGGCTTAATGAAATTTAGTGTTTAGTCATTCATTTGTCTTATCAAATTTCATTTAAAAAAATATATATGGTCGAATTGAGGACCTCCTCCTTTTTTTAAGTAGGTTAATAAGAAGAGATTGTGGCAAATGTTCAAGCTTGTAGCTCCAAAAATGACAATTCTTCCATACTAACTCTGACATGACAATTCTGTTTATTAGGTTTAAAAAAAATATTAAATTCAAAGATTGTAAAAAATTTAACCCCTTAGGAAAAAATAAAAAAGGGGAAGATAGTTTGGATGGAAATTGTTCATTTGAAAGCTAGAACTATGAAACTTGGTTATTGACTTTTGCTAGATAAAAAAAATTGAATTTCATGTAGAACTACATATTTATATCTAACCTTAAATAAAAACAAAATCCCACAAGTTAACGAAGATCCGTTTATTCCTGTTGTCCCTGTGGACGGGGACAGCAGAACTACAATTAAATTTTTAAATATACTTCCTGTGGTCCCCGTACACTGTTCTCGTCCTACGGGGACAGCGGAACTTCAATTCAAGGCGTGAGTCAGGGCAGTAATTTGGGACCCTTACTTTTTATTTTAATGATAAATGATTTACCAAATGTTATAAACAGCTGTACAACACTATAATTTGCTGATGATTTAAAACTAGTGTGTGTCATTAAAGATGAGATTGATTGTGATCTACTACAACAAGACATTGAGAGGGTTGTACAATGGAGCAGACATAACAAACTTTATTTTAATGTGGCTAAATGTTCTGTGTTGTCCTTTAGCCGATCTCGCGCTCCAATCCATCGTCTATACCAAATGAATGGGGAACCGTTGCAGCGCATTACGGAGGTTAGGGACTTGGGGGTATGTTTCGCTGCTGATTTGAACTTCAGAGGTCATATCATTAACGTTTGTAAGAAAGCATTTCGTAATCTCGGACTAATATTGAGAATTGGAAAGAACTTCACGAATATCGGGGCTCTGAGAGCTCTTTATGATGCACTGGTTAGGAGTCATTTGGAATGTAACACCGTAATTTGGTCTCCTTACGAGATCAAATATAAATTTATGTTATAACGCATACAAAATAAATTTGTAAGATACATATATTTAAAACAATTCGGAGTATACCCAGGTTATCCCTTGTTGTATCCCACTTTGTTCTTGCTGGGCATGGTGGGATACTACAAGTTAGAAGTTAGAAGAGAGGTCGCTGTAGCTGTCTACTTAGTGAAAGTGTTGAGAGGTATTATACACCACCCTCGGTTGTTAGAGTGCATGAGTGTGTGTGTGCCGGACCAGTACACTATGCGCCGGCGGCGGCCCCCGCTGCTGCAAGTGCCGCGCGCGCGCACCGCGCTGCTGCAGCGGGCGCCGCTCGTGCGAGCGCTTCGATTACTGAATGCCATATCAGAGCAATGCGATTTATTTTACAGTAGGCCAAACGAGGTCTTAAGATTGGCTATTAATATAGCATCAAAAACGACATAATTGTATTAGGGTAAGCCTGTAAAGATTATGTTTGTATGCTTATAAATAAATAAATAAATAAATTAAATATTTAAAAAGAAGATGCAATAAAAATATTTAGTATTAAATATACTTCCATTGTCCCCGTATTTTCTTATTTCTGTATTGTTTGAGTCAGCATTTTTTCCTATTAAGTGTATGGAATATAGGTAGATTAGTCTTTGTACCCGGTGCCGTGCCCACCCATCGGCGCGCGAAGCTTTTTAATTGACACGCCGAGCGCGCCTATGGGCGGTTGGATTTTAAACTTCGATATCTAAGCAAATAACCTTGTAAAAAAGGAAGGTTTCGTGGAATGTAGGCGTTTTGAAGACATTTTATGTCTTTACATAAATATTAGGTTAATTATGTCTGATACTTAGGTGTATAATATTTTGCTACATCTTAGATCAATTAATTGAAAGTTAGTACTTATCGTCAAGCTTCAGTACTATTTCAGCGAATAACTAGTAAAACTGCCACAAATATCACATAAACCTTCATATGCACTCTCTACGCACGGTACAAAACTTGTAAACTGAACTAATCAAGCGGTTCATGTCGAAATCTACAAGTTCATGCCGAAAACGCCGATGGGCGGGCTATGATACTTAATGGAGATGCCGGGCACGCCGATGGGCGGGCTGTATATCACACTATAGCGGCATCTGGGTAATTGCGTTACTTTTAAGGGAGGCAGTGAATGGGTTGAGGATTTAGACCTCATTTTTCAAGTAGGCTTTTTTATACAATTAATTTGGTCAAAGTAGTAGATTATTTATTTACTTAGTTATTATAATAGCTATTAGTGCCCGACAAAAACAATGTTATCTGCGCTTTTGTTCCGCAGCTGCACGGGAGCGCGCGACCCTGGCGCATCTTTTTTAAGGTCGCTCCGTTTATCTTAGTTATTAAGCAAGTTAACTTGTAATGTATGATATATTTAACACAGTTATTCAGATTCAAGGTATACCCATATCAAATTTCGTCAAAATCGGTTCCTGATTCATGGTCGGTTTTACCCCTAGCTCACATAATATTCGAAACAAAAAAGTAGTCCATATTGTTTATTCCAAGTTTCATATGAAATCGTTTTTAATGTGCTAAGCTTTTGAGATATTTTTTATTTTAAGGACAATAAAATCACTGCTTTATTCTAATTAAATTTTAATGATAGGAAAATAATGCAATAAAAATACTAATGTATAGAAAATTTCTAAGTAATAATAATTTTACAAACAACACCATGTCAAAATCTTTTGTGAAAATAATATTGAGTCAATAAAGTGCAAATGTTCGGGAATGCTTTAATAAATAAATTGATAGGAAAGCAATGAGATAACTTTAACATTGCATTCAGTTATAAAACTAATATTAGTTCTTTATGTGAGAATGGCCATTATTTACAAACTGCCGGATATGATATTGCACATTAACACTTAAAATTAAATATAATATTGCATGAGTTCATAACATTGGTAGATGGCAACCTGTATTAATATAACAAAATTCCTTGTGCTATCAAATTACACATTTTTATAACACCTAAATACATTTCTCTATCCAGATCTTACAGGCTTCCTAAGTTTTTTTACATTCTTTGTTTATAAATTCCTTTAACAACATTCGACTTACCTCGAATACATGCTTCTATTACAGTTCGTCCGACTCGGGTCGGGTCCAACATACAGCCTACACTAGACACGCGACGTTATGTGAGGTAATATCACATTTGGGACTATATCGTATGTTTATTATTCAATAAATTACTCTAACTAATTTTCGCGTACTATTTCACCCACGTCCTTAAATCTGTTTTATTTATAATTAGTTTTCTACATATTTTCTAGGCAGACTGTTTAAAGTTTGGTATTTTATTTTCTAGGTACATTAAGATGAAGTTACAAGAGACTTGGGTGAAATCGTTAGCGGTCTCGTAAAAGCTAGGAGTGTATCGTCTCGTCGACGAAGGCGCGCTGGTGTCACTAACCTACGCTATACACACGTATAAAACGGCTCAGGCACAACGTGGCTTGTTATACTTCATTGCTAAGTGCTACGCGTACTAAATGCAAACTCATCTATTTGGTAACTTAACCTAATATTTCATCACTGTTGAGATTTTCATTATTACCGATACACCATACAAAACATATCATCTGATATATAAGTTTGGGAGTAACAAACGTTAAATATAAATCATTCAAGAAAAAATATATTACATCCATAATAAAAATGTCAATGGAAAACAGTAGCTAGAAAGAATGCGTTTAGAGTACATCAAAACTTTAAATTAAAAACTAGTTCTATGTAGTATACATGGGAAACGTTCACATCTAAAACATTAATATTCAGTAACAACAATGATTTATATTCTTCGATATTATATACAAATGTGTTCAATCTTTATTATTCTAATAATAATAATGTTCACTAAATAGAAATAGAAAAATTACAGTAAATTGGGTACTATCAGTAAAACTTTTGATATTGTCTTATTGATAGGTAGATCACACGTCAGCTCTAAAATATCCGTCCGCTTAAATTACAAGTTGAAAATCACTTTGGTACGTAAAACTAGGTATCATAGCCTTTTCTATCCTAAACCGAATGGCATAACAATAGCATGAGAGGCGGCAAGAAACTCTTTTTATATACAACACTCTGTAGTTTGGCAAGCCTGGCCTTTTAGGGCGTAATCTAGGCCCATAAACTACCAAGTTGAATAGTACAATTGCCAGATTGGCAATGATTACTGAACTTACAAATCTAAAACATTAAGAATAAAATAAAATAAGGTTTTGAACCTCTCTTTGTCCTTACAACTAAAATGAGTTGAATATAATGAACGAATGTTGGTACAAACGAAATAAGACTTTGTTGCCGCCCCGCATGTTTAAGGAATTGGTTGGTCACTAAGTGAGAGGGGGTGTTGTGGCAGTCTTGAGTCAGTCGCGTTCAGTTCATCCACTTGCGGCAGTTGGGCGCACCGCACATGCACATTATCTTGTGCGCGTCATCCTCTATGTCGAATTTGTAGTCGTAAGCCAGCTAAAAGAGAAGATAATTACAATATATAATTTAAATTATCAAAATTCTAAAATTTGAAACACTATTGGATTTAATAAAGAACTAATTAAAATTACTTAAAGGATTGAAAACATAATAACATCAATCGTGCTATCTACGCGATAAAAGTGTGTAATCTTCATCTAGCGGATTTTTTTTTATAAAGATAACCTTTTATGTTCATAAACCCGCGCAAACGCACTACCTTTAAGCATTATATTTTTTTTAGGGCGTACGTAGATATAAGGCCTAACTCCTACGTGTGTCAACACGAACCACTGTCATAATAAAACGTTTACGTTACGATAAAACAATGAGGGTGTTCGCGTACGAAAAATCCACTAGATGGCGACACGTAGGCGTGGGGTCCAACTGATACGTGATTGGTTATGGTTTACATGACATTTAGGCCTAGCATACGCAATACGTCAAATTATCGCATGAGACGACAAAAGTTTCGATACTGCTGATTGGCTAATAGCACATCGCACTCGTATTTTTAGCCAATCAACAGCTGACGCATTGACTTCTATCAATTTTGACGTTTGTTAAGAGCGCGATTTAGTCGCGTTGCGTATGCTAGGCCTGATTGACGGATATGTCATCATCACATTTAAATCACCAATCAATTAACAGCTGGACGTCTACGTATCGCCATCTAGTGGATTTTTCATGCTGGATCACCCTCAATGTGTGAAATTATATCACCCTCCCCTCCGGACATCTGAGGCGATCAGACGTGTTTAAAGTGAAACTACGTATTTTCGAAATACAAATTATAAATCAAATACAACTCCTAAATTTCCATCAAAATAATAGGAGCGCATAACTGTGTTGGAGCCATTCATCTACAGTCCTGCGTGCTACTAGTCCATCACACACACATCTACAATACTACGTGAGTGAACCATTCATTCATTAATATCTATTGAATACGGACAAGGGCCAAGATATACTGGACGGAAAGCTGATTTGTATGAAATCGTCGCGACCGACCAGCATAAGTCGACCCCCCTTAACTGGTGTTTAACAGAACTCCTTCAACTCCTTATTGCCTGGTACTTTGGTCTTTGAAACTTGTGCGAAATTATGCCACTACGTCATTCTCCCCCCGCTTCATCTCCCGCCTCAAAGGAAAACCTAACCTGCGAGCCAGCGCTACCGCGCTTGGAGTCGAACAAGGAGCAAATAGCGACGCTACTTGATACCCAACATAGAACACTGGAACAGGAGCCACAGTACCTAACTAACGATTCGCAAAGTTCGAATGTTTCACACCGACACTCTAAAAGAAAGAGAACAAATACTACAGAATTTCAAGTTGCTAATTTTATGACGGAAATGAAATCTATGTTTTCTGATTTTAAAAAAGAACATTACACAAAAGTTGAAAAAATGTGCGCGATTATGGAAGAAATAAAGACCCAGAATTCGGATATACGATCGTCCATAGAATTCTTATCTCAAAAATATGATATGCTTTTAGTCCAAGTCAAGGATCTGAAAGAAGACAATTTGCAGCAAGAAAAGTACATCCAAACACTTGAGCAAAAACTAGAAAGCTTTGAAAGGAGTTCGCGTTCTACATGTATAGAAATCAAAAATATACCAATAAATAAGTCTGAGACAAAGACCACTCTCATTGACACTGTTACCAAAATCGGCCAAATACTAAACGTGAATGTGCAAAGGAATGAAGTGAAAGATGTTTTTCGTATTAACACTAGAAATCCTGAAAACAAAACTATAATACTGGAGTTGGTCAGCGTCTTAACTAAGGATATAATACTCAAAGCATTCAAGAATTACAACAAAGGACCAGCAAAACTTACTACAGAACACATAAAAGTAAGTGGACCACCCAAACGAATATTCATAACGGAGAACCTGACAGCAAAGATGAAACGCCTATTCTACCTTGCGCGAGTATTTGCAAATAGCAATGAATATAAATACTGCTGGTGTTCTAATGGAAAAATATTTATAAGAGAAAGGGATGGATCCTCTTATTACATAATAAAAGATGAATCTGATCTGGAAAGACTGACTAAATCAAAATGACTAGAACTCAAATGCATGCTACTTTTTTGTTCCATTCAATTGTTATTTGAAAAAGAACTTCCTATTATTCTTAAAAATATCAAACTTTATTATTATTTTATTGCGGTAAAAACAAATGTAAAACACATATACATATTTACACATTTACACACCATAAGACACTTTCAGTCACGTATCCCAAATCACATAAACATTATACTCGTATTTACGCTTACCACAAGATTAGTAAAAAAACAGAGTTTACGCACAAACACACATAATAATAACACACATGTTTTACTCATATGCTATTCTGCTACTATTTTCATATTTACACTATCATACTCTAGTTTGTATTTAAATGGCAAGTTTTCTCACGAATATTATGGATGACCACTTATACGTTTCTACAGACATTGATACTTTTTCGTTAGGTCAGGCGTATCTATGCTCCCCAGAAAAAGCATTCTATTTTTTAACAAACCCGAATGACTACCTCAAGGTATTTCATGTAAATATACGAAGTATAGGTAACACTATAAATTTTGAAAATCTGTTAATTCTTCTGGACCGAATAAGATTTGCCCATGACATTATTGTGCTGACAGAGTGTTGGTTGAGCAAGTGCCCTTATCTTCCAAATCTACCTGGCTATACAGCTTATAACACAAAATACAGTAATCAAAATGATGGTATTGTTGTCTATTTAAAAACTAATCGATTAGTCGATGTCGTTGAGCGTAATATAAATGATGCAAATTGCATGACAATAGAGCTTTCTAAAGATTTCGTGATAATTGCCATTTACCGCTCACCATCATGCAGAAATATTGAAAATTTTACAAATTCATTAGATTCCCTACTAGTCACATTACGTCCCTTCAAAACAATAGCTATTATTGGTGACTTAAATATAAATATCTCGTCAAACAATGTCGATCCGAACTCCGACTCGTATTTGAATTTACTTGCATCGCATTCCATGCTACCTGCTCATCTCTTTGCAACGAGAAACAGAAACTGTCTTGATCATTTGATACTTAAAACCGATAAACCAACTATAACAATGGTATTAGACTCTCTGATCACTGACCATTCTCCTGTCATTTTTTGCTATGCTTCATCTAATGTCAATGAACGAATGAGTATTCGGACATCCAAACGTATTAACCTACAAGCGTGCTTAAAGGAAATAGAGAACATGGATTTCTCGGATATAATTAATGACACTCATCCTGAAAGTGCGGCCCATACCTTAGTGCATGAGTTAACTTTGCTATTGAATACAAACACAGTAACTGCCAACATTGCGAGTAGGAAACGCATTCTTAAGCCATGGATCACTCCGGGCCTGTTACGATGTATACGGCATAGAGACAAATTATATAGGAGAACTAAAAATCAGCCAAATAATGACATAATCATGATAACGTATAAAAGGTATAAACAATTTTGCAATAAAATACTTAAGAAGGTTAAAAATGATTACGAGCGTTCAGAATTTCATAAACATAAAAAAAATCCGAAAAAAATATGGAACCTTATCAAAACACTCTCAAATCTGAAACAAAAGCAGTCGTCATCTGACGAGCTTCTTTCTACATCCACTAACCCTCAAGTTTCCGTAAACTCTGTGAATAATTTCTTCGCTAGTGTAGGAAATGATTTAGCATCTAAGCTGTCATGGAGTCCTCCTAATACATCCACTCGGGTTTCCCTTAAGGAAATGGATGATTCTGTGATGGAGTCCATGGCATTACTTGGTACAGACGAAACAGAATTGGAGGAAATTATCGTGGGGCTGAAGCGGGATTGTGCTACGGGCTGGGATGGCATACCAACATCTTTTATCATTGATGCGAGACATGTCTTAATTCCAGTTTTAAAAAGCATATTTAATCTGTGTATGTCAGCTGGTACTTTCCCTACCGATTTTAAGAGGGCCTTAGTGCATCCAATCTACAAAAGTGGGGATAAACAAAATGCTAATAATTACCGACCAATATCTGTGTTACCCACTTTGTCTAAAATTTTTGAGAAAATCCTTAATAGAAGGCTTATTGGCTACCTAGACTCTAAAAATTTGCTCGCTCCAAGCCAGTTTGGATTTAGGGCTAACAGGTCAACAGAGGACGCAGTTCTAGAAGTAACAGGTACTATAATGAAAAATGCTAATTGTAAACGGCCCTCGATTGGTATTTTTATTGATCTTACTAAAGCATTCGATACGGTGTCTATCCCTATACTTATTACCAAACTTCATAACATTGGTGTTCGAGGTGTTGTTCTCGATATCTTTAAGAGTTACCTGAGCAGTCGAAATCAGCGCACTGTAATAGGAAACTATACAAGTAAGGACGAACTGATAACTTACGGTGTTCCCCAGGGAAGTGTTCTTGGACCCACCCTGTTCCTTATATATGTCAATGACTTATGCCAATTGCCACTGCCTAACAGTAAAATTGTAGTATATGCTGATGATACTGCTATTATCACTCATGGTGAATCTTGGGAGCAAGCGCGCTTGAGTGCGGAGGCAGCTTTAAAATCAGTGATGGTTTGGCTTGCTCGCAATCTGCTTACAATTAATCTGAGCAAAACTAGATTTATCACCTTTTCGCCGAGGCTCTCGTCACAACCTGATACATATTTTCAAATAAAGGCCCATAAATGTGGGACAGATTTTAAATATCCATGCTCCTGTAACTTAATATCACGTGCACATAATATCAAGTATCTGGGTATAATACTAGACAGCGTCCTATCGTGGAACGAACACATCAAAGCCGTGACGGGGCGGATTAGGAAATTGATCTTTATTTTCAGCAGATTGAGGGCTAGCGCTGATCCATCTATCCTTAGAGCAGCCTACTTTGCCCTTGCACAGTCAATAATAAATTATTGCATATCAGTCTGGGGTTCCTCTGGCAAGACAAGGTTATTACCACTCGAGAGAGCACAACGAGCTGTTTTGAAAGTTATGGCTTTTAAGCCCATTAGGTACCCAACTAATCTTATCTACAGTTTTTGGGAAGTTCTATCGGTTCGAAAACTGTTTATTCTTAGTGTAGTTCTGCGCAAACATAAAAATCTTCCTTATAACACTAATTTGATACAAAATAAAAGACGACGAGACAAGGTATGCGAGATCCGTAAGTGTAGAATAGAACAGGTCAAACATCATTACAATCATATAGCTCCCCTCCTTTATAACAAAGTCAATAAAGAATTAAATATTTATCCCCTTAATATTCACAGATGCAAAACTCTTCTCACAGAATGGCTACTAAACCTTGATTACGATGCTGTCGAATCCCTGATTAAATAACTAAAACATGTTCCGTTTATTAATCAATAGTTAACTTATTTATTGATAGTGTTAGGGTTAACATATAAAATGCACGAACGTGCGCATGTGCTAACGCAAACACTTAAGCACACACCCAGATAAATTCACACACACACACACACACACAAACACATACATACACGCACACACACACACACACACACACTTAAATGTAAGTTATCTTAGTTAAAATTTAACTTTCATGTATTTTATTTAAATTCTGAAACGTCTGTCTTTGAGGCGGGCGCTAATGTCTGCGACACAGTCTTAAGACTATTGCAGCCATTATCGCTACAACTGTTTGTAAAATAATTGTATGGGTTTCAATAAAGATTTATTATTTATTATTTATTATTATTATTATTACTTTTTCGAAAATAAAGCATTTATGTTAAACCTCGATCGTAAAAATGGGACTAATTTTTTCCTAACTGACTATAGATGATGGCCGCAGATGGCCTTTTTATCTTCAGCGAGCATACGGGGGAGCGGAAGGGACTAATTTCATGTTAGTTAATACCGAAGCGAACGTCTCGGTACTCGCCCAGGACTCCCAGGGTGCTTACGCTTCTAACAGAACGAACATCCGACTTATGGACTTACTATACTATACTATCGGTCTGGGCTTCATATTTGGTGATGTGCTTCAATCAATCCTGAGCAGATTTCCACGCTAAGAACCGAATGGAACTATTGTTATCTTTAAGGCCGATCTCGCCGCAGTACTGTGAGTCAGTTCGGTCATACCTCCTCCCCGCGCGAGATGCGTCGCTTCGCGAATATGATGATGCGCAGGTGGCGGTCCACCTCGACGGTCTCGGCCACGCAGTTGGGCTGGCACGAGTGGTTGATGTACCGCGCCAGGCCGCCGCACAGCGTCGCGTCCACCACGCGCCGCTCGTCCAGACGGAACATGTAGATACCGCGGTTCTGCACACAACATAACATTACCAATTATGCCCGGATCCAATATTTGAAAAACGATCCGTTCTAGTTATAGTAATAAATTATTATCCGTAACGTATAATTATACGAGGCGTAAGCTAAAAACGACCGACGGATCATGATGACAGCTGATATGGAAAGTAAATTTGAAATTGGAATTGACGACTCATAGAAAAACGAATAGTTATTTTTGACACATTAAGAATTGGCTACTTGACAGTGTTAACAATAAAATATGAAAAGTGTTAGATACGTTAGCTTATTAGTTAAGTAATAATTTTACATTTTTATTTTTTAATTAAAAGCATAGTTAGTATTTTATTTTTGCAAAATAAATTTTACTTTTTTTATCTGTGGAACAAAAGAACCGAAACGGAAACCACCATTGCAATTCGGAAATGACAGCTGTCGGCGAAAATTATTTATTTTAATGTGGCGAAACAATGCTTTTTTTACCGATTAAATTGAATTATTGTGTTTCTAATCGTATTAAGAATTTATTGAAACATTTTCCGTTTATCTAAATTAAGTCGTTCCTATGCGTATCAGTTCGTTGTCTAGGACGTTGACGTCATAATTGCAACAGTGACGAGACTTGGCGCTTTTTAAATGTGTTACACAAAATTTTATTTTTCTCTGGTTATTTACATTTTTTCCAGATAAATCGAATTGCTTGGGATATAAAATGAACGGGCGCACATTTTACATTACTATTTCAAAAACTGTCAAGTAGCCAATTGTAAAATATTAGAACCCGGCATTAGTCTATACTCTGATTTTTAGGGTTCCGTACCTCAAAAAGAAAAAACGGAACCCTTATAGGATCACTTTGTTGTCCGTCTGTCCGTCCGTCCGTCTGTCAAGACCCTTTTTCTCAGGAACGCGTGGAGGTATGAAGCTGAAATTTATATCAATTACTCAGGTCTACTGTCCCTTGAAGCTGTGAAAAAATCAAACTTCTAAGCCAACGCAATCAAAAGATACAGCCGTTTATGCCGCAAATTTTCGACACTTGCAAGGGAATCAAAACCTACAGGGTGCTTCCCGTGAACTCAGAATCTTGAAATTTGGTACGAAGCAACGTCTTATAGCATAGATAAAGGAAAAATTACGAAAACCATAAATTTTTAGTTACATCACATAATATAGATTTTTTTAATAATTTTAAACTTACTACCCATTTCCTCATAAACGCGTAGAGGTATTAAATTGAAATTCATACCAAATACTCAGGTCTATAATACCTTTAAGCTGTAATAAAATCAAAATTCTATGTCAACGCAATCAAAAGAAACAGCAATTTAAGCTGCATATTTTGAAACTCGCAAGTACTCGCAAGGGAATCAAAACCTAAAGGGTACTTCCAGTCGACCTAGAATCTTGAAATTTGGCATGAAGCAACGTTTTATAGCACACATAAAGGAAAAATTCCGAAAACCTTAAATTTTTAGTTACATTACAAAATATTTATGCTCCTCCATCTTTCCCCATTGTAATGTTATGAATTTCATTTTGCAATAAAAATACCATAGTTATGACTCGATTGTCGTAATGAACGAACTTTGTAAACCTTGCAGGTTTGTACGGAACCCTCGGTGCGCGAGTCCGACTCGCACTTGGCCGGTTTTTTAATTATGTGTACTAAACAGCTATCAGTGCACTTTTCTTTTGTTAATGTTGCCAACTACATAGCAAAGTGTTGTGGCGCGAATGATTTCACCAATTCAATAATCGTGTGCTCAAGGTTCACTTATTAAAAACTATGTTTTATTCGCAGCAAAACGAGAGAAATAAAGAATTAAATTTAATCTGTGTGTTAAGACACCGCCGTTGTTCCTGATTTCTGTAACGCAAGTTCATTTAGCGACTTACCACAGAATCATAGCAATTGGCTACTTGACAGTTTTTGAAAAAGTATTGTAAAATGTGCGCCCGTTCATTTTATATCCCAAGCAATTCGATTTATCTGGAAATAATCTAAATAACCAGAAAAAAATACGATTTTGTGTAACACATTTTAAAAGCGCGCGAAAACGCCAAGTCACGTCACTGTTGCAATTATGACGCCAACGTCCTAGACAACGAACCGATACGCATAGGAACGATTTAATTTAGATAAACGGAAAATGTTTCAGTTTCGGTTCTTTTGTTCCACAGATAAAAAAACTAAAATTTATTTTGCAAAAATAAAATACTAACTATGCTTTTATTAAAAAGTACAAATGTAAAATGATTACTTAACTAATAAGCTACCATATCTGACACTTTTCATATTTTATTGTTAGCACTGTCAAGTAGCCAATTATGTGAATTTGACAAATATTATTTTGTTTAAATTAGGTTTAAATCAATAGTATTAGTAATGGATGGTGGCGGTTCAAGGTTCAACAAATTTACCAATGTTATACTTTTTATAGGGGGTCGTTCTTTAATCACGTGAGTTTTTTTGTAACTTTTAGATGTGTGTGAACCTCACCTTAGCTTCGTACTGTTTCTCCCGTATCTCCGAGAGCTCGGAGCGGATAATCTCCCCGATGTACTCTATCACCATTGTGTGTTTTTCGATGTCGCGTGCTGCGTACAATCCAAGTCCTTGAATTTTCGATCTGAAACAAACACTTTTTGTTACTCGCTGCGAAGAGATACGATTACGGCTTAATAGATTTTGACGCAGGCTAATATTATTCGATAGAAATTGTCACACAGAACTATATTTTTAATTTGCTATATTTTTACGATATTTTTCACCCTCCAAGTATTCAGATTTTTTAACCTAGTGACTCTTGACGAGAACCATAAAAAAATGTTAAATCATTCATGAATTGTAAAAGGCAAGCAACAAATCTCGTAAAGGTAATGGGGTTTAACGATTCTAGAATGGTGCCCGCGTACTAGTAAACGCGGCGCAGGCAAATACAGCAAGTCGTCAACAAGCGCTGTTTCAATAACAGTGGTAAGAAGGTGATGTATGCAATTGACACAAGGCCGAGTTGAGAAAGTCTTTCAGAAGTGAATGCGAATCGGCTGTACGCTCATTGCTACGCCACATTAAAGTGTCGTAGAGCGGGCAGCAGCGAGCGCGTGGGGCGGCGCCACGCTCGTGTATAGAGTCGCGTACCTGGCGAGGTAGACGTTGTTCCGCCACTCGCTCTTCATCTTCTTGTACTGGCTGCTCTTGGTGTGCACGAACTGCTTGGAGTAGGGGCAGGCGGGGTGGTCGGTGGGCGAGGGCGGCGCGGGCGCGGGCGTGGCGGGCAGCAGCGAGCGCGTGGGGCGGCGCCACGCTCGTGTATAGAGTCGCGTACCTGGCGAGGTAGACGTTGTTCCGCCACTCGCTCTTCATCTTCTTGTACTGGCTGCTCTTGGTGTGCACGAACTGCTTGGAGTAGGGGCAGGCGGGGTGGTCGGTGGGCGAGGGCGGCGCGGGCGCGGGCGTGGCGGGCAGCAGCGAGCGCGTGGGGCGGCGCCACGCTCGTGTATAGAGTCGCGTACCTGGCGAGGTAGACGTTGTTCCGCCACTCGCTCTTCATCTTCTTGTACTGGCTGCTCTTGGTGTGCACGAACTGCTTGGAGTAGGGGCAGGCGGGGTGGTCGGTGGGCGAGGGCGGCGCGGGCGCGGGCGTGGCGGGCAGCAGCGAGCGCGTGGGGCGGCGCCACGCTCGTGTATAGAGTCGCGTACCTGGCGAGGTAGACGTTGTTCCGCCACTCGCTCTTCATCTTCTTGTACTGGCTGCTCTTGGTGTGCACGAACTGCTTGGAGTAGGGGCAGGCGGGGTGGTCGGTGGGCGAGGGCGGCGCGGGCGCGGGCGTGGCGGGCAGCAGCGAGCGCGTGGGGCGGCGCCACGCTCGTGTATAGAGTCGCGTACCTGGCGAGGTAGACGTTGTTCCGCCACTCGCTCTTCATCTTCTTGTACTGGCTGCTCTTGGTGTGCACGAACTGCTTGGAGTAGGGGCAGGCGGGGTGGTCGGTGGGCGAGGGCGGCGCGGGCGCGGGCGTGGCGGGCAGCAGCGAGCGCGTGGGGCGGCGCCACGCTCGTGTATAGAGTCGCGTACCTGGCGAGGTAGACGTTGTTCCGCCACTCGCTCTTCATCTTCTTGTACTGGCTGCTCTTGGTGTGCACGAACTGCTTGGAGTAGGGGCAGGCGGGGTGGTCGGTGGGCGAGGGCGGCGCGGGCGCGGGCGTGGCGGGCAGCAGCGAGCGCGTGGGGCGGCGCCACGCTCGTGTATAGAGTCGCGTACCTGGCGAGGTAGACGTTGTTCCGCCACTCGCTCTTCATCTTCTTGTACTGGCTGCTCTTGGTGTGCACGAACTGCTTGGAGTAGGGGCAGGCGGGGTGGTCGGTGGGCGAGGGCGGCGCGGGCGCGGGCGTGGCGGGCAGCAGCGAGCGCGTGGGGCGGCGCCACGCTCGTGTATAGAGTCGCGTACCTGGCGAGGTAGACGTTGTTCCGCCACTCGCTCTTCATCTTCTTGTACTGGCTGCTCTTGGTGTGCACGAACTGCTTGGAGTAGGGGCAGGCGGGGTGGTCGGTGGGCGAGGGCGGCGCGGGCGCGGGCGTGGCGGGCAGCAGCGAGCGCGTGGGGCGGCGCCACGCTCGTGTATAGAGTCGCGTACCTGGCGAGGTAGACGTTGTTCCGCCACTCGCTCTTCATCTTCTTGTACTGGCTGCTCTTGGTGTGCACGAACTGCTTGGAGTAGGGGCAGGCGGGGTGGTCGGTGGGCGAGGGCGGCGCGGGCGCGGGCGTGGCGGGCAGCAGCGAGCGCGTGGGGCGGCGCCACGCTCGTGTATAGAGTCGCGTACCTGGCGAGGTAGACGTTGTTCCGCCACTCGCTCTTCATCTTCTTGTACTGGCTGCTCTTGGTGTGCACGAACTGCTTGGAGTAGGGGCAGGCGGGGTGGTCGGTGGGCGAGGGCGGCGCGGGCGCGGGCGTGGCGGGCAGCAGCGAGCGCGTGGGGCGGCGCCACGCTCGTGTATAGAGTCGCGTACCTGGCGAGGTAGACGTTGTTCCGCCACTCGCTCTTCATCTTCTTGTACTGGCTGCTCTTGGTGTGCACGAACTGCTTGGAGTAGGGGCAGGCGGGGTGGTCGGTGGGCGAGGGCGGCGCGGGCGCGGGCGTGGCGGGCAGCAGCGAGCGCGTGGGGCGGCGCCACGCTCGTGTATAGAGTCGCGTACCTGGCGAGGTAGACGTTGTTCCGCCACTCGCTCTTCATCTTCTTGTACTGGCTGCTCTTGGTGTGCACGAACTGCTTGGAGTAGGGGCAGGCGGGGTGGTCGGTGGGCGAGGGCGGCGCGGGCGCGGGCGTGGCGGGCAGCAGCGAGCGCGTGGGGCGGCGCCACGCTCGTGTATAGAGTCGCGTACCTGGCGAGGTAGACGTTGTTCCGCCACTCGCTCTTCATCTTCTTGTACTGGCTGCTCTTGGTGTGCACGAACTGCTTGGAGTAGGGGCAGGCGGGGTGGTCGGTGGGCGAGGGCGGCGCGGGCGCGGGCGTGGCGGGCAGCAGCGAGCGCGTGGGGCGGCGCCACGCTCGTGTATAGAGTCGCGTACCTGGCGAGGTAGACGTTGTTCCGCCACTCGCTCTTCATCTTCTTGTACTGGCTGCTCTTGGTGTGCACGAACTGCTTGGAGTAGGGGCAGGCGGGGTGGTCGGTGGGCGAGGGCGGCGCGGGCGCGGGCGTGGCGGGCAGCAGCGAGCGCGTGGGGCGGCGCCACGCTCGTGTATAGAGTCGCGTACCTGGCGAGGTAGACGTTGTTCCGCCACTCGCTCTTCATCTTCTTGTACTGGCTGCTCTTGGTGTGCACGAACTGCTTGGAGTAGGGGCAGGCGGGGTGGTCGGTGGGCGAGGGCGGCGCGGGCGCGGGCGTGGCGGGCAGCAGCGAGCGCGTGGGGCGGCGCCACGCTCGTGTATAGAGTCGCGTACCTGGCGAGGTAGACGTTGTTCCGCCACTCGCTCTTCATCTTCTTGTACTGGCTGCTCTTGGTGTGCACGAACTGCTTGGAGTAGGGGCAGGCGGGGTGGTCGGTGGGCGAGGGCGGCGCGGGCGCGGGCGTGGCGGGCAGCAGCGAGCGCGTGGGGCGGCGCCACGCTCGTGTATAGAGTCGCGTACCTGGCGAGGTAGACGTTGTTCCGCCACTCGCTCTTCATCTTCTTGTACTGGCTGCTCTTGGTGTGCACGAACTGCTTGGAGTAGGGGCAGGCGGGGTGGTCGGTGGGCGAGGGCGGCGCGGGCGCGGGCGTGGCGGGCAGCAGCGAGCGCGTGGGGCGGCGCCACGCTCGTGTATAGAGTCGCGTACCTGGCGAGGTAGACGTTGTTCCGCCACTCGCTCTTCATCTTCTTGTACTGGCTGCTCTTGGTGTGCACGAACTGCTTGGAGTAGGGGCAGGCGGGGTGGTCGGTGGGCGAGGGCGGCGCGGGCGCGGGCGTGGCGGGCAGCAGCGAGCGCGTGGGGCGGCGCCACGCTCGTGTATAGAGTCGCGTACCTGGCGAGGTAGACGTTGTTCCGCCACTCGCTCTTCATCTTCTTGTACTGGCTGCTCTTGGTGTGCACGAACTGCTTGGAGTAGGGGCAGGCGGGGTGGTCGGTGGGCGAGGGCGGCGCGGGCGCGGGCGTGGCGGGCAGCAGCGAGCGCGTGGGGCGGCGCCACGCTCGTGTATAGAGTCGCGTACCTGGCGAGGTAGACGTTGTTCCGCCACTCGCTCTTCATCTTCTTGTACTGGCTGCTCTTGGTGTGCACGAACTGCTTGGAGTAGGGGCAGGCGGGGTGGTCGGTGGGCGAGGGCGGCGCGGGCGCGGGCGTGGCGGGCAGCAGCGAGCGCGTGGGGCGGCGCCACGCTCGTGTATAGAGTCGCGTACCTGGCGAGGTAGACGTTGTTCCGCCACTCGCTCTTCATCTTCTTGTACTGGCTGCTCTTGGTGTGCACGAACTGCTTGGAGTAGGGGCAGGCGGGGTGGTCGGTGGGCGAGGGCGGCGCGGGCGCGGGCGTGGCGGGCAGCAGCGAGCGCGTGGGGCGGCGCCACGCTCGCACGCAGCGCGCCTCGCTGCGCGCGCAGCCCGACGGGTTCACGCAGAGCCCGCCCTCCAGCAGCGCCGACCGACCGAACTTGAATCGGTAGTCCGTAAGGGTCTCGATCCCTGCAAATTTAACATGGTTTTTGTCCGTTTGGCTTGGTAAAGTGTAAAAACGTGTCAAATTCAGGAGATTTACAAGTTTTTCCAGTAGGCAAGTTCGGATACCAGCTCGCCTAATCTTGAGGAACAGCAAGGGGTCGAAACAATTGCACGCGTCATTAGAGCCTTCCTCTGCTTGAGGCGCCTGAAACTCACGCTAAAACACTGAACATAGCTGCTTTAAATATTGTATTGGCGAAGATGTTACGTGTGAATATAAAATTCACAACCATTCATATCTCTTTATAAAAATTTAATTGAATTATTATACAAAACATATACAGCCAGCATGATTACAGCATTGTTACCTGGTAAGCTCTCGAGCACCCTGACGACAGCAGGTTCCGTGAGGCCAAACAGGTCCTCGCCGGTCACGTAGTTGGGCCACAGCTTCAGCACGCCGTCCTCGCCGCGGTTGTCGCGCAGCGCCGCCACCGCGTCCAGGACCTACACGTCATTTCGCATAAAGTCCTTCGTACAATAGAAAGCACGTAAAAAAAAAAGAAAAACCAATATAGAATTCCAAATGGTTGACTTTCTTGATGCACTCTTGACCGAATATGAGATCAGATTGATTATGGTCTAGCAGGTGGAACGCGAAGACTGATAAAAGATAGATAGAGGGATAAAGCCAAAAGATATTTACGCTTCTTCCCCTAAATTAAACAGGATGTTACTTCTGGAGCAAACACCGTTCAATTACCCCCACTCCTCGTCAAGCAAGAGGCTGGCAGCACATAATATACTACTCCTCCCCTTGCCTACGTTGTCATGCCCGATGGGATCCAAAAATTGTATTTTTAGTTTTAAGTAACTATTTTATTATGTAGTACCTAATTTACGGAGAGCAATAAAGAATATGAAAGAACATAATATACCACTTTATAGGTTTCTAGGATCACTCCCCTTGCAATGCTTGATTTTCTTAAACTTGTTCATACTTTATGATGCTTGCAGTTGCAAATATCCCCCTCGTGAGTGTGTGGGATCCACAGTTCCGAACAATATACCGACCAGAGGGGTTAAAATACACGGGGTCTGTTGTACCGACCTCAGCCCAAGCGGCGCGCGGAGTGGGCGCGGCCAGCTCTGTGCGCGGCTCGTCTTGCGCGCGCACGTGGAAGCGAGGCCGCCCCTCCTCCTCCGTGATCCAGCACAAGTACCGGCAGCGGCTGTTCGCTCGGCACATCGACCAGTAGAAACGGACCTGCACACATGTTAAGCGAGGGGTTTCAGATATGCACAATATAGCAGTACTTAAGCGTAAAGTCAAACTACTAAGTAAAAGGTAATTTGTGATATAGAGGGGTTAAACTATGATCGTCAAAATAGAATATTTTTTTACCAGTGAACGTATAAGATATGGAAGAATTCCCGTCACACTAACTTCAATCGAAAAAGATCGAATCGAAGACAAGCAAAAGATACGCAATATAGTAATAAAGTATCGACACTTGAAAAAAATCTTTAAGGCTATTGCGTTTAGGTCGACGAATAGACAAGGTTCGATAGTTACGTCATTTCTTAAAATGGGATGGTATACACGCTATGATTGGGCGGCGCCTGTGACTCACTGCGTCCTTGGAAACAGTATGTGCACCGCCGCTAGCTCACTTTTTAAAGCCACGCCCACCGTGCCTCACCTTTCGTGTACGGTATGTTCTACGGCATTTTGGAAATTTGTCATTCTGAACCTAGACCCTTTTGGGGTGCCGTTTTGAAGCGTTAGAAATGCTTCAATGTTTTTTTCGTTCACTGTTTTTTATTGAGTCATCCATCATCCTTATTATACTAAACACAAAGATAGTTGATTGGTGCGGCCGTTTGGCGCATTTAATATTTTAAATTGGATTGTCGAGCTATGACATGTCCGTATACAGCACGACGGCTCTTCTGGAATGCAAACTGTATGATCATGCACGTATGGCAGTATACTCACGATCTTGTAACCGATGGGGTATATGTAGTTGGGCGTGTGGAAGGCGGCGAGCTGGTGCGGCAGTAGGTGGCCGGGGCTGAGGAAGATGAGGCCGCCGACGCGGATGAGGTGGTTCGTGTCCGAGTGCAGCATCACCGACGCCACTTGCCGCTGCTCGTCCCGCGACACGTACACGCGCCGTTGGACGCTCAGCGTTGTCAGCTCGTTGTCTTTTTCGTTCTGGTGGTATTGGAGATAATGATTGCAGAACCATTTATCTGTGTCGGCTTTGGAAAATCTAATTATTGATTAATATATAGAACCACGCATTTCGGTCCCGTACTGTCCCATGCACCAGTATACAGCCTCAGTGTTTACATTTTGTTACTCGTAACAAAACAGTGAGTTACCAAAGTTGGACCTGTTTCATTCGTCAAGAAATCGAATTTGTATTGTATGAGATTATAGTCATAAACATAATTGGAAAACTTTAGACGATTAGTTGCAGCAACGAAACCTGTTGATTTAACTGTTGTCAAATTCACATAATGCTACCTTTGAAGTTAAATTTGTGCAGTTGACCCTTAGAAAAAATATGACCTTCCATACTATGAACAGAGTGCAGCGAAAATTAAAAAATACTTTCAAGAAACGTTGTAAAGTTAACTTCTTATTCTTACCTTAGGTGCATGCGATGAGCAGAAAGCGGTCTTATTCTTGTAAAACACGCAGCTGTCCTTGACCGCACATCCGAGGTGGTACACGCTCCCGCAGCGCACCTTGAAGCAGCGCACAGTCGCGCCCAGGCGCCGACACACGGCACAGGTCGCGTTAGATCCGTTCGCCAGAGCGGTGTCAACGTTCATCAGCGCGCCACTTACTGTCTCATACACGCCCTCCGACCACAACGCGCAATTCAAATGCACCCATCTGTCTACATCACAGTTTAACAGTCTTGACACTCCATCGGCTACTCCGTCTCCTTGAATACCACACAACTCACACTTCCTTGTATCTTCATTCGTCACTGGCATTATAGCAACTCCTGTTCTAAAAACAAGCTCCGTCAGTTCCCTGTCCGTCGGCCGCTTGTATTTAGCGGGAGGTCCTATACAACCAGGCGACCATGCCTTGTATCTTATCCCTCGGTACTTCTCTGGCTCGGTGCTCTGATTGCTCTTCTCGTCTTGCTCGACGCTCTTCAGATCCTCGTCTAAAGCACTCACGTCGTCTCCCACTTCCTTCATCAGCTCGTCGTTATCGAGCGAATCCATGAAGGATAAGTCCATTTTCTCGTCTTTGATGTCTGGTTTGATATCCAAATCGTCCGTCTCCATACTTTCCGTGGAAGCAGTATCAAAATCATCGCGATCTTTCGACAGGTTAGTTTCTACGTCGGATTTGCTGTCGTCTTTGACGGTGGTTTTGGATTTACCATCAAGGATAATGTTTGTCGGTCGCCACGCGAATCTCTGGTAGCATTGAGTGCTGCAGAAGTACAGTTCTGAATCACTATCGCACAATATTTCTTCGGCGTTTCCTTTGTTCGCTGACAGCAGAGGGAACTCGGAAGCTTTCGCTCGTACTACTGAATCTAGGATAACAACATCGCAATGCCGGCAGAATTTAGCAGCGCCGTTCAGGATACTTTGTATATCTATCGGAGTACCCTCTTTCCCGTCTTTTCCTTTCGATCTGTACAATCCTAATTTGTGAGAAGGCGGTGTTGCAGTTCTTTCTATAATTTGATAAGCCGTCGGCGGAGGTATGTGTAGGATACCAGCGAGTTCTTTTAGCACGCCCAGGATATCTTCGGCGGCACCAGACGTCAAAGTAAGGGTCACAGTAACGTTCTCATTGCTTTCTGGCGAATCCACCATCTTTGCTTTGACGGGAGACTCGGTGTCGAGACATTTCAGAGGCTTTTGGACTTCTTCCTCTTCTTTGACCTGGTATAACGACACAGGCTTCACTCTGATAGGAACTGGCGCAATAATTGGTATCACAGGTGACAGACGACCAGAGGCGGAATCGCTATCTTCATCCTCTTCGTCATCCTCGATGAGTTTGAGCCCTGGGAACCTGTTAGCAGGTTCGATATCAAGGCATTCGGGACTAGAGCAGCTAACAATACTGTCTGGTGTGTCGGTATCTCTTTCTTTACAAATAAAGTCCAATTTCTTGTCTTCCGGATCGTCGTCAAACATGATCGGTTGAAACTCTTGGTCGTAAAAGCCTCTTTGAGTAGACGTGGGTGGCTTTTCTGGTAGTGGTTCTTCATCTCCGAATGGCTTTGTATTATAATAATCTGCGACATTCGGTATTTTTGCGTTACCAAAGTCTCCGACTAAATCTCCTTTGAGAATATCGTAATCTTTATTTTTGAGTTTTGTCAAATCCCCAGAACCAAACAGTGGGCAAACCGCGAAGTTGGTAGTCAAAGCTGGTTCTTGAATCTGCATTTGCGGCAATAACCGCAGCTGGCCCATTAAATTATCAATAAACGTGTCATAATCTTCCTCATACCTAGATCCCTTTCTCGGTCTTTTCTTGGCATTGGCCGCATTTAAGTTGTTTTCAGCAGCTGCTTTCATATTCATCTGCATTTGTTTCCGTTTCTTCTGCTGGTATTCGCGGCGTTTCCGCTTTTTGGCTTCAGATGGAGTTTCAGGAGCATTCACTTCAGAAGAGTGATCCATATTGACACTTTCTGGGTACTCCTCTTTCATCGGTTGATCTAATTTACCTTGATCCGAAGCAGTCGAGACACCAGAAGTAGCCGACTGTTGTGAGCTCTCGTCAAGAAGTTCTTTCTTCACGTCCAATGGAGTAAAAGGTCTTACAGGACTTTGTTGCGGAGGAGCTATCTCTTTCTTGATTGTATGCTGTAGTTGTTGGTTTTCAATGTTCATTGTATATATCGGTATTGTTTTCATTGTGGGGGAACTCTCAGGTAAAGGCGTTGTCTCCTCCTTTGTCATCATCTTCATAGGAGGCTTCCGCACATCCATCAATGATTGCGTTGGAGTTTGCGTCAAAGGTGATATCGACGATGTCGGTACAGAGGTTTGTATAGGTCGTGATGTAAAGGGAGAATTAACAGAGGATACAATATGTCGAGGGGAATTCTTTGGTATTTCAACCTCTTGGGTCAAACCCAGAGTGGGCGGTGGTATTGGAGGTCTGGCCAGTTGCGCTTCGAGTGACGGTATCGTGCCCAACGCGGGTGCTGTTCTCTGTATAGTCATTGTACGTTGGGGCACAACGCTAGACGAAGTAGTCGTAGTCTGTAATAATTGTTTCAACAATACGTTTTGTGACTCATCATTTCTTTGATTCGCATTTTGTTGCATCATTTTCGAAGGGTCAGCGTTAGTAGCGGACGCGTTTGCCTCGTCAGTCTCCATGGGTTCTGATTTTACTACAACGGCTTCTACACTGTGCCTTTTCGTAGGTTGTATGTGCCCGACTATAACTTCGCTTTTAGGTTCATCTGTCGATTTAGACCGTTTTAACGGAGACGTCAGTTGAGTATGTAGTAACTTGGATGAAGTAATAAAGTTGATAGATCCGGTACTGGTTTTCGCTTGCATTTGTGCCATACCTGGACTCATTATGCTATGCCTTACCGTGACGTTAGGAGGTCCACTACCTTCTTTAGTGCCTATAAGCGGTCTCGAAGTCATGACTAGGGCTGGAGGTTGACTAGAGCTAATGCTTTGTTGATTGAAAGGTAAATTACTAGCATTTATTTGTCTGCTCGGCTGAAGTAAAGTATGACCTAATATGCTGGTGGGCAATGGTTGCCCTTTTTGGAATCCGCTCACGCTAGTCGTTATCGTAGTGTTTTGGCTCGAATGTATCATAGAGGGTGGTGTACTGCTGTGTATTTTTGATAACGCTGGCATTTGTATTATCTGTGAAGCTACAGATGTCACGTTTGATTCTTCAGGCGGATTATAGGTTTGATTCGTAATTAAAGGAGATTGAGCTGGCGATTTCATTAGATTACCTTGCATACCAACGGGAGAGTTGATTGGAGATACTGTAGGTGATTTTCTAAGCTGACCCATTGATGATAGGGTATTGACACGCGAGCCCACTACTTGGGCAGCGCTCATCGGCATGGTTTCGGATGTTACCGATGTGATCGGCTTTTCTATTCTTTGTACTGGCGAAGGTCTCGATGCAGCTACTTCTACTTTCGAGGAAGGCAGCAAATTCTCGAAATTGACTTGCGTGGGTGTCGTCCCGTCGCTTGCTTTCCTTATCATGGAGACTGTTTGAGACTCCACTTTCGAGTTGTTCGTGTTCAACGACGACATGATGGTGCGAAGTTGCTGAGACACGTTTGCCATGTTGGAGGTCAGTTCCTGCGGTTGTGATAATGGGGACAGCTGCGGCACAGTCGCTGATTGTAAATTCAATCGTTCCGGTTCTCTTTTAGGAAAAGGCATCTGTTCTTGCGGCTCTTTGTTGTCAGATTTTACAGGCAGATTTACATTTGGAGGTTTTTGGTGCTGTTGCTTCATGCCGTAAGTCTTCGGATCATCTGTAATATTTTCAAGCATGCAAAGCATATCCTCAAATGTTTCTACGTGCTTTTGATTGCCTTCTACAGTTTCTTGGTGTTCTTGCATAGTTATGTCGTTTAAGTACCTCTCCTGAGACGGCGTTGGAGATGGTATCGATATTTGTACAGATTCTTGAGCCATATCTGGTGTTATCTGCATGTTTGAGTCTATAACTTGATTAGCTATAGCTTTTATAGTTTTCACCACGTTTTCCTCAGATTTGCCTTCGGCTGCATTATTTTGCGATGCCTGCTCTGAAATGCTTTTACTATATGAAAGCAGCAAATTACTTTGAATGTTGTCTTCGGGTTTATCCTCGTCATCGCCCTCCATGATATTGTCAGGTATTTTCTCGGGAATCGGATCCGGACTTTTAATATCAGCCTTACCTAATAGTAGCGGCGTTCGATCAGTAATACATAAAGTATGTGGCAGCTCTGTCTGCTGACTAATTTCCGTTTCGATGTCTATGTCCTTATTCGGCTCTTTAATAATAGGTGCGGGTCTTTGGTCGTGGGAGGAGCCCTGCGTAGTCATAGCGAGTAAATGATGCGCCGCAGAAGTCGAAATAGCGTTCTGCATATCTTTGTCAGGGTTGCTGTCTGGTGGTACTGTGCTGTCTGGGGACGCTGCCTCGTCTTGGAATATCTTCGCCGGCAAAGTAGCGTCGTGCGTCACAGACAAACTGGAAAGTTTAGTATTAGAGAGCGAAAGCGCCATTGGTTTCTCGATGGTTTTAACAATCTTTTGTTTCACCTGGTGTTGAGTGAGAATCGACACTGGCACGCGAGACGCGCCAGCCCCAGCATTCGACGTGACCGTGATCACAGGATTTACTGAGGAGACCTTCGGTACATTAGTAGATATCACACTGATAACGGGACTGATGGGTTTAGAAAGAGGAGGCGTGGACATGTTGATTGCAAGTGGGGAGTTAGTGATGTTCAACGGGACCTTCTTGATTTGGGATTTCGCAGCTCCCGGGTGGCCTACTCCTCCTATGGGTACCGAAAGGCTCTTCAGCACCGGGACCGATATAGTCTGGTTAGCTATCGAAACTGAGGCTACGGTGGCCTGCGATACTTCGTTCAATATTTTCGCGTTAGAATGCGGCGAGAGCATAGTCGCGCTGAGGACCGGTAGGCGCGAGAGCGTCGTGCCCTGGGAGGGATTGACGATCTTGTACTGCTGGACACTCGCTGACGGCTGCTTGCCGGTGGAAAGACTTATGACTGCGACCGTCTTCGTCGCAGTTTCGGTACGGGTCGCCGGGGCGGCCTCTTCCTCGGCCTCGTCTTCGGGTTTACCGCTGTCTATCAACTCCTCGAAGTCTTCCTCAGTAGCGATTCGCTCTTCAGGCGAGACTGCGCCTGGTTCCACGAGCACGATGTCGTCATCGTCGAGATGTTCGAGCTCTTCGACGTCGTCGTCGGCGTGGGAGTCGTCCGCGGCAAACTCGACCGTATCTGGGGCGTATAGGACGTAGTTGCTCGCGTCATCGATTGAGGGGGATGCGGAGGAGGCGGAGGCGAGCGGGGCGGGAGCGGAGAGACGCGGCCGCGGTGGCGTTCGGCGTTTTAGAATGGAGACTTTAGTGAGATGGTGAGGGCGGCGGTCGTCTTTGTTCGGCCAGACGGGCGCGCCGCCGAAGAGGCCTGGTTTGAAGTAACGATAGCCTGGAGGAATGGGGGCAGGTGCATGGTGGTGTCCACCTCCACCCCCGTGGTCGTGGGACTGCGGGGGCGGGGGCGCAGGGGACGCCGCCGGCGACGCGTGGGGAGTTGGTGTTCGCGCTACATGTGGTGACCTGGATAACGATGGCGACGCTGGCGCCCCACCCATCGGGCTATACTGTTGTCGTTGGAGCATTTGTTGTCGCTGTGAACAAAATGGTAAATCAGTGACAGTTTTCATTTAAACACATGACAACTTTTCAACTTGAAACTGAAACTTACTGCTATTTCCGAGCCAGGGTTACCGGGCGATGGTAACGGTTGGGGACTGCCGAGGGGAGACGTTTGTTGACGACCTCCAAACGGTACACCGACTCTCATTCCTATAAAGGATGAAATAGAATAATGTAACACTTTTGTGAAAGATTTTTATGGTTTTGTTGAATACAATAAAAACTGAATCGAAATGGAACCTTGTTGATGATGCGGAGGCCTCGCGAATCGCGTTGGTAAAGGGGAGCAGCCAGGGGCAGGTCTTGGAAATCTGCCTGAAGCGTAGTCACTCTACAACAAGGTAATGTGAAATGCTCAGTAAAACCATTATTGTAAATAAAAACTTCTATATAAAAGAATTAAGTACAGTCTACTTACATTCTGCATTTGAGGCGAGTGTGATGCAACGGGGCTTTGTATTTGTGACTGTTGGTATATCTAAAACATAAAAATATGGTGTAAATTTGTTTAACACAAAACGGGCAAAGAACGTTTAGCATAGATATTCAAATTAGCCAAACTTTTTGTAACATTGTTATTTGTTTTGCATTATATGGCGTCACAATTTTATAATTCGTCTAAATCAATTGTTTTTATGCGACTTATTACGTCACATCACATATTATTAGGATGTATTTGCGGACCACTTGGAATGCCTTGAGGGACCACCAGTGGTACGGACCACTGGTTAAGAACCACTGGTCTGAATTATGATAAACACAAACCTGCGGACTCCGGCTCGGTGTTGGCAGCTGAGGACTGGTCCTCTGAGCCTGGAATTGTTGCAGGAAGTGTTGCGGCGACATCGATGACTGCATCGGCGACTGCTGCGTGTGCATCGGCGACTGTTGCATGTGCATCGGCGACTGCTGCGAGTGCATCGGCGACTGTTGCGGATGCATCGGCGAATGCTGCGTAGACATCTGCCCTTGCTGGGTGTGTAGAGGAGACTGATGCATCGGCGATTGCTGCGGATGCATCGGCGATTGCTGGGGATGCATCGGGCTCTGTTGCGGATGCATCGGACTCTGTTGCGGATGCATTGGCGACTGCTGTGGATGCATCGGCGACTGCTGCGGCAAGTTCGTCTGTTGGACGTGCATAGGAGACTGTTGCGAGTGGAGAGGGGACTGTTGCGTGTGTAACGGAGATTGAGTCGACGGGTGTAGAGGCGACTGAGATGTGTGATGGAGAGGGGATTGTTGCGAATGCAGCGGCGACTGCATCGGCGAAGTTAGATGGTGTAAAGGAGATTGGGGCTGTAGAGAATGTAGAGGAGATTGAGAATGCGGAGACTGAACGTGCAAAGGCGACATGGCGGGCCTTGCACCCGGTGGCCGCGGTGTTTGATTTCCCGCTTGCATTGCATTTCTCACACCGGTGATCTGCTGCTGACCAAACTGAACTATCCCTCCGACGGATTGGGGCCTCTCTTGGACGCCGGAAAGTTGCCTAACAAGCTGCTGCTGTTGTCCTCCCGGCTGTTCTATGACTAGAGTCCGCCCGCCTTGGAGGATTCTTCCTTGAGCGTTTAGCGGAGACGTTACTAATCCTATCCTCTGTTGCATCGGTTGACCGTCCGAATTTAGCACCTGCTGAGTGCGTATTAACGTCTGTTGCTGCTGCAGCGTCGCCCCTTGGAGACCCAATTGCATGGGCCTGTTGATAGTCTGCTGTTGCATCTGCTGAGCCTGCCCAATGTTTTGGTTCTGAGCAAATACGGTCTGATTAGTCGTAATCTGTTGTTGATTTAACACACTCTGCTGGGCCAGCTGAGGATTTTGTTGGCGCTGCTTGGTTTCATATTCCTGAAACGTTGTTATATAGGTAAATTAATTCCTATGTCATTTAAAACTAATAAGAATGGTTACTTTCTAATCAACTGAGTTAGTCAAATCATTTTCTAAATAAGTATAAAAAGTAGAAATGACGCTTTGGGTCATAGATAGTTGGGAAAGTGTAAATTTTTGGTAGGTATATGTGATCAGTATTTGTGAAAATGAAATAGACCAAGGGGTCTGAAGTTAATGCGGACAAAATTTGTTTGGGCAGTAAGAATTAAAAAATCATTTCGATCAGCTCGCCGTTATCATAAGCTGATTTCATTTTTTGAATAATATTTCTATACAAATCATTGCGTACTTGTATAAGCATGGTGTGCTGGCGAGCTTGCTTGCGCGCCGCGTCCAGGTGCTTCTGCAGCGCCTGCTGCTCCGTGGACACGCGCAGCAGCTCCGCCGCGTCGTTCGGCTGCAGCTCGTTGCCGGACTTCCTCAGCTGCCGCTGCTTGCTATTCAGCGACTGCAAACCGACACACACTTGGAGACAAAAGGACTACGGGCCGACGAGGTCCCGGGACGGACGGAGGGGGGCACCGCGCTACCACTACAAGCCCACGAACACGAAAGCGCTACTGCGGCTCACCTTGCGGATCTTGCGGAGCTTCTGCACCTCCACCTCGTAGTAGGTCTGCTGGTCGGCGGCGTAGGCGGCGAACTGCTTGAGCCACTGTTCGTAGGCGCGGCGCGCGAGGTGGTCGGCGTCGGTGAGCGCGCGGTCGGGCGGCGGCGGCGGCTGCGGCGGCGGCGCGGCGGCGTACAGCGGCAGCGCGGGCGCGGGCGGCGCGGGGGGCGCGGCCGCCAGCGCTGGCGCCGCCCACTCGCCGCCCTCCCGCTCCTGCTCGCGCTTCTCTTGCTCCAGGAGCTCCTCCAGAAGCAACGGTTGCTCCTGGTTTACGTTCTGACGGTTAAATTTAGCCTTTTGACGTCGCTCGTGGAGCGGCGTCGCCCGCCACCTCCGGCGGGGATCGCTTCGGCGGGCCGGAGTCGATCGGCGCGCCGGCACGACCCTCGCGTGCGACTTTACGGTCGACGCAGTGATCTACTGTGCCTGCCTCATCGTGGGATGTTTGTTTACTTGAATGTATAATCTTGGAGAAATTTATTGCGCTAAGAGAGGATTTTGTAAACTTACAAAGATTACTCGTGACATATTATACAGTGCCAATCCGCAGTAATTGAAGATAGGGCATCTAATATGAGTGCATAAACTATGAAAATGTTTAAAGAGCCAAGGTGGAAAAAAAAATTGATAAGCTACATTACAGGTGCTAAATAAAGTTTATTTAAACGTACTAATCGTTGCAGTTTAATTATGACAAAACAAGATTTGAAAATAATGTCTTTCAGCATACAATTTTTTTTTTAATAACTTTTAATGGCTTGTGTCAAGTAACAATGAAACCAATGGATGAACGTTTCTAGGCGTAAATTGTAATATTTAATCAAGGAAAACCGAAATAATTCCTCATAAAATAATAAGATTGTTATTTTTACAAAAACAAAATCAAAAAAATACACCCGTGGCCCCTCCGCCGTGAACGCCAATCAGAACGTATTACGTCACATGGTGATATGCGCCATTGTTGTTGTTGACGTTTGGTTAAGATTTTCATACAACAGCACAAGTCACTTCGTTTTTTTTTCTATTATTATCATTTTTAGACAAGTTGAGAGTGTTATTTCCACCCATATCGGATAATACTAGTATAAACTGTCATGGAACCTGGATTTATCAAAGCAACAGCAATAATGTAGGTACCCAAAATTGACGCTGTTATGCTAGGTCGATTTTTCGCGTCGAACACTTTTGTTCATCGGAATTTCGTAATGTTAAAACTTCTATGTACGTATAAACTATACTAAAATACTGCTTATTATCATTTTCACGTATATTTCACTTTAGCACGCAAATTTTTAATTGCAAATTAATTGATTTTGAGGTTAGAATTACAACGTAAATATAGAGAGATGATATTGTAAAGACACTACTTTGTCTTAGTGTCTTAAGCCCTATCGCAAGTTTGTGGAATAGTGGGTTTTTAATTGCCTATTTCGAAATGTAGTCGAAATGTTGCCTAGTTCGAAATGTTGAATATGTAGTCACTACTTTTTTAAATAATACTTACATCGAAATGATCTTCACAAAAATACATTCTCGATGTTGTTGATAAACAATGAGCATGTTTCCTCCTTGCCAGTTTTAACCACTTTTTTCGCATATTTTTCTTGACCAGAACACGTATGAATAATTTAGTCGGACTTTTTATACTTGTATTTATACACTGGGGCACTATACAGTTTTTAAAATACGAAGTTTCCATTTTTATTTAAACAAAACAAAATTTCGCCGTGAGTTAACACAATAGCTTGCAACTATGTGACGTCATTCACGACGCCATGATACTTTCTTGTGTTTTTACGTCAGTTTAAAAATATTTTGTTCAAACTTAAAATATGTGTTTTAAATATAATTTTTATCATGAAATATTATTTTTTTGGGGTAATACAGGTACTAAACTATCTAAATAAGCCATTTTTGACATTTACGACACAGGCCTATTACACATTCATTACAAACAATTTATAACTGAATCTTTTACATTTCATTGCCTACTTTATCTGATCATGGTATCTATAGACTGCATTTCAAATCAAACTGAGTTAGGCACTCTAGAGTATAATAATTTCGTGAAGTATGAATTTTAAGTGTCTGCTTTTGAAACTGTAACTGTGCTTTTATAATGTTAACCAAAACCACTAAAGAAAGTGAAAATTGACTGTACTTGTGTAGATAAAGCCATTTTTAATAGATGCACTAAGGACGAAGCTATAATTTAAAGACATTACAGTAACTGTCATAAGACATTACATAACGCCATAACCACTTGACACCAGCACCATAAGGCTCCATGATGAGACAGGCAAAATCTTATACAGTAAGGTAGAGAATAAAATAACGGTTGCTTGTTAAATTTATTTATCTTTTAGTGCTGTTACAATGTTAGCCATAGTTAGTGTAGTGTTAGGAAGGATGCTGAAAAGGTTCAATGGTTAGTTAGTGGTCAGTAGGCATGCGTGCGTAAGCGGCAAAGTAAAAAGCGTAGTACAGACACGTAAGGTGGTTAGCGGTGACGAGCCCTCTAAGGATTACAGGTGAACTCTTCTAGGCTATGGAAGGGAGGGTCGTGACGCAGCCGAAAGGATAGGACAGACGGATAAGAAAGACGATACCCCAGTCATTGGAAGTGATTTTGGAAGATAGAAATAGGAAGCTGTTCTTGCAAGTTTTGAAACTGACATCATAATATGTTAGGATTGTTTTGGTTCAACTATTTTTCTATTCAAATCTTTGATCGACAAAAGTTATTATAACAATAACTAATTTTACGAATTACATATAATTGAATTTGTAAATGAAAAGGAGAGGTTGAAAGAGAGAGAATAATTTAATATTTAAGGTAGGCAGAATATGGTACAAATATTTTGGAACCAGCTTTATTGTATTGATGACGAGCCGACTTCAATATTGATCCCACAGCATATCATAACCACTTTTTAGTGCATTCCAACTCTGTTTTCTTAAGAAATATCTTTGATACGTAATTTTAATGCAGTAATCTGAATTGAAATTGAAACAAGTAATTGAATCTTCTGCGGGTCTACCAAAAGTGTTCAAAATTTTTTTGTCTCTTTATTTAATTGGAGCATACAGAATCAGTATTGAAAACTTACATGGTGTGAAAATAATTAAATTATATTAGCAATAGATATCAAAAGTAACTACTTTAACTCCCAAGTATAAAATTGTGAGATTCCTAATTCTAAATTCGACGTATCAACCTTATACTTTACAAGAATGGGTTAGGTTAGGAAATAGGGATGTCCGATGGTTGGGACGTTAAATCGGTACGAGTGTGGGTTAGTTGGGACGAGGAGCGGGCGGGTCGGTTCTCGTCTGACCTGCAGCAGCAACGGGCGGCGGTGCAGCCAGTCGCCCCACGCGTCCACCGCGTCATACGCCTGCCGCACAACCATCAATCACCGACATGCAAACAACACGACGTCACTCGCCGTCAACCGTCACCGTCACCGGTGACGCACAACCTACTGTTGCGACCCTAGTACGCGCCAGTACGAGATGTGCTGCTGCATATCAAATCAAATGCCAAAGAAGTCGCTCAATTTAATTCATTAATTAAACAATCCATACTTGATATCCATAGGATCAGGGCTTGAGCAAATAAAGCCGTTGTATACTTACAAAGGAGATTGAATTAAAATCTATCTCATAATTCTGGGAATTTTACAAACGGTGATTCCTCCTTTTATCCGAAACTCTTTACAGGGTTTGAGACATTTTTAAAATAGGAATGGTAACTGACTAGTCGATTGAGTAATTTTAAATCAAAACGCGATTTATTCGCAGACATTTTCATAGAAATATGTAACCATGTCACAACAAATTTTACTTATCAACACAGTAACTATTAAGTCATTATTGTGGGTTGAAAAGTATCTTTTTAATTTTGCAAACAATAAGAATGGCGGACGTTATATAAACCACAATTATTTTTTACGGAATTGACACCTTATTTTTATTAGTGAAGGTATGTCATTTTTTATTAATAGATTTGTTTTTCATAAACTACAAAAATATTATGAACGAAAAAAGAATCAAAATTGGTCCACAGAATAACGAGATTAAAGATTAGATTTCAAACAGCCTTTTAAAGAAAATTATAACAATTGTATTTACTTTTTCACAAAATCTTAAGCGACAAGTCTAATTGTATTTAATCATTTCAGATAATTTTGCAACATCTAATGCTCGTACGGGCGTGCACACAGATCTCCATATACCCATGCAATATTAGTCTTCTTAGCTTGTCATGAATGAAACAAGCGATTCCATACATCGTGTATTTACAGAGTCGAACCTCCACCAAAAAGTATGTAGAGAAATTAATATTGCCATGGATATGATAAAATATAATAAAACTCACATTGTCTGCGATGCGATAAAAAATTTAAGCAATATGAACGACTTTAATACTGGTTCACGTATAAGGACGCGTGTGACAACGCAAAAATATGAACCGAAGCTTTTACGGCATACACTTAAAGCTGAATTTGCTTTGACATAACCTCGGATGTCAATGCAAGTTCGTACAAAACATGTAGATAAAAAATTACTGCATGCACGACAATGTATCGAAAAATCCTCCAAGACAAATTAATAAGTAAAACTATGAATCAATTTTGTAATAAGTACGTTACTAATTAGTATTAAGGCTTAGCTTCATTCACTTTTGTCAGTAGATTATCATTAGGACTATAGTAATTACTTCATTTGCTTGAATTGAGATTGAATAAACTTTTGACGAGTCTATAATCAAAAACATATATTTGAATAATATACAATTCAGTAATTTGCAAGGTCTCATAATAATTTAAAATTTGTTACTGAATTTTTCTTGCAATTTATAAGTGTTATTTGTAAATAATGGCAAGTTAACTTGGCAAATTTGACTATTTAAAAAAAACTGGGATGTACTATATAATCATTTGATATTTACATTATTAATCATCTGTGATGTATATTTCAAGTTTCAACCAATGTATGAAATATTTTCGAAGTCAAGTTTGTTAGGTTAATTGCCGTAAATCATAGTGTATTTCGTCTTAATTCAATTAAATGTAATCATGAATTGAGATTAATTGTAGTAGGAACTAAAATCCAAAGTGCACTTTATTTAGTAAAAAATATAAATATTTGTTAACTAGAGATAAGCGTTGATTGGTAATATTTTGTATCTGATTGAAAATGTTTATAACGATTTATGTTTATTTATAACCAGCAAGTGGTCGCGTTATTCCGGGATATGAATAACCTGATTGTTTATTTGATCAATCAACCGAACTATTTTCAATCCAGACGTTTTTGCGTGAAGTAATATTAAACATCTTCACTTTTATGATAACAAGTTTTTCGTTTGTAATTTAAGTACGATTTATTTATGTTAGCTAGTGTCAAATGATAACTATTTTAAATGTGATGTAAGCAAGAGTAGTAAATTGAATTCAGACGAAAACAGTAAACATATGTGTGTATGGCGTGGTGTCGTGTGTCGTGGTTGTGTCGGTTACCTGCGGGTAGGGCGGCGGCGGCGGCGGCTGCACGGGCGGGGCGGCGCGCGGGGCGGGCGCGCGCGGGCCCGGGTACGGCGGCGGCGGCGGCGCGCGCCCGCCCGCGCCCCCCACGCCCACGCCCACGCCCACGCCCACTGCACAACACAAACATACATTCGTTTAAAACCTCCCCCTAGTCACGTCGTAAGTACACTGCTTAGTAATGCTCAATGTTTCTCGATACATAGCTATTTTTTGGTATTTGATAGAGTAAAAATTCCAAAAATACATCACATGAATAATGGACGGCTCCTAGTTAGAAAAGAACTAAAAAACAAGAAAACAACTTAATCGTTTCTTAGACGCAAACATATATATACTTTATCAGTAATATTTCCCGTCTTTGTTTCTATTTCTATGTTATGTGCTAAAGTAAGTACCACTGCAGGGCAAAGGTCATCGATTTTGTAATATTATTTTTACGTCTCTCTGCAACATCTTGGCTCGTCAACATATGTACGGATTTAAAGTTTTAAATTATTTTTTTAAAGATCAATTACTCATGGGTACTGTTAGCTATGTTATATGTTATATTTGATGGAAATCAGTCCAAGATGGTGGCCACCACATTTCCTTAAATTTTGCCATAAAAAAAGGACTTATGTAGTACTATACATTACGATAAATTTCAAATGCAAAATGACGACCGCTATCAAAAAATGGTAAAATTATACAAGTCAACATAACTGTTGGAACTTTGATCGTTCTTGTGTTGTAAATACAAGCGCTCATTATTAATTTTCCGGATTTTTTTTTATTCTACTAACTCCAAGATCAATGTTGGTACAAAGCCTTATTAGCAACTGACCGTTCGCATGGGGCGTGTGAGGCATGGTGGCGAGCGCGACGGTGCGGTCGTGGCGCACGACGCCGACGGACCCGTCCAGGCCGACGAGGCGCGTGCCCGGCGTGATGGTCCGCCCGGCCGCCAGCGCCGCGTTCACTTGCGCCGTCATCGCGTTCACTATGCTTTGCGTGTGCGCAGAATTGGCACCGCCCTGCGAACATAATCATACATTTAACAATTTCATTGTAAACACAAAACACAATCACTTTGCCTTGCTCAATCGTCGCGTTAAGCCGTTTCGAATAGGAATGATTCGAAATACTTTCAAAAACCTGTCAAAACACAATTTCTGCATAGATTTTCCAAGAAAATATTTCGGTTTTATAATCACTTTTAAAATACAATTTGCCAAAAAAACAATATGGCCAATCGATTCGAGATACATTTTAACGCAACAAGAGTGGTCTGATGAGTGGAACAAATAGGTAGATAGCAATACAGCTTATTGCAAAACATACGACAAATCAATGAGATGGCTACAAACCTGGAAATGCATTGGATGCTGAGCGGTGAACTGCACTTGTGGCCGCTGTACCGCTTGCGTTTGTTGTCCAACTTGGCCTAATTGCTGTTGACCATATGGTGTCCACTAGAGTAACAAAAAAAACATCAATTACTTATAACATCATCATTTATTCCTATAAGGTTATTTTTAACAAGTGGAGCCAAGAAAAATACGTATACATATCCTATGTAACGGACGGGCGAAGTGTTTTGTTTCGTTCATATAATTATATGGTTATGTTCAACACGGGCCCGTATTATCTTGCTCAAATGCCAGTACGAGCCCAACGCAGCCCTTTAAATTCACATCACGCTTTTGCAACGTCGCTTATTTCTATGCTTTTAAAATTTTGGTGTAGGTACCTCCATAAATTTACGTTTTTCTAGATGTATATTGAACAAAAAGTTTGCAGAACACTGCTTTAGGAGACACAACCTGTTAGTCCTGAAACCTAGACACAGGCTGTAGGGCACCTTAAGAACAACTGATAGCAAGGTTAGTGACTTGCCTTACACATGTAAGGCTTTTAAAAGAGGTAGGGCATAGCGATTTATCGCTCGAACTGGAGCAGCCGTACTAGTAATATACATCTACCTTACAGAAGACCGCAGCCCAATAACAATCACTTCGGTTTTGTTGTATTCTCGCGTTTGAGTAAGGTTTCAAGAGCTTCTGGGGAGGTGCTACATTAGCAATACAGTCGACTATTGTATGAACAGCACTGCGTTATTGAATACTAGCTGTGCCCGCGACTTCGTTCGCGTGGCCTACATCTTTTCATGGTCGGTTTTACCCCTATCTCCCCTAATAATCAAAACAAAAAGTAGTCTTTATTTTAATAGAGCTATATTTATGCAAACTTTCAAGTCTCTAACTTAAAAAATAATCATTTTCCCATATAAACTTTCAAAGGTGGTGGCATTACCCCCCCCCCCCCATTTCTTTCTAACAAAAAGTAGCCTATGTCCGTTCTTGAGGTTCAACGTATACCTATGATGCCAAATTTCATCAAAATCGGTTGGGAGGTTTAAGCGGGAAAGCGTAACAGACAGACAGAGTTACTTTCGCATTTATAATATTAGTAGGGATTTTAATTACCTGAACGGGTATTTTGATCCTCTGCTGGGCGAACATCTGCGGCCTCTGCTGCGGTGATTGCACGCCGCGGATGACGTCGCCTTTGTCATCGCATTCCAGTTTCACTTCAGCCTTGATTGCTTGCATCGCGGACTGTACATTAAGTTCCATTAGGTAGAAATCAATATGCAACATCTATTATAAATAAGAAGTATTTGATTGAATAACAAATGTGATTATCTAAGGTTAAAAAAATCAGCCTGGTGGATGTTTCTTTTTTATGTACTTAAACCGATAAACAATAAATTACGTAGCATTTCATGGCATCTGATGCATCTTAGACGCTAGTTAAGTAGGCCAAACGTTCGCAATACGTCACGTGAGAGAAAAAATATCAATAATTTTAACTAACTGATAATAAACCATACTCTTGTTTACATTTCAGCCAATAATAATCCTTTTTCAACCAATCAATCTTAGTTGACCTTTAATAACACTTACTTTCGTGGCACCTGTGATTTCCATAATACGTCATAACTAATTATTGTCTATTTAAACAGTAATCAAGACATTTTGTTAATGACTTTTAAAGGTTTGTGCGTCATGATATCACAACCGTGGACCTGTATTAAGTTCCATGAATATTACCATTTCGTCTTTAAGTTACCTGCAGCGCCATCTGCTGGTTGGGAGTGATGACCCTCTGCACGCCGTCGGAGAACATCTGCGTGACCCCGGTCGGAGGCGCACCGTCCGGTTTCCTCTCAGACGCTTCCGCTTTAGCCTCCCCCATATCTGATTTCAAATCTGATTTCGTAGTTTCTATATTTTTGACAGCCTTCTGGAGTTCTGTGTCCATCTTCGTGTCCGTCTTCGGATCGGATTCATCTCTGCAACGACAAATACAATATTATATCTTTATTTATAAATACAAATAATTCTACCACCTGTTCGGATCAAATTTTTGGCGACAATGTAGCAGCAAGAAATAATGTTACAGAATCAAATTTATTAATATGCGCAATTGCTATATAGTAAAAATATGCAGTATTGGACTTCAAAATGGGACAAATTTACTTGCGGCGCTTCTTCTATCAAATGAGAACTTAGTAATGTAACAGTCGGTTTTGAAGATTACATTACCTGCTGTTGTGAAATGGAGTTTCTCTTCAATCAAATTTTAGTACAGTAGAGAAAAATTCTTAAGGTGAAACAATATTTTGCAACAAAAGCGTTATTTACTTAAACTTATAACCAGGGACGTATACTACAATACGGCCTACCTGCACGGAGCGAAAATGACAGAAACATAGTTTTGTGCTGAAATTTAAATCTGGATATTGAACAGAGTATTTAAGAGAGGTAGAGCACAGCAATTTATCGCTCAAACTGGAGCAGCCCCACTGTGAAATGCCTCCACTTTACAAAAGACCGCAGCCAAATAACAATCACTTCGGTGTTGTTTTGTCCTTCGTGTGAATAAGGTTTCCAGAGCTCCTGGTGGGTGCTACATTAGTAGCAGCAGTCAAGCCAGTAACAGCTTTATTATGTACTTGTCGCCCTCTAGCTAGGACCTCATTACCACTTAACATTAGAGATGAGATCAATCTTGAAGTGCAATATAAAAAAAAATACATCCCAAGGTGACACAAAAGTTTTTATTTCAACCGTATTTTAAAACCCTGAAGGCTCAAAGAAATTTTGTTGAGTCTGCATACTCACTCCGGATCCCTCTTAGCATGTCGCTCAGGCATGCCGTCGTCGGCCAACTCCAGCCCGTCCAAGATGTGCTCGGCGTCGTTGAGCGCGGCCAGCTCTGGGTCGGCGTACTCAAGGATGTTGAACTGTTCACCTAAGTCTGCTGTTAGGGACTCTAAGAGCTCTTCGTCGTCTTCGCCTCCTAGACCAGTTAGGATGTCCACCTAAGGAAAAGACAATAACTTGTTTTGCATTAATGCCTTATCAATTATTGAAACACACGATTTTTTTATATTATAAGTAAGCCATGATAGGATAAGTCGACCAGTAAAATCACCAGTTAAACCACAGGAAAAGTTTTTTTTTGTTTTGAATTTAAGTAGCCTTATCAATAAGTGAATCACAAGATTCAATTAATTGTGTGTGACGCGTCTAAGCTTTTTAAATTTTCAATTTCGGTTCCCGTAGTTACTTTTGCGTTGTGCTATTAAAACGTACTTTATCGAGTAACGCGAACTACTTTTTTCGATTTAGATTATAGTAGTTATACGAAATATCTCGTTTACCTCTCCAATGTTTCCTGTATCTTGTTCTAGTTTGTCCATATCCCCCATGTCCATCTCATCGGTCCCTTGGTCTTGACCTGATTCTTGTTTATTATCGCCTCCTTGACCTACAAATACACGCTTTTTATTAGAATATGTCTTAATTTTTTCACATTTTCCAGTAATTCTTTGATGTCTTTCTCGATAAAAGGACTATCTAATACAAAAATGAATCATTTTTAAATTCTAACTAGTAGTTCCTAAGATGTGTTTGTTCAAAGAAACTCTTCAGTTTTATAATGTAAGGATATTTGTAAATGTATTTAAACCGAAGCCTCTGTACAGGCGCCAAGTCATAACGATCAACAAATGTCAGAACAATCCATGAAAATTAAGCCACAATAACTATAAAAACCACAGTTTGTGCTCAATTTTAGCATTGAATATTTCTGTTTACTATACTCCACCCTAAAAACAAAGTGCTGATGTCTCAAATCACTTTGTAGAACGATTGTGGAGATAAATAATGTGTTAAAGTAGGTTTCGGTGCTTATCTTCTTACCTCCTTGCTGCGTTATGACGCTCTGTTTTTGTTCCATCACTTGCTGTCTACCAGAGTTTGAGACGTTTTGCTGTAATTGCACGTTGTCCGTCGCTACTAACCGTTGCTGCATCAGAACTGTGATTGCAAAATATTGAGCGTTAACACATTCATTAATAATTCATTATAATATTATTAATTATGAATTTTACCATTCATTGATCACATAAACAAAAATATTAACTTTAAATTTTTTCGAAAGCTTTCGAACTAAAATGTATCGCATGCGCGTATATATGTCGCAGTCATCTGGTTTAATCAGCTATTTGATTGGATCACTAACGCGTTCATTGAATGACGACGTTTAATTGAATGACTAAAGGACAACTCGTCAAATTGTTTAATATAACGTTCAACTTCTTGACTGAACGTCATTTAGCATAGTCGTTGAATGGGATATAGCTGACAGACATGACATAACACACCTTAATAAGATTTTTTAATGTGTTTTAACAATTTTAAGTCTTAAGACAATTAGGCTAAAAAAATATTTGTTTACGAATAAGTCACTTTATATCCCAATTTCACTCTAAAAATTATCAACACAGTGCTATTCGATTATATCTGTACCAGCTGTTTACCGCCATCTTTGTTTTGATGAGCACTAACGCCGCAGTGGAAAAAAAATGAACTAAATTACAATCACCTGACTGATTATGTCCGCTATGTTCAAAGGGCTATGTTACAATCCGCTAACTTGTTGGACGTTCAGTGAGTCTTATTCATTCAACGTTCGGCCTAGTCATTCAATTAAACGTCGTCATTTAATAAACACGCTAGTGATTCAATCAAATAGCTGTTTCAACCAGATGACTGCGACATATATAATAACGTATTACAAAATAACAAATCTTTGAAGAAAACTTTGTGTTTATACAGTCAAAAACCCTTCATAACACACATTTGAAATTTGATATTAGTTCTATGTTGGGGACAAAACAAAAGAGCGGTACAGAGTTAAATATGTATAGTACGATGGGCTTTCAGCTCCAGCAACCATGGTCAAAATGTAGTACGATAATGTTAATTACGACTAGTTGAGAAAGATATCATTCTGATGCGCTAAGAGCTTTTTTGCACTTGAAATAAAAAATTTAGATGATATAATATTAACAATTCTGTAGCACTATTTTGTAAAGCCGAACCGGAGGTAGCGTCATTTGCATTATATAGACGTTTCATAAATATTACTGGTGTAATTTACATGAATAAAAGAATTTTGAATTTGAAAGACCACTAACTTTGGTGATCAGGCCTCTGACCAGGCTGCAGCGGAGTCCGTGGCCGTAGCCCCACAGGCAACGGATGCCTAAACTGCTGCCCATCTATGTTCATGCCTTGGATGGCACCGTCCTCGTTGTTTTGTTCTATCGAAAATAAATGAAAACCTTTATTACTGGTATTCTCAATCAAAAGGATCATTGATTTTTACGTGAGAGGGGACTGGGGGACATTTAAAAAGGTTTCAATGTCCGTTTTGAAACCTTTTTAAATGTCTATTAAACCTTTTAAATTTGTTTTTTGTTGATTCTTCTAACCACGTTTACTTTATTTTTGCCGTTGCTGTCGAACATTTTTATCTTTAATTTTTTTTTCCGCAGACCTATGTAATGTTCCCGCACTATGGCAGTTTTTACTTTGGTATATACCTGGCAAACGCCAAAAATGAACGATCAAATTGACTAATAATTTGCAACGAAATTGCCTTAGTCAGAAATCTACCTTCCATGGGACACTACTGTCCACGCAGATGGTAATCTCTCTTCTTTACTGGGTAACTCCACACCTGTATGACCAAATTAATGTAATACTTACGCGGTGTCCACATTTTATCAGGATGTCGTTGCAGCAGGTCTCGTAGCTGCCGATTGATGTCGTCATTGTTGGTGTAGTGAAGAGGGAATCGTTGAGCCGGGAAGGCACTTCTAGGGGCCTCCGCAGAGGGGGTGCCCGGGCCAGCGGGGGAGGCCGCCCCCGGCGTGGGCAAGGCCCCGGGGCCCGGAGCTGGTGACACGCTCCCGTCGGGCGCCCGCAGCCTCTGAATTGCTGCTTTCGAAAGGCAATTGCGCACTATGTTAACACCTGGTATCGAATGTAAATAGCCTTTTAAAAATGATCTCGTTAACGTATACTTTTAGTACTATAATTTCGGATTTTTATTACATAAGTAATTGGTCCGTTGGGATAAATCAATGTTTTTTTTTTCATTTCTTAATAAAATGTTCTAAACGGGCTAAGAGTTACCTCAGTGGCATAAATAGTGCATAAGCTGAAGAATACAAACCGACGTGTAATGAAAGTTTATTGTCAGTAACGTGTAGGTACATTTTACTGCTTAATACATTATCGAACTAGCTACACTGTTTAGCAAACATCAGATTCGTAGAATATTATGCGTTTTAGAGGTAACGCCGGGTGGCAAGAAGCACCAAAAAGGTGGGGTTCTCCTGGCTGGCTAGCCAGACCTATCTCTCGACGTAGGTAAATCAATGTCCGGTACTGAAGAGTTTCCTCGAAAGCAAGAGCTCCAAGCTCTATCTAGGACTATCTGGTATGAAAAATTTACTTTGTGGCAATACGTGGGCGAAAGGTCTAACTGCTACATAATTGTTTATTTTTTACTTGACATTGTCCCACATGTCACCGTGACATATCACAAATCACGTAATACTTGGATGGACTTGACATACCCACATATTGCCATCCAGCGGATTTTTAATACGCGATATCTTATGTTTAAATAAAACACCGTAATCGCAAAGTGAACCAAACAATTTTGATGCACATAAAACACTTAATTCAATAGGAACGAGGCCTGTAAAACAATCGCAAGCGATCGTAGGCTTAGCTGGATAGTTTTTATCATTGTCATTTGTATGCACACGATTGATTCACTCCGCAAATACCTAGGAGTATGATGATATATAGGTATTACATAGGAGTGGGTTCAAACAGTGCGTTTGACCTCACTAATGGTAAAGAAGAGCTTTCCAACAACATCCTACTCCTACGATAGGTAACTAACTATTTTTTTTTATAAAAGCACCGTATATTGGCTCTTTCCAGCCTTATGGTAAGCACGAGAGGAACCCACATCGCGATGACAAAGGATTTGATACCGTAATATCCTGTCCGTTATCATCGCCATGCTGGCCCGCAAGATGTTTCACACCCTAAGGTCCCACCAGAATACCAGGGCTGCTGCCGCATTGATTGCATTGTCGCAGCAGCTCATGTTGAGGCTGGGACCTTATTGACTGCACTGTCCCTGTTCAATGTTTCTTATGTGTTTGTATTTTTTTTTTACTGTGTGTGCCAATACATGTTTTTTCTTTCTTTCTTCACGCTCCTTTTGAAGGAACCAATCAAAAAATGTAGAAGTCTAGGAGTAGGATGTAAATGTTTAACCGAGTCTTGTCGGTAATTACTTATCTCGAAGCGTGATCGTAGAGTTACCTTGCATCCTCTGGTCGTGTATGATCTGCTGCTGCTGCTGGGTCTGCTGCTGCCGCTGCTGCTGCAGATGCTTCCACTGGCGCTCCTGTTCGGCCTCGCGCGCACTCCTCTGCTGCCCGCACGAACGCTCTTGTTCCTACATCACGACAGTTAAGTCAGCGCGCTGGACTGGGTGTGTCGGCACGCGATCCGATTGCTTAACACATTTAGGTCAAATACAGAAATGTTTACCTTTAAATGTCTATCTGCTTACAAGATACCTATCTAAAAAAAATATTTAATTATTTTTTTTCAATCTAAACCTCACAACATTTACGACACTAAGGAGTACCTTATTTTTTTATGTAACAAATTGTGGACAAATGCAGACAGAAATTTATCTACGGCTCGGTTACTAATCCAGTCCCTATGTAATCCTGGGTCATTTTCTATGATTAAATTATGAAGAACAGTCATTAAAAACTTGTATTGAGAATGTTATCCTATCTCATAAATCAGAATAAACAATCGGATCGTAAAGCTGATTTGAAAGTCTTTGAAAGAACGACGCTTTGACGGAGACGTGAACTTGTAAGTTTTAATTGTTTAATGTTTTTGACTTCTCTGTTATTTAATGTAGTACTAATTTTATTTAATACAAAAAAAACGTTATGATTATGTTTGTGTGTATATTTTCAAAACGAAGCTACCCATTCCCTACTTAAAACTATTAACCAAATGAGTTCTAATTAACTTCTGAGATCATGTCTATGCCAAAGTTTCGTTTTCATAGTATTTTATTGGCCTGTTTGCATGCTGAGCTACCTACGCATGCAGTTATATTCTAGTTTACAATAATTTTACTTGAATACTAGGTATATTGTTATTTATCTACAGTGCCTGCTTATAATTCTGTGGTCAAACTTAATAACATACTCAGTTAGTCTGTGATTTCGAAGAAAATCATTAAATAGCAGAGACGAAATTTGTTAAATGATATTCGTTTGGTTATGTAAATATAAATGTTTGTAATGATACGAAAATAAAAACCTACTTGTTTATCTTTATTACTTTATATTTAACACTCCTGAAAATTTAATTTCCAGGAGTGTTAAAGGTGTTAAGCGTGTTGCGCAAAACAGGAAATAATCTCTAGAATTAGCTTATTTCATTCTTATTCAGTCAAGCAAACAACAAAGTCTTTTAGTATTGTATATTTCCCTATTGTTACATTATGCAAACTAAGTCTGAACTACACATTATTCATATTTAATTCATCTCTGCTATTGTTTCGTGAGAGTAATAATTTTAGTGTAAATTGTACTACCTACTGAATTGTAATTTATAAATGTACATATTTATTTTAGATTCACCTAAATCATGCTTGTTTTACTTGTTGTAAGAATATGATAATTAGGTTCTACTTAAAATTCAAATAATGTTAATAACGTGAATAAATTCCGAAATGTACACAAATACAGATAAATAAACTTATGAAATCTTTAGTAGGTACAACTTGTTAATTTACATTGTTGTTAATATTTTTTAACAATTTGTAATTAATTACACAGTACATTTTCTCGATATAAATGTGTTTTTTTTATTATTAGCGTTAAATTTAATCTTATGAAATATATATTTTAACACGATTTAGTGTTCCATACGAATGTCACAATACCTGTAAACTTAAAGCTAACATTAAAAAGCCTTGTACACAGGAGCGGAACATCGCAAATGAACCAACTACACTGATGTTTGTTAGAATTGTTAGCACACCACAACCAGCCACCGATGCGTCGTTAAAGCCAACTCTACCAAGGCGAAGCGAAAACAAAAAATAAACAACATTACGGAAACAGAGGACACGAGTCCGGGAGGCGCATTTGTAATTTTCGAGGTTCCTCGTCAAGAAAAAAGCTAAAAGAAAATTAAAAAATAATCACACAGCTTACAACGCCATCGAACAGCCAAAAAATATGTCGGGTGACGTGAATTTTGAGCGAAGCCGACCGCGAGGGAGCGCGTGGTCACCCGACAGGTCGACGCGACTCGCGTACACACCGTGCGACTCGCGGCCTCGGCCACCGGCCACAAGAGGACTGACTCCGCGCCGGCCGGTGAAATGCGCCAACGCACACAACAAAATAATTAACATCTTCGACTAGTGCAACTTAAGCACGAATTAATGTGGGATTTTATCATGGGATTGAAGTCATAAAATTGATGAATATTGTGGCTAATCTACGACATCCAACTACACCAGCGTTTTCAAGCGTCAGGCGGAATTCAGGCGATGCCGATGTATTGCGCTCGAATAAAATGCGTCACAAGCGTTGGGCGCCTGCAATCGCGTTAATATCGCAACTGCGGAAATTTTTATTTTTAAGATGACCGCAAACTTCTAACACGACGTTCAAAGTTGCGAGAAAGGCTCGGAGCACTCTACTTACACTCGAAAAAAGCTACTGCGGGAGTAACAAGTAATGTAAATGAGATTAAGGTTCTATAGAACCGAAAGACCTGGTGGAAGCAGGTCAATATGACTGCACAGCGCGGAGATGGACGCGAACAGGTGTGTAGGCGAGCAAGTTTGTGATGAGTCGCGGTACCGTGTGTCGGTCGTGCGCGAGGCGCGGCAGCGTGCGCATGATCTCGGAGGGGGTGAGCACGCGGATATGCGCGTCCGCCTCCAGGAGCCCGCCCGCCGTCACCGTCACGTTGGGCGCGCGCACCCCCGCGACGAGGCTGCTGGCCGACGGCGCGCTGACCGGCGACGCGACGGCGGCCGGCGCCGGCGGCGTGCCCGGCGTCCCGCTCGCCTCCGCCTCCGCGCCGCTCGCCGCTCCGCCGGTGCTCTGTCGCGCCGAACCGAACTTAGTACTCTGGCGCGTCCTCCGGCCCGACAGGGACGCCGGACTCATTATATGGTCTACCTTTTCGTTTTGGAACCCAGTGTCGACCTTCTCGATTTTAATGGTTTTGAAAGTGACGAATGAATTGGGCGAGTACACATTGTTATTTACAGCTATAGGTGGCCAAATCTACGTCACCTGTGCGATCTAGTGGCACACAAACACGTGACATTTTAAGATGCTTAGTCTCAAATATCTTGTGGCACGGTGCGTTATCTGTACATCGCTAATCTAAGGTATCACAGCATCCCAATATTGCAACGATGGGCGTGGCTAGTCGCATACTGATGTTGAGGGGAGGGGCTTGCGTCCGTTCGCAACGAACCAAGAGACAGTGCGATGAGCGTGCTCGGATCTGTCGGTCGAGTCTCGTGCGAGAGCGTGTTACAATGGACATGAGGCGATGCTAATACTTCGGGAAAATCGTGACTAGCTGATGTTTCTCTTCGAATATCATATTTGGAGTGAAAACTTTCCATTTGAAGTAAATTACTCGAAAATATTACGTTTCAATTTTATTCGAGTCTATGTTAAATTGCCAAATAAACAACTTCTTTACAAATGAGATATCTTTTACCTTCTTTATATGCAATATCAAAATATTATATTTTATTCACAATATCTTTATTTGACAATTCAAAATTATACAAAAAGTAAATTTTTAGTTAATAGCATCATAGCATTCACTCCAAAGATTAAGAGCCATTAAATAAAATGCTAGTGATTTCTTTGTGTATGATGTAACAACTTTATAATGAAGAAATTAATCAATAGGTTAGTTACCTTATCAGGTTAAAATAATTTTGTAGTCCTTTATATAAATTAAAAAGGAAATTATTTTATTAACAGCTATAAATGTGTTTTTGAATCATCAATTTGAAATGAAACCTTTTATTTTTTCTCATTTTATTTCCAAGCATTATATTTAAAGCTTGTTTTTTTTTTCATATTTACACACATATCCAGAAATCGCTAGCATTTAAGGCCTCATGTGAATGACACACAGTACACAGTGACCTAGTCCCGCTTAATAAATGCACCAACAACTGCCCATGGCGCTATTAAAACAACATGATTGTGGGCAACCGGAAATAATGAAAATATACAAAAAGCAATTTTAGATTGGTACATATTACATAGTATATAAAATCTTTAGTGGGGGTTTTTTTTAATCAGGATAGTAACCAAATATAGAGTAAATTAAGATGTCTGACGTAGACATCATAAATGACATTACTAAATGCAAATTACGAACACATAACGCTATAAACAATAGCAGAATTTAGTTCCAAATGAGATATGAATTAACTCCTCCCTTGCCAGCAGGTGCAGACTACAGTTCACCAATTCTTAAGACTAGTTTGGTGCGTGGGGACCTTATGGAGCACTAACTTTGATAATGGATCGGTGCGTATCTTATGAAGCGGGACGGGTACGGTAACACAGTGAAGGTGAGTCGGGTTAGCACACACTAGACTAGCGGCTAGCGGCCTCACCTGCTGCGCCTTCTTCATCCGGATGGCGCTCCTGTTGTCCCGCGCGCGCTGCAGGTACGGCGCCTTCTGTTCAGAGGGCAACGCTCGCCATTTCTTCAGGATTTGCTTGCAACGGTCCACCCAGTTCGGGAATTCGGATTTCCATTCCGGGTGATTCGTGTTGGCGTAGAGCACTGCCGATATCGTGGCCGCTGAGCCTAGGCCTAAAAGGTTGCGTAAAATTTGAAATGTATGGTCTTTTACATTCTTACTTTGAAAATATAAAAATGTATTATTAATTTTAAAAATGAAGTCTCATATAATGACCAAAATGATAGGGAAATTCTCCAGTAAAATTCACTAATAATTTTGAAGTATCTTCGCCGTGAGGTTTCACGCAAGCAAGCGCAATATGTCTAATTTCTCGCATGAGACGAAAAAAATGTTTAAACTATTAATTAGGTATTAACACACCAACCTAATATTTCGGCAGATTTGACAAACCGAATTTGATCGATTTTGTCATTTGTTAAGAGAAAAAAAATTTGCTCGCTAAGCGGCTATATTATTTCGGCCATATATAGATTTTCTCCAAATTATCTATAAAAAGCTATGTGTTGATAAGTAAAATTAAGATGTCACAGTGCGTTATCGACAAAGATAATCTATGAAGAAATCGTGTTTAGCCAGTTAATAACCCTAGTAGAATAAGGTCTGCAGCAATGTGCACCATGTGCTCGGTGTCATGGCAGTTGAAGGTGTTCTCTATTGGGGACAAAAAAGTAAAGCGGCTAGTGTCGAACATAATAGTTATGCACTCACTCTCGTCAGCGCGCATCTTGTCAGCGCTGCGCTGGTTGTAGGAGGGCGGCGGCGCGGGCGGGTGGTCGGGCCAGGACTGCGCCGCCGCGCCCGGCGTGCTCGGCGCCGCCCCGCCCGCGCCCGCGCCTGCGCCCGCTCCCGCTCCCGCTCCCGCTCCCGCTCCCGCCCCCGCGCCCGCGCCCGCGCCCGCTCCGCTCTCGGAGAAGAGCGGACTTAGAGCGCTGTTACTGCTGAGGGCAAACGTAACAGATATATTCAAACGGAACTTTGAAGCGCTCATCGCCACGCGCCTACGTGTAGTAAGATACTATCTCTCTTGGAACTGCGGGTAATGTCGCAAGCGTCTTGTCGCGCCGCATTGGACACAACCTTGCATAGCCCAGTTATTACTTATGATGGAATTTAATTGCTTTTAACAATAAACCACCTCCTAAAATGTTGTTTTTAAATCCTACTAACATTATGAACGCCGAATAGTAAAATAGTATGAATGTCTGAATGCATTGGTGTCTAGAAGTATGGATTACTGGATGTATGAATGTCTGGGATGTATGTTTCACGTAAATCTACTGAACAAAAGAATGAAATTTGGAAGCAAAAGATACGTATTATATGCTAGATAAACATATAGGATACATTTTATCCTGTAAATAACACGGGAGAAGTCGCGGAGAACAGTTCATTTTACATATTTAAAAGTACCATTCAAAGAGAAGAAAAAATGAACCAAGACAATTTCAATTTACTCTTTCTAAAATGTGCGGCAAGACACGACAAATATAACAGTAGTAGTTAACACATTCAAAAAAACATCTGACTCCTATTCATTCTTGTTATTACTGAACTATAACCTAAATATAACGTTATTTAAATGACGACATACTTGCTCCCGAACTCCGTGTGATGGTAAGGAGAGGCGTACTCCATGGGACTCTGTAGCTGCTGCCGTTGCTGTGAATACGGTGTGCCACCGATCGAATTTACGAACGACACAGAAGACTCTTGAGATTCCTGCAACAACAGTTTGATTACATCTGTAATTCATCTTCCATCCTTTCACATAACAACTAGAGATTTGAGTAATGAAATCTCTAAACTATCTGAATAATTAGACCCCGTTTCGTTCCAGTTTAATGTTTTTTATTTTAAAATCATATTTTTGCATTGCACAATCAAGAAGTTATTTTTAAGCATCAATGCCGTAAAAGATAACTTTACGAGACTTCAGCCATACTGTCTATCCGGCTCGAAGGACCAAAAAAAACTGTAGTGGGTGTACAGTTTATGAGAAGAGTACCAGCAGAAGTTAAAGTATGAAACATTACGCTTTAATAATGATAAGTGTATATAAGGGACTTCATCTATCCCTACTAATATCCCTACTAATCCCTACTAATATTATAAATGCGAAAGTAACTCTGTCTGTCTGTTACGCTTTCCCGCTTAAACCTCTCAACCGATTTTGATGAAATTTGGCATAGGTATACGTTGAACCTCAAGAACGGACATAGGCTACTTTTGTTTCGAATATTAGGGGAGATAGGGGTAAAACCGACCATGAAAGGATGTAGTCCACGCGAACGAAGTCGCGGGCACAGCTAGTCTAAATATAAAAACAGGTAAGTTACCTGCGAGTCATCTGTGAGTACGCCCTTGAAAATCTCGTCGACGTCGTTACTGTCCATATCGGGTAGTGAGTCTCGCACCATCGCATCCAGGTTCACACCCAGAAGGGACAAGTCATCTTTCGGCGATATCGTTGACGCTTGCGACGAACCGCCTGTTTCTACAAATAAGTTGTTACTTACAAATAAGACAATAGGCAGGCAAAGGAACGACGCATAGAAGACTTTGTAAATAGGAAGCTAACTTATCTTCTATCTATATTATATAAAGCTTCTTCTATATAAATAAAAATGAATTGTTGTTCGTTAGTCTGATTAAAACTCGAGAACGGCTGGGCCGATTGAGCTGATTTTGGTTTTAAAATGTTTGTCGTAGTCCAGGGTAGGTCTAAACGGTGAGCAAATAAGGAAAAATTGCGAGTAAAATAGAGTAAGACTACAATTCCATTTTCTCATATAAAAGTTAACTACTTAACTTTCTGTCAAACATTTGACGGTATTTATACTCTCAGTTCCACTCGAATTGAAGAACGCAAGACTATTGAATCGACAACATAATATCAACTTTGCTCATAACATCGTGTATTTAAATTTCAAAATATACAAATAATTAATGTGTTGACATATTTGATGGGTGCCAACCTTACAGTGTTACCAACTCTCAAAAATATATATTTTTTGTTGTTTTCTAATACCCTGTACTATTTCTTACGGAAAAAATGTTAGATCTCTCAGAAAGATTGAAAAATGTAACGAATGTCAACGTCATTCACAGCCATAGACTATAAAGAAAGAGCATCGTTTGTTCGGAAACGTGGTTACTCAATTAAATTCTATAAGGCGTTACGTCATAGTTTCTTTATCTTCGTACTTTAATGTTTACGAGTCAGCTCTTTTCTATTGTACTTTCGAAATGAATCAAGCATTGAGATATTGCAATTTTTGAACATGGGCACAAGTATGACGCTTAGGGAAGTTTGGGTTGATGTGTATTTGTTTCTTGTTCATGAAAAAATCTATTGAATGGATTTTAATGTACGTACAGGAGTTGTGGTACCGTCGTTGTTTCAGGTTTCTTTAACTCAAGCGCTTTACGTACTTATTATATTATAATCAGATGAATGACTGTGATGTTTTCCAATATTTGCCTTACTTTATAAGTAGACGAGAACATTAGATTAACATAAATTATATTTTTCTTTCAGTAACGCGAATGAAGTCGCGGGAAAAACTTTACAGACTAACAGGCCTAGCATGCGCCACTCGAGTAAATTTTATCGCGCTCTTAACAAACGTGAAAATCTATTGAAGTCAGTGCGTCAGCTGCTGATTGGCTGAAAATACGAGGGCGGTGTGCTATTAGCCAATCAATAGTATCGAAACTTTTGTCGTCTCATGCGATAAATTTGACGTATTGCGCATGCTAGGCCTATATAATAAAATAAATAAATAAATATTGGACAACATCACATACATTGCTCTGATTCTGTGGTAAGCAGCTTAAGCACTTGTGTTACAGAAATCAGAAACAACGACGGTACCATAACACCCAGACCCGAGACAATATGGAAAAGTTCGTTTCCCGTATTGACCCGACCGGGGATCGAACCCGGAACCTCAGAGATGGCGCTCGTCAAAGTCAGGCACGCTCGCCTCTCGGCTACGGAGGTCGTCATACCACCGGGGGTTGGTTAGTTGGATACTGTAATTGTTACACACCACTGCTGATAGTCTCCGTATTAGTGCTATGCACAGTAGGTATATTTTCCGTGGGCGCCGCAGCTGGTTCTTCAGGCTGAGGGCCCAGTATGGCGTTCTTGAGCGCGGTGGAGTCTTCGGTATGCTTCAGGTTACCTTCCTCAGACTCCGTCTTAACCTTTGCGACATCCGTACCCGACGAGTCTTTCTCTTCTTTTGGTTTTAGCGAATTGAGGAGTTCGATTTCATCCTGTTGAAAATAGACGAAAAACTTTAAGGGCCATCTATTCATCATGTGATGTTTTTTTCCAAAGCAGACCAGACTCATTTTCAATCAAAGTCTGGATCAATCGTTTAATACGGCCTCCGTACGTACGTACACAACTCCGTAAGTATGGAGTCGTCATTACTCTCGGATAATCACTAACTAACCAAAAACTCATATTCCAATATTACCCACGAGCTACCAACGACTGCGGAGTTTTTGTTTTCTATTTGTTATACCACTTAAGCAGTAAGACGTTAATAATAGTATCAACCTATAAAGGGTCGTTATGTGACATGGCTTAGTTTGGAAAGGAAATTTAAGTTCATGACATAGCATTGACACGTCAAGGCGCCTTCTAAGGGGTTTTGTAAAACATAATCAATTTATTTAAAGGACCTCTGCCATGCTTTGATAATAGCTTGTAATTAACATAAACGATATCGAATCGCGATATTTACCGTATTCAGCTTTATGACAAATGACTGGTCGAGGTCGTTGACCGCGTTGAGCGTCGAGAGGAAGTCTTCTTCGTCTGAATCCGAGTTCTCCAGATCTAGTTTGAAGTCGCGGAGCTCCCGGTACCCTTCCGGCGTGCCGCCTCTGACCGAGCCGCCGGGGCTCTCCGATGGATTACCTGCACAGAGTACGCACCGGGTAAACATGTGTAATGGTTAAATGGATTATAGATACTTGTACTTGTACCAATTTGTAAATGTGCTCAGAACTGAGACCAAGTGTATGATAATGAAGTTAATAATTTGTGTTTGTATTGAGTCTGGGTTTTTATACTTTTATTAAGTATGTATTGCAATGAGGGTGTTCGCGTACGAGAAATCCACCAGATGGCGATACGTAGACGTAAGGTCCTACTGTTTTGTGGTTGGTCATGGTTTACATGACATTGACAGACATGTCACCATGACATTTAAATCACCAATCAATCAACAGCTGGACCTCACGTCTAGGTATCGCCATCTAGTGGATTTTTAATGCGAGAACACCCTCATTGGTTGATACTACTTTTCATCATTTAAATTCTGGATGATGTATCAGGTCTAGGAACTAATATAAATGTAGATAAATTAAATTAAATGCTAGCAGGGTAGTTCTTAAGTTTAATATTTTAACGATACTAATATTTTCAGTTATAAACTCTGATTACAATCATGATAGAAGTATCTTTAGGAATAAAAAAATGACTAAATTAAAGTTTTGTTTTGTTATTTCTATGTCCCATTCCAATGTTATTAAGTCATCGTTACAAAAATGAGTACTGGCTTAATCACCCAAGTTATGTTGGATAAATCCGACATGTAGGTACTTGCCTCGACCCGGTACTCGAACCCAGGACCCAGAGATGATGCGCTACCTTAACCACCAGGCCATCGAGGTTTATAAGTATTTGTTAGCGTCCAATAATGTTAGTTACATACCTGTAGATGTAACTGTCGGCTTGGCAGGCTCCAGGAGTTCTTTGCCAAAAAACGCTTCTTGCATATACGAAGGGAACTGCTCCATCAGTTTAGAGCGCGGTTTCCGTCGCGGCTTGCGCTTATTGCTTGGCGATTCTGAAAGAACTCGATTCATCAACAAAGAATGTCCCACCTACAAGAAGTATAGAAACGCGTACTCAAGTTACATTGAACGCTAATTTGAACCACTCACGCTGTATATAGGCCTGGCCCCATGGTACGCCCATGCTAGTTTTACTGTTTCAAGCTCAAGGGATTCTGGCAAAATCTATTTATATAAACCATAATTTATTTTAAGGAAAAAGAAAAAGCTGTGAAGGGCTCTAACTCACGACCCTCACGTATAGCGCCTGCTATTCATTTTGCATCAATTCGTGCATTTAAAGTTCGCGAGTGCGGCGTAAAGCACTATAAACAATTATAAAAAACCGATAAACATATTTTTTTTGGATATTTAGAGTTACCGCGCGACATTTACAGTCGATGTGGAAATAATAATAATGCTAATTTCTATTTCCTACTCCATAATCCCATGCCAACTTTTGGTTTTAGACTTTAAACAATTTAATTCCAAGACGTCTTACCTCCCGAACCCTGAGTGCCATCTCCCTCCTTCTCGTCTTCCGCCTGCGCTTTGAGCGTCGCCTGCCTCTGCCTGACAACAAACCCGCCAATACCGAGCTTGTTAAGGTTCCTCTGCCTCTTCCGCCGCAGAATGGTGAGCCCGGCGTCGTTGGTGCATATCGTGAACCCCTCCGGCGGCGGACCGTCGGTACTCACGTTCCATATTATACCTTCTTTCAGGTTAGCATTCGTTGGCAATCCTGTGAATGCGGATAGGGTTGAGACACGATTAAAGTAAACATGAGTCCGGCCCTAGTGGTATACAATTTGTACGAACGACAGCACATCAAAGTTTCACATACTTGCAGTTTGATATTAGTTCCTATGTCGACGACATAAGGGCGGTGATTGTAAATTGAATTTTGTATAATTTAAGTATAATGTTAACGAAGCAATTTATACGAGGGGCAGATGCCGTACTTAACGCCGGGCTTATTCCACTGTACGACTAGTGGCGCCATATATGGAGACCTCGTACTTTTTATTAAAACAAATCTTAAATTTCAACATTAAGGTTTCAAAAACTCAGGCGTAAAAAACTCACCAGGCTCATCCTTGACTTCCGCGGTGCTATCTGGCTTCGAGTCGTCGCCCATCTCGACGTCTGCGTTCTGAACCACTGTTTCAATAGATGCCATTATTTCTAATCCAACATGCCAGCGTCCAACAAAAAACGTCGTATTAGAATGATATCACAACCAGAATTACGAAGTTAGGATAGGTTGAGGAAGACTAAGCAATAATTATGCAGCTTTTTTAGATCTTTATATGTGTTGTATTTAAGATTGACTGTAATAATAACAAAGTTTAAAAAACTAAAAAACACGATTTAAGTCTCGTGGCGACATTTTTTTCGTATTCCTGACAGCAAACCCTTTAATTTGATACCCATATCATGGAAGTGGATTTCAATCAGCCTGTCCGCCATCTTGGGGAGGCCGCCATATTGGATTTGAAATGACGTTTCTTATCTAATCATGTATTGTCATCAGAACTCAGCGTGTGCAAAATTTCATCCTAATCAAAGACCGGGAAGTGGGTCAAATTAAGATTACAAGATTTTCTTACATAGTTACAAGAGAAGCTAATAAAAGCGTGTTAATAAAAAGCATTGAAATGAATTGTGTATAAAAGATTAGCGCGCATTGTGTCTTTATGCAGTGAAAAAACGTGATATAAGTATTTTGACTATTTTACTGTAAGAGCGTAAAAGGTATAGGAGGGTTTGATGCAAAGTGTTATAAGGATTTCTAAAATAAAATATCCAGTCATTTATTCAGCGTTTAGTTTATCAAAATATTCAGTGATTGGGGAATTTTAATTTTCTTTGTACCGTTATTCAATTTGTATTCGATCCCAAAAGACCCTTATTGAAGAATGCCATATTTTATATTGCATTTCAAAATTGACCTCATCCCAACTGATGTTAAGTGGTTATGATGACCTTTTTTTTGAGAGAGGGAAAATGCATTTGCGCACCATATCGCTGCCGTGAAGATGAGAGCGGCGTGTGTGGGACTCACCCGCCCAGAAGGGGCAGGGGGACTACACGAACTAAAAACCCTCCCCATCTCCTCATTGCCTATTGACGGCTCCATGGGATACCGGGATATCCATGACACACAGCGCCGTCGGTAAGCGGCAACGAGATCCTAACAGCGCCGTCGGAAAGTGGTATCGAGATCCTAGTTTAAAGGTGACAAGCAAGGCCATAAAAGCGCCGCATATAAAGTGAACGAACCAGCATCCTTGTCCGCGTTGTCGTTCTTGAACCTCCTCTTGCGCCTGGTGTGCGTGATGCCGAGGTCGGCCTCGAGCTGCTTCATGTAGGAGGCGCCGTGTCCGGAGAGGCAGACGTCGTCGACGTAGTACTCGCCGCCGAGCGCCAGCGCAGGCGCAGGGCGGGGCAGGGCGCGCGGGGCGGGGCCGGGCGAGGCCGCGCGCGCCACGTGCGCCGCGTGCGCCACGTGCGCCACGTGCGGCGGCGGCACCTCGCGGCCGCGGCACACCACGCACTTGTACCTGCCAGCGAGACACACTCCGTTACACATTTATTTCAAAGGAAAATCTTTTGCGAAACGCAACGGAACGGAAATCATTTATTTTCTGTTTCTTTATAATATTATACGCATTAATATTTAAAGCTTCCAATGTTCATTTTTAGTGGCTCAACAATCAAAATTTACATTTACACTCAGAGCAGACATTCACTCACAAGCGTAAAATGAATACTGATATTCAACAGTAGGTAATCTGAACTCTCTTTACTTTTTAAAAGAAGCTTAGTAATAAAAAACATAAAATGCTCACCCCGCTCGACAGCAGGTCTCCGCGTCTCCTTCGCTACGAATAGAGTCACAGGATGCATGCAGCCACCGGTTGCATGCCTCGCATTGAATTATCAGTTCACCGTCAGAGTAAGGTTCCGAACACACGCAACACATAACTAGAGACGCGCACGGCGCACACTCTGAAAAAAAAAAAACAAAATAGTCATATTCAGATGGTCTGTGAATGCAGGGCGCGACACCGTGGCGCGCAGTACGTGTGCCACGTGGTGTCGCAGTCGTCGCACAGCAGCAGCAGCGGCTGCCGCATAGATCGTTCAGGTAGTAATACGTACCGGTATAGTTATCGCACCAGGCGAGCGTGTCCCTCGTGCCGCAGACGAGGCAGCGACGGCAGCGCTCGCAGCGCCACGGGCCGCGCGGCACCTCGGCCAGCTGCGGCCGCGCGCAGTACGTGTGCCACGTGGTGTCGCAGTCGTCGCACAGCAGCAGCAGCGGCTGCCGCATAGATCGTTCAGGTAGTAATACGTACCGGTATAGTTATCGCACCAGGCGAGCGTGTCCCTCGTGCCGCAGACGAGGCAGCGACGGCAGCGCTCGCAGCGCCACGGGCCGCGCGGCACCTCGGCCAGCTGCGGCCGCGCGCAGTACGTGTGCCACGTGGTGTCGCAGTCGTCGCACAGCAGCAGCAGCGGCTGCCGCATAGATCGTTCAGGTAGTAATACGTACCGGTATAGTTATCGCACCAGGCGAGCGTGTCCCTCGTGCCGCAGACGAGGCAGCGACGGCAGCGCTCGCAGCGCCACGGGCCGCGCGGCACCTCGGCCAGCTGCGGCCGCGCGCAGTACGTGTGCCACGTGGTGTCGCAGTCGTCGCACAGCAGCAGCAGCGGCTGCCGCATAGATCGTTCAGGTAGTAATACGTACCGGTATAGTTATCGCACCAGGCGAGCGTGTCCCTCGTGCCGCAGACGAGGCAGCGACGGCAGCGCTCGCAGCGCCACGGGCCGCGCGGCACCTCGGCCAGCTGCGGCCGCGCGCAGTACGTGTGCCACGTGGTGTCGCAGTCGTCGCACAGCAGCAGCAGCGGCTGCCGCATAGATCGTTCAGGTAGTAATACGTACCGGTATAGTTATCGCACCAGGCGAGCGTGTCCCTCGTGCCGCAGACGAGGCAGCGACGGCAGCGCTCGCAGCGCCACGGGCCGCGCGGCACCTCGGCCAGCTGCGGCCGCGCGCAGTACGTGTGCCACGTGGTGTCGCAGTCGTCGCACAGCAGCAGCAGCGGCTGCCGCATAGATCGTTCAGGTAGTAATACGTACCGGTATAGTTATCGCACCAGGCGAGCGTGTCCCTCGTGCCGCAGACGAGGCAGCGACGGCAGCGCTCGCAGCGCCACGGGCCGCGCGGCACCTCGGCCAGCTGCGGCCGCGCGCAGTACGTGTGCCACGTGGTGTCGCAGTCGTCGCACAGCAGCAGCAGCGGCTGCCGCATAGATCGTTCAGGTAGTAATACGTACCGGTATAGTTATCGCACCAGGCGAGCGTGTCCCTCGTGCCGCAGACGAGGCAGCGACGGCAGCGCTCGCAGCGCCACGGGCCGCGCGGCACCTCGGCCAGCTGCGGCCGCGCGCAGTACGTGTGCCACGTGGTGTCGCAGTCGTCGCACAGCAGCAGCAGCGGCTGCCGCATAGATCGTTCAGGTAGTAATACGTACCGGTATAGTTATCGCACCAGGCGAGCGTGTCCCTCGTGCCGCAGACGAGGCAGCGACGGCAGCGCTCGCAGCGCCACGGGCCGCGCGGCACCTCGGCCAGCTGCGGCCGCGCGCAGTACGTGTGCCACGTGGTGTCGCAGTCGTCGCACAGCAGCAGCAGCGGCTGCCGCATAGATCGTTCAGGTAGTAATACGTACCGGTATAGTTATCGCACCAGGCGAGCGTGTCCCTCGTGCCGCAGACGAGGCAGCGACGGCAGCGCTCGCAGCGCCACGGGCCGCGCGGCACCTCGGCCAGCTGCGGCCGCGCGCAGTACGTGTGCCACGTGGTGTCGCAGTCGTCGCACAGCAGCAGCAGCGGCTGCCGCATAGATCGTTCAGGTAGTAATACGTACCGGTATAGTTATCGCACCAGGCGAGCGTGTCCCTCGTGCCGCAGACGAGGCAGCGACGGCAGCGCTCGCAGCGCCACGGGCCGCGCGGCACCTCGGCCAGCTGCGGCCGCGCGCAGTACGTGTGCCACGTGGTGTCGCAGTCGTCGCACAGCAGCAGCAGCGGCTGCCGCATAGATCGTTCAGGTAGTAATACGTACCGGTATAGTTATCGCACCAGGCGAGCGTGTCCCTCGTGCCGCAGACGAGGCAGCGACGGCAGCGCTCGCAGCGCCACGGGCCGCGCGGCACCTCGGCCAGCTGCGGCCGCGCGCAGTACGTGTGCCACGTGGTGTCGCAGTCGTCGCACAGCAGCAGCAGCGTCTCGTCGCCGCGGCTGCCGCACCCCTCGCACACCGTGCAGTCCAGGCATCGCCAGCCCAGCGTCACTATCACTTGTGACACCTGACCAAATATGTCAAAAAAATACTTTATAGTTCTATACTAGCTGTTGCCCGCGTTATTTCGGGATAAAAGTATAGCATAAATTTATTATCTCATCTCTCTTTCTACTAAATTTAATCAGGATCTGTTCAGTAGTTTTTGCGTGGAAGAGTAACAAGCACACATTCAGCCATCCAGACCCCCGTACATCCATACATTCTTACAAACGTTCGTGTTTAAAGTATTACTTATAACATAAAGTAAATAAAGTACGTGTACAATATGGCTAATCAATAATTTTGTCAGTCAGGCATAGTGTACAAATACTTTATACTAAGTCATCAACCCTATTCTTAGTTATAAGCCAAATCATTGTGGTAGCGAAAACAACCCAACCAACAAGCAAGCATTATATGCTGTTTAAACCAAATGTGGATTACACAGAACCACATAAGTGCTAATTAATTTAACCACTATTAAACCTGGTATATAATCTTAAAGTTCTAAGTATAAAACTACTGCCAACTGACCTTAACGTTAACACAATAAGGGTGGTATGACTGTCCACACTGTGCGCATGCGATGAGACAACCCTCCGAGTCCGTGCCGACGGCGCCGCACATCACGCACACATCTTGTGTGAGCACGAACTTATCTTTACTTGAACATAGCACTAATTTATTTTCCAATCCTGAAACGAAAATTTAAATTAAAAAAAAATCCTAAACGCACAACTAAGACCAAACAAATATGAGATCACCATATGACCAGCTCCGATCGCTTGATTTGAATACATGTTTGAGGTAAACAATTACCTGGATCGTCTTCTGAAGTTTTATTGTCAGGTGCCTGGGGCCTTTGCAGTCCCAGGCCGGGAACTCCAAACACACCCCTCATCTTAGGCTTAGAACCCCTCTTCCGGCCGAAGTCGAGAACCGACCGCTGCCTCTTGGAGAAGCCCAGTTTTCCCGCCGGAGGGAATCCACCCTTCAGCTTGTATCCCCCTATCTTCTTCTTTGCTATTTTAGACGATACGGAGAAAGGTTTCCCTTTACCGAGGCCGACGTCAGGCTGAAAGAACATAATGTGTCAAAAAACTTCTAAGAATTATAGAACATTAAAACATAGCGGACCTTTTGCCTTGAATCTTCGAGTAGACAATGTAGCCGGATGTATAAACAAATACTAAGCATTGTCAGAGTTGAATACAATTGATTTAAAATATTTTTTTGCTTTAATAACATAAAGAAATTCACCATAATGACAATTCAATTTATAGTGAACACCAACATAGCTATAACGATAACTAACGAATCACAATGCCTCAGTTTAAAAAATTGCAACAGATAAATTTAATGCAAATAATAATTTGTTCTTGTTAAGATAGTCTCAACTGTGAATTTAATCATAACTACAACTAACCTTAGGATCTATTGCGAGAGGATCCTGTTCCTGCTGTGAATTCTCATCGCCAAAAGAGGAATCTTGGGACGTCGAAGCCGTGTTTTCATCCTCGAAAGCTGCAAACCAATCATGTTTTAGTTGTAAAATACTTACTCTCTACAGGACTAAACACTAAAGATGCAATAAAAATATTGAGTATTGACTAGATTAACGTTTACACAAGAGTACCCCCATCTATATTTTAATCACAATTGGCTACTTTCCACTAAGAACAAATCGGAAGGATAATAGTTTCAAATGATAAATTAAGATATTTAGATAAGGAAATACGAATTTCAAGAACATAAATATCAAAGATTATAAATATTTTTAGAAAAGAAAATTCAATAACATAGGCATTAAGTCACGTGACTTAAAACGCCGAGCAGAAAGTCACAACGTCACAGCAGCTGATATGTCATATTTTAGGGGTGTCCACTCTGTACCACAGATTAATAATGAACGTACTATGGATGTTTTCGATTTTAAAAATCGGACGAAGTCGATGATTTTTGAAACATCGCCTAAAGCATCGATATTTTTGAGTATTGATTATTATTCATAATTATATATTTCAGCAGCAGAAATCGTAATATTTTAATTTCGTCCACCACCACCACCATACTTAAACTGCACTTAGTGATGAAATAATTTATATTGATAAGGATTAATAGCATGAAAATAAATGCGGTTTAATGTGGTCCAAAAAAATTCAAGATTTTTTAATAACAAAATGGTTGTTGTGCCTCACTCGACTTATGTAGATAGGTATAGTGTGTCGCGAACTTTTTTGTAGATAGTTATAAGATCTACAATTAATTTGAACATTTTATGATTCTATCTTCCTTTCTGGTTGATTTTAAACCTTGTGTCCGAAAAACCCAAATATTTTACGGAACCCTATTTCTTTTCAAAATGAGTGTCGGATAGTATCGATTATTTGTGTGTTCTATTTAGGTTATTGACTAGCATATACTCATAAAAAGATGAAGTATTATTGAATGATCAGATATTAATAGTAACGTTTAGCGTATGTAACGTCAAATTTGTCGCATGAGATGACAAAAAATCCATATTGTTTCGTATGATATTATATTTAACGCATAATTCGTATTTTACGCTACCGTACAGTACTCCTTATTTCAAGTTTTCAGCCAATCGACAGGACGCTCTGAATATTAACGATTTTGACATATGCAAGATTGCGATAAAAATTATTTGTGTGGCGCACTGAAACCTGCTTTGGGTATTTAAAGGTGTCAATACCGGTTATTGAAACTAAATCGAGATCGAAGTCATATCTTGAGTAGTGTTAAAATTGATTTCGGTACTGTGGTTGTCATGACTCAAGGTTTTTTTTGTAATTTTAATACATTAAGAAAATAATTGTCAAATAAAATTAAGAATATCGAGAAAAAACATCATAAGGCATCCATCGAACAAACTCGATATGACAATCTATGATCAATGACAGCTCTAATCTTGCTAGGGTACATTAACGTCATTTTAGGCGCCATGACAGCTTAGAGCGTTTTCGTGGGAAATTTAAAGAGATTTTTTAAAATGAAAAATACATGTAGTAAATATATTTTTTTTTGTGAAATATACTTTTCATGCGATGAAATGAGTATCAAGGTTTACAATTAACACTTTCAATGCCCAAAACCCGGCTCCCGGGTTCTACAGTATTTTCGCCAGACGCCCAGAACCCGGCTCCCGAGTCGGCCTATAGCTAGCTATACATCGCCTATGCGCACGCCCAGCACCCGCTAGCCGGGTCCTATTGTTCTCTCGAAAGTAACAAGAGCAAGGGTTGTCAAAAATATTCACAGTTCAAATAATGTTTTTTAAAGATGTAAGAACTTACTATGTTTGTTTTATTTTAATGAATTTTTCAATTATCCGTGAAGTAAATAATTTAAAGGTGATGTTTAAAATAAATAAAATGTTAGATTGTGCTCAAACCCTTTGCAATGTTTTTTTCTAAAAATAAACGAACTGCATTTTAGCATCAATAGTCATTGTTATTGTTCAACAAATAAATTTTATAGCCTTAGTAATCTACCTGCTCCAGACATACCAGAGATTAAAAAATAAATGTAGAATTACAACCTGTATTGTTTGTCACTAGTAATCCCGGTTAACAATTAGAACAAAAGATTCGGTCGATGATGTGCACGTGCTGAGCGGTGCCCTTTTAACTTAGCTCATTGTCAAAAAAAGGCGCTTTGAATTTCGGCGTTCCTATTATAAACACACTAATTGAAAAAAAAATAGAATCATTATGGAGTTTATTTTATGGTTCCAAGTTTTATGGTCAAGTATCTATTATTTGCAATCAGTTATTGTAGTCCGCGCCGCAGTTAGCCGACAAAGAGGATGATCCTTTATTATAATTTTATGATTCATTTATTAGTGTCACCAAAGACCCATACCGAAAGATCAGGTGTGTAACTGATACAATTGTTTTTACAACTGTTTCAAAGTGCACCTGCAGGATTAAGACCAAATAAAAGTAGTTTTGTTTTTGTCTTAAAATTTACTTTATTATTGTTTTACGTGTCAAGTGGTTTTTTAACACTGTCCATTCTGTTTTTAACTAAGTTTTTATACAAATTTCAGAACAAGTCTTTATTAATATACTTTAATATAACTCCTTACAAAAAATCAACCCTTGAAAATAAGAACACGAGGCGCGCGCTTTGAAAGTATTTCATAGAAAGTTCATCCTAATGTCCATAAGATTAAAGTAACAAATTACACCTACAAAAATTTGAGTCTTACTTTCATTTGTTGCTATTATATATCTCAATTTTGTAACCATAAAATGTATAATGAATTCTATCTTTGCTACTTTTTCGGGAAAGCGTGGTGCCGCTTGTTGCATCTTAATATACTTTAACGTACTTGAAACTATTTTGGGCGCACACCTGGTGTCGTATTTGAAAGCAAATATATAAATGTACCTTGTTGTAAAACCTTATCGCGTAAATATGCACCACGCCTTTGAAGTATGATTAGAAATAAAAATAAGAAAAACTACAATCCGCTTACGAATCGCCTCCGTGTTTTATGCACAGCCAAAATAATGTTACAATATAACTGTAAAAGACTACATTTTCTTTGCGAAAATGTACAACCCTAGTGCACCCGGGAGGCGAGTTCTCGGCGTGGCGCGATGTCCCGCGATGCTGTGCGTCTCCGCGGCGCCCGTGCACCCGGCTACCGAGTCCTATACATACTCGTTGCTCAGTTTTGGGCGTGTGGCAGAAACATGAAAATTGATGAGCATTGAAAGTGTTAACAAGATTTCTAAATTTTGTCAAGTAGCCAATTTCGTATTGTAAACGTTAAATTCAAATTTCTTTTTGTCATCGCATTCGGTGGTCACCATACTAGAAGCTCTTGATGTAAAGTATAAATCTCTACATAGTATTAAACAAAGTCGCTTTTTCTGTATGTCCCTATATATGCTTAGATCTTTATGCGATTTTTTATAGATAGAGTGATGTGTGAGGCCTGTTTATATGTGTAATCCATACATAATAATGTACAGAAAAGCCGAAAACTTCATTTGTATTTACTTGCACCCTTTCGAAGCCGGGGCGGTAGCTAATTACTAAAATTTAAACTTACATCCAGATTTTATAGCAGGTAACGACGGCATCTGAGTCTTGCAAATGGGGCAGTTATATTCGTATGCTGGGTTTTGTTCCTTCTTCAGTCTGTACTGCTGGGGTTCAGCATCAGGGTCGCACATTCCGTGTACATACCTGTGTGTCGAAAAAAACAATAAGTTTATATTTGAATACCAACTATACTTGTAGTTTCTCATCGATTTTGTTCTTCACATGAGACTTTGTTATATCATCACTCTAAAACACTCCAAGGATAAAGTGTATGGTACTCGTCAAATAGATATTCGTTTCAAGACGCGGTCGAATCTAAATTAAGTCACTGGACATTCGATACGATTCTCAGTAAGTCGACGTTATCCACACTTTATAGATATTATAGATATAAACACCTATTCGCACACTAAAGTTCACAAAATAATAAATTCAAACCAATACAATAACCATGTTTTCCTTTCAAGAGTTTCACCAAACACAAATAGATATAATTTCAGCTCGACACTGCCAATACCGCTTCAGCTTGTAATAGTTGCCTATTTACATTTTAAACTGCTACAGGCAGTTACATATAAACGCCGCGTGACATTGTAAGGTATCGTGTGTCGGTCAGTTATGATGACATTGCTGAATTTACTATTTCTTCTGATAATAAACTCTAGTTCACAACAACAGCATTACATTGCATTATTCACGTTAATTATAATGAAAGCGTTTGTTGTACAATTTAAGCTTGCTTAAGAAAGCAATGGGTCACAACAATCCTGCCTCTTGTATGTTACTTAAATGAAAATAATTTTAATGTGAGATGCCATAAACAGAACACAATCTTGAACAATGAGGTAATTTGATAATGTCTGTAACTAGAATCTAGGTAGGTATTATAATCTACACTAATTTTATTAAGAAGAACAACATACTTCGCTTGTTTGCTTCAGATAGGCTCCGAAATTAAGGAACAGATTTGAAAATTCTTTCACTGTTCGGATAGTGTATATCCACTGCTGACGTATGCTAAATTATTAAAAAATAGGAATCTCAAATGTTAGTTTAATTCTGTAAAGAACAGATAACGCAAACAATAAAAACACGAAAAAAAATTTTTTGTAAACCTTCTCCACGGAATTCTTGGAAAGATACAGGAAACCGAACACTCATGTTCTATTGTGAAGTTGTAACGATTTCCCGTATCGATTCTGGCTACACTAGGACAGGCCTGCCCCAGCGACTGCAGTCTATACAGGTACCAAGGTCTCATACCTCTTACACAGCGTGCAGCGGATCATGTCGCGGTAGGCGGCGGCGCGGTAGGCGCGACGGCAGAGCGGGCAGCAGGAGCCCTTGTTGCGCTGCTGGTAGCACGAGTCGCACACCGTGTAGTGGGCGTGCCACCGCGACGACGGGCCTGCGCCGGGCGACCTCGCTCCGCAGTCAGAGCACACGCGACAGCACTGGACATAAACGATCTCCTTAATGTGCAGACCGGGACACCAATAGATCACAACAATGCTATTTGCGAGTATAATATCATATGACACAGATTTTTCTAAGGCATTTGATCTAAGTTATTCATGTCCTGCTCTGACAGCTAATAGGTACTTAACGCAAAAATGACAACCGCGCTGATTCGAGGTTTTTAACGAAACATACAAGCAAATGAAGGAAACAATCTGTTTTTATTCCATCGGAAAAACTGTAAATCACATCTGGTATGCCTCAAGGAATAATTTTAGGACCAATATTTCATGTTCAATATTTCATATGACATCATCTGACAAGAAACATTATAGCTTTTTTGGTGGTAGTTAAAAGATTAATGGAAATTCTGTAACACTATTTTTTATGAGTGACTTTGAGGTATAAACATACATATCATCTGTTTTATTAACAATAACAATCACTTCTGTCGGAGTGTCCAAATGTGTGTGTGATTTTTTCCATAATGATTATAAATAGTTATAGACAATAATAGTTACAGATCTGGGTCAAATTTAAGGCTCGACGACTACCGCTCTACTTAGTATATTGCAATTTCTATATTTTACAAGAAGTTTCAATACTAGACCATGCACTAGACCAGGGGTCACCAATTAGTTATGCTCGGGGTCCGTTTTAAGAAATGAAATGACCAACGCGGTCCGCACATTTTATAGAAAAAAAAAATATTAAAGAAATGTAGTTACGGAAATAACAAAGATATTTTTTTACTTTTCAATGGGAAAAATGTTTTTTCTGTTGTGGACTATCTGTCTGAAGTTTGGAGTATAATTGGTGCACGCTATTGTCATTAAATCCTGGAGATGTTCATTAGTAAGTTGAGATCGAAATTTATTCTTTGAAATTCGAAATTTGTCGAATTGACGTTAACAAAGATAGTGCGGGAGATACATTTTTATTAAATTTCGTGCTCTGTAGTGCAAGTTGCTGTGTTCTTGCGGTCTGCACAAAATGGGTTGGCGGTCCGGATGCGGACCGCGGTCCGCCATTTGGTGACCCCTGCACTAGACTAACTTGCATTGTAACCTACGTCAAAATTGATTTTGGTCCAGCTTTCCGGTCCACCCTCGGAGAAATCACAACGATCAACGCTGATCAGATAGATAAAATATATATTATGTGTAGCGAAGTTGGATAAAGTCTAGTCTCACCTTGCATTTCCACCCGTACTTGGGCACAGTGGCCATGACGGGTCGCAGGCAGGTGGCGTGGTAGAGCTTGTCGCAGTGCTCGCAGGCCACGGCGCGAGCGTCCGCCGGCGCTGGGTCGCCGCGGCACACCTGGCACACGCGGCACACGCGACACGACCAGCCCGACCGGACACCTGCAACGAGTGGATTAGTTAATAGGCTCTACTGGTAAAAGATAAGGTTCATAATCCAAAGTCGTAGCTTCGATTCCCGGTAGGTCTACAACATCTTTTTGTCTTTCTTTTATGAGAAAACGTATCCAAGCCGTCGGAATGATACATAAATAATCCTTTCATGACCGCTCTCTCTGATCTGATCGATCTACCGCCCCTACGACGGATCTCATAATCCGTTTGATAGAAAAAAAAGCGTATTTAATTTATGTATTGCACCGATCGGGCACTATATACCGCTATGACCAAAATTGGACTGGATATCATGATTAATTTAAAAAGCTGTGTCTCTCCTTAATGGGTTTGCTAGCAGATAAGATTTTGGGAAAAACCTATGCTTTGCAATTTTTTTAAGAATAACACAATTTGAAACAATACGCACCTGGTAGTTGAGCAAGACCGACACATGTGCCGTGATAATGGGCACCGCATGTCACACACGTCATCAGATTGGCCAAATCACCTATCGTCCTACACGTCCTACATTCAATATCCGCTGGACCTATAAAAAAAAAAATTAATGGAAAAATTCTGAAGAAACCACTGATTTTAAATTAAATAAAAATGTATACTTACAAACAAGTGGTATTTGATACAAATGGTCCTTGCAGAATGAGGATTTAGACTGAAAATCCATGTAGCCCCCAGAAGCGAGAACACATGGTAGATGGAAGTACTTACTGCAACTCATCTAAAAATAAAATAACATTGTATTTTCTGTGTGCAAACCTTTTACTTGAATCTAATTGAGCTTTTCATGTTTTATGTCATTAACTCAGATCAATTTTTTTGTCTCTGGTTTTGTATCTGTAATCAGTCTGGATGACTATAAACGCATCTGTTGTCTCAGGGCAGACGAAGCCATTGCTTCAATTTCCCACAGTATCAATTAGAAGCTTTTTATTAATAGTGTATGTTTAAGCATTTACTTTGGAATGTTAGATACTAACCTTACAAGGAATACTAGCACCCTGTCTTGAGCAAAAGGCACATTTCCTCGTTAAAGCAGTAATCACTATCCCCTTAACCCTGGCTTCCTCCAGTTGTTCCCTATCCTCATCTGTTGTGGAAGCCACCGCCACATGGTCCTGGAACGGCGGACTGAACTCCAGGCAGTTCCGATGGATATAAAAAGCGCCAGAGGACACAACTCCTGGAAGCTCTAAGACTTCAACGTGTCCGATTATCGAGAGCTCGTCAGTATGTTCCATGTTGTACAAAGGGGTCCTGGAATAACAGAATGCGTCAATTTGGAAATCAGCTTGCTTTATTGGATTTTTTTTTAATATTGGACAACATCACATACATTTTTCTGATTCTATGGTAAGTAGCTAAAAAACTTGTGTTACGGAAATTAGAAACAGCGAAGGTACCACAACACCCAGACCCGAGACAATATAGAAAGTTCGTCTTTCATACTGACCCGACCGGGAATTAAATGGGACCTCAGAGATGGCGCGACACCAAAGTCCGGCCCGCTCGCCTTTTGGCTATTTCGTCATATTGAGATTTATCTGAATTTTAGCAAGTTTATATTAACTTTGAAATGGACTTTGCAAATCTGTTAATCTGTCATTGCAACTCCCACTCCTAAGCAAAATAGATGTTCAGGCAATGATTTATGGAACACAGTGTAACCATTACCAACTTTTAACTTATATGTTATACTTACTTGCACTTATTGAAGGCTTTCTGTCTTCTGCTTAAGGGAAGAGCAGTTTGTTGCTGATTAGGATCTACAAGTTCCGGGGGAGGGGATGCCAATCCTGGCGGGACTGGAGTCGTAGGGGTACTAGTAGGAGTAGGGACGCTGGTGGGGGTTGCGCCCCCAGAGTTGGTCACCCCAGGGGTTGTGCTTCCGTCCGCCTCGCCGACGTTGCAGAGAAACTGCCTCATCTCTCCTTGGCCTAATTGACTGCGCTCACTTAGGTTGCACAGAGCACAAACTTTACCAGGCCTGATAGACAAAAAATTCAGACATTTACTAGGAAATATAAAGCATTAAATTCATAAGTCTTCATAAAATAAAAATATTGATTTATTACTAGTGCATGGAACGTAAGTGGTATTTACACTTAACCAAGATAAAACGCCCTTGCAGATCCACACAATCAGATGAGTAGAATATGATTGTTAGACAGCTAATATTTACCATTTCTCAGGCATGAAGGGTGGTTCTTCCGGTGCGGGCATTGTGAAATCATCTTCATCCATGGCGTCATCAAGGACATCGTCGCGACTGCCTCGATGCCTTTTTGCGCCTCTAACGGAGCCAGGATTCCGATATCTACGATTCAAATGCGAATTGTTACTGACAATTGGTAATTAGGTGTTTGCACACTTAGTCTTAGAGTAAAGCACATTAATTAAGGAAGCAGATGGGGTAAAAAATATCAAACCGATTTTAGTCCATTAAATTGTTATTACAAATATACATGACATATTTTTTTGTTTTCCAAATTAATAAGAAAATACTGAGATAAAATGATGCCAACTTGCGAGATTGGGACTAGTTGCGTCTCCGGTGGGTGAAAAAATATACATGACATATTTTTTTATTTTCGAAATTAATAAGAAAATACTGAGATAAAATGATGCCAACTTGCGAGATTGGGACAAGTTGGGTTGGCGTCCCCGGTGGGTGAAAAATTTTACTTTTAATTTACACTAATGACGTCACGAGACTATATGATTCAATGTATCGGAGTTGTTTTATGATTAGGTGGCAAATGCAAAAATAACTGTCATATTTTTTAAAAACAGATGGACGAAAAACCAATGTTTAGTCATCTTCCCTATTAACATCAAATAGAGGGAAAATATGTCTGTTTGAAAGACAATCTCTGGAACCAAACTGATTTTTTTTTATTTGTTACTACTATTTGTTATTTGAAAGCTGTATTCTTCTATAACAATAAAGGATTATTTTGAACAAAAAACTTCTTACACATGCAAATACACAGACAATAACATTTATTTGCTTGGTAAATTTTTGTCAGTCTGTTACTTATTTATTTTAATAGCAAATAAGACTAGTGCAACACACATGTCTTGGTAACAATGTTACTAAGTACTTTAATATATTGCAAACAAGTGTTATCAATTATCATATTGTGAACCTGAAAAATATAACAAACTGCTCTGTTCACATTCATGTGTTAGTTCCAGTAACTGTTATTACATTTCAAAAAATCTCCTAAGGATTGGTTTGTTAGCAGTAGATTGGCGCGAGTTTATTAGGCCGAATAACGAACCCAAAAATTACCTCCTAACAATTTTTCCCTCCTTAACCAACTTTGGTCCTTCTTTTCTTGGCCTGCCTGGTCCTCGCCTGCCTGAAGTGAAGAAGGGCCGGGTGTATGGCTGGTGGTGGAAGAATGGCGGCTGCGCAACCCCTGCATGAGGCGAGGCGGGCTCTTCCCCACGAGGCGAAGAGGCACATGATGTTGGAGTGGATCCAGGCCCTGTGTAAAAGTCTGTCAGATATTGTTAACAAGACATTTGGACAGTTTGGTAGTAAAACCTCATAAATTTGTTTTTATTCTTAGGATACATTATTTTTATAACATGATTATTTTCAGGGATATATAAAGAAACCAGGGTTTGAAATTTTAACAGTTTTAACACCCACCAAAGCTATTTAATAAAAAGTGTGTCAATAAGTAAAATGAGTGACAGTGTTGTTTCATATTTTCATAGAAAATCTATAATGATTTATTTTATAGTAGGCCAAATGACGTCTATTAATATAGCATCAAAAACGACATAATTGTATTAGCCTGTAATAGCCTGAAAAGATTATGTTTGTATGGTTATAAATAAATAAAATACTGAAATGGTGGCTAGGCAGGTTTATAAAAGTGTCTCAATTGAGTAATAATTTTCAATTAACTATTATTTTATTAATTATGAAAAACTACCTAGTGTTGAAAAGTATGAACTAAAATTTAGTTTGATAGCTGATAAACTCTATATTAGTAACATTTGAGATGGTTATGCTAACATGACATACATTTTGTTCATCATAAGCTTAATTGGTTTCTAGAAATTCCTTTTCAACACTACTCTACCTGCCCTCTGTCGCTAAATGCCATAGCATGAGGCATTATACTAAGCGCAATGTATGCTCATAAAGTCTGCAATTTGTGCTCAGATACCCACAAAATCACAATTTATTGTGATTAAAACATTGTCATTATAATTAAAAATTAATCACAGCAAAAAATATAATTTTAATTGCTGCAAAACTGAAAAGTAGGCAGGACATAGGATTGTACTGACCCATTTATTTATTTTTTAATTTAACTTAATATTTTTTTTATCAATCAAATAGTTTTAGGTTTGTAATTATTAAATTCATGTAAATGGTTCATTTTGTTTAAGATCAACTAAAATAAAATGCCTATGCTAGAACTTATGAGGCATCTAGAATATTATGCCAGGTTAAAAGCTCTTGCTAAAATAAGAAACATGAATTTACTCTGTAAAGAAACATTAATCTAGTACATTAGATATGTGTATTACACATACTACTTTTGATACTTACACATTGTGTAAGTATCAAAAGTAGTCTTGTTAGCTCAAAGATCATGCATTTTTACTTAGTAACAACAATGGTAAACCAAAATTGACAAAACTACAACTGAAGATAATTAATAGTAGCAATGTTATTTGTTTAATCTGAGTTTTCGTGAATAGCCTATAAAAAGGAGCCTAATAAACAGCATTTTCTGACTGGTAACTGGCGTACCTGAAGACGGCGGGGCTTCACCTTCGTCCTCAGACCCGTCCTCGCCCATTAACTCCACATCCAAAACCCCCTCATCCGGTACGTCCATCTATAAAATACGCATACACAAATATTACACCAAAACACACCCACAACACCAACTTTTTGGTTATGACGAAATTTATTCACAACTGCATCGAAGTAATGTAAATGAAGACCGCCATAGTGAACGACAAGTGGATTCCAAACTAAACTTTGTAACTTACCGCAACGGCTTGCGACGGACTCGAATTCGGTTAACTTCACGAAAATAAACTTAATACACAATTTAAACGCATTCTCTAAATTTATTTTACATTACAACACAAAAACATAGGAAAATAACGCGACATTCGCTGATCGCGAACGAAGCACACAACGAATAGTGATGTCCCGTAGCAATCAATTTACGGTGAAAGTAGAATTTTACTACATTTTTAATCGATTAAAATTCGATAAAGTTTATTTATCCTATAAAAATAAAAAAAAAATGACAAATGAACTTTTATGAAAAGTAACAAAAGATATTTTTAAATGTAACCATTAGTGTTTAATTCATTTACACTTTAAAATCAGTAAGCTGAAAATATCTTCTAACAAAACGAAACGCTTTTTAACGCTGACGTGTTCTGATTACTCTTTAGTCTATGGGCGATTTACAGAAAACAACAAGTTGTCCCAGTTAGTAACTACTACGAGGAAGGAAGCCGCACTAGGACATAGTAGTTGTAAAAATAAGTCAAGATTCACGTTAAAAAACATCAAAAACAGTGACCATTTTGACGGTTCTAATTATAAAATCACTGAAATAAATATGAAGCATTATTTAGCATCAGCCGTATTACTTTTATCGTTAACTACATACAGTAAATCCTCATTATTTGAAAGTGACTCTTGTTATTCTTTTGGTAGTGGAAATGTTTTTCCGGGTGGCGCTAGAAAAATTGATCATAAGCTTCAATTTACGAAAGCTATGAGTAAGTTGCACAGAAAAAAATGTGAACATGGTGTTGACACAGTCTACTTTGTTACGAATTAAAAAAACCTGACTTAATTTGGTACTCATTTTGTTACAGTTTCCAAGCCGGCTCCTGAGTGGGAAGCAACTGCAGTCATAGATGGAGAAATCAAACAACTTTCTTTGTCAAGCTATAAAGGAAAATATTTAGTGTTCTTCTTTTACCCATTAGATTTGTAAGTATCAAGTCTTTAAAAATAGTGTTACTTATTTATTTAACAAATATTTGATGAAAAATTATTTTAAAATAGTAACAAGTTTTAATCATAATCGCTCACCGAAATTCCACATTAGCGCAAAGCATTATCAAATTAATTGCTTATCTGTTTGACAAATAGATTACATCTCGAGCTTACAATTTTTGGATTAACTCTTCATCATTCTAAAATAATAAATTCATGTTTCGATTGTTTCATTTCAGTACATTTGTTTGCCCCACGGAAATATTGGCGTTTTCTGAGAGAATAGAAGAATTTAAAAAAATCAACACAGAAGTGGTAGCTTGTTCTGTTGATTCTCACTTTACTCATCTGGCTTGGATTAACACCCCGAGAAAAGAGGGTGGCTTAGGAAAAATTAAGATTCCTCTCATAAGTGACCTTACTCATTCTATTGCTAAGGATTATGGAGTGTATTTAGAAGATCTAGGCCACACATTAAGAGGTCTATTCATAATCGACGACAAAGGTATTTTAAGACAAATAACAATGAATGACTTACCTGTGGGGCGTTCAGTGGATGAAACTCTCAGATTAGTACAGGCATTCCAATATACTGATAATCACGGAGAGGTATGCCCTGCTGGATGGAAGCCAGGACAAGATACGGTAATTTAATTCTATATATACAAAAGGTTAAATATTCCTTTTGTTTAAATATTTGTGCATTAACAAGTAGAATCACTTTAGTTTATCAATTCAAAGTAGGTAGTTGATATAATTGTCCACCCATGAATTCTATTGGATACACGAGCTATCCTTGCGTAAGGAGTACAACTTAAGGTATTTCAAAGTTTCCTAACTTTTGAACCTTTTCTCGACCTCAATAATTGGCTACTTGACAGTGTTAACAATAAAATATGAAGTGTTAGATATGTTAGCCTATTAGTTAAGTATATAATAATTTGACATTTTTATTTTTTAATTAACAAGCTTTGTTAGTATTTTAATTTTACAAAATAAATTTTACTTTTTCTATCTGTTGAACAAAATAACCGAAACGGAAAAGACAGCTGTCAGTGAAAATTATTTATTTTATAATGGCGAAGCAATGATTATTTTACCGATTAAATTGAATTATTGTGTCTCTAACCGTATGAAGAATATGTTTAAACATTTTCCGTTTATCTAAATTAAGTCGTTCCTATGCGTATCGGTTCGAGGTCAAGAAAATTGACGTCATAATTGCAACAGTGCCGTGACTTGGCATTTTCGCGCGCTTTTTAAATGTGTTACACAAAATCTTAATTTTCTCTGATTATTTACATTTTTTCCAGATAAATCGAATTGCTTGAGATATGAAATAAAACTGTCAAGTAGCCAATTGTTTTAATGTCAAAATGATGTGAATGTAGCTACATTGATCTATCCATTATCTAGTTTTAGCAAGCCTAACGAACTGTGATCTATATTATAAATAGTGTTTCCAAATTAATTGTTTGCCTTATATATGAGAAACTTATAGTACTATTTTTGTTTCAGATTATTCCCAATCCCGATGAAAAGAAAAAATATTTTGAAAAGTTAGAGCTCTAAGCCGTATTTTTAAATATTCAACAGTCTACATATTTCACAAAATACTTCCATACAAATAGTTCATCTTTGAAATTATAACACTAGGTGAAAAAATTTCAAAAGAACTGCTGCGTTTGCAAATTGGAGGGCCTGATTGTTAAGCTAGATTAGATTTATGGATAAAACATTGGAGGGCGTCCTGAGCTAGTAAACATTCTTTGATGGCAGGTTATATAGCATGACATAAATTTGTGCGTTTTTACCCTTATACAAACAAGTCACTAGTCAAAAAAGTCTAATAAACCGTCCAACTTGATTGGTTTAAAAATTACAAGTATCTCCAGTTCAGATAGAAACCTAGCCTTATAATACACGTTTAAAAATAGAGTAATAGATCGTATTTAAGTATAAAATGCTCACTTCCAGTGTATAAAATGCTCTTCATGTAAAAAACATGGATAAATCAAAAATAATTAATGAATTGTACTTAATGCAAAAATAATTACATAACACCTACGCAACTTCATACATCTGAATAAATCTTGCAATCCCTTATTTTAAATAAGCTATTATTACTAATTTTATAGTATTTGACTAAGAAATTATATGCGGCCACACCACGTCGCGACCAATATTTTGAAAACGCTGCTTATATACCTTAACTTTATTGCAAAAACATTAATAATTTACTTAAAATTACTTATAACATGATTTTCTGTGAAATACTCTTCAACTGTAAAATATTTCAATAAGGTTTGAGACTGAATTCAATTGAAAATGTATTTATTGTAATAAACTATTTTTAATAAGAACAATGAGCATTTTCGTAAACACCCCTTTCTGGTATCATATAAAACAATGAAATCATGTTCCACATGTGTTAAAGGATTAAGATTATTTATATGCACTTAAATTTTACTTTTAACATTGGAGCATATATATTATATAATGTATTTTTACTAGTTTCAATATTTTTTTCATTTTATTCGAACGTGTTTTTTATTCTCCCGTAATATATTGACGTATGAATTATTATTTTTTGATTTGTTAAATGTACGAAGAAATATGAAATGTGCCGAATTTTTTTACAAGGTTTGCTATTATGTTTAATACAAAACGGCAAAACAGACGCTTAGGTAGAAAATATTGATTATGGTTTTGAAATCGATTAATGAAATCGATGAAATTATACACCATTCTAGACAACCCTAGTACGTCAAGTTAAATTAAATGACGTTTTCGTAGTCATAGACAAGATGCACAGTTAAAAATAATTTCATTTTTTAAGATTTCTATGGCCTTGGAGCTCAGGTCTTAACATTACGAAGAATGGAAATACCGTTGATGGATTCGTTACCTAAAATGGCTGACGTTTCCCAGGGCTTGTCACCAAGCGATCCAGCTATATCCTATGGACTTAGTACTTAGAATAAGGAAAGTAATAAACAGACATGACATTAGCATAATAAACTGAGTTTTTGATCAGGCAAAATTTAGATCAGAAATATTATTTTATGCTGGCAAGATCAAAGAACGAGACACACGGCCTCCGTCCTGGCTATCTCTGACGGCCATGGACTTAATATATAAACAGGACCGAGTACTCGCAGCCAAAAAACGAGCCGAGCGAGATAGCTACCACAGAGGCGTGTGTCCCTTTCTAATAGGGTGACAACAAGATTTATTTTGACAACGAGAATAACCCTAAATTTTTGAAATAAATAATACAAATTGTCAAAGGTATCTATTTATTTAGCCATGTACATGCTTTGGTTGATACAGATGACAAGAAAATATAGTTGAAACAGTGCTTAAAATAATTGCTAGTAAGTACAATTACAGCTGCTTCGGCTACATGTTTATTGAATGGCTTTTGTAATAATTGTACGCCAGTCTATGTCTACGATTTTTTACCTAACTTCTGATCACTGTGGGCAACAGATTGTTTTCAGTGCCAATATTAATATTAACCAAAAAACATAGTTTGAACAATTTGATTGATTAAACGACTGAAAAACTACTTTTTAAACATGATAATATCTTTAAGAGGTGGCACGATGTAGGATTTCTTCTTCAGAGTCTGGTAGTGGTCGGTGGCTGAATGTATTACTGAGAACTTCAATTTTTTTACTTTTGGTCTGTAAAATAAACATAAAAGTACTATACATATTACATCTAAAAAAATTACAGTTAACTTAGTGTAACATATTACATCCAGTTTACGACCTACAAAATAATGCTCATGTAAAGAATTAAGTACAACCAGTAAACCAGGCCAAGTACCTATAAGTCGTAAAGGTTTTACTATATTTGACTGTAAAACGAATCCTTCTTAAATATTTATTTTATTTCAATTTTATTATTTGTCTTTAAATAAAGTGTATTCCGTCAATATTTCAAGTGTCTAACTGTTATAGCTATCAATATCCGGCAAGCAATAAAATCACGTATGTTGTATGGGAGCCCTTTACATACGTATATTATCTTGTTTTTTAGTATTAAGTATTTGATGTTGTTATAACGGCATCAAACAATTAAAATTATAACTAACTATCACTGTTCACAAGATACAGCCTGATGGCAGTTAGACGGAAAGCGAAGTTTTAGTAATAGGGTTCCGTTTTATCCCTTGGGTATGAAACCTAAAAGACTATTTATAGTGTATATACAAATAGTGTTTTTTTAAATACTTGATTATGTGTTTAGAATAAGTTTACTAAAATTAAATCTTATTGTGTGTTGTTGCGTTGAAGCATGATAAACAATTACTAATGATACTTACCACAGGAGAAATCGTAGGTATAGCAAGTCCCGGCTCCATACGACAGAATTTATAGTGATTTTTTGCTTAACGTGTATAGCTGAGCCATTTTTGTCGCACTACTTCATTTTTAAGGTAGGTAACTGTAAATAAATGTACAACAGTGAGAAACTAACTCGAGCACACAATTGAAATATTACGAGAATTATGGGTAACCTAGTGGTAAGATTTACAGTAAGATTATTTTGAGCTTACCTGTGGAACGATATATGGCAATCACTATATAATTCACTTGAACAAGTAAAAACGCAACATTTTTTCACCATTTTATCTTATGAGGTGCCTTAGAATTGTTTATTTTGATAAACTCAATCAATGACAGTTTGACTTACTGACGCCATGACAGTTCATGAGGATGCTTTAGAGGGTTACCACTAGGAAATTAGAAATAAGCAAATACTATTTTACGTATTATTTATAGTTTATGTATAAAATCAAAGAAATAAATTAAAATAGAATTTATTATTTTACATTTGTTGAAAAAACAATTAAATACAAGTGCATAAACTGAGTTTTTGATCAGGCAAAATTTAGATCAAAATATTATTTTATGCTGGCAAGATCTAAGAAAGATCAAAGAACGAGACACACGCCTCCGGCCTGGCTATCTCTGTCGGCTCGGAATTGCATCTGTGTAAAGCGCACAGGAATTAATACTTTATTGCATTGTAATAGTGTTCATTTTTCATAATGAATTTTTTTAGAGTTATCAGTCCTGTTTATTATATTAGGTCCATGCTGACGGCTCGGATTTGCATCTGTGTAAAGCGCACAGGAATTAATACTTTATTGCATTGTAATAATGTTCATTTTCCATAATGACATTTTGTACAGTTATCAGTCCTGTTTATTATAAATTACGTCCATGCTATATCCTTAATCTAAGGATCCAGCAATCTTGTCGAACAATAATAAAAAGTAATACTTTAAAGGAGAAAGATTTGTTTGTTTTTGTATCTAACAGGCTCCGATTGGAATTACTGGAGCTATATAAATTTGATTTTGAGCTAACATGGCTTTTTTTTCGAGGAAAATGCCTACCGCTCTGTCATTCTGCAGGGAACAGAGAGTGGTGTGCTTGGCACGCACCGGCTAAAACCCCTTAGGTGGCTAACGCTGCGCAGTTATGGGGGAGTCGGGATCCCTTACAAATTCCACACAGGATTCCCCACAGCGCCTACCACAAAGAGGCCCTCCTTACCGCGCGGAGCGTGCCAGACCACTTGACACGCTCCACCCCCTCGGGACCTAGGTAAAGGACATCAGGTTTACCCTACGCCTGGCGTCTTCGGTCCCAGCAGCGGATCTACTGTACGGCTTCACTGCCTTCCACTACTGCGGACACCCGAAACTTTCACTCCAGCTCTAAACGCGCCACGCGACTAAATTTTATCGCGCTCATAACCATAGATATATTATATTCCTAGATGTAACGCTAAAAACCGCAATTGGGACGTAGCTGTCTTATTCACATCTAGCCATGCAGCGCCACCTAGTGTGACTGAAACAAAAACCACTCAAAGCTTGTATTGGAGTCCGCATCTGCAGATAGAAAATCTATGGACTGGACTCCGGAGTTGGAGTCCAACCATAGACTGCCAATAGAACGTTACCAAATTGAAAATACATTCAATTTCAAATACGACTAATTTTAATGGCCGTATTTTAATCAGTGATGGGCCATTATTGAAAAATCACTTTCTAGTATTTAACAGTATTTGTTATATTCGTAACTATTTACTGAACGCTTTATTTTATTCTTATGTATATATGTTACTAATTTATTAGTATTGCATATGTTCCAGAATAGTGCTACTAATCGATACAAACTTTATCATAAACCATGTTTTAACATGGTTTGATATATATTTTGCATCTGCGCATCCATTACGCAACAATATTTCCACACACCTAATAAATTAAATATTTCATATTAAATGTTTAAAACACCCCTTAGTCTATTTCAAAATACCGTGCCACTGTTAAATAAAACTATTAAGTATAAACGAAAACAATTTTTGGTTTTAGCTTATGTACCTACATACTCTTATATTTTAAATGGGAATACGGCTCACTAATAGTCATACTTATGAATATTAGTATTCTTAAATACTAGTGCATACTTGTGACAGGATCTATGGTATCCCTATCTCGTATTAGAATTGTCAAACTGAATTTTCTAAAACAAGATTTTCTAATTATGTAGCAAAATGATGTATGAAAACTCAATAAAACCAAATAATTATTATAATTGCAGATGAGGATAACTGTATATCAAAGACCATGCTGATTTCTAAGTTTGTGATTTAAAAAATAACGAGAGTTATTCAATATCGTCTTCATCATCTTCATTTTGCAAAAACATTTGCGTATTATGTTGTAAAAATGAGCCAACGATTTAGAAAATGCTTGTTAACCTTTAAGATTTTTAATTTCCCCAAAATAAAGGCGCAATAATAACCAAATTTTCAAATCTAAATAATGTATATTTATTGCTGTAGTGATGTGCCAATGAAAAAAATTACATCGTACTTGTCGATAAAATTTTCGAACACATTAACTTTTAGATCGCGAAATAAGAATTTATCAAGAGTGGTAAAAAATGGTGTCATGACTCTTAAAATATCGGCAATGGCATAATGTACCTATTGCATCGTATGAAATTTTTGATTTAGTTCGACATAAATTGAACAAGTGTGATTCACGAGATATAGAAATATTAACATGTCTAAATTCACTTTATTTAATTTGTATTTTGTTACAGGAAATGTGAAAACAGAATCCCATTGCAGGGCGAAAATCAATAAAGTAAACTGCAAAGTAATATGATATTGAGATCCTCTAATCTATGGTTGGACTAAACTACATGTCATTTGTTTGCAAAAAGTTTTAATTTTACACAATTCGTAAATTTTGCTGTCATAGCGTGCTTAAAAAATATTTTTTATAATAAATTTTGATAGCACTGTCATTTTATTTTTTCGTATACTTATGCAAACATCATAAACAAAATCAAGTAATGTACTGGATTGTCGATATGCTGATACATTTTGGTATTCTAAGCATACAGTCGAACAAAAGTTAAATTCTTCAACTGTTTTCTTGTAATCTTCTCCATTCTAGCATGCTAGTACTACTCTGGTGGCAATTATGAAGGAAAGCTGGGCTAGTTCCACCGTTGGTTTTGTTTTCCATAATACAAGTGCTTAAATTGTTTACTTTGGACTCAGGTCAACCTGATATTTATTTATGTATTCATTATTTTTATATCAACAAAAGAAAAAGATCCCTATTTCTTCACTATCCATATTGTTATCCCTTACATTTTATCGATATTAAAATCGATATTTGCTACATTACCAAAGAATAAATAGATATTAATACTCATTTTTAAATTGTTAAACGTCAAAACGATGTTGAAAAAAAATTATTTCGGGGTGGACGGTAACATTGTTGCTGTCATGACGCGGTTTCTATACTTTCCTTATTCTAAGCTCATAACATACGTCAAAATCTATTTGAAGTCAGTGCGTCAGCTGCTAATTGGCTGAAAAAACGAGTGCGGTGTGCTATTAGCCAATCAACAGTATCGAAACTTTTGGCGTCTCATGCGTCAAATTTGACGTATGGCGCATGCTAGGCCTTTTTATATCTGTGGTTTTCTTAACTCAAGAAGAAAGAATCTCAATATTTTTGTGTTTAGACTGATTGAAACTTTTACTAAAAATATCAACTAACTACATATTATTTTTCATATTATTTCTAAATCCTTCCGTAAATTAAGCTTTATATTTCTTCTGACTTTCTTCAAATAATCTGGTATTTCTTGGTTTAATATACTTTGTTTTGTAGGTCTCATAAATGTGGTGGGTGACCATATTAAAATGAGCTGCTTTAACTCGTGTTTACATGATGAATTTAATTCGACGAATAATATTTTCGACACGAGATGCGGTTTTAAATAGTGCTTTGATCTCAGAAACAGCGCCCATGATCACACGAAGTATTTTTTTAGATTTTTCTAATTTTTGTATGTAACATAATTACATTTTAGATTTGCGTTTGAATTTGTCCACAACTTTTATCTACCTAAATTAAAGATTTTTATAAAATCTACTCAAGTAGCATAAAATATAAGTATTGAATTCTTTCATCATAACTATTAGGCCAAAAGACATGACTATACCATAAAATAATATCAATTCCTTGCCATAATTTTAATGTTTAAAAATTATTTATGTACTTTTCTGTAATTTTGTTAATTATTATTTGCACTGTCATCAAATGCATAATAAATGTGGTGTACATACACAAATTAATTAGAATATGTATTATTTAAATAGCAGATTTTTTGTATTTTCAGACACATTCAGAACTTTGTTTGTAGGCAGTCAAAGCTCAAGTAAAATGGTTGATCCAAAGAGAGTGGTGAGCTATGAGGACATGCTTAAAGTTATTCACCAACCTGAGAAAGTGATAATTGATGTAAGGAATCCAGATGAAGTCAATGTGACTGGAAAAATACCATCCAGTATAAACATACCATGTAATTATGAAAATTATTTCAAATTACCTCAAGATTTAAATCATAATTAATCTTCTTCAATATTTGAGTTCTTTTTCAATATTTTAGTAAACACTGTCCAAGATGTACTTACATCCATGTCTAATGATGAATTCAAGCAACACTATCAGCGTAACAAGCCCTCCTCATCAGATGAGCTCATATTCTACTGTCAGTCCGGCCGAAGGTCTTCAGAAGCATTAGACAAAGCTCTGAAACTTGGATATGCCAAGTGAGTTTGAATTTTTCCATTCACACTTTGATATATTCTAATGACATATTCCTTATTTTTAGGGTTCCGTAGTCAACTAGGAACCCTTATAGTTTCGCCATGTCTTTCTGTCTGTCTGTCCATCCGAGGATAATATCAGAGACTGTTTGCACTAGAAAGCTGAAATTTGGTACAAATATGTATATTAATCACATCAACAAATGTAAATTTTAAATTGGGGAGTGATTTTTTTTAATTTCAATGCCAACATGTGATATATCGTTAGATAGGTATTTAAAAATGAACAGGGGTTTACTAAGATAATTTTTTGATAATTTTAATATTTTGGAAAATAATCGCTCGAAAAGAAAATAAAATTGTGTCCCCCCTCTAACTTTTGAACCATAAGTTCAAAAAGTATGCAAAAAATCTAGAATATAGAACTGCATAAGAAAATTATTTGGAATCTGATGGGTTTAATAGATTTTAAAATTTTAGAAAAAAAATTTTTTTTAACTAATGTTGTAATTTAAGCGTAAGCTAGCATTTTTTTTTCTTCCTTTACATATTTTTTGTATTCTCAATGTACCTATCTACTTATATTTTTTGTATTTGCAATGTTACACACAGATTTTTTGTAACTTTAAGTGGGGATACTTAAGTATTGTGATGCACTGAAAACTATGAAACCCTACACTGAGCGTGGCCCGACACGCTTTTGGACATTTTTTTAAGAATTATTTAATGTGTATCCAAACAATAATAATTGTGATGTTCATTTATTTTATTTTTATTTTCAAATTATGCATATAAAAATTTCTGATTTTTTTTTTACTTTTCAGTTCTAAAACATACCTTGGAAGTTGGAATGACTGGTCAAGTAGACATAAGTGAAGGCCTTGAAATTTTAAATTATATTGAAGTTGTTTGTGATGTACATTGTTTATGCATAATAATATCTTGAATAAAATGGTGCTGATTACAGAATGTTTTAGTCATTTATAATTACTTACCTAAGAACATGTAAGGTTAGTATTGGTAATTTAGGAAAGATGGATGGCAAGCATGACAAAAAATAAAGAAATCATAAAACAAATCCTTTATAATGAAAATAACAAATTGTAGAAATACATTTTTTTACCAAGTTACAATTGAAATTGACTAGACATAAGTCACAATAAATTAGGTTATATGTTTACAACCATTCAAGATTGCGATTTAGTGGCCCATTCTGTCCAACTGCCGAGATAATTTTTGACACTGAAAATGAAGATAAAATTTAATGTCAATTTGCATTAAAAATAATACAATTTTTTGTATGTACTCAAAACAAAGTACAGTCGCCGTCAGATACATTGGAGCAGACAAAGTGACCAAATACTTCTAAACAGTTAAAAATGTCAGTTATAAATGTCAATAATAATAAATAAATAAATAAATAAATAAAAAAAAGCCAATAATATCTGAACACTCATAATGTCAATATGTGTCACACACGTCATGTGTGTATTTAACTACCTGTCTAGATGAGTGTTCAGATATTATTGGAAAATTGTATGTATAGAAAATATTGACTATTATCTGCTCAGATATTACTGAAGTAATGAATGTTCAGATATTAATGGTAAGTTGTATTGTTTGGAACTTATTGACATTTTTAACTGTTCAGAAGTATTTGGTCACTTTCTCTGCTCCAATATATCTGACGGCTACTGTACCTAATGATTTTTTTAAAACTTACTTTTTGAATCCAGCATTAATGGCATTTTGCTGGGCCATGCCAGACCTCTTACCAATCATGCAGTAAAAGATTATCTGACTGTCCTCAGATGGTTTTGGCCTTTGATATGTTTTCTGAAACTCCTTATCAGGCATTGTGCTCAGAGCTGTTGAAACTTCTCCCACTGAAATATATGTCAATATCAATCAATTAACCCAGTTATCCAATGCTTTCAAAGTAACAGCAATTTATGAAGGTCATAAAAATATTTTAATACATATGATAAGACATTTACTTACATGGAATGTTAATGCTATTAGGGATTTTGCCATGCTCCTTTATTTCATCAGGCTCTCTTACATCCACAATTAAAATACTTTTATCTGATGTAGCATTTTTCACATAATCGTAGTCTACTGTTAAATCTTCGGGAGTAGGTTGGGTTGAGAATGTACGGTTCGGAACAGTAGATTTTAAAGCAAAAACTGCATTTCCTGCAAAACAAAAAATTAGGAAGAATCGTAGACACATGATGAACGACGATAAAAGAGATACTATTTAGAAGTTGTAGCTTACTATTTGTAGTCTGAGGAACTGATTTTGAATGTACTGCAATAGTTACTGATAACCTTAGGGCAGCAGTCGTTTTTCTTATCAGGACCCTGGGAAACATGTTGAGAACAAGATGGCTTACTGAAATTTAATATTTATTGTGAGTATGAACTTAAATAAACAATTTTAAATGAAAGAATATCTGAAATATTTTTGTTATCACTGTTTGAAAGTTTTTTTGGAAATTTTTAGACAGCGGTTTTTGACAATAGTTTTGATTTTGCTAGATTGTTACCTACGCCTACGTGACACTGACAAAACATGCATGCAAAAGAAAAAAAGTAAAATGGGTGGTCACTGGTCAACAAACCCTAAAATTAAGCGTTGATTTGTTTGTAGCATTATGTTCCTTTTTAGTCGTTTCTTGGTTGGTTCTTGTTTTATTAAAAAAGTTTCAAATGTCATTAATGTCATCCACCTTTCAAAGCACCCAAAGTAATTGAACCTAATTTTTATTTTCATCTATTTTCAATTTCAGTATATAAAATAAATGTTAATTGGTGGTTAATAGTAAGTGCAAGTGTAACGTTGTTAGATGAACCATGCTATATTTGCTGTATCTAAGTCGCATTCAAGAAATATTTACGACCAATTTACAGGCCTTCAGACCATTCAGGCCAGATCTTGCCAGATTTGCGAATTGATCGTAATAATACAGAAATCCGAGGCATACGCGATCGTTTAACTAATGCAATGATCTACAATAGTATAAGAGTACATTTAGAATATGATTTCAGCTAAATGGAACATAGAGTTCTAGTTAAAGCATTATGTCGCAGTGAAATGATTCCATGTTGAAATTTTACGATTCAGTTGTGATAACATAATGGGGTCTATGCGACCGACGGGAAGATTCCTTTCATTCACCAACAACATTCAGAGAACACAGAAACAATCTGGTAAGTGTTGTCTTTTTATCAACCTGTTCTGCATTCCAACATAATGAATCATTTTGCAATATTGTGGATGCCCTTGTTTAACATCCTTATGAACTTAGTAGATGCAATACATAGGAATTTTATTGCATGTAAAGTCAATAATAGTGATTTCTTCACAAGTATCACCTATGTGACCACCACATATTTATATTTTATGTCATGATGAAATGAAATTGCACAATCTAGTAACAAAATTAAGTTACCACATGTTTGTATAAACTTTGTTTTAGTAAATATAATGTCAACTGATTTGTTTTAGTGCCAAGTGGTTTTCCACAAAGTCTTTCTGGTAGTGAAACTGATGTTTCTACATCAAATGAGAACTTGTCAAGAGAAGAGCGATATGTTGTACGCCACACTGCTCGTGTGGAGCCTCAAGGACAAGAGAATCACAGTGAATCCAACAACAATAATAATAACAGAAACTCATTGAAGGTGACTAATTTTAACATACATATTTTTAAAGATACTGTCAAAATGATATTGTAAGTGCCTAATTAATAATTATTTGAAAACTTCTGTAACCCAGTGGCTATTGTGTTAACTGTCCGTTGTCAAGTACTTATATGAGAAAACCTTAGTCTAAGACCAGTTGATTGATGTGGTTGTCTGGTACATTTCTGTTATTTTTCAAGCTTTATTTTCTAAAGCAAAATTACCCATATTTTAATTTATAGCAATTTTACTTTCTTTTTGTTTTATAGGAAAGCGTACCAGGTAGTAACAGGAACTCCCTCAAGGACTCTGTTGGTGGAGGAAACAGTAACCGGAGCTCTCTAGATGTCTCATCATCATCATACAATACACTCATCATTCACAATCAGGATGATTCATGGCCACCTCGACCTACACCAATTCGGTCAGTTGTAGCTATAACAAAATGTATGATAAGATTTTCGAAATATTTTATTTATTTTTATTGTATAAGAAAATACAATTAATACATAAAGTCAATAAATGTTTGATGCAGAGATGATTGGGTTAGTCAGATGTTCACTAACTCCATTTAAGTACATAGGTTCCTTCAATTCCATTGCATCCATAAAAAGTAATAATTTTGATATTCTACAGATATTATTGAATCCTAAAAGTATCTTACAACATTTTAGCGAACACGAACGAACCAGCAGTGAAGTGAAACATCCCACCACTCAGTCTTCCCCATACCACACCCTTAAGAAGAGTGAAGTGGGGAAGAAACCCAGTGGTATTCCATTGCCGAAGGTGCATAAGGAACAGACTGTGACAACCACAGCAAATTATATCGATATTGGGGGTCAACGGATATACACTAGTCCTCCTGATCATGGAGTTCAGGTACGATAAGGATCAAAGGTAAAAAACAACAAGTAGCAAATTCCGATAGTGATTACCCACATACACCTCCCAAAAAATCTCTTGAATAATCTCTCTAATGCTATAATAATATATGTCAGATTGAATAAGGCTTGGAATTTCGTAATTTTCCTTTTTTATTAGGAGCCGTGGCCCGCGACTTTGTTAGTGTTATTTCGGAATACCAAATATCTTATATTTTATTCTAGTATCTAATCTAATGAGTTACCAATTTTCATACAAATCCATTTAGTAGTTTTAGGGTGAAAAGGTTACATACATACATCTAGACATCTATACATTCGTACAAACTTTCCTATTTATAATAAAAGTAGGATTATGCCACTTATGATGCACCACGCGAGTCAATTTTATCTCACCATTAAGAAATGTTTAATACAATATATTTTAGTGCGTCAGCTGCTGATTGCAACAGTATCGAAAGTTTTGTGCGTTTTCTTCTAGGAGAAATTTGACGTGTTATTGTTCAAATTCAAATTAATATTATCTTTATTGCACATTAGGGGCCATCCATAAAGTACGCCACACGTAAAGGAGGGGGGACGACGACGACGACAAAGTGTGACATGGTGTGACAAGGGGTGGGAGATGTCCTAAGTTTCGTGACATCACATTTCAAAATCTAGAGGTACCAATCGCGTAATTTGAAGTATTAATTAGACAAAAAATATGTCCAACTCTATCTTTAGGGCAATATTAGGGTTCAAAGTCCATGGACTGAAGATGATTGAGTTACTTTTTCTTCTTTTTCTTTATATTCATTAGTTTATTTTTTTGTTATTGTTTCAAATATTTGATATTATGTTGATTTCATAAAAAAGTACTTAATTTAAATGGAAATAAAGGGCTCAAAAACTCATGAAATTAGTGTGACGTACTTTATGAATGGCCCCTTACAACATTTGAAGATGGTAGGTACATTTAAAGTGTATACATGTGACGCCCTTCAAGGGCATAGCGACATTGAGGGCTAACTACGTTACAAAACTTAACTTATTTATTTACTTGTAGGAGATAACAGAGATACCGGATGACTTTCTGAACCAGTCGTCGGTTCTGAAGCACCTCGCGAAGGAGGTGGCGCAGTCGCCTCCCCCGCGCGGGCCGACGCCGCCCGCCTCGCCGCGCGCGCCGCCGCCCCGGGACGAGCGCAAGGCCAAGGGCAAGGGCTCTAAGGCTAAGTTGAGCAAGGAGAAGCTTAATCTGTCGCGATCGCAGCCAGATCTTACTAGGTGAATTTAATAGTATAGTATTTAATATTTAAGTGTAATTTGTCTTATTTGTTTGGAAATTGGCAGCAGTTTCATTGGATATTTTCAAATGAATCATTAATTTATAATAAATAATTTGTACCGAATAAACACGTCAAGCTGCTCACTTTGGACTACATACCGCTCTTAGGTCCTGCTCATAAGTACTTACTGAATTGAAATGCAAGCTTTTACCTTGAAGTGCTGTTGACGGTACTATACATAAGTTTTAACTCCAATTAGCTACTAATGTATTTGTATTTTATTTGTCATGCTCTCGATGTAGATCGGAATATAAGAATTAGAATTACGCTTTATATGTTTTAGATATGATGATTCTATTTAGATAGTCCATCAGATTAAAAAATACAATTAAAATACTTTGTACAATGCAACAAATAAACACAGGCAACAAAGTTGAGGGAGAAGTGTCTTTACGACACTATTTCGTAAAAACGGGATACGAAGAAAGGAGGCAGTTATTTTACGATTAACTTTTAATAAGAGCAAAATATGTGTTAAATTTTTGATAATGTAACTGGTGCACCAAACAGAACTTTTTAGTCATCTACCCTATTTAATGGGGGTGCATTATCTTCTTTCGAATGCCAATAATGCCAGCAATAATGTCTATGATTCGTTTAATCAATATTTCACTCCTGGAAATGTGATGTACGGTCAAGGTTCAGAATTAGACCTTATGCGCGCGACATAAGGGCGGTGAAAAGGTTTGACGTCCTTTTGTCAAGCAATAACATGTCGTGTATAAAGCGTGGGCGTCCGCGCGGTCCCGGGCGGGTCGGAGTCGAGCGGCTGGTGCAGCGGCGGGGAGGGCTCCGTGGAGGAGCCGGACGACGCGTTCGCGGCCGTGCTGGACGCTCTGGCCGCTGAGAACCACCAGCTCAAGAGGCAGCTGGCTGACGCGTGTGAGCGCGTCGCGAAGACCAACAAGGTATTTACTACCTAGTGACTTTTGCTCACCTTTTGACGAAACTTCAATCTTGAGAAACGCTATTAACGACGACGTATAAATTCACATATTTCATATCACACATATTAGATAAACCACTAGTTTAAAAACTTATAATTTTAGATAAACGTTTTGTGGATTGAGTTGTAAAATAACGATGTTTGGCAAACTACAGCGTGTTTAGTAGTTTGAGCTTTATGTTGCTAGAGCATTAAGCAGCGGTTGCTTGTTTTTTTACATAAACGATGTGTGTTTGCAAACAAGTGCCATTTCTTTTATGAAGCTCGAGGAAGAGGTGGAAAAGGTTCGCACGGCGCATGAAGAGCTGGTGGGCTCCTGCGAGCGGCGTGAGAGGCTCGAACGGGCCGCACGCGTACGTCTGCAGGCTGACTGCCGCCGCCTGCAGGAGCTCAATCGCGCTCTCAAACAGCAAGTAGGTTATTTAAAAATTAGGGTCCCATATGTGATCCTTGGGGTACGCCAGACTTATCGGCTAGTATTTCCATTATCTCTTATTTTAGGGTTTAAAATGTATAATCTGCGCTTTAATTCTAACAAGAGTGATAACGTCTTGGAGTATACTAGACATGATGGCTGCTGGTTCATTGATTTTTTAAGGGTAACCAATAAATTCAACACACAGGCGAATACAGTTTCTATATAGGTAGCAAAGTCATGATAAAGCAAGGGCCCCAAATGCGAGCCCTGGAGAAAGCCAGACTTAATGGCTGTTAGTTCAGATATTTTTGCGTTTAATTCAAATGGTGAAATATTGAAGCCAAATATCAATGAACCCCACGAAGTAACGACTTATGAATTGCTAATTTGATGTTAAATGGCATAATTAACTTTATGAGAAGCTTTAGAAAAGTCTGAAAGGATAAATCTACTTGGATATTTCTTGTTAATGCTTCGCTTAATGAAAGTAAGGGCCAGCAAGCTAGATAGTTGAATTTTATTGCTCTCAAAAAGACATGCTGATCAAAGAAAGGTCAATCAAATCAATACTGCGCTTAATCGGTTAGTCAATATAGTAGAAATTCTCACGGCTCTATGTGACGCCTTATTCACATAACCAGTTCATCGAGTTTAACGGCATCTTCTATTTTTATTTACTGCAGAGTTCCTTGTTATCTATGTTTAATTATTCTTTGAAGGCTTTTACTTTTTGGTCAACAACTAAAATCTTTCAAAGAGACAGAGCAGTAAAAGCAACTAATTCTCTGCAGGTGGACTTGCTATCGCAGGGAGTGCGAGCAGAGAGTGACGGCAGCGCTGAAGCTCTACGTAAGGAATTGCAGAATAGAGAGATGCTTATTGCGCAGCTGATTACACAGAGTGAGTTTTTTCTGCTCTTATTATTGTTAGAATACAATTACAATGCTCTAAATACTGAATGGGGATGATGACTGTGTAAAAAGACAATAATTTTATTTATTCCATGAGTAAGATTTTCAAAATATAATGAAATCGTATTATGCTTTAATAAATAAACAAAATTGACGATAAGTGCATCAAAGTTCAGTGGAGGGGTGTTTACGTCGCTAACTTGTAAAAACTGTGCGGATTGGGACTTCGCGCTAAGTGTTACGCAATGTATGGTAAATTATTGTTTACATGTTTTAAGTAAAAATACATTTATGGAACTCAAACTTTAGTAGCTCTCGTCCAAAGATTTGCGGTGATTAAGTAACTGTGAAGTTAATCAAGATTGTATACGATACCTCTAGCCACTGCAATAAATTTACTTAGGAACAGACTCTAGTGACAAAGACACAGATTTTTATTTTCTATTTAGATCTAGTTTAAGGCACGTTCGTACGGTACGCACGGACTATCAGCGTGATACTATAGCGCCATTAAATGCGATTGATGGTGTATGTTGCAGACAAAGAGCTGGCATGCGCAAAGGAGCGGCAAGAGATAGAGATGGCGGCACAGCGAGCTACGTTGCAGGAGCAACGCACGCACATCGACATCCTCGACACAGCGCTCACCAACGCGCAGGCCAACCGCGTCCGCCTCGAGGAAGAGGTCTGCTTACTCATTATGTATTTCAATACGAATTTGCTATTTGGATATATTATGACTTTTTGACGAATTGCTTAATGGTGAGACGGGCGGGCCGGGCTTAGGCCGTTTTAGCATCGCGCTACCTCTTGGTCCCGGGTTCGATTTCAAGTCGAGTCAATATGGAAAACGGTCTTTTCCATGTTTACTCAGGTCTGAAAGTTGTGGAATCCTTATTTATTTCCACGGCATCAGAGCAAAATTTTGGTGCGGTTCAATATCTATTCATTATTTCGTATAAGGTTGTCATACCACAATGCCAACTTTAATTAATAGAAAGTTGGGTGATTTATAGTAAATTAATATTAAATTTATAGTAAATTAACTATTCCTTCAGGTCCCAACATGCAACGAAAACATTTCATTTACACATTATTTCATTTAACATTTAACAAATTAAAAAAAAAATTAAATCAATTGCTTTTTTAATATTGTTGTTGTAATTGTTGACATCATCTTGGCGCAGAGCGTAAGTCAAATACCGCTCTCTGCACTACTTTTCACATGTGGCCAACAATTGATAGAGACAGGCTAATGATGACATCCAGTCACAAAAGACTCACATGACCTATAAGCCAGCGAAACTCTAAACGTTTATATTATTAATTTGTATTCCAGTGCCGTCACGCGAGCGGCTACGTAGAGCGTGTTATGGGCCTGCAGCGTGCCTTAGCGTCATTACAGCAAGCCTCGGACCGGCGCGAGCACACCGAGCGCAAGCTGCGTGCTCAGCTGGAGAAGGAGTTGCAGACTCTCAGGTAGCTTAGACTTAAACATCTCAGTACCTTGTCACATTAAACTTTCGCGTCACTAACTACGTTAGTAAGGCAGTTAACTCTTTATGACAAGGTACTATGTTGTTTACAAACTAAAGATACTGACTGTACAGTGAGCTTATAGGAATGTTCAGACATTTAACGGTGCGACTAGCTTCTTAATTATAGGAACGAAAGTGAGTACTAGAGATATTTTGCTTGTACGTTATTCGGTATTCGCAGTAATCATCGAAAGGTATACATAGTGAAAGCTTATTTAATAACTTGGTCCTTCGAGCCGGATTGAAATTAATTTATGAAATGATATTTTCCATTTTTCCAAACAAACGCTGTCAATGACAAATTCACAGTCACTTTCTAGATTTTCGTGGTAAAGTTTAAATGAGCTACAAAAAATGTTATAATAGTTGTTTGATTTAAATTGGAATGAAGTTGATGCGAGTGTACGCAATGCTTACACCTTCAGAACTTAATAGTGCCGAGGAGTTGGGAACGGCGTATCATACGTGAACTGACGCGTACTTCACGTCAGCCGAATTCCGCTGTTATCAGTGTATAACCCTATACAATAAATTATTTATAGATGTATTTCGTCATGTGTTTGCAGCAGGGTTCGAAAATATCCGATATAAATATCAAAATATCATCCGATATACATCCAAATCTGATATATATCCGATATTTATATCCAGTTCTTAAGACTGTCATTTTATTATCTCATTAGTATACGATACTGTAATGCGAGCGAGAAGATAGAACTGTCAAGTCGCCTGTTGACATTAAAGGATTAACACTTCACTTCACTTTTAAGGAGTATGTTTACAGAAGACAGAATTGAAAATTATTTTGGCTTTTTCGTTGAACTATTATTATTGATCGCAGTACCTACTTGGTAAATTCGAATTTTGACGGTCTGAAGACGGAAAAACGACAAATATGCCAGCAGCGCGTCGGTGCTGCCTATAGTAAAAATTCATTTATATACATTTTTTTATATATATCACAGAAAAATCGTTTGATATATATCATGATATAAATCAATTGATATAATATCTTTCGAACCCTGGTTTGCAGGAAGCGCGAATGCAACTGCGGCGGGTCCGTGTCCGGCAGCGGCGGGCTCGCGGCGGCCGGCGGCGAGGCAGAGCTGCGGCGGCAAGTGAGGGAGAGGGACGAGCGGCTGCTGGCCCTCGAGGGGGAGTGCGCCAAGTGGGAGCAGCGGTACCTGGAGGAAGCCGCGCTGAGGCAGGCTGCCGTCTCAGCCGCTTCTATACCCAAGTGAGTGTCAAGTGAGGGAGAGGGACGAGCGGCTGCTGGCCCTCGAGGGGGAGTGCGCCAAGTGGGAGCAGCGGTACCTGGAGGAAGCCGCGCTGAGGCAGGCTGCCGTCTCAGCCGCTTCTATACCCAAGTGAGTGTCAAGTGAGGGAGAGGGACGAGCGGCTGCTGGCCCTCGAGGGGGAGTGCGCCAAGTGGGAGCAGCGGTACCTGGAGGAAGCCGCGCTGAGGCAGGCTGCCGTCTCAGCCGCTTCTATACCCAAGTGAGTGTCAAGTGAGGGAGAGGGACGAGCGGCTGCTGGCCCTCGAGGGGGAGTGCGCCAAGTGGGAGCAGCGGTACCTGGAGGAAGCCGCGCTGAGGCAGGCTGCCGTCTCAGCCGCTTCTATACCCAAGTGAGTGTCAAGTGAGGGAGAGGGACGAGCGGCTGCTGGCCCTCGAGGGGGAGTGCGCCAAGTGGGAGCAGCGGTACCTGGAGGAAGCCGCGCTGAGGCAGGCTGCCGTCTCAGCCGCTTCTATACCCAAGTGAGTGTCAAGTGAGGGAGAGGGACGAGCGGCTGCTGGCCCTCGAGGGGGAGTGCGCCAAGTGGGAGCAGCGGTACCTGGACGAAGCCGCGCTGAGGCAAGTTAATCGATATTGATCGTCATGCTTTATGATACTATTGGAAGGACATGTAAAAAGTTGGTCCCCTGAATTCTCTCCGGTAATATCGGTCTGATGGGGGAAAAACATTCACGCATTTAAAAAAAGTCCTGAATTGTTGGTTGATCTTAATGAGATTGGCTGTATTGGCCAAGTTGATGTGAGACTAATTAAATACTTCTGGCACCAGAGGGCAATCAATATAGCAAGTGGAGAGCAATTCTTGGAGCAGGCCACACTGAGAGATCTATCTCCATCTCAGCTTCTTAATCCAAGTGCGTGTGAGATCGTAAAATATGTGTGCTAAGTCGTTCGCCCCGTCCATATCAACTTGTCCGAAACATTCAAAACCTTTTCTTTATTTTGTTATTCGATTGTTTTGATTCGATTGACAACTCTTCTTCTTTATTATGTCAAAAAAAATTTACATGTTTGCACTAGTCGACGCCTAACTGACAGAATAAGCTTTAAACACGCATTCATTAATAGTGCAATCACTTCCGTGTTGTTGTGTTCCTGCGTGTGATCAAGGTTTCCACAGCTACATTAGTAGCAGGGGTCAAGCCATCAAGGAAAGGGCGACAAGTCCAGTAACAGATTTATTCTCCTGTACTTGTTGCCCTTAAGCTAGGACCTCATTACCACCTAACATCAGGTGGGATGAGTTCAATCTTGAAGTGTAATATAAAAAAAAAAAACAAAAAAAAAAAGTACAAAAATTTTACGGTACTCTAGTTTAGAATGTTGCCTCATCAACATTCTGAACTAGAGTATAGATGATAATGTCGGAAAGAACCAAGCAAGCAAACTTACCCTTTCCAATATTATATCGAAGGGACGCGAAGATAGCGGCGCTGGAGAAGACGTCGGCGGAGTCGGAGCGGCTCATGGCGGAGGCGCGCAGCGAGAAGATCCGGCACATGGACGAGCTGCACTCCGCGCAGAAGAGGGTCGCTGACCTCGAGAGCAGGTTTGTAACTATTACGTACCTTTTCCAATTACACACGCACATTTGACATTTATTTGTTACAATTCATATGACGTCATGAACAGGTGGCTGTCGTTTTAGCGTGAATATTAATCGCATAAATTAAAACAAAAATCTTCGCTAAAAGCGATGTAATTTCCAGGATATATTAATAACAGTTGACTATCGAATCAATACGCACTGAATTTGTTGGAATGGCTTCGAAATGGTAAATTTTAGAATTTAATAATGGCAGGTGATGGTGGTGTTCTATTAGTAAAAGTTGACTCCAAACCAAAATATAATTTCGTTGCACTTCGAACTACTTAGACATTTCTCACGTAACTGCTTTATTCCGATCATAGTGAATAAATTTCGGAACAAACTTGTTTTTGTGTTTGATTTAATTACACGATTGTTTCCGCATCAAAAAACATAGACTCGTATTACTTGTAATAAATGGACGATAAGATTGTTTTTTTTCACGAGAAAAAAAAGTGCTTTGCTTGATACACTACGCGAGTTTGAGGTATTAAACACTTAATAATTAAAATTTTCTATTTTGTAGAAGATTTTTTTACTGGATTTTGTGAGTCTTCTCTTCTTATATCTGAGACCAAAATTGTATATTGTCTTAATTACATGTGTGATCTTCAGGGTCAAAGAGCTGGAGTCGAAGGTGGCGGAGCGCGACGCGATGATCAAGGTGCTGCAGAAGCACACCAGCGCCGCCTACGACAGCACGGCCTCCTTGCGGAACAACTCCAGCCGAGAGGAGCTGGGTACGCTTGGATTCCTTTTTTTCTGCCCGTGGTAGACTATCAGGGCTAGCATGCACAATACGTCAAATTTATCGCATGAGACGATACAATTTCGATACTGTTGATTGGCTAATAGCACACCGCACTCGTATTTTCAGCCAATCAGCAGCTGACGCACTGACTTCAATCGATTTTGATGTTTGTTAAGAGAGATCGATAAAATTTAGTCGCGTGGCGCATGCTAGGCCTGTATACACCGTTATTTTTTATTTACCATAAAAATTTTAATGACGAATGTAGGAAGAGGTCTTAATCGTAAATGTGAAAACCAATTTTTTTTCGGGTAATAATGACAGAGTTATTACGTTTTGTATTTTGCCGAAATTAGCAACAAATGTGTTGTCATCCATCGTATTACTCAATGAAACTGTTAGCGCACAACATCACAATGAAATACGTACCTACGACATCTTGTCTCTCCTTCCCTTTCTCAAAGAAAAACAAGTTCTCACGACATCGTAATAAGGTTGAGATTGCGCTAGCAATTCCCACTCAGCTGAGCTCCCGATAGGTTCGCGAAGCGTAATAATAATGAAATTAGTCAAAACACTTTCATTTTATGTAATTCTGACTTTCCCTTCATAATTTATCTGGCTAAGGACAGTCAAAAATTACGTTTTAATTATCTACCTAGTTGTCGAAAATATCAGGTATTCATAACTAGGCAAGTATTCATAACTTACCCACAATTAAAACGAATTTTGGCGTATTTAGAAAGCTAGAATCACACCTATTATAACAAATCATTTGCATTATGTACACTACACTTTTACACTATCTTAATACGTGTAGATAGGTAGCTATCTACATGTATTTCAAGAACTGTTCGAAATGTCCACCTTCGTTGTCAATGCACAGACGCGCTCGTTTCTGTAAATTTCCTTTTAAGGAATTAAATACACTTTGTTGTTGTTTCACTTGGTTAAAAGCGTCTAAAATTCGCTGTTTTAAAACTTCAACACTGTTCGGTTCACTGTCATAAACAAGTCGCTTAAGGCCCAATACGAAGAGAATTAGCGAAACTTCATGTATTTCTGTTCACTACAACGATGACCTCAAGTAATTCTAAGCATTAAATCACTTTTTGTACGTTTATTCAGATATTTTACAAGGTCGCCGCCTTCTTGAAATTTTAAAATAAATGAATATATAAAAATTATACCGTTTTTAAAAAATGTTAAAAAATGATTTCTTCAAATTATTTTTCTTCCAAAACTCTGTAAATATATATTTAGAAAAAAATATTTTTACTAAAAAATGTTAGGATTGTGATTCCAAAGGTCGCCGCCTTCTTCATTTTTTATATAATCTATTAGTTATTAAAATAATTCATTTTAAACACAAACGCCTGATTAAATTGCATAATTCTTAGATTTCTTATCTTAGATAAGTTTGCCGTTCAGGTGCTTCGATGTGTAGTGTTGACAGGTGACGGCAGTTAGTTGTCTGTTTTGAAAATAGTAAATAAATTGGTTTACACGCGTAGTCTTTACTATAACGGTGAAATAATGTTAGGAAAAGAAATAAATATTACCTAAGGGCTAAAATAAAAAGAGTTTATTACAACAACGCAGCTCGAATTGCGAAAATTCCATTTTGAGATTATATTTTTTGTAAAATACTTTTTTGTTGGGAGGCTGCTTAGGCTGCATTTTTAGGGTTCCGTAGTCGACTAGGAACCCTTATAGTTTCGCCATGTCTGTCTATCTGTCTGTCCGTCCGAGGATAATCTCAGAAACCGTTTGCACTAGAAAGATGAAATTTGGTACATGTATATTAATCACGTCAACAAAGTGCAAAAATAAAAAAAATAAAAAAAATTTTTTTTAGGGTACCCGCTCTGCCGGTGATGTTGTGGTGGTTCTTAAAAAATTTCCCACAGCATTACCATTAAGGCGATGAGGTACCCCGGGGGGTTTTAGTGGGTAGGCCTGTCCTTTTTAGGGCAGGAGAGTCCCACACACGCCGTCACCTCCCTCGGGTGACGGTACGGTGCGCCAAGCATTTCCCCCCGCACAAAAAAAAAAGGGTACCCCCTCTACACGTAAATTGGGGTGTGATTTTTTTTTTATTTCAATCCCAACATGTGATGTATCGTTGGATAGGTATTTAAAAATTAACAGGGGTTTACTAAGATCATTTTTTATATTTTTAATATTTTGGGAAATAATCGCTGCAAAAGAAAATAAAATTGAGTCCCCCCCCCCCTCTAACTTTTGAACCATAAGTCAAAAAGTATGAAAAAAATCTGGAATATAGAACTGCATAAAGGCTTTCTAGGAAAATTATTTTGAACCTGATGGGTTTAACTAAAGTTGTAATTTAAGGATACTTAAGTATTGTGATGCTTTGAAAACTACGGAACCCTACACTGAGCGTGGACCGACACACTTTTGGCCGGTTTTACTTATTTACAATAGCCAAACTGATCATTTATACGTTTCTATGCAAGTGAGAAACTCAAAAATGCAAATCGTCGACGCGCGTGCAATACCGCGTATGTAGCATTTGCCATAAAGATTAAATTTGTCTGTTATTTCATATTATTTCAATCCAAATTAGAACTTACGGGTAAATGTCATTACACGGTATTGCACGCGAGTCGACGAAATATCACAACCGAGTCGGAAAATAATGAACAGAGGAAGTGCAAACACAGAGACGGCAAATAATGTCATATATTGTCATAGGGGTATGATTGACTGCTTGGAATTGTCTAGTAAGAATTAACACACTCAGGACCTAACCCCCACTATGGAGAAAACAGAATGAAGTTTTTAATTTTTTATTTTTGCAATTTTTACAACGACATTTTGTAAGACTCACAAGAACAATAATTTCAAAGTACGTAAAGTTATTTTTCGTACGTAAGAGCTCTTGCCCAAAAATTTTTTTTCGTTTTTTTCGTTTTAATGGCCTATGATACGCCTACACATTTTTTTTTTGAAAATTTTGGACTTAAAATAAGACTTTTATAGCACAAAATTCGTTTATTGCAGGTAAATTAAATACCTTCATATCACATGAATAACAAAACACGCGTCTATTGAACATAGCTGGGCACCGTTAATCAAATAGTTAACTTCGTTAATCGTTAATCCGTTAATAAAAAAGTTAGCTTCGTTAATCGTTAAAACGTTACATTTCTGAAGAATTAACGCAAGTTAACGTTAATCGTTAATCCGTTAAAATATAATCCAAATAGATGAATGAATGGTTATCGATTCTCACCAGGACCTGGAATCCGATTCCATGTCTTTGATTATCCGAGTCCATGGGGTTTGATCACTGCACTGCTCAGTACATTTTTTCAATTTACCTAATAGGTACTAGCTGTTACGACTACGTTCGCGTGGACTACAGGGTTTTCCATATATATGTCGCAGTCATCTGGTTGAAACAGCTATTTGATTGAATCACTAGCGTGTTTATTAAATGACGACATTTAATTGAATGACTAGGCCGAACGTTGAATGAATAAGACTCACTGAACGTCCAACAAGTTAGCGGATTGTAACATAGCCCTTTGAACATAGCGGACGTAATCAGTCAGGTGATTGTAATTTAGTTTATTTTTTTTCCACTGCGGCGTTAGTGCTCATCAAAACAAAGATGGCGTCAAGCAGCTGGTACAGATATAATCGAATAGCACTGCGTTGATTATTTTTAGAGTGAAATTGAGATATAAAGTGACTTATTCGTAAAAAAATATTTTTTTAGCCTAATTGTCTTAAGACTTAAAATTGTTAAAACATTAAAAATCTTATTAGGGTGTGTTATGTCATGTCTTCATTTTTTTTTATCTAAATTTAGTTATCTTTTAAGTGGTGAACTTATGGTCACCTTAATCAAACCATTATCCACACGCAAATGATCACTGTCAGTAATTTATGGAGCGTTCGAGTATTACGTAACGTAATTTGGGGGGGGGGGAAGGGGGGACTATGTAAAACGTTACGAAGCGGTCCAATAAAAACTTAAGCCAAACCGTACGGTTTCCGGAGAACCCTTCCCGATCCGACATGTTGAAATCAAATTAACAAAATGAATCTATTTGCAGCTTTCTCACTCGCACTCGCTGCCATGCAGTGAATAGTAGGCATTGGATGAACGATTAACGGACTTCCTGATTATTAACGGAAGTTAATGAGTCCGTTAACGGTTTTTAAAGTTAACTTAAAAGTTAATCCGTTACTCAAAATGTTAACTTCGTTAATTAACGATTAACGGATTAACGAGTTAATGCCCAGCTATACTATTGAATATATTTGTTTCTTTGAGTACACCAAAATAAACGTGTTAAATCAATCTGCCGCTTGTGTCTAACCTTTCCTCTGGGTAATAACTCCTTTAAAAAAAAAAGACACGATTATTCGTGTAAAAATGGAAGCTACTTTTATTAGTTATGCTTCATTGCAGACCGCAAAAATTTCAATACAGCTATCCTAATATAGAATTATTATCTTTTACTAATCTGTAGAATAACCGTGCACCGTTTTACTACACTTGTTTATGCTTCATTTATGACACGAATAAACGTGCAGTGATACATTTCTGTTAACAAGTCACAAATTTTTCACTAGAATAATAAAATTATATGTTTTTTCTTGAATACTGAGAAAATCGATAGATTTATTTTCTTAAAAAATATATGAGCTGAAATATGTTTAACCTTTAATATAATTTATACATTACATATATCTATTCATTACGTCATTAAAGTTATGTGATTTCAAACGTTTTTATGGTTTCCTGAAAAGTTGTAGTTTTTCGTTTGCACGTTTATTCGTTGGAGCCATCGATATGTTTGTATGTATGTAACGAATAAAGTACAAAATTGATAATCTATTGGTACTTACTAATATTACAAAGTAGTAAGATTTAATAAAATAATACGTACGCAATGCTGTCTCTATTGTATTAGTACTACATGGCATTCGCTCGTACTAGCACCGCACACTCGTGCTGCGCTAGCACGAGCTAATGCCAAATGCGTTCAATAGATGGCGCGCGGTTCGCCGCGAAACGGGTAATGTCAATTGCTTCGTATTGGGCCTTAAACTCACTCCATAAAAAAAATCGAGTGGGGTAAGGTCAACGGTCAACACGAAACTGGATGGCTGCGCGGGCGCAGGGGTTGTTTGCGGCACCCGAGCCGTGCCTCGCCGCCCGCGCGTCGCACCCCACTTTACGCCCGCTTGTTATGCGTGTGTGTGTGCGCGTTAACATAGACAAGGAAACGATGCGATTGTTCAATGAAAACGTAGTATTGATGCGCGCTAGTCGTAGTAAAATGATAGATTGCCTGTTATTTCCTTTTTAAACAGATAAATTACTAACTCCGTTTTTTAATTTATACATACACAAATGTATTATGTAACTGATACTGATAATGTGGTTAAAATTTTTCTGGTCAATAAAAAATATTCCTGTATGAATGTGTAAGATGGGGAAAGTGGGGTAAGCTAGCCGGATGCTCATGATTAAGTACGTAATTATTCTGGTACCAAATTTTTTACGCTAAGGTAAATGTATGTGTGACTGAAATGAATCCATTATAACTTAATGACAATATAATTATAATTATTGTTATGTGGATTATTTATTTCTGCAATACAAATAATTTGACACACGTTTTTCTCCGCTCATAATTTTATTTTGATTTTGTAAAATGAAACATCATTCATAGTTTAAATTTTAGGAAATTTGAAATCATTTTAAAGTTGCTTAAGTCTATTATGCAGCGCCCCTTCTTCAATAAACTAGTGATTGTTAAAAATGTATATCTGTAGATATGGATCTGAATACGTTTAATTAGTTATTAGAAACAGAAACTGTTTATCTCCCCTTGCGGTGCGGGAATCGAACCCACGACCTTCACGTATCTAATATTTAAAGTTCGCTAGTACGGCGTAAAGTACTATAAAAAAAATAATAGTGTCTATTCCCGTGGGCGCAGTGGGCCTGTCGGCGGGGCTGTCGGCGGGGCTGTCGGCGGGCGCGTCGTTCTCCAGCGCGGAGGGCGGCGCCCGCTACCGGCACCTGGCGCGCCGCAACTGCACCTACGAGCCGCACCACGACAACTCCAGCGGTGAGTGCACTGCTGCATCGGTAAACGTATTCTTTAAAATTTTAATTGTAGAGATGTTTTTGTTTCTCTTTGATACAAAAACTACTGAATCGATTTTGTTGAAATTTGGAAGAAAGATAAATGGAATACTTGATTAACATAAATTATATTTTTATCCCAAATTAACTATGCATATAAACTTTAACATATTGTAAAGAACGTATGTTATTTACTAAAACTAGAAGTTCTTCCGCGGAGATAGGTGTTATCTGCTCGGGGACCAAGGTGCGACTACCAATCTTGGTTTGTTGTATATATAATTAGTGGCGACGAAAACTCTGACATCGCGATGTAGGATCGATGTCATGCATTACGTATTGAAGGTAATGTCGTAAACACAACATCTGTATGTTTATTACTATCTATATCATTAAAAATTAATTGCCGTTATGTATGTAAGTTCAGAAATATTTATTGAAAAATTATGCACAAAGAAGTACAACTGGTGAACTTAATGCTAGGGGCATTCTCCACCAATCAATCTTTGGGTCATGCAGCGAAATCGGTAATAATAATTTCCGCGATACGATTTGATATTTATGTCAAATTATTCTGGCAGCGACCCAACGGCTTGACTACATTCTGTACATCATATACGTTTTACTCCTCAGGTTGCGGGTTCGACAGTACGTCACTGCGACTCGACGAGCAACTGGCGGCGCTAGAGTCGCGCCTGGAGCGGCCCGTGCCCGCCGTGAGTTACCGCCCGCCCGACCCCCGCGACCCCCGCGACCTACGCGACCCCCGCGACCCCCGCGACCCCCGCCCGCATGCCAACTACTACTGAACACGACACTACACTATCTTGTTTGAATCTGATTAAGAGTAACTTTTCGAGTCGATTTATTGAGTCAGGGCCTAAGCCAGGGGTTCCCAAACATTTTCAGTGCACGACGCACTTCTTAGTATTTTTGAAGACGCCCTTAGAACGTTGGGAATTTATAAAATCGGCATTAACGAACATAGATTACTTTGTAGTTTGTTTGGGTCTGATTTATTTCACAATAAATGATAACATAGTATCTATTTTGGAGGGTTATTTTCAAGTGATTAATAAAACTTTTATAAAACAGTGTTAATAGCTAACATTGTTTGTTAGGTCATGTCATGCTATTTAGTATATAGCTTTTCTCAATGATTTATCTGAATTTCCCTCCTTACCTCTAGTGTAGTACTAGAGGTAAGAAGGGAAGTCATATATATTTGAAGTGAATTGTAGTTGGCATAACGGGCCCATGTCAAATTCTGAATTGAAAATTACAGAATTTAATTTGTTATTAAACTATTTTGATAATTGAAACTTTTAAATAAGTCGTTCACATTTTACATCCAATAACGATATATTAAAATGTATGTTTTATATTTCGGTATATATACCAGACATGTTTAAAATTTAATTATCGATATGGTCTCGAAAACTGAAGTTTGTACTACCTACTCCAAATGTACGAAAACATTCCGTACTCACAATTCCGTTTCTCTCTAACATTCCTTTACCGATGTACAAAGGAACAATCACAATAACGCTTCGTTTTTGTGTTTTGTGTGATTTTAGTATGTTTGAAGTGAATTTTGCCTAACCACAAAGCTTTCTAACCGACATAGTGTATGTTGTCGTATAAATAACAACAGCAGTTGAGAGGTTACTTGTGTAACAGTACTGTAATCGTAAAAAAACGATAATACGATGAATCTTCGAAACGACGGATAAAAAAAATATATTTTTTATTACCGAATAATTAAAAAAAATATTGCAAATGGAGTGCCTTAACTGGTGTCTTATACAATAATAAAATAACAGTGATGGTGCCAATTAATAGATTAATAAGGATATTTTTATGAATCTCTAATATAAAAATTCGCGTTCTCTACTAGTAATGAACCTAGTCTGCGAAAGTATAATGGAAATATTGTAATCCAAGTTTAGCATTAGTAATATAGTTAATGAATAGGCCATATAATATTATCGAATCAACTTTTTTCCTAATACAATAGAATACATAATAAACCTTTTGGGATCAAATGCAACAGGGAACTTGCATAATTTGATTTTTAATCTTCCTAATTCAACGATTACATGAAAGTAGCTCGGAAATTTACTATAAATAAAATGGTGTAAATCCAAAAGTAGCTTATTGTGCGTAACTTAAATGCTACTGAGAATAGGTGTCCTAAATCTTTATCGCTGTTCATTATTTAGTTCACGCCTTTTACATATTCAATATCGCACCCCTAGATGAAAAAACAGAAACTCGAAAAGTCATCATTTAGAGTTAGTGGCGTTTACGAATTTCTCCCAAGAACATCTACACTTCGATCAAAACACAATTCAGCTGATTCAAGAAGCTAATATTGAGAATGAAGCAGACCAATATCAACTTTTGATGACTGTGGTTTAGTATATTATTAAAAAAAAAAATTCGACATTTCTGAAATTTATTTTATGATCTCTGAGTTCCTGAAGATTTCTTCTATGCGTTAGATATATACTTTTGAATGCTTATTGCGTCAAAAACACCTGAACTAACTCATGAAATGGTGTTGTTTTGTCTTCCCTTTAGAAGTCCCTCTCAATTAAATTATTCCGTATGAGAATATAAATATCTAATATTTTTTATAGGTTATTACTATATATTTTTTTGTTAATCAGAATATATAAATTTTAGCGCAAGTTCCCCGTTGGAAATTTGACAATGTTACATAACGTGCATGTATAGTAAAAGAAACATTATTTACGCAAATTACTGTTCATGCACGTGTCAATTACACGTTCGTAGTTCCGATCTCCTTCTCTTAATGTTACGGTGCAAATGTGATTATCACAGGGTTAAGTTTTTTATGAAAATACTATTTTGTAACCAACATTTTAACGGCAACGACGGCTTGTAGCTTCTGAAAATTCTCTATAAGGCAATTAATACGTGAGTGTGTGGTCCAATTGCTACGTGATTGGTTATTATTGATATGTCAATGTCAGCATTGTCAAAAATCTCCAATCATGATCCATCAATCGCCGTTAGGGTGGCGCGCGGTTGGGAAACAGTCCAGGGCGCTCGGACTTGAACGGGCGCAAGAAAGCTACCCAGATGTATTCCCCTAAATCGACGTATTGGTACGCTTGAACAAGGGCGCTGGCGGAAATTCGTCCAGGGCGCCAGTAATGCTAGAACCGGCACTCATATAATGCTATCTAGCGGAATTTTCATAAATGATTACAAGATAATTGAGTTTTAGATCGGAATGAGCGTACACGTTTTTATCGTAAACGATTCTTGCCGCAAAACAAATCTCCGAAATTCTAAGCGTCTGATTAACTGCAGAGGCATTGTCACAAAAATATGCCAAAGTTAGTATTAACAGTATCGGACTTTTGTAAAAAAATAATGGTCTTTGTATTGTAAAAAGCGTAGTGTTTATATGTGTCTATCATTCGTTTATTTTTCTATTTATTTAATAGGATAAGCTATTAGTCGGCAGCATAAAGAATGTAAGTGAATTGAAATTGATTTCAGACCGAAAATAAATAGTACATCTAATAGTGAAGCCCCTGAAATTGTCATATGTGTTATTTGCCTAATTTATCTTTAAATCAAGTTAAAGTTAAAATTATGGTGTCTTAACAGTATGTATGTATGGTTTACAATTACCTAAATGCAGATACGAGGCTTAGATAAGTAAGATATTTATAAGCGAGTATTGATATTATTTTTATAAGATTTGTATTCTGTGTATTTTAAGAAGCATGTTTAGAATAAAAACAATGTTTTGTTTGTTGTAGTTTTACTGCTTACCTAACCCGACAGAGCCTACAGCGCGTTATCTATTCGAATGTGAAAACATTACATATGTGAAGTAACAATTTAATTGTGAATAAATTTGTAATTAATTTAGAACGCTGCTTTTAAAATATGTCTCGAGCTCATTAACATAGTTTTATTTGCTTTTGTTTTCGAGTGTTACAATTATAGTCTACTTGCGTATCTTATTCATTTATCACTCTAAAACTAGCACCTCTTATAACGAGAAAAATACAACTTTTAACCAGAAATATTGTGATAGATAAAAATTTTGTTTTGGAAATAGAATACTTTTAAATTATTGAAATCAACCATTGTTGTTTTTTGATTGTCTTATTGTAACTGTTTCAATGTTCGGGTCTTCAATAAAGTAAGACTTTAATTCTTCTTTTTAGTGTGATGCAAAATTGGTATGTAGGTATCATCGAATGGTAATTTGATCGGTTAATTGTGTGCTTGTATTAGAGTGGTGCCATTTAGGTAAGTTTGTTCCGCGGTTGGCGGGGCGCGGGGCTTCCGCGCCGAAGCGAACGAGGTGAGTACAACAAACACTAATATATTTGCGTTTGTTGTATTGTTCATTGTGCCAGTTCATTAACTCTGTAACAAAGTAGACGTTGCTCAACACCTGTTTTACATAAAACTACATAATGTGATTGTTTTATAGCTGTCTATTGAAATGTAGGACACGGTTTAGAGTTTTGTTATTTTACATAAAACTTGTGACTTTGTATGGATCTTCAAATGCCACTTCTATCTTTAGGTGTAGTTAATAGCACAAGCTAGAATACAATAATATTACACACAAATATTAGTTATTATAAATCCAAAAGGTCAAACCTATCGACAAATTAGACATGGTTATCAGCCAGCTAGTATTATTGCCAAACTAACGACGGTATCCATTTTTTGTTAAAATATCATTGCGAAAATTACGGCACGTTTACTTACTGACCTTTTTATTTGATTCTATAGCCTACTTTTAGCGTAGGTCAACGGATTACTTAACTGGTTTGGTTATAAATGACATCGGTAAGTTTTTTTTTCGTTTGCTTAGCTATGGGAAATACTTTCACTGAGAATTAGAAGTTAGTAAACGGGAAAATCTTTCCAATTGTTGATGTTGTACAGTCACATTATTCACTGCTTATTCATTGAAATGCTTTTATACTTAGAGACACGATTTTTTCATAGTTGTTCTACGAAAAAACGAAACGATGACGTCATGAATTTTACTTATCAACGTAGGTACTATTACATTATTGATTTTGTGGGTTTGCAGGGCAGCAGGGCTGCCTTTTCGTTAAGTCCTCTTTTGAACGGCATTGATTAAAATTTATTTGTGTTTGAATTCAGTATGCAACTAGGTAGGTTTGTTGTGGATTTTATGCTGTTAGGTAATCATACCTACTCTGCTAGAATTTATGATCTTTCGTGAGATTTATTTGGTTTAGGAAATTGTACTTATAGCCGTTGTAAATGTATCCAGCACTGTGAGTTCAAACTCAGGTTACCTTGTGGCACAGGAACCTAAACCGAAAACAGGAAATGCTATTGGTTCGATCATGCACATTGCGTATGACAACTTACCATAAATTATTTCAGCGAGGTCTCTGCTGCTTCCCGGGTCTGACGGCAGTAGGTGCGCGGGGCGGCAGCGGGCGCGGCGAGGAAGCGCTGCTACTGGAGCGTCAGGGGCGCGCCTCGCAGCAGACGCGCTCCTCCAGCCTGCCGCCCCCGCCCTCCGCCCTGCCGCGCCCGCCACGCAAGCCCTCCGCCAGGAACACCAGATACGACCGCCTGGAGCATAGAGATGCTAGGAAGGTGAGGTGACAGTTAATAAGTATATGACTTTCTAGTGTAGGTAACCGTATTCGTGAACCAAAAACTACCTATACCTATCTATATTAGGTATGTTTGCACGGTATTTGTCGAAGAAGCTGCAGCTAATTGAAAACAGGTGTTTAGTTACAAACCAGTGGCGCTCCTGGTCTGAGCTGGATAGCTGTCTCATTTATATCTGCCCTTGCACTTTAAGCAAATGTAGCCGTGAAGGTGTTTTGGTTCACTTATACAAAGGCGGAGTTCTACAAATGTCACACTTTTGCGTAAAGGTAGGCGCTGGTTGTCTGCGGGAAGGTATCGTGTTGCGGTAGATGTGGCAAACTTGACTACAACTGTTTTTTCAACGACAACTATAACACCTCCCAACCCACAACATTACCTAGAAACCCCAATACCTAGAGGGTGCTCTGGCATAACCTTGATTATTATTACTGAAACATCGTGAGAAAGTAGGATAACGAAAATTTCAGCACAAGTTTGGCTCAAAATCTGAATCAAGAGTTGCGATCTGAGCCTATAGAGGGTATATTGTACCTACATCGGCTCCATTTGTTGTTTGTCCAGGACTCTGACGGCTCCGGGTCCATAGCGTCGACCGCGTCGCGCAGTTCCCCGCTGCCGTACGACACGGTGCGCAAGCTGCCGTCGGTGCCGACGTCCGCGTCGCTGCCGGCGGCCGAGTCGCGCGAGTCGCTGGTCCGGCCACGAGACGCCAGCCTCCCTTCGCCCTCCAAGCTCGCGGTCTACGCCGCGGCCCGCAGGCGCTCCGCAGACTCTGCAAAGGATAATAAGCGCGGTCACCACTACCGCATACAGTTTTAGCGAGATTGTTTCACATTTGACCGGTGATGGATTTATCTGCCAAATCGTAAATTGGTATGCCGGAGCATAGAGGGACTAATTTAGCCGAGATCTTAATAAAGTCATCATAGAAGAATAACAAGCGGGGACATCACTTATTTTAGTGAGAGATCGTTTCGTTGACAAGTCTACCAATGTGCTGAGTTGGTTGAGGTTGAGTATTATCCCACAACGCAACATTGGCAATGAGGTATGTAGGGGGTGTTTGAAGTAGTCTCCGCTCTTTTCAGGGTATCTCACATTCTGATGTCTACTTTAGACTACAGAACGGTGCATAAGCCTACCTCTAAACAATTTTCGTAGCCTAGACAGAAGAGCTAAGGTGTGGACAATTGAACTGCACTATGAAAATATTCATACATTTTGGTCTCCACGTAAGACGTTACTGACTACAGATAAGTAAATCTAGCACTGCATCCAGTCATCGAAACTTGACGACATGCTTTGAAAGCTGTGACAGACTTTTTTTTTAGGAAAATATTTGTCTTAATATGGACAAATATCAAAAGGGTAGCTCGCCGCCGAGTGTCTGATAACAATGAACATAGGCCACTCCTAGCTTATCTTCGGGACTTGACGCCTAGTGCAAGAAACCTTGAAAAAAACAAATTAAAATGCTCAGCCGCAACATAACTTTGCGTCAATCTAGCACTGAGTTTAAGGAATCTAATTTTGTTATCTCTCTCTAATTAAATTTATCTTTAAAAAACTATACACGACTTAAATACTGTACCTGTAAACGCGAAGTAATTATGGGAAATTGATTAGAATATTCGTTTCAAAATAAGAAATCGAAAGTTCGACAACGAAAATTCAATACACATACGTAATCTTTTAAAAAAAATGGTCAAGGCACCTACTATTAAGTATGTTACGAAAGTAATTCGTAGTAATAAATAAATCAATTAGATTAGGTACTGTGTAACGTATAAACGATGCAATGTGTGGAATTTAACGTGAGTGTGTTTTTGAAGTAGAAAATATAACTTGCATTATTGTACTTGTGTTGATCTGAATTAAGAGATATGTTGGTACTTGTGTGAATTACGTATCTATTATTAATTAATCATGACATTTGGTAAATAATTATAACCATTTATGCAAAGTCTAGTCATTCATAAGTAGGTATGTAAAATTACACGTTTGCTCTTTGGTTGTTAGAAGATCGGTGAAAATGTAGTCTCGGATTTATTAAAGTTAAAGTTCCTTGTTACTTAATAACTAGTAGAAGTAAACAATAACGTGACCGACTAATAAAATGTTGCTTTTCCGTATAACTACATAAATGCATTCACTCACAGTAGTGTATCTGAAATATTAAATTGATTCATGTTATTAAGTGGAAACACTACTTTGCTCAATAGGAACAAAAACGTTATGTAACATAGTCCTTTGACACAATAGACTTTATTATACAATCTAATGTAAGTATATTGGCTTAGGTATGCCTACGCCTTGTCCTCTCACTTTTGATAACGAGGTTTTAAAACATAGTTAAGGGCTATTCACTTATCATATTAGGTGTAAGGGGGATTTGTGTTGTCCGAGAAACTTACCAAATATCACAAGGGAAGCGAGGAGGTTTAAAAAGATATCACGCAACTTAACAAGTGGCTAAAACATCACGTGTTTATGAGACGCTCCCAAAACTAAATCAATACCTTGGGTACAGTGTACCTACCTACGTCTATTACTTATGCTTTATGGCTCGAAGATCGTTGCATCTATTTCTAAACGAAATTGCTTGTACCACGGTTATATCGAGATGGCCTAATGACTTATCTATATATTCGCACGTGCAAATTTTATCATCTACTTCGATTTAATATCATTACACGTGTACTGTGCATCTATAGATAATGTCCTGAGATTGTCTTCATCTTTGTAGAGAATTGTGATAATTGGAATATGTTTGTTTTATAAAAAATACGAAATCGGGAGAAAAACATGGAATGATATGAATCAAGTTTTGCCACTGTTGTGATGCAGACTAACTTTTTTTTCTTAAAATTAGATCTCTTTCACTTCATGAAATCGAAGTTTTATCCATGTAATCATAATAATCCCAGCTGTCCAGTGTGGCAAGTGAATGTGCCTTTGTGTTAAAACCGATTGTTATCAAACTATGAAGTTTATCGTCTTTATAATATGAAGTAAGTACTTATACAAATATTACTGCAATAATAAACAATAATGATAGGTACGTGTGGATTACCATCCAAACCAAATTAGTATTTTTACGTACGCCACTCATCCATGTATTTTTTTTTCTGTTATAGTACCTAAGCATTCATATATACATACATGTATAAATGCATATATCTTAACAAATACATACTGACCGATCATTATTTTTAAGTTAGTTCTTATCTAGTTTTGTTAACATATAATGTGTTATTTGATTGTGAAAAAGTGTTTTTGGATTGGTTTTGATTCCACCTTAAACAATGAAGTTGGTGCCCTTTTTGTTTGTTAATGAACAATTATGGATTGTGCAATAAGTATTGACTCATTTGTATAACGATGTGTTCAATAAAATTAAATTAGAATGACTGGAACATGAGAATTTTATTTCATACTAGCTGTGCCTTAAGTAAGTAGGATACAATGTTGATTAAGTTCAAAAGTAATTACCTATATACCAGTATGTATTGATAGATATGTGCTTGATAGAGTAGGTATGTTACTAATGGGAGCGGAAAGATGATCCTTCCGCTCCCGCCTGCCGCAGAAGAAGGCGGCTCAGGGCGCGGCGACAATATGACCGCGCCCAGTTACCGCGTGGGGACCGGCCGGCTGATGGTGTGAGAGCACCTCAGCTGGCATTGCACCGGTCACTACTGCAAGGTGGGGATGGTTCCGTTGGACCGGCCATCCCCAGTCTCCCCCCGAACACTGTGGGGGGAGTAGACGGAGCCGCGTGAGCGGCTATTCCGCCGGCTGTGTTGTGGAAGATAAGGCTGAGCCGAATTCCCCCAACACCGCCACTAAGGCGATGGAGGTCCAATCGGGGGGGTTTTAGTGGGTAGTCCTGCCCTTATCACGGCAGGGAGTCCCACACACGCCGTCTCACTCCGTCGGGGTGGACGGTACGGTGCATCAACGCATTTCCACCCGTAACAAAAAAAAAAGGATATGTTACTAATGTGTAAATATTTTATCAGTCCTGTGCAATACTACTTACCTACAATTTCTTGGTTATCTAGAAATTTACCACGGCGATTTATATTAAAAATAGAAAGTTAAAGTTCTAAAGATGAGCATACGAAAGAAAGCGTCCAAATTTCGTTAAGGTGCGTAGTTTCATCTACTTTTCGCTTCAATTGTTTACGTACGACACAAGTCATAAATAAAAATAATATCCTATTAGAGAGAAATATTATGTAAAAGTAAATTGAAGCGAAATCATCGCGTTTTCTTGCGATTCGAGATTTGAGTTCATTTAATACATGCTTTGTTCGTGTAGAAGGTCCATAATTTAGGTCGATTCCTATTCTTGTTTCTTTACATATGTGCCAAGGTTAATAAAGGGCGAAGAATTTAAAAACGAAACCTATTGTGCTCGAATGAGTTGAGAGTAAGGTCCCTAACCTTGATCCTGACATTAGAGCAAATCGCGCGGCGCGCGGCCTCGGCGCGTTGCACAACCGGCCTTTATTGCACACTCATTCTTCGCCGCTGTGCTCAGCTATTACCTGCCCACGGGTTAAGGAGCGGGCGTAAGTCACTTTACTAGTTACAGCCTCGATTTTTCATATAATTCAACTTATTAGTTATTAGTACTAATAATATTATCAGGAAATATTTGTTTGCTATATTGTTTGAAACGAAAAACAAGTTTAAAAAAACATTCGTTGATTAGGTAAGTCCTGAGTAACATAAGAACCTTCTTAAACCCTACCAAAAGGACACAAACAGACTTAATAGGTACTTAGTAGTAATCTCAACAAGACTTGAGTACCTACCTACCTATAAACTAGAGAATTTAGATACGATACATAAAATAAGTATTTCATAAAATTAACATCAAAAGATTTCACCCAGAATTGTGTTTAAGATTTAATTTGTACCCAGCTACCTTAATTAAATAATTTCCTTGAAGTATTTAACTTGAATATCGTTACGAAGGTTTGTTATTACTTATATACCTAAGGGCTCTTTTGAAAGTGAACTACTTGTTTCAAGCGCCCGAGATTCTAATTTGCAAATGCCATTGTGAACTCCCCGAAAGTTAAAAAAAGTAAAGTTATGGTCAAAAGATTGAAATTTGGGAATGTCAGATATTTTTAACAAATTACAGCCAGTCAACACCCTCATTCCGTCCACTGCTGAACGCGTAGGCCTCCTTTAATTGGTGGCGAGACGTTTTTACATTTCTGGCGTCTCTCCCCTGCAGAGTAGAACCAAACCTACCCTTTATTCGCAACGATAATAATAATTAATGACGATAATATAATTTATTACACTGAATCCTGTCACACTGTGATTGGTTCAGAAAAATATTGATGACAATAATTGTTCGCATCGAGTCGGACACGTTGAGATTTGTCGGTCCGAACGTGTTACACTGTTCTTATCGAGTCACGCTGTTACTCGATGCGAAATATGTGAATGTTTTTCTCAACCAATCTTAGTGTAACAGCATTCAGTGTGACTCATTACAAATAAAGGAGCCCAACGGCTTACAAGGCGTCCTACACTACGTTTTCCTAAACGCGGTCTCACTCCAAGGCTGGAACACGTGGCCCAGCGGTCATCGGTTATGTGACAGACGTTTAGTAAAACGTAAAGTATTACATTCCTTTAATAACACTGTATAGGTACTTACTAGTCACCGTGGTGACCGGGCGTCTTGTTGCGGTGATAACTGATAAGTGGTTCAGTAGGTAGTTATTGTAATTGCGCTGATAAATTGTTCGCTTGTATGCAAGTGCATTGGATTTGTATTTTATAGCAATAGTTTAGTTGTGAATGTGAATGTTTTTTGTTAATTCGACTGAAGAATGTCGAATAGTAATACTCACTAATTTTCCTGGAATCAGCCGGCCAGGTTGGGTGGTTGTGAGGTACGGACGATATTACATCGAAAACGCTTGCTGTTCGACTTTAGTTCTTATGCCTACGACATAAGATCGGTGCAAAGTCCAAAACGTGCTTTTAACTGTAGCTACATGATCATGATCGCTCCATCCCCAATAACGTGAACTAAACGTTCTCGATTAAAAAAAGTACACAAGATTAAAGTGATAACTGTTTACCGATTTATGTAGGCAATTTTCAATGTGGTCTTATAAGTAGGTTTAAATGATTTTGAATATTAATATTTTATTACTATGACCGACCCTTTAATACACAAAACGATGGTGATTTAACTAACAAATGTTGTGAATATTTACTTATTACGTATCAGCATAAGAAATTAATTCCATATGACAAATGAAACTTGTACAACTTTTAAGTGGGTAGCTGATAATAATAGAAATCAGTGTGAAGAAATCAACTTCGCCGTTGTCGAGGACCGCTCGTCTAATTACAGTCCATTCGAAAACACACAAACAAGCTAAAAGGCTGATAATTTCCGGTCGAGCGATAGGGGAAATTACAGAGGCAGTAATGGCAGGGTACGTAAAGACTGCCTGTGTTCGTGGGCCGCGCCGAGGATACCTCGTACAAGTTCCAGACCGTTTTACCTTATTACATTACATCGATGTTATATTTTTAAGAACTTCTTTTCTTGTAACCAATTTCATCGTGTTATTTTTTTAAAACCTTAATTTCTTGTTATCTTACACTCTTTTGCAAAAATCAACCACGTGAGAATTGCATTGAGTGGCATGTTCTAAGTGTGATTTCAGTAACTTCTATTAAATAACATTTTTAACGTACCCTCCTAGTCCGTATACCTTCTTCTTTAATGTGTTGTTATGTTTTATGTGTGATATTTTGATATATATGTTACATTATCCATATTTAAAACAAATCCTATTAACGGGTGAATACGTAAATTATTATCAAATGGGTTGTTAAACTGGTTTTGCTACTTTAGTTTTGATAAAATTATTTTTTTCAGATTTGTATTGTTTATTGCACCCTATAAGTAAAGTTCTTCTTCATAAGTTTGTTCTTCGATCAAACATTTTTGATTTGGCACGCAAATAACTATTATGCCCCAGACATTGGAATAATTTTCCAAACTTCCGCAGGATATGGCCGCGCGGCCACTAGTTTCTAATAAGCCTCAATATGGAACAATAATAAGATTCAATTCCTACAAAACCTCGACGACCTCCGTAGCCGACAGGCGAGCGGGCCGGACTTTAGCGTCGCGTAAATTGACCCGAACGGGGATCGAACCCGGTTGAGGTCCCGGGTTCGATCCCCGTTCGGGTCAATATGGGAAACAAACTTTACTATATTGACTCGGGTCTGGGTGTTGTGGTACCTTCGTTGTTTCTGATTTCTGTAACACAAGTGCTTAAGCTACTTATCACAGAATCAGAGCAATGTCTGTGATGTTGTCTAATATTTATTTATTTATTAAAAAAAAAACAGTTGAGTAAAGCGATGGCTGGCACATACTATATTTGAGGCCGTCTCTAGTTTCACCCTTAGTATCTAACTAAGGGCACATCGTTACCCTTAGTAACTATAGGCCAGTGGAGCATCAAAATTAATGAAGTTTTGAATAAATTGCAATAGGTAAGAACGTATATGAAAAATTGTAGGTTAGGCCACTTTTGAGCTGATGGCATCATTTGTGAACAGGTGCCACATTTGAGGACTGGTTTGCTCTTAAAAATAAATACTTTAATTGAGCACTTAATTATTTCTTCACTTATCAAAACAAAACTAGATGACTTGGCCAAACATTCGTTTGATACCTACCTACTACTACCGAGTTTCTTATTGGAAGTAGAGTATTTGTATTAATAAATAGAGTATTGCATTGTATTCAATGACACTCAAAAGTGTTATACGTAGATATATTCGATTAATATAATGTGTTAGAATCATAACGTCAGCTTCAGCCCTTTTTTTTGCGAGGAGAAATACATTGATGTACCTTACCGTCACCTGACGGAGGTGACGGCGTGTGTGGGACTCCCCTGAGATGGGCAGGATTACACACTAAAACCCCCCGATTGGACCTCATCACCGTTAAGGTGATGCTATGGAAAACTCGGCTCAGCCATAACCACCACAGGTCAGCTTCAGCCCTGCTGGGTAGGTAATGCTCTATGGCTCTCTCCTTGTGTCACCCAATTCAAAACAGAAGATGTAGTGCTTTCTCATCTCATTGGTATAGGTATCGCTGAAAACGCTTTATAAGTGCGTAGGCGTTCATGCAATTTTGCTAGTCGACTGAGTTAAGACGGAAAGGCCGCACCGCGCCCTTGGCATTGCAGATATCTATAGACGACATTGACTACTTTAGCATGAGGTAAATGTTTGCCTTCCTCGTTAAAAAACGCAGAGGTGCATAAAAGGCAAGCAGCTGATGACCGGTTTAATATTTTATATTTTATAGAAGAAACTTGTAAATACTTAGTGACTTGTACGTACAAATAATAAAAACTTAACTATTAACCTACCTATATCTAACTATTTCATCTGGTTTTTAGTACATATAATATGTAGGTACGTACTGAAACTACGTAAAATTCAGGCTCTTACACGATTTCGGAGAAATTTCCCGGTGATTCGGGTAATAATAGTGGGAAAAACAGATTAAAAAAAAATATCTAGACGAAGATAGGAAATGACTTACGTAAGGTAATGTAGATATCTAATCATCAGACAGCCACACAGTCGTCAGAAACACATTTTACATTCGTAGTAACTATTACTACATTTTTTTTTATCACTACATTAACATCCTTTATAGCCTATTTCGGTATCCTGTTAGACAGAGGTATCTTTGATGCGTTTTTGAATTAATTATTTCATACTTTAATTTTCCACGACGGAAAGAGCAATGTACAGCGAAGTTAAAGTGGGGGCAATCACTTCCCAGTCGCCATCGGTGGCAACTGGGAATAGACGCTTTGATGGCTACTGAGCTCGGTTCCCAACAGTTGGGAGTGTTACTTTTTTCAGTCTTTATTTGCCAAAGAAATACATCAAATATTTTTTACTTATCGTGCGTAAGCGTGCTCAATCAAACCAAGTGGGTAGATATTACAAAAAATTACGATCGATTTTGTATAAGATTTTACATTAGCTTCGTGTTCAATGGTCCGACAAAGTATGTCGACACCGCGGTCGACACTGGCGGCCTACGATTGCTTCGAGAACCGGTTATAACCAGTTTCACGATTCGCAAATGACAGCATCGAATACCCACTTAGCTGAATAAACACGTAATCTCTCGCACGAGATTTGAACTACGGGCATCTTGTATTACGATTGTTCCTAGATCAATAGAAATTACATTTTAAATGAAAATGTTCTTGTTTCTTATGTTTTGCTTTAGCAAAGCCCTTTAGAAACACTGTACAAGGAAATTAAACTATTGGTGGTGAAACAGAGCGCGACAAAGTATTGAAATAACGTTAAATACGGTTTTTATATTTAACTAGGCATTGCTTAATTTTGAACTAGGTACCTATCTATTTCCGGGGGGGAGTTGATACACCTACCTGGCACGTCCCCCGCGTGGCGGATAGTGGAAGCCCGCGGCTGCTGTCCGGACGCTAACAGGGATGCCTTGCGGGCGGCAGCCGGGGGTCGGAGCGTAGTTCTCGCGGACCAAACACAATGGGGGGGTTGGGGTAGGTGGGTGAGGAAAGGGGAATGGGGGGGAATTGGGGTGCCGACGAGGCGAGGTGGTGGGGGAGCTCGCCCGCAAACGAGCGAGAATAATGAAAATGACCTCGAAGAAAAAATGTATTTTACCCCAGGAGGGTCTCCGGCCCCGCCGGAGGAGAATCCCTCGGCGCCGCTCCTTCGCGGGCGGCGTCCAAGCCCCGCCGTACTCTGGGGGGGAGGCAATTCAGGTCATGGGACCCTCGGGCCCCTGAACAACAACCAAGGCGACGGATAAACGGAAAAATGATACTCCCGAGGTGGAAATCCTCGACTCTGACTCGGAATACGAAACGGAAGCTTCCGAAATGAGTGTGTCGGAAGAGAATGTGTCGGCTCGGCGCTCACAGCGTGTGAGCGACCGGAGCCGCAGTGTGTGTAGTGCCTCCGGCACCTCAAGGGATAGCTCCATTGCGGGCCGCAAACGTCCCAGTCAGATGGGAATAGGTGGGGAACCGGAGAGAAAGAAGAAAGGTGAGCCCAGGAGGGGGCGTGGTCGTCCGGCAATCACCGGAGAATATGTCGGTTTGGCGGCGGCCAAGAAAGCCATCATAGTGGCTGAGAAAGAAGCCCGAAAGGGAGAAGGCGTCGCTGGACGCGGAGAGTGAGGTTGCCCGTCAAGACCTCAACCTCCGCACGAAGGGAGATAGACTGTCGCGGATGTTGGACTCACAGGCCGACACGGGAATGGGGACCAACCGTCATTCCTCCTACGGGAGGTGATGCAGGAATCGGTGCAGATGGTCCGGAGGGCGTGTCAACCTCCGGTAACCTAAAGGGTATGTGCCCTTTAGGTCAAGGCCGTAAAAACGGTGGCCCAGGAGTGGGAACGTGCAGCAGAGATGCTATACACCCGGGCCACCACGACCGAGACGCGCCTGGTGGAAGCCGAAGAAACCAAGCTGAGAAAGGAAAACGAGCGGCTTCGTGAGGAGGTTGCGAAACAAGCCAAAGAACTGGCAGAAGTTCGCAACCAAGTCGCTCGTATCCTGCTGACAGTTGAGGGACAGTCATCCACGTCCACAGCCACAGCTGCAAGCAAGGAGGGAAAAGAGGGAGACATCGTGGCCATAATGAACGCCCGATTGTAATCGGGCGTTCTATGGACCAGGCGTGGACGACGGTGGTCAAAAAAGGGAGCTGCGAAGGCTGCCACAGGACCCCAACCCTTGTCCACTAGGGGACCATCGAAGAATCCGAACGTGCCAAACCTCCGCCCCCCGCAAACGGCTGCAATATGCCTCACACTGCTGCCAGAAGCCATAAAGGAGGGCGCGACGTATAAGCAGGCCATTGTCAATGCCAAGAGAGACATTGACTTGGCGGAACTGGGGATAGAGGGCCTGCAGTTTCACCCAGCGATCACGGGAGGAATTATTCTCGAGCTTCAAGGCACGGGGGAAGACACCAACAGCAAAGCTGATAAACTAGCCGAGAAGATAGGTGAGGTGCTTCCGGCTGAGGGCGTGCTGGTCTCCCGCCCCGAAAGAGGCGCGGAGATGCGAATCTCCCAGCTAGACGCCTCGGCGACGTTTAAAAACAAGATCGCCGCGGTCGCGAAACAGGTGGGATGTCTGGATGACCAGGTCTATGCAGGCCCGGTCAGACGGTTTGGCAAGACAACAGGGACTTGCTGGGTCCGCTGTCCCGTCGCGGCGGCAAAGAAGTTAGTGGACGGTCGCCGTTTCCTGGTTGGATGGTTATCGGCGAGGGTACAGCTCCTCGAGAACCGAGACCTACGCTGCTTCCGGTGCCTCGAAAGGGGGCACGTTAAGTTGCAGTGTAGGTCAGAGGTGGACCGCAGCAAGACATGCTACCGCTGCGGAGAAGAGAGGCATATCGCATGCTTCTATGCCGGTGACGGTGCGAAGGCATTTCCTCCCGAACAAAAAAAAATCTATTTGTATGAAATAATAAAACGTCGTTAACCTGGACTAAAAAATCAATCGACTACCGAGCAATCATCCCGCTTGCTGTAGCGCATTCTTTCATTAAGTTTAAACATAATTTAAATCGGGTTGGACCACTTAGCAGCAAATTTAACCACGCGTGGTCCCTAGCACCTGTTGTGGAAACAACACATTATCTTAAATCTATTCCAAGATTTAGAGTTTGCTGATTTCATGTCAATCGACTAATTACATAAGAAACTTAAAAATTGGAAATAATAGGTCTCTGGTGTAGGTTAAAATTATAGAATCAGACAAACCTCATTGAAAATCTGTTTCTATGAGCTGAGGAGTATAATATAGTAGTAGGTAATTACACAAACGTTGGCAAGTAGAGAAACCAATAGAACAAGCTGCTAACAACACTAAATGCTATCATTATTATGTATCTAGTAATAAAAATATGATCATCTGTGAATTAACATCATCATCATCTGGATCATCTGCTTAGTCGACAGTAATATATCCTAAGAGCCTTATAAATTACCTAGAGCTTATTGCGTTGTTTTAATAGTAAAAATAACATAAAATAATCTGATCACAAATATGAGCACTTGTGGAAACAAAATAAGTGTTGATAAATTACCGAGTAAGTTTAACAGAGTCTACTGTAATAATCGTATGTTATTCATGGTTACTTATCACAATAGTTTAGCCCAGAGCAAATAATTTACGTGTCTAATTCTTCTGTCTATCATTTGTAGAGGTCATGGATTGTTTAACTCTCCCCGTGTTGAATCTATAGTTGCATACTGTGTATTTAGATCTTCTAGCTAAATAGATGCTATACCTACCTTAATACACATAGTGAAAAATGTGTCTAAATGGGTTACTGCGATAAGCGTTCAGTTCCGTACGCAGATAACGGCGCGTCTGCGCAGACCAGTTTCTCTGGCCAACTTTCACTCGCCGATGACGCGCTAATTCCTTGCCTGTGCGCCTGCGCACCGAGTTAATCGTATCTTGTAGCAGGCACCTTTTACTTCCTTATTCGTTGAGGTAAATTGTCTGATTATTTTACAAAGATACTCATCATATTCGTAGACTTTTGCCGTTTAAAAAAGCAGCGGATGTGCTTAGAGTTTTAACCTAAAATACAAAAATTTGCCTGTTCTTTTACAGTAGAACGCCAAGGGTTTTATGAAGTTAAAAATATTTTATAATTATAACTACACAGGTACATTGATTAATAATCATTCGACGAGTAAAATTTATGAAGAAACTTGCCAAAATAATTTCGACAGTTTCCGAGTCATTTTTGGTCTGATAAGTAGCTAATAGAAGAGAAAGGAAGCCTGACGGCAAATACAGAAGTATGACTTAGGTATTTTAACAAAAAAAGTAGGTAGGTACCTTCTAAAAGAGAAGACCTACTTTTAGACCATGGTCTTAAATATTTACTTAAGTCTTTATTTTGAGCATCCATACACATACTATGGTATAGTAAACAATACCCAACTAACACATTAGCAGTTTAATGGTATAATATAAATCAACTTACAGCCTAATGTCCAAGTATAGTTTTATAATTGTTTTGGCGACGTGTTCTAGCTGGGCTATAGAATTTATTGGGCTTATAAAGGCATTTAGCTGTATTATATAATTTACATGAAGTATTTCGAGTTAAAAATCCTATATAAGTTTTACAGAAATCAAATATACAGATAAAAGCTGTATTTTTTACAGCAAGTAACCTTTCTTTAGTGTTGTAGTCTTATAGTGTACTAAAATAAGGGTTAAGGTGTAAAATATAATTTTTAAAATACTTTTTAAAACTCTTAGTTTGGTAACCGATCGGCAAAAAATAAAAGCTGTTTACTAGAATATTTCAAAACTTATATAAGTGCAGTTTTAGTGGATACTACATAAAAACTTTTTAAAAGCTTTTTACTGTATAAGTGACACAATGAAGTGCGCTAGTAATACCGAGGCTGCAAAGACGAATGTAAAAATCTTTACTACAGAAAACGCAATCAATTTTTCGACTAAATGTTTGTCTGTGTTCGTAGTCATGGATCGTAAATCATGGAAATATATAGAAAAAGGAGTGGTGTGATCAAGAAAAAAGTGTTAAAAGAGTATTAAGCCATCACAAGCCTGTCAGTTAGTGATGAAGAATCCAACAAACGAAATGAACATAATATCACTGTGAACAACCTAGGATCTGGTCAAGCGTTAGCGCTAAATGTGGAGGGTTCCGTGTACTCAGAATCGCAAATTTCGCATTTGCGTTTTTTAATACAGTTTTAAAAAATGATGAGTTGTCATCAATCAATAATGTACCAATTCAAAAAAGAAATTCAAGATATGTTTGTATTCTTTTAATCCAAATTTTATAGATTCTCCACTGCTCCCTTCAGACCAAGAGCAGTTGCACATGAATTCGCGAGTAAATAACACATCCAAAAGCTTATAAGCACACGTACCGCCATTACCTACCGATGAAGAGCATAAAATCGAATATTGTTTTTTTAGTTTTAACCGCAATGTCTCATCTGATAATGAGTTCTCAAATTCTTCCAACTTTGTTATATTACCTATGGGCTCTATCTTAAAAGCCTCTTTCTCAAAGTTTTGGACTTCTTTCAGCATAACGACCTTCTGTTGCGTATTATTTTATCAGTATTTTTTTTTGTTTAATTCGTAGATTTGTACTGATAAACTGCCAACGTGACTGGTTATTCCTTTTTGATTTCCTGTAACAGTTCTCAATGTTTCAATTAATGTTTGCTGATTTTGTATTTGTTGATTAAGTAAAATTTGTAATAAAGTCTGCTCAATGTTATTTTGGTTCTGACCGGACGAATCAATGGACTCCAAATTGGCATCCCGAATCCCGAATTCTTCTTGCGTTGCGACTTCTGGCATGTCTACTTCAACTGCATCGTTGTGTCTTTAATTTTGATTTATTATCTAAAATAAAGCGAAGATTAAACATATTACTCACAAATAAAATGTTAGACCATTGAACAAATAATTCGAAACTTGACATGTTCATAATATGTACAGACAGGAATACATCAACCTATGCGATTTTCTCAGTCGATATTCAACATTATCTCAATATTAATTAGTAAATCCTTCCTCCTAGCTCATTATAAGTAAACATTAAATTAAAATAAAAGTTTCTCGTTGTATTTGTGTAATAAAATATAATAACTTTTGTACACCTAACCCTACTCAACGTTTTACTATTTTGTATAAGATACCCTAAAATGCTGGAATATCGACCTTAAAAGGTATTCTTGAAAGATTTTCATACAACCAATACCTAACTGAAGTATATCTTCCAGCCACACACGGAATATAACCATATTAATAGATTTATATAAGGTTCAGTTAAGCTTTAGGCTTTAAATTACCTGTTTTAAAGTATTAAGGCTGTCTGATAAATTGGACGCCATTAATTTAGTAATTCGTGGATATATAAATGCTATTTTTACCAAAATAAATACAACAATTGCTCTGAAATGACGAAAAACTCTTCTACCTGTATTATAAGTAACCCATAACCATGAATCAATCCATATTTGAGTAAATAATCCTGAATATCATGTAACCTACAATTATTTTATTAACATTTTTTCCTCAAATTAACTTATTTCACGGGCGCTTGAAAATTTTGAATAAAATACATATACACTTTCACAGTAAACTAATCGTCGCATCTGTCTTACTAGCTATTAGACATAAAAACTTACTTAAACCAGAAAAACAAACAATACTCACCAATATTTTATGACACTTGCAACTCACGAATTTTGTTAGACAAATATGTCTGGCACTACAAGTATTTATATTTTTAAAACTTTTATAAACCTGGTTGTCTTCAAATAAACTAATATGCGTCAGATATTCTGCTAATCCTGCATTATAGATGTAATATAGAATAAATTAGAGTAAAAGCTTAGTAGCACACCGTTAACCAGCCCAAATCCAGCTAATATACTGCTTTCTTAAAGTCTTTTATCAGCCTTCACAAGGCGTAAAGCTGTTTAATATGGTCCTCTTTTGCACTTAAAAGGGCTGCAAAAGCGCTTAACCAGTACTTTATACAAGAACCTTATCAAGCCTTAAGAATAAGAAAAATCTATTAATCAACTCTTTTACAGTTACTTTGTGTTTATTGGGTAATTAACCTCAATATAAACATAGCCTCGTTTTGGGATACCTCCTAATTTTAAATTTAAACCAGTATTGTACCTAGTAGAAGTGTAAAAACGGCCACTCCGACCTTTTTCACTGAAACAAAAAAGGCGATTATTTTAGGAAACTTTGTGCTGAGTCACTTTTAACTGAATCCATATAAAGAAGTTCTCAACTTAGGTTGGGAATTTCATAATAAAGTTAGCTTTATAATTTTGTTTGAATGGCAATGAGATCACGTGCACACCCAGCTAAAATATTACTACTTTGTTTGTTTACAACAGGCACTCGCATCCTAGTTCACCTATATGCTCTTGTATAATTGAGCGGACGGCGAACGTGTGATAAATCGATTCCTCTTGACCTAAATCCGTGGGTCAAAGCCATGTCGCGTCTGCCGGCCCACCCGGCATAACAATGATGTCTCTGAGCCTTTAGAAGCATAATGAGCCCCTTGTTACCTACTACTAACATCTGTTAGAAACCAACCTCATGGAATAGTAACGTTGAATAATCTTACGAGCAGGTTGTTTGAGTTTATGCAATGTTGCATTATTATTAGTTTTGAAGCGATTGCGTCTTCTTACACCTAGTTAACATTTTGAAAATGTTGTGCCTTAAGATGTGCCTTCTAGAACGTGTTCTTTTGTTTCTTGTCTTCTTCTGGCCAAATAATAAATAAAATAAAATAAATATTGGACAACATCACATACATTGCTCTGATTCTGTGGTAAGTAGCTTAAGCACTTGTGTTACAGAAATCAGAAACAACGACGGTACCACAACACCCAGACCCGAGACAATATGGAAAAGTTCGTTTCCCATATTGACCCGACCGGGGATCGAACCCGGAACTTCAGAGATGGCGCTCGCTAAAGTCAGGCCCGCTCGCCTCTCGGCTACGGAGGTCGTCTAATCTTGTAAAATTAATCGTTACGTTCATGATCTTAAGGTTTACTTTAAAATAAAATTCCAAAATAAAGTAATGGACTATCGGTGAGTTCGGATCTAAAAGAACAAAATCATTCTGAAATGTTCAATTCTTTCGACAGTCAAGTCTAAGCTATTCATAAATATGTTTTTACGTCCTCAACGTGTCAGCTTATCGCTGCTGAACTTAGGTCTCTCTAATAGTCTGCCACTTTGATTTAAGGGATGGGCAGGGCTTCTCGCATTCAGCTCTTGCCAGACATCGAGCACGGATCGTTAGGTCAACTAGCCAGAGGGCGTCCTACAATACGTTCGCCGAGACGCGGTCTCCACTCCGGAACTTGTGTATCCTAACGGCTGTCGTTCTGCAGCAAATACGGCCAGCACACGGGCACTTCAGCTTGCTAATAGGTTAATTTAGGTCGGATTTGATCCCGGATAAATACGCCGAGCATTGCTCTTTGCTTTTAGGTTCCTACCTAAAACTTAGCGACCATCTGACTTTTTACGTTTATCTTTTGGTATTGTGGGAAGGATAAAATTAAGACCCGACGTAGTTTCCTAAATGCTGCCCAACCCAACTGACATTCCTTTCGTCCTCGTTGCTTCTACCAATCTGCAATGTCTGCTCGAGGTAAATTTTTTGAACAACTTCGAGGATGGCCAGGTACCGCAATCGGTTCCGGTAGATCATGTTCATTAAAAATTACTTTGGTTTGGTTTGTCCAAGTCCCTTCGTATGCCGAGCCGATCTATATAGAAGAGTCAGCCTGATTTACAGTACCTACCTACCTGTTGTACTTTTGCAGCGTTTCTGCTATTATTCTGTTGTATTTGATTTTATCTGTTGTAGGTACTTCACGTTGTCTGAAAATCGGATGTGAGATATATTCCTAGAGCCTTCTCAGCATCAGGTTGATTGAGGTGCTAGCGAAGCGTATAACCGGCCAGAGAAGTCTACCACTTCCCAAAGAACTGCCGGCTTAACTACTTCTTCACTTGTTATGGTCAGGTTTCTCAGGTGGGTTCTCTTTAGAGATTGTACTAACACCTTTGACCTCCGATTCTACTGGATGGCTCTTTCAATCGAAAGCATATGTTTTTATACGTGGGATACTTTCTATTGAAACCTTGATGTATGATCAAGTTTAATGAAAACCCCTAATTAAAACTAGTCTTAATAAATAAAAAAAATTACGTAGGTCGTAGACGATTATCAATCACTCAACAATACAATATCATTCCGTTGGTAAATGAACGATAAGAATATTGAAGCAAATTTACACTTCGACCTCAACCCTACTTCCGATAAGGACGATGTAATCATTATTATTACGCAAATACTGTAAGTAAACAAACATGAAAGTCACGCATTGTACCTTGCTTTTAAATAATTATTTCTCCTACGTCATGTAGAAATCTTTAAATATCAAACTACGATTAATAAACTTAAATGTTGTTTTTATTAACTATTTTTATAAATCACGACTACAGACCAGTGGGATTTATTTTTGCTCCATTTAGCTTTCAGCGTGTGTTGTTCTAGCTTAACGTTTAACATAACGAAAGTTTAAAGTAGGTTTAAAGAGTGCAGTCACTCATATGCATTTTTATTTTATTGGCTGTCTTTCTATTTTAATATTTCGTTTAAATATTTTACTGTTTAATACTGTAAATGTTGCGTAAAACCCAGAGCATCTCCCAAGAGAATAGCATATTTAGGGATTGGTTACATTATAAGCAAGAGTCAAGACCAAAACGAGTATTGGCATTTCGGGGAGATAATATTAAGCAACCCTGCATGAACCATTTCCATGGAGGTGATGCTGATGGCAAGACCATCCAATAATCAAACTCCTTGCCGGCCTGAGTCAAAGTTTAAAAACGGATAAGTCCAAACGCTACGCGTGGTCCGAGTCACGTCGACTACTCGCAGCCTAACCCAATTCCAGCGGTAGGTATCAGCTTTCACAACGCGTTGCATCACGAGCGAACGGTACAATGCCGTACTACGCGTGTGTATAAGACGAACTTGACGGCAAGCTGCTTGTCGCTGTCTCTCGCTGCAGCTAACAGAACTGGGGTCTTACCAGCAGCTCATAAGATCATATTCCATCTAGGCAGTGAGACACCACTATGTGTAGTGGTTAAGCGTGGATTTTCGGCGCCCGGTGTCAACCCAAAATTTGCCCATTTACGTAAACGGCAGCTAAATAACAATCACTTCTGTGTTGTTGTGTTCCTGCGTGTAAGAAAGGTTTCCAGAGCTCCTGGGGGGTGCTACATCAGTAGCAGGGGTCAAGCCTTCAAGGTAAGGGCGCCAAGTCCAGTAACAGATTTATTATGCTGTACTTGTCGCCCTTAAGCTGGGACCTCATTACCACTTAACATCAGGTAGGATGAGGTCAAACTTAAAGTGTAATATAAAAAAAAATGTCATGGCTTTTACCTTTGCCATCAAAACTTTATATCATAAGTAAACAATAGATACTCACTCGCAGTAGGTATTTTGTTACAATAGTGCACACTTATCTGTACGTATAGCCTCGCGTGGCACCGCGTACAACTCGACCTTGTCGTAGCAAGTTTCGTGACAATAGGAATCGACAGAAAACGCAATAATGTTATAAGGCGACATAAAAGACATTGTGACAGCGTTCCTGGGTAAATAGGCCCGATGGTAACTAGATACCATGCAATCGATACAGTATTTATTACATAGCCACGTGCTACAGATCAAGAAGATCCACCAGTATATTTTAATAACGTATTATGAGTTCAAATTGTTAACAATTAACTTGTACAGTACACGTTTCAATCAAGAGTTCGAATTCCAATTGAACTACATATATATTAACTATATAAAATTTAACAGTAGGTTAAATATTCATCAAGTTTTTGAAAAATCTGTAACTTTGGTTAAATTTAAATGGTTTTATGTAGTGAAAAAAAATCTTGTTTACCTATGTAAATTTAACACTACAACTACTACTACTACTACTAAACAACTACGCATAACGTGATTCACGCTAGCTACAAGTTATTTATTTACTCTTTTTTACATCTTGTGTCAGACCAAAAATAGTTTTAAACTGAATTTTGTTTTTGAAAACTAAATCGACACGAAATGATTGCCGTTTCGTTAAATAAGGTAAATTTATAACAATACTAGTGAACGTATATAAGTAGGTAGGTATGACCGTATCACGTGTATCACCACGCTGGAAGCGAAGTTGCAGATACTAGTATTATACTGTTGTAGCGATCGATCATTTCACAAACAAATAGTATTTCAGCACGACTGATAAGGAGGGATAAAGAATTTATTTGTTTTATAGAATTTTGATACATCTGAAAATATAAGTAGGACTAAATGTTCTCCACTTCTCCTTAGGTTACTACTTTTTTGGTATAAAGAGCAGATTTTTGAAAGTAAAGTTTACAATAAAGCTATCTGAATACTCGTTTTTATCGGTCTAATTGGAGATAATTATTAAAGCAAACAACGAATGACGGACTATGACGATTTTCTTGTCAGTTTATTTGTTTAACCGAATCATCATCAACCATATCAAGTTCTGAGCGCTCATAATAGTCCTAATTTTCGTTATCACTGAACTGTAAAGATAACAAATAAACTGAAGATAAAATTAAATTTGATGAATTATGTTTTGAAGTCTTCTTTGTTTCTTGAAAAACTTGTAATTCATCGTCTTCAATAAATAAATTTTACAATTTTTACTTATCAGGAATTTGCATGAAAAAAATTTTCGAATATTAAAGAAATTTTTTGCTATCCATTCTGTGCATTCTGTGCCAGTCTATCTAAAGAACAAAATCAGAAATCAAAAAATATTTGTCTCTAAACGAAAACTAAACTGAACTAAAACCGCAGGCGGAAGATTTTCAATACTTTTGAAACGATTGCGGTGCGAGTCAGCTCTTAGGAAAATTATATGGAAACACGGAACAAAAACTGTTCATTCCCACGTGCATGAGCGTCGACGAGACAATCGTCGGAAAGTTGTGCGAACGCGAGATCGCGAAGAAAGTCCGGCGCCCGCGCATCTGCGCGCTGCGATCAAGGGTTGGCTCATTACTACAAAACAATGAAAACTTCAAATTTTATTTGTGTATTTACTTATGAAGTTTTCTTATTTTTACACTATCAAAAAATATAGTTACCGTAATTACATCTTACTTACTTACATCCAAAACCTTATAGATATGTCAAAACTATATGTACTTACATAAGATAGATAATATTTTTTATCCTACTAGATAGAAAGGTAACGTAGAATCCCGAAGTAGCTTCCGGTAAAAATGTTAATAATGTTACCGGAAAAACCTAATTAGATCTAAATTAAAATTATCAAGAGGAAAGATTCGTATTTTTGTGTAAATCTAAATCCTCTGGACTGGTTTCTAAATTGTATGATACATTTTATCTAAATGATAGGAGACACTTTTCGAATAAGCCCACGCGAGCGAAGTCAAAAGCTACTATTTGACTGTTATGAACGATCGATCGGCTAGATCAACCATCCTCTACCGTACCGTGGCGTGGGTAGCTTTTCTTTCGGTATCGTTTCCGAACCGTTGTTGCTAACGCGTCACGAGCACAATTTTCAATTTGCTAGATTTCTTATGAATATTTTGTCAACCCTTACGCTCTCTGAAAGGAGACATCGCTTTATAATACAGATAAGTCCGTCCTTTTCTAATGTACGGTAACAAATGGAAATAATGTAATATCCCTATGCGGAACGCGAATCAACCGTGACCTGAGCACGAGCAAAAAGTGCGCGGAGAAATTCGCGCCGTATGCGTTGCGCTTGCGTTTTTGTTGCGTGCAAGCGAATGCGTCGTAACGGATTCGTTTTTGCTGCAAACTCGCTCAATCGGTGTTAGTGCATTTTAAGTTGGTTTAACATTTCTTGCAGCAAAACTACGCATTTTGTTTCTCCTATTGGAACCGAATCTCGTCGATAAAAACCACATTCGTTTTCTTACACATTTTAATAACAAGGAATTTTCACTGCACAGTAAACATAGAAACATAAACGTACAAAGCTAATATTCAGCCAGTTACCAAATAGTTGGCGAAGGGTAAAATGACCAAACGCGTTTGAGATAAAAATTCAAAAGATATACCTAAGAGTAAGCACCGAAAATATAGGGGATATTTATTTGCATAAAAAAAGTACTTTTTAATTTTAAAAACAAGCTGTGGTGGTGTTCCAGTTTCCTATTAAGAATTCGTACTTAGCTTATGTTTTGGATTTCAAGATATCTTTGGACCGATAGCTTTTCAAACCTTACAAATCAGCAAAGATGATAAAAGTAACACCGAATTTATAAACTCTACTTTTGATATCTCCGAAAGTACCTACCTACCTTACTATAAAACATTAAAAAAACAACGTGTTCTATGAACACATCGACAAAGTAAAAAACCTATGGGGGAGATTTCGGTGACATAGCAGGTAGGTGCGGATTGCACTGCCCGGCACCTTGTGCGACCCGGGACTGTCACAGTATAGAAAAGAATAAAAATCGGCAACATTATCTATCGGCGCTAGGTCAACCATCAGTATCCATAATGTCAAGCGGTAAGGAAGGTGAAGTAAGGAGATTACAGAATCTACCTATGATATTACCGCTTAGGCTCTGATCATAGTCCATGTACTCTTAGGTGGAATGTATACTAATTAAGTAAAATAAAATAGAGTCACGTCACGATCGGAAAGAAATACTCAAAATATAACTTAAAGTTCCACTTCACAAATTTACACACACCCGCGCTATGTATTACAAGTATCGTTAAAAGTTGTTGTTTAAGTACATTGAATTTAAATGTTTACAATTAAGATAATTGCATTTTCAAATTCCATTTATTAACTACACGGTTTAAACAAATACCTCTGTCGATTGATAGTCTATATTAGGCATTCAGGATCGTCCAAACATAACATAATTTTCCCGGTGCTTTGTCATCGAGTATACACTATAAAAATCCATCCTCACATCTACACAATTACAATTTGTTTATGATGTTTAAAAAATAAGTAGGTAAGGTAACAAGACAAGAGTGTTGTGTGCAGGTTCTGTGAAACACGTATAGTCAGGTGGAAACTCCGTATTTGGATTGGTACACGGTCGTGGTCTTGCCAAGGTCAAGGTGGAGATGCTGTGCTGTTATTGAATTACATTATACCGGGTGCCGGAGTGGGACGTCCCCGGGAGGGTTGCACGCGCACGCTGAGCGCCGCGACGTGCTCCGATCCTCGATGACCGATCCTGTGATACCGTAGCCTGATAGCGGGATTAGCGGGCCCTGCTCGGCCGCACTCGGTAACATTCGGCCGTATTCGCGCTCCTGCGAGCGCGATTGCGAGAGCCGCGAGAGCGAATGAGACCTCGCCCCCCTCCACCGGCCGGGGCCAGTCACAGACTGACTCGACAGTCTACCTCGAGCTGCCGTACGTGCTCACGTTGTCGAACGCCAGCGCGATTTGAGCCGTCTTTAAATTCGTGTGCTCCCCCAAATAAGCTTGTGACCTCCCGGATAATTTTACAAAAACTAGTCTACAGTAACGAGCCTTCAGTCCTGGACGTGACTGGAGCCACTGAGTGACCGATTGGTGATAGTGAAGTTGGGCTGGTCGCGCTACGTCGTCGTGCCTGAGTTGGCGTCGTCCCTCCGATTCTCGCGAGGTAAATGCCGAGACTCCAACGACGAGGGCGATCGCATACGTGGACAGAAACCGGATTGCGGTGTAGTGCTTTTAATGCAATCTATTTTCTAATAACTGTGGAAACTAATTCAATTTGCCGACGAAGACGGCCGTCGTGCTAAGCGGAGTTGGAAAGAATTGCAAGTAGGTACCGTTAGCTGACGTCGCGGTCGGTGATTGCTCGCGAATAGCTAAGAGTTATTTTCTGGAACGACATGATCATTTAAGTATCACGCCACTGTTTAATTCTAGAGAGCACGCTGGTAACTGTACGAAAATTACGGAACTCTTGACGCGTTAGCGAGTTTCATTGCCACAATCTTGATAAAAGCGGTTACGTATGCGGAAACAGCGATGCGCAACTTTATTGTTCAATCACTGAGTGCTGGACATCTGGCCTTTGTTTGTAAACTTTGAATGAGTTTATTTTTTGCCATTTGACTGTGCACTACTGCTTAAACGATACTTACGCGTCAAACAAAAGAAAGTTCGGCATATATTTGTGGTTCTTGGTTAATTAATCGGGAAGTGAATTTTATGATTGCGAGATGCTGAATTTAAAAACGCTCCAGCTTGTCTGCATGGGCGTGGCAAGTGGCCAAGTGCTCCAAGGCCCACGGGGACCGCTTTTTAAATCGTGCTCTACGAGAGTGCCCACTTGACAAATTTCGACATCAGCAACGAGTTCGGGTCGCAGATGCTCGCTCGGCCGACTCGAACTTGGGCTTCAACATGTTAGACATTTCGCCTACTGCGTTGGACGATCCGTAAAAGTTTCCAGATGCTTTACAAAACTTACGAGTAGGTAGGTAGTTTGTTGTTGTTCTTCAATAGGTATTTTTTGTTTTTTATGTTAGTAGTGGTATAGATTTAACTTACTGGTATAGATCGATCATGGGATAATATTAAAAAATATTGGGACGATTCATTTGTAAATGCTGAAGATTACCTTTTTAGCTGCATTTTAATCCCACAGGAATAGGGACAATAGGGTTGTTGTTCCTGTTTGCGCGGTCTGCACAGTGCGCAGTTTTAGTAAAACCGACTTGATCTGAGATTGAGTCTTCAAAATTAGTTAATTAAACAGTTGGTGTTTCTTATATTCATAATCTAAACAAAATGAGTTATGCCGCTGGTGCTTTCCCAATACAGCGTGTATTTTTAGCCGCGCGACGTGGCGCGCGGTGCGGGGGCGGTCGTGCACAAAGTAGGTCGCTCGCAATATTTGCACGCATTACCTGAGGATGTGCGCATGAGATACTAGCTTCAATGCCAGCCCGCATCGAAGGACACGATAAACAAGACATTGATCTGTTTTAAGATGAGAAGAAAAAGCATTCTTCGCGATAAAAAACAAAGCATTAACAGTGAAATAACGTATCACCCATGAAAAAGAAAGTCTACAAACCAGATAATTTGTTTTGATTAATTGTATGGGTGTCCGATTTCGAGGAATCCAGGGAGGTAAACGGGTCATTACCCAGAATAATATGAGTCAAAATGATTCACTTTGCATGTCGGCTTTATTAATAAAATGCACGAATTTACAAATAAACTGGTGTTTGTTTACATGAATGAGAGACGTGAATTACTCTGAATTCAGATTTCGGAATGCTAAATAAAGACCATAAAATAACTTTATTTAAAATAATAAAACTTTCTTCTTCTGGCTATCTGAATGAACCCAATTTAATGGCGTCTCGTCCCCTTACCAGGCAATTAACAAGGTATATTTCGAGCTATAAATGAAAGGCTGTCTGAGTTCGCGGGGGCCCTTAGTCCGTGACGAGGGAAGGACGTAGTCAGTGAACGACCGAAATATGGCGTGAAAGATAATTTCCCCGCAGTTGGGCCGATGTCGTCAGCTGATAGCCGAGGTCAACGGCCGCGACTTTGTCTCGATGCCCGCGTAGGTACTTGCTTATCGTCATATGCGGTGCTAGGTCGAAGGGTTATCAGTACATATTTTTCCAGATTAGATTTACGATTCGTCTGCTTACCCGACTATCATAGACTTAGCAAACAAACAAATATTTTATTTTGCATAGTTTCGCCAAGTATGTGTGAAGGAAGTCTGCGACGTGCAAGGCTTCTTTTCTTTATCGACATAAGGTACTTGAAGAGTTGGAAATAAATCGTAGGAGGATAATTTGAGTGATATGATGAACGACAAAAGAATGGTAACTACTACGCAATAAGAGCTATTTACAGTATATTAATTAGATTTCCGGCTTTTCGATAGGATAAGTATCATCGATTTAGATGTTACTTCCGGACGGATGTTACTTACGTTACGGAAATACTACTTATTAGGAAAATGGTGATTTCTTTCCTTTAATCACAAATGGCTAGTTGGTTCGTTTGAAATGGATTTTTTTCTAAAAGTTTGATTTCGTCCGAGTATATTTAAGTACTAATGTACTTCAGCATAATCTGTTTGTAGCAGCCTTATACTGAAGTAGATTGCTGTTTGTAAAACTTTAATTAATTTACTTACGAATCAGAACCTAACTTTGTGGACCTTGCTCGTCCGAACGACTGTTAAACTTAACCTACCTGTAACACATACACACTTTCCAACAGATGCAATAAGTACTGTTAATTATTAGGTGAAAATAATTAGATAAATTAATCACCTCCATCTAGGTAATGGGATCCTTTCTGGTATCGAATAGCCAATTTTACGTTTGCTTTCAGTATTAACCTTGTAAATACAAAGAGTGAATTTAAGCAGCAGAAAGTTCGTGGGAATCGTGAGACAATACCCGTGCCACAAGACGTAAATTAATGGTCGTAAATCAGCCAATCCCGACCGTGAGTTATGATTATGAAGCACAGACGCAGCCAATCTCGCACAATTACTGTCCAATGGCCAACCTTGCAGGTTAAGAAAAACGCTCGCTCATGTGCTTTATATCGTTCATTTCCAATATATGGTTGTCGTGATAATTATCTTGACGTTATCCTATCTCTCTTTAAGGGCTAAGGCATAACTCTAACACCCACTTTGGGAAGCGTTGCTTTAATTTTAGATCAGTTACCAGTAAGTATGTACTGCATTGTCATTTGTCTGTTATTTTGCCTCCGAATTATCGAAGAAGTCAATAGATTTGGTGTTTGCGTTAGTTTGGCAAAGTTTTCTTATTCAGTGCAAAGTAGGTACAAATGCAACGTTAACTCTGTTTATAAAATGACTAGCGGTCCCGGCGAACTTCGTTTCGCCTTAGAGAATTTTTCCCGCTTTTCTGTTGATTTTTTTCAAATTTTACCAAGGATTCCTAATTTTGTAGCCTATGTCAAATTGGAAGAATGTAGCATTCTATTGGTGAAAGATTTTTTTAAATCGGCCCAGTACTTTTTGAGCCTATCCATTACAAACATACAAAAATACAAATCTTTCCTCTTTATAATATTAGTATAGATATATATTTTTATTTTTATACATGACCACTTCTAGCTATATCTAATATAGCGACCCGCCCCGGCTTTGCACGGGTGCAATAGGTACTAAAATATGTACGTATTATACATATAAATATTGCAATTTATTTTATTACATTGACTCCTCCCTTACCCCAGTGACGCTTGGAGCCTACATCGCATGCTGGCTAGCTGAGCGCGGTGAGCGGCAACCAAGCGACTTTTTTCTAATAGTTGCATTATTAAACTCATGATATCTTTCGAATTAAATGTCCGAATTGAATAATTCAAAAAGTTATATAAAGGTATTGAAGCTATCTTGAATATAAAGTAATTTATTTTGATAAGGATTAATACCAAGGTACAAATAAAGAGCCTTTAAAAGAGGCGGCATGTTAATAAATTTTTTAGATTAAAAAACCGCTTATTGTGACATAACTATAATATTTAGTCATATGCTATCCCGACACTTTTTGTAGATAATGATGAGTTCTGCAAAGTCGTAGTGCATGACTTTGTTCTATCATCAATAGTTTTCGCAGCGCACGCGATGTGAGGAATTTTTCAGGTCACCTTTAATTACATTATTGAAGTTTTAGTAAGGATCCCTAATTTTTTTGAAAATATAATATAGCCTATGTCACCCGTAGATAGTGTAGCTTCCCACCGGTGAAGAATTTTTCAAATCTGCCAAGTAGTTTCGGAGCCTATTCAATTCATACAAACAAACAAACAAACAAACAAAAAATCAAACCTTTCCTCTTTATAATATTAGTATAGAAAACGATCATCTTTCTTGTCCTTAATGGATTTAAATTTGCGACGGAGTGACATCTTAATTTTCTGCCTCCAAATGTTCCGCAGGTAGGTATACCGGCTTGGTAACATAATGTCATCTCAGCAAATTGTGTTACTGTTCTTTGATATTGAAGGTTAAAGCTCGTTAGGACCTACTCTCGACGTCTCGATCCCGTCGGAGTAAACTAAATTAGTCTCGGAACTAAACGATGTTTGTGTTTTCCATTACAGTTGAACGGTCAGCTCAGTAATGTATTTTCTGAAGATGAAACGATATAAAGTTCCTAATATTATTCATACATACTTATAGTTGCCGGTATTCGTATGAAATTTTCATGTATTACATAGGTATGTGTGTACCTAATGTAATTCAGAGTACTTATTTTCGTCTTTCTAGACCTTTGAAATTCGATGCCTCGTGTAGTGTCCAACTCCAATCAAATAGCCAAGAGTGCAGCGGTAAAGGTCATCTGCGGACAACAGCGTTTAACATTTGGAAGCATGTTGACCTTACTCAGACTATTTCTCTGATGTCACGTATACTAGAACGATAAATTGGAGAGATAGTTATTATAAGAGCTAATAAGTTCACGGAAGTGTGGGTGCTGTCTGTTACAATGGGATGTAGTACGCGTTGATTATCAAACTAGTACCCGCTATGCAACTTCCGGATGCGCCTGCGCTGGCACGTCAGACAACGGCCTTGATTTGGTCAGGGTCGCCGTTTTAAATTCGGACAGTTATTATTGGTTGTTAACTATTGAGATTATTACTGTATAAATTTTAATGATTTTATATTTTCTACATCTGTAAGAATCTTTCAAATTATAATAAATACACACAGCTACACACTCTAGTTAGACGTCGATAAGGGCATATATAGGTATCTAACAACGTCAAAAGGTTAAATGAAGCGAGAATAAACTTACATTGAATCTCTTCATAAAACTAGTGTTACAACGTAATTAATGACAAGATATAAAATAATTCTCACTTACATATGGCAAATATTTATTGTTTCATTAGGAAGTCTTAATTTCCGAGTAATAAACTGAAAGGCAGAATCGTGAGAAACTATAGCAACATAACTGGAATATGTCTATTGAGATTCTACTGGGAAATTACATAATCGAAGTAACACAGATTATGCAACCTCACGCCAGCAGGTGGGCGCGAACACAGCCGTACTTACATTCGCCAAGCATATAGATAGATACCGTGTCAATTCATGTACAATTTGGCTTTTGAACATCAACATCTTATTATTTCTTTATTTGAAAGATATACAGTGTTAATAGATACTATAACTACGTTTGCTTTAAATAAAAAAAGCAAAAGTGTTGCTGAGGTTGCAATACAAAATATTATAAAATATTAAAGTAACGTTCGTATTATTTATAATAGAATAGCAAAAATGTCGTCAAAGTTTGTGAGTCTCAAAGTATGATTTAGTCAAATTTCGCCTAATAGAGGCGATGCTGTCAAAGACCAGGTCGATATCAATGGAAAGTTTCGAAACATTTATGTTTTGGATTTTGACTTTACCCTTCCAATCGATACCCCAAACTTAGTAGCCATTTAATTAGCTTTACTTTTTTAAGAATACTATAGGGTTTATGACTATAATGTATGTTTGTTGTTAACATTAGTAAGAAATATTTGTCTTTTATCATGTAAACTATACATGTAACTTACTAAGACATTGCTTTAAAATTTAGCGGAACCTCTCATCTTCGTACAGTTTTTACGCAATAGTGTCGTACATATTCCTCCACTAAAGTTTGATGCTCCGAATAATCATTAATTTTTAAAAATTGCTTGAAGCTAAATACATAAACTAAGTATATTTTGAAAATCTAACTGACGGAATAAACTGATTATGTTTTTACCGAGGCATCGCCCCCTTCACCGCTGTTGTCTCTATAGGGTTAATTCTTGTTTTAAAAGCAATAATGTCCGTCACATTGTAAAATTACGACAGGTTGAGTAAAGATTTTACCTCGCCAGCGGTGCTGCCATCGGCCACCGTCCACTTTCACCGGCCGCCATATTGTCGACGGCCATGCCGTGCGCTCGCGCCGCTCATTGAAGAATTGGCACACCTATTGTTACGCATCGGTTTGTGTGACGTCAACCAACTGTCTCTATAACCAGGCTCTCATAATTTTTGCCAAGTGATGTCTACTACAAATCAAATAAGAGACGAAGGGTTTTTCAATATGGACAGGTTTTTTTATTTATTTATTTAAAAGAAACACCAACAGTGCACATACTGACATTACATCTGAAATTAAATATATTTTTTTAAGCAAAGCGGGATTTTATAACGTTGTCAAAAATATAGGAAATCAGTTGTCTGTACTGAAGGATCCCAACCATATTATATATTGTTAGGCAGGGAATACATTCTGCGGGTTATTAAATTTAGGGCTAAAAGCGGAACAGCCCTTCTCAATGCGGATCATTTGGCAGCCGTACTTCTAACCAACGTCCCAACTAACTTTGATGAGTGTGTGATGATAGCACATTATGAGCTTACTATGTATAAAGAATATACTCCTCTAAGTTTTATTTCTTTAGTTTACATTTACACCAAAGTGTGTTCCTGTTATTTCCTACTTGTAAGAAAACAACGTAAACAGCTGGAATAGGTCTAATTGGGCACCCGGAGAATTAACACGCTCGAGTTACTTACGGAGATTGCTCCGGACAGTGATCTTAATTATACGGTTGCAGGAAAATCTCCACACCCTTCTAATGGATCTTCTAAAGGTAAAGACCGGTAGAACATTTATTAGTTGAGGTATAAAAAGGTTTTTAGCGATATGTCATTGTATTGGTAAATCTTACTAATATTATAAAGAGGAAAGATTTGTACCTATTTTTGTATGTTTGTAATGAATAGGCTAAAAAAGTACTGGGCCGATATAAAAAATTCTTTCACCAATAGAATAGAATGCTACATTCTTCCAATTTTACATGCTACAAAATTAGGGATCCTTGGTAAAATTTGAAAATTTTCAACAGAAAAGCGGGAAAAATTCTCTAAAGCGAAACGAAGTTCGCCGGGACCGCTAGTTATATAGAAATATGATAGTTAGCATCCACCATACACTTTAATCGTCCAAACGAACTTTGATCAATTAGCCAAAAGAAGACTGATCGATAATAATTAAAATTCTATTGATGGGCAACTGTTGACAAACCAAATAGAACATTAAGGCAAACATATATTTATTTAATGAACGAATGGAATCGTTTGGTACTAACTGTAGCTTGTATCATGCAGTTAAAGGTCGATGGCGACATAGATTTCTTGGCAGTTTATGTTCTCATGCAGTTCGCATCTATTGTTTCGGTAGGTACTCTAACCAAGGACTTTTAGGTTTTGTTACCATTTGACTGAAAAGAGTATTCTATTATTTTATTTTTCTTTGAGACAGGCTGTAACTATTATAATCATTGCCTTAGATTGTTATCTACTCATTCACCTTATTTTGTACGAGTGATTACTAACACTTGTTGGCCACGAATTATGCTTTCATTAAAATATGATCACTCTTTAAGTGAAAATTTTGAAATCTTTATATTTTGTTTATGAAATGTCATGATTAAAATAAGTTGACGCCCATGGCATCAATCTATAAAGCGGACAAGTCGATTTTTATTTTGCACTTAGAGGGACTAGGTATAAATCCAGACGTAATAATGTTTAACTTAATGTTTTTTTTTAAGTTGTGGTCTGGGCTGGAAAAAGAAATTTAATTGGCTATAGATTAGAAGAAGTCCCTAATGATGGATTTCAAGGTCAAATAAAAGTAAATTATTGATCTCAAAATAGATTCAATTGCTTTATTTGAACTAACAGAGTATCTGTTCTGTTGCAGGAAATGCGATCGACCGCATAAAACAGCGACTGCTAACCACAATAACGTGAGTATTTATTTGTAGTGCGGCAGTCCCATTGATCTGGCAAAGTGCCAAAACGGTTCCGATGTTTTCGAAACTAGGCAGGTGCATTGCATACATAGTAAGTAAATCTATCATACTTACAACACTTATCAGTTGTGTTGAGGTCATTATAACACAACTCAAAAAAGACCTTGAAATATGAATATTCATATTTTTTCGCTACTATCTTCACATTAGGTATCATTCACAAGTAGGTATGCATTTTGTCCCCTGTTACATATTCCACTACCCATTACTCTAGCTGATCATGATTTTTGTTTTAATTAGTCCTTATTTTCCCACTACTGGGTCCAAACTCTCTCAAGGGATCTCTATGTGCAGATTGAATGCCAATCTCGAATTATTAGGTGTGCAGAATTAAATTGTCGTTCTCTAATACATAGATGGTTGCTTCATTAAGACTCAAGTTCGGTGGACATAATAGGTACTTCGTTAAACAGCTAAAAGGTTCAAACCTCTAAGTCATAAATATTCGACGTTCTATGATATTGTTTGTGTGCAAATTAGTATACCGGAGAAAAATGCGAGGTCATGGTTCGATGAACGGTATATGTTACATCTCAGACGGAAATAAATTAGAGACGGTAGAGAAATGTGTAAAACATTTACTTATGTTCTAAAAGGAAATAGACTTCATTAAAATTTGGAACACAAAATATATATACTGTTGGTTTGGGTAGTTTAGGATGTTTTTGGTCTTTAATTATAATGAATTAGAGTGAGTATTAGAAAATTTACATAATAGCTTATTTTTCCTATCAGAATACTAATGAAACTAACAAATAAAATATATAAGTTCTATGAATTTCGCCATTTTACTTGGTTGCAGTTTATCCTTCAGACTCTTGGGCAGCATTTGAGTAGGAGGTATGGTACTGTCCTTAATAATACGCGCATTTATATGTTTTGATCCGAAACATCAACAAAGACGTCAACGGTCGCCCTTGAAACTTCAAAGAACGTTTAAAGCTCAAGCTCTAGACCCGATGAAAGCTTTTGCTTTACTGTTACTGAGCTATTCATTACGCTGAAATCTTGCTACAATAGAGTAAAGGGATCAACTCCACACAAAAGGCCCGCTTTGAATTCGATATTATTAGGCTTCCATGAAGATTTTCTGAATTGAAAAATTAATTAATTCTCGTGGTACGGTCGTCATCATTCGTCCTTGCACTACACCTTAGTATCTTGTCCTGTTGAATTTACTTTGTTATGCAATTAATATGCGAAGATACCTAATTATGGTGTCTGTAGGTATGTATTACGCAGTACACTGCGTAAGCAGTGTTTTAAACTTGGTAACACTAAAGAATTTAAAAATGTTGACATAGGTATTTTATCTGCCTGTAAGATCCTACGAAACGGTCTCTATATGTCTATATGTAGTGAAATAAAGCGTTTAAGGATCAACTTACTAATTCCTTTGTTGTGCATAGCATGAATTATACAAAGATCAATATTCAAAACGCTCGCGCGACTTCCAATAGGTTAGTTAAGACACGGATCTGAGGACCGGCAGATGGTCGACCGGCCCCAGATTAAAGCCAACTCGCGGTCTAGCCGGCTTGCCAGGTGAACGTTTTTTATCCTTGCTTTATTGATTTGTTTTATAGTTTTCTCCAGAGCTATTAGGTTATTTGTTTTTTATTAATTATATCGTTTTGATTGATGTTTAAAAAATGTTTTGCTCGTTTCGATTTTTTAAAAGTGATTTGTGTAAAATAAACAATTATGTCTCTGTTTGTAGATAATAGCAATAGCAAAAAATACGATGACCTTTCAACGACTACCTACGTTTAGATTTGAGCAGACGCGTCGGCGAGTTTTTCTTTAGACGCGACGCCTACGTTAAAATGCCACCTACGTGTGGTTATTGACATGACACGCTGCGTAGTTTATTTGAATTGTTTGCTTAAATAATGGCAGCATTTTTTTTATGGTTACTTTGCACATAGGGAATGGGATTCCTTGAGGCTACTGGAGTTCTTCACAGCATAGTTGACCAAATTTCGGCTGGTTTGGTTAGTACTTGGATGAGGAGGCTAAACACACCTACAGTTAAAAAAAAATATTTGTTGTGAAATCTGTTAAATTTCCTAAAGTAATGTTTGTTTTCGTAAATTCTTTCCTTGGCGCTTTTTAAAAAAAGAAGACTCTTTGCATTAAAGAAAAGATTTGTACCTAATCTAAAATGTTTAATAACTAAAAGTCTTGACTTTGTTTATACAACAATAAATCAAACTCTTCGTTTCATATGTATAAATAGGAAATACGAGTAGGTAGGTACGTAAGTATTTAGACCTTCAATATTACCTAAGTTCAAGGTTTTTTTAAATAGACGTGATAGCTTTTAATCAAAGAGTAGGGAAAGAGTGAGCAGAGATAAGAAAATTAAGTGCCACTCAAAATATCGTAACCATTTGGACGACATTCATCTTTCAATGTAAACTTGACCTAGCTATTCGGCTGGCCGAAAACGTGATCGCCTCAAGAGCCGACCTTCGGGAAACTTTTGTTTCAATTGCTTAACTTTTTCAATAGTCCTTTTTTGCCTTGTTCTCTTTGTCCTCATTATGATCTGGTAAGTTGGAATTTGGCATTTTAATAATAATGATAAAAATTGCGAATTCACACAATTGATTCGCACTTGGTATTGAACTAGTTTAGTCAGTTCCGTCACAGATTAGTTTAATTAAATTAACCTTGTACGGTTTACTATGAGATTAAGGCGAGTGTAAACAGTGCCTCATCGACACACTGAATGAGATAATGATATTAATTGTAAAAATTCAAGCTTGAAGTTTAGTTCGAGGCTTAGGCTGGAAGCGTTTGCCGATTTCTTCGCAGACAAGTTTTATTGTTAGGTGAGATTGCGTCGGTTTCTATATCGAGTGGCTTCTTATAAGTACGGTCACCTAGCAAAAACGTCTCCGCTACACCAAATTTGATTCGCAGTGCAGCAGCGATACAATGGAGTTACGGTTCGCGCGGGTGTCGCGACAGGGGGCGCGGGGAGAGCAGGTCAATGACGTCCCTCGTCTGGGGCCTGCCTCGCGCCCCGCCTCCGCCTCTTCAGGGCTGCCCAATTTATTGAGAGAGATCTTGGATGGAAGAAGTCAGCGCTGTATTTATACCTTTTTTGTATCGCCCTTATGGCGTAGGCAAAAGGATTAATTTCTAGCTGTTCGTGTTTACCGTTAATGTGCCGTTTTGAAGTAAAACGTCGCTGAAACTCAAAAATAGAAACGATCAAAATAAAAAATTATAAGATAGTCTTTTCTTGTGAAACTAGAGAGCTACATTGAAAAGTTAATTCGACTTGGGCCGAAACTGTGAGTGAATTTTGGTTTAGAGTCAATCCGGTTGGCAATACAGCCATCAAACGACTAATATAATCGAATAAAGATTTTGAGTCCATATTAATCGTTGAAAATCGTGTCTTCAGTTCTCAGACAACCAATTTTGTTTGCATTTCCAAATTTGATATTAAAAGCATCATCTTCGACAGTATAGATACTCCTTGCTACCAAATATATGACGCTTGAATGTTGATAACCCTAAAAGCGGAATCCGTCCCTGAAAATTGTCTGGGCAAAGCAGCTCAAGCTATCTGTCTAGTTTACAGGGTACAAACTAGTTTACAGGTTTACTAGGTAGTTTAGTTACACCTTTAAAGATAAAATATGTTAGAATATTGACTAATGTTGTCAACCCTAAAAGCGAGCTCCATTCGCTGAACCAGTTCCCGGGCAAGCCAGCAGATCACGCGAACTCCGTCTAGTTTACACTTGAGTACAGTACTTACCTTCCGACATTTCTCGTTACCTCGAGAGGGAATCTTCAAAATATATTTCTAAATCGTCTTCAGTTCAAGTTAGTGATCCGTTATGAGTTATTAGAATTATAATTACTGCATGTATGAAAGACTTTGGATATTGGGCTAAAACTGGAGGAAAATATAACGTTATATTGCGTGCCAGGAAAACGGGATTTATGTACCTAAAACGCAATAATTTTCCTTTTATTGTTGACCGAAATAAAAACATTTTGCTTTGTCATCATAATTAGATAAAAACTGGATACGATTGTTTATATCACTGATATATGTAAGTACTGGCTGCTTTGTACATTTAATTTGTATTGAAGTTTTTTTTGTAACAATACGTGGCACTCTTTTGGTAGTTGAATCTGTGCTTAAAGTCGGAACTCTACCAACTCTATGTCACGAAATTTGGCTTGGACTTTTGATCCTCGTTCTAGCAGTACGTACCTTCCTAGTTTGTGCGAAACAATCCACAATCCTTTTACGATTATCATCTCGTGTCATTCGATATTAGATTTTTTGCGATCCATAGTGTAATTTTTTACGTAAACGTTATGGTTTACGTTTGACATTGAAATTTTCTAAGTGAAAGAAACTACAGTACCTGGAATTAACTGGGTTTTAAATTTAAATACAATTTTAACACAATTGTTACATTTATAACTTGGCGTTTCTATTAATTAATTATCCAATTTCTTTTGGTTGGAATCGTGTTATCTGCAATTTGCATCGAACTTTAACAAACTGACTTGTCGGAAAATGTTTTATTATAATATTACGTTTATATATATGTGTAAATGTGTGATGTATATTATGTAGATGAGAGTCATTAACAATATTGACTAGATTGACATCAGGATGAATATTTAGATCAGTAAATTCCAGCTTCAGGTCAGGCCACAGATAACCTTTCCTTTTTGCAGCTGCTTGAAGTCAGTCATCTGGGAATCCACAAAGACGTGGTACATACGGTGTTATTTATTTTGTCCGCATGGCCTACACTTCATAAGATTATACGAATTGGAGTTCGTCTGCAGTCACGATCCACCATAGGTTTACCGAGAGTGAGCAATGGCGCATAGGATTGTACGGAGTTGTGACGTAAATATTTGTAACAAGCGGTTGGCCTCGGCTGAGTCTAGGTTTAAAGGTATTTAAAAATAATTTACTTTACACAGATTTAACTTTTTCAGTTCAAGCTTGTAGGTACCCCAGTAACGCCTACATCACATTGAGTTAAATTTGATGTCTTTTTTTATTAAGGATTAGGTAATAACGCTAATATATTAATAGGCATTTTTCTAAACCTTGAGTTTATATTATTGGAGTTACATACATAACATATCATCACAATCTTTCTTCTTTATAATATAGGTGTTAAGTGTAATCTACACATTACTGAGTAAAGTTTTCAAGATCATATTAGGTACTCTAAATTTGACATTTGTTTGGTCATGTTTGACACATTAAACACGCTTTTTTCCTATTGTTGTCATCATTAATGACGTCATTTGTAATCTGGAGATTATCGCAGTTGTTAGAAGGTCATATCTCCCATCTATCTAAGGCTAGAGGAGGTCGCGCGGCGTGGTTACGTTTGCGTATCGCAATCATCAGTTTCGCAAACTGTTTCGTAACTTTTACCAAAAATAGTTGAAAGTTCTAAAAAACATTCTTTTGTATAGCCTTATGCATCACTGGTGGATTTGTCATTATATTTATAATCTGTCTAGTAGTGAGGCAATTGTAGTATCTGCTTCCCAAGCATAATGTGAGATGATTTCAATTTAAATATCATGAGATTTCTTAGATATAAAACTGTTAATTCATGCTGAAAATAACACTAGAAATATGAAGACGACCTCATACTGGATTTGCGATGTTTTTGTGATTGTTAGGATTTGTATATTAAAAACTATTTAGTAACTATAAATAAAAACAACAATATTTTTTGCCGAGGAACTATTCATGTTGGTGCATTATTATTGAAACCGTATTAAATTTCGTGTTCAGTGTGAGTGATGAAAAATTTAAATTTACGATAGCTGCTCGCTGTTGAGACCTTGTATTCACGCGAGGTCAGCTTTGATGAATCAGGAAGGCAAAGTTACTTAGTATATGTTAAAGATTTCTATTCAGGACACGTGCATTTACAAAGTCAAAACACTTACATAATAGGTTCAGTCGCCGTCAGATATATTGGAGCAGACAATGTGACCAAATACTTCTGAACAGTTAAAAATGACAAAAAGTTCCATACACCACAAGTAACCATTAATATCTGAACATTCATTACTTCAAATATTAGAAACAGAAAATTTTTATCTCCCTTTGTGGTGCGGGAATTGAACCCACGACCTTCACGTATCGCGCGTGCTGCTCTTTTCTGTTTCTAATATTTAAAGTTCGCTAGTACGGCGTATAGTACTGTAAAAAAAGTAAAATCGATTCATTACTTTAATATCTGAGCAGATGCCAATAATATCTGAACACTCAAAACGTGAACATGTGTCACGCACGTCATGATGTGTCTCATTTAGCTAACTGTGTAGATGAATGTTCAGATATTATTGGTTATTTGTGTGTATAGAAGTTATTAACTAGCATCTGCTCAGATATTATTGAAGTAGTGAATGTTCAGATATTAATGGCAACTTGTAATGTATGGAACTTATTGACATTTTTAACTGTTCAGAAGTATTTGGTCACTTTGTCTGCTCCGATATATCTGACGGCGACTGTACATAATATGCCTTCGATGAAAAGTGTACCAATAACTTTCTATCTTGAGAAAAAGAAATTCTTTATATCAAATAATAAAATTATACTAAATTGCTATAACTTTGATTCGAAGTCGTAAATACCCGTGAACTGAGAGTCACAACCAGTTTTTTTTACAATTGCTGCGTAGAAATTGGAAAATATCATTAATAAAGATGACCAATGATGCAGTTGTTGCGTATTAGAAGAAATGTATATAACGGTACTACTACTACTCTCTGCTACTGCACTTACTATATTACAGTGATCAGCGGAATTTCAATCGCAGTCTATTAATCACTTTAATCTAGGAAATCCAACTGCGGTAGGTGTTATTAATCATTAAAATAGTTTTTATGTACACATTAACAATTCAGTTCAGCCTTATTCAAAGGTAAACAACTTGTTCGAATTGATTATTTGGCCAGCTTACTGTGACATCATCGTTTTTCAAAACATGTTTCATTATAATAATCACCATGCATATACAAAACTTAATCAAATCATCAAGTAAAAATAGATACACTCGAATTTAAATTATCCTCAAAACATGTTTTTTGTTATTGAATAAATTAATCTTTGATTTTCGACGACGACAATATGCACCTTCTGGTTTTTTAATACAAATTAACAGCGGGAGGGGCCGTATTTTTTTCATCCTTTAATCTAATGGTACCTTTATCTTCGAAAAATTCCTTACAGCATGAATGATTTTATGCTTAAAAGGATTTTATGATGGAGTAAACCAAGCCTTTCCATTCAACTCCAACTCTATGAACATCTGTATTAATTCAATCTTAGCTAAGTTGGCATCTTCGGAAAATCCGAACTCAAGGTTAGCGGGAGACCTAATTCTCTGTCTAATGGATGCTTTAAAATTGTGAATGTTGACAGAGCTAAAGAGGCGTAGGCTACGAAAGACGAACAATCCTGAGCCGTCGTATCACCATGAGGCATCGAAAAAATATGTTTACTTTTCTTTATGGACATCGTTTCAATGTTAAGGTTATTTTTTGAAAATATTCATAATCACCTAAAAATCTTCGTAAACAATTATGAGATGGAGAAAGATTTTTTAAATATTGCGGGTATATTTGGTGTACCTTTTACCGGCTGGTTTTTTTTATTATATTATTTGCTCGTAGAATAAGGAGTGCTTTAAGTAAATGGCCATAAAAGCACAATCCTTGCTAAGCAGGTTAATTAATATCAAGATAATAAATATAATGAGGTTTCTATGGTGCGTACGCGGCGCGTGTCCCCTGAGCGCCTCAAGTGAACACGCGGATGTGATCGGGGGTCAACGGTTCTCCTTGGTGGGGTGTTCAACTTGCCGACCTCATTCACTCATCGCACACCAACACCACAATGGAATAAATAACAGCGAGGAATGTCCTCCTTGACCTTGGAAATCTGTTTACGGTTTACCCACATTTAGGCACACCCACATTTAGGCAACATAAGTTTTATAATTAACAATCACATTTAGAAGGGGACTATATGACCAGAAGTAAAAAGAAGTAGTTTTGCTAGCCGCGTCTGTTATTCTGGTAACTCTGCGATCATCAACAACTATTTATGTATATATTATAATTATATAGTGTTATACATTGAGCCCAAAAGTCCCGTCACTTAGGGTGGTCCCATAACGTTCCAATTTTATTGGTTTCTGGACTTCGAGCTGACCAATCTAAACGGCTTATTCCGACTGCTTTCCTCTATGCTCCCACATCGTTAGAAATCTTTCCCAAGAGCAGTTACGTGAGTGGTACATGGGGATAAGGACCTCCTTTTGTAACATACATAGGTTAAAGATATATTTTATATGAAGGATAAATTTGTTCATTTAATTGATTTTATTTTCAGAGCACAAGTAAGATGTGATATTAATGTCTGACAGACGAACTATATTGTGCCGCACCACGTCCAGTGCGATACGCTAAAACGACTAAACGCGTGTTCCGAAGTGGAATAATCGTCACACCTTTTAATAGCTTGCTGATTCAGTTTAGATTCTTATGTTATTAGTAGGTATATGTAAGTGCTGGCTAGATGTAAGATCCTATGGTTTTCAAGATGCACCTTTCATTTAGGAGATATTCCCTTCATTGATTTATTATATTCCTTATGCTAAGGTTTGCTCTTCGTAATTCGAGTTCAAATGTTACTAGTAAAGATAATAAAGATCAAGAGTCCAGTATTAGTTTTATTGATGATAAGTAACTTTCTAAAACGATCGTAAAATCAATGTAAATTTAGAACACTGATTACTTGGCGAATTTAATCACATCAATGTACAGACAGTTCCCTCAAGAAGCGTACCCCATATTAAAGTTGCGTTACAATAATTTCTGCAAAATAATTTTGCTGTCGGTAATTGTTTGTGTGATGATACAGTTGTAACGTAGCCGGCACGGGTCCGATGCCAGTGATTACATCTTGTCGCGGACGGGGGGTTTCTGTTCAGATGTTTAAACAGGAAAATTGTCGGTTTCGTTACGGTGCGGTGCCCGGTGCCAGCTTACACGTCGGGCCCGCGAATAAAACTAAACAAACCCACCAGGACCACGTGCGCACAGATCGTTGACACATTTGTTTGGTAAACTCTGGGTCTTTGTTTATACGATTGGGAAAAAACCTGCGAGTATGTGCAAGATGAAGTTTAAAGAACAATTGATTTATTTTCTATTTTGAAAGTTGGGCTTATTTCATTTCTAACATTGTGGAAATTCTTGTGTCGGCTATTTCAGCTAACTCTTCACCCGTCTACGGCAAATTTAAAAGCAGGGTTATAATTTTGACCAGTACCTGTATCACCTGTCCCTTGAGAATTTAAATAAACTATGAGTATGAGGTATAGAGGTAGATAAAATGGTATTGATTGTCAACTGTTCGATATTGATTTTTGTAATAGGTAAAGCGATAATCAAAAATATATGGTTACATTATTAGAATTTGCTCAAGATTGCATTTTCAGTTTTCGATGATTTAGTTTCAGTATTATGTAAAACTGATACAATTATAAAAGGTCCGTAACTATGTGCGTTTGTTTCCCAGGTACTACAATATCTCAACTTGAAGGGATCAATATTATTTTACGTAAGTAATTTTCTTATCGGTATATTCATAAAGTTATTGCCATCAAATTAATAAACAATTTACCTTAAAAGTACGTATGAAACATACTTCCGTGACAGTTATAATGAAGGTAGTTATAGTCACCTTCATAGTTTATTGACATTTACAGATACGCTGTATATAAAAAATCAAAATGGCAAATCTGGCCAAACTTGATTTTTTTTTGGCATTTTGTTGATGCTGAACGCCTTGGATTATCAATAATTCCGCCAATAAAAGGTCATTGCGTGCCATCACGGTTTAAAAACGACCTGCGTTAGTATTTCATTAGAAGGTATAACGACCTCGAATAAGATAAAACAATATCGGACAAGAGCGAATGTACGATAACGCCAAGCAGCTTAAGCACCAGAGCTGTGAATATTTATTTAGGTATTGACGACACCAGCATAAGTAAGTCGTAAGTGTTAAAAACCGATCGCGAGTAGCAACGTGGTGTCAGTCGCGGCAACCTTGCGCGCCGCGCGCAGGTCAGATATTTCGAAGGTCGATGACTCGCCGTAATCGCTACAACTTATTATTATTTGCCGCGCACCCCGCGCCCGCGTTCCAATCCAATACGAAAACTTCGAAATAAGAATCGGTCCGACAGTTTCGATGCGCACGATTACCCGTTGACAGTTTCTCGTGTGGGTGCAGCTGCAACAAGTGAATTAATTCGTTTTGTTGTAATGTCATCGGTTTTATTATTTTTGAACGCTGGGGAATCCGATTGCAATGGGTGTTAGGTACCTTTTATTATAAATATTTATTATTTTAAGCCTGAGCGGTATTTTATTAAAGCCCAGAAGGTAAATATTGAAACTAAAATATTGCGACAAATGATATTTTATTATTTTGGGTAGTAGGTATAACTTAAATTTTATTATTAAGGCTCACGGCAGCCTGATCCCATTCGGCTGACTAACCCAAACACATGTAGCAAGTGTCAAATAATTCACCGGGCACAAAGCGTGCAGTCGCAAACGTGGCGCGTCATTACACGACATTGTGTTGTTGGCGCTGCCGTTGCGCAACATCTGGGCCGAGCAGCGACAAAAAATTAAGATGAATAGCCCTATGAACGAGCGGCCACAAAGATCGGCTCTACGAGGGTTGACGATGGGTCCTCACTACAAGTGACGGCGATTATCAGTAGGATTTTTTAATAAAAACGAACGACAAATTTTAACAAGGGGAACTTCCAAAAGGAGAGTAGGCAAATGTGTCTAAGTATTATAGCACTTTGAGTACTACATCATCATAATTAGACGAAAAATAAAACAGCAATGCTGAAATGTACATCAATTTAACTTAATTTACAGGCGCCTTAAGACGTCACGTCTATTTAACGTATTTGTCAGCAATTCTATAATAACTTGACATAATATACTGAGTAACGTAACTCGTGTATTATTAATATGAATCAAAACGGCGATTACTAGAATACTTTACTCAAGAATAATATGGCAGGCAAAGAGGCTTTATCGCACCTTTATTGTTCGTGCTTACCTGGAAGTCGTACAATTGAAACTTGTGCTCTTACTATATGAGTTTACATAGTTTGGTTCTAGGGGTTTGAAATGAAACACATCAAAATGGTTTACATAACCCAGTATTTTTTTATCATAACATTATTATAAATAATGAGAATGTATATTGATAACGCAAAATACTCATAATATAAGTCTTCTTATATTCCTTTCTATTGTTTAAGTTAAACTTGTGAGTGTTAATATTAGTTGTTCATCACTCATTTTAACACACACACACTTTAGTACTTTCAAATAGCATGCGGCACTAGCACACTTAATAGAGCATAATATAATATTATATTAGTAATTATAAAATATCAGAAATAACTTCTGAACAAGTAGAGTACTTGCTAAAGCTGTCAAATAACCTTATGAAAATGTACTCATTCTCCTTTATCATTAACTTTTTGAGAACTTTATGACTTTTAAATTAAGTTGAATTGCCAGTTTCCTATCTTAGTCCGTTATTATTTTCCGAAAAAACATAATATGACTCAAGATTTCCACTTTGACCTCATTAGGTTGTAGTAGCTAGGTTTGAGAATATCATAAAACGGATTCAACATAAGGAACGATTAAGGGTGCGTTGTTCATCAGTGAAATAAAAATATGTTTTTCCGATAAGAACAAAGTCTTTAAAATTATGATGACTTCATCATTATAATATTATTCTTGATTTAATAAGTTATCTAAAAATAAAGTCTGATTAGGGTATAAATAAAATACATTCGTAGCAAATACAGGCAGCCCTATCAATATGGGCCGTAGCCACCGTGCTCTCTCGGAGCACGTGTAAGTCAGTAGGGATTCAAATGTACTTCTAACTAGCCATTTAATTTTTCATATATTGCAATAAGACATGTATACAGTAAATAATAATTTCCTTACTTTAAACTAGAATATTGATTACTGATGAATTTAAAAATGGTCAAAAGTGGTACGTTTGTTGATCTATTCCGCTAAAAAAATATTCGATAAATAAAAAATGGTGCGTACTCAATTTTAGAAAATACTTGTATAGTATAGGTCAGTGTGCCATTGTATTACTGAATTTATATCTTTATATGAAATGCGCAACAATCTGAAAATAATTTTGTATTGATGTTTGTTTTTTTTAATTGGACTTTTAATTTTAGAATGCTTCTACGAGCGAGGCACTATTTAGTTAGTACCGGTACGCGGAAGCAGACGATGCAAAAACTTCGTGACAGTGTTGCTACGTCGCTTTTGTAGGTCATAATTTATTGTATTAGTCTGACAGGTACAAAAGAAAAATGTTTTCCTATACATAATAATATCTTAAATTTGGTTCGTCTTTCGTTCGTCTGGATGTTTGTTTGTTACTCTTTGTCGCAAAAACTGCTTAACGCATTTTGATGACATTTGGTAGGAAGAGAGATGAGAAATAATGCGGGCGAAGTCGCGAACATGAGCTAGTTACACTATAATACGCCGCCCAAGTTTGCTCGTGTTGCCTAGAATACGTACATACTAACTTAAGAAAAATAAGCATCGTGTTTGATGGAGCACAATTCTTTAATAAATTACCATCCCATATCAAAAATCTTCTCCTTAACTAATTTTAAGTCCCATTTACGGCATCACATTATTCAAAACTGTTTCGATTCAGAGTAAATTAATAATTGTTGTTGTGTCAATGTGCCGCTTTTTAGTCAGTTATCATTATAATTAAATTATATAATATAGAAGATTTAGATCTATTATACTGTAAGGGTTCATGCGGTGTTTCCACGATATCGAAATCTTTATTCTAGAAAGATATACACATATACATATTCACTACGTTATTCATTAATTGTCATAACCGAATGTTTCTGTTGCTCAAAAAAAAAATTATTTACATAGATTACATTAGTAATACTTATGAATAGTCGCTATATAAAGCAAATGAAGCTACCTCCTCGGTTTGGCAGCTGTCAAACAGATGCATTTTTGAAAACTGAATCACTGTCAGTTATAATAATAATTAAGTGTAACTCACATTTAGAGAATAATCATTGAATGAGAGTGAATATGTAAATTATTTCCTGTTATTACATCTGTCTGATGAAGATACATAATCTCAGAGTAATGTATCAAGTTTTATCATTGCTCTTTCAGAGTACAAGTCAAAAGGACAAGAAACGTATCAATGTAAAAAAACTACCCCACCTGTTCACTGGTTAGATTCAGTACCTACCTGCGATGAAAAATAATAGCCGACGTTACTACAATGTTCAGAAGTCCCATAATTTTAAAGATTTTTTTTGTGATCTCTTAATGTTAGCTGAGTAAGAATTAAGGTTGTTTTTTACCACAACATAATTTATCTTACATTTATAGATCAAACATCAGATAATAAGAAGTTGCAGCCTCGGACCTGACTATCACAATCCTTTCCAACTTAGCTTAGGTATGTTGACATTTAACTTCGTAAACACTTCTCGATACCCTACATTTAGAAAAAAACGTGAATCTGGCAGCTCTAGGATTATCTTCCTGTTAATATTTATTCGAAGAAGTTTAGGCGCATATAAGTTGTTTTGATAATATTGGCTAACCTATTTACTCTTACCGTTTTATCCTTGTGGGTTTATGTGATCGGTTGAAAAGAATTTGCTAATGTTTATGGTATCAACATTTTAGGTCACAAGTCGATTTCTGTGTTTCAAACAAAAAATTGAGAGCTGTCTGTAGAGCGAAAAAGTGCAAAATGAGTGACCTACTAACCCAATTGTTGTGTCGACGAGCGCAAGGTCAGGCCAGTGCCGCGCTAGCCCCAGTTCGAGCACTAGCTCACCGTACTACCAATCGCACACGTGGTAGCTAGCAGCTAAAATACATTATTGAGTTTAATATCAAACTATAATAGTAGCATGCTTTCATAATTATGTAAACTAAACGCTCTCATTTTGAAATCATGTTGTGGTTGATGCGTTTTTAAATGGACTGTTATTTTTTTATTTTCAGTAAGAATATGTGGTGAAATGGTTATGCTGATGGTTTCAAATGGAAGAGATTGGGTGATTCATTAAACGTAGAACTTCATCGATTTTATTTTAAAGTCGTATACGTAATACCGAACGGTATCTGGACGCTAGGCATGAACAAGATGTAATTTGACCTTAAAGTCTTACAAAATACTCTAATAAGAAAATAAAAACGTCTAGGTAGAAAAGTAAGATCCGAAAAACATAGTTTATTTTCGGCTTACAAATTGTCATACTAAAACAAGTTACTCCGAATTTTCAATCGAACCAGGGACACAGTTTATTAATCGTTATTAATTCTAGTTTTCTCTATTTGTAAAGTGTTAAAGATGCTGAAAATATTACCAACAGATTTCAATTGAAAACACAGATTCAATGGCGCAATATTACATTGCATGTTGATCCCTAAGGTATTGAACAAAGCCAAGCCTGTAAATGGCTTGCTCGCTTGCAGCCCGAACAAAAACTAAATGATTATGCATTTTAAATAACAAACATTACCTTTCATTTATTTCGTTTGAAGTGAAACATCATAAGTTATAGCAATAGTTGATTGTTTAATCTTTACTTTAGATGCTTATGTAGGTTATACAGATACTTATGGCCAAGGCCCATCGAAAATGTGTTGTTCTTAATATTAGGCAACACAAACAAAATATTAACTAGTATGAATGGTTTTGTTAGTTTTGGACACAAAACCCAAGTTTTAAGACTTTCGCGTTCCATTTTAAACATTTAAAATAATTTAACGGGTCAAAAAGCAATACCATTTTTATTTAGTAGTTAATTCGAACTACTTACTGCCCGACACGTTTCGGTTTGGTTGCACCAACCGTGGTCAGGAGCTGACTCTTATCAAGAAAAAAGAAGAAGTAAATGTTTAAAATGGAACGCGAAAGTCTTAAAGTTTAACCTTATCGACTACTGCCGATTTAACGGCTGTCAGTTTACATTAAAATGGAATTTGACAACCGTCAACCGTTAAAATTATGTTAGCACAACTGAGCCTTAGAAGTTCACCTTATTAATTGACATACAATTTAATTTCTCGTATTATTTTATGGATAAAAACGCTTTAGGACCACAATGTTATTATATTTAAAACAGTTGCAGTAACTGTTAATTATGCTAGAGTAATGGTTGCACGGTGAAAATTCGGTACAGTTTGAACGATGTGAATTCTTGTTACACATATGTCCGCTAGTCCGCAATTCGCGAGCGAGCGCGGTGAGACGTGAGACCGATCGACCTCTTCGTAATCGTAACGGATCACGCAGGAGTGGTCAGCATTCTCAATTGCTTTTGAGCATACCGATCGCACATTTTGGCGACTTTCTTTGTAGCCTGTCTCGTTTTAAGCGTTTTGTTCTTAGTTATTACGTCAACACTCGTTATGTCGTAGATGCTACAAATAAATTAGCGGTGGGCCGTTGACGTAATCTTTCCATACTCTTAACGATTGGCCTAAGCGTATCTGTTCTGTGGCCGAATAGAACAAAGGTGTCCTTCTGTCCATTTGAGAAATGATTGAAAGTGATTTGGGAAGTTATGACAATAAAAATGACGCAAATAAATTACATCGTCATAAAATAAGGATTAGAAATTTCTCTCCGTTTTAAAAATGTGTGTTCATAGTTACAGAAATAAAATAATAGCTCACATTTTAAGCTAAATTTCGTCTGCAATAATGCATGTACCAAAAATAGTTTCATCTCTTAAGGGTTAATAATAGAAAATAATATGTTCTGACTAAAAATAGAATATTCATAATCTTCTTAAGAAATATAATTCCACTTAAAGATAATTAGCAGATTTCTTAAGAATAATGAAATCCCCAGATATACGCCTACACAGTTCGGATTAATAAAAAATAGGTATCCAGAGTCAGAAACAAAAATAAAGAGAAGGTAGCGGTCGCCCACGCTAGTTCGTCAGTGTGGGGACGTCGTTTCATCCCCTTGTATGAGCTTTTTGATGACTCATTACTAAATATTCCTATTCAACATAAAAATAGAAAAAATGTTACGTTATCTAAGATTCATTAAAATACACTGTTTTATTATTCACAATCCTAACAATTATTTATTGATTTTATAAATCGTTAGAACATACAAATATGCACAGTACCACAAAACTGTTTACACAGCTTTTCTACGGAATCAGGAGTTTCATAAACAATATTGTAAATGACGATAGTGAACTTGTTTAACATTGTGACAAAAGGTACTCATGCACTTTCGTTTAAAAAAATGTATTACCCTCCTGTTGGTCGCAAAAGAGAAAACAATATAATACAGCGCTTTTTATACGTAGGTTCAGGAGGACTATATTTTAGATAATTTTTGCCCACACGCCACACATACTAAACATATTTCCCTATATTCTGTCATGTGGTTTATCAGGTAAAAGGTAGATTTCAAGCACACAAACTCATTTATAATTTGTATGAAAAGCGGGTACATATCAAGCAAGTTATCGATTATTCCCTAATTCAACATTAGACAGCAGCCGAGCAGAGGGCATTACCTCGTACCCTCGGAGTGCCGACGACCGCCGCCCTATCCCGGCATGACCTACAATGTGTGCCTCCGACGTCCCTCCCGCGAACTCTCAAGTCCCCAGACTAGTTCTAATTGTGACCTTCGTCTTGTTTCGCGTTGCTATGAAGAAGGTGAATGAATGTTTCTGCTTTGAACCAATGAAAAATTACCGGTTCGAATTAAAATTAGTTTAATTTAATGCCAACGTAAAATCTGATAGTCTCTTTGGAGAAGAGGAATACAATATAACATACGAAAAATCAAAATCTTTTTATTTGAATTAATTTCATCAGCAACCCTAAAGCATCGTTTTTAAAAATCAAAACCGGTTCGGTTCGGAACCTGTACCTAACTACCGAAAAACTATCGGAAAGAAATTCAGTAATTTACAAGGAGAGCAAATAATTTTGCTTTAACATAGGGATCTATAGATCACTTAGACAATTAAAAACCTGTTATGCGTTGTTAGGCACAGACAAAAATTAATTCAGCCCTTTTGTTAGAATTAACTTTTAAACACCGTTACTAAAATGTTTCAAATTATAGAGCGCCCGATCATTCAAATAATATAATAATAAAAAAAAAACCAGTTCAGTTGGCTCACTAATATTTCAGGACTTTATAATTTAATTAGACTTATTGAAATATTTTATTAATCTTTTATTGAATCGCTTTGAGTAAAACAGAAATATAGTCTTAGTTTAGCGGTCGGCCTAGGTTGTGCATATTCAGTGTGATGATTTTTTTATATATTACACTTCAAGATTGACCTCATCCCACCTGATGTTAAGTGGTAATGAGGTCCTAGCTTAAGAGCGACAAGTACAGGATAATTAATCTATTACTGGACTTGTCGCCCTTACTATGAAGGCTTGACCCCTGCTACTAATGTAGCACCCCCCAAGAGCTCTGGAAACTTTACTTACAACACGCAGGAACACCATAACACAGAAGTGATTGTTATTTGGCTGCGGTCTTCTGTAAGGTGGAAATATTTCACCAGTTGCTGCTCCAGTACGAGCGATTAGTCGCTCTGCCCTACCTCTCTTAAAAATGGATAGTATTTAATAAAATATGAAAATAAGTATTGGGATGAGAAAAAGTCATTTCACTATAGTATGAACGTGAATTAAGTAAAATAATATTTTTGGCCATCCTATTTGTATATGGCTAATTTTGGTTTGTATCATTAAATGTTTACATTTCAAATAAGATCATTCCAAATTCAAATTAGAAAAATTTATGATTTCCATTTATTTTTCTGTCAAGATGATTGAATACAATGAAGAAATTCAATGCATTTTAAAATATTACTACAAACTAAATAAAACCGTTTAAAACGGTAAATATGCAGCTCAAGCGCAACACAAATAATTGTGATGTTTAAGGACCTAGTGCAGCAAGCAGTGTCCTGTGAGAAATCCCATATTTATTTGGTTTTAAACCAAGCAGAATTTTTTATGCCATAGATGTTCGGTGAACTTTCGAGCAGAGCCGGGCATGAGAAGACTGCCACCACTGCCGTTGTCTGCAGTTTTTAGATCAAAAGCCCCTTAATGTCTATAGTTTTAATACATTTATTAAAAGACGTATTGAATTTTCCTATTTAAATGTAAGCAAACTTCTTCCCCCGACATATAAAATTGTTATTTCGATTTACATTTAGTATCTATTACATATTTGGTGTGATGTCTGTTAAATAGTACGAATTCGTTTTACTTAAAATTGGCAATATTTATCTTTTTCCACTGATTCTTCGATTGTGTTCCGTGAAAGTTCTTTGTTAACATTTAATTAGGTAATTACTGTGTAATTAGTTACGACGATTAATGGAATGCTTACATAAATAATTCGTTGATTTCTTATGCCCACGTAGTTAGCAAATCGACATCAATGAATGATTTATTGTTACAATTTGCTAATTCATGCATAGCCTGATAATTTAAGTATAATCATACAAAAATATTGAATGAACCCTTCGCAGATCCCAATTACAACGCATTTTACATAATCCTTAGTTTGTAACAAGTGAAAACTGTTGCTAAATAAGAGAATGATGAACTTTATGCGCGACCTCGTTGCGCAAAAACGGGGTAACGGTAGTCTCTGGTCGAGCCGGCAGCACCACACGGACCAGCGCTCGACAACTGCTTGGAAAGTAATCGCTTGGAAACTGGCACTTTCTCTCGAACAGGTCTCAGTCGGTGAGGCCGCGGCAAAACGTGCGCACACGCTCGCTGCATCGCGAAAATTATACATAGTACTGTAAATAGCACAGAAAAATACACGCTCGGTATACGTACGTGATCGAAGCCCGCTGTCCAGATGCTAACAACTTGATCAAAGTGCTTACATGGCAACTTGCGTTTACCTTGTGTTTCGTTTAACCTTCAGATCAACAGTGTTGCAATCAGTGAACATTGCCGATTTCATTTGTGGATTCATCGACTTGTCTACGTACGTGAGTTTTATAAAGCTATAAATTTTTAATTTTGTGACCAACGCATCACTATGATGCTGTTAAACAATTTATCAATAGTACAGTTGAATCGACGGTCAACCAGTGAAAGGTTTCTGCAGTTTTGCCACGAGTTTATATGGCGAGCATTAAAAATAAAGAACTGGCAAGGCGATGACTTGGCGTAGGAATGAAAAAAAACCTGACAAGCGCGCGTAAGCGAGACAGACTGAGAACCAAACAAGTGCGTTACCCCCACGAAGATTATCCACATCTTTTTTTTATATATCTCCAATACGTAGCGGTTTGAATGAGCAATATGGCCCCGATGCATCGTGTTTTTAAATTGATTAGTGTTTAATGTTTTTATAAATGAAATTTTTAATACAATTAATAGAAAGTTATTTAGTGGTCTATCTACAGCTAGTTAGTTGAGTGAATACTGGGTAGTGCACTGTGTAATTGTTATCTAATTCGCATACTCCAATTGTAATACTCTTATCAGTACATTGCTATTTGAATGGTCCTTGGTTATAGAGTTTATCTTATTGTCATTTCCTGTGTATTACTTTATCGTGTAAGGTCAATCAATCTGAATAGTTGCCATCTTCTTTTAATTATGTTCAATTAATTAAATATAATAATTAGGCAAGCCTAAGTTCAAAATTATTTTTAAAAAATCCTTGTTTTTCTTTGTTTGTCTTTTCAATTCAATCAATAATTTATTCATTGACATTGTCTGACATTCATTAACTGTAAATAATACAAAATAACATCTTTGACACAACCTAGTCCGAGAAACAGTCATTTAACCTTTTTATGTTAAAATGTATAATCTCAATTAACATTGAATAATTTTTCAAGGTGATATTTAGAGGTGAACATCATGAGTATAAAGCAGGAAATTCAGAATAGCGCTCATGATGAATTATTCAAATCTAGAGTTCATTGCCAATTGATATTAATTTAGATACTTATATCAAAACTAATCATTGTTAAAAGCATCGTTTTGGTTTGGTTAGGCGTGTTATCTTTTATTATCAAACACAGTTTATCTTACAGAGGTATTCCTGGATATCTACTAATATCAGCAGGATAAAATATATAATCGCTCTCATATGTTTGAAGTCCTAATTTGAAGGCTCGTCGGTAGAATAAATAGTCATGCGCAATTCGACAAGCATTGTTGCTCGTTGTAGCAACAACGGAATGACCTTTACGCTCGAGCGCATGGCCATGAGAACTCCTGAAGGTTGTGTCTACTTCTTGAGTACAGTCTTGGTTCCAATATACAAGTGCAAAGATTTATCCCCCGATTTATCACTATCTTCCGGTAACACAATCTTTAAATAAACGGATAGTAGAGCTTTAAAGGCAACACAAAAACTTTTGTTGATGCCAGAATAGTCAAACTTTGACCATTCATGCCGAACAAAAACTGCCTACAATCTTCTGGTGTTGCGATTGTGTGAGTGCCAAGCCAATAGGTCGACCAACCAGTCGACCAGACGCTCTCCCTCCCTCGGTCCTCCGTCTGTGCTCCCCGCCCGGCGGTTCCCCCCCATTGCGCCAGCTAGTTCGCGTTTGGTCGGCGAGACGTTCGCACGCCTCTTACTTCAGTAACGGAATACTTCTTTACGTCATACTTCATTTTGTGATCAGTTCAGAACTCAAACGTTTCTCCTTGATAAGTAGGTAAAAATACTGTTCTAATTTTGACGGTTTAGTGACTAATATTTATCCCCAGTAAGTAATCTTCGTACAAGTCGTAAAACTTACTACCGCTTTGTCTTGTTACAGGTACCTAGTTGGAACTGGGTGTGAACCCAGATACGGTGTGTGGAGTTTTATGTAATCGGAATTAAATTATATTGAACAAATTTTAAGTGAATTTATGTTACTTCGTGTGTAAATACAACTGACATAAATAGTGATTTTATACGGATAAAAAATGCAGTGTTAAACATTTTATCTTGACGTTGTGACCTGAAGTTTAGTGATTTGTGTTGTTATTGGATTGTTGAAGAATTGGATTTTTCACAACAAAGTAAATGGCTATTGTAAGTACATATTTTTTTAACAATTCGGTAGATAAGCTTATAAAAGTAAATAGATAAAGATAAATATATAATTATTAAACTTTGATTTATAGTAACAAGAACAAAACTACAAACTAGAAAGTTTTATACTCGTAATATTTCTTTAAACATAACATTCAAAATAGTCATCTTGCACGAAGTTTTTTCCTTGTGATGTTAATAAAACAAAAAAGACAGATGTTCATTTAAATTAAGTACATTTTTAGAAGTTTTTTTAAAAAGATATTTTTAATAGGATCTTCCGACAAACTCACTTCGCAGGAGTTAACAGAATCTGAACAGGTGTTTTAAAAATTCTCACAATTCCCACGTTCGCGAAAGATATGTGTACATGCTTTGTGGCCTTCTGATTATTTGCTACGTGTGGACATAAATTGCTCATTGTGAATTGTTGAGCAAGGTTGTAAAACTAATGAGACAACGAGTTTGCGATCATACGGGCGCCATCTTTACGAATTGACTGACGCGCATCTCGACCTCGTGTGCAAGTTCACTAAATTTAGAACACGGTTGACATTTTGTGCTGTGTTTATATAAATATATTTGATCGGTGCTCGCGCACCTATTTTATCGCACTTAATACCTATTTCCTTTAATAAATGTTTGGAACTAGATCGTTTAATGTTTGTTATTGGTTTATCACTTCTTGTTTCGAAGACAAAGTACTTATTTATGTATAATATGTGCATTAAAAACCTGAATTATAAGATAATTTGTTTCAAAGTTATGAGTAACATGGTCATAGTCATTAAGAAATGTATCATTCTATCCCAAATGAAATAAGCAAAGTAATATCGTTACACGTATTGTTTTAAAGAATTCTTCCGTAAGCTGGTTTTGATTCGTAATTCTGATTCTGAGCTTCTCTTGTGGTCGTTCGAAGCGATTGCATCGCGAACTTGTGGTTGCGAGAGCGCTCGCGGTGGTACCGCTAAGTGGGTCAAGGCACGCTCGCGGGCGGACCATGTTTCCTACTCGCGCCGACACTGTCCGACGATATAAGGAAGACACTCGTTATTCATACTTTAGATCAAACTCCATTAAAACAAAGTGCTTTTGAAAGAGTTAAGCGGTGTAATCTCCGGTTATGGACTTCACTGTTTTGGAGCCCTTGTTTCAATTCCTTTTTTGATAATTTAAGAAGAATTTCAATGTCCAATATCCATGTCGGTCAATGTAAAACTTACACTATTATGATTGGTATTTGTTAATTTAAGATAAAACATGAATTAATATTTTTTAAATACTAAATGATCATGCACCTTACCTTAATAAGTAACTCAGTGGCTAAATAGCTACCAGGTATTTATTTATGTTTTAAAACGTTACGTAGGTGCATCTTGTACAAATTGATATAGATTCGTTGTAAGTAGGCCACTTCGCATTATCTATTCCAATATTGGGTCAAGGATCTAACTTGATAAGTAAAATTACGATTCTGATTTCCATTATGACAGGATATCAATATTGATGTACGTAATCGAATAAGTCATTAAAGATTGGAATGTCTTTGGTATAGGTATATGTTTAGCTTTGTACTAAAAAATAGGGAATTTACTTGATTACTGTAATATGTGCAGTAAAAAAGTTCAAATCAGAAAGAGACCTGAAAGTACCTGCTAGTAAAATCATGAAAATTGTATGTTAATTAACACTGAGGACCTAAATTACGTGTATCGGTCACGATGTGGAATGTAAACAATCAAAACAAAGCTAAATACGGTCCCAGATAAGGCCGGTTCGCTCTAGTTGTAATGTGCTGAACCGACCCACATAGATACGACAATCACAAATACAGTTACGATAACGACCGGCCACTTTCTCTAGCCTACGACCCATTTCGTAAAACTGTCCTTCATATTTAACTTCGATCAACACGTTTTTCAAATGTTAATTCTAAAAAAAGAATACGATTAACCGTCTTCGTACTCTGACTGGATACTTTGAGAAAAATGTTTGAATTTGAATGAGTAATCAGAATGCTGAATGAGGATGATTCATAAGTACACATTGTTTTATTCGAAGTGGAGTTGGAATTTGATACAGCGTGAGTAGTTCGCGTTCTTGTAAATACTCTAGTGGGGTAATGAACTTTTCAGAGGTAAAATTTGATTAGCATTTTGTGAGTTTTTATTTGCTAACTCCACCAGATTCCATTATGTTCATAAGTAGATTTACTTTACGGGCGCGTCATCGTAGACTTTCAATAACACTGAAATAGCTTCATTTGGAGGACTCTTTCGTAATTCGTTGACGTATAATTCCAAATGGACTATAGTTATAAAACTACGACACATTGTAGAAATCTATTTGGGAGACTATTAGAGCACGTCGTGTTCACAGATGACATTAAAAAAACAGCCAAATGCGAGTCGTACTCGCGACCGTGGAGTTCCGTACAAATCTACAAGAAAAGTTCACCAATCACGACAATCTAGTCATAGTTCTGGAATGTTGATTATAACATTACAATGTACAAATATGCATAAATAAATTTAAAAAAGCATAAACTTATGGCAATAGTTCACATTCACACATTCGGAAGAAAAGGGGTAGGTACTACGTTTAAAATTATTAAAAATATTTAAATTTTATGACATATCATTAGCAAATTTATCACATCAGGGTTTCTTTGTTTTCTCTTGAGGTTAGGAATCCATAAAAACGCTGTAAATTCAAATAATATAAATAATGTTTGAATGACCACTGTAGAAAAAATCTACGAAAAAGTAAATATAGTTGTTCTGTAATACTTAGCGTGTTACTCACATTTTCAATTGCGTAATATTACCTACTTACGATCAGTAAAGCAGTTTTGTCCCAATTATAATGACGCTTACGTTGTACATTCCATGGCAATAAGTAATATGTGTAAGTGAGTCGCAAGCGTCACAATCATCGAATATAACATTGACTTTCACATTTGTGCCTGGGTCGCTGATGTAACGGAGGCAGCGGGCGGCCGCCCGCGCTGCGCTCGCGCCGCGATTAGGTAAACGTTGCGCGCGCAGCTTTCACCCCACTTTCACCTCCATTTCCGTGTTGCTTCTAAGAGCTCCTCGAGCCCATTTGCGAAAATCATTAAATTTTGCAATATTTGACAAGGTGTCTTGACAAATTGAATACATTTTGAACTATTAGGCCTAGCATACGCAATATGTCAGATATATCGCATGAGACGGCAAAAGTTTCGATACTGTTAATTGGCTTATAGCACACCGCACTCGTATTTTCAGCCAATCAGCAGCTGATGCACTGACTTCAATCGATTTTGACGTTTGTTAAGAGCGCGATAAATTTAGTCGCGTTCCGTATGCTAGGATTGCTAGGCCTGTAAGACGAGTTTTATTGGCTACTTTTATTACGGACAGTTGTCTATGTTCCTATCAGGTTCCTCTAGACAGGGGTGTGGATTGGATAGATAACTTTGTAACATGTCTACTTTGATTCACATTATTTAATATAATAAATATAAATATATAAATACAAATATTGGACAACATCACATACATTGCTCTGATTCTATGGTAAGTAGCTAAAGCACTTGTGTTACAGAAATCAGAAACAACGACGGTACCACAACACCCAGACCCGAGACAATATAGAAAAGTTCGTTTCCCATATTGACCCGACCGGGGATCGAACCCGGGACCTCAGAGATGGCGCTCACCAAAGTCAGGCCTGCTCGCCTCTCGGCTAAGGAGGTCGTCAAAAAGTTACCTTCGCATTTTAAGTAAACTAAAACAATTTGTATACTTCGATTTGTATTTCTTGAGTTGTATCATGTTTAAGATAAATAATAGGTACATTTGATTAAATCATTCATTTTTAAAACCTACACCGAAATACTGTTAAAAATTTAAATTATCAAATCATACAGTAAATTTATTTACATTACATACCACAACAGGATATAAATAATAACTACTTAACAATTATTGTTTTATACCAACGAACTAATTGAAATAAATACTTGTGTGTGTAATTCATTTTATGACTTTTTTTATTATGTATTAAAAAAACGTTTTTTCTAGTTACTATCTCGATAGTTATATCATGAATATGTTTATATTTGTTTGGTAAAATACGTGTAACGTCAGGGTAAAATGTCATAAAAGTTATCTGGAAGCGATAAGACTTCGCTTCCGTAAGTAATCGACAATTAAATAATGATTTTACTAATAAATACATATATGTGATTACACAATTTCACTAAGTATACGTTTGTTAGAATTTTAACACCAATTTGTATTATTACGACAATATTGTTATCACGGTTAGTTTTACTTTTAAGTTTTATATTTTATCTTTAACAAACATTACAGTCCATTATGACTTCTAAGAATAAGAAACGATGGGTTGGGTTCCGAAAACTTGGAAAGAGTTCACTGCTCATGAATCATCAATTTTTTGCTACTAACCTTTACAAAAAAACCGGTCAAGTGCGAGTAGGACTCGCGTGGAGAGGGTTCCGTACGTTGGGCCCATAGGTCACAATAAACTATTGTTTTTATCAAATGATAAATAATTGTTTTTATCAAATGTAAGTAAATAAGTTGCAGTTGTTGACGTCGATTTTTAAAGTAATTAATTCTTCTTATTCTTAAGCTAATTTACTTTGCTTTGAAACGTGTTCATGGTAAAAGGTTATTAGATAATTAAATACTTCTGGAACCTGGTAAGTACTCGCATGAAAATACTATATATGGCTGAAAATAATCACATGGCACAGGCAGGTAACAATAAAAAAACGTTAACAAAACAACCCTTTTTTGAAATCCATGTACTTCTCATAGGTTTTCCTGTAATCTATAGGTAAAGAGCTACATTCCGCATTAATTTCAAAATTTTTAGCCTAGTAGTTTCGGAGATAAGGGGGGGAATGGTCAATTTTCGCCTATTTTCTTCAATAACTTAAAAACTATTTATTTCAAGATTATAAATGATACATATTTGCAATCCTTACAGCAAGATCTTTCATTTGATATGTCACACGATATGGTTAGCGAATCTTTTTTTTTTAATGTTGTTATTTACCCTCCAAAAGTGACCCCCAAATTCATAATTTATTTATTTACGTTACACATGCACCTTTGGGTCTTTAACTTACATATGTGTACCAAATTTCATCTCAATTGGTCCAGTGGTTTCAGAGTAATCGGCTGTGACAGACGGACGGACAGACAGACACGCGAGTGATCCTATAAGGGTTCCGTTTTTTCCTTTTGAGGTACGGAACCCTAAAAAAGCTTTTGTTAACTTGAGACATTCAATATGTCAGATAAAGCATACCTACAAATGAAATATTTCGAGAACGAATTTCATTTTAGACGTTTTGTAGTATGGTCAGACCAATGCTAATGTAAGTTTATCAAAAGTTCACTTAAATTTACTTTGTTCGTTGCGCGAATGTAACTGTTTCTGAAATGATAGCCTAGTTGATTTTGAAGCTGATCATTTCAAAACTCGTATCGGTTCTCGCGTGATGTTAAAAGAGACTCTGCAGTGACATTGCCCTGCTGTCCCGATATTGTTCTAGTCTGTAGTTGGTAATGCTGTTGTTGCACATGTAACCCGATGTTTAACGAATTCGTCCTCTGACGATTATTCTGCGCAGATATACATTTCCAGAATGACAATTGCATTCACGTTTGTTACATTTCGTATATTGTATGTATTTATACTGGCATGGCTATTTTTAAGGCTTTGCTTGTGGATGTGTCGTATCGATATAATACCGTGGTTGGTAACCTTTGTGGTTTGTTGTAAGTTACATAAAAAAATCATAATCATTATTGTCAGCTATTACAGTGTCCTATTTTACAGAATGATTTCTCTAAACTAAATGTAAATATAGGTAATATAATACTTATTAAAAAAATCAAATAAATTTTATTATATATTTTTTTCTATTCTTGTATAATTGGCTACTTGACAGTTTTTGAAAAAGTATTATAAAATGTGCGCCCGTTCATTTTATATCCCAAGCAATTCGATTTATCTGGAAAAAATGTAAATAACCAGAGAAAAATAAAATTTTGTGTAACACATTTAAAAAGTGCGCGAAAACGCCTAGTCGCGTCACTGCTGCAATTATGACGTCAACGTCCTAAACAATGAACCGATACGCATAGGAACGACTTAATTAAGATAAACGGAAAATGTTTCAATAAATTCTTTATACTATTAGAGACACAATAATTCAATTTAATCGGTAAAATAATCATTGTTTCGCCACATTAAAATAAATAATTTTCGCCGACAGCTGTCATTTCCGAATTGCAATGGTGGTTTCCGTTTCGGTTCTTTTGTTCCACAGATAAAAAAACTAAAATTTATTTTGCAAAAATAAAATACTAACTATGCTTTTAATTAAAAAGTAAAAATGTAAAATGATTACTTAACTAATAAGCTAACGTATCTAACACTTTTCATATTTTATTGTTAACACTGTCAAGTAGCCAATTGCTATGATACAATTCGTTGTACAATAAAAACTCTAAAACTCAATATATAAGTTCCAGACTTAACTTATAACTTTGTTAATAAGCAGAACTAGTTGTAGTGATTCTTTCACAAAGACATAACAAATTTGAAGAATATTAAACCAGAGCAACACCTGTTTTGAAAACTCTAGTTGATCTTAGCACTACACAAAATACTGTCGCGTTAATAAAGTTTTTATCTTCGCAACCGGTCCGAGAGTTGTTTGCGATTTGTCGGCTCGCGTCAGCTATTGACCTACTGACATACAAACAGTTGCCGAAGGAAAACAACACAGATTGCGTGTCACCAACATGAGACTCTACTACCAGATTAAGCTTACTTTCCTCAACTAATAAATGACCCATAAACTGCATTCCAAACGTAATGGAATAAAAAAGCCTATCAGGAATATTAGAGTAGCGGTTTTGTATCATGTTTTATAAGCTCTATCAGGATAGCAGGGTCAATTTGGCAGAATTGAAAAAAAAAAATTCCTGAATTTGTAGCTAATTAGTTGCTAATTAGTTACCAAAACTACGATTTTGTTGCTCAAGCCGATCAGGAGATATCGCAAACCATGCTACCTTGATATCAGGATAGCAGGGTAACTCATTAAATTGCATGTTTTTAATATGACTATGGCGCATGATTTTGTTGCTAATTTGTTGCTATAAGTTGAACTTGCCAAAAATTTGAAAATATTTTTTTTCTTTTTTAATTGAAAATTTTTCAGACCATGCTATCTTGAACACGGTTTTACTTCGAAATAAAAGAGCTTTGAATTTGTTGCTCATTGAAACAGTACTCAAACACATCCAAAGAAACAGCAACAAAATAATCGGTACCGATCGGCCGATTTTTACAATTTTTATATTTTTCCTGTTTCTGCTGTCTTGAAATCGATTTTTTCTTGAATAGAAATTGTTTTAAATTTGTTGCTGACTAAAATAGTGCTGAATTACTCGTAATAAACCAGCAACAAAATAAGCGGTACCGATCGGCCGATTTTTACTATTTTTATATATTTTTGCATGGGCATGAACATACCCTCGTACCAAAACCGTTGCGCTGCTCCCAAATCGTTTTGGGAGCAGTGCAACGGTTTTGGGACTGGGGTTTTTTCTTGAATAAAAATCGTCTAAAATCCGTTCTTAGAAATAGAGTTCTAAAGAATATTCCCACCAAATTTCAAGTCAATCGGCCTTATAGTTCCAGAGATATCGTCATGAACCAGTAAACAAATAGGGTCTTTCTAAATTAGTTACATTCCTTTTCTATACGTCATACTGAATACGTACAAAAAAAATGAGCCAAAAATTCAGGCTAGTTTTGGAGATAATCAAGGAAACAACAATACTTCTTGTCAACATAATACAACGCCCTATGTCAGCTGATTCTACTACTACATCGTCAACAAAACGCACACTAATAAACAATACGTTTACGACGCATAGGTACTATGATATGAAACGGGGCAGCTAGGTAAAAATATTATCAAATCAATTTAACAGAGCTACCACTAGGTATTTAGAATTGTCTTAAAAATAAATTAGTTTGGGCTCTTGACAAAATGTAAAACACTTTAGTGCACTAAAGTGTACTATTTGAAGTGTTAAGAAGAAACATTTTCATTTCACTTTTTGTAAAAAAATTCTTTTTTTTTACAACTTTTCTTATAGTTTAGAATATGAGTTATCTTCCTTAGCAAAAAAATAATAATATTGGCAGTAATTTATTTTATGCTACTTTCGAGAAAATCGCCATTTTTCTAGTTTCATGCGTAATATTAGTGCATTGATTGCGCTTTCGCTAGCGGGCGCAAATTTAAAGTCTGACATTGAATCAATTAAAAGTCAAAGTCAATTCATTTACACATGTAGGTTAAAAGTAACATTTATGCATCGTCAAAATGAACATAAACCAAAATCGAAGCTAAAGCCGGTTCGGAACCTAATTCTACCGAGAAGAATATCGGTCATTGCTATCTGTTCCATATTAAACAAACATAATAAATATTAAGGGCATGAATTAAAACGAATCTTATTGACGACCTCGGTGGCGCAATGGCTAAGGTAGGCGCCCAAAGCGCGTAAGGTCCCGGGTTCGATTCCCGGTCAGGTCAATTTGGAAAACGAACTTTTCTCAAATGACTTGGGTCTGGGTGTGCTGGGATGACGCCCCCAGTTAGTATCCGTCGTCTGGTACTCATAGTACAAGGGAAAACCTTAGTTTGAGACCAGGTGATTGGTGTGATTGTCCGGCGCATTTATTTATTATTATTAAAGTTATTGATAACATGAAAAAGTATTTTGGAGTTGGCATCCCTGATGTCAGCGGTCGATTACAAAAGAGCGACAAAGGAGCCGGCATCGCGTCGAGTGAACGATTCGTGGCTTTTCGGCACGCCGCACGGGCCTAGCCGCTGAGGGAAAGACACGGAACGAATACGGTGACCAAGTTTATCACCGGTAGGACGTATTTGTAGAAAGTATTGTGTAATAAATTAATTCCTTGTTCCAATATTTTATGATTTATAATGATTGTGTCAAATATGACTATCCGTTTTCTCCAACCTACTACGAGTCGTTAATACCGTTCTAATTATGGACTTTCCATATCAGCTGTCGACAGCCGTCGGTCGGTCGTTTTTAGCTTACGCCTCGTATAATTTATTACTATCCGTAACAAGAGCGATTCAGTTTTCAAATATTGGAACCGAACAATAATTTGTTTCATGAATTCGAAACAATTTTTTAGTATCAAATTCAATTACATCATTTGTATTTTAAAAAAATCCGTAGTTACATTACTTAATACTAAAAAGTGGATGTTCGTTTTGTAACGATTATTTAGTAAGGACCAACAATTGTGAAGTTGGATTGTGTTTTGTATGTTTGTCACAAATAAATTAAATGACGTGTTAGTCTGATTTTGTATAATGCTTTCACCAATAATGCTATCCTGATATCAAGGTAGCATGGTTTGCGATATCTCCTGATCGGCATGAGCAACAAAATCGTAGTTTTGGTAACTAATTAGCAACTAATTAGCTACAAATTTAGGTACTATTTTTATTTAAGAAAAAATCGATTTCAAGACAGCAAAAACAGGAAAAATATATAAAAATAGTAAAAATCGGCCGATCGGTACCGCTTATTTTGTTGCTGGTTTATTACGAGTAATTCAGCACTATTTTAGTAAGCAACAAATTTAAAACAATTTCTATTAAAAAAAAAACGATTTCAAGACAGCAGAAACAGGAAAAATATATAAAAATTGTAAAAATCGGCCGATCGGTACCGATTATTTTGTTGCTGTTTCTTTGGATGTGTTTGAGTACTGTTTCAATGAGCAACAAATTCAAAGCTCTTTTATTTCGAAGTAAAACCGTGTTCAAGATAGCATGGTCTGAAAAATTTTCAATTAAAAAAGAAAAAAAAATATTTTAAAATTTTTGGCAAGTTCAACTTATAGCAACAAATTAGCAACAAAATCATGCGCCATAGTCATATTTAAAACATGCAATTTAATGAGTTACCCTGCTATCCTGATATCAAGGTAGCATGGTTTGCGATATCTCCTGATCGGCTTGAGCAACAAAATCGTAGTTTTGGTAACTAATTAGCAACTAATTAGCTACAAATTCAGGAATATTTTTTTTTCAATTCTGCCAAATTGACCCTGCTATCCTGATAGAGCTTGTTTTATAAGTATTTACGTTAAGCAATTGTTAAGTAATTATATAGTTGTTTTGCGCTATTTTTAGTGTGCAGTTTATAAAAATACATGCCATACCTATTTTTATGTACATGTATATTTAAAAAGCTTGTAAAAAAATTGTTTTAATTTTTATTAAGATCTGAATATACACATATTTCATTGAAATGGATATCACTCAATACTTCTTTGAACACTACGTAGGCTAAGGACTAGTAAGTTTCGGGAAGTCGTATGCTATTCTAAAAAATACTTCCAATACATAGAAAAGCTTATTTACACTGTGAATGATGAATCGCCTGTAATCAGAAGTGTCCATATTTCAGATTTATCACTGATAACATTGAGTTGTTTTGAAAGGGAACACTTTATTTATTCTAGTTCTACAAAGCTACTCTGTTGAGCTGGATTGGCTTATGCCTCGAAGTTGGGGAAGCCTAGTTGGATCACAATATTAAGAACTTGTAAACAAATTTGACATCATTATTTGAAGAAATTGAGATTAGCATGATATTTGCATTCCGTATCTGGATCAAGACAAGAATAGATATTGATTAGGAGTCAGTTCGCTTTGCTTACCAAAGGGCGATACCAGTTTAAATTGTAAAGCAAACTTTGGAGATATTCCAAATGAACGAGCTCTAGTTGCTAGTCTCAAAATAGATTATTACAGTCTATTTACGAGAATACAAAATGTTGAGTCTTTTACAAAAGTATCTTTTCGCGACATTGCTTGTTTTTTTTTTATATTGCACATCAAGATTGGCCTCATCCCACCTGATGTTAAGTGGTGATGACGGGCGACAAGTACAGCATAATAAATCTGTTACTGGACTTGTCGCCCTTACCTTGAAGGCTTGACCCCATGCACTAATGTAGCACCCACCAGGAGCTCTGGAAACCTTACTCACACGCAGGAACAGAACAACACAGAAGTAATTGTTATTTGGCTGCGGTCTTCTGTAAGGTGGAGGTATTTCACCAGTCGGGCTGCTCCAGTTCGAGCGATAAATCGCTATGCTCTACCTCTCCGAATATATGAATATTCGCTACGATATCCCATTGCTTCTCTTGAATATTAAGGGGGATACGTTTTTATTCCAATTGTGTGTTAAACAAAGCCTATAATGTTTATCCTTACTAATATTATAAATGCGAAAATAACTTAGCCTGTCTTGTGCTTCCGCACCAAAACTACTGAACCGAGTTTCAACGAAATTAGGTACACAGCTATTCTTAAATCTGAGAAAGGACATGGACTGATTTTTAATGCGAGGTTTATTTAATTTTTTTTAACTAGCCTACATAATAATTCCGTAGTTATTCCAAACGGATGAAGTTACGGGCACGTTTTCAAAATTTTTTTTGTTATATATAACGTGTATGACTAATAAATACTCGATTAATTCTATATTTTGCATAAAATTCCATAACTTAGTGAAAGGATATAGTAGATCAAATACGGGAAATTACCAGTATGATGTTAGTCGGTCGTCGGCCATAAACAATGCGGATCTAATTATAGAGGGCGCTAGCGGACGATAGAAAATAGAACGCGAAATGTGGGCCACAGCCGCGCCCGCGCAGCCACTCATGTCGCTGGAATGAACGAACAGACATACAGACTGGTATGTTTATTAGGATGAACGTGTGACGACGATTATAAACATATGGTGTGCCAATTATATGGGACAATAAAAATATGCTAAATGTCTATGCGAGAAGATTTTAACTTTTCCGCGCCTTTAGAACCGATTTGCAAATGCTGTAATGCTTTATTTTAACACGCTTTTATTAGCTCGGGTTGTATGTAACGGAATCTTTGAATCTTAATTTGACCCACTTCCCGGTCTTTGATTAAGATGAAATTTTGCACACGCTCTGAGTTCTGATGACAATACATGACTAGCTAAGAAACGTCATTACAAATCCAATATGGCGGCCTCCCCAAGATGGCGAACTGACTGTTTGAAATGCACTTCCATGATATGGGTATCAAAAGAAAGGGTTTGCTGTCAGGAATACGAAAAAAATAGTCACGTGATTCAAATCCAATATGGCGGGCGTCCAAGATAACGGACAGGCTATTTGAAATGCACCCCTATGATATGGGTATTAAATGAAAGGGTTTGCTGAATGGGATACGAAAAAGAATTATATAATTATTGATACATGAGAAAACTAAAAAGTAGAAAATAAAAATAATAGTTTAAAAAACTAAAAAACACGCTTTTAGCTCGCACTAAAAATTACAAAATAATTCAGACATTTAAGAAAGAAAGCGTGGAGCGTTTTTTAGTTTTTTAAACTATTATTTTTATTTATTAAGAAATATGCTTGCGCTGTTCTGGTTTTTGCTAATATTATCATGAAACATTATTATCTATGGGTGTATGTTATACTAGATAGATATATAGGTAATTTAAATTCAAATTGTATTTTGTCATGCGTGGCCAACCCCATCACTTACTAAGTTGTTTCGCAAATATATATCTAAATAACTTTTTTCTTTTACAATAACCTAATGATCATAAATAATTATAAATGAAAATAATTATAAAAATGAGAGTAACTTGTTACCTATTTAGGTACCTATTGGGGGTATGTTTAATAAATCAATTAGTATGCTTGCCCAACGGGTGCAATTTGCGCTCAGCCCTAGGCATGGGAGAGGGTGAGGCGACATAATTTCGTTCCCCTTTTGCCCCACGCGACGCGAAGGGCCAAACCAGCACATTATTGCTGCAGTAGATACAATAGGGTTCTCACCTTAAAAACCATTGGCATACACCAACAATATTAGCAAACAGTAGTGATGATTCTGTTGGCGCAAAATAAACTAAATTGTTTGTTGTTATATTGCATTTAATATTCTTACAGACTAAATTGACAGGATAAAACTTAAGTTTTGTCAGAATAAATATGTTAAACTATGTTATCTCAGCTCTGTAATGTATTGAAAACGCATTATGACAGTACAAACATTTTGTTTAGTTTACTCTTACAGATTTTGCACAAACAGTCATCAAGACGCGAGAAGTACACACGACTTTAATGTAATGCTTTCGGTTTTAGGAAACCAGAATTGGATCTTACATTATCAATAGTGATAATGTAAATAGGTTCAGGTTTTGTGATTCAGTCGGTAATTATCATACCTAATAAATTTTAAATTCGATTTTTTTTCAACCGAAGTTTTAAAACCCTGTTCTGATAATTGCTTATCCATTTTAGTTTACTACGCTGTTGGCATTAGTTATAAATTGGCATCGCCTTGGCTTCATATTGCAAAATGCAATTCAGTGTGTATTCAAGTCAATGTCCTTACTTGTTAAATACATAGGTTGTTCGTTAACGTATTCTATCATTTTGACATTTTGGCGTTCATTTACGTCATGACGTTCTCTCTGAAGCGCATTGATGCAGGTTTTCCCGCAACGTCTTTGTTTTTTTTTCCATCGAATGAATCCGCCAACCCTAACCGTGCGTGTTTGCGAAGTATTGAGCCGAGGGAAAGATTAATTGACTTTGGAATTGGTTCCGAAAAATCTCACCATGGGCACGTTATTGAGCATGCGCGTCATTCACTTGTTACACGTCTCTTAAATGAATCCGATACGTCATATTTATTTAAATATTAAATGAACGCTAAATTAAAACAATTATGCCACTTGTTCAGGTGTTAAAAAAAACAAAAAGGTAAACGGGTGTGTAGTATATTTTTGAAATATTACTTATTCCTGGCTTTTGTAATATTAGAATGAGGTGACTTATTTTTCATAGAAAAGTTTTTCTATGCTAAACTATACAAAACAGGTTGATCTTATCACAGTAAGAATTAGCTACATATAACGTAACTGAAGTCATTATCAACTAATTAACATCACAGACCAGGTACCTTTATAGGCAATTGTACTTATTCCGCTTCTGATATCAAGTTGCACATATTTACGATGACCAATGAATATTCAAGTAGGAAATTGTAGGTATGTAGTTGTACGAGTTTTACAAGAACACAGTTACGTGCCACATCGACAGGCTTAGTTGACTGATAAAGTAACCATAAGCATACTTTGCATGAAACGTGTTAAATAATAAAACATCCCATATTGTTAAATTTTTGCTTCTTACCCATCAACATTTCTTAGTGGGTTACCTTAAGGCTCATGAACATTTCGAAGTTAACTTTGAAATGTTCATGAGATGTAGATAAAATACTTGCCAAGCTGTCATTCACTGACAGAAGTGATGTCATACATAATTATTAATAGAGCTTACGAAATAAAAACATGTAGGCAAGTACGCAGAGTCACATTACAATGGTGACGGAGACAAAAAAGTAGGTACCTACGAGCATTACGATTCACCTTGTTTCGCGTGAGTTGCGAGGCCATTGACCCTCCCCAGCTGTGCACGGCAGTGTGCGTGAATAGTTTGCACACACGTGACCGCATCTGAGAGTGTGTGCCAAGAAAAAATTGACCTCCTGTACCATGTCAATACTTCAGTTGAATTAACTAAGAAAAGTGCAAAATTAAAACAATCATACCTACCTACGTCGTAGCAATTTGTTATGTAATCCATTACGTTGTAATTGCAAAGCGTGTAACTTCCGCAACTTTAGAAGATTTAATAATCATTTAATCTTATAAGGTCCATTTAACTTTCATAATAAATGTCTTAATATTGAAGGAGGATTAATCATGATAACGTCAATAAAAAATGTTTCGGAGTTTTTTTCTAGTTAGCCACATACTACAGATACCTTAGAGATAAGATAAACCATCTTATCATATTATCCAACTAGCAGCTCAATATTTTAGTTCTAGTTCCCACCTTCACCAAATCTGTTTGTGAGTCATCAAATCAAAAAGCCAGGTAACTCAAGTTACTAGTAGGTAACCGATTTCATTTACAATTACAATCTGTTTTATTTACGTTCAATCAATGCCTGCAGCGTTTATGTAATTCAAAACAAAACGGTGTGCGTCAACAGCACAAACGCCTATTTTGTATTTATTTTTATTCATCAACCGCGCTTTCCAAGTCAATTCGCATGATGTACTGAATCGTTTGTCAACGGATGTCGAATCTGGGTCAATGTCCAAGCCGGGTACATCTCTCGCAAAGGAACTACTTGGGATATATTTGCAAAGAATTGATAATAGTTTTGGATTATTATAGTTTGTACAAATATGATGTCAATGAATATACTAGGTAATAGGTAACAAACCACACGTAATGAATAATTCAATTGTTTCGTACAATGTCTTATATTTCCGTCCGATTACCTAATCCAATTCATTCATTCCATATCTATTAATAAAAAAAGGCTAATCTTATTTGGTTTCTTATCTGTTAAGGTATTGGTGTTCCGTTTTCTTATAATGATGCTTAATTAATAACACTGATAAACAGAGGTTTAATTGACTTTAAAAATATGTATGGAATATGATATGACCCTGACAATTCTCTTACAATGTTTACTTCTTTTTCCAGGTATCTCACATAATAAAAACGGAGTCATGACCGCGAATAGAGGTTGTCATTCGCATCAAGCTGGGTAGCCGATGTCCGAAGTAAGTCTAAATAGCATAATTACTAAAAATGTGTCATACCAATCATACCGACTCCACAATCTAGACTTATGAGCAAATAATATGAACATACTCGTACTTGGCTTCATTAATTAGATGAATAGCACATTTACTGGTTACCTAACAAACGCGAAAGCCCGTAAAACTTCGTAAAACGTTCTCGTATAACTAAGTAACTTCAGAGCGCGAACTAGTCTCGTAACGGCATCCACACAAGTGCACCACGGGTAATTGCATATTGCAACGCATGGATGCGCACTGGCAGCTATTTCATACATACTTAGTACACCCTCAAGCAGGGTTTGCAACATACTTATTTTAATTGGGATTTTAGGGGTACGAAATGTGAATGGTATTTTTAATTTATTTATAACAGTAATTTAATTTTTTTAACGCCTTTCTAATAAAAATTGGAAGGATGTCGGTTCATACCGACCAATGAGAACGCAAAGAAAATGAGAAGAACCATAAACTTGAAACACTTAAAAAGTCAAACTGCTTTTCTTAACATATACCATTGACCTACAATTGAAAGCTTGATCCCCACAAAAATTCGTTTCACAATATGGATGAATGTTTTTGTTGAACCCAATGAAAGAGATGTAGAGACAGAATAGTAAAGGACAACAATACATAAAAAATACAGGTAGAAAGAACTCTAATGGCTATGTCAAGGACGTTTACGTTACGTTTTATTAGGTTTACGTTCAAAAACGTTAAGTTTGTTTATTTGAAATATTACAATAAAGTTTCATTAATGCTATTCGAACTAAACTAACATTTTTATTGTTGTAACTAAATTGTTTTTGTATTTTATATTTACAATAAAACGTAAATAATGTAGTTTTATTCTATTTATGAATAAACTTAATAATCACTTATTATAGAACTTTATTTACTTTACTAGAAATTAAGAATTAAATGATATTGAGTAATCATAACTCATGAAATACAAGATGGTTTTACAATGTAATTTACAAGTAGGTACATTGCAACAAAGTAACTGATTTAAATCGATTTGGTTATTATACACGATCATTATTATTGTAGAAAATTTTATTATCACCGTATTTTGTTTCATCAACGCACGTTAGCTGATTTTTATTTGGTATAATTCAAAAGAAAAAAGGAATAATTTTTAGCTGTTTCATTTTATTAGCCAAGTATATTTTACGGACATGTTTACGTAAAATAGATTAATAAGTAGTTCACTAGTGAATTTATGGCAGAATATATGAAGTCCTCTTATACTACAGTACATTTAGTCGAATTTTATTCTGTGGCACGAATGTTCAAATAAAAAATGTTTGAAAATAATTGCAGCAATATAGTAAACAAATCTAGCACATCTTTCGTTTAACGTTTTGGTTTCAAAAAAATATAATGTATATTACTTAAGATTTCATGTTTTAATATGATTGGAGAGCAGATAAAAGAAAGTTGTAAGCCTGGTTAAAAATAAATTTAGTTAATTTATACGAATAATCGGATCGTTCGTTACTCTGCGATGAGGCTATAAATAGTATCAAGCGAATTTCGCGCGAGGCTTCATTATTTACGTTGGCAGGGGCCCAGCTAAGCATCATATTGTATGCGAGATGCGCGCTATCTGCTATCCAGCGCGTGTAAACATCTTATATTGTTGATGTATCTTATGACCAGATAACTACACACTTAAGTTTAGTGTTTCTATTTGTTTGTTTTTTACTTGTGATAGTTATCATTTTATTTTCTCCCGAAAATGATCACTATTACTAGGTGATACGTATCCTCATATCCGTATCGGAAAGCAAACGTATGTGCACTGGGCACCTATAATAATGGCAGTTCTAAAACATCGATTTCGTTTCGACAAGTTTATTATTGACACTTAACTTAGAAAAGTCTTGATCTTTAAATGTGAACCTCATGGTACGTTTACACGCTTGCCAAGCCTCAGCAAGCTGCAAACAGCCCCAAGCCTCCACAAATATCGTTTGGCGTTTGAAAGGAGTTTACATGCTTGGGAACGCGTCAGTCTGCAAGATAGATCCAAGCATGGCGGACACCGAACTTCTTTTTTTACAGATTCCCACCACAGCAGAAGGATGGCTTAATATTTAATAAGGATTTAGGACCAAATTTCCACATTGCATAGGGTCATTGGCTGGCAAGCATGTAGTCGTTGAAAGCCCAACTCATAGTGGGACAGAGTATTTCAATTATAAGAAAACTTTTAGCATTGTCCATTTGACGTTAGTAGATAGCAAATACAGATTTTTATTCTATTATATAATATTTGCAGACATCGGGACTCAAGGAAGAATAAGTTAAAGTTTTTCAAATCGATATACTCCTCAGGGTTCGTTAGACGTAGGTATATGATGCAGGATTCCATCTGGTAATGCTCGAGGAAAGAAAGGCACTCGTCATTTGACCAGCTACTCATTTTTAATTTTGTCCGTACAAGCGTGCACTCGCCGCGAGATCACAATGCCCACTGAACGCGGACCAACGTGTAAATGCGTTGCAGGTGCTTGCCGCTTCCGACACTCGACTGGATCGAAAGCAAGCGCCCACCAGCTCACGCAAGCCAAGCCAAACGCCCTCTTTACGCGCTTGTGATTGTCGGGGCGTCTAAACGTACCATCATACATTTCAAACTATTCGATACGATTTCGAAGTTCTAAAACTGCCACTGGGCTAAAGCCACCTGATTGTACTATCTTAAATTGTATAGACCTAGCCCTCATGCCAGTACAAATTATACCACGATCTTACCTACCAATATTTGCAGCATAAAAGTAGGTAATGTACGAATTGTCTTCAAAAGTAAATAGATAGATATAAATGGTCTACGCTTTTACTTTTGGAGAACATTAAATTTGTATCCGTGATTGTACTGTAAATATTATTAAATACCTGCTGTTCATTCAAAACAAATCCACACATGACATGGTGGGTATCATTTTATCAATAGTTTCTTAATGTGCTGATATTCCAGCTGCAGCATCGGCTTAGCAGATAAAAATGTCTTTAAACATTACTAACAACCATGTTTTTAAAATTGAAAACGCATTAAATCGGTTAATTTTTTTAGTCTTGCGCAGTCAACCTAAGTATTTTTAACCTCATGGAAATCTATTATGTACTTGTTTTGTTAATTTTAAGAGCATATAGCGGAATAAAATATGAATGATGTACCTGTCAAATACACCATCAAATTATCACAATAATTCACATACATAAAAGTGCTATACTTGAAAAATACACATAGCTTCGTATTTTATGCGCAACACGATGCTCAACCCTACCTCAGAATCGCGTTCCACGAAATAGAGCTATCAATTACACGTCTGAAAATAGCTCTAAATTGAATGGTGATGGGTGGTGCAGGGCTTAATCGATAACAGGAGATCGCCCGTTGCTCTGGAGACAGCATCCCGGGCCCGCCCACTAGTTGCACCCGGCCTCGCACGTACAGCGATGTCAGTATAAATGTACCAAGCTTGCTAGGTGCGTGTCGATACCAAATCATAGCCTTTTTAGCCTTAATATCATAAACTTATTTACGAATCATGCACTTTCAATCTGATTCGTATTAATGTTACTAAAATTCATTAAATCGGTAGCTTATTCAAACCGCAGAGAAGTAACCATCACATTAATCAATCGAAGGTCAGCAAACTTTTTGGTAATGTTTGTACGGAATGTCACGCGGAAGTTTCTTTGTAATGTGTGTGCGTCAGTGTGAGTGCTGGGGCGAAGTACGCTCAAGGGCATCCGCCGGGTAACGACCCCACCACGCACCTTCGACAAGTCCGTGCTTTATACGAGTATGATTCCGCGTTATTACTTACAATTTAAACAACTGACACTTTATTTTATGGAAATATTTTATTTATTTTAAATGACACATACATTATTTATTCTGTTTACTTAAATAAAAAAACATGTTTGTTTCAGGCGGCCACCGCAGACGGCTATCGTAGTATGGATGTCACTTTCAACAATGTACTGGAAGGGACGCGTCAGTACTTCTTGGGAGTGCCAAAACAGGCTCAGGCAGAGAGCTCTGGACAGCCGGTCTGGCCTGCGGGTGCCCCCCCACCTGAAGAGGGAACGCCAGCGCAATCAGGTGCCCCTGCGCATTCGTCGCGTCCACCCTCTGCTGCCGCAGCACCGCCATCAGCTCCCCCAACCGTAATGGCGGTTGCCGTTCCACCTCGGCCACCTTCAGAACCTCTCGAACCCGAACCCCATATCATACACAAAGCTACTGTAATGCGAGAAGCTGCTGAGAAACGTCGTGAAATGCCTGAGGTTGAAGATGAAGAAGAACCAATAGGAACGCTTTCACCGCCTTCGCATATTATACGAAAACCTCAGCGGGCTTTGCCATCGCCGGCACCGGCCCCTGCTGCTCCAAGTCCGTCACCGGCTCGGCCGCCATCAGCAGCAACTTTACAACCCCCACCACTCAATCCTCCTGAATCTCAGTTGGAGCCTCCGACACAATACCGTCCACCTGTGCATCGAGTACCAACACCGACAGCTAGGCCTCCGGATCATTTTGCACCAGGGCGGCCTCCCGACCCCTATTCAGCATCGAGGCCACCAGAATCTTACATGCGCTATCATTATGAGGCGAATATTCAAGATGGTGCCAGAAACTTACACGGACACCCGGTTGCTTCTCCTCAACCGTCGCTGCCTGCTCGACACAGTCCTCAGACATATGCGAGAATATCAAGCTCGTTACCGCAGCATTCGGCTTCAAGATTACGTGAAGCCGCCGTGCAAAGTCCACCTGCACAACGTTATGTGATGCCCGCTACTCAGCCACCACCACCACATAATGATCGTGTTCCTCCTATTCACCATCCGTCAACGGCACCAACGCCGCAGCGACTTGATGTCCGTGCGACACAAGTTTACTCACCTTTGCAAAATCGACGGGAACCTTCACCCTATGGTCGTGCAGCATCACATTATGATAGACATGCTGTCGTCCCAACAAGAAAATACGATCCACAACAAGCGTATCCTGGGTACAGACCTTCGCCCGCCACATCACAATCTCTACAGAATCACCGGATTGAGACTCATCATCCTACTTCATATAAACACGCTGCAGTCGATGTGATGAACGCGCATTACACTACAAGACAACCAGAACGCGCACCCACTACTCCACAATTACATACACATGATGCTGCGCGCTTGCCTTCGCGAGTCGAATATCCTACTATGAGCAGAACAGTAGATGCCAGAAGTGGATATCATTATCCAACACCATCGACATCAACAGCGAGGTATCCAACGAATGCCCAGGTACCAGTTGTTCAAAATACAGCGCTACCATCAAGATCTGCTTATCGAGCTGCTACAACTCCTAAAACTAACTATGAATATTCGACACCAAACTCCGTCCAAACTTCGCCCGCGCGCTCGACAGTCAAACCTGGATATGCCAATCAGCAGGCCCGTATGACGGTTTCTGTAACATCACTTGTGAATCAAATGAATCAAACTAAGCAAAAACGAGAATCACCAGTTTCAGCGTCAACTAATACAAGTCAAAGTAGTCAACCTAAAAAACGGGAATCTCCTCTAGACTTATCAGTCAAAACCGTTAAAAATTCAGCAGATTCGTCTACGACACAAGATGACGCTATTGATTCGGCGACTATGGAAAACAAATCGTTACCATTACAATCACGTTTTTCTTCTGGTAGTCGACCAATCGTCCCACCTGGTGTTAGTTATGGCGCATCTCATAAGGTAGATTTTGCACCAAATTTTTCACAGTACAGAGAGAGATCTGTTAACCATGCAAATCCAAATATAGGTTCACAAAGTAGTCATCCGGTTCGATACAATGGCACTTACGAATCTAGACGTGTAGTACCTGAACAGTACCCCGTAGAGCCGCCGCATCACAGTTATCCTGAACGAAATAAATACAGCGTGCCCGTTGCAAGAGCCGAATATGTTCCTAGAATAGACCTTACTAGGCCAATGAGTGATCAACGTCATGAAGGAAGGATTCGTGATGACCGAGCTTACGTTGATGATAGAAAACGATCAGCTGGCCCGATCGTAAGCAACATTCCTGAAAAAATGGTTCGATATGAAACTTGGCCTTCTGATAGCCGAATAGAACATATGAATCAACTAGCACGAGAACAAACCGAACTAATTAGCCGTCCTGTATATAGTTATAGTAGTCATAAACAATTTGAAGCCTATCAGAAAGAGCATAAGAGACCTACTACTTCTAACTATCATGAACAACATTCTCATGCTAATCACAGATATCCTTATGCACCCGAGATGATGCATCGTGAATCAAACGATTTCCATCCTCATTATCACGACAGAAGTTTGCCGGGAAACAATCGCCATCATGTTATCCAAAAGATGCCAAGTCATAGAGACGTACACGCACATCACCATGTAGAGTCTCACAGTGGGATACCAGCAGATAAAAGAGTCCTAAGTATACTTAGAAACAGCTTGGAAACCAAGCAAACTGGATATGTCGAACCAGCTCGGCCACCTAAACCAATACCTGATCTCATCGTTATAGATGACGTAGATGATTCTGTGATAGAAATAACTGACTTAACAAAAGATACTGATAATGATGTCAACGCAAAGAATGCTCCTAAACCTATTCAAAACCAAATTGTTCCAAGTTTAGATAGTCATATTCAAATGCCCAAAGCAGTTGATTCTATTATACGCGATGTGGATTATAATAGTTCTGAAAATGCAGATTCTAAGAGCAAATCTCCTGAAAATGATGTGGCTGCGAGAATAAGAACGAAAGCCGAATTAAAGGTTATGCCACCTTCACAAGATAATAATGTTAGACAAACTTCAGTACCACTTGAAAATGATAGGATTAAATTGCAGCCTAAATCACAAAAACAACATTTATTTAATCAAATCCGGGAAGATAATTTGAGATTAGAATCGGTCATAAAAAGTGAAAAACCAACTGAGTGTATTATTCCAGAAGTAAAATCAGAACCGATGAATATCGATGAAATCGAAAAAGATGCTCACATACCCATTAAAACAGAAAACATTTTACAAGATTTCGAACCTGAAAAAGACGTAAAAACAACAAATGAAGGAGCTGAAGAAGATTTAGATTGGGCAAATGCTTGTGATAATTTTATGGAACAATTAAAAGTTGGATGTCACAAAAAAAAGGCTAAAAAACGTAGGGACACAGATCGCGATAGTGAGCAAAAGACTGATGCGTCTCAGAAAGAAATACTGATAGATCATGTATTGGAGAAATCCAATGAAGAAGTCAATACCAATATTGTTATCAAGCAGGAACCTATAGATGAAGATGAGATTGAGACTCTTGCATCTATCGCACAAAGTTCAGTATCTCTGAATATTAGCCAAAATGAAACCATTAACAATAATCAACAAACTGAAAAGAATGATACAAATGAAGAATCTACTTTGCAAGATAAAAAAATAGAATCTAATGAAAACAATGAGGAATTTGACAAGATCAAAGAGAAAAAACAAGATTCTAAAACGGAAGAAACAAAATCAGATTCAAGTGAAAAATATAAAAAATTAGAGCCAACAATTAAAGAAAGAAATCAAGAATCTGTTACGAAAGACAAGAAATCAGATTCTATTATAAAAGATAACAAGGTAGATTCCATGTTCAAAAATAAAAAACAAGAAGAAAACAAGGTGCAAGGAAAGGAGAAGTCTTCGGATTCTGCTAATCAAGTAAAGAAACAAAGTATTACTAATGCGAAAAATAAAACACAAAATAATATTGTTAAAGAGAAAGCCGAAACTAAGATAGACAAGGTCAAAAATTTCAAGAAAAGTATAAAAGATGGTGAAAAGACCATCAGAAAATCTAAAACTAAAATTAAGGCCGCTAAATCAGAGAGCTCCCTAGATTCAACATCAATGTCAATAAAAAATGAAGTAAGTAATAAAGAACATATTGTAATAAAACAAGAAGCGGAATCTACTGATGATGATGAGCCTTTAATAAAAAGCAAATTGCTTAAAGAAAAAGAACGCAGCGAACAACTTAAGTATCAATTACTAAAACATTTAACTGAAAAATCTGCATATGTCAAATTAGAATGTTGCGATGTAGATATGAACAAAAATACAAGAAAATCGCTTGACTCTTCCATTAAAGATAAAGAAGAAAAACAAAACAAAGGCAAAATCACAAAATCACTTTCTAGGACAAAAGGAAAGTCATCTTCAATCGATAACAAAAAAGTTGAGAACGACAATGATAACTTAAGCTCGGATAGTGATGACGAAGTGAGTGTAGCAAGCAGACTACGCATGCGTAAAACAATAAAAACTGAGGATGGAAAATTAAAAAATCTAATAAAATCATCTCCTTCGAAAAAGCAGGAAAATAATAATAATGCAAGTACATCCACGCTGATTAAAAAACCTGGTTTTGGTGATGGTTCTGATTTCCACCCAGGTTGGGAAGAAGAATTATATCGGTATAAGCGTTCACTTCGTATGCCAACCAGACTTATAGCTATTCCAAGAGGTCGATCTGGAGGACCATTTCCTAGAGGTTCTGGAGCTTTCTTTACAAGGGGGTCTACTTCATTACCAGATCTTGATCCAGCTCCTCTTTCACCAGCTCCATCGTCAGCTCCATCTGCAGCCACAGATGATTTATTTGCGAGGCGCCCGGATAAGCTTACCCTGGATAGTGATCTTGAGTCCAACTCGAGTTCTTCTGCTGTGAATAGATTGCATTATGACTCGGAGGCATCAACGTCTACTGTATTTTCTACCTCTGCAGCTAAAAAGAAAAGCTCCATCGTTGATGTCCTCATACAGAAATGTGGTAAAAAAGAAGATTCAAAAAAGAAATCTAAAGAAAAGGATGAAAGGGATAAAACACCTAAAGTAATTCCCAAAAATCCAAATCCAAATGAATTACTGCCAACACCTAGTTTAGGCCTTGTAAAAAATGGAAATAAGGGAAGTTTAAGTGCGAAAAAAGAAAAATTGATGGAAGATATTTTTTACCTCGGTGCTTTTAGAAAAGAGACTGTAACGGCTTTTAGAAATGCTTTTATAAACAACACTGATGGCCTTATTGGTGCTACTGAAGAATTTGCACCAGTCGTTTTGAAATCTAGAACGCGAACTGAGAGCAGAGTATTGAAACAACGAGCAACTATTAAAGAAGTGTTTGGTGATGAAAGACCAGCGTCAGCCCCACCTACATCTTGTAGGGAAAAGGAACTACAGGAAGAAGTAGACGACGAACCACAAGAAGTAGTAGAAGACGAAAAAGCAGTCGAGATAAAAAAAGAGCCTGAGACCAAACCAAAGTTCAAACCTAAAAAAATTGTCAAAGATAAACTAAAAAGGAGATCTAGTTCAATCAGAGATGGGCTTCGAAGTACTAAATCTCTAAAAAGAAATGATGCAAAGGGTCGGTTACTTCGATTAAAAAAAAGAAATAGTTTAATGAAATCACTAGCTAACAAAAGAATTAAAGATGGATCGTCAAATAAACACAAAAAAGAAAGTAGTCCTAATTTAGAAAGTAAAGATAACACAAAAGAAAGTACTTCACCCGCAAATGCGGATGGTAATACTAAAAGACGGTTAAAACGTCTTTTTGGGAGAAGAAAGTTTAGTTCTGGCTTTGATTACATACGGAAAAAGAAAAAAATAATTCGAAGAGAGGATAATAATCTTTCGAATAATAAGGTTCGCCGCCCAGCAGTAAAACCTAGTCCCGAGTCTATTCAAGATATTCAAAAAGAGATTAAAAGTTGGTTCATCAATAAAAGTATAGGCGAAACACATCTTCACCGTGCTGCTAGACTCGGTTACACGGTAAGACGATCATATCATAAAGTTAAAATGTATTTGTTTATCGTCCGGTTTTACGAAACAATTATAAATCATGTCGTATTATTTGTTACAGGACTGTGTTGCATACTGCCTGGAGAAAATGGAATCAGACCCTTGTGCGAAGGATAACGCAGGATTCACGCCACTTCATGTCGCGGCTGCTAAAGGCCATGTCAGAATTGCTCGTCTCTTACTACAATATGGAGCTAACGTTTCGGCCGCCGCTCAGGGAGGCATCAGGTAAACTTACAACATTCGAATTTTCCTTAAAGTCATAAAAAGGTACCCTTGAAAATACATTTCCTATTTCCCCCAAAACGTGTCACGAATCACGATGCAATGTTTTCAAGATAGCACGTTCCATTAATTTTCACTGTCAGATTTAACAAATCCAGTTTACCTGTTTTCTAACGAAAAATGTACTTCAGATACGAAATGATCAAGATAAATCTAGTAACTCTTATTTCTACTTGGAGAAAAAGAAAATATTTAATCATGTTTTATTTATTTTTATGTCGAACGTTCTTAAACAAAGCCTATTTACTATAGTGTTCAGTACAAAACGTATTTTATGTATTAATTATATAAAATTCCCTATTCTAAGCACACAATCCTTAACAGCCAGATATATTTCAATAGATAAGTGAATTCATTTGGAAATAATATTCACTTTTCAGACCTCTGCACGAAGCTTGTGAAAATGCCCACATAGAAGTGATGCGTCTGTTGTTATCTTACGGAGCAGACCCTTTACTGGGAACCTATGCCGGTCAGACACCGGAAGAATTGGCGGAGGGCCCAGTTGCGCGGTTAATTCATCTACACATATTGGACGTCCAAGGTCACGCTGTGGAACCCTGGAGGTTTCCGCACCCTGCTGAGATCATTGGTAAGACTCTGCTTCATTTATTTTAGCTACTGAGACAAGGTAGATCAGAATTCTTAAGAGTACACTTTGTTCCATATTGGAAACACAAAATTTAAATCATGAATGAAAACATAGGTACATAAGTTTTAACGTCAATGATTAATAAACACTTGCTGGCAATTCAAATCACAAGCGTTTGCCAACAATGTATATTCATTTGTTATCGATACATTTGTTGTTACTCAATCCAATATATTATTACGGCTCTTCATCATACCTTTTCATGCACGTGTCTGGCTTTAGGTTATGTGAAGCTTTGGATAAAATCTTATGGCGCAAGTTATTAAACAGCCAACAAATAAAGGCATTAAAATAATTCAGTAGGTATCGTCTGTATCTACTAGGACACTAATAATCATTTTCCTTGGGCTGTAAAAAGACTTCGTATCTTAAATGTAACAGTGACTTTATTATTACGGGTAATAAAGAGAGAGTCGTAATTTATGTTTCCAGACCGTGAAGAGAATGGCTGCGATCCCCTGGCATCTCCCCCACCAGGCTCACCACCGCCTCCTCCAGATTCAATGATCGAGATTCAAACGACAGATGCCCCACTGCCCCCTTTCTACACGTTGAGGGCGGTGCCTGGTCAGCCAGCTGATGGTTTATGGTGTCTACTACAGGATATTACTAATTTATTACAGGTAATTTTCAATAAATGTACTATATTTTTAACACGTTAACAGTCCCCATACTAGCGTTCTTAAACATTCCATTATAAAACTGTAGTTATATATTTATAGCGACTATTCGATGACCTTTTAAGGACTGATTCATAAAAATAGCAAAATGTAATTCGGTGACCCCGGATATATCCGTGTACACCGGGCGACACACGGGCTTATGAATAAAAACCTAACTAATTAGACAATACCGTCGTGATACTAAAGCCCTTAGAGTAACACATGCAGTACACGACTGTTAAAGTGTTATTAACAAATTCGTTTAAAATTGCAAACAGAGGTGTTTTCGTTCCGGTAGTTATTTATGATATTTTCTGGTAATTTAAATGTTTTTCCTTGTTTTCAGATAAAGTCGAAAGAAAGTCTGCTGAAGCAGATACATTGCGGATCAGGTTCACCTAAAGAGCTGCTGCGTGAAATACGCACTCAAGAATTCCTGGAGGGGGCGCAGTGCCATCAGCTCCTTTGCGCTGGCGAAAAAGTTAACGTACGGGCCTCCAAAGTGGCCTTGATTCGCGTCACCGACAAACTTCGACAGTTGCTCAAGATAGAGACCGTCCTTGTTAGCTGACATTAAACCGATATCATGGGGAAAATCCTCTGCTGGCGTATTTTTTCAGAATTGTCTACACATAATAAGACTTAGAATCAAAGTTTGATGCCGTTTTAAATACTCCTCGAGTTATAAAAAACATAATGGCCTAAGTCAATTTGGATGAGAGGATACAGCGTCTTAAAAACGATTATCAGGCACAGAAGAATTCAGAGACAATTTTAGTGGTTATGATGACAAATGGTGAGAAGACGTATACGGCAAACCGACGATGGCTCAACAACAAGATCTTATAACCTAGTTCGACTGATAATTGTAATCTAAACAAAGGTGTATCTCATTTAAGAACAATGTAATAATAAATAAATATTCGTTTTATGAGACTGTATAATAATATTATGTTAAGGCCGCCATTACATAATCAATTAATCACATTTTACCCGGACATCCAGGTGAATGTTCTGTATCTATTTCTTTAATTGTGTATTGTATGGATTCCTTGACCGAACAACTTGTGTATATATTGTAAATAATTTAAAGTTAAGCATATTTCTGCGTACATTTCGCTTTAAGTGTATAATATATCATGGGTGCTATTTAATGTTGGTGTATGGTAAATTGGGTTAGATAATAATAAGTCGAAGTGCTGAGGAATGTATGTTCAATAGTTTAGTATTTTAATTAGTATGTAAATTAACGAGATATAGTTACCACAATAAAATTTAAGAAGGTAGTATAATCTTTAATTGTGAGTGCAATAGTTTATGGAAAAGTGTTGTGAAGTGTATGGATGCATTATAGAATTTGTATGGCTAGCGGGCGAAAGGTATCAGACACAGGGTTGGACGATGCCTTATGCACATGATTCTTGTACTTATTAGGTCATCAAGTATGAATAAGTGCAATATGTATTGTATGCAAGTAGATGAATAAAAGTGCTCCTCAATAGTTTCATAAAAAAATATTACTTACAAAACCATCACATTAATCAACGAAGATGAATGATCTATCGCATAACTTGAATAGCTTTGAGATTATTTTTAAAAATTCATATTCCAATCTTTTATGCATATTTTATTGTTATGTTTGCTGAATTTGTCCAAAATGTTAAGTTTAATATTGTACAATAGGTAGTTTTGCTTATAAATATGTAAAATATTTTGCTTGAAAATATGTAAAACAAATTATCATTTTATTTATACACAACTACAACTTAATGAAGTTAGAAAAATTTATTAAATCAAATTAAGCATATCGCAAAATTTTATTCAAACTTGTACATAAAATATCATGTAAACAAATTATTTTATAAATTATTTTCAAACTCTTATCTTGTCTGAATGCAAATCTATATTAGATAGACAGGCATTATGTTTACACGTACGTTATGTACCTGTGATTGATATTTTTAATGTTTGTATGGTTCGTAGCAACTTTATACAACTTTTAAATTTAGGTAGTCACGTTCCGCCCGAACTACTGCTTGTGGAAACAAGTTACGAGGAAGTACATGATTAATCTGTGATGAAATATTATAAGATGAATAATCTTGCTTGTGCGGTATAGTGTGAAAATTTTAATTATTAAAGGTATAAATGCAGCATGTATACTTTCTGAATGGATAAATCTTGTAATACCTACTTGTTGTTAGCAGTACCTACAATATAAGTATTATTATAATTATTGACACATTTCTTGTTAATAACAATGGAAAATAAAAAAATGTGAACAATTATCTTGCAAGATTTTGATTTATTTTTATTTTAGCTTCTAGTTAAGTATGTTCTACTAATATTATCATTGAAGAGGTTCTTACATATTGTTATCGTGAGCAGTAAGTATCAGTATAACATTTGATTATTTCAAGCAAATTAAGTACATTTTTGATTGCAGACATCCCTAATAAAATCAAACTCTACTTTGATTGGTCCATGACATAATTGAAACAAGACTGTTTTTCCAAAACTGATACTACTAAATATAGTTTAATCCAAATGTGTGTGTGTTAACATTAGGTATCAATCCCATAAATCGATACTTTTACACAAAAATTACTAAAGAAATTTAACAAAAAATTTGATATTACATGAACTTAATGATCTTTTAATATAGAAATAACGCAAACGAAGTCATGGGCAACTGTTTCTTTTAATAATAATCGAAGAATGTCTTCATAACTAAATTACTAATGATAAATTTAAAATCAAAATTACTACTTACATACCTGTAGGAGGTGGTCTTGAAGGTAAGAATTTTGCTCAATCTTGTTGCTGCGTATGTGCCATCATCGAGCAACAAGAGATTTTGTTGTTCGATATTATTAATAAATCGAAAATATGTATTATAAAATAATTGAACAATACGCACATGAAATAGGTATAACAAATATTGTCAAATTTATCGCATTAGACGACAACAGTTTCGATACTGTTGATTGGCTAATAGCATACCGCACTCGTGTTTTCAGCCAATCAACAGCTGACGCACTGACTGCAATCTTTAGCTTCAATCAGTGCAGCCAACCCTACAGTTTTAACTACTGTAGATCTACAGTTTTTTGGAAATTCTCTCAGTTTTTAGTTTAAGCCTCGAAATCTACAGTTTTTTATGCATATTCATTCATCATGTTACAAAACAATGTGATAAATGAAGAACTGGTCGACCAATTTTGTTTAAACTTCACATAAACCATCTACTAAATGTCCGAACATAGCCTAAACATTTGGTTTGGATAGGTGAGCCCGTTCTTGGGTTATAAAATAACAACAAAAAGTGGGGAACCCATCACTTTACCGCAATTTTGTTCGACGATTTTTATTTCCCATAAAACCACTTGAAACATCAAATTTTACATTACTAAAGTCCGTGTTGCCTAACGATTTTTGTTACTAATATTACATTGCATACTTTATTTATAGACAATTTAAAGCATAACTGATATGAATATGTAATAAATATTGATATAATAAATAAACTGCGTTAATCCCGACTCGCCATTGTCTTCTCGCCGCGGTACTAGTCTGCCCGATACTAGAGTGTTATTCAAAAGCCGGAGGCGCGGAGGGAGAGCAGCCTCCGCCCGCTGTAACAAGGTGTAGGCATCCGCGCGAGCCGTAGGCGAGCTTGGGTGACTGTGCCTTGTTACGCAAAGGCGACGAGGTTGCTATTCCCGCAGCGCCGGAGACGAGGAAATCCTAACGCATGCCTGCCTGCCTGCTTGCTTACTTGCTGCATGCATTAATGCATGCATGCATGCCTTCTTATGCATGTGCTTACATGCATGCATGAACGCATGCGTACCTGCTTCATGCCTGCTTGCTTTTATGCATGCCTGTTTACTTGCATACGCATCTTTCTATATCTCTTATAATTTGGATTTTAAGTATTTACGTTACACATTGAAACATGTTTTTATGACTGGTTTTATCGATAACTTAATAATTCTATGAAACATTTGTTTGACATATCGTTATTCTGCTTAACAAGTAGCCAATTTGGCTACTTGACAGTTTTTGAAAAAGTATTGTAAAATGTGCGCCCGTTCATTTTATAACCCAAGCAATTCGATTTATCTGGATAAAATGTAAATATCCAGAGAAAAATAAGATTTTGTGTAGCATATTTAAAAAGCGCGCGCAAACGCCAAGTCACGTCACTGTTGTAATTATGACGTCAACGTCCTAGACAACGAACCGATACGTATAGGAACGACTTAATTTAGATAAACGGAAAATGTTTCAATAAATTCTTAATACGATTAGAGAGACAATAATTCAATTGAATCGGTAAAATAATCATTGTTTCGCCACATTAAAATAAATAATTTTCGCAGACAGCTGTCATTTCCGAATTGCAATGGTGGTTTCCGTTTTGGTTCTTTTGTTCCACAGATAAAAAAAGTAAAATTGTTTTTGCAAAAATAAAATACTAACTATGCTTTTTATTAGAAAATAAAAATGTAAAATTATTACTTTACTAATAAGCTAACATATCTAACACTTTTCATATTTTATTGTTTACACTGTCAAGTAGCCAATTCGATGTTATGAAACAGCGATTATTAACTTTTCAATAAATCAAGAAAAAAATTTATGAATATTCATGGAATAGTTTTCTGTGAAATGAAATTTATTTATTTACTTAAAAACTTTATTGCACAGAAAAAGTACAAATGGTGGACTTAATGCTAGGAGCATTCTCTACCAGTCAACCGTTGGGTTATGCAGATAGTACGTTTATGGGTGCGGTAACAGTAAAAATGTGAGTATGGATAACATCAAAATGAATAATCATAAATAGCAGAAAATTAAATACGAGAATAGAATATTCATACATAGGTTTATGATAAATAAATATAATAATTAAACAATAATTTGATATCGAATTTTTGTGTTTTGAAGCCACTTCCTACACACTTAAATATTAACAATCTGCTCAACTCACAACAGTCCGGCTTTAGGCCCGCACAAAGCACCACTACTGCACTCATCAAAGTAACTGATGACATTAGAGAGGCACCATTCTCGTGTCGATCGACTTCTCCAATTCTTTTAATACGGTTGATCATGATCTCCTTCTTGCTACCTTATCCTCACTAAATGTATCCCCTCCTGTTTTAAACTGGATGTCCTACTATTTACGCAGTCGCCAACAATCGGTTGCTACAAAGTCTGCCTCTTCTAATTGGGTTTACTTATTAACTGGTGTCCCACAGGGCCCTTTTAATAGGTATCCTTTCCCCGATCCTCTTCTCCGTTTTTATCAATTTAATTTCCAGTATTCTTGATTGCTCGTATCATCTATACGCCGATGATCTGCAATTGTATACTAGTGCAACTGTGGTGGAATTATCCTCGGCCATCGATAGGTTGAATATCAATCTGGATCGTGTTCGTGCCTGGTCACATATAATTTCGGGGTTTCTGTCAATCCCACTAAGTGCCAAGCGATGTTAGTTGGAAGCTCCAGACTTCTGTCTAAGCTTCGTATTTCTGACCTGGGACCGATACGATTTGATGGAACAATTATTCCCTATTGTGAGTCTGTGAAAAATCTTGGTCTTCATATGGACTCGAACCTAAGTTGGTCTATTCATGTTAGTGAGATTAGCCGCAAGGTAGTTGCTTGTCTGAGGAGTCTTTATCGTTTCAAATTTTTTCTTCCTTTCTCCACAAAACTCATGCTTGTGTTACTTGTGATACTCTAATTTTACCCATTATTGACTACGCTGACGCATGTTATCCATCCAGATATCTCAGAAATCCTGGTTACAAAACTTAATCGTCTCCTTAACAACTGTATCAGATTCATCTTTGGGCTTCGTAAGTACGATCACATTTCCAGTTTTCGCAGTCAACTTAAATGGCCTTAACGGAAAAAAAAGGAAGGAATTTGAATGTCCTCATTTGAGGACATTCAAATTGAAATTGAGATGACTACGAGTACAGTGTCCGAACACAGGCATTAAATTAGATGTCTGTGTGTCCGAACTTCCGAAGTTTTAAATCTATGACTTCGAGCGAGTAACAAGGGAAAGTTTGAGAGTACCTACGGCGTGCTGCTATCGGCCAATCAACTGCATCAAAACTTTTGTCATCTCATGCAAAAAAATTGTCGGTTTGCGCCATGGACTTAATATAATACTAAGTCCATGGTTTGCGCATATTAGCAGCGATGACAACGATTTAATTTGATTTACCTCAGACCAATAGGAGACTTCTATGCCCATTGTGATTAATCATAGATTATTTTTACATCTATAAATATAAATAAAATTTAAGTGTCTGTTTGTAATATTAAAATTACTATATGCATATGAATATTTTATTTTGGCATATATACCAAAATACCATTTTTTACTATTTTTGTCTGTCTGTCTGTCTGTTTGTTCCGGCTAATTTCTGAAGTGGTTAAGGTAGCTGATGTAATAAGAAGTAACTTAGGTTAATTTTATTTTAGAAAAATAATTTTATTAAAAAAAAATCGAAATCCTGTAGTCCACGCGAACGAAGTCGCGGGCATAGCTAGTACAAAATAAACAGAGTGATTTCTTATCACATACTTGTAAGTTTGTAGGTACTCTGTGGACCAAACTACAACAAGAATCTGTGAGCAGTCTATAGCATTAAAGCTTAGCTAAAGTAACTTTTTGTTTTTGGACGAACCAATTTAATGTCAAAAACCATTGTCAATAATATCACTTTTGAATAGAGTTGGGGCGGGGCGAGGCTTCCTTTCGATGTTGTTTGTAATGAAACGAAGTTATTTTCAAATTGGAAGGAGTAAATGTGCCATTTGAATAGTGCAGTTGCTGTGAATTAAGCATATTTCATTAAGTTTCAGTGACGTTTTTGCAGAAAAATTTATAATTCATGTCTCTTATTGGGTTCATAAAATGAAACGATACTTGTTACTGCTAACCGTAACGAGCTTCGCTCTGACTCAAGATCAGAGTCAGTATAACCCGAATTATCCGCAGACAACTTTTCAAAACGACAACATCCAAAATACGTCGCAATATCGGCCTAATCTCCAGGTTCCTTACGGAAGTTTCGCCGTTGGAAACGACTATCAGTCACAATCACAAAGCTCATTCTATCAAGCATCAGATGCTTACGGATCACAAAATTACGACAATGAGAATGAATTAGATTCTGATGACATTGGTAACTATGGATTTGATTATGAAGAGAGGCATAGATGCCCTCCAAACTGGATTCGCTACAGGGAGTCGTGTTATCGTTTCACGAAGTCACCCAACCGCCCACGCAATGAAGCACGTAAAATCTGTCAGGCTTATGAAGCAGATCTAGCTGCTATAAGTAGCCCAGAGGAACATGGATTCATCATAACAAGCTTGATGAGGTTGGATCCTCAGAAAGGTTCATGGTATGTATCAGGTCATCAGCAGTCTCCTGGTTATTGGACAAATGATGTAGATGGATCCCAAATCACTGGATTGGAAAATGCATTCTTTGAAGATGATCGTCAAGCTATCTACAATAGTTACAACATATTGCCTCGAGATTACTTGTCTTATAAGTTTTCAAGACCTGATGGCCGCTGGGGTTTGTCTGCTGTTGAAGGTACAGAATATTTTCATTTCATTTGTGAAGGCCAAATACAAAGGCTACAGTATCTACGTGAAGAAGAAAGATCCTTTACATATGGGCTTGATACCTATGATCCTGAAAGAATTCCACGTGGACCATACTTTATAAAAGAGCCAGTGGATACCATCTATGATTCATCCAAACATCACTATGTTCAGCTGACTTGTATTGCTTCTGGATTTCCAGCACCTGTATATAAATGGTACAGAGAAGATTATCAAGTTGATAACCCAGTTTACATTCCAATTGACCCGTTAGTTGATACCAGATTTATAATAAGTGGAGGTACTTTAATGATTTACAATCCAGATGCAGATAAGGATAATGCTAAATACCACTGCACAGCTGCAAACAAGTTTGGTTTGATTAGATCGGAATCTGTGCGACTTTCTTTTGGATTCATTAGAGAGTTCAATCAAAAAAGGCCGGTTGAAACAGGAAATGAATATTGGGGAAAAGTTATGTCCTGTGATCCACCTTCTTATTATCCTGCTGTTAATTTCTTATGGGCTCGTAATTATTTCCCCAACCTTGTAGAAGAAGACAAGCGTGTGTTTGTGTCTTATGACGGAGGCCTTTATTTCTCAGCATTAGAAACAATTGATAGGGGAAATTACAGCTGTAACGTAATGAGTAGAGTATCTGATGTCGGCCGTAATGGTCCTTTCTTCCCTCTTTCTGTCTATCCTCATTCTGATTATCAACAACTAAAATTCCCCAATAATTTTCCTAAAGTTTTTCCGGAGGCTCCAATTGTGGGTCAAGAGGTAAGGCTAGAATGTATATCTTTTGGATATCCTGTACCATCATATAACTGGACTAGAAAAAATGGCAACATACCAAGAAAAGCTTCGTTGAGTAATTTTGATAGAGTCCTCACTATTCCTAATGTGGGAGTTGAAGATGAGGGAGAATATATTTGTGATGTAAGAAATGATAGGGCACGCATTAATAATAGGGTATATCTGAAGGTTCAAGCAGAACCCAATTTCACTATTCCACTGGCTGATAAGCATGTTGACAATAGAGGAGAATTGCACTGGAACTGTGAAGCTTACGGTATCCCCGATGTCAATTATACTTGGTGGAGAAATGGACAGAAATTATCAATGGAAACATTAGAACCTGAAGACAGAGATAGGTACTTAATTCAGGATAATGTGTTTAAAATAAAATTCCTAGATCCACAAAGAGATCCAGGAATGTATCAATGTGAAGCAAAAAATCAATTAAGAGCTAGATTTTCCACTGGACAATTGCGTGTTCTGTCTTTGAAACCCTCTTTTAAAAAACGACCTTTAGAATCTGAAACATATGGATCTGAAGGTGGTAATGTAACTCTTAAATGCAATCCTGAAGCTGCTCCCAAACCATCTTTTACCTGGAAGAAGGATAACATTGTGATTGGAGCAGGTGGCAAAAGATTTATTTCTGAAACTGGAAATCTCATCATTAGACAGCTCTCTAGAGATGATGAAGGAGTATACACATGTGTAGCTAAAAACCAGTATGGAACTGATGAAAGCCGTGGTCGCTTAATAGTACTTCGAACTCCGCGTTTTATTGAGCGCCTACCGCCACGCATAACCACTCAAGTGAATGACATAGTCTTTTTACACTGTAATGCAGAAATTGATCCTATTTTGGACACTGCATATTTATGGAATCATAATGGCATAAGAATCAAAGACGCCTCTGACTTTTATGCAGATAAAAGAATTAAGATAGACGGAGGCGAACTTACAATCTTTAACGTCAGTCTATCCGATGTAGGGGATTACGAGTGCGTAGTCAAATCAGCTATTGGGCGCATATCTTCACACACACAAATAAGAATTGAAGGACCTCCTGGCCCACCGGGTGGTTTACAGGTTCTAGACATTCAGAAGTCGACAGTTAGTCTCGAATGGACAGACAGCAATTCTAATGGGCGTCCTATTACAGGATACACCATTACAGGTCGCACTAATTGGAATTCGACCTGGGTCGTAATAAGTGAGAATGTACCAAATGTGGTAGAAATTGATAGATATAACGGACGTAAACGCGCAACAATTTCCGCAAACCTCAATCCATACTCAGTTTACGAGTTCAGAGTTCAAGCGGTAAATAGTTTAGGCCTGGGAAAGCCTTCGGCTCCGAGTCCACAATTCTCTACTTTGCCTGATAAGCCATATCGAGCCCCTGCTAACATCGGTGGTGGTGGCGGAAAGATTGGTGACCTAACGATTACTTGGACTCCATTGCCTCCTTCTCTTCAAAATGGGCCAGGAGTTTACTATAAAATATTCTGGCGACGTAATGGAACAGAAGTGGAGTTTCAGTCACTTGTTCTCAAACAATACGGGAATGTCGGCATGCATGTCGTACATGTGTCGCTTACAAATTTCTTTACGCCTTATGACGTTAAAGTTCAAGCGTTCAATGATGTCGGCGCGGGTCCTGAAAGTCCGATTGTGACAGTTTATTCCGCTGAAGACATGCCACAAGTAGCACCTCAGCAGGTGTCTGCTCGTTCATTCAATTCTACATCACTGAATGCGACTTGGAATCCGATCGACCAGTCCCGCGAAAGACTACGCGGCAAGTTAATTGGCCACAGACTGAAATACTGGAAGCAGGCGAACAAGGAAGAGGAATGCATTTACTATTTATCGAGAACTACGCGTAACTGGGCGCTTATTGTTGGACTGCAGCCTGATACTTATTACTTCGTCAAGGTGAGCGTCATATTAATTTAGTCCTACCTACTCGTTCAATAAATGACTGTCTTCCGGTTAAAAGGCATATCTCCTGTACATACTATCCTGCCTACTTAAAAAGAACTGACCCAGTTATTTGATTATTTCCAATTTATTTTGTTTGAAAGTTTCCAAATATTTTTTTTGTATCTTTATGGCTTTCTTTGCTGATTTAACAAGAAACTGTATTAAAATGATTTTGCTATTATTCCAAGGTAATGGCTTTCAACTCCGCTGGAGAGGGTCCGGAGAGTGAGCGATTCCTCGAACGTACGTTCCGCAAAGCGCCGCAGAAGCCGCCGGCCTCCGTCAACGTGTGGTCCGTCAACCCCAGCACCGTGCGAGTGGTCTGGCGCTACGTGCAGCCCTCCGACGAGGAGGAACCACTGATTGGTTATAAGGTAAGTCTTCAAACATTATATCATAGATTGAAAACAGGTTTCGAATTTTTTTGCAGCTCTTTTAAATTCCAATAGGATCTAACACCTAAGAAAAGTCATTGTTGTGTGAACAACAGTGAAATCAGTGATGATTGTATTTTCCGTCAGTCGTTTTTCATCACTTGTTATAAAAAAATTAAATATTTGACAACATCACACACTGTTGTTGCCCGAAAGTGCTACTTTGGGGAAATGTAGTTCTGGACCAATGACGGATTTTGTTGGAGAATTATAAGATTCATTTTTTCAATGCAAATAATTTACACGACTACAGTACTTTCTTGAACGTGAAAGAAAAACCAATGTGTAAATAATGATTTTAAAAGACAGTTTTGATCAAAAATACGTATGAAGCTCAGAATCATTAAAGTTTATCTTTTTTTCAGGTGAGAGTGTGGGAAATAGATCAAGACATGAGCACAGCCAACGACACAATAGTTCCCGTCGAGCACAACCTCGAGGCGTACGTGAACAACCTCACCCCCGGCAAGACGTACAATTTGCGTGTACTTGCGTATTCTAATGGTGGGGACGGGCGAATGTCCTCACCAGCTTTCACCTTCCAAATGGGCGACTACCACAGCGACTCGTACGGGTACTACGTGAAGGGCTCGGCGGACAAAAGCCGCGGCGCAACAATCGAAATGTTAATACTCCTGGCAGCTCTGGTGTATTTGCCACTTTCGTGATATTCAAAACGACAAATTACAACATATCCTTATTTTTAAACAATATTTTTACTATATTTTATACAATATCTTATTTTGCAGTTAGTTTACTATTGTCTATGTATATTTTGTAGCGTCACGTAGTTAGGTTGTGATAATATCCGGCCATTTTGTTTCTTGCATTTTATTTTTATACAGATTTGTAAATGTCTTATTAATTAAGCAATAAGCACCGACAAGTTTTTGAAAGGCAGCTTTTTCTTATTTAAGGGATAAGTTAAGTATTAGCTGTTAAAATGTAGCTTTATTGCTGTTCTACTGATAGATTTATTAACTATTTTTATATCGTAATATTATGCAACTATGTCAAATATTGTTGACAATAAAATAGTTAAGTGCATTGACATTCACATTTGAAAATTATTATTGTAATATTTTATGATAAAATATTTCACGTCCAGTTCAGAATCTCTTAGTGTTAAGTGTATTTTACATTTTGCTTTTATGTGTATATTTGGATATACTCGTACCTAAAATCCGAGCCATTTTCATGATCTGTTTAGAATAAGTTTTAATATACATCTTGATGTGGGCATGTTTATGTTAAGAGTACAAAGCGTAAATACTAGCTGTATAGCGCTACACCATTCACAGATATTTGCCTTAAAAATGTTGATATCTTTGTACCTATCTTAGTAATGTTATAAATAAAATGACCCACAAACCTACTTTTTTTAATTTTTAGGGTAGATTTAATAATTAGGATATTTTAATGAAAATGAAAAATGAACCGTTTGAAGCTAGAATCTACGGTGGTTCAGTCTCCCTCTTATATATTGTCGCAGCAGACGAGACTCCACATTTCTGAACAGTTAAAAATGTCACTAACTTTCATACACAAGTTTACTTCTTTAATAAATGAGCAGATCTATCGATCTACACAGATAAAATTTAAGTAAGATATTTGTTAGTTGTATGGTTGGAAGTTACTGTTTTTTTAATGTGAACTTATACTCGAAACTTCTTGCTTTCAAAATGACAATACGGTCATACCACTTATCAACAAGTAAGTTAATGCCCGGTTTCAATATTATACTATTCGTAATGTGTTGAAAATGACTGTCCGTTTTTCTACGAGTCGTTTAATTCTAATTTCAAATTTACTTTCCATATTAGCTGTCATCCGTTAGTCATATTTAGCTTACGTCTCGTATAATTTGTTAATATCCGAAACACGAAGTGATCGTTTTTTAAATATTGGACGGCATTAGCGGGTTGAGTGCTCTACAAAACTTAACTAAACGTAACTTTTCCCACGCTTTTCCATTTTTTTTTATCTTAACCATTTCCTTAAAAAATGATTTCTAATAGTATTTCTAAATTTCGATATGTTTGGATTAACCTCAAAAATAACACTCACACCACACAATCAACATGCGAACAATTATTTTTTCAATAAATGTATTATTTTTTGACGAGGTCAATTCCCTTACAATTATTTTTTCGCATTAAAAGGTAAGTAATGAGGATTTAAACATGCAAATAGCTTCCACGTGACAAGGAGATCGTGCATAGCATGAAGGTATTCATTCACCTTGCCATTAAATATGCGTTAGCCGCTATGCGACCTGAATTGGTAACTCTTGATACGAATGATTTAGTCAAGTTTAAATAAATGTAATTAATTTATTTGTAACCATAATAACAAAAGTAATCACAACTTCTTATATTTCACTTTACGTTTCAAACACTTTGCGTCTACATTATCTAGTAAGTCAATATCTAACGGACTTTTCCTTTTCAACAGGCTGTTGTCCTCAACGCCTTCATCTTTTTTTAAAGGAAGAAGCCCTACCGCGTATGGTATATCATCATCTAAAGTAGAATTGATATTTTCGCTAACTTGATTCTCTTTATCATCATTATTCTCCATAATGCTATCCCATTGATCCCGTTTTACTTTCATTGAATCCGTTAGATCTATTACAGAATCCTGAAATCTTTCTTCAGACACGATTGTGTCCACATGATTATGTTGATTATTTGTATCTTTGGCTTCACAATTTTCGTTACTATTCATATCTACGCTATCCCACTGCAATCCGCTGGAAGTAATACTGCTAGTTAAGTCATCCCCCCTATCTTTTATGTTAGTATCTTCAGTTTCATTATCGAGCCCCATGCTTTTCAAGGAATGAACATTAAAGTCTTGAACATTGGCGTTAGAACTTATAGGATTGGCGTCATCATCATTAGCATTTTCGGTTTGTGCTATATTTATTCTGTCCTCTATGTTCATTAGATCTTTGATTATTTCGTCTCTTTCCCTATTAGTCTTCTCAAGTAGATTGTTTTCTTCGTATCTATTGTTGTCGTCATCGGTTCTTTTCGGAGTGGCCATTAAACAATCTAAGTCGGTGCTTTGAGGAAGCTGAAGGCCAAAATCATCTTCGGGGTTTAGTGGATTGTACTGTTGATTGAGATTCTCGCTCATGTGCGAAGTCTTAGTGTCTAATAAGGACATACTGAAGTTGGTGTCTAACGAAGTGCTGGTAGGACAAAGTTGCTCCATAACTCTAGCATCATTCATTTGGTGATCTTCATAGTATTTTTTCACGTCATCACTCATGGACTTAGTGAAAAATTGCATATCACTGTCTATACCAGAAAAGTCATGAGCATTCGTGTGATTCAATGCGCTTCCACCCTCTTGAAGTTGAGGATCAAGTATAACGTAATTTTGCTGTTCACCGAAAGATTCCAGAGTATCAGGTAGAATTGCATTCAGACTGTTAATGGCTTCCTCTTGTTGACTGTAATGGTTAGTATCTTTTGTAAAATCAGACGAGTAATTCTTTGTACCAAGCATCATTTCACCCCTTTCTATCGATTTAGATAAATCATCGATGCTCTTTATTTCACTAGGATCGGCTACTTTTTCAATAATATTTGGTTGTTCAATAACTTCGTATTGTATCTCACTACTCTGAACCATGTCAAGCAGTACTTGTTCATTGACATTTATGTAAGATCCATCACCCGATTCAAATAGTATTGGAAGGTCTGTTGGTAAACCAGCGCTTTTGAGCGCATTGACATATTGGGACATGGCAGTTCCAATCCCACCATTTGAGGCGTCGTTAGCAGAACTGCATATCGGTGTATTAGAGTAGCTGGATGTTATAGTTTCGCTTCCCATAGAATGCTCTTTACTATACGAGATAGTAGGGTCAAGCACGTTCGAAGATACCGTCTGATCCATATACATGAGGTCGTTGTCGATATTCATGTAACTGCTCGAAGTATCCGGACCGCAGATGCTATTCACAGCTTGCGATAACGTTACTCTATCCATATAGTCCTGTAAACATTTTCCTCCATTATTTATTATTTATTTAGATATTTGTTCTGTGACTTGAGAACGGACGTATAGTACCTACCTACATGGGAATTATATACTACAGAAACAAGAGAGAAAATGCTTTAGGTAGATACTCAAACATTTTGCTGGTGGTGTCATTTAGATTTGAACCTGATCATATTTTGATTTATGTTGAAGTAAAATACTGAACCGAATAGATATTATTTTAACGTAGGTAATATTTGTTACTCAAAATTTATATTGTGTTAGGGAGCGTTTAAGTATTGCGTAACGAAACCCCCCTCCCCATGTAACGCACCGTAACGTGTTTCTGTACTCCCCCTTTCTTTAAAAAACACGACCAAACTATAATAAAATCGGGGGATTACCCGAAAACGCTCCCTCATCGATAAGAATCAATCGAATTGTTTTTCTAGGTACTATATTAGTTCATATCTAGGTGAAGTGATCGACCAAAGCGGACCTGCATGTGCCTCGTCTGCAGGTGCTTGAGTTGGTGGATGGCCTTGCGCGAGTCCTGCTCGCGACGCAGCAGCGCGCGCTCGGCCGCGCGGCCCAGCGCGCCGGTGCTCTCCCACCCGCCGCCGGACCGCTAGAAATGACGTCATCCAAAACATTATGGTAATGATTCCTTTACACGCCCAATTACCTTTGATTCATAACTGCCCCTAGGTCCTATTTCTATGTGTTCCTATTTGGCAACAGTTAGCTGTATCTATCTATCGCAGGTCCTTGTACTTATAACTTATACAACTTTTATACTTGGTGCAAATTAGGTCTTAAACAGTAATTGGCTACTTGACAGTGTTAACAATAAAATATGAAAAGTGTTAGATATGTTAGCTTGTTAGTTAAGTAATCATTTTACATTTTTATTTTAATTAAAAGCATAGTTAGTATTTTATTTTTGCAAAATAAATTTTACTTTTTTTATCTGTGGAACAAAAGAACCGAAACGGAAACCACCATTGCAAATCGGAAATGACAGCTGTCGGCGAAAATTATTTATTTTAATGTGGCGAAACAATTATTATTTTACCGAATAATTTCTCTAACCGTATTAAGTGTTAATTGAAACACTTTCCGTTTATCTAAATTAAGTCGTTCCTATGCGTATCGGTTCGATGTCTAGGACGTTGACGTCATAATTGCAACAGTGACGTGACTTGGCGTTTTCGCGCGTTTTTTAAATGTGTTACACAAAATTTTTTTTTTCTCTGGTTATTTAAATTTTTTCTAGATAAATCGAATTGCTTGGGATATAAAATGAACGGGCGCACATTTTACAATACTTTTTCAAAAACTGTCAAGTAGCCAATTCTATAGCAGTAGTGGGTAGGTACCTTCCGAGAATAAAGCAGCTATCTGCACCGATATTTTCAAACCCTATATTGTAGGGGAAAACCGGGAGACTTGCCCAGGTGGGAGAGTTGAGCCACTTTTTAAAAATGTATTTAAATTTAGCTCGAATGAAACGTTGAAGCGTTCATTGGTCGCATGCAAGAGGCCAATCATAAGTCCGCAGCTATTTTGCAACACAGCAGTGGGGTTCGTCAATGGCAATGCAAAACGTATTTTTGATGCTGCGGAGTATATTTGTTTGTTTTTAGTTGATTTGTGATTGTTGCCGTATTTATTGAGGTAGGTATTGTTTATTGCTATTAATATATTGCCATACAATTGTTGTTTGACGTGTGCAAAGAGTTTTTTACTTGACGATTGGCGGGTATTTTTTGTCATAACATCGATGGAGCATTAGTGTGAGCGGGAGAGTTGCACCAGGGAGGTTGCGGGAGACTTGCTCAGTGGTTCATGTCTCCCTGTACAGGGAAATTATACTTAATTTTGATTAACTGATTTTTTTTCTGACTAAATATAATTTATTGTACTACCATACTAGGATAGTACGTGAAGCTATTGAAATCAAAAAGTATAAAAATTTCAATAGAGAAGACGGATTTAAGTTATCATCAGCATGGAATCCAGTGATTAATAAATGTTTACCGCGGTTAGAACGATCAAAAACAATTCCGGATACTGTCAGTGTAGTGTGTCGAAGTGACTTCAATAATATTTTGTTAGTGTGTCGAAGTGACTTCAATAATATTTTGTTATGTGACAATGTGCGGGTGGATGAAGATTTGCAAGCTCCCCCGAACAGACGAAGGCGAGCAAGACCAGTCAGCTCGTGACCACGGTTGGTGCAACCTAACCGAAACGTCGGGCAGTAAGTAGTTCGTATTAACTACTAAATAAAAATGGTCTCGCGTTTTGACCCGTTAAATTATTTTAAATGTTTAAAATGGAACGCGAAAGTCTTAAAATTTATAATTTATTGTATTTGCAGTGCCAAGTTGTACCATGCCTTTTCAAGCCTCCAGAAAATGCACGCAAACGAAATAAACAAATACAGTTGTAAAATGCCATAGATGAAATTAGGGAGGCGCTTCTATGAGACTAACATCAAATAAATATGGCATCGTTAGAAGAACTTTGTATCGTTCAAATTAAATAAAGATACATTTCATAATTTTAAAGAAAAAAACTGTCAATATAAAGCATCGCAGTTGTTTACAACAGCCGAAGAAAGCATGAAACTGTTCTAATAAAAAAACTAAGATACTCTCAAAAAAAATAAAACTAAACAAAGACTGGTATATCTATATATCTATCTTTATAGTTTCATTTTATTTTATTATTTAAAAAAAAATGTTATAATTAAATTATTTTATACGATGGACAATGATGAATAATGACATGCTATTTGTATTTATCTGAATAAGATAATTTTGTATTGAGATGACATATTTTAATTTTTTTTATTACTTTAAGAAATGACATTAAATTTTTTTTTGTTTGTTTTTTTTATGATGGACATAATATAATGATAATGCTATTTGTATTGATCTGAATAAGATAAAAGGTAGGTACATGCTTCGTGCTCCAGGTCCTATAGTTAGGTTGATGATCTAAATTTTTGTTAATTGGTCGCGTTCTTAGGGGGACTGTAGTAGTCATGCTCACTAAAACGTCACTGGGGTGGTGGCGCTATGTGGCGGGTCGTTACATTCCCTTCAATATGGTTGAGTGAAGCGATGGCTGGCACATACGTCATGCTTGTGAACAGGTGCCACCTTTGGGGACTGGTCTGCTCCAGTTTACCTATTAAAATAACTTAATGCTTTGTTCACTCATCAAAATAAAACTATAGGACTTGGTCCAAAGTGTTCTACACATAGCTATAAGTTAGATACTGGCACTGTAACTGATCTGCTGAGTTTCTTACCGGTGTCTTCTCGGTAGATATAGGTTCCGAACCGGAAGTAGAATCACTTTGCATTATATACAATGACGATTCGAAAGTGTTATTATATGCAACCTACTTGAATAAACAAATATTGAATTTGAATTTGAATTTGGTAAATGACTCATAATAAAAAGTTAATATCAAAAACACTGCCAAAGTTTAATCATGTTTAATTGTTATATAAACAGTTCATATTGTGGTTTTGTCCTTTTTAGAAAACCATTACAAAAGATTGTTTGTTAATTCTTTTTATTTATGAGAGTATTAAAAACAAGTTAATCATAGTTTAAATTACATAGTTAGACAATAAAACTATCATTGAAGCTGATAATTATTATAATTTCCCACAAAAATAATATGGTCAACTCTCCCCATACCCCGGTTCAAGTGTCCCTTCAGTTGGGGAGACTTGACTCATTTCTCATTTTTTTGTAAAATGTCAATAAAATTTTACCTGCACATTTATTAGCAACACATTAATCACAAATGTACCCACTAAAATAAGGTATCGTGTAAGTGTATAATCGATTCTCTAAACCCAATATGTAAGTAATTATGCTACCTATTTTATATAAAAAGTGGTTCAACTCTCCCGGACTCCCCCTATGTTAACATCTAGTCAACAGTTTCAATATGTGTCATCTGATATGTGAAATTTGACTTATTGCGCATTCGTGGCCTTCTTCAGACGAAGGTAACAATTAATAGGAATTTGGTTAGGTGACCAACCCTGACGCTGGGCCGTCCTCGGCGCGGCTTGATGGCGCGTGGTCCCTCAGCGTAGTCAACTCCACTGCCAGGGTTGCTGCCGTTCTCGATGTCAAACGGTATTCGGACCACTGTGTCCTGTATGACCTGAGCGAAAACAGTTCAAAAGCATAGCTTTTAACGTAGGTACCTACTGCTCCGAAAGTTACATGTGAAAAAATCAATCGTGCGTCTTGTGAAAAAAGGCCGGGTTGGAAGATGAATATTTGAAAAACGAATCGTTCTAGTTACGGATAGTTATAAATTATACGAGGCGTAAGCTAAAAAGCGACTGACAGATGATGATGATACGTCTATTTCGAGTTTCGATGATAGAGTGTTACCTATGGGAAATACCTACCTAACCAATATTTTTTGTAAGATAGAGAACAACTATCTACCATGTATTAAAAAAAAGAAAAATAATGAATACAGCCTTTAGAAGTTTCCTAGCGCAGTGCTCAACTTTTGGTTAATTTACCTTGTTGGTTCGAGTTAAGCTATCGATTTGTGCGTTCGTGGTCGTCGGTGGGGGCAGCTGCAATGGGGGTGGCGGTACCTTCAGCTCCTCCTAGCCGTATAAAAATAAATAAGGCAGCTTTTTAATTGCATCAAATCAATAAACAAATTAATCCGCCTAGTCTCCACTAAAAAATACTTAGTTTCCAAAAGTAAAAATATTAATAAAAGTAGAAAAATAAGTCATATTTTGGAACCTACTTATGGGCAAAATACTTTAAGTTGTGCTCCTACAACAAAATTGGATATGTTTTTAAGAGTGTCAATATTTATTTCATATCTAATATAGATATAATTGAGAATAACAACTGTAAAATATCAATGTAGTAGGTAGGTACTCAGAATTAAGGCCCGCACGCCCTGGCATGCGATAACTGGTGGCATTGGTTTCACATGCCAGGCGTTATTTCTGATCACCTACCTAGTAAAAGAGTTGCGACTTCAAACTAGCATTCTATTTTAGGGATTTAGCTAAATTTACCATTTAAAAGAAATTTTTCGAAATAATCGTTTTGTTTTACTATAAACTCCGGGTACGTTTTCTAGGGAACAGTTAACATACATTGATTTACTTAGTAGGTAGGTATTAGTAAGCAGAAGGACACGTAGGTAAATTACCTGTGAGTGTAAGTCTATGAGCGACTGTGGCGGTCTGTTAATCACTACAGGAGGCGTAAATACTGGTAGCTCACCTAAAACACGGATTAAAATTAAAATAGATTTTGGATCTTATTATAATTTGGTCCTTCATGGGCATATGCCATTCCAATTCCCTTGAATGATGATTGACTAAGTAATAGTTTGTAGACTAACTATTTCGACTTTTTTTCGTAAGGTTATTTTTATGTTAAGATACAAAGTTAGGTATATCTTAGTAGGTAAATCGGCACGATATGTTTATAAACCTTCTTTTGCAATTAAAATAATCGTAAAGCGTTGCCGAAAAATAAAAAAAATGCTAGGGAAATTAAACCTATGTAATTTATGGTTTAGGTATGTAGTTACCTATACCTATCTGACATTCAATGGTAGACGATATTTTTGGCCGACTTTACAATCGCTTAGTCAAGAAACAAGTCAATCTTGGTTCTTAACTTAATAAAGTTATGGCACTCTGAAGGTTGCCTCCGAACTTTGACCATGATTACTGGATTTTACCTACTAAAATACAGAAAACTTAATTGCACTTGGGTTCTTTATTTTGATGAAATAACTTCTACACTTACTATGATTTGTTATTCCCAGACCTTCTTTGGTAACTTTTGAAAGACCTTTGATCTTTAGAAATTGTGCAGCAGATACGAGCTCGTCCAAGTTTTCTTCCAAACATTGTGTTTTTCCACAGTACATAAACTCGACAAGGCATTTTAAGACACTAAATCGCATTTTTAATATGATCAACGGCTCACCCGTCTGTTTTTGCAAAACTTCCTAAAAGATAAAAGTTGGAAATAGGCGAGGTATTTACGTAGGTAAGTTACGTAACAATATTTGTAAAAGTTGTAAGGTAAACGGAAGGTACTTTACCTGAAAATAGGCACTGCTCGCAGCCAAAACAGCTTTATGAACACGCAAAGTATGTGAGCTACACATGAGTGTCATGTCTACTAATGATTGCATTTGGAGTAATTTTCCGAACCTGGACATTAAGTGTTCAGAATAGTCCTCATAATGCAGGCTATAACGTATTGGAGCCATGCCGAGCCTCAACGTTTTTGGAAATTAATTTTTAAAAATCAATACATTTATCAACAGCATAATAATGACAATCACGCAATTTGATTGAGGTTAAAAACAAAAGAAAAATGAAAATATTTTATTGTCAATAAAAAAGTATAGTAATGAATACAAAATCCACAAAGGTCCTATTTCTTATTTTGTCTATGGCTCATTCATGATAAACACAAACCGGGATTCCTAAGGTACTTCTGGGTATTAAAGAATAAAGTAGGTTTATTTGTCTGGAAATAACATTAGAAACTAAAAGTTGTGTTTGTAGTTACCACGTTATTTAAAACTTTAAGCGAGAAAATGAAAGAATGAAATTGTATTGGAATCTTTTAATTATTTAAAAATGCAGAAAAAAGAAAAACGTTAGAAAATGAATTTATTACAAATTTGTATTCCTGATAGAAACATTTTATATTAACAATATAGTGTTATTTTGGGTTCATAAACAAAGAAGATAATACAACAGACATAAACTGTGAAAACATTATTCTATCACAGCACAGCTAATAAATTTTAGGATCAAGTGTTGCTAAAAGCAAACATGTAAGTACTTGGAGATTTTCCTCACAAAAATAATAGAGTTTGGAATGTAAGTAAGTAATGTAGGAATGCGATGAATTGTTCATAAGGCACTTGGAACAAATATAATGAGATCATGGTCACATGTTTTGCATAATCAGACAATATTGAAATTCTCTTAAATTAATATTGATAGCACATAAAACAAATATAAAGAACAATAGTATTAATCAGTGTTCTGAAATTTCACTAAGTAATATAATTTACAATAACTATACAAAACCATTAAATAGTTCAATAGAATCTAACCACCCTTAATTTAGAAATTCATAATTAACATTTATTTGAGTTAATTGTTTAAGGAAGAATATTCTATAGAATACATTTAGTTCCCAACAAATTAATTAAGAAATGTTTCCAAGAGTACCTAAGTCAGATTAAAAATACAAATTTGTAACATTTCCAATACTTTTAGTATCGTTTTAAAAGTCAGTTTCTATACAATAGCTTTACGTTTTACCCTTCTTACCACCCTACGACAAAGCTCACATACGCTGTGCCACAGCCACGAAGCTTTCGCGACACCCTTGCACGATTCACAAAATACTGGAACACATTCTGAAAAATATCTGAGATAGAAATGCCATGTACTTGAGTTGATACCTGCATTACGTGTACTTGAATGATGTACTTGCGTACGTACTTTTTTTATTAATATAACTATTTAACAGTTTCTATTGTAAACGAAAAAAAAAAGATTTCATCATAGAAAAAAAAAATAGGCGGGAACTTATTACATTTTTGTAGTACCTAACAACTACACAGCGTTATTAACAATAATTACTTTAGATATTAATTTATTACATGCACTACAATATTGTCATACTATTAAGATTGCTTCTTAAAAAATTCCATCCCAGATATTACAGAACCAAATTTTAAACAACAGAAAATCATAACCGTCTGTTTAAAAATACGTACAGTTATTTCATTTTAACGCGAAGTTAGTTCTTGTTACTTCCAATATTTATAGAAAAATATTCATCAGTAAGACAGGTAAATTGTATTTTTACATTTTTATTTGTTATTCAGGCATTCAGTTTTCATGGGATTCCAAAAATGCGTACTTATTTACGTGTAAGTGTAAAATGTTAATTAAAAAGTAAATGAAATTGAAAAATTACAAAAGTAACAAGTGAATGGAAATAAACTGTTTTCAAAGAAACACAATTTACCTACTTCTTTGTATTGTGCTTTGCCGTGAGTGATAGTTTGTTTTTTCTGTTTGGAAGTTTTTAAACTATAATTTTGCTATCATAGTAATAACATTTTACCTCTTTGTTCATTTTGAATTTTGGTGTAAGTTTGTGTATTTAGGAAATAACGCATATATTTAGAATCCCATGAAATACGTTAGGTGTGAGTAGCACCAACACAATTTTAAACAGTCACCAACTGAAGGTTTGACGGATGTCAATTAAATATTTGATATGACAACCGTCAAAGCGTCAGCAATTCGTACTTCGGAAAAAAATAGTTGGTGAAACTCATACTGAGATATAATAAATGTTAGCGTTATTGGTACCACATTATTTGTGGTTTGAGTAATTTGGTGTATTTGATAGGTTAATTATTTTTAGTTATTAAAATATTGACACGTTAATTGACCACTATCTAAATAAATCATAAGGTTAAGAAAAAGTTACAAAGTTAAAATATGAGTTTGTTCGATATTCATTAAAAGATAAAATTATACTAAGCCATTAAATAGAAAAGTAAAAAAAGAAACTGCAAAGTAAATATCAAAGTAATCATACTTGAACACTTTACATAGGTATGAGTAAATTTGTACAATACATAGTATGTAGAAAAAATAGAGATTCATTTATAGAGATCGTTCAGTGAAACGAGACCATTGCTAGTCGCTGTGTCTCACTCGGACTCGCCAATCGAACACAAACTAAGCGGAGTGAGGATCCGCTTCTGTTTACCCTCCCGTCGACACGGATACAAATTAAAGGTACATTTTTCAATGCACTATAGTCCACTATAGTCCGAAATTATCATTACATGGCAACAGTGGCTAAAACAAACCAAAGGATGCCAATGGAGCTCACATTAAATACATTTTACAGAAAATATTAAACACGATTCATAAGTTGTAATCCCCATGAATACTTTTAGAGACTAAGGAATGGTCTGTTTCAGTGGCAGGTTACATTAGTCTTAATATCAAAAAGCAAATTACAATATTTACACTAGTCGACATAGTTACAACTCGCGAATATTATCATTTACACATCAATTTTTAATCGTTCGTATTATGTACTATAAATATTTCGCACCACCCACTGGCACCTGTCACTGTCAATTGTCAATAATCTTCAGGAACTCCTCGGGGGACACGTGTAGGTCGGGCGCGGGCGCGGGGTCGGCGTCGGGCGCGGCGTGCTTGAGGTCGCCGAACGTGTAGTTGCGCTTGCGCGGCTCGACCTCGCGCCGCTCGCTCCAGCAGAAGGCCTGCCGCGGCTCCGCGCCCGCCGACATCGGCATCGCCAGCTGCACCCGCGCCGCGCCCAGCTCGTTGTCGCTCAGCTGCCGCTTCAGCTTGCTCTTGCCCACCACCAGCTGGAAGCCGCGCACGCCGCTGTCGTTCGCAGTTCGGCCGAGCTCCGCCTCGCTAAGCTGCCGTTTAAGTTTCCTATTCGATTCGATAGGACTCGATCGTGACGGCTTATCGACTAGACTGTTCTGTCGCGAGGCTCGGCCTCCGCTGCCGCCCGGCTTGGAGACGGAGTTGCGCTTGACGAGCGGGCCGTCGGGCCGGCTGCTTCCCGAGGAGCTGCTGGTGTTGGTGCTACAGGTGTTCGGCTGTCCCGCGTTGTTTCTCCTCAACGATTCTATGACGTTGTAGAAATGCTCGATGTCACTGGTGCTGTTGTTTCGGGATCTATTCACGTTGTTTGTACTGTGTCTGTGTGGGCGGATTTGTGCGCGAGGGAGGTGGCCGTAGCTGCTCTGCCTGGAGATGCCGACCGAAGTCTGCCGCCGGGGCATGTTGCAGCTCTTAGGGACGAAGGCCTCCTGCGACATTAGTATGTTTTCATACACGTGGGCGTTTTCGAGATCATCCTGAGTGATGAGGTTTTGCCGACTCTCCGTGGTCTCCTTCTTCTGCCCGACTGAGTTGCTCTTTTTGTGCCCGCTTCTGATTTTGACTTCTGGCAATTTCTTTGTCAGTTTGCAGTCGCTGGCACTTCTGGGCAATAGGTTAGCGTAGCTGTGGTCTCCGCTTTCCTGTTTTGTGGTCGATTCTATCTTGGGGGCACTGGGAGCTGTATTATCTAATCTAGTAGAAAGCTTAGGCATTTTGTTATTGGATGGATTTGACATGGCGAGTTCCGTGGAAGCAGCTTGATGTGTCGCGTCGTGACGTTTCCTGTCCACGTCGGGCTTGGAAGATTTATCGAGTACCACTTTTGTTTTATCACTTTTGCATATTTTGACACTAAATCGGAAGGGCGGTTTAAATACGACTTGCAGTCTTGCTTTTTCTCCTGATAAGAGGTTTGTTGCACTCTTAGAAGGTCTAGTTTTTCTGGTGCTCTTTTGGGCCGGTCTATGCGTCCGTCCATCGTTAAGGCCTACTGGAATAGATTTCGACTTAGGAATAACTGTAGGCTGGGGCGAGCTCAGTAACCATTTTTGCACCTTGGTCAGAGCCTCGGTATCCTTAGTGGGGGAGGAAGGGTGCTTTTGCATAGAACTGTAATCAATAGTTTCCTTTTTCATTTTAGTTTTCCGTTTTTTAACTTTACCTTTGTGTTTGGATAATATGACGTGTTTAGGGGATTTGCCATCGGCATTTGTTACGATCGCGGTACTTTCTTTAATAACTTTGTGACTGTCTTCTGGTTTAGCCTGAGAAATTGGCTTCTGAAACAAAAATATTTATGTGTTAATTACAAATGGCGCGATGAATTGTTGGTGTTAAAACTACAGGAACTTTTGTGAAACTTCAGTTTAGATTTGGAAAATATTATAGTTTAAATATCTGCGTTTAACGCAGTTTGTATTTTTTTAATATAAATATTATCTGATGTAAGGTTAATAAAAAACACTTACTCTCTTCTTATTGGCACTATGAGACGGAGACGCTTTGTCTCCAAGTTTTTTGTGGTCCTTCTTGCTGCGATAAGCGCGAGTGCGGAGGGCCACCTTCTTTTTGAGAGGAACCTTCGATCTGAAATTTAAAGTTAGTTCTCGAATAAAACAAATGACAATGTTTTATTGGTAAAAGAGAATCAGTAAAATAAAATCATTCATAATTTTTTTTCTTCTTTTAAGCAGGTCAGAAAATTGATAACGAATACGTGAATGCGTGACAGCTAAATTGTTAGAATACGATAAGGTATTTATAATTTAATGTAGCTTCTAGGTTTGGAACGTAATAAATAATTTGGTTAAACTTAATTACTTTATTTTTTTTCCATTTATTAAAGAGTTGCATTATTTGCTGTTTTGACTTTCTGTTTTTTTTTAATTTGGTACAAGACAGTTTGATGTAAGTAGGTAGGTTAATTTTTATATAGCTTACCTAACAGCAGTATGTACAATTAACCCTTGATCAGTGGGGTCTGGCAATCGGACGGTTTCAGTGGTGGACGAATGAATGATGGTGACTGACTTGAGTTTCTTGCCGTGACGCCCGAAGAACCGGGTGCTAACCACCTGCAAACGATCGCAAAATATTTTAGAATTGAACGTTAAAAAACTAAACATAAAGTAGGTATGATATCAAGTTACAAAGGTATCAGGTGAAAAACACACTATTTAGTCGTACACGTTTGGAAGTGATGTGAGGATGAATCTTTAAACGTGGATGTAGATACCTAATTATAGTAGGTAGGTACATACAGGATGAAGATAGATACTACTATAAAAGTTAGCAAATGGTATAGGTTTAGCTTCCTGCTAGGACAGTTCTTGCTTATAACTATTGTCTAGCTCAAACCAAATAGTCTTGAGTCCATTATCACTCCCTGAAGCATACCTACTTTGTAGCCACCCGTATCATAAATACCTGTCATGCGACTAAGGTTTAGCAGAGGCAAGTTCAATGGCTGCGTCTAGAACTTTACAGCCGCGCTATTGAAAAAAAATATATATATATTTTTTGATTTATCCATTTACATAATTGGCAGTTCATTGGCCAAAACTACCAATGATAAGTAGGTACATAAAGTTTAGAATCCTCAAGATGGCAGATAGGTGCATAGGTGCAAAATTCAACTGAAATGTAATTTATTGTTATCTACTGACGCGCGACCAAATTCATTTATCATGACGCAGCTGGGTTTTCCATGCTACAGTTGAATGAATTTCAGATCGTTTTAGTAAGTACATACTCACGCACACCGTATACTTATTCAAAAACAAAGTTAAGTTTAAATGGTAAGTGGTAGGTCCACGTCAGCTTACGTTAATCAACTTAAAATACCCTTCGAATTGGTTTCACCCACGACGACAATGTTAAATTTTCTAATTTTCCGCGCAATTTTAAATTTTTTTCCTTTCATAAGAACCTTCTGACAAATAACAAACAAACAAAAATGAAATTAGTCCAACCGCTCACGCGTGATGGCGTGACCAAGGGAAATACGGGTTCATTTTTATACATTTAAATAAATATACGAAACGATGAAACACTTACCAACAAGGCGACAACCCCTAGTAGTATGAGCAGCACCGCGTACCAGTGTTTGAGCACCCAGCGCTTGAAGCCGGCGATGCTCTCGTCCGACAGCAGCAGCTTGCGCAGCGTCGCCAGCGGCCCGGACGGGTCCACCTCGCGGCAGCGTTGGAACACGTCACAGTACCTGAAATATAATAAAAAAATGACTTTTTTAAATTTGTTCAAATAATTAGAACGCATTCGCGTATTGAATTTTATTACCAAAGAAAATAATAACCTTTTTTAAACTCAGAATAACAAAATTAGGTTAAGGTCGCAGTGATGAGGCAGATCTTTTGCTATTTTCTTAATAAAGAGATCTCGTATTGTTTTTTGTGAGCCTTAACGATGGCAAGTAGCTTTATATTAATTATTTGTTGGCCCGGTTTACGACGTAATGACGCCTAATTTTTTTTCTTTCATAAGAACCTTCTCCTGACAATAACAAACAAAGTGAAATTTAGTCCAGCCGTTCACGCATGATGGCGTGACCTAGGGAAATAGGTATTCATTTTTATATATTAAGAAGATCGGTTTAAGATCTTTTGTACAAAAAATGCACGCAAAAACAAAACATTATATTCTACATATCTATGATAACAGATAGCGAGAACAATAAAACCTAGTGCAAAGTCTGATCAATGATCAAATCAAGTGGGTAATGTATGTAACTGACCCGTTGTAGTCGTTACAGGGCGTTCCCGGTTTAGCGTACATATCGGGCACGTCGTACGGCGGCGCGTTCCACTGGAAGGAGGAGAGGCACGGCCCGCCCGGCTTGCGGCAGCATAGCTCGCAAGCGGAACGCGCGTCGTCTTTGCGGGGAGCGCACTGGCATGATTCCAACCCGTAAGCCAGGCAGATTGAGCCAGTGCATTCCTGGAATGATGGAAATAGACATTAACAAAAAGGTGGAAAATAGAGCCTTAAATTGAGCCTTATTATTATTGCCTAAACTAAATTCAATGTATTTTTTTGACATGTGTTGCCAAACAGTCATGTACCTGAAATAAGTATAGTTTGTTGGCCCTACATGGTTTTTCTAACCTGTGTTATCATAAGTCATAAATTTAAGACAATAGGTAGGTAACTTTAATTATTCTTTAAAATGTGTTTTCAATTTTATAAAGGTTAAGGTCGTGTTAAGTTTTTTGTTAGTGCTTACGAGAAGTGCGTTTGTTATGTTTGGTAACGATATACCTTATTGTAACGACAATATTTAGCATTCATGAATAATGTTACTTCCTATTCTTTCTGTCTGCAGTTATTTGAATTAAAAATTACCATTTGAAAGTAGAAGGTAATACAGAGGTAGACTGTTAAAAATATGGCATCGTGAATTTCATTACCGCACCGCAGATATTCGCAATGAGGAGATAACTATACATATAGTGGAGAGTCTCAGGATGTTTTTCCAGTTAGGTTGATATTTAAAAAAATAAGTCACTCACTCCCATATAGCACACGAGTTCTTTATCACATCGAGTCCTATTGGGCTTGTGGCGACTGGCAGGGCACGCAGCGCGCTTGCCGTCACAGTGCGCCGCGTCCCGACACCCGTTGTCCGACCGACACTTGTCGCCGAACTTGAGCGTGCAGGAAGCTGTGCAGCATGGACCCTGGAATGTTTAATTGCGTTAGACCCGAAACCTCTGCGTCAAAATCCACTAAAAGCGGTAAGTGGTACAAAACACTTCTAAAACAACGAATATATTGTCGTTGCAACAGCAATTCGACAGAAGAAAGCCACTCGATATTCTCAGTTTACTTGAATTTTTCAAAGAGTTTAATTTCATCAAAAACGGCATGCAAGAAAAACAGTCAACCGCAACGGATTTGTCTTTTAGCGGAATGTTTATTGCTACATGCCGTTTCAAGTTAGACGCTAATTTTGAAGATATGAAAAGCTGTACGCCTAGTTCCATCAAGTATAGCCTTTTTGCTTTCTGGTTTTGTATATTATAGGTACTTTCCATATTTTGAGTTTTAAACAGAGTAAACAAATCTAGAAGATTTTCTAATCGGGATAGAGTGGCATAAATAGGTATCTTCTCTTTTACCATCAAGTAGGCCTTCCCCACTGGGTATCTTTCAAAGCAAATAATAACTATCACTATCTTTGAGTTTCTTTCAAAGCAACAAAAATGTTTTTTTACCTGACTAGGACTGCAAACGCTGTGTTCCGTGAGCGTACAGGGTTTGTAGTTGGGCCGCGGTGCTTGTGGCCGACAGCAGACGTCAGTACACTCTGACGCCCATCCGCAGTCACACTCCTCCCCTTCCTCTACCACACCATTGCCGCAGATGGCTGGCTGAGGTTCTGGAAGTGGTTAAAACAAAGTTGTTTTTAAGATGGCCTTATATAAACAGTCGCAACATGCACTTTGTTGAGTCTTGAGAGGTGCGGTTCTGAAACAAAAGTGAGCTGTTGGTTCTGGCGGTTGTTCAGTATTAGTCGTTAAGCCTAATCAATGGCGACGTCAGAACATCTGACAGTAAGGGACCCATGCCTTACATCCCACTACAATCTGCCCGTGCGGTGGAAAACGAACCGTTTCATCCCTAAAATTAAGAGAGAGGTAAAGGCACAAACTTAATTTTGAGCGATTTTTTATAATTCATTGGAACGGTCGACAGAGTTATATTAACTATGATGATTGAAGGATTTCCTATTTACAGCGTATTTTTTGTAAACCACGAAGGTAAGGATGACTACAGTTGGCCTTCTCTGGATGACTTACATAATGGCAAGGAACCCTACCCCACATGACTCATTTTGCGAGTAAAATACATAGCGATCTGTGAAATTGCAAAATTTCTTTCTCCGCTACACTTGGCCTCTCGTTAAAACTATTTCCTTGCATGGTAGGTATATAAGTATGTGAACTCGACGTTTAATAGATCCGAATGAACCAAAGGCTGTTGTCAACATGTTTACCTGTAAAGCAGCCTTTAGGAGAGCGTGCTTTGTTGTTGAGTACAGGGTCTATGGCGCGCAGAGAGCAGGGTGAGAATTTGTTGTTGTTCTTGCGGTCGCCGCTGGTGGCGCGCGCGAACATTATGTAGTTGCCGTCTTCGCCGAACGGCGTACACACCTCTGGGTCGTGCTGGAAAATGATATATTAACTTATTATACGTATTGTATTTATAATATATGTATTGTAATACTTGTATTTATAGTACTAAAAGTTGACAAATCATCAGTTATATTGCACCCGTGCAGGGTGTATCGTAGTTACATATGGAGTTACTACCGCTACCTGTTCGCTTAGGTATGCCTTATAAATTACTCAACGGATTTTAAAGCAATTACTTCAAAAAGAAGTGTTAAAGTCCAATGTTAATATTATACCTACATACATATACAGTCTGGTTCATAAAACTGATAAAATCAAAAATACTCCATTAATAATCTATCTTTATTGCACGCAAGTGAAGCCTGGGGCTGGTCGCTAGTTCATTGAAAAATTATGTTGTTGGTTTAGTTTATGCTGACGACTACATCATGTGCGATCAACGACATATCACGCTAAACATTTTGATTATCTACGATATTGATTACTGACAACATTTGGGCGGTCCCTAGAAATACCAAATTGTAGAGTTAGACCTGCATTTTAGGTACCTACGTCCACAAATTTATAAGAGCTAATGACAGTCTTTCTGATTCCCAATACCCTGATCCAATTTAGTTCAATAGGATACCACCCCCACTGGGAACTCAAATGCGAGCATTAGTAACCAAGGAGTGAGGTAAACCAAGCAGGCACTACGGACCGCAGGTACTGCGCAACTGTCTAATACAATTTATGAGGAGTTCCGTCATCGGAAACATTCACCTGCAATATATGTGTTCAGATTCAAGCTTGTGTGATCGGCCGGAACAGACGTGCATCCATTGAGTTCCAGAGATTATAATCAAGTCGTTTGTGCATCTCCTTGCTGGATGCTGAATATTCTATCAAAGGATATCCGTTCTAAAACTAATCCGCTTGAATGGCTGTCTGTTCTACTTATTAGTACCTATGAATAGGCAGTGCTATATGCCATGTCTACTATTAAGGGCTGAAATACATCGTGCTATGCGACAGCAATACTCTTCTGAACTGTTTATATTATTGTGTAGGTATAGTGCGGTGCCTTGACGTGAAATTTAGTACGTTACGATCGTCGTGGCTAGAATTTTACAATAACTTACATTTTTTTTACAGATTGAAAATTTAAAAATGAAGTATAAATGTTGGTTATAAAATCAGTTTTCATTACTCGATCATTCTGCAGTGTGATTTTACATAATGACTATTACTTTTTTTTTAATTTCTTCTAAATTATTCGCTAAATGTGTTTCTTTTAACCCTTGTTAAGTTATCCTTATAACTCAGCGGCCTTACTTTAAACAGATAATTTTTAATATATTTAGAAAAAAAAACAACAATCACACAATATCCGAACAGCAAACAATGCCATATAGGTATGTATATAGGAAAGATGCTTTCTATTGAAGCCTCAAACAAAAGCTACAACTCGTGGTTCCATTGCAATAGAGAAGCGGTCGGTAGCTCTTTTTGTGGAACCCACTTTCAACAGAGAACCGAACAAAACGCAGCTTGCGGAGTTCAATCTGAAATTTGTTTTTGGATTTGTACGTTCCATTTGTATTTAAGCCGTGACATTGCTACTGCGTCGGTATGTATAGTCACGAGAAATAAAATGTTAACTCTTGGGGTTTTTTATGACATCAGCCACAATGTTTACTTTAGAATGAAATTGTATATCTATCTACCTTACTTAACAGTGCTCCGATTGAATTTACGTGGAGGACCTGAATAGATATAGTAAGTAAAATGTTGAATAAATACCAACTTTTATATGAGTGACATTTTGAATTTTATCTCGAATATAAGAAAAATGCTTTGTCAAATCAATCAATAAAGTATTTCTTTGTTGAAGTGGTTGCATATAACACTTTAGAATCATCATTGAATACAATGTAATAGTTAGGGAGGCGAGGTAGCTAAATGGCGTATTTCAATGGCGCCGTCAAGACCTATCAAAATCGAAAGATAAAATAATTTCGAAAAGAAAAGCTCGTATGGTAAAAACCATTTAGCAGTCGGTTTGGTGTGTACGGTTTTTCAAAAATGTTATTAAAAACAGATACTTTGGCATTCTCGAGCGCGTCAGATATTCATACTACGTATGCCCCAAGCATTGACCTAATACGCTAGTAATAATAGTTCAATGGCCCCAAGTGCCTCTGATAACAACGGTATACCAATCTGCCGGTTTGCATGGTGGGGGTAGGCATATAAAGTAGTCAAAAAAGCAGAAAAAAAAATTTAATCGAGCGCGTCAGATTTTCGGAAGGGGTGTTAAGTAGGTTCCAAGAAAGCTCCCTTTAAAAAAACTGACGATTTCGGCGTGACGATAAGATACGATGAATTTTTGAAAATGCAGAAAAAAAAAGTTTTTTTGAAATACTCGAGCGCGTCAGATTTTTATAGGGGAGGTTTATCTCGGTATCTTTAAAGCATAATTTCTTAATCTGACAAAAATGTTCGTGTGTTCTCCTAATCTGACCGAAAAAGGTTTTCTGTTTTTTTTTTCTTTCTTTCTCCTAGATTAAACGGGGAATTTAAGAATGACAAAAAAGTGATAGATACAACCAAAGTAAATGTAGATGAAATGTAGTACGAATTGTATTATTTATTGTATAAAAAAATGAAGTGATATAAAAATTGTATTATAATTGTATTGTTATTATTCGTTTTGCTTACGGTACGTCCAAAAAACAATTTGAGGATCATCAGGCTATTGAATAATATACATACATGAAATGAAAGTCGCCCGAAGCGCAAAAGGTCCCGGGTTCTGATTCCCGGTCAAGTCAATTCGGAAATCGAATTCGGCGCCCTCAGTGAGTGTCTATCGTCTGTTACTCATAATACAAGGGAAAACGTCAGTTTGGGACCAGTTGATTAGTGTGATTGTTTGTGCTTACCGGCGATCCGAAGTTGTGTCCGATCTCGTGGGCGAGGGTGACATGCGAGACGGCGGGCGGCACGTGCTTGCCGTAGTTGAGCAGTGTCACGATACCAGTGTTCAGGGACTTCATGCTGCCCCGGTAGTGCTGCAGACAACACATACTGTCATATAACTACTTTACCACTAATATTTATTATTTTTTTCCTCAATAGGGTATTCTCTAAAAGGTAAACATATTTGTTTATAGATTCGGTGGAGGGTAGTGGATACTAATCCTATTAAAAACGGGAAAGTTTATTAGTTAGTTAGTATGGATTTGGGTTAAATTTAGAAGCTGGATACATTAGATACTAGCAAAACGTACGAGATATTTTTTAATTCAAAATAATGAAGCCGCCGGCAAGCCAGTTTATCATAAAATATACAAGAACAATAGATTCAAGGTTAGGTAGTCAACAATTGGCGACATATACCTAGTCGTTTAAAGCAAACCTAATTTTACAACTTATAAAAACAGATTTTCCATGAAACAGCCTGAAACTGTGAAATATAGCGAATAAATTAAAAAAAAGAGTGAATATATATTATCTATAAACGAAATATAATGAGTAACGTTGTTATAGTAACTAGAAACGTAAGTAAAGGGAAGACTCTCAGTAAAAAAAATGTTAAGTGAAAATTAGGCTTTGTCATAATTTAAGTGTAGAAATGAGGTGAATTTTTTGGCAATTTGACATTCTAAAAGGGCTTATGATTCTAATACACATAAATATAAACAGGAGTTATGTCTTACCCCATTTTTCTCGCAAACGCCGCCAGCGTTTTTGAGATCTCCAGTCCACGCTAATCCTAAAGTGCCCATCTCGAAATCCCTGTACGTGAACATGTACGCCAAACAAAATGCGTCGTAGTCTTCCTCTGAAACAATATTTAAGTGATAAATCATTTAACTCCTTTACATCAGTAAAGAATCAGTAAGCTCTGTCGTAAAGTATCTATAACATAAACGACATAATGATATTAACAATCTCTATTTCATAAATAGTTATTTATGTTTTACAAGTAAAGTATATTATTTTAAATAGCACAAAATGACTTTATTTAATACGGGTCAGAGAAATTCCCCAATCTACATTTTAATTAGTTACCGTCGAGAAGTTCAATTACCTGTATTTATTACGGCGGTAGCTCCAGTGAATAGGCCCCTAGGGGATCGTTTGCCCTACCTACTGATTGAATGATACCTATAAAGAGATTACTTACCTGAAAAAAGCTCTAAGTATTTCTCAACTCCGTAGTTATTGGGAAACCTATATGAAGGCTCTTTTAATGCGTCTAACGTATGAACCTTTATTCTTTTGATCATAAAGGTTATGTTATCGGGTTTGCCGTCTTGATTGAAGTCTGAAAGAAAAAAAAATACGCAGTTAATATTGTATACACGATTCACATTAATAATTGATTGTACCTAAACGTTCAAGGTAATGGATGCCTCACCCGTTACTTTGTATATGGCGTTGACTTTTTGCACGTGCCTAGTCATGACTTCGATACAGGCCTCCTCGGAACCGTAACGTTGGTAAAACATATGATCTGCTTGTAAGTACACTAAACAGGTAGTCTTCCTGGGGTCTACTGTGGCTCTCTTATTCACATGGCGCCCGTCGTCGGTTCCGTTCGCCGAGAGCACCGTATGCATCACTGGCTCCTTCTTAACTATATCCTTACTGACTGTCACGACACCTGCCTTAGTTTTTATCACTTCGACGTGCGTCTTTGGCTTGGGTCTAGACTCCTCGGAGTCGAGTCGCACCTTCGTTATGAGGTTACTTTTGTCGATTTTGGTTTTTGGCTTTCTTGTGCTGAACTTGTCAAAGGGATCACTGTTACTCGTGTAGGGGACGTCTAAATCTAAAGGTAATTCGGGATTCTTCTTTGGCTCGTCATCTTGCATTTCGTCTTCGGGGAGCCATCTCTTTTTTCGTCTGTGTATTTCGCTATTCAGATCTTCAGAACGGTTGTTGATAGACGTTGCTCTGTGAGGAAGTTCTGTGAAGTTGAAGAGTTCTCCTTTGTTTCCTGATGTTCGTTTGACGTGCAGGAGATGTGATGCGCACGGTGCTGGCTCGCTGCTGTCATATGGATGGTCTACATCAGATCTTCTGTAAATGACGCTATGCATGGAGGGGTGATCGATGTTGTAACGAGACAGGGGCTCCACATAATACTCCTCAGTAGGCGTCCATATAGTACCATCGAAGAGGCCCTCCGCAGTAATGACACCATACACATGAGACGATTCGTCATCTGTAACAAACGGAAGAATAATTTAATTTTAATGAAGTCCGTCTAAAGCTACAAAGCTGGTTGATGGAAACATTTAATTAAGTTATGAATTTGTTTAGTAAATATTTTACGTAGACACTCACTATACTAAAATAAGCCTTTGAAATACAAACAACCCAGGGACGCGCTCTAATAAATGGCCAGCAATATTTTATGTAAACTAATTCGAGGTGCAAAGAGCCCGGGGACTGCGAATGAATTAAAATCACAACTTGCAGTCGCAGTGGGTGGGATGAAAACCGCTCATAAATAACAGTGATTACCCCTCCTCACCCTCCACCTTTCTTTCATTAATTCTCTGATAAAAGAAAAATCAGCCGCACAAAACAGGCTCTATAATACAATCGTGCGGAGCGGGATCTGACGAGCAATTTTAATGAGGTTTGACGTTTCCATAGATTCGCTCGAAATGCCAGGTAACATCAAAGGCGCCCGGACCGCTTGGCTGAATCGAGATTAAGCAGATGATTTCTAGTAATGGGCCATGTGTAATTTGCAACCCCTCGTTGACATGCCCGATGGGATACACCTTTACGAGAATTTTATTTTACAACGAATAAAGAGAAGGTAAATAATTTACGGGAACGTGGTTTCATTATTATTAAATACTTCCTTTAGGAAATTTGAAAAGATACAGGAAAACGGTTTTTCCTTAAGTATATTCACTTGACACGAGTTTCTAAACAGTACATACCCATGTTTATTATTTTGAGAATTTATTGCGACGTTTACTACGTCAATAAATACATTCAACTTCGAAAGCAACCCTTGAGTGCAGTTTGTTTGTACCCAAGTGGACAAACTTGAAAACTGTACTAATCCCATGGTGCTCGAAAATCTACATACATTCGTTGTCAACGTCTGTCTTCATGTAACAAGTCTTTGCCAAATACATAGGTAACAAATATTTACACAGTTAATTTGCCATTTTAGCCTCAGGACAAGTTTCCCTTAATTTGTGACAAGAATATTTGTCAACTACAATGGTACAATTACAAACGTAAACCTAGAGAATTTGTAATTACAGGCTTAGTACAAAGTCACATATTGAAGGAGTGACTCATGTATGGAGGAACACTTTCGTATATAAAAATTAAACAACTATGTTATTTAGTTATAGCCGTACGTATGCTTGTCGCAAACCCTTGATTGTTCTTAGAATAAGGGTAGTAGATACGATGCTCATTACTCATACCATACACGCATAATGTGAGTCAAACAAAACTCTAGACGTATACTCCATTAAACTTTTGTGAAGTAATTTCATCAAAATTCACTTTGTCGCCGTTCGTTCCAGATGGGTCGTGGCACATAAATCCGTTTTATTAACTTAGTCACAGAATGTAGAACTTTCTTGGGCTCATGTTTAATTGCTTGTTTCAACGACGTGGAAAATGCGCGTCCGGTAATTAACTGCGGAGGTATAAATAAAGGATTTTAAGAATCATAATGGCGGAGCCATTGTGCTTGCACTCATGTATTTACATAGGTATGTTTAAGACGTAATTACGGTCTAGGTACAATAGGGTTGTTTCAGATTCCTTGGACAGACTTACAACTATAAGTTATTTACTGTGATAATAACATTTCACAAGTATGGTAACTTGAAAGTCAGGAGACAGAACATAACAGAAAAGACCTTGGTAAAAACCTTAGAACACTTTGCATTTGGTACCTAAGGTTTAGACCTGGGTAACACAATCGAAGAAGACAACCAAGAGTTGATAAAAGGTAATATTTAAATTATATTGGTAGTCGTTCGAGCTCATTTTTAAAGTAGATATCAGAGTAAAATAAAACCGTTTAAAAAAAGCCACGTAAATAAAGATACTTCGAACAAATGTTCCTATATTGCATAAGTAAAAAGGATATGATTTTTAGAGATGTGTAATTCTAGTGCCACCTCCAACATTCATTATAAAACTCATCCATGAGTTTGGTCGTCCGGATAATGCTAGTATACACATGTTCACATAAGATCTAAGCTACAATTATGAGACAAAGGCTGGGAATGGGGTGACACAGCACAAAGCAGTTAAGTGAACTGTTACACAATAAATACGCGCTGGGAGCGGGCGCTGCCGATTACTACACCTATGTAATTTAAACTAGCATACGAGGTTTCCTATGCGTGATTATATATTATAAATTGATTACATTCTTATATAACACTTTAATGAGCACGAAGCTTAAAACCGTAATTTGACTAATCAGTTAAATCTAGGAATGACTTACTCGTAGGTAACGAAATAAATCAATATTTTCATTGTTTAGAATTCACAGAGATTTCAGATTGAAATAAGTAGGCAATTTTTTGGTGAGAAATTAACCTTAGGTTATTTGAAATACAGATAATTTTAAACCATATTTTCACAACACCCGATGCGATCATAATCAACAATGCACAATCAAGAACCCACTCAACGGAGTTTGAGAATTTTCAGTCGATAAAATAATAATCAAACAATATAGTTTGATTGATGTTTTAACTTACTTGTTTATTATGATTACAAGGAGTGTGAAGGTACAGTCAGCTTCATAAAGATCTAAGTGTCCAGAGTGGTCAAAATTATCTGAAGGACAGAAGTTCATTTTTATGTACGTTGTCGGGTCGTCATATTGTTGTAAGCGTACAGAGTGCTCAATATTATCTAAACTACACGATTCCATAAATATGTTATGTGTTAAGATGAGCAATAATATATTCGCGTCCTAAGTATTCATTGGTATCTAAGCATTCAAAGTGATCATAAATATGTTGGTAGTAAAGAAAAGTAAACTTTAATGTTTACGTGATACGATTGATTTCATTTTTATTATTGACAGTGACGTTCTAAGACACATCGATAAACGAAAACTAGGATGTCCAATTTCGTCACAGCCTACAAATATATGGATATGCCATAAAATTACGTGCATGCAAGTGGAATTTTGTAAAGATAGGAAACTGAATTTAAAGTTTTTGTAAATTCACCCGGGAACTGAACCGACTACAATCTACACTCGATTGCGATCCGTTATTTAAGGCGATTATAAGAATTCATTCTCGGTACTAAACATGATAAATTAAATGAAAGTAAATTATGAAATGATAAAAAAATACTTAAACTTTACTAGTTATTATTAAAAAGGTTAAAAATTAAAATATGCTTTTTAATTTGCATTTATAATATTTGATTTTTTGAAGACGCATAATTCGCATTCGAATAGAATTGGGTACAATTATGAGAATTAAAAACTGTTATTCGCATTCGGATCCGACATATAAATAAAGTTTTTGGGAGCTGGCCTCCAGATTTTTTTACTATGTGGTATTTAATCTAGGAATTTACAAATCACATCAATGTGCAATGTGTAGAAAACCATGGTCAACTATGCCAATGTATTTATTAAGTCTTAAGTATGCTTATTGGAAATTATTGCGGCTAACGATTTATGACATATTAAAAAAACTACTAACTAGATCTCGTTCAAACCAATTTTCAACGGAAGTTTATTGAGTACATCATATATACTTTTTTGTGTTTTTCATTATCTTATTTTAAAAGTAAAAGGGGAGGGGGGGATATTTTACTACTTTGGAAGTGTCTCTACTAATCAATTTAGAAAAATTATAATACATACCGCAATATCATTTTTAAGACTTATCCATAGTATTGATTTGAAGAAAAAAAAATTGAAGGTATGGGGCGCCCCTAAAAAGTATTGTTTTTTTTCTATTTTAAAAACCTTAATACGGTCCACAGAATACATTCACATACCAAGTTTTAATAGTATAGGTTTTATAGTTTCGGAAAAAAGTGGCTGACACACGGATGGACAGATAGACATGACGAATTCATAACGGATCCGTTTTTTGCCATTTGGCTACGGAACCTTAATAATCTTAGATGTTTTTAATAAATTAAGATAAATTAATTTAGTAGGTATTAGTATTAGATACTTAGATATGTCGTAGTGGCTATAGTAGGCAAATAGTTGATTTTTTTATAATACACTTCAAGATTGTCCTCATCCCATCTGATGTTAAGTGGTAATGAGGTCATAGATTAAGGGCGACAAGTACAGCATAATAAATCTGTTACTGGACTTGTCGCCCTTGTCTTGAAGGCTTGACCCCTGCTACTAACGTAGCACCCCTCTGGAGCTCTGGAAACCTTACTCACACGCAGGAACACAACAACACCGAAGTGATTGTTATTTGACTGCGGTCTTCTGCAAGGTGGAGGTATTTCACCAGTTGGGCTGCTCCAGTTCTACCTCTTTTTTAATTAATTTTTAGATAATGCCTAATAACACATTATGTAAAAATTCGACTTTGACCGTAAACTGATCATAAGTTATAGCCGTGGGATTAAACATACTCGTTAGGAGTTCCTGGATTAAAACTGATAAGTCGTAGCCTCGTTTTTAAGTTAGATCTGCAAAAGTAAATCTTGGAAAACTGCATTAAATTTGATGCTGTTGCTCTTGCGTGATGTCGACACAAACACACAGACAGACAAAATATCTTAAAACACCAGGTTTTGGCCTCAATTGCTTTCTTCGAGACCCCCTGAACTTTATCTTTTTCCAAAATCTCTTTAATATTAACACGGACCTGTTACACTTTTAGGATAGAAAAATAGAAAATATTAATTGAGAGTATTTTAGAAAAATATTTATTCGTAGGTGGTAGGTAAATATTTTATAAACAAGCTTTTATTATAAACATATAAAGCAAACAAAAACCAAGATATACATAAAACTCATTGTTTTTAAAACCTTACGAAGGTATACCAAATTTCAGCTGAATTGGTCAACCTGAACTGGGTCAATTCTTCATTTTAAGAATTGTAAACATACATACCAAAATGTGGTACATACAAAATTGAAGTTAATATAAAAGCTTTCAAAGAGATGTCTAAGTTGCGGTCTCAGCAAACGAAGGAAACAAAATTGGTGAAACAATTGAAGCCTTGCTGCTTGGAACGCCGACACTGTACGCACTCGAAATTTAAAAATCTGCCTAATGTGTAGATAATATTTATGATCACTCTGACCGCTTAGATACCAATGAACAGTTTGGATGCGTACATATTAATGATGATTGTAATCGTGTACATGTTATTGGAGACTTATGATGAGAAGATATTTATGACTTGTTGGATGTGTACAATATTTAGGTGACTTTGAATGATAATATATTATTGCACCTTTGTTCCTCATATATTTTTGACTACCTTCACACCTCATATCTTTATGAACGTGACTGTACTTAATCTGATTGTACGTTGTAAAATTTTTCGCCTGTTTGTATTGTATTGTAACTGTGTTCAGTATCCGAAATAAAGTCTAAGAATTGGTTAAAGTTTAAATTAATTTACCCAAAACAAACAGTTTGCTGAAAGAGCGTTTGATATTGCAAGCAGACTTAGGTACATACATATACAAATTAAATAGCATAGGCATAGGTACTTTTATGTTAAAAGTTTTTAAATCGATTAGGTGGTTGTTGCCAGTATAGATATTTAAACGGATATACTTACAAAGCGTTTCTACAGTAACTTCGGTTTTCTTGGTTACGTTGTAGTTTCATTCCAAAGCTGTATATGGATTCGTGGGTTGAGGCTAGACTTGTGGTGGAAAAACATGGTTGATCCTTTATAATGATTTGTTAGCATATATGATTTTGTGAGCGTTGGTGTTGATAATTTGCGTCTGACCCGATTGTGCTTTAAAACGAGCTAAAACTGAATGTTAACCTCCACGAAATCGTCCGAAAAGGCCATAGAACACCCGTGTTTTATCGTTAAGTAATTTCAATTCTCACGTGAGACTGCAGTAGATTTCATCGAAGAACCTTACTTGCCACTTAAAATGTAAAAAGAAGAAGAAAAAAATATTGGTTCCTTTGTACGTAGTTGTTTTAATTCCTAAACCTACCTAGGTAACCTAGTACCTAAGTAAAAATACTTTTATTACTATAAAAAGTAAAAAATCCGTTTAAAACAATTTATTTCCGTAGGCCGAACAGTTAAAGAAATGGCTGGCATAAAAACGGATTTCAGGAACTGTAATAATGGAGATTTACAAATCGCTCCGTTTGTTACCTTCTAATTTTTGCGACCATTTGTCCCTGGCGACGGAAACTTCAAAAAGGTTTTCATTTAAGAATGGCTTGTTAACCGTAAAAAGTTTTTTTTTTTAATTTAAAAGATAAAAACGAACCATAAGATCAAGAATGATAAGAGTTGGTGAGTTTAATGTTTATTCTTTTATTTGCAAAACCCTGTTTTCTCTTAAAATGAATCTTTTTATTGAAGATAGTTTTAAATTTTTATTATATACCCACTTTACACTTCTTTTTAAGTTTAGTCAAATACAATTATAAAACACGACGGGTTGGGTGTCGACCTCATGCAATTTTTAAAACCATGTCCTAAATGAGATTGCGGGATTTTTTTTACGTTAGATGGCAAATAGACTTTTGTTCATTCAGTTCCGTTCTGCGACGTCTATTTTTATCCATGTCGCATGAAAGTTGTCATAATTGTACGTTAGAAATAAACGTATGTATGTTTGGTGTTCTATATATGTCCAAGTTTTCTGAGGAAGAAAATCATCCAGGTTAAGCTTTCAAAGAACAATCTGATAGAAAGTAAGTCAACTGGACAAGTCGCTTGACACTCGATGTGAACTTGAAAGAGGTCCACTTAAAAGTATTTTTTGTTATCACTTCAAAAATAACGTAATTTAACATATTTAATAAATTTGTTTAGCTATAATTTTTTTTAGTGCGACATAAGGTCACATGATGGCCGCCTGCGTTTTCTTTCTTTACCGTCAGATAAAAACCATAATTTATTTGGCATAAATAAAATATATATGTACTTATATGTACAATTATTGATCAACTTTAATCTCCTACATCCAACACATTTCATACGTAATTGTTAGACTGTATTTTGCAATTGAAAAAATCAACACTTTTTGCCTCTATGATAAACTCCTAAGTGAAATGAAAACGCCATTTCTCATTCCACACGGCATGTGAATTGATGTTCATCGCGATCTCGGGGACAAAGCTAACTGGAAGAGAGAGAATATGATAACGTGTTCCGGCCAAAGGTAAAATTTGTGTGCAGGCGCGGCACAGGCGTGTCACATGAATTGGCAAGGACGTGACTTGCAGAGCACTAGGGCTGACGAGGCACTTGTCATAACCATGTAGCTGAATAGGAGTTTCGGAATATAATGTAATATTTAGCGACGTTTATGGTAAACCGGCGGCAGAGTCGCTTTTGATTGAGTTATGAGTGTTACTGAAGTAATCTATATTATTGAATTGAATATATTATTGAAGTCATGCATAATCAATTATTAACGTTACTTATGCAATTTTATTTCTTAAAAAATAAAACTTAATTTCAATTGATCGTAAGGTACATGAATGGGACAATAACGAATTATATTAAATTGAATTGTGCAATTTATTGAAAAATCGTGCCTAGTAATATTATAAACGAGAAAATTTGTAAGAATGTAAGGATATATGTAACCCAACGAACGAATTTGAAATTTGGTAGAGGGTTTTTTCCTCTACAATAAATTAATATATAGAATGCTTTTCATCTCGAAATATCTCGGACGAAGTCGCAGTCGCTAATAGCTAGTAGGTCCTACATAAATTGAATTCCATTCAGTACTTAATGATTAATAAAAATTCATACATTCATACACACATTTATTTACTTTATGCATATAGAATTTATCTGTATTACATTAATATTGTTTGTCGTATACAAACGTATAGTATTAGTAGGATAGCGACTACTAGTTCTACCGAACAGTATTCCTGATTCGGAGGGAATAAGCTTTTTACTAATAGTTACTTTGGATGATCCAGAGCTAATTATTACGAGTACATTCATACAGTTTATTGTTTTGGCCCAGTTGTTTGTGATCCCTTCTAATAACAATAAAATCAAAGGTAAGATGACAGGGTGTTCGTTTAGTCCTCCATTACGTCTCTTTAAAAGCGACGGTACACCTAGATGCGACATAATTAAGTAATGTTAGTTTTCTAATTGATCTAAGGGATCGAACCTGGGACCTCGCGTATCGCGACGCCAATATGCGGCCGGCTCTCGGCTACAGTGATCGTCAAATATTATCCATCGGTATACCCCTATGATCCACTCTTTTACCCACCGAGACCACAATTGAAATATGAATATGTAAGTATTTTCTTTTTCTTTAGTTCAAATTGCTTAACAGGCTTAAGTTCCCAAAAAGTTACACCGAATCTGTCTGTTTGCTCCGGCATAAAACGAGAAAAACATTCTAATTTTACCAGAACGTAGCAACGGCAGTCTCATTTCCCGAACTGCCAGTTCGTTTCACTTATAATGTGCAATGTTTAAATGTAGGACAGGAACTCGGCACGAGATGAGGTTTTGGTCTAATTCACCCGATCCGAGTTCGACAGACAAATTAATCCGGAATGGTCACGGATATTTTTTCCGCTAAGTCTCCCACTCGTTAGCAAAGCTTCGGCTTTGGGCAAGATTAATTTCTTCCGAGCTAAGTAACCCTAGGTCGGATCAGGCGAGACGAGTTGCACAACGGACCGTTATCTGATGGCGCAGGCGATTATGTGGAGTTTTATTGTCTTTATCGTCCTATCTGTGTTTATAATGCACCAATTACGCTGTTTCCTCATCCGTTATCGCGGTGGATTTGAGGTAATTAGAAGGTACATAATTATCTATTATTATTTGAATGATATGTTGGCTAACGACACTGATGAAAGCACAATTAACAGAGCTTACGTAGACCGAAGTTAAAATATAACTTTTTTGAGCGGTTCAATGGATTCACTATTTAGATCGATGTTTCAGTGAAATTAATTATTCTATTTAGAGTTTGCTTTATCCTTTTCTAATTTAAAATACTTTAGCAATAGGTAATGTGCTGCTTTAGTCAATTTTTAATCTGGATTACATTGCAAGAAAAGCTTATCATTTTGAAAAGTAGCATTAATAGTCTTCAGATTCGTAAACTATGTACTTTATTGCTACACTTTTGGCAGAGTTGTAGTTTTGAATCACGATGAGTAATCATCTTCGTAATTCAACGCTTTTTCGCAGACTGCAGTTTTCAGGGTAAATTCCTTGACTGAGCATTTAGTTGCGGCCTTGATTAAGTCTCTCCAACTCATTTTATGTTCTATCGCGTGGTCTGCTGCTTTCGATAAAGAATCAAATGTCAAATCCCAAACTTTCATAAGTTTAATTCTTTTTTAATGATTAACTCTCTCTCTATCCCTCTTCTAATATTGTGCTGTCTATATTGTGTTGTACTTGTCTATTTTAGGTATTGTGAGAGAATGAAGATCTCATCTTAGAAATGAATTAGCTCTTACCACGCGCTGTATGCATGTCTGTTTTGAAGTTTTTTTTTATATTGCACTTCAAGATTGACCTCATCCCACCTGATATTAAGTGGTAATGAGGTCCTAGCTTAAGGGCAAGTTCTGCCTGTGAGTCTATCTGGCTGCGTGACTCCGGTCGAGTGTCTTCAGTCCTTACCTTCAAGCTTCCCTGAGTAGACCTGGGCGGTGTTGAACTCCATCGGGCCGGCAGACGAGTGGAACTGGACCCCATCCGCGAACACAGAGCTGGGGTCAGGCCGGAGTATTAGCTTGAACTCCCTGCAACAAGAAACTGAATCTGTCATCGCAGTTCATTGAGCACATATGTATAAACAAAAAACCGGTCAAGTACAGGTAGAACTCAAGTAGGAACAAGGGTTCCGTACAATCTCACTAATATTAAAACATCCCACAGGAGACTTAGAAAAAATATGTTATTATCCTGCAGGCAAACGGTGTAAACAGTTTTATGGAAGCCAGCCTATTTTTATATACTTACTTGATACAAATTAGAAATAAATAATGAATAAACATTGAATTTTACAGGACTTGAATCCATAACGGCTCACCTACATAGGGACTTTCCTTTCAACGTGAGACTGATAGTAAGCATGTCTTTTTGCGAACGTGCTCTATAAAAAGCAGAAATGTTCATCTTTTCGAAATTATTTTATCTTTATATTTTGATAGGTCTCGACGGCGCCGTTGAATTACGCCATTTAGCTACCTAGCCTCCCTAACTATAGGAGAATACTTTAGTAGAGCAATTGTTTTGAATGTGACCGATACCTACTCGTTCATAGCGACTGCTCACTTTTATGTTTCAGACCAAAATATAATTGACCACCATATTGAAGGGAACAAAATACCAAATAGGCATTGCTCTTAAAATGTCACTGGGCCCATTAATATATTTTTATAAAAGGCGAACGCTCCGAAAAACCAATAAATAAAATTACGTAATAAGAAATGTCCAACCAAAGACAAAAGCGAGAAATGTAAATAATTAAGTAACTGTCGCAGCTGTTTCTCGGAAAAAACTTACTTAGAGCAAGCATGAGAGTCGAGAGTGAAAATCATTAATGTGAAAAGGGTCTAAATCTTGGGAGCAAAGTTTGCTAACTAAAAACATTAAAGGTCACGTGGTTCCAGTATATCAGGGTTACACGTGTGATTTATCGGCCATTATATGGTGCTCTACATTTTAATACTACAGTTTAGAGCTCTCTTCGCGGCTGTAAATCATAATTAAGGCAGCGACCGCCTGCCGCGATACGGCAACCATATTAGTAGCGATACGGTAAGTATTTTAGTAGCGATACGGTGTTTTTTGTAACGGACAACGAATACGGCGATCAGGAACTGAACATTTTGGAGAACTCACATCGTTACGTAATTAAGGTTTATGCGCAAATTGATTACTAACAGCTAAGTATCGTCATTTACACGCCTATATTACATTAATAATCATCAGATCCCAGTGCAAATTATCATTAATACCCTTAATACGGTAATGAAGATATTCTAGTGATATTCAATGTACTTATTATATAACCCCACGTTATAGTCATAGGCTATACATAATCAATCTGACGTTTAATATTTTGTGTGATGCTGAAAGTGGTTAGTGGAATATTTAAGGAAATTAAAACTTTTAGGTTAAATCCGGTCTGATATCTGAGGTACAAAAAATAGAATAATAATAAAACTTTTTTTATGTTAAGACTACGTCGAAAGGCCGAATGTCCTTTTACAAGCCCATCACAGTTCATTTTCTATTGTATTTGGTTTTCTGGACCTTTCGACCTTACGTAAGATATTTTAAGATATAGAGCACAAAGTTGAAGTGAAACTCAGCAGCACGAACGATGGCATAATTTGATAGTCAGTCAGGTGATGTCTCTAACTCGATAGCGCGGATCTAACTAGTATGTCTGATAGACCATCGAGTGTCTCTATTTGTCTGACTTAATGTAGTTACAGATAACTTGTGTTGGTTCCAACCAATGTGTCGTTTCTTTCTACGCATATAGTTACACATATCGGAATATTTATTGTTACCTATTGCAATCGTTGTTGGTCATCCATTTGAAAATTAGTATAATCATAAGCATAATCCATTTGTGTAGGTTGTAACCTAAGTGCCATCTTTTTGAATGTACTAAAATGAATAGAAAATCAAATTGTAGCTACAACCTGTTCGCAATCTTATCCTACAACAAGCAATAATATAACAATCTTGTTGGCGACCAATCTGGCAACCATGTTACTAGGCACTTGTTACCTGTTGCTGAGCAATTGTTACTAAGATTACATAGCAATATTTTTCGTGTACCTCGATTTCTCTACATTATTCGTGTATTTTTAATCGTAACATATCTTTTGTCTTACCAAAATGGGTTTCAATTTCGGCACGAACACTAAGTAGTAAGCTGGAGCAGACCAGTCCCCAGGGTATGTGCCAGCCATCGCTTCACTCAACTGTATTGAAGGGAATGTAACAACCCTCTGCGTAGTGCCTATAGTATTCAGTAAATATATTGTCAGTTTGAGATAAAGTTCATTACACTCACACTAAGTGGGTAGGTCAAAACCGAAACGAACAAAGGTTTCGTATTTTTAAGATTAATAGAAAGTTCGATTAAAACGTAGTTTTTGATTTGTTTACACAATATTTTGTATTTTGAAACCGCTTTTTTCGAATTCGAAGTTATGGGAATTAAAAATGTCGACACGCGTAAGTAGATTTTTCTGTAAGTTATAATTTGTATTGAAATAATATGAAATAACATACCAAATTAATCTTTAAGGCAAATTCTAGACACGCGGTATTACACGTGTATCGACGATATTTAGTTTTGGGAGCAGGTTTACAGATTCAGAAAATAGGTATCAAATACCTACTTGCAAAGATGTTAGCAAATTAAACAGTAATAGTCATGTGACGTATAGTCTAACTCGATAGAGCGAATCCAACTAGCGTGTCTGACAGACAGCGAAGTGTCCTTATTTGTGTGACGTAACTTAGTTACGGGAAACTTGTGCCGATTGCGCCCGGAGCCGATCACTTCTATCGGCTAACTTAATGCCTCTTCACAACTAATAAATCTGTAGTGGCTTCAGTTTATAGGAGGGATTTATTATTGCATCGGTTATTGAAGTAGTTTTACATTCAAGAGGATTTAATTTAATTTATTTATATTTACTAATACAAATTTTAATTTTAAATATATAATTTATCAATTAAAATTTCACATATATGTGAACTATAAATTGTATTTACTTATTTTGCTGTAAAGGTAAAAAGTAAACTTCACAATAAAAACCGACTTGTTATGTTTCTCATACAGCAATGTTACTCGTATTATAAACCCAAGCCTGACTTAATTATATTTTGTTAATTTTGTTTGTTACTGTTACAGCATAAGTAGGTACTGTACTATTTATGTATAGTTCACACATAGGCACAACCTATTGACCTAGTTTTGAATTCACCAGTTGTACTGTTGTTGCAGCGAATTGAAAAAAATGAAAATGAAATGAAAAATGTTTTTATTTCCACCAAAATTACAAAATGAACAATAATGAGGTATGTTTACATATTTGGATGGACTGGAGCCTAAGCTAGGATAATCCTGTATTTCAGGACTCCAGGTCTCACTCGTGGACATGAGGATAGTGGGGATATGGAGTGGAAATGAGGCATGTGTAAATGTGGTGTATGTGTGTGTGTGTGTGTGTGTGTGTGAGGAGGGGCCATTAGTGATTAGTAATGGTTAAATTAAAATTGTAAGTAGTGATTCTGTTTCTATATAACTCAATTTCGTTAAATGACTGACAATTTTTTGTTTACATTGAAAAAATGTTTTTGGGTAGATGTCAAGTATCTTATTTAACTTGTTGTACAGGTAAGGGGCGAGGAAGCAAGTTTGTCGACGAGAAAATGCAGTTTTGTATTTAATTGTTTTGCAAATGTTCTTTCTGCGGGTTTCGTTCCTACCTATAATAGCACTGTAAGTTAGCTGCTTGTGTTGGCGTAAGGTGACATGCAAGATAAATAATTGTCTTACTGTTAGTATTTTTGTCTCTTGATAAAGGCTTTGCGTCGGATATCTGAAAGGCTTATGGAACATTACTTTGAGCACTGATCTTTGTGCGCGTTCCAGATTAATTAATTTGGTCTTGCACGACCCACCCCAGATAGTTATGCAGTAGCTCAGTATAGATTGAACTAGTGCACAATAAACCATTTTTAAGAGAACCGGTTTGAGAATGTTTCGGAGCCTTCTGAATATCCAAACCAGTTTTCGGGTGCGTGCTGATAAAAGGTCCATATGTGTGTTCCATGATAGGTTTTCATCGACCTCAACACCAAGGTATTTTACATGTGCAGTATTTTCAAGGACTAAACAGGAACAGGATAATGAGTTTACGTTGTTACAATTGTGGACTTTCAAAATAATGTTGTTATTAGGCCGAGTAGTTTTGTTGATGGAAAAGGTTATATACTGTGATTTTTTAATGTTAAATGTTAACAGATTTGTACGTAGCCAACAAGAGACTTCAGATAGGCCCTTAATCGCATTTGACTGTGCATCGGCCCAGGTCTCTCCGTGAAATACTAGAGCGGTGTCATCAGCATATGAAATTATTTTGCCGTTTGTTGGTTTGTATTGACACAGCTCGTTGATGTATATCAGGAAAAGACTTGGACCGAGCACGCTGCCCTGTGGAATACCACAGGTGATAGGTAAAGGGCTACTAACATGCCCTCCAATTTTCAGTGTCTGGTATCTGTTTGTGAGAAAGTTTTCAAACAGTTGTAGTGGTATGCCTCGTATTCCAGCAGTTTCAAGCTTCTGTAAGAGGAAGTTTGTCGATACCGTGTCGAAAGCCTTCGCCAAATCTAGAAATATTCCAATACATCTCCGACCTTGATCTAGGTTACTTACTATGTTGTTTGTAAGGAGATTTACGGCATCTTCGGTGGATTTATTTGATTGGAAACCAAATTGGGATACTGCAAGAATTTCTTCTTGTCGAAGATAGGACATTAAGCGTTTGTTGACAAGTTTTTCTAGAAGTTTCGATAAGGCAGAAAGCACTGAGATTGGGCGGTAGTTCTCAACACAGTCTTTACTCCCACTTTTGTGTATAGGATGTACTATTGAACGCTTGAAACTGTCTGGAAAAATACCGTTGTTCATACATAAGTTAAATATATGTGTCAGAATGGGACTAATTTTGTGTTTTACGCGTTTTAAGAAGGTGACTGGAATGCCATCCCATCCAGTGGCCGAATCATTTTTAAGATTACATATGAGAGATTCAATTTCTTTTTCATCTGTTTCAAGCAAGGCAAATGATTTCAGTTGTGGAGAACTTATAGTTTTCCATGTTTTTTGGGTCGTATATGTGGACTTTTTTATGTTATCAGCAAGCTTGTTCCCTATGTTGGCAAAATATTTGTTGACTTCATTTACTGATGAACCTTCACCCTCTGTGCTTATTTGCAGGAGCTCCTTAGCTGGATTTTTACTTTCGGTGGTATTGGTTATTTTACGAATATATTGCCATCTCTGTTTAGGATTTTTACATTTTTGAAATTCAGAACTTTCGTATTGATCTTTAACTTTTTTAATAAGGTCATTGCAGAAATTTCTGTATCTCCGATATGATACTTTTAGAATTTCGTCTTGAGGCGACGCATCGTGTTTTTTGTGCAGCGCATCCCGATGAGTAATACATCGTAGTAAGCCAGCTGTGAGCCATGGTTTTAAGATATATTTCCTATTGGCCACTTTGCAAATTTTTGTGTTAGTCTCAATAATTTCTTTGATCATATCTATAAGAACATCAGTAGCTAGATTAGGATCTGTCATATTTAGTAAAGAAGAGAGATCGGCATTTTCAAAAGCTGTCGCTGCGTTGTCATAATCAATTATGGTTTTAATTTTAGCAGTTTTTTTTATTGTGTTAGTATGCATTAAGTTTAGTAGTACCGGCAAATGATCTGTAATGTAGGTTTTAATAACTAGAGTTTGGGATGTTAGGTTTGTTTTCAGATTGATATGGTCTAAACAATTAGGTCCTCTTGTGGGCAGAACATGCGCTGGTAGAAGACCATTCTCAGAGAGGAGATTCAAGTATGCTGGGCTTTTTTGATCGTTATTAAATGGTTTTATGTCGATGTTTATGTCTCCTACCACTGCCACAGTTTTGTAATCATGTAATGTTTGTAAATTATTAGCAAGAGAGGTTAAAAAGTTGTCAGTGGTTTTAAAGGAAGGTGATCTGTAGATACCGAGAATGGCAGTATCATGTAGTTTTAATAACAGGCAATTTGCATCAGAGAACACTGGCTCTTCTACAATGTGCTCAATATTGTTGCGAATGTATATGACTACTCCATCATTTTGGTTAAGTGTTTTAGAAGAGTAGTAAACACAGTAGTTGTCCAACGGTGGAGGCGGTTTGTCGTCACTTACCCAGCATTCCGTAAAAATTATTATGTCAATCGGTACATCAAGGCTCTTTATAAACACAAGAAACTGATCTAAATTACAGAAAATGCTTCTGATGTTATGTGTTAATATTTTAATACTATTATTTTTATTTTTGAGATAGTCTTGAAATTGGTTCGGTTCAATCAGAGCTGATTCGGAAATTGATAAGTCGTCTAATTCGGTTTGTATGCTAGAAATATTATTGCTATCCATTGTAAGATTGTGTGATACAGGTACATAATATAATGGAATTATATTTATAAATTTTGGAACAAAAATTACTTAATGTTTGGCTGATTTTAATGATAATATACCAATTATGAATGTGTTTTTTAATTACAAAACGGGATTTTAGCTTATTGACATGAGTTATGTGTCGAGTTATTTTATTTAATGTAAGTTTAATAATAAGTGTTACGTATGTGTTTGTGTTTTTTTGGTCATGTTTAGTGTATGTGATGTAAAATATAAAGATAAGAATAATTATTTTAAAGTAGATAGTTAGGTTATAAGGTAAAGGAAGGAAGCTAACCTGGGAATATTGCTTAAGCAGTCATATGATATGCGGCAGTGAAATGATGTCCTCTTCACTACACAGTCTAATAGCTTTGGAAGCCTCTTCTTTGCGTACGTAGACTATCCCATGGTTCGTCCAACAGAATTTGAAGTGGTATTCATTTGCGAAATTATTGAATTTTTAACATTTACTCTATCATATTAACCGATTGAACTTTAAAATAAAATTACTGCCCGGATTGCCGGAATCTGTTATTAACGACGGATAGGAAATATGAAAATCTTATAATTTAAAATAAATTATTGTCAAAATACTCCTTTTTCTAATGAATTTAAATCAAATATGTTGCAAGAATTATAGTGTACACGAGTATCATAAACATTGAAAACCCGACATTATTACGAACTCGCGCCTCATTACACGACCGGTGCATGTTTAGCTAATTACGGTAGAGAAAACTCTATACTATTCGCTATTTTTTATTCTGACCCTGCGATTTTTCCGGTTCCACTGTTAGCCAACCTTCCTAACTTGATTAACGGCTTAATTACCTGAGCAATTCCGCTCTGTTCCCACCGAATTAACTAGAACCTGAATTGCTTCCAAGTAATATTTAAATCTTGTACAAATATTGTTTTACAGGAAGCACGGTAGCGACAACGGTTCCGAAACGATACCGGAAGTTAGGCACGCCGCGCTCCAATATTAGATTGGTGACCAATCCTACTGAATTTAATGATATTTAGTATTTTTTTTACTTCCTTGGTGGCGCAGTGGCTAAAGTAGCTCAAAGCGTAAAAGGTCCAGGGTTTGAGTCGTGTCAGTCTAAGAAACGACCCAATTTTTTATTATAATTGTAGGATTTGTCCCAAGAAACTCAACGCTTCAATAAGGCACGGCAATCTGGTTTCCCGTTATAAATAGTTCAATCGAGTCAGAGGTCATTTTGGCGGCGTGTAAACAACATAATCTAAGACTGACCACGTGTTTTTTACATATAACGCTCCACATCGGGACTGAGAGACGAGGGGCCCGGACTTTGGCGTCGCGCCTTCTCTGAGGTTCCGAGTTCCATTCCCGGTCGAATCAAAATGGAAAACGAACTTCTGAATCTCACGTCTGGGTTTTGTGGCACCGTCGTTGTTCCAGAGATCAGTAATAAAAGTTTTTAAGGTAGTTACCGTAGAATCAGAGCAATATATATGATGTTGTGCAACATTTAAGGTTCGATCCATGTTACTTTAACATGTATCAGGACTGGAGGAGGAATGTTCCAAAGATGGGCTTTTGGTGTTGGTTTTTGCACAAATATTGATAAATTATACGCAAGTTCTGTGTACCAGGGAAGTTAATCGAGTTATGATGTCAGTGAGAGCATAACTTTTTGTAAGGAGGAAGCTTCGTAACTCAATTACTCTTGTATGTTGGTTGCGTATCAGATTTTGTGCAGGCAGCTCCTGACAAGTTAATGAAATACATTAGTGCAATGTGCATACAAAATGGAAATAGGGAAGTTTGCGAAATTCTCTCGTTTTATGAGGAAACTATAGCCGTAGATCATTAGATATTATGCTGTTATTTTAGCTTTTAGTCCATAATGAATTCATAACATTGTTTCTTTTTGTAGGTATTATTACTATTATGGTATATTGTATAAGTTTATCATCTAACTTCTATATAAATAATAATCTATGCGTATAAATATGTATCACCGAAATGTATCTGTGCATTTAACATAAAAGGACTGGACAAATTGAAATTTTTTTTTTGGTTTTGTTCCTATTGCCAGTACAAGATTTGTAAAATTGACTGCGAACGTATGCGTGAGAAATTGCGCCTTTAGCTACATGTTGTTAATATTCATTTCTTTTAATAATATACTGCTTTTTAACTTTCTAAATTTAGATATTTTGCTCATTTCTGTGGGTTGACTGGAATAAAATACCACTTGGCATATAAACAAACAATATTCACTAAAAGACGTATTTCTAAAGAGTTCTTGATTGTTTGTTATTCGTAAAACAAATTCACCCTGTTTCAACATTAATAGCATAGCGAGATACCTAATATTGTTATTGCTAGTCTAGTAGTTTAGATACATCAGATAAAAGGTAGTGTGTTAGAGAAAGGCAAATATTTTGTAAGTGTTTTCAAATATGATTATTTGAAAAACACTAACAATATTTTCACAATTATTAAAATAATATATACTACTATCCATAGTAACGTTGGAAAATACCCAAAGTTTCAACGATGTAATCACGAAAAGCCCCGCAAACAAATTACTCGAAAAAACAAATATTTGTAAGTCGCTCAGTAACGTTGACAAGATTCAACAATCGCCAGACAGTGATTAATAAGCGGTCCCTTTAAATCTAAACAAAATGTCCGTTGAAATACGTTCAAGTTATATTGCAAAGTCGGCCCACATCCCCGCTCGTCCATCCTTATTTGGCAAAGGGCGAATCAGAACTGAAAACTTTGTAAGAAGTTATTAGCTGGCGCAATTTTCAAAAGCCATTACTCATTCCCTGTAGCAAACACGGGGCGGTAGTATAGAGCCTTGTGAATATTAAGGGAATTAAGCGACATTGTCACGCGGTGCGGTTTCACGTACAAGCAAATTTAAGCGAATTAATTAGGCCTCAATGAATATATTTTGTAGGTGTAGATCAGGCATAGTAGGTACTCAATACAAGTATTGAGTATTACTATGCCTGATCTACACCTGCAAAATAATGTTTCATTTACAAAGTAAAAGATACATCACACACTAATGTTACACAATAATGTTTCATTTACAAAGTAAAAGATACATCACACCCTGTTAGGGCACAGCAACTGGAACAGTAAGACAATTGTCAAAACGTTGGTCACTGAAGCCTTCTTCTGAAGTACATTAAAACTGGCTTTGATCCAGTTAAATATTTACGCAATTAAAAATTCAAATAACAATGTATGCGTAGCAGCGTTTATGATGCAGTCGAGCAGTGAATAGTCATCAGCTTAAAGTAAAAGTCAGCAGAGCTGACGCTTCGAATGGCTTTTGCCTCATAACAGAAAAATATCACCTTTGAATTTCCCTTTAATTTATTTACAGTAACTGTAAAAATGGACTCCAATTTAAATATCGTAGAATGGAATAATGAAAGCGTTGATGGCTTGTTATTTTGTCTAACAAAAGCGGGAAGCGGAAAATTCAATAAGTACTTTATTACTAGATTTGTGGACAAACTATACTACGAATACCCTATAGGGTTATACAACGTTATTGTTAAGTTTGGAGTGTGGACACCTAAAAAGACTTCCGTTCTATACAGACTAAATCCTCAATTAAAAGTTAACAGTGGCCCGAAATATAATTGTGTCATAACCCACTTCGGCGCGCAAACAACCTCAGATTTCCGACGCAAGACGCTCATTGCCTTGTACATATTAAGAGCTCTAAGAGGCGATGTCACGCCGCGCTTCGTGTGCCGTAATTGAGGCACGGCGAGCAACGAGACGGGATTCGATTGGAAACCATAATGATGTGATGTTGCGCCCCGCTACTTATAATGAAGGCGCACACCCAGCCACGTGTATCTTGCATACACTAGAGGTGTGTCCCAAATGCTAGAATATGTACGCATGTTAGGTACGCGATAATATTAAATGGTTCGATAGTTCCACCCAATTGCACGAGAGAGAAGCAGTCGCACTAACATACTCATAACCTAGACATGAGTATTAATACAAACGTAGTCATGTAGTACAATTGTCTATTTTATCTCATCAGTTTCTTTTTTATATGCATTTTTATTCTGATTATCGGTAAACATACATGATGTAACAATATCAAGGAGAGATGAGGCTTTGCTTATCTAGGATTAGATGCAAATTTTGATTTTTATACATGTGGCAATAGGTAGTAAGAAACTACCTACTACTACTACGTACCAGCGCAGCAAATAAAAGCAAAAAATTTAAGCAAGTACAATCAATAAGTAGGTTTGGATATTTGTAATAATAATTCTTTCTTGCCCATCGTCCGATTATTTCAGAATATATCTACGATGGAATAGCTAAAATAGATGTTTGATTTGATCAAGCCTAAGTGAAACAGGGCATCATCTTTTGCATCTTTTCAAACTTAACAAACAAATTTCAACAGATAAAGTTTTTATGATTAAATTAATTTTAGTGTATTTCAGTACTACCTATAGATAACACAACACATATGTATGAAGGTGTTATTAGTAGATGCCCATTATACCACGAATGATATTCCCTATTTTGTACATTTACAACCGAAGCTTTCATTCCCATTATCCTTTTCACTATTATTACTATTCATTGTTCTAGAATAACGCTCAAAGGAATTAGGACTCGAATTGTGAAATACGAAACAATCTAACCTAATCACAAAAATATATATATATATATATATATATATATAAAAATAAATAAACAACATCACACACATTGCTCTGATCCTGTGGTCTATAATTATAACTAGATTGGTTCTCAGCAAGATACGTGTAGCCACGGTCATGCTAATACTAGTAGTTATTTGATGTTGACATTTTTATAGTTCTTCACGCAGGTAATAATATTATATTATTAGTAGTTCAATTTTTTTTTTATATTTACTAGTTAGTATTTATCATTACCGCGATGTAGCGCAAAGTTTTAAACTTATTGCAATTATGCACCTATGGGAACTTTTTTAGCTATCAAGCTACGAGTACATTGATTACAAAAGTACACAATTTGGCAGACCCACCAAATAGGTATCAAAATAAAAAACATAAATATTTTAATCATTTACATTGATACAAATGATATCTTGAAACCCTGAGTGAACGTAGAACTTTCGTGTAAGAGGTAACGTAGTTATAAATAGGATCCGTTAAAATTTATCCATCAGTCCCATTTGGCAAAAGGTAGCTATCTCGCCTAAATCGAAAACCGTCGAAAGTCTAATTTGAATAATCCACAATAAAATGGGTCGTCACCCTTCGTTATAAAAGTTCAGGTAAGCAAGCGTCCACGGGGATTCTCATTTCTACATTAAAATTTTAATCTGCCTCAGTACCCGGGCTTTCGAGATTAGGTATCTGCGTGGAGTGTGTACTACGGATGAAGTCGCACTTGTGTTACAGAAATCAGAAACAACGACCGTACCACAACACCCAGACCCGAGACAATACAGTAAAGTTCGTTTCCCATATTGACCCGACCGAGGATCGAACCCGGAACGTCAGAGATGGCGCGACGCCAAAGTCCCTCACGCTCGCCTCTCGGCTACGGAGGTCGTCAAAATAGATTAAAGTTGTCATTTTAAAAAGACTAAAACATATTTACATGAAAAAAGCAAAATCAAACTTCTGTGTTACCCCTGATTTAATCCACCTGGGATGAAACCCATCCAAAATGTTTTCGTCATACGAAACCGCCGAATTCATTTAAACGTAATGTTTTCGGGACCGTCGAAGCAAACTTGCGTAGACGTTTGCCTAAATCCGTCGGCCGGCGAAAGTTTGTACGGTGACATTGTTCAGAGTTAGGGATTGGCGATGGTCAACCGTCTTTTAGCCCCGCGAAATACAATTAAAGTTGTGGTCGGTTCGGAAGTCACTCGGCCGGCGAATGCCCCCGAGGACCGAGGAGGCGGTTCGGCTATCCGGTAGTTTGATTGACTCTCAATTACTCGCTGAATGTTTGACAACCAGAGGATTATAACTAGATTGGTTCTCAGCAAGATACGTGTAGCCACGGTCATGCTAATACTAGTAGTTATTTGATGTTGACATTTTTATAGTTCTTCACGCAGGTAATAATATTATATTATTAGTAGTTCAATTTTTTTTTTATATTTACTAGTTAGTATTTATCATTACCGCGATGTAGCGCAAAGTTTTAAACTTATTGCAATTATGCACCTATGGGAACTTTTTTAGCTATCAAGCTACGAGTACATTGATTACAAAAGTACACAATTTGGCAGACCCACCAAATAGGTATCAAAATAAAAAACATAAATATTTTAATCATTTACATTGATACAAATGATATCTTGAAACCCTGAGTGAACGTAGAACTTTCGTGTAAGAGGTAACGTAGTTATAAATAGGATCCGTTAAAATTTATCCATCAGTCCCATTTGGCAAAAGGTAGCTATCTCGCCTAAATCGAAAACCGTCGAAAGTCTAATTTGAATAATCCACAATAAAATGGGTCGTCACCCTTCGTTATAAAAGTTCAGGTAAGCAAGCGTCCACGGGGATTCTCATTTCTACATTAAAATTTTAATCTGCCTCAGTACCCGGGCTTTCGAGATTAGGTATCTGCGTGGAGTGTGTACTACGGATGAAATGTAAGCAGTAACAATGTATTAGCGTGCTCCTTTGAGCCAACTAACGCCGCGTTTCGATGTTGGATCAATATGAAAAGAAAACCGTTAGGGCCTCAATGTATTTCGAACACGTTTTTTTACGCAATGTAAAAGTAGTAATCAGAGAAATGTTTAGAGTTTTTCTAAAAAGACAGTGTTGTTTAATTGCTATCAATTAAACAACACAGTCAAATGCCTATGCATTGCAGAGTAAATATATATTTTTGTTGATGAAATTGCGCCAGATAATTAACTTAACATTTATTCAACTAAAAATTTTCTATGTACTATGAATCACAGACAGCGATCACTAACAGGGAACATTAACTCGGCACTCCCGACCCAAATTAGAAGAGTAAGTTTATGAAATTGAACTGGGCAAAAACCCGTGACTTTTCTTGCTTTGAGCGCTTCCCCTTTTAACACAAATCGTCAAACTAAAATTATTTTTTAAGTTTAATTTATCTATATGGGCCAAGTTGTTACTATTAGGTCAATAGTTTGAGTGAAAACATTTGGCAACATCTACAAAAAAGTAACACAGGATGCTATAACTCGAGAATTGCTGTGAAATTAAATATTGTTGTTACAAGATTCATTTTCAATCCACGAAATTAAATAGGAAACAGTATCCATGGTAATTGAATTGCTGAAAATAGCCACGACAGTTATTATTTAAATTGGTTAATTCTTCGGTCCGCTATCAAATTATCCTGGTTTAATTACTATGCTGACTTACTAGGAAGATTATCTGCAGAGCCAAAATGAATTGAAGTGTTTTCAATGTTAGCCGGTCGGCAGACATCTCAATCTTAATCATTTAGTTTACTTAGATACTATCTGACATAACCGTTGGTGCTACATTCACCCGTTTATACATACCGTCAGCGTCACCAAGCATGCACAGTGCGCGTATTGGGTAGTTCAGATGAATAAGGTACGGTGTACCTAGCTGTAGGACATGCACAACTGATTTGGTTTTTTAACATATTTATTCCATCTATGTATCCTTGATGGTCTAGTATTTTAAGTACAGGATAATATGCTCGGGTCTGGATTCAATTCCCGCGTCAAACAAAGTACGTAACGGATTATTAAAAAATAGATCAGGTTTGTGATCATTAATCTGCATTTAGCAGGCGTGGAGATTAAGCCTGTCCCATTAATATTACGGTGACCTGATTTTAATGATTTAAGCCCTTGTCCTACAATGGACCATTATAGATTAGTATAAAAATAAAGTGTAATATCCTAGAAATTTACATGATTTTTAAGTGAGGGATGAGGAATCTCTTCTGATGTAGCTTACTACATCAGAAGAGATTCCTCATCCCATCATTGGATAAGTCCAACGTACAACTGAAATCGTGAATGTAAGTAGTATTTTTCAAAACAGCACAATAAAGAGGTATCGTATAAGAAAAGGCTCAAGGAGCCCTTTTAGTGCTTAATAGTCTTAGACTGTCTGATCTCAGCTCCTGACACAAAGGATTTCCACAAATAAACCAAGCGTGAAAATACAATGTCTATTTCAACCTTCAACCTGTTGAGATTATCCGGAGTTTTGTTGGCATTTCAATATCGACGGAATATCTGATGTTTTGGAGTTCAAACAACAATGGTGGTATGCCGGCATTTGTTCAAAATGTACTTTGGAATATTTATTGAGACTGTAATTTGTATTATGTACAATATGCAAAGGAAGGTGACGATTTGCAAAAGCGCAAACAATAATATTTTTGAGAACAATTTTAAGATTGAGATTCACTCCTTTTGATAACTGTGATTATAATTCATTACTATGTTACTTAATTCATTCATTTATTCATGTTGGTTACAAGTAACACTTATGGATCGTCAAATTGAATATAAATAGGAATATAATTAGATATTAGACATAGTTAACAAAAAATCCGTTGTGAATAAATAAATTGAACATAGTAAAATGTAATTTGTGATGAAGTATTGAATGAGAAATTATTTTTTTACAGTTTTTGAATCTGTGTAAAATAAACACAACATGACGAAATGTAATGCCATTTTCGAGGTTAAGTGAAGGAAAAGCTAGATCACATTTTCAAATTTTCAACGTTTTATACCAAGTATTAAGTTTGGGTTTAGCACTTCTGTTATTCAGTCATGGTACCGCTTTATTTATTTTAAAACAATTATAGTCCTCCAAGTAAATACATTTTATCTAAAGTTAGGCACTTACCTAATATAAAACATTGCGAATCCCACTTATATTCTAAACGTAAAGGTTTTTAAGAATGTCTGGATGTCTAGATGCGTGGATGTATGTATGTTACTCTTTCACGCAAAAAATACTGAATGATTTTGGATAAAATTTGGTAGCTTGATAGATGAGACCCCTATATTAATACCTAAGGATTATTTCTATCCCAAAAACTAAAAAGTTTGACGTATAAATGCTAGTAACTCTATTATGCAATAACTACGGATACAAGAATAGCATATAGGTTCAATTGGATCCAAACAAAGTCGCGGGAAATATCTAGTATTTTCATAAATGGCTTGCAAGCGGAGCACGGCCAGTGTTAAATAATAGGAGGCGTGTTTACGTTTGTCGCTTGGCTGCGCATTGTAATAATGCATTGCGACACCTCAAGGATTTGCATAAAGTCTCACAATTTTTTAATTAAAGTTTTCTTCACAATAAAACACGACACGAACGCCTGTGCTCTCATAAATTTTAAAACAAAGGGATGGTGGGAAATCTTAAATGTTAAAATAAAAGAACGAATAAGATTTATGTTTCACAAATACGATTTATGATTTAAACTAATTTTATGGGCATTAACGAAAATTTGAAAATGTACATTGTTTTATAAGTATTCTGAATTTGTGTTGCAAATACAAAATGATGAAATAAAATGTAGGTATATTCGAAATTATTTATAAATTAAAAATATAATTATGTTAATATAAATAACATAAAAAAATCTTTCAAATCGTAAATTGACAAGAGTTTATCAAAATATTAGATTAGTTGTATTTAGTTAAACTTTATATCGACAATATGAATCCTTATTTGTATAATACTATTCGCTCTTCATATTTTGATGGAATTTCGCAGACAACAGAACACTCTCACGCGGCGTGATTATAACGCGTCGGCTAATCCTTTGATGTAGTGCGGCGTCATCTATATTTAAACACCTTTGCTATGTCCTCGCCTCTCGCGATGGCTCGCTCTTTACTTGCCCTGATTTGAAGCTCCGATGTGGTTAAACAAGAAAGTAAAACTAGACTTTCCTCTAGACGACCTCCGAAGCCAAGGGACGAGCGGGCCGAATATTGGCGTCGCGCCTCCTCAGAGCTCCCGGGTTCCATTCCCGGTTGGGTCAATAGGGAAACCTTTTCTATACTGTCTCGGGTCTGGGTGTTGTGGTACCCTCGTTACAAGGAAACAAGGAAGCCTAGTTGAACATTCAAATCTAGTATATTGATTGTTTAAAGCAAAGATGCTCTTAGTTTAACTTGTATTCACAACGTTAACTTTTACTTTTGTCAGTATATATCAAATGTTTTTAATTAAGGACAATTTTATCCATAAACAGCATACGCGCAATTTTGAAATATACCGCTACGGCGTCAAATCTGCCACGTCTATCACATTTCAGATGTAACTCAATAAAATAATTTGTTACTTTTTCAATTTACTTCAAATACCAGTTTCGCTCACGCTAGCGTATTTCACACCGGCGCATTCGCTTCATTCCGTACTAAATGCGATAAATAATTTTAACTTTGCACCAATATTCTGAAATAGCTGTAAATAAGCAGTCTGCTACGTCGTAGACAAGTGCTACGAGGACGCTACAGCAGCGTAGCGCCGTAGTTGAAATACAGCATTATTGCTGCACACTATCTACGAAACGAAATTTAATTTCAAATACGTGGTTTATAAGTTCATTCCATTGTTTCACCCCGTGCCTCGGGGATATATGAACCTTTTCTGTGAGGTGTAAAATTAGATGTTTCTCACCCTTAAATATAACTAATACGGTGTCGAGGTTTGGGATTCAATTAAGGCTTATGTCGTTCCAGTTCAATTTAATGTGTTGCTATTTTCCTGTTCCATTTAATTTTCACTGCGCGTTGTTTTGTTAGAGCCTACTACCACGTGACAAGATCAGAGTTTTGGATTATGCGGTGATAATATAATTTGATACCCCACGAAACAAAGGAGGCAGTTTTATAATACTTATCCTTTGTTGCTTGAAACACCTTCATCATTTTATTTTCTGCTTGAAACTGAATTCTATGTTAGTTAGAAACAAAAGCATTTATGACTTCAAACTCTAGCTGAATGCACATTCAATTTAAAAAATCATATATAATAATTTAAAAAAATAATAAAACAATGTCTTCAAAACTTATTTTCTTTACTGAAAGAGAGAGTGAGTTGCACAGATTTTACAGCTAGTTTGGTGACAGATTAAAGCATGCATACTTTCGATATAATTAATATCGTTTTTAATATAAACCGAATTTTGTGACACAAACCACAAATTTGCCTAAATGTGGTGCCAGTAGAGTCAAGAGTAAAAACAGTTGAACAACCGAGCTTTTATGACGGTATAACAAGGTTCATTTTTGAATAACAACATCATCGATACAATATTGGGTCGGTCGGTATCATTATACCCTTTACAACGCTAAATTCATATCAATGATGGACGCCTTTTGTTCTAATGACGAGCGATTAATTAGGCGGATGCGTTATAAAGGACATATCTATGATCTTTAAATATTTTTTATAGATATTTTCAATTGGATATTTTATCTGATGAAAACTACCTACACTGTACATACTGTCGATACATACTATCGATAGTTTAGCAACACTAGTACATTGAACACGGCAACACAACTGAAACAATAACATGATAGAATAATAGCGGCATTCCTCTATTTTAGTTCTATCGGTCGAGGTTCACTCGCCAGCGAACACTGGGTGTTATTTTAGTTGGCAGTGTCATGGTCAGTGATTTCCGCTGCCTTCCTTGCTCGTTAAAATGCTTCTTTGAAACATTGTTATGTTATTCTTGTAAAAGAGTACAACTTTGTATTTTCTTGTGCATTCTTGCTAAAAATATTTATGTAAGTTTTACAATTTATATGAAGTTTCGTATTGAAATCCTATCGACGTACTTTAAGAAAAGAGTACGCAATGAATTTTGGTACAGTAAAATAAACATTATGTTTTTAAATATTCGATTTTAGGACAGGGTGTACCTAAGGTCATGGAGATTTTATTTCTACACTGCCATCTTACGTTTTATTGATACATTTAGGGTTACTACTAAACTAAAAGTTATATAAGACACCAAGCTAGAGGAAAGATAATTTAAATGGACACTTCTACGCGAATCGGGAACAATTGTAGTTTGAACTACAAATAAAACAATATCGATTAGGAACGTCGCGTTCCAGCTGTAAATAAATCCGTTTCACATTTTGCATGTTTATATGAATATATTTTTTCTTTGGTATTTAATTAAGTAAGTACTAGTTACTAGTAGACAATTTTGGGTATTTAATCTACTAGATGTTAAGATTTTGATATTTTAGACCCACGAGACACAAATTATATCTTGTAATTAATTTTTGTTACTAGAAACCGACATAGGGTGTTAGATTCGGAAAAATATTAATTGTCACAAAAATAATCTTAGAAAAAAACAAGTATTGATACTATGAGTAGAACTATTAATATGTTGTTGAGGTTCAAAAATTGATTTTCGATTGTTTTTATATTCAGAAACTAGCTGTGCCCCCGACTTCGTTCGCGTGGACTACATCTTTTCATGGTCGGTTTTACCCCTTTCTCCCCTAATATTCAAAACAAAATATAGGCTATATTTTAATTCAAGTTTTGAGCTATATTTGTGCCAAATTTCATATCTCTAACTTCAAAAATAAAAAATTTTCCATATAAACTTTCAAAGGTGGTATTACCCACATACGGGGGGTATATTTTCTAATAAAAAGTAGCCTATGTCCGTTCTTGAGATTCAACGTATACCTATACCAAATTTCATCAAAATCGGTTGAGAGGTTTAAGCAGGAAAGCGTAACAGAAAGACAGACAGACAGAGTTACATTCGCATTTATAATATTAGTAGGGATTAATGTAAATCAGTATTAGGCCATATTACCTCTATAATCGTTAACAATGATGGATCAAAACTTTTTTATCATTAGAAGTTTAACATTCAGGCCGCTCATATTGTTTATTTATTAAACGATTTATGCCTATTTCCAATATTTAAAAACGATTCGTTTTAGTTACATACAGTAATCAACTATACGTGGCGTAAGCTAAAAGTGTTCCGGACTCGGAGTCAGTTGGAGAAAAACGGATTGCCATTTTTAACACATTACGAATCGTAAAATATTGGAATCGGCCATAAGACTACCTATATTTTTGTTTTTAGTGTATTCAATACCGGTAAATTGACTGACGTTGTGAAAATGTTTTGTTGTGAATCAAATTTGATGAATGCGAACTATTTCACTTTTGATGTCAACTGATGCATGTAGATGTTTTAAACCGAAATTAGAACAGCTCTTTGTTTTGGAATTCGATTAATCGTATGAAGTAAAACGTATATTTTGGCCGTGTTTTTTCAAACTTCATTGAATAATGAATTCGAATTATATATGACTCGATGATGATATGATATAATGGAAGACTAGATCACGTTGATTCTAACAAGGGCGAGTTTACGTACTGATCTTCATTAACCTACAGCACACGCTGCATAAGAAACGAAATTATTTTGGATATTGAAACATAAATTCTATCGGTGTTTGAACAAATCTCATAATGGATTCCTGGCATGATTTCAATCGTTCTCGACGGTAATACGGCACTCCTACAGAGAAATGTAAAACAAATACAAAGCGCGGCTATTATATGTACCTACAGTCACTTACCTGTATGTACATACAGTCTTATTTATAGAAAGAAATACAAGTTTATTTAGAGACATGATATAAAATATATTGCATATAGAACATCAACTTAAATTTATTTTACAAATATTATGTCACTAAGAAGGCAAATACTCAGGTTACTTAATTTCATACCCTATATTTATTTATATGTTTAGTTGATTGTTTATATGAGCCCGCTAATATCAGGAGCTGCTGGCTCTAGTTTATAAATATCATTGTGTTGGAAGTTCATTTATCACGGAAGGCTATATAGCATCACGCGTATGAAAAACGGGGAAGTAGATCCCCTACTTTGCATGCAAAGTCACTACGGACCGCTAGTAATTTATAAAAATTGTTTCTAATTTATAAATATATAAATGTACATATATGATAAGTACGTAGTTCTTAACATATTCGGCAAAGGGAGGCAACCGGAGGGAGGTTAAGTGGTCGATACAACAGAAAAAAATCATCGCCAACGATAAGTTGCGGTTAGCTCAGTTGGATGAGCAGCACTCGTGATACGTGAAGGTCGTAAGTTTGAGCCCCACATCGCAAGGGGATATACATTTTTTTTTAAACGTTTAAAGTTCGCTAATGCGGCGTAAATTACTATGAAATATTATTATACAGTAATTTTCTAAAATATGTGTTTCAATTGAATAAAGAAATGAAATATTATTGTGATTGTATTAGTGTGCTGTTATAATGACTACTGTTTCGACTGCACGGCTTACGTATTCTATGGTTCGTTATTTGTTAGTACAGTATAAAATAGTAGTGTTGGGTAAAAAGTGGGAAAAGTTCAGTTCGATAGCAAATGCGGCACGTGCCAGTTCAATAATACCAGCCGATAGTTCTGAACGCGTCGTCGATATATGCCCCAAAATTACGCGAGGAACTGAGCAAACAGTTCAACTTTTGAAACTGTTACAACGAAACTACACTGTTCGAGTGGGAATATCTAGGTATGCTCCGATTATGTGTTTGTTTTCGAGAGAATACACACTGATACGGGACTGACCCAGATTTTTGGAGTTGGTTTACTTTATTGAACACTAGCTGTTCCCTACGACTTTGTTTTCGTTATATTGGAATGAAAAGTACTGCGATTAAAAATCTTTAACGTACAGACAAAAGCACGTCAATCGATTTTTATGTCTTTATAGTGATTTACGCCGCACTAGCTTTAAATATTTAAAGAAACAGAAACATTTTTCATCTCCGATAAGTACATATGTAGTTCTAAACATATTCGGCAGAGGGCACTTACCGTACGCTAACGGTTAATACAGCAGAAAAAATTCATCTCCTACGATAACTTGCGGTTAGCTCAGTTGGAAGAGTAGCACGGGCGATACGTGAAGGGCGTAGGCTCGTTTCCCGCACCGCAAGAGGAGATGAAATTTTTCTGTTTCTTCGAAATATTAAAAGTACGTCAGACTACACACTTTGGACTTTGCACAAACCCTTATGTCGTTCGCATAAAATCGAACTGCAAGTCAATTAATCGCTGGTTAATTTTTCAGTGAAAAAGTGGAAATACGGCTGATGTTTGCTAAAATGGCAAACAGCTGGGGTTCGGGCATCCTAGAAATGACTAGGAGTAAGGAATAGGTTAACCGCAGGGCGTGTAATGTCTGCAGGCAGGCAGTCTCATTTTACGAGTCGTGACCACGGGTAATAGGGCATTTAGAAGAAGGGTCAGCACTAACTATACGGTTTGATCTGGAAGGTGATTTTAACTGCAAAGTAATTGTTTGCAGGTTTTTAGTGCGGACTTCTAATTCCAAAATCAACTGAATAGCATATTTTAACTTTATAACTCAATATTATGTTTAAGCGAGTTTGAGTTAAGTGGGTAACGCCAGGTTCCAATATTGTATGATTCGTAGTGTGTCACAATAACAATCCATTTATCTCCGACTGACTACGAGTCGGGAACGCTTTTAGCTTACGCCTTGTATAGTTCAGTACTATATGTAACTAAAAGTAAAAGTTTTTCAACTATTGGAACCTGGCATAAATCCTCTAATAAATAAATAAAATCTAGAACGGTTTTAGCTTATGCCTCGCTAGACAAATACTAGCGCGGGAAATAAGCCTATAGGTACACATTGATGTAGCAATGTCATGATTTTTATCATCAAAGCGTTAGTGGGACAAGTCAAATTGTTTTTATAATTTTATTTTGGGAGATGAAAAACGTTTACAACACCTTTAATTGAAGTCCTATGACTGTCTTCTTTAATTACACTACTCAGTATCCAATATAATACAACACACCAATATCTGTAACTTTAAGACTTAACTGTTTAACTTTTAAGGTCCAAAACAATTTTTCCCTAAAATTTATCTAGGTGTATCGTATGAACCTTGCTAAGTACTAGCTAGCTCGTTTAATTTTCCAGCAGCTGACCACACGGTAGCACCGAGGGTAATGTTACTGTTACACAGACTTAGCGCCTCAAGGGTATCTCGACAACGGCTCGTAGCGTGGCGAGTTTTGGTCTGATAGCGTGCAATTTTACAATTTCATTATACCAGATCATTATAATAAAAAGGAGACATACAAAATTATGTGAAATATAAATAGCAAGCGACATGTGGGAAATTCCATTATACAACTAGGTATGTGTTTGTCTAATGCCGGGTTCCAATATTTGAAAAACGAATCGTTATAGTTACCGATAGTAACCAATTATTCTTATTAACGTGGTTTCCTAATAGATAGATCGATAAATATATATACTTTATTGCACAAAAACTTTACAGAAATAGGTTTTACAGATTGATTATAGTACAATTTAGGCGGTCTTATCGCTAGGAAGCGATCTCTTCCAGGCAACCTTAAGGTAAGCAACCTAATAGGTATGTCAACAAAAAGACACGTTTCAAAAGGAAATTCAAATTGGAAGTTGGATAACTCAAACCATATAGGGTCAATTTTATTGTATTTATATATCGATGGGAACAGTTAGTTATTCCATTAACGGCATTAATTCCTGATAGGGCTATGATCTACTTCAACAACCAATACGACATTATTTTGTGAACCTTCTATATATTACACGGATGCTTATTAAACCATCCTAATTCTCCTTGCAACTAGCTGTGCAGTAGTAAAGTTAATTCCTCAATGAATAGTCGTGCTGACCCCACAAACACAATCGCAGTATCTGGAGCACTCCAGGGTCCCTCATGCAATGCGAGCTGTTACCCTCTTAGCATTCAGCTATGGCGATTACTCCGCTCCGGTCGGCTAAGTGGACTGTTCTTAACTTTATACCCGAGCGAGGTTGTGTAATACTACTCCCACACCAATTTTGAGACATGCTACGTTCTGGGATATTCTACAACAAATAAAACGAGATAGAATAGGGTGCATAGTTAGTTTCTAGATGCTTAAAATAAGTTACGGGTCGGTAAGGTTGCCCCAATAGTAGTTACGAGCTTACTGATGTGAGTCAGTTCAAGTCAGTCAGGATATTTTAAAAGTTTGAAATGAAACGCGAATGTCTTTGAATTAGCTGATCATAAGAGTATCAAAAGCCTGTGCATAGTTTAAGAGTAAGACAAACTTCTTTTAATATAACTCAGAAAGCTTGTTTGTGTTTATTTACTACCTGCTGAGTTGTTCTAATCTCGTGTGGGTTTGTGGCATTACAAAATAGGCACTCGCATATATTTTCCATATTATGTACAGGCTGAAATGAGAGTATCAGTAGATACGTTTCTTGTTACAATTAAATAGTTAATAAATTAGGACTTTATGTTTGACTAAATTTCATTACACGTTAAGGCACTTTACCTTATAACCATCGCTACACTACGACTATGCATTGTTTAATTACTTAGAATCAATTGGTTTTCTGTTGTATCTGGAATTCCGATTTACGAAGATTCACAGGTAACATTTAAGGTAACAAGTATAATTGATAGCATACAAGTCGTATGGCACTTTTTTACATGTTTTTATTTATAAACTTCAAATAGGTATACGTCTTTTTAATTTATATTTTGGTTTTAGTTCAATTACCAGAAATTAAAAAACGTCGCGTCCACATCATTTATCTTGTTGAATTCGAAGTATTTCCACACGAATGACCTTACTACACGTTTAATTCCGGCAAATGCGACCCGGTCACCGTAACGTGCGATCATTGGTCACATGTCGTAAAATTAGATGGCCACGAGAGTATTCCGACGGAACCCTGCTGAATCCGTGATCGGCAGCGAAGCGTTAAGGGAATAATGCATTTTAGATACCACTAGCTGTGCCCGCGACTTCGATCGCGTGAGCTACTATCATGGTCGATTTTGCCCTATCTCTCCTAATAAACGAACCAAAAAGTAGTATTTATTTAAATCCAAGTTTCGAGCTATATTTGTGTCAAATTTCATATCTCTAACTCAAAAAACAAACATTTTCCCATATAAACTTTCAAAGGTGGTATTACCCCCCCCCCCCCCCCCTTATTTTCTAACAAAAAGTAGCCTATGTCCGTTCTTGAGGTTCAACGTATATACCAAATTAATAGCGTAACAGACAGAAAGAGTTACTCTCGCAATTTTTTGTACTTTATAGTTTAGTTTAGTTTAGCCGAGAGGCGAGCAGGCCGGACTTTGGCGTCGCGCTATCTCTGAGGTTCCGGTTCGATCCCCGGTCGGGTCAATATGGGAAACGAACTTTTCTATATTGTCTCGGGTCCCAGACCCGAGACAATATAGAAAAGTTGTTGTGGTACCTTCGTTGTTTCTGATTTCTGTAACACAAGTGCTTAAGCTACTTACCACAGGATCAGAGCAATGTATGTGATGTTGTCCAATATTTATTTGTTTAACTTATCGTCCTCATATATTCAGCGATCGATCGGTCCAATGTTTCTTACAAAGCAATGTAAGATTGCGACATCTCACGAGTAAAACCGTAAGTTAATAAATCAAAGAAAATTTTAGAATATGCATGGCTTGCCGCACTTTCAGATCGAACATCTAGGTCATGCCTTAAAAATTGGCAAGCGATAACCTAAATCTGAACAGGTACTTCGTTAAAATATTTTATTTTCCAAACTTTGTGGTAAATGGTGTGGTACATATTTGAATAAGGCGACTCGTAATAGCTTTACGGTGGCTTAACAAGTAAATAAAGCGACCACACACGATATTATGGCTGCAAATTGGAAAAAGCGGTCAAGTTTATTGCCGCTTCTACCATAGTTAAGTGTAATAGCAAATCGTTTAATCAATTATGCACAAATAAAGGATTAAATTGGGCGCTCGCAAAAGTATTATACGTTGCGGCTTTCCAATTAATTGCTTTCATTGGACATGGATTTTGTGAGTAATATAATAATACGATCATGCAGGTTACATACATAGGGATGTTGGCTGGCTAGTCGACTGAGCTACTTTTTAATACGACAAGTATCAAAGTATTAAAACACGATTTCTTCTTACATTTTTAACGAAGATAGTAATTTATGACGTCACAATTTTACTTATTATGTAATATGAGGTCCTCTTTTACGGGATTAATACATTCAATTATTTTTTTGTGAATGGTGTGTTGACACCATTCACAAAAAAATAATTGAAGATGTTGATCTTAGTTACTTCGACCTAGCCTTTTCCGTCAATTTTTTAAACCGAATTTTGATCTAAAATCAAACGCATAAAGTTCAATATGTACTGCCTTCCAACGGATCCATGTTGCACTTATTCTTTTTCCTTTTTTCCAGTCAAATAAGAAGAAGTTTTTATTTGTGGATTCATACGAGTACCTACTACGTATAGAGATCACGATAGAGTAGGTCAAATCTTACATAATATCTTACAATCGTTCACATTGACAGGGTTTCTCGTCAAGATTCCTCAACAATGGGTTATGTAAATAGGCTGTTAATTAATAATAGGTACAGAGATTGGAATCTGTCTTAGATGTGCTTACAAGTATGTATGTCTTAGCATTGTACCTGATAAAGTGATGAGAAAACAATTATAATACTACCATATAAATGTATGTCTCAAAAATGTGAAGGGGTGATTAGTATTGAGGTTTAAAACGGGAATTCAATATGATGTTTTATCTAGTTATACTCGTAATTAACAGATAGAAGTTTTTTAAATGTTATTTCAGTACAAATATCCATGTGAAAGAGTAACAAATATCCATATTTCCATACACATATTTAAATCTTTTTAGAAAGATCTTAGTAGTTTAACAAAACCTAACTAACAGGGGATTGGTAAAAATAGTATTATTTTCAAGAATAAACATGGCGAGTGACACCTGACCTGACAACTCATATATCAACGATCACTACCAATCCCTACTAATATTATAAATGCGAAAGTAACTCTGTCTGTCTGTCTGTTACGCTTTCCCGCTTAAACCTCCCAACCGATTTTGATGAAATTTGTCATAGTTATACGTTGAACCTCAAGAACGGACATAGGCTACTTTTTTTTAGAAAATGTTAATTTTTTAAGTTAGAGATATGAAAGTTGGCACAAATATAGCTCTATTAAAATATAGACTACTTTTTGTTTCGAATATTAGGGGAGATAGAGGTAAAACCGACCATGAAAGGATGTAGTCCACGCGAACGAAGTCGCGGGCACAGCTAGTTAATTAATAAACGTTGACATGATGTTACAAATACCAAAATCAAGGTTATTTGCATAAGCAGTTGTTTGTACTAGTTATCAACATTAAGTAACTTGTGAGACCAATTCGGTTCGTCTACAGCTAATGCTGCTACGTCATTATTTCTGCAGGGGCGCTGATATTTTGGTAGATGCCAATACAGCATATCACGACCAGATATAGGATGCACATATAAATAATCTTCCATAATATCGGTAAAGATCTAGACTTCGGCTCTTTAAACAGATTAAATTAAAGCTGTCCTCAATTATACTCTTTACATGTTATTTTATCTTCATTTAGGTAGAGTAAACATGAATGTCGGATTCGGTTTTAATGATTGTAAACGTAAATTTTGTAATAAAAGCGCTTTAATCCGTTCTTGTGTACGAAAAAGTTATAATCCTTGATTAGTGTTTCGTTGTTGTTTTTTAAACAAACAAATCATCTGAATCCTTACAAGTTTAGCAAGAAAACCCGATATTATTGATTAAAGTTAGGCCAAAGTTCCAAGCAAATCGATTTAAAACTTATCCTAAACCTTATTGTCGAGCTTCGAGTAGGTACACCAATGTTAGCGCGGTACAACAGACGACATTGTCGGCCATCAGCCATGGTTATAATAGCTACCAGTAGTCTACCTCAATAGTGGCGTTTTGATAAAGGCGTTCGCTCAATAAGTTATAGGTGTGCAGAACATGCACACAAATCACGCTACTTCATAGTTTGATGTCATCGCCGCTTAGAATGCGCACTAAACATTTATTGCGCTTTTAGCATACGTTTTACTTTTTTGTAAAATACAGGGCGTCAGCTTTGATTGGCTGAAAATACGAGTACGGTGCGCTATTAGCCAATCAGCAGTATCGAACTTTTTGTCGTCTCATGCGATAGCCTGCACAGGTGCGGTACAACGGGTAAGGGACTGCGCACATTATCGGGATGGCACCGCATGGGAATTTTAGGTGACGTACGGTAATATAGCTACAGTAAGTCATGCAATTATCACCCTCAACGGCAATAGTTAATACTGACTGACAACGTCTGAATGCTGAGGTATGCCGAGATTTTATAGAGCTACAAAATAGCGGGCTTTTCGACACGTATCTGATGATAGAATTGACCTCCGATGACCGAACACACCTCATGGTTGTATTTGTCGAACCTTAGAGATATGTGCGTTGTGGTTACGTGTTGGCTTTCAAACGCGCTGGAATTCTGACTCTTCTACGATTTATGTATGAAGATGGAATACTGGTAGTTATTATTGGCGAAGCTTGGCAGACAACAGAAGTGGGCCGGGCGTCAAACTCGCGGAAGACGCCGCATTGAATGAAAGGCGGTCTCATTAACAAGTTAACGCAATGAATGGCGAATCGTCGCCTCTGCCGGTTCGCGGCTCGTGACGATGTACCGGTTCGAACCAACTTTCTTCCTCACTGGACAATGTGTTATCTGGATCCATACAACTAAGCTTGCAATTTATTATTATGTCACTATTACAGTTAGGCCATAACGTTTATATGATGGAAAAAGCGGTATACTATCTGAACCATATATTATGACAGGGGCTTTCAAAGTGTCGGCTACAACTAAAACTAAGTGCACCGTGCGGGAACTAAAGAAGTTTAGTTTAGTTTTACAAAAATCCAATAACAAGAACAAAAATGTGTCACTTAAGTGCCTTTGGTGCAAAAGGCGGATTGGTAAATACCAATCCGCCTTTTGCACCAAATTGCACCAATGGGCATATTTGTAAATACAAATATGCCCACACAAGAATCGAATTCAGGACCACGAAATCATGATCTAGAATATAAACGACTAGACTGTCAAGGCGTCTTTCGAACTCACTGTTCATAATTCAAAATTGCATACACTATATAAAATCAATTGTTGCTTGTCGTACTAATGAATAACTGGGATTTAGAGTTAACACTGGTCAAAGCAAAACTACAAACCAAATAATATTCACAAGTAACAATCCACTTTTCATGTGGACATTCGATTGCCAAATCGATTTTACTTAAGCATTTGATTAGCTAAATGCACGAAACGTATGCAACAAACGCGACTGTCCCTTTAAGCAAATTACTTAGGAGGAGCCATCGTTTAGTTTCACTAAAAAGCCAACGACATATACCTCAGTTGAATTTTCCTCGAGGGAAGCTCGTTTTTTATGCAAACGGTGGTTATTTTTTCAGGCTAATGTGCCGCATAAACAAGTCGGTAAGTGCAGCGCTCGGATAAGTTAATCGAACGTGTCCCAGACTAATCCATTTGAGGGGGAGTGGGGGGGAGTATCGGCCGGACCATTCCCTTAATTAAATCGTAACGGTCGCGGGGACGGTCGTGTGCTTCTTTACAGCGAGCGCAAGCATGCAAGCGTAAGTGGATGAGCACTTAACATGCGTGGATATGCATACGTATTAAACCTGCCCGTCACTGACTGGGCTTACTATGCAAGACGTTGTGTTGACTTCACAACGCAGGTTTTTCCAATACAACAAAAAAGTTTCAGATTTATTAGCAATTATCGGCCGCATCAATGCAATTATCGCAACGTAGTCCGCGTGGAGTAAGTTTGTTTTAATCCCAACAGGGATTGATTTCTAAAGATACATTGTTAGTACACCTTCATATCATTTATAGAGCATGTATTTGAAATTTCAAGTCTTTTAATTCAATGACAGAACTTTCTTCAAACTTCCCATCTACGTTTACACCCTTAGTGCTTGAGTTTCGTAAAATACGTTCATAGCGGATGTTTACACCCTAGTAAGTGGTATTTCGCTTTTACATAAATATAATATAATTTCTTTTATATACTATGGAGTAGTATTATGTTATTTTGTATAGAATCGTAAGTTCAAGCTGTCACCGCTAAGGCGCCACAACGAAATCTATTTCGATTATAGCTTTGAACGAGCTAATCACATATGGATACTATGATATCGTTCTCAGAGCATGTTTTTTTCCAACAAGCAAGTTATCGTATTTGGAAGTACTTAAGACTTTATGAGTACAAGTAAGTATTTGAGATAAAAATAAGCTTTAGGGTGATATTTCAACTTGTATTACACGATACAAGTTGAAAGCATAATGATCTAGCCATTAGCCATTCAATAGAAAAAATAAAGCCCATTTACACAAGCTGGCTTACCATAATGATACTGTTATTGAAACAAAAACACCCTTTGTTATTTGCACGTAACACGCAAAACAAAGGAAATCGACACCCTACTGCCTTCTAATATTCCACTCATTTATCTTAAGTTATTATTCCCCATTTTCGTAGATTTAAATAGATGAGTCGGGCACATAATGCAGGATGGACGGGTAAATAGTCAAGTGCGCATTAATACTCATTTAATTGGATCTGAAACTCCCATTATTCAGGTTTAATAGCTGCTTCTATGAGGTGGTCGCGTACTAAGGATCAATTAATTATTAATATCAGTATGTACAGGCGGTGGGGTAAGCTGTTGTAAGCTGAAGCAAATAAGGTGCCTACGTAATAATTTGTAGTGAATGTACTCCCGTTTCATCAGTTTTCGGTCACGTTTTCGAGTAACGATTTTCAACCATTCGCCTCAATGCTAATTAAAAATGTTAATAGCATGTTTAGGCAACTCAAATTAATATTTAATGGTAGAAACTATGGGCCAAGTGTCATTATATAAATGGTGAGGAAATATTAGCTATGTTGAAGTTCCAGCAAGCAGGCGTTAAAGAGCTATACCTACATTTTATCAGCAGTAATACAGGGCGTGAGCCGAACAGCTTCTGATAGGCAATACTGTATTTATGAAGAAGTTGGGCGACGAGATAAACAGATAACTATGTAAAAAATACTGATACTCTATAGTTGCTGGTCCCCTGAAAGGAGAAGATGGTAAATATATGGCCCTAGAGTGGAAAGGCAAACGCCCTACTTAAGATGACTTGGGGAAGATGATGATAACGAATTAATTTATGGAGAAAAATAGTAATCATAACAAATGTAATAGTCTAATTAATATTGATGAATGATCATTCAGGGTTTGTTAAGGTATCATACCATAAGGTTCAATGGAAAATATGAAAAATGTGCCAGCATCCTTATTCACAAATAAAACAAACGATTGGTAAACGCAAATTTCATGTTTAATCTCTGTCCAGTGGCTTATATTAAGAATGACATAAAGATAATTTTCCGAACTCGAATTCGATTTCGTGAATAAGGGTGCTGATTTGTATTAGGGCATTCCTTTGGAAATAAATAACGGTGTAATAAGTTACAAACCGAACTGAATCCTATCATTACTTATAGTACAATTGTACCAGCAAAACATTTAAAATATCAAATCTGACTCTACTAGAAAATCTCCAGAATCTTTATACAAATATTCCAGACTTTATATTCTGCCAAGATTGTTAGCGTATGGGTTCATATAATGTGTTGGTATGTACCTGTTGTGCGCATGGAAGGAGAGGCGCAAGTTGGGCGCGGGCGGCGGGGCGGGGGGCGGCTGTGCGGGAGCGGCGCGGCGCCTGCGCAGGGCGCGCGGCGGGTCGTACGCGGCCGGCTGCCAGTGCCGCACGAACGGCGTCAGCGACAACCCTGCACAAGATCATAAAACATGTTAAGAATATAATGAAGCAAAATAGTCACAAATGTTTCTTAACAAGCTAAGCACGAGACATCATTCGCGTGGACAGCATACTTGCACGGTTGGATTTACCCCTATCTCTCCTCATTATCAAAACAAAAAGAAGTCCTTATTTAATCCAAGTTTCAAGCATTATTCATATCAAATTTCTTATCTCTCAATATAACTTTCAAGAGTGGTTTTCTATTTATTTTTAATTGGGTGGTTAACTATCATATTTTTAAATATATCAACAATGAACACGCGCATGGGAAACTTCTGAAATTGATTCAAGCAACATCGACATCGAAATCAGCAACTACAAGATTACTTCCCAGTTTATAATGCAAAAGTTTTGCAGCGTCGGGGAACTATAGAATTTCGAACAGAATAACTTAAAAAGAAACGGCGGATAGGTACTCTGGTGAGATGCTATTAAACATGGCTTCTTACAACATGTACTAAGTTAAGTAAAAGTGTACAATACATTAACTTGCTCGTGTATAATTTCTTTCCACAATCAAATCGAAACGTTTTACGTAAAATAATTAATAAATGCAGACAACATTATATTGATCTAATTTCAAATGAAGTATGTAATTTAAACACTTGTGCTATGGAAACCAGATCCAATCGTGGTACCACAACACATACACAACACATACATGTTTAAACACCCAGACACAGAACAAACACAAATGTTCAGTACACGAATGTTGGTCCTGGGTGGGAATCGAATCCACGTTTCTCGGCTCAGCTTTTTTCAAGCTAGGCACAGGTAACCATTGCTCAACCAGGATAACAGATATAAAATTAATGACTAAAAGTATCGTACAAAATGGCGCAGACAACCGATATTAGGAAATTTATAACGAGTCATAAATCACAGGTTTTAGTTTAACGAAAATTGGCACACAGAGGGTTTACCTATGGTGAAAGGTTTCAAAATTACCTTGTCACTCAGCAAGCGCGGGGACCCTCATCACTCCTCATAAATTACACTCGAATCTCCTCTAGCCGTATTTACTATCAATCTAGCTCACCACCCCGCTACGCTGGACATTTGATACAAGGAAAATATTCATAAACTAGTGATCCAACCATACTCAACATGGAACTTATTTATTAAAATACTAGCTTTTGCGTCTTTGTACGCCGTTATGTTATTCTCTGTAAGAAACATCCATATAAATTCAGTAGTTTTTTCGTAAAAGAGCAATAAACATATAACTAGTTCGTTTGGATTTAAGGATGAGCGTTCGTATTCATATTATTTATTGGAGTGCAATAAATGAATCCTCCATAACACTCACCAAACTTTTAAATTTGTAATATTAGTAGGAAATTGTATAGAAACATTCAAACGTATGATTCTAACACGACTTATGTAACAGTGGTTCCCTAATTATAACTAAATATTTATCAGTGTAAAACTACTTGCAGCTTTACAGTATGACACAATTATAAACGTTTCATTAAAGTTAGAGTAAACTTGTTTTATCCCAGAACACTTTCCAACGATTTTCATTTTAAATTAAATAAATAAATAAATGCGCCAGACAATCACACCAATCACCTGGTCTCAAACTAAGGTTTTCCCTTGTACTTACTATAAGTACCAGACGACGGATACTAACTGGTGGCGTCATCCCAGCACACCCAGACTCAAGTCAATTTAGAAAAGTTCGTTTTCCAAGTTGACCCGACCGGTAATCGAACCCGGGGCCTTTTGGCGCTTTGGCCGCCTACCTTAGCCACTGCGCGACCGAGGTCGTCCTAATAATTAAGGGTTGAATTCATTCTCCAGGGTTCGTTTTCCAGCCAGTTAAATTTGTAAAACATTTTTTTCTAAATTCGTCGGGTTAGGTTTACGTTCCCAATTAGTATCCATTATCTGGTATTCAAATTACAGACAAAAGTACATTACATCTAATGTCGAACTACAAGTGTCGATTGGTGTTTCTTTTTGACTAAGTGATTTTTTGGGTTATTGTAAATTCGTCACAAAGTAAATTCGTCACGAAAAATAGTATGTGTAAATTCGTCACAGTTCTAATTTTCTACATGAGAAATTATGACGAATTTACAGTAACCCTTACCTACCTATGACAGATTAAAAATTTTTTTTAATGCATCTGACGAATTTACTTTGTGACGAATTTACAATAACCCGGTTTTATTATTTTTATAGTACTATACGCCGTACTAGCGAACTTTAAATATTAGAAACAGAAATTTTTTATCTCCCCTTGCGGTGCGGGAAATGAACCCACGACCTTTACGTATCGCGCGTGCTGCTCTTACCAACTGAGCTAACCGCAAGTTATTGTAGGCGATGAAATTTTTCTGCTGTATCAACCGTTAGCCTTTCGGTAAGTGCCCTCTGCCGAATATGTTTAGAACTACATACTTATCGCACCGCAAGGGGAGATAAAATTTTTCTGTTTCTAATAATAACCCGGTTTTTGGATTTTTTAACATCCTATATTAGTAAAGTTACTCATCTATTTTTCTTTCAATTAGTCTGAAAGCAAAAGCAAATACACAAACTGGTATTTTTTGTTCTAGGTATTTAGTGATGCAGTTACCTACCGCGGGAAATTTCATTCCACAGAAATGCAATTTGCAATCGTGGGAAAAAGGATAAACGCAAATTGGCTCATAAGCATAATTGTTTGCACTGAGATTTAAATTCATCTACTTGGGCCTTTATGTTTTTTAGGCGAAAAAAAATTATACTTTGATACAAAATATTTAAGTGAAAAAGTTTTTCGAATATCATGATCAATTGAATCAATTTATTACGAGAAACAGGGGTAGTACTTAACAATATGATACTTGTAAATTTATAGAACACTCGACTCATCCCTACTAATCCCTACTATATTAATTTTTTTTTTTTTTTTATTTTGCACTTCAAGATTGACCTCATCCCACCTGGTGTTAAGTGGTAATGAGGTCCTAGCTTAAGGGTGACAAGTACAGCATAATAAATATGGTACTGGACTTGTCACCCTTACCTTGAAGGCTTGACCCCTGCTACTAATGTAGCACCCCCCAGGAGCTCTGGAAACCTTACTCACACGCAGGAACACAACAACACAGAAGTGATTGTTATTTGGCTGCGGTCTTCTGTAAGGTGGAGGTATTTCACCAGTCGGGCTGCTCCAGTTCGAGCGATAAATCGCTATGCCCTACCTCTCTTAAAATTATAAATGAAATAATATAATTAATATTATAAATGCGACAGTAACTCTGTCTGTCTGTCTGTTACGCTTTCCCGCTTAAACCTCTCAACCGATTTTGATGAAATTTGGCATAGGTATACGTTGAACCTCAAGAACGGACATAGGCTACTTTTTGTTAGAAAATAAGGGGGGGGGGGGTTTATTTTTTAAGTTAGAGATATGAAAGTTGGCACAAATATAGCTCTATTGAAATATAGACTACTTTTTGTTTCGAATATTAGGGAAGATAGGGGTAAAACCGACCATGAAAGGATGTAGTCCACGCGAACGAAGTCGCGCACAGGTAGTTGATAATAAAGCCGTTTGATTTATTTCGTAAAAATCACAAAATAAATAAGCTGTTTGTTATTAAGTACCATGATTTTTGAAATAAGTTGGTAATATTATCAGGCCGTTGCAAGCTCGTTTCGTGTGGAAATTTTTAATTAATTAAGTGTGTATGTTTAAAGGGAGTCAAATTTGTATTCAGGCAACATTTAAATGGCATGAACAGGTAATTGTACGCTGCGGAAAATGTGGTTAAATTAAATATAACACTTCTGCCCGCCGCGGTGATGGGCAACGATTGATAATGGCATTGCTTTTTCAATATATTTTTGATTTTATTTAATTCTGTGATGTGATGATAACAGTTTTATTATCACTGCAACGTTGATTCTTAACGCTAACCACTCTGGTAGAAAAATCGGAGAATGTTAGGTGTCTTTTTTATCAGGATACCATCGGTCGCTAAAGCTGGCAGAGAAGGTGATTATGACAGAGTAAAATACTATCAACTTCCAATACGGCGGACCAAGAAGAACTGCGCTCTTCACTGCCTATCTCGTTCTCCCATCTCTTGTTTAAATCTCTTTCTAAAATGTTTAACAGTGATCAAATATCGTTAATTTGTCACGACTCGATATTGTGTGTTTGAATGTTTTCCAATTTTCACCGTAATTATTTCAAAGCAATTCCTAACAATAACAGTAATTCATTAAGTTACCTAAACAAAAGTGACGAAAGCAAAAAGCGGAACATGAATCCTATGCCTCGTTAGAAAACCTTTTAAATTTTATGAAATAAATTGGTTCCATTTGCCGTTCCCGTGTTCTGCACACGAACGGAGATAAATTAAGAATTTAATTACTGTGCAACTTCCCGCATGTCGAAACAAGAATAAGTTCCGAAACACATTTGTATATACCGGTCCTTATGAGTTCGTAACTTGGCACAGTTTACAATGCGAGTGTGATCCACCATTTGCATTTACCTAACTCGATTCCCTGTTCGCGGTTAAAACTGGGTTACTTGAATTGGGAAACTATTGGAGTGTCTAATAATTTACTTTATTACATAGAAGCCTTCTGGTTATCGTAGTAGTTAACAGAATGATTAAATAACCAGATGAAAGGGCTAGACTGGATCTGTATCGTGAACTGCTGGGGCTTCGTCCACGTACGATTGAGCCCGTTAAATTTTAAACTTTTTAACAAAACTTGATCTGACAATAACGATCAAAATAAAAGAACTATCAAATTTAATGCAGAAATATAAATATTTCGGAGATTATTTTTTGTAGAGACTAAATATTACATCACAGGAGGTACCTAATAGATATTTTAAACGCTTCGATGGCCTATTGTTCTAGTGATTTAAGTACTTTTATAATATATTTATCGCCAATCTGCATTTGGGTCTTTAATACTCATTATTGTATCGATGATTTGATTCATGGTGGAGGTCTTTTGTCTTGTAGTGGGAATGAAGCTAATTATTTCATAAATTAATAGAATGCGAATAAAAGTTAACGTAAACGTAATATGAAATAAAAATAAATGATAAGACTGTTTATTTTACCGCCTATAAAGAGTGTAATTATTGTGAATTATTGTTTTAAAATGGTGTTCTTAATTCGTTATTGTTATATTTGTGTAATATAATTATTTACACCCGATTACCTTCTGTGTGTTTACTAATAAAGGTAAGGTAAAAACAGTCAATTTGTTACATAAAATTTTGCGCAAAAATTAACACATGGTTGTAATTTTCACAGTACAAAATATGATATAACATGGCGACTGCTAAAACGCCGTTAATCACTGTAAGCCGTAATTATTGTTAATCTTCAAACAGATCGAGTTTCAGGAAATATTTTAATGGTTTAATAAAATGTTCGCGTATTGAAAGCACACTTAAATAATTTATTAATGGATCCGGTGCCGGCCGGCAGGTGAACAGGCATTTGCATAAAAAGATCGTTAAAGCGCAGCCCATAGACTTTTAAATTAAAACCACCAAAATGCTGAGCTGCGTATAAAACTGCTGATTGATGGCTGTTTAATATCGAAATACGGGCTTTATTCTGTTCTACCCGATATGCAAAGTTGTTGAAAAATTGCAGGCTTAGAGCCAGGAAGTCTACAATGAAACTAAACGTCCGAAATTAAATGAAACAACTCAAATAATAAATACGGTACCTTGAGAGTTTCCTCGGATTTACGTTTGATGTTAAAGGGACATCGGTATAGTTGATTTTTTTATTTTTATAGTACTTTACGCCATCTAGCGAACTTAACATTTTAGAAACAGATTTTTTTTATCTCCCTTTGCGGTGCGGTAATCGAACCCACGACCTTCACGTATCGCGCGTGCGGCTCTTCCAACTGAACTAACCGCAAGTTATCGTAGGCGAAAAATGTTTAGCCTCCGGTAAGTGCCCTCTGCTAAATATGTTTAGATCTATATCTTAGAGCAGCACGCGCGATACGTGAAGGTCGTGGGTTCGACTCCCGCACCGCAAGTGGAGATAAAAAAAATCTGTTTCTAATATTTATCGATATAGTTGATGAGTAAACTTATACCTACTAAGTTTTAAAGCTTGAGAGTTTGTTTGGTCGAACGCGATAAGGTCAGGAAATACTCAGTACAGTGACATTTTTAATCCATAAAATTATTTGATAGTATTAAAAATCTTGACGTACGGGCACTATGTAACTCTATTTTCCTACTTTTCATCACCATGCTATTACAGATTCGTTCAAAAGTAACTACTAAACTGCGATAAAGTGGAGATTGCAACCACAGCGGGATATCAGATGTCTGAAGTCGCAATTTAACATCCGAAACGGAAATATGAGCCCAACTTGCACCTAATTGGAAAATCAGCAGCCGTATATTAACGTAACTCGCCCGCCGGGGAGGGTTCCGTGAGTTGCCACGGAGTCTACCCATATACTTATCTACGGTTTCGAGATCCCTACTAATATTATAAATGCGAAAGTAACTCTGTCTGTCTGTCTGTCTGTGTGTCTGTTACGCTTTCCTGCTTAAACCTCTCAACCGATTTTGATGAAATTTGGTATAGGTATACGTTGAATCTCAAGAACGGACATAGGCTACTTTTTATTAGAAAATAAGGGGGGGAGGGGGGTAATACCACCTTTGGAAGTTTATATGGAAAAATGTTTTATTTTTGAAGTTAGAGATATGAAATTTGGCACAAATATAGCTCGAAACTTGGATTTAAATATAGACTACTTTTTGTTTCGAATATTAGGGGAGAAATGGGTAAAACCGACCATAAAAGGATGTAGTCCACGCGAACGAAGTCGCGGGCACAGCTAGTACTTTATAATGTAGCTGGTTTAGGGATTTGTCAATGTAGGAGTTTAGTTGCCTTATGGTTTTAGCTAACAATAAATGTGTAATTTTTATCGTATCTCGACTAAAAAAAGCTCATGTATGTCTTGTGCTTACGTATCCATTGTTTTTCTTCAGCTAAAGCACTTTTGTTGCACAAATCAGAGTGACGTATGTTAAATTGTCGAATATTTCGAATAATATGTCGAAGGTTTTATTTTTGAAAAAAAAATCTGCATAGTAGAGTAAATGTAACATGTAACTTAGCAACACATTCTGTTTATGTGTTACGTGATTTAGATAAAATTATGGTGAAAGTCGTTTTATATTAAGAATGTAAAGATTAAAAAATATTTTAGAACTTTAATATATAGGACGTCGTAAATGTGATACTAATCATAAGGGTGAAATAATGGATGTATGAATTTAGAACGCTTTCAATCAAAATGAAATGGATGGACTTGTATAAAATTTGGTAGCTAGAAAGATTAAAGATAGATAACGTATAAATAAATAAATATTGGACTACATCACCTACATTGCTCGAAGACTGTGGTAAGTAGCTAGAGCCTTGTGCTACATAAATTAGACACAACGATGGTACCACAGCACTTAGACCCAAGCCATTATAGAAAAGTTCCCATTGTGACCCCACCGGGGATCGAACCCGGGACCTCAGACATTGCGCGACGCTGAAGCATGGCACTCTCGCCTCTCGACTACAGAGGTCGTCAAATAGTAATTATAGTACCGACTGCCAAATGTCAGAGTGTGGTTACGCTACAACAATGAATAAAAAGTAAAGGTTGAAACAGAGATATTTCTTAGAGGAAACTAAGTTAGCGAACACGATTAGTGGGTACAGCATAGAGTTCCTAGACTGTATATTGAGTTTAGCCGAGCGTAGTCTGTGGTCACGTACGCACACGCTGACGCCGCGCGCACGTCCAAAGACAAATGGCGCGAAAAATTATGCTCTTCAGTGAGAAATTATGTGAGCCGCGCTCGCGAGCGCATCGTAATTTATTGCCTGGCAAATTCCGATAGCACCTCATGACGTAAGGAGTATTTTATGGTATGCATTTTGCATGACGAATAGTTCTCGTCTATCTATAAGCTTTTGCAAAAAAAGTTGATCTTCGAAATTTCCGTGAAATGCGCGGAAATGCATGGAAACCAAAGTCATATTTTCAATTCAGTACTTCGGATTCTCGATTTTTCTCGAGTTGTTGTAGCTTTCCTGCGAATGCACTTATGTCCTCATAATAATAAATAAGTAGAAGCAGTATTACCTACTGACATGTATCGCCGAATACCACTTGTTTAGGCACTTTCTAGGCTGAGGATTCGTTACGAAAGTTTTTTAAAGATCTTTTAAAAAAAACTGTTTAGCTAACTAACTGCTTATTGGCTGGTATGTTATCTTCTCAGCCAATTAACAGTATCGATATTTTTTCATAATGCGCTGGGTAGGCCTACAGGAATCAAAACACAAGGATTGCTCGATTTTTTGGTAATGGTAACATAAAATCACAAGAATATCAAAACGCTATATAAATGTATGCCCGTTATCGATGTAGTTAAAACTTAAAAATAATAATGATGCCCTCATTTACCCAAACCAATTGGTCCAGTAAACGGTAAACAAAACAGAAAATATTAAAAAAAAATACCGCATTAATGTGCAGTAAACCTCATTTTGCGTTATACAAGGACAATATTATGAGGATGGGAAATTACCTGGTTGCTTTATTTTGGAACATTTCGCATGACAATAATGAGAATGTTATTTTAGCTTGCGGTTTTATTGTATCTTTAGCATTTACAATGTATATTTTTCAGTTAAAACATATCAAGAACCTTCGTTCATATAATTCCTGTCTTTCTGTATGCAATGTCATTGCATAAAGCAGAGGTTTACACACGCGTTGTGACATCATGGCAAATGTATCGATTTTGTAAGATTCTTGGTGGTGTTGTTTACTTAGTTAGAATTATGAATTGAACAGCCAGTTTCATAATCATTGACCAATTCTCCGAATTTTCAAGCTAAAAGCTTTGCCAGCAATCAAATTTTAATTTGGTTTCTGAAATATTAACTTTGATGAGATAACCAAGTTCAAAATCACGTTCCATTAGATAGTTTTTTGTCTGTTATCAACTTCACAGTTAATAGGTAGGTGACCTGACTATTTTTTAATGTCAGAATATTATTTCGCATTTTTCGTAAACTGTCCGTTAGTATTATTAATGTTTGCCTATCTTACAAAGATACGTAACTTCCAATCGTTTTGGCCGGAGTGCAACGTTAACACTTTTAAATGTGCCGTTAAGTTCCCAATCACGTATACGGGAATAATCTCGCGGATACTGTCTCTAATAGCGAGTGCCATCAAACTGCCGTAAAGAGGAGGCCGTTGGGCGAATACGTTTTACTGCGGTCGGCGGCTGCCGCGCATAAGGATCGAGTGCTGTACTCATACCTACGAGTACCTGGTCACAGGACTTAATTGTTTTTAGTATTATTATAGATAGAATCTATATTTATATCTCTGTTGACTACCACAGTGGAAAGAGAGGTGAGATTTCATTGTCCCTGTTACATACTGAACTTGGCTTAGAGATAGGTACGCACTACGAATCTAACTGCCCTCAAGCCTTTGAAATCTAAATTTTTTCCCAATTTTCCACTGATTCTTCGCTCCTGTTGGTCACAGCAGGATTAATAACATAAAGCTTTCCTTAGGAAATGGACTATCCAAGACAAAAATATTTGTTCAATTCGAAATAGTAGTTCCTGAGATTTGGTCTTTCAAACAAACAAACTCTTCAGCTTTATAATATAAGTATAAATGTAATTAACCGCAACCTTTACTCTCGTTTTCAAACATCAATACCTACTATTTCTGTCATCGTTCGATGTGTAAAGGTAGGAACCAAAATGTGGATCCCAATAATCATAAAGTGGACTGCGTTCGAACGCACATTGAGTTTCAAGTAACTTGGCCGCCTGCACTACCTACATACTTAAAACCCGATTGTGAACCATAAAATCACAGTAATGAGAGAGACTTTGTATGTTTCGGTAAGAATAATAATTGTAAATATTATCGTAGACAATTTGTAAAACATAGTGATATTACGTAAACAACTTTAAAGAAAACAATCGAATATAATTTATTTATCAAAAGTCAGTGGAAACTTATGATAACGGGAAACAAGATTTTAAATTTGAAGAGTTTTTAAATCTCAAGAAAAAAATTAGGATGACGTAATTAAAAAAATACCGTAATATTGTTTAATTTAATTTAAGTGGAAAATAATGGCTAGCTTGCTGCTATAAACAAAATGAACAATTGATCAAAATACTCGACAAAGACGAGAAATTTGCAATTCATCCTGTCAGTATGATGGATGGATATGTGATGAAGGCCATTTGTATATTATTTAACACCAAAATAGGTTTAGGTAATAAAGTTAATTGTATGAGCGACAGCCTGTCTAAAATACTAGTTAGTTTCGAATAATATTAATTAAGGTACTTTTTTGTTTATTAATCTGAACAAATAAGTAATGTAAGAAGCTCAAAAATTTTGTACCTAAATGAAAATAAACAATAATAATAAAAAAATCTCCGACGGCATAACATATTATCCTCATTGCCATATAAAATAAAAAGTCACATTGTTTTCATAAGATAATTATACAATCATAAGAGAAATGTAAAATCTATGCACGTATACGGTAAAAAAAAATTAAAGACACTAAGTTAAGTTAAACACTCGCAATTCGATTTCAGTTTTCACGCAGTTCGTTATAAAATCCATAGCGTCTAACTATGGATTTTATAACGAACTGCGTGAAAACTGAAATCGAATTGCGCCCATTACTATTATCAAATGGAAGGTAGACTCAACTATAGTCTGTAGACTGAAATACCAAAGTCGAATATTCAGACAATTTTAAAACGTAAGACGTGTTTAACCTGTTCTTAGATTTATATTGCAGAGTAAGTTAGTGACTAAACAGTGTCCTCGCTGACATGTTATCCCGAGATGCTAAATAAATTATTAATTTAGTCACCATTCCTTCTAAAATAAACCTCACCCATTAAAAAAAGATATACGTGTTATTACTTGAGAGCTGTATCTAATATTTTAGCTGTCCCGTACTATCCTATGTTGGTCGAAATTACTATTGTCAATTGAAGGCATGGTAAACTCGCCAAAAATTAAAAAAAAATGAAGGCGAGATTAGCATCATTGAAATTTTAAGTTGTAAGCTCGCCGATAGTCGAGTTTTGACTTAGGCGAGTTGACACATAACCCGATGAAAACCGTAAGCCTCAGCATTTTTAAATAACATAAAACTTATAGAATTCTTATCGCACTCTATGAATTCTAAATGATATTCCATTATGTTAAATCGTTGTGCTCAACGCGTGAGAGTACCTACGCAGCGTAGGCGTAACGTAATTTAATCGAATAAATTCATCGCAGTCAACGACTCGACATAATCCATCGAAGACGGATGAACAAAGACAACTTTCTTAACGTTTCTCTTTCAACAATGACATCCATTATTCGGGATGATTTAGCTTTGATACCTCGTGAACAATATTCTGGTTAATAGTCACAAAACCCATCTCAAGCAAACAATCCACTTCGTCCAAGATTATAACTCCCTTCTCATCCTTAACTTTTCGTATCACAGTTAATCCAACAATTGCGATGCAAGGTATACTAGTTGCTGAATGACCGTTGAATGGGAACCTGCTTTGGTATTCAAGTAATGCTACAACTCTGTTTCCAATACGAAACGAATCGGAAAAAGCGAATAACAAAGTAGAGAAGGAAAACTCATTTTTCCGAGGCGCCCGAGGAAGCTCGGAAGCCTTTGGAAACCAATAGTGAGGGCGCAGACTTCAATGAAATACATAGCATTCCTGTTACTGTTGCGAGTCGACGCTCTTACCTATTTATCGAAGAATAAATAAACTTCAGCCCGAAGTGAATTGGGTTTGAGTTCAGCACAGATCACGTCTAGAAGCCATACAGCCTCGATTCGCCAAATGCTTGAATACTGTCAATAATTCAGGGCTAAAGGTAAAGGAAACTAAGCAGACCAGCGGTTTTGTAGGCTCGAAAGATTTTCCTAGAAGAGCTTTATTAATTGCTGTCGAGCGCCAACCGGGACAAAGGGACCGGGATAGTGAGGCTTCTTTTGAAACCTCAGCGGCCGTTTGGAGCAAATTTACCTTTATTACACGAGCTGAATAAAATCAATAGCTTCTCCCGTCTGGCGTGACTTAATGAAGGCCGCTTGAATCCTTATTAGCCGGTGCTGACTCCGAGGAAAGAGGTTTAATAGAAAAGAGGATCCTGGCTCGTCAGCATACCGCCGAGATTAGCACACTTGATTAATGTGACGCATTGCACGTCTTCCCTTTGATTTCATTCGCCGTCGCACCGCCTTTGTGTGGTGTTTCTTTTGGAAATGCGTTAATTATACAATTTCACATTTTTTCTTGCAGTTAATGGTCTAGTCGAACAAGATCTTTGTTAGAAGGATTTTTACCAGTATAAAGACAAATTACCTATGAATTTTAATTAAGCCCTTTTTACCTAGACTTAAGTTTCGTAAATTCCGAGACAAGATTCCCATACCAATTCATCAATTTTGTTGTATTGAGATTCCACTCGAATGTTACTCTAGTTATTGGATGTGAAAATATTATTGCAACATCTCAGTACGAATCAGAAAGGTGTTCCGTGAGTGCAAGTTATTGAATCTCCGACAAAGGTATCAAAGGTATTGTTAGGGCGTCCCATTGTAAAACGAACAACACACATTATCGAGCATCGTATTTCATCGTTGCTACGACGCTGTTATTAATTATTCATGTATTTTGAACACAGGAAACTTCTCGCATGAGTCATGAATAGCATCAATATCAATGTGTAAAAATCCAACCAAAATACGAGGTGAGGGAAAGTCTCGGGGAAAGAGGTGTTGGCTGCATCACGTCCAGGAATACAGGACCCTTCGCGGTTCATTGAATCCTCTTCAATGTCTGAAATAAGTAAGGGTTTTTCTCAAATAACAGAAGGCGCAGAAGTTCTTCTTATAATGGTTTTGTAGTGTAAGTAGCTCCAATACGACATAAATGGATTTTCTATTAGATTCTGCATCTACAGCCGGCGAAAAGTATATTATTATGGGGAATGGTTTTGAATACATTTGGAAGGTTTATTGAGTAAAAATACTCGTCTCAATGAAATTTCCATTTGATCTATGTAGATGTCGTAGGAACGTTTTAGAAACGGTGTTCCAATAAATATTGATGACGAATAAAGATATTTTTTTATTGTGAACAAAGAAATGGAAATTTGACGTATTTTATAGAGTTATAAATAACTGCTGTTATTTTTAAGGTGAGTCATTACGTTGAATGTTTTTGCCAATTTAATATTTCGTTAAAGGTGTGTACACACTAGTAACCGCTGGTGGCGAGTTGACAGTTGTCAAATTGCAAAAAAAATCGGAATATGACAGTTAGTTGCACTCAATATTGTTTTATTACCTATAGAAAACAATCACTGACGAAAGACTATCTGTGGATTGACAACAGTCAACAGTCTCGGTACTGTCGTTGTTTCTGATTTCTGTAACACAAGTGCTTAAGCTACTTACCACAAAATCAGACCCATGTATGTGATGTTGTCTAATAATACCTTGCTATTTTTAAGTACATATTTTACTATCCATTTAACTTTTCTATTTTCCCTTACGTTATCGTTTTATGTTATTCTATCGGTGCTTCCAAAGCTTTAATTCCTAGCGCGAGCTCCTCACCGCCATTAAGCGGACACTCGCCATACTGTTTGGTACGTACTGAATTTTCGTCAACGACACCCCCATTTTCCTCATGGCCTGTATTTTCTTTATCTGATTATACCTCGGTATTATCCTTCGGTGTTATGTTTTGTTTAGTTTTTATTATAAAGGTTCTTCAGTCCGTATTCGTGCATTGAACTATAGGTATAATAAATATTTTTACAATATTAAGTAGATTTTAGCGTAAAGCATAGATAAAGCAGGAGTAGGCGGTAGTAGATAATGAATTTAGCAATTAAATAAAAAAACTATCTAACTACTACCCTGTTTTAAAGTGTATAATAATTTTCATGTTAATTTACGAGATTTGTGCGGGGCCTTCATGGCGTTATTTAGTAGAAAATTATTTTAGCCTTTATACAGTACGTGTAAACAACAATAGCCTTACATAATAATCATTACTAATATAATTGTGCAACAACGATGAACTACTGTACAAAGTCTATGCTTTTTGATATCGATTCCTTCAAAAGGAGCGTGAAGAAATATCTTGCGGGCCAGTATGGCGATGCTATTACGGATAGGATATTATGGAATCAAATCCGCTCACCGATCAGATCCTCTCTTGCTTACCATCAGACTGGGAGGAGCCAATATACTGTGCTTCTATAAAAAAAATGCTGATGCTGTATTAGGAAAGGATAACTCTCACAAAATAATTCTTTCCTTTCAAACCCTATTGATAAAGTTACTTACCTTGCTTTATTGACATAATTTATACGTAGCAATATATTATCATACACGGTATCGCTTACATTAAGCTAATCCAAAATTTAGTAGCTTAAGCACTCGTGATTTTAACCAAAAATGTGTCTCTGTACATAACAATTACAGATTTAGAGTTTCAGACGTCACATGAAATTGAATACTTTAGTTTAAAAGTCAGTCAATGTTGAAACATACGATGTTTTTCTAAAATGTAAACTTTAATTCATTTTCACAAGCTCGCGCTGTGAGTCTGTGCCCTTTTCGACCCGACAAAGTTTAACAAAAACCGAACAAATGTCGAACCGTGCACGATCTTCGTAGCGTCTGGTGCGGATCTAGGGGCAGTCGGGGTAAGTTGGACTGAATTCCTTGAAAACAAAGAGATACAATATAATTGAACTAGAGAGCCTTTTGCTTCCCGAAATCTTCGCAGCCTTCATTAAAAGTCAGGCAGGAAACAAATACACTTGGACAGGCTATGATTGTTAGTGTCAGGTTTTTATACACCGTGATGAATTTCCAGGCCTCCGTAGCTCCAATTAGACTAAATTGGTCGTGCAATTAAGCCTAACATTTAGTTTATGAACACAAAGCTTTACTTAAAAGACGCGGATTTTAGTTTTGTTGTTAGCTAGAACGGCAATCTCGTATATTCAAAACATTAAAATGCAAGCGTATTTTAAGAACTTAGGATTGTTAAGCTACTAATGTTTAGCAATTATATGTATAATGACGACCACGATGACGAACGAAAAAAAAAGCAGTTTTTACTTCATTTTTAGTTAATTTTTTTTTATATTTAGATCAAAATTTCTATTGAATCATTTACGATTAGCTCCTAAAACAAGAAATAACTTACGAATTTTGTGGTCCCAGTCTAATATATGTTGCGTTGGCAATCTACTCTAGTAAGTGGCAATGAAAAAATATAATAATATTTGCCTGGGGGTTGATTCACAAACATCAAAAAGATTCTGAATCGGAAAGTCTATGTCAGTCTCTTTCTAATCGTTTAAGGTAAGAGAAAGATGAAACATGTTTTTCCTTATTGGAATCTGATTCCGAAATTTTGTCATAGCTAAGCTTAAGAGTCATGACCAACCCCTTAAAATGGGAGGGCCCTAAACACTCACTAGATACGTCCAGCACAGAGTGACGTGCCGTCCGCCGGCGAGGACATGACGTCACACTTTTTATCAACTCCCCAGCACAGCGCTTTGTCCACACAATTCAATTAAACTCGCGCCGGCTGCGAAATAATTGTACTAGTGTTTCGTGTTTATGAGATTAGCTTGTTTTGTGTCAATGGGATTTCTCCTGTTGTATCCACTTTGATCTCGACGTTGCAGAAGAATCTGAAGTTTAATATATAAGTTTAAGAATGTTTAAGAAGTTAAAAGAAGTTTTATGTTTCTTTGGATTTGTTTCATCGTATATCGGTAAGATCAGTACTATAATTAGCAAGCCATTTCATCTTAATGTAAGCAAATATGCTTCGAAATAAACTTCATTGCCTATCATACAAAATGTAATAGATTAGATCCCTCGGTGATTGGAAGTAGCGATTTTAATATTTGTTTAGGATTGAAAAAGTCACGACCTTTATTTTGAAAAATTCATAACTTTCTAACGAGCGTAATAATTTTATACAACGACTAGCGACCCGCCCCGGCTTCGCACGGGTGCAATAGGTACTAAAATATGTACATATAAATATTGCAATTTATTTTATTACATTGACTCCTCCCTTACCCCAGTGACGCTTGGAGCCTACATCGCATGCTGGCTGAGCGCGGTGAGCGGCAACCAAGCGACTTTTTTCTAATACTTGCATTATTAAACTCATGATATCTTTCGAATTAAATGTCCGAATTGAATAATTCAAAAAGTTATATAAAGGTATTGAAGCTATCTTTTTTTGACGACCTCGGTGGCGCAGTGGCTAAGGTAGGCGGCCAAAGCGCGAAAGGTCCTGGGTTCGATTCCCGGTCGGGTCAATTTGGAAAACGAACTTTTCTAAATTGACTTGAGTCTGGGTGTGCTGGGATGACGCCCCCAGTTAGTATCCGTCGTCTGGTACTCATAGTACAAGGGAAAACCTTAGTTTGAGACCAGTTGATAGGTGTGATTGTCTGGCGCATTTATTTATTTTTTATTTATTTATTTATCTTGAATATAAAGTAATTTATTTTGATAAGGATTAATACCAAGGTACAAATAAAGAGCCTTTAAAAGAGGCGGCATATTAATAAATTTTTTAGATTAAAAAACCGCTTATTGTGACATAACTATAATATTTAGTCATATGCTATCCCGACACTTTTTGTAGATAATGATGAGTTCTGCAAAGTCGTAGTGCATGACTTTGTTCTATCATCAATAGTTTTCGCAGCGCACGCGATGTAAGGAATTTTTCAGGTCACCTTTAATTACATTATTGAAGTTTTAGTAAGGATCCCTAATTTTTTTGAAAATATAATATATCCTATGTCACCCGTAGATAGTGTAGCTTCCCACCGGTGAAAGAATTTTTCAAATCTGCCAAGTAGTTTCGGAGCCTATTCAATTCATACAAACAAACAAACAAACAAAAAATCAAACCTTTCCTCTTTATAATATTTGTATAGATCATCAGTCGGTCAAAAATATTCTTCTTTTTTTTTCTCCAAGCCGTATCACAGAGGGCGAATCCGTTAAGTTTTTTATTTTTTGTTTATTTGACATTAATTGATTATTAGATTGGAGATTTGGTCCTCTGATATAACCTAAAAATGATGACTTATTTAAAAAACAAGTAACTAGCCTGCAATGCGTTAACAAAATTGGGGAAAGCGATTGATTAAGTCTTTCTGTAGCCACAGAACTTAGTATATATTAAATTGTAAATATAACAGCTTAGGTATTTCGCTGTAAGCAGCTTCGACGAGCGCGCTAAAAGTATTTGTTCGGCATTTGCTGGAGCGCCGACGCGACTCGAGTGCCTTTTAGGAGTTATTTATTTATTTTAGAACGGTAAAAAATACGTATCAAAACATATAACACACATATTTCTAGCAATGAAACGTTAGATACCGAAGCCGACATTTGACTTTTGTATGTTTTTAGGTAAATAATATTTCATAACTTATTGTTATCGACTTATTAAAAAGTAGCAAAGCAGTATCCCGAGAACACCTGATACTTTTTAAAAATAGATTTGATACTTTGGGGATATATCTACGTCTAATATAAACATAATTATACGTAATGTTGATCATTGAACTAGTATGGCAAATATAATGTAGATATTAAGCGTAACCCCACACTAGCGTTCTTTGAGCGTCGACGCCCACGCAACGCCGACGCGACGTCGACGCAACGCCGGCGCGACGTCGACGCAACGTCGACGCGGCGCCGACGCAATGCTTGCGCAGCGGCGCGGTCGAAATGACGAACGCCAGGACTGCGCTCCACAGGCGCCGCGCCGGCCCGACGCCTGCCGCAGCGTTTATTTTGACAACAGTACAATGATCAACTCAATTGTTTCGGCCCGCCCGTGTTTTAGAATCAGTAGGTAGAAGACTTTTTATCTGATAGCAAATATGGATGTAGCTTAAAATATTAACTCATATTGCCGAAGAAAGCCATTTTCAATTAAGTACTTTTAGTTTTCGAGAAAATAAATGCTAAAGTTGCCTATTCGGGCCATGTGTCAAATAGGTAAAATATATTTTTTCCTTTACAAGTTGAAAGCATTAATTTATCACTGCAATATAAAACATTATATTGAGCGTTATTCAAATCTTACATTTCCATTTTCGAAACAACTGTACATGACATCAGCGCGGCGCGACGCTCGAACGCGATGTGCAGAGGACGCCCAGCGCAAGCGCCGCTCAAACGCCGCGCCGACGTTGTGCAGGCGCCGCGTCGACGCTGAGCGGGCGCCGCGTCGACGCAACGCCCAACCAACGCTAGTGTCGGGAGGTCGCCGGCAAGACGCTGACGCTCGAAAGACGCTAGTGTGGGGTCCCTCTAAGATTTAGGAAACAAATGGGCTACATTAAAACAACACGTATAAGGTATTGCTTATACAAGTCCACAGTATAAATAGCTCCTATCTATATCGCAAAAGTAATACGGTGTTGTTTTTAGTCCTTATAAATAAATAGGAAGTTGCATGTATTTTAATAGATTTTACTAATAAAGGACTACATTTACTTAAGAGCCTCTGGGTTCAAAATATGTGATACTGGCGAAATATGCAAAGGTCGTGCGAATAAAGTATTTTCAAAGACTAAGATTATTTATACTGTAAATCAAGAGCCAAGTTACATTTCCGAACTTTCGATTAAGCTTTAAAAACGAAGCTTTAGTTTGTTCGTTTCGTTTTAGGTAATAGGCATACAGTTTAGATATTTCACTGTAAACAGCGTCGAGGAACGTGCCGTAGCATTTTGGTCGGAATTTGTAGGAGCACCGACGTAGCCCAAGTGGCTTTTAGGAATCTACTCGCTCCGTCCAACTGGCGAGTATGGAGCCTAGGGAACTCGTACTGGTCATGGGGTATTTCGTTATACAAAACGATTTGGACTAAATTTCTTTGTATCACACATCTTTATGTTCTTACACGCTAATAAATAGAGAACAGCGGTAAGTAAGTTTTCCGTAGCCGAGAGGCGAGCGTGCCGGATTTTGGCGTCGCGCCATCTCTGAGGGTCCGGGTTCGATCCCCGGTCGGGTCAATATGGGAAACGAACTTTTCTGTATTATCTCGGGTCTGGGTGTTGTGGTACCGTCGTTGTTTCTGATTTCTGTAACACAAGTGCTTTAACGACTTACCACAGGATCAGAGCAATATATGTGATGTTGTCGAATATTTATATATTTTTTTTTTGTTTCATTGAACGCTGTAATCTCGGGTACTACTGGTACGAATAAAGAAAAATTGTGTCGGATAGTCCTTTTATCGAAAAATGCTTTAGACCATGACATCACGCTATGACCAATAGCAGTGCCGAATCTGTGGAAATGTGAAAAAAGGGGAAATCGTGCGTCAGTCGGAGGCGTGCGCAGCCGTGACTGGCCGCTAGTTGTTCTATATTGGTAATAAATAATAATTTAAGTCATAATCATAAAAAACAAGCCTTCAAAGTTAAAAAAACAAGTCCACGTTCAAAGAAATAAGCATGCTAAAAATAACTACATATAGACCACATTCAATTTCATAACGATGACACCATTGGCACTAACTTATTAAGACACTTGAAAGTTAAATTGTAATATTTCAAGCAAAACTGTAATGACGTCACTCCTGCTCATCCGCTGACGTCACTCCTGTTGTAGGCATGGAGCGATTTAGAGTAAGTATTAAAATTTATTTTCAATATTTTGATACCCCGGTAAATGACTCAGGAAAGTTTCTTTTTTTTTTATAATATTTAAACAAAAATAACATTAAAATATCATAACTTTTCTATTTTCGTTGTAATATAAATATGTTTATTTATATCTTGAGTAAAATTATTTATTATTCAGATTCATCAAACTATTTCACTGAAATGTAGCCAGTATCAATTTTAACGTTAAAAAGATTTATATTTAGTGCTTGTGTTAAGTTTCACAAATTCTACATTAATCTTTTGATAGACACGTTGAAACTTATATATTTGGCTACCTTTATGGCTAAGAAACTTCTTCAAAAAAGTAGTTAAAATGTATTAAAAGTTTGTTTAGTTTTACGATGTTGAAGCGCTATAAGAAGAGCTCATCCACGAGTTGTGTAATATTAAAGGGTGATTCAACGTCTCTAATATAGCAGTTGACTACATTTTAATCATCAAGTAAAGAAATTAAATTTATAAGAGCAAAACCGTTTAATGGAAAGTTTTATAATTGGAATTACAAATTGAAAAAATTAAGTATAATCTTTTTTCGGTGAAATCTCCTAATTACATCGTAATCTGTTGTGACGTTGTATATTATCGGGGGAAAATTTCTGAGAAATAATTAAAATAACGAAGAATCCTTATAGGTACATTTTGAAGTTCGTAATATAAAATTACTCCGCTAAAAACCTTAATTTTGTTTTGTCTTACTTTTTCTTACATCATTGAGGAAGATGCGAAGATGGAACGGAACAAATTGAATATGTAACGCAGAGTTAATATAAGTCATACGTGTCATAAATCAATTATGAATGATTGGTCATCCATCAAAATCCCGTAATGATCGCATTGCCGATTCTGAAATGATCAGCTACTAACAGCTCCAGCCGTTCTCATTTGCTAAATGATTGCGTCATGGGAATATAAAATAAGCTATGAGTATAACTGCAGCTGCAATAGCTATAGTAGGTATCACACTAACATATTATTATATATTTAAAACAGTAAAATTAATTATCTTAGTTTTTTTTTATATTGCACTCCAAGATTGACCTCATCCCACCTGATGTTAAGTGGTAATGAGGTCCTAGCTTAAGGATGACAAGTACAGCATAATAATTATATTACTGGACTTGTCGCCCTTACCTTGAAGGCTTGACCCCTGCTACTAATGTAGCACCCCCCAGGAGCTCTGGAAACCTTACTCACACGCAGGAACACAACAACACAGAAGTGATTGTTATTTGGCTGCGGTCTTCTGTAAGGTGGAGGTATTTCACCAGCCGGGCTGCTCCAGTTCGAGCGATAAATCGCTATGCCCTACCTTTCTTCAAAAAAAAGTTAAATTTTCTTTAATTAAAGTAGTATTATTATTTTGTTTCGTCTTTAAACATAAACGTAAGATATTATTGAGGAAGAGTGGCCTCCTCTGGCACCGGTGCTTATTGCATTTAATAGAAGTGGTCAACCATTGCTTATTTCATGTACAAAATGTTTTATGATCAAATATTTTTTTTTATAGTTTATGTTGTTCCAACTGAATTAATTTCGGATAAAGCTTCGCCAACCTATTTGCTACTTCAATTTATATATTTAGTAGCTGTTTTCCGCTGTTTCGATGTGATAAAAAGTACCCTGTATTATATACATTCAGTATCTCATCTATATTTCTACAATTTTTTGTCCAAATATCTTCGTAATTTTTGCGTGAAATAGTAATAAACATTAATCCATACATGCATACAAATTTTCGGGTTTAAAATTTTAGCGGCGACCTCGGCGGCGCAGTGGCAATAGTAGGCGGCCAAAGCGCGAATGGTCCCGGGTTCGATTTCCGGTCAGGTCAATTTGGAAAACGACCTTTTCTAAATTGGTCTTGGATCTGGGTGTGCTGAGATGACGCCCCCAGTTATATTATCTGTAGGCTGGTGCTCATATTTAAAGGGAAAACTTTAGTTTGAGACCAGGTGATCGGTGTGATTGACTGGCGCATTTATTTAAAAGCAAAATTTCATCCTTACCAAACAATCGAATTGAAAGGGATCCATATAAACAATCATATTCATGAAAGGTTTAAGATTTAAGAATTTTTCAACTAACTAAGGTGATAAATACATCTTAAGCTTGCTCCCACCATGTTTGTCGAGTAAACTAATTTCTTAAAAAAACACCAAAACCCCCACATTGCGGTGAAATCTTGTTGGTTTAGTAACAGCCCCGCACGAAAATCTCTGAAACGATTCACAAACAGACCTTAAAGGGAAAGGAAAGGGAAATTGTAGCGATATCTATCTGTGCGGCGATGAATAAACAGCAGATGTTTATGTCACTTCGCAAGGGCCGCCCGAGGGACGAGTGGCCGCATTTATAAATAATTTCTATGCGTTAGTTTTGCTGTACCGTTGTACGGGCGACCATCACAGCTCAACAACTTATGTGGTGAAGAAAGAATAAACTTTATGTCGGAGCGTGTCGTGGACAAGTTTTAAACCATTATTACTGGCTTACAAATGCGCACAGCAAATGATTGACAAGACGATTTTGAGTCAATATACCAATCTTTGTTTTGGTTTGTGTTATGTCGAGTCGGCGACGGCGGTTCTTTTAATAAAACGACAATCAGGTAATCAATTTAAACTACAAAACAAGCCAGGTCAATTAAAAATAAAAAAGCCAGTTGTTAAAATCACAATGATTTCAAAGGAATTATTACAATTATTATTATTATTATTAGTCCAACGACAAATTAATTATGACTTGCATTGTGATGTGTCAATATTTCCATAGTATACACAAATTGTAAAATGAGTATAATTTATTTTGTACTAGCAGTTACACGTAGGTTTGTACCCGTTATTGCGGGATAAAAAAATTCCTATACATTTTGCTACCGAATTGGGTCTTAATCCATTCCGTATTTTTTTTACGTGTAAAATTAACAAGTATACATATATGTATACATACAAAAATTCGCGTTTATTACAAAAAGTATTTCAGCAAAAACATACATTTTAGGTAGGGAGGTACGATACCTACTAGAACGCAGTTACTGTCAAGCATGAATGTTCATTGTTTCCACTACAATTACAGCCTACAAGTGCTTACGTGACGATAATTGGCTTTTAAAATATTTCAACAAGCTTTTAAAGATTTAGATTTCATAACTAGCACATTAGTCACATGGCTGGCTTTGTTTTGTTTTCTTTTCGTATTAAATATGTAAGAGATTTATGAAAAAAAGTCACCATCGTATTTGACTACTTTAATAATCTCCAAAGAAATTGCGAATACTTTTTGCTCTGGAGATTCTACAAAACTGATACGCTTTTAACGATGGTTATACAATTAAAGCTCGTAATACAAATCTAAGAGAATGGTTTTTCAAACAAAAGAGCCGCCTAAACCTAACAGACTAAGCCAAAAGTATTTGTGACATGCGATATCAGTGGGAATATGAGACGCTTCACCGGAGGTATTAAGACTACTTACACAAAGCTTAAAACATTAGGGTTACAAAAGAACAACACTGTAAGTTGAACCTTAGTGCCTACCGCTACCATTCAGACATTTGTTTACTGACTAGACTAGAAGTATGTTGATAAGTCAAACGTCAAATATTTTTTTATGTATATACATTAGTAATACTTATGAATAGTCTCTATATAAAACAAATGAAGCTACCTCCGTTTCGAAACCTATAACTACCGACAAGAGACTCAGTAGTTCTTTTTTACAAAAGAAAACCATATTTATTACTAATTTTGCACCAATTGACAACTGACTGTATAGTATAAAATTGGGTATAAACAAGACTTTTTGTGAATGTAAACATACTTATTCCAAAAAAATAGTTTCTCTCAAAACTGTCATATAGACTTTCCGACATCTACACTAATATTATAAAGAGGAAAGATTTGTACCTATTTTTGTATGTTTGTAATGAATAGGCTCAAAAAGTACTGGGACGATTTAAAAAGTTCTTTCACCAATAGAATGCTACATTCTTCCAATTTGACATAGGCTACAAAATTAGGGATCCTCGGTAAAATTTGAAAAATTTAAATTTTTCGAGAAAAATTCTCTCAGGCGAAACGAAGTTCACCGGGACCGCTAGTATTTTATAATTTTAAGCATAAATTGGATGACCTTTTCACACACACTTTTTGTTTTTGTCACATTACATCTTAATTACATAATATACGTGTGACATTGTCATTTATTGATTCTTAATCTATCACATTTTTAAACTTCACTTAAGAATATATACCTAATTGTCAAGACTGCATAAACATCTTCAGATTAAAAATCTGCTAAGCTGGCCGAAATTCGCATCAAATGGTCAACGTCCAATAAATAAGATATACCAGTACTAACACTATTTAACTTTTCGTTTTTTATTTGTATTTACCATCAGCTACCGTGAACAATCACTGGCTTACCTGTAACAAAAAGAATAAATAACTTTTAGTAATGATTTCGAAAGTAATAACAATTTCGACGAAATACCCAAATAGATATAAATATATATCAACAATTTGATGTTTTCGTGGAAAATATCGTCTATATCTCGTAACAACGAAATAATCCACAGTGAGGTAGCTTTACCTTTACCTTGACGTTAAAGAGACTTAATACCTCGTTTTTTTTCATTGTTCGTCAATGCCAGCAACGTGTCATTCAAATACTGAGAAAATGCAATCAAATTGCAATTTTGATTTGAATTTAAAAAAAATCTTAGATACATAGTACACCCATATATTAGTTAGGAGGATCGAGTACCTATTATCTCTTTAAATCAGAAGAAGGGGAGGAAAAAGTTTAAATCTTTTTTACTGGTTTTTTCCTAATATTTCTTGCATAATGCAAAATATTCTAGCCACTTCTGAACCAGAGCTTATTAATGTAAATTTTATTTCTGGAAAGTCTTGTTGAAAGGGGTTACTACAAATAAACAGAGAATATCAGATCTGAAAGCCGCTGAAGTTGTCTTTGGTTTATACTGGGCAAACCTAAATATTTTATGAGATATCAGAATCTATTTTAAACTAAGTTGTTAAGAGGCAGTGTATCAGCAGACGAAATAGTAAACGATAATAAGAAATAGAAATAGAAATAGAAAATGTCTTTATTCATGTAAACTTTTACAAAAGCATTTATGAATCGTCAGATTATACTACCACCGTGTTCGGAATGTTGCTTCTATCGAGAAGAACCGGCAAGAAACTCGATAGTTACTCTTTTCAAAAACTTTTCAAAAAAGAGAATGACAACACCGTAACCACTAAGCTATGGCTAGGTTTAATCGCGAACTGTTCCCATATTTTTATTTTGCGATGTTCTAAATAGTATATTTTTAATTGGTGATCGATTTCTACAGGTGTATGCGTTTACAGGTGTAATACATGCACAATACAGAATGCACTGAAAAATCACCACAGCATTATCTGTACAACCAGATTCAATTGCTGCTACTAACCGAGATCTCAGAAATTACAGCCAACCGGCTTTTGAATGGATTTAGCGGGTGACGTCTATTGCGGATGTCAGCCGAGACCAACTGTTTAACAAGGCTTCCGAACTACAGAGATCTTCGTGATAAATGTCACTGAACTTGGTTTAGGTCTGTCACCGTTAATTACACTACTGTTTCCGCGTGCTCGTGTCACTTCCGCAGGGCCCTTCGTCGATTAGGAAATACATTGATTTGCCATTTATATACCTATTAATTTTAATAGTAAAGCGCTGATTTCGCTACAGCCGAATTGATCGTTTCCGTTGCGTATTTTTCTTTCTCGTTGTACCTAACTTTATTTGTTCTCATGTTTAACGCGGTATTAAGAGTGGGTGTTTAGATTCTCATGTTTAACGTGGTATTAAGAGTGGGTGTTTAGAAAAAAAACTATAAATTTTAAATGCATTCAATTGGTGTTTTTAACATTCCAGTGTTCTAATATACCTACAATCATGCAATATTACTTTCTGCTTAGGGTACAGTAAATAGGGTAATCATCAAAAGGATGACTCGGAAAAGATAGTGTAGGGCGTCCTCTTCTTCGGTGGTTTTACCCAAATATCAGTGTTAACTATATATATCAGCTTGCTTCACTGTGTATCCCTGCAGTGTGCACGGTGAGTGTCGCGCTCATTCTATAAAGCCATCGTTCGGGGTAAATAGGTTATTCAAGTTGATGGCCGCGCGCCGTGAGCCGAAATGCTGAGCCGAATATGACAGGTATGGCGCCCTTTTTGTTGTTTATTTTGTCCCGAGACGCCTCGGAAGTGTTGGGCCACATGATTTTGTTTAATGCATTTTTAAGCTTACACGAACTCAAATGTGTATGAAGAAGCTACGAGTATTTGTTGAAAAATGCTAAACCAATATATTTAATTAACAATTCTGATTTCGAAAATGCCATAGTTATAAAACTTATCCGGCTAAAATTAGAGTCATGCATGATATATGTAAGTATTACATCCAATAAGATTTGAAGAAATAAAACTAGCAAGTATGATTTCAGTAATTGATTCAGGCGGAAGTCGATACTCCATTGTGAAGATCAATATGTTTCGGGATGATTGTATTAATGCTTAGCAATTATTTTGTAAGTCACGAACTGTAAACTAATGTGAAGGTTCAAATTTAATACTTGAATGGAAAAGGCATACAAAATTATTTAACTCATACAAAGAAAGGAAAAGGATTTAAACTTTCTACAGGTTATTAATTTTCCGATGTGAGCAAGAAAGTGGGATCCAAATGCAATCAGATGTTGGTAGGTTAATGACACGTAGGCAGCGGAGACCAGAGCACACAAAAAGCTATGCCTTGGTTCCATGATTGTGGCATGCGTACAGTTAACAGCACATCAAGTAAAACACATACAGTTCAATATTAGATCTTAAACCGAAGACATAAGGACGGCACAAACTTTTGGTAAGTACTTTAGTCTGTAAATTAACAGTAAATTCATATTTCCTTTCTTGGTGCTGTTTATGATTTGTATTTTGTAAGCTTAAGTAAAATTAAGTAAAAGAGTACAGGGAAAAAACAAGGAATGTCTTAAATTTTAAAATCGAAAAATGAGCATTTGTAAATACAACCTGATCACACTAAGGCATCCCTGTGGCGTGATTGCGTATGATTCTTTTGAAGTTAAAAAAAGAAATAACCATCACGAGTTTCATAATTTATCCAAAGATATAGACTATACACATACTAACAGCTAGACACAGAAAAACACAAACGCTCTTCACGAGAATTGTCCTCGGTGAGGATCGAACCCACAACACTTACTTCTACAGATAGACATGACCATTGTTTCAACCGGCCAGTCATATCATGAAGTAAAATTATTTTAATACACAGTTACGCCACACTGTAGCCTAATTCCTTTTTTGGAATTTAAAGTGTATACTGATATTTAACAATACACTTTATAAAAGCTACTCAATGCGCTACATTTTGTCTTTCAGAAAATAACGCATCTTTCATAAAATATCGTCTGGAAGGGCTGGGCTCAAACCATTTTACGGTTTATGCTTGCACCTTAAAAGTAAAGCTCACTAGTCTACAAAGTAGCTCAGCGTAATGAACGGAGCGTATCTCATAAGGCAAACGTTACGTCCAATGTTTTAGTTTGTTATTTGAGTCGCCCTCGGATTCTTGTTTGCTGGCCGGGCAAACACACAGACTACGGACTAGTGTTGTTCGGATGTCGATTGCTTTTCTCTAAAATAATAATGTAATAACCTCCTTCTTCCCCCTCCCCAACGCACAAATATACTTATCGTATAAGGTAAAACAATTACAAAGTAAAAAATAATTGTTGTTAGAATACAAGTAAAGAAATGTGAATTGAAAAATACGTAACGAGCCGCCTGTAACGGTAATTTAACGGTATTTTTAAACATTCACAAATACACCAAGATTGTACTGAATCAAAGTAGCAGCGCGGTATTATCTCTAGTTCAGAATCAATATTGTTGCTTTTCCATAAACAGCGTACTGAACTAATTTGACAACTCATCCACTCTACCTTAAATCTGGATACATCCACGCCCAATATTTTGCCTATATTTTAAAATGGCTTTGCTTAAATTGAAATATGTATATTTAAATCTGTCATCTTTATCGCCAGATTAGGAAAAACATAATGTGAAAATCAACAGATAGCGGCTAGTATATGAATTTACGCCAGATAATTTGATTGTATCGTATGTAGTAATAAAGAACATGCACAATAGTTTGATACTTTAGTTGTGTAAACAAACAAAAATCAAGGTTAAATGTCGATATGCTATCTAGTTTTTGACAACACTAGTGAATGCCCTCGGCTACTTTCCCGCCTTAAAACACCGCTGTCCGACAAATTAAATTTTGTGAAGTATGTGTAAAGTTTCACACACATGGCTGAACTTCGTTGCAAAGCAGAAATTCCTCTCTAAACCATTTTGGTGGTTGCAAATTTCAAACAGATATCTACTGCCAGAGCTGCATTTACGGGAATAAGAGCTTGTATCATAACATTCCAAAATAGTCTAACAAATACAACACTTAAAAATAGAGAGCTTGACAGCTTTTATAGCTAAAATTTGAGGATGAATCAGTTCATTCTCAAATTTTCGTTCGTTGTAACATGATGTAAATTTATTTTCCAAGAAGAAATTAAATCAAACCTGAATAGGCTACCTACAGTGTAGCTAAACATAGCTAGCATGGTAACCACCATCAATCTTCAATCCAAATATGAATACGAATATCGGTAGGCAGTGGGTATGTAAGGGTCGCAGAACCGGGGGCTGATAGATATAGTATCTATATCTTGACTGACAACCACGTACCAGAAACGACAGCGTAGGGCGACTGTCCACAAGATGGACAGATGACTAGTGGACATTCTTCGACTGAAATGACGATGATACTAGTGGCTTCAGCTCGTTAAATGTACGGTAATTTACTGTAAAACTTATTCTTTTAGTTATTTATAGACATATCGTGCACATTGAGTTATAGTGAGTATATAAAGGCGCATCTAATGTCAAGTAACAAGTTGCGTGGACAAGTTATTTCGGACCCAATTGTTGGTAAAAATGCGCATATTTTGAAATGAGGCTTCGATTTCGTGAAATTATTTATCAAATGCCAGTGACATAAAAGAAATGGACTTCACTAAAAAAGACGTAGGAGCGAAGACATTTATAACAAAATATTATATATATTATATTGGACAACATCACATACATTGCTCTGATTCTGTGGTAAGTAGCTAAAGCACTTGTGTTACAGAAATCAGAAACAACGACGGTACCACAACACCCAGACCCGAGACAATACAGAAAAATTCGTTTCCCATATTGATCCGACCGGGGATCGAACCCGGAACCTCTGAGATGGCGCGACGCCAAAGTCCGGCAAGCTCGCCTCTCGGCCACGGAGGTCGTCAAAATATATAAAACGTTAGATATGCTTTTGTATAAAAGGTCGTAATTTGGCAATAAATTGTAATTTGCCGATGAAATAAAGTAATACTGTAGGTACACTAAGTTCAAAACTTTACTCTAGTTTAAATTTTGTTAAAGTAAGGTATTGATTACATAGATTGAAGAAGTTTGAATGATGTCGCAAGCGAAAGTCTGATGAAGTAACGTCTCGCCTTCCCCTCGTTAAAAGAAATGGTCACGCAACATTTTGTTTTTCAAATTCAAAGAACAACCATTATTTTCATTTGTTTTATGGCGAAATAAAGATAGGTCAAACGTAAAATTGCCATTGGCTTTATTATAAACCTCACTCAATTATTTTCTTAGGACGAATGCAGCATTGTTATTTCCGCTAAAAATGACACTAAGGCTTGAATTTAGATTTTTAATAGATACAACTACTACTTATTTATAATATTCGTTTCGTCATTATTTGAGAAGAAGCGTCTGTACGCTTACCAAATAATGGTGAATTAATAGCTTGTAAAACAGGCATACATAACAAGATACAGCATAAAGTGAACACGGAAATAAAAAAAAATATCGATAATAGGAATGTTGAGTGGCTACTCAGCTGAGATACTTATGAAGACCTGTCAAAACACGGTGCCTTCATAGAGTTTATTTGAAGATAGCACACTGTGACGTCACAATTTTAAGTATCAACGCACTGAGTTTTATATAGTTAAGTAGCCTTTTAAAGATAATTTGCAAAGAACCAATTTGGCCAATGTATCATACCTCTTTAACGGCATTGCTTCGAATTATTTGAGTCAACATCCCAGTTGGTATCTTAGCTACAGCGTACATTAGCCAGATCATGAAGTGTTCGACGTTTCATGAAGCATTGGCGATCTATTAGTACAATTAATAGCCCACAGCATGTTGTGGCTAGCCTGACTAGCACTACTATGAATAGGCATCGGTTTAATGAATTGTGCAGCCACAGTAACGCCTACGCTATGCAATCTTCTATAGAAATCAAAGTTTACAAGTGATTAAGCTAATATTACGGTAATTAAAAAATACTTCAAATAGGTAAACATAATCGTAATAATACGGCCTTGTCATGAGATCTATCATCTGTTGAAATACCAGGTATTTTCAGTACAAGAGAATAGCAACTGTAAACAAATAAATTCACTTTATCACTGTCTCTTATCCGTGTAGGCTTCCAGTTCGCGCCCACATAAGTTCATTGTCCACCACACTCCAGACACGTGTCCATCAGTCAGTAACCGTCATGTTACCTGCCTACGCATTTTATCACCATCTACATCAATCACCAACAGGTTCAGTGGACTTGGCTAACAACATAATACGTCTAGATTCGGTAGAGAGGCACCGTCAATCCGACCGCGCAGAATAATTATATCTTCACTGTGTATATTATTAAAAACAAATTAATTTTCCAACACAAAAGTAGGCTTTCATTATTCTTATAATAAACTAGCGGTCCCGGCGAACTTCGTTTCACCTTAGAGGAATTTGCCGCTGTTCTGTTGAAATGTTTCCTGAATTTTCTTTGCTATAAACCTCATGGAGCCCGAGACCTTTCTAACGAATGCAAAACCGTGGAAATCGGTTCGTGCGTTCTGGAGTTATAGCGTCAGGGAGGAAAACCCGACTTATTTTTATATAGTAGATATATGAAGTAAGCAATATTAGTAAAAGTGGTAAAGTGATTGAGAGATGCTGGATGAGGTATCAGCCAGTACCCTCAGTTACACCTGATTACATCCGCTATCTACCAATAAAAGTTCCGTTAAAATTCAGCCGTTTCAGAGAGTAGTCGGAACCAACATACAGGCAGACAGGCTAAACAAAACTATTATTTTGATATATGTGTAGTAATGTTAATCAGTGAGTGATTAAGAAATCAATGTAAAGCAGACCGCATGCAAATACGCATCGAGTGTCGACGTAGACAACTTACTTTAGACACTATTGTACCTTGACTGAACTGGATTTTTGGCATCCACAAAATTGGACTATATATATATTTTTTTTATATTGCACTTTAAGATTGACCCCAGGTAATGAGGTCCTAGCTTAAGGATGACAGGTACAGCATAATAAATATGTTCCTGGACTTGTCGCCCTTACCTTGAAGGCTTGACCCCTGCTACTAATGTAGCACCCCCCAGGAGCTCTGGAAACCTTACTCACACGCAGGAACACAACAACACAGAAGTGATTGTTATTTGGCTGCGGTCTTCTGTAAGGTGGAGGTATTTCACCAGTTGGGCTGCTCCAGTCCGAGCGATAAATCGCTATGCCCTACCTCTCTTACTATATATATTGATTACCGAACGCCCATTTTATAATGTGGTGTTAATCAAAGTTTAACGTGACATAAGCAATCAAAGACTACGCTTAGGAATTGCAGTTGCCATCGAAAATAAAAAAGAATACGTCTTGCTAAGATTGTCTTTTGTTATTCTAAAAAAAGCATTCAAAGAACGCCCACCGCGGGTTCATAACAACGTTGCTTTTGCAAAGTGGCATTTAAATGAAGAAGTGTCTCGGCAAAATAAAAGCTCAACGAAAAAGCAGTTAGAAGCCCAAGTTACTCATTCTCGAAAACAATTAGGATGCAATCAGCCGCCTTTCACAGCGACCTGTAGCAATTGCTTGGTTTCCTATTAGTGGCTTAAGGCGTTAGCACACGGGCTTCAGCGAACCTGGGACCCCCGATGACACTGTTATGGGAGCTTTATCGACGGTAGGACTGTCTTCGACTCACAGACAGAGAAGCGCGGAAGCAAAAAGAAATGTCATTTTCCCATAATTGTGCGAAGCCATTTTTTATTTCAATTATCTAAAATATGTATTTTTTTTTCAATTCGATTCTGGGTAGGTATTTTTTTATATCCCCGACAAAAGGGCGGCACAAAATCCAAACTGTTTTGTTCAACGCGCTTTTGATTATACATAAATAACATATTTCATTTTTATTATTATTTATGCTCATATCACTGTGCAACAGTAATTCACAAGCACTTTGAAAAGCCCACTAAAAATTAATGCCAGGGTCTATAACGTGGGCCGGTGTGATGCTGAGGCTTTTTTTTCGCCAACCGATGCGGGCGGTTTCCAAGCGAGGCTCTCAATGGATATATTGCCTACCGTAGCTTGCAATGACCTATTCCCCGCTCCAATTTACGATTCGTAATGTGTCTAAAATTATTATCCGTTTTTCTCCAACCGACTACGGGTCGTTAATTCCGTTCCATAATTTACTTTCCATATCAGCTGTCATCAGTCGTACGTCGGTCGTTTTTGGCTTACGCCTCGTATAATTTATTACTATGCAATACCTATATATAATATGTAACTAGAACGGATCGTTTTTCAAATATTGGAACCGGGCACTAGTCTACGGAGGTTACGGATAGTCGCTTCTTTAGCATTCTGTCGCTCGACTGCAAACTCCCTTACCCCTACATACGCCCACTTATTTGCGAGACGTATATTAATTGCGGTAGTGCGGTAACGCACATTTTTCGAAAGCAAATGATCGCTAATGACAAATAGCACAATACAAAACGTTATTTGTAACGTTTTAACGATCTTTTTCATTAGCCGTTATCGTGCCGCGCGTGCTGGGATATTTCGAAAGGTTTTCAAGCCAGGCATTATTTCAACCGGTAGTTGTTACTCTCTTAACGCGACCTATGGAAGAAATGAAGGATTTTTAAATTGTTTATAGAGCATCAGAAACATGTTCTTTTATCAGTATTTTTTTCTACTTGGAGGAGGTACTTGAAAGCAGTTAAGGATATTGTAAGATATCTGCAAACCGCGACGTTTTAGGTGTTAAATCAATATTTCTATGTCAGAAGAAGATATTAATTCTTTAACAGTTTTGGTCAACAATTAACCCTTCAAATTCCAATTCTTCTTCGTCTTGAAGAAACAATTATGTCTGGATCTAGGTTTATCCCCAAAACATCCAAGCGGTCCACGGGGACCGCTCTGACCCCCTTGATTTTACACCTAAAATTTGTGGGTAGAGTATACATTTTTATCTTAGCTACACCCTGAGCGCGAAAAATTTCTTAGTCTGTGGCTATTTATTTTTTTGATAATTTATATATTTCTTGTAATCCAGCCTTTACAATGGTTCAAAACTTTAAACGCGTAGAATAAATATATACTTTCGATTATCCAGATATTTTGATGCCAGATAAATAGAAAATGTATTAATAAGTACATGTGCATTTACAGAATGATAAAGTATCGTTTTATTTTAGAATAATTGTATTTTTTGTAAACAGCTATGATTGCTACATCATCCTCCCTGTGCCTCTGCTGTCATTTTGATTTTTTTGACATTTCGATCTGATCTGAGGGGCTAGAAGGGAATGGGTTCATTATTTCTAAAGAAGGCTTAAGTGTATACACGAGTGTACCTACGAAGGTACAGTCAAGAGCACGTCAGACTAAACGTACCTTATCTAGACTTTGTACCCTAATAGAAGTAAATAAGAACTAAAATTGAACTGCAAGTGTTTACCTTGATGTGTTCACCGTACCTTGTTTTGGTGGTTTACATATTCCATTAAGCTAAATGGAAGTTACTTGCACGCTGTGAGCCATTTACTACATTTGACGAACTTAATATCCAACTAAGCACCGAGTTCAAGCATGTTGATTACTCATTTGTGATATCTCAAGGGCGCTCAGAATCCTCATTTTCATATACCATGCCTTTAAGTAACTCATCACTCCATCATCGGGTTCGATCCCCGGTCGGGTCAATATGGGAAACGAACTTTACCGTCATTGTTTCTTATTTCTGTAACACAAGTGATTTAGCTACTTACCACAGAATCAGAGCAATGTATGTGATGTTGTCCAATATGTTTTTATTTATTTATATTTATTTATCACTCGCCAAATAAATTCAATGGTCGTAGAACTTAGAACTACTTATTACTGTACTCCGTATAACTTAAAGCATCAATTCACCAAATGTCCTATTATGTAACTGTATTAAATTTTTTTACGTTTAGCATGTTACTTTCACATGAATTAGCACGAGCGAAGTGCTAATAACACAACATGAATAACTGTTGCGTTTGTTTCCAAAATGCGTTCAAAGAAGGAGGCTACAATGAATTCCGAATTTCAGGCCGTAATACTCCACGGTACCGTTTTTTAGGTTTCCTGCCTGAAGAGGATAAATCGGAAACCTTATTGCACTAATTGTTAGTCTATCTGTCAGGACCCTTTTTCTCCCGAACGCTTGGAGGTATCAAGCTGGAATTCATTCGACATTTGAATTGAAAGGGATCAAAATATACAAGGTTAGTACTTTCCGTGAATTCAGAATCATGAAATTTGGTACGAAGCAACGTCTCATAGCACAAGTAAAGGAAATATTACGAAAACCATAAAGTTTCAACATTTCGTAAAATGTATGTATGTATTTAATAATTTCAAACTTACTAGTCTTACTACCCCTTTCCTCATAAACGCGTAGTTTGTACGTATCTCTAGTTCTTAGAGTCCGACTCGCTCTTGGCCGGTTTTTTATGAATTCTTAGCCGTTCTGAAGTTTACTAACCTACGAATGCCCGAATCTTATTTTAGGTGTTTCTCTAAACTATTGGCAGAATCATTGCGTTGTTTCTAATAAAAACTATGCCTGATTTTGGAGGGCTATATAACAAGGTACGGTTGACAGTATGTTACAAGGTAAACTTGCAGTTCTTATGCGCACGACATACGGTACAAAGTCCAAAGTGTGTAGTCTGAGCTGTAATGATATGTGCACCAACAAAAGATGCAGACAACAATTCTTAAACAGTAGTAAGTAAACTTCAGTTAGAGTAAACGTGTAGATGTACACACAACCTACAGGTTTACGCGGTTGTACATTGTGTATTGGTCGGTATGCGTATGCTATGCAAATAGCAGAGATGGGGTTATGCGAATCGGGGCCATTGCCCAAACTTGCATTCCATTACGGTCAAAGTATCTGTCGCTATTCCGAACGGGCCAGGTAGGTGCCCAAATGGGTATTTGGGACGCATTGACATCATACATTGTATAGCAGTTGGTCACAAAAGTAGGCCAATACATGTACCTATTATGTTCGGATTCATTGTGTGACAGAATAGTACTCTTTTTTATTAACACTTAAATTATTAGTATTGCGAAAAATAAGGAAAGGAATGAAATCTGTTTTAAATCACTATTTAAATACTAGGAATGAAGGGTCATACTTAATTAATTCGGTTAGTTTAAATAATTTGTAAAAGATGTTTATCATTATATATCTTTTACAAATTATTGTAAATGTAACATATTTGAAAAGACAACCTTCAAACTGTCAGTATCTACTACAACGGCGAAAGTAAAATGAAGTTCGTTATTTACACACTAAGCTGCTTGAGTGAACAGAATTCAGAATATAGTATTATTTAAGTACACTAGTCCACATGTAAAATGATTTATCCAGGTAGAATTTGTCTCTAAATTAGGCTTTATTCACGAATTCTCCGTATCAGAAATTCGAGTCTTATTACCGAACCGGTAAATTCGGCGTAAGTACGAGTATCTATTCCAAATTCGCGGAGGAACGAACGAACGCCCGTACGAGATTCGAGATCGTAAAGTTAGATGGAAGTTAGTTTATAGGTACCAGGTGAAGTTTACACTGGGACTGTCTATCTAGAAAATTCGCCGGGAAGATCCGACTGAGCGGTTAGCCCATAAATCGAGCTGCTAAGCCAACTTAGAGCTAAGTTCACGAACAATTACTCCCCTGACTTGCATATTCATTTGTTAGTTTAGTACCGCATATGTTAAGCTGAGTAAGCGTCTATCAATGTATATCTTGGGGAAGATCTACCATCATTAAAACGGAGTCTCGACTCTGCTCTTAGCTACGAATTCGCTCAAACGCAAATAGATAAAGCATTTACAATCCTGTCAGAAAACGGCGTAAGTAACTTCCCAATGTTGAAACTAGAATATATTTTGTCTTAACTTCCACGATGGAACTTACTTTGCCTGGAATAAACATATTTCAAGGTCGTTAGGGCCAGAAGACTAAACAATAGAAAATCAATTGCTTCTAGCTTAATTTAATTTAATTTAAAAACTTTATTGCACAAAAAAAGTACAAAAGGTGGACTTAATGCTAGGAGCATTCTCTACCAGTCAACCGTTGGGTCATGCAGATAGTAATATATAATAAATAGCTTTTAATAGGGCTTACGAGAACTAAATTGCAAGACAGGTTTATTTTTGACTGTTAATAGCTTACTTGTTCTAAGGTTCCTAGCTCTCACTCAACAGATGAATTACTTCGTTTTCTTTATGAGAATATATAACGTTAATGTGTAAACAACGTTACTTAAATATCTTGAATATTCCATTTTAACATGTTGAATACTAAACCATTTAGTTGAAAAGTTATTTCAAAATTTATTCTGTTTTTAACAAGCAAACGCATACCAAAAAAATATATATCATGTGATTTCAGCGATACTAGAAGAATAGAACTAGAGCAAAACTAGAATTTATTTTAATGACAATAGATCTATTTTTCCGTTGTAAGGGTTGCGGAGGTCAATGACAGACACTTTAATGTACAAACCACACTTACATACATATAATATAAATTTTACTCTTTTCATCATCATGGACACTATGCAGCAATATGGAATCTTGCGTTTGACTTCACAATCTATAAAGCAATTCAAAAATCTTGAACGCATCTCTTCTCGTCTCGACCTCTATATTCACTTAAAACTACCCTACTTTCACCAAAAACCTGAGATCTGCCCCGTAAAAACAATCCTTTCTTATCTTGAAAAAACAAAAAATCACAGACTAGATTCAAATGATTTTATTTTAACTTATAAAAGACCCCATAAAAAGGCATCCACCCAAAGTATAGGAAGATGGATAAAATCCACCCTCAAGGAGGCTGGCATCAACATAGTACTGTTCTCATCACACAGCACTCGCCATGCTGCGACCTCAGCGGCGCTAAGAGCGGGAATGACTATTGACGCCATAAGAAAATGTGCCGGATGGACAGAAAATTCAGCTATGTTCGCCAAATACTATAATAGACCTTTAGTACAATCGTTGACCTTAAGTACGCTTATTCTAGATAACTTTCAAAATACTTGAAACTTGTTATGTTAAATTACTTAAGCCTTATATGTGTTGAATTATAATTATGTTGATTTAAATGTTAATTGTTCTTAAATACTTCTTAAAATATTATATAAAAAGTTAAATAATTAGGTTTGAAATATCTTTCATTTCAGAATTACACTCACAACCTTTCCTTTAAACATCTGCATAGTGTCCATGATGATGAAAAGAGTAAAATTATTAAATTAAACGAACTTACCTTAAGTGAAGTTCTATTTTAATTTTACGAATTTTCATCATCATGGAGCAACCCTCCCTATCCCACTTAACTAAGTAGCCCCTTAATCTTTTAAAGGTTGTTCGTGCTTTACTTTGAACTGTTAGTGAATATAGAGGAGTGACATAGACAGGTCGAGACGAGAAGAGATGCGTTCAAGATTTTTGAATTGCTTTATACATTGTGAAGTCAAACGCAAGATTCCATATTGCTGCATAGTGTCCATGATGATGAAAATTCGTAAAATTAAAATAGAACTTCACTTAAGGTAAGTTCGTTTAATTTAATAATAATCAGAATAGTCTTAGCGGACTCTCTGTTAGCCGGGATATTTATATTAACCTAAAAAAATTAAATGAGCAGACACACATCAGACGTCACAAATGATAGCACCGGAAAGATCAAAATATCACTAGAATCAAAGGTTTTTGATTCTAGTGATATTTTGTATTCCTGTTCCGTACCGCCACGCGACAAACATCAAACTGTGAATGAAACGCGCCTTCGTTACGTTGGTTAATTCCAATTACATACAAACCTAACTTAAATTACGCCTAAACCAATTTAGTTCTTATTAACTTAATAACAGAGTCCATGGGATTCGCAAAGTTCGGTAGTTGATGAGATCAAAGTCGTCACTCAGGCCGTTCACGCACTAGATGTTATGTGTGTGGTTCACTCGGTTTTAAGGCCGGGTTATATAAACGAACAGTTTTGTAAACAGAATGTAAATCGCGGTTAACAAAATGTTTTTATTCCGTTGCTTTTCTATTTTGTAACAGAATATTTGGAACCGGAGTTTGTTGAAAACTTTACGCGAGTCTTTCCGTCTTCCATTATGCTGGATGCAAATAATTTACAAATATTTTATCAATTGGAAATATTTAACCATATTAGTATCATGATACAATTCAAAACTTGAAAGTTAAATATTTTATTAATATTGCACTTCAAGGTTGATTTCATCCTACCTGATGTTAAGTGGAAATGGGGTTCTGGCTTAAGGGTGACAAGTACAGCATAATAATATCTGTTACTGAACTTGTAGCCCTTACCTTGAAGGCTTGACCCCTGCTACTAATGTAGCAACCCCCAGGAGCTTTGGTAGCCTTACTCACACGCAGGAACACAATAACACCGTAGTGATTGTTATTTGGCTGCGGTCTTTTGTAAATTGGAGGTATTTCACCAGTCGGGCTGCTCCAGTCCGGCGATAAATCGCTTTGCCCTACCTCTCTGTAAATTAAAATTTGTTGCCTAATCTTTCTAATCATAACTAACCTAACAAAACAAACACTCACCCTTGGCTAATGTCAGCTTTCAAGGGTAGTGCACAAACATTGAAAGTCAATTAATACGAGTATTTAAAGGCTTTTATCAAAGAAACACTCAAATAAAATAAAATAAAAGTATTCGAAAATTATTTGATTACTGCAGTTAGTACAGGATAGTGTTAAGAGAATCTTTTCATTCTGTGACACCACACCGCGTTTATGAAGTGACTTAAAATATTTAAACTTAAGTACATAATATTACATAGGATCAGAATCTTCCTCAAGTCCACCCGCTAGACTAAGCAATACTTTTAAACCTGTGTTTGACACACCTTTATCAAATAATATGTCAATTAAAGATGTCGGTTACCGTACGCTTTTGTAGCACTATGGACAAACCTGTTAAAAGCATAAAATTAAAGAATTTTAGTGGTAATCCTGGTTGCACACGTTCTACCTCTATATAAGTAACGTAATTACACTGCTAACAATGTTCATATAGACTTCTACAGCGTAATAAAATAACGAGCTTATAGACAAAAACTGCAGGTGCGTCGCCAGACCGGATCCTGTACGGAACACAATAAAAATAATTAATGGGACAAGAAAGGCGAAATGAGTGTTCCCGTTTCCGCAATTCTTTTATGTTGCCGAAATTAATTTCATTTTGTACGTATTACTCTGCCTGGATCTGAGGCTGACACTTGTTTAGTCAGTATAGCACAAAGCACCTATTCGTTGAGAATCTCTCCTTGTATTTTATTTTTAGATGAAACCTCCTACATATCTAAAATAAACATTGTATGTTCAGCACATCAGGATGTTTCGGGGTCTGCGTATAATGGGCACGGATCGGAAAATTTCGGATACAAGGTCAAGATATTTGGAGATGATCCAAATAGGGAAAGTATTTTATCGACGTTAAGTTTTGGCTACAGCGCAATGCGGATGGAGCATCATTCTTGTACGGACGGACACAAAAGGTCGGATGCAGACCTTTTTTAATTGATTCCGGAAGCGACACTGACAACAACGATTTTAGGCGGATTTTATATACGGCGATTGTAACAAAAGATTTAGTATTTTTAGAAATTCAGTGTAGTAATGACGACCTCCGTAGCCGAGAGGCGAGCGGGCCTGACTTTGGCGAGCGCCATCTCTGGGGTTCCGGGTTCGATCCCCCGTCGGGTCAATATGGGAAACGAACTTTTCCATATTGTCTCGGGTCGGGTGTTGTGGTACCGTCGTTGTTTCTGATTTCTGTAACACAAGTGCTTAAGCTACTTACCATAGAATCAGAGCAATGTATGTGATGTTGTCCAATATTTATATTTAGTAGTGAAGGCGATTGAGAAATATCTATTTTCCTTACTTAACCTATGTACGTACATCTATTTCCGATTTGAAGTAATCGGACTGATTTGCATAATTATATACGATTGTTATGTATATCTTCTTATTACTTCTAAAGGATACAGATTTACTTTTTATCTTACTTATATGTTAAGTAATTTTGAAAAGATTGAATTATTATTTCCCATAACTGTGACTCATATTTTCTTCAGTCATGTTGCGTTACTGTTTACTTAAATAACTTGAATGCTCTTTGCGTTACTTTTATTTAACACTTCAATAAGTTTGTTGTGTCTCCGCAAAAATGTTTCACAAAAGATTATGACGTTCATGACACCTATTTCAGCTCAATTACTGTTGAAAGTTACATCACAGCCGGGCATTCGCCGAGCCCCGTAAGACAATACGTCAAAATGAAAAATGCCCAAACTTTCTCGGTTCAAACTTAGCGGATTTTTCTTATTTTTTGACTTGTATTAAGTACAAAACGTTGTTTAGTTATCTTACAAGGATGGACATTAATCACTTCTTATTTCTCTTCATTAAGAGACCACTTTGGAGCAAAAAACCCTCCAATAGACTATTTAGAGGTTGATAAGGGTAAATTATTGTGTCGTTAATCTCTTAGAAAGCGTTTGTTTGCTGTGTTGAAAAATATGTAAAATCATAACTGTTCTCCGTATAAATGACATCAGTATATATTGGAGTCAGAAGAAACACATGTTAATTAAAGTATTACCAACTGAATCCATATTTTTAATAAATTCCAAATTACGCGGTACGAAATAATTTCCTAAGTAATTAGAATGGTAATCAAGTAGTTGTACGTAGTGACAGTTTTGTATAGCAATTGCAGTAGTTCAGCTACTCCCCACTCTGCAGTGTTACTGTAATTTTCATACAATTTTCTCCAAACTATTAAATTACCTTTTTGTTTATGATAAGGGTGAAGTTTTATATATTTGTAAGGAACGTATGTTCCTTTACTAAAAGTGGAAGTACTTCCGCCGAGCTAGGTGTTATCTGCTCGGGGACCAAGGTCCAACTACCAATCTTGGTTTGTTGTATATATAGTTGGTTGCGACGAAAACTCTGACATCCCGATGTAGGATTGATGTTATTGATTGGCCAATCGTTGTTTACTACGCCAATTCTGCTGACGCTGTATTCGACTTGTAGGTAATGTTGTAGGTCGGCACATATTTTTATTTTACATAATGTATAGCCACTTGAATTAAGCCAGGTCCAGTGTAGGTGCATAATTTTGCACAGGACCGAATGTAATCCATAGTTTGGGTAATCTTCATAACAAAACCAAATCGGATTATCCTTTTATGTGCAATTGAGCAACAAACAAGCTTCCCGGATTCCGCATTTATAATAAGAGTTCTGGCAAAGTTGGACGGAAAGGCTGAAGCTACTTATCATATTATAGTAGAGGCCTTACTGGCTTAATGTAGGGCCGCGTATAAATAAACAGGGTCTAACAAAATTACCTCAAGCGATTTACCTATTGTCAACTTTCTGGAAAACAACGTCTTTTTGTTAAGAGAATAAGATTATAATAAACATGTAGAAATATCTCGCTTAAATATTACAAACGTAAACTTGTTGTTAAGATGTGTCGTACCTACCCGCCAACATTTCTAAAGTTATATTATGGAACAAACGAAATAACATATAAAATAATAACAACGAAACAAACTTTAAAAGTAAATACATCAATTAATTGTCATTTATCGATTTAAATTGTGTGAAACAGTAATCATACGGCATAGATACCTTTAATAAGACGATATATAAGAAGACTTACCTATTAAAACCATCAACAAACTTATGAAAGTTTATAACTACTCGTAATTAATGAAAATCTGGAGCGTAGCTTACTCATAAGTAAATGGCAGAATGGCAAAAAATTACTACCTACTCAATGTTAGTCAATTGTATTATACGAAATTTTATTGACTTAATTTTAGCATGATTCTTTTTGACTTACCGACTTTAAGGTCATGTACCGTGACTGCACTGATCAAGAATATATGTATGTTAGGATGTATGTTTGTTGTTACCCTTTCGGGTGAAAAAATCGAAATGCATATGGATCAAATATGGTTTTTATTCAATGTTACTTCATAACAATTACTCTGACAACATTTTTAGTGCATTGTAAATTGTATAATGATTGAATATATAGCAGAGTAAGACAGGCTGTTATCCAGAGAATGATCGAACGAACACTTTCATGTAAAATGTTCCATCACATATTTCATCTACTTTATAAAACATGAAAGGCGACACGTCTTTGAGGTTCGAGGTATATCGCGAGCACTTTTCTTAAAAGTTTTCACACAGCGTCATCATTATCTAGATGTACACAAAGTAAGAAAGCGCCATGCATTTTTCCTCAAGGAGTCTCGTGAATAAATGAATAACTCAGCATATATCCTGAGGTATCAAATTGCTAATGTTACCGCCGATGCCAAATCACTATCTGTTCCGTGTATTCGTTACCATAGTAATGTATTGCATAAATATTTTATGGAAACAATGTTATCTTGACCTAGTAATTAGGTACAATTTGGGTAATGAACTTTTTATTGTGAACGTTACTGAAAATTTGATTTTTAATAAATATCTCCATAGCACTTATTTTGCTTTGAGTCTCGAGACAATATTAAGAAATTAAAAATATGGAGTACAATATTACAGAAACAAAGCCATTTTAGTAAAAATAGGTAAACAGCCAGAGATAATATTATTATTTCAATACAAAAAATGAATATTTCGTTTTAATTCATTATTTTGGTCGTTTGAAGTTTATTCGTTTCATGTGCAGGCAGATGGTTTCCTATTTTACAAATAAAAAATTTCGTTTCTATCTTTTTCCGGTTTTCCATTACATATCCTATGGTTTATGTAAGGGATTAATCGATAAATTAATGAAAAAAATAAGAAGAAGAAGTCTGTTTGGTCCAGCAGTAAGGTTATCAGAAAATCCAGTACACATATTTATTATTTTATCAACAAAAAATTTAGTGCGACTACACAGTTTTTACGAAATTGTAACGTAAACATATGCCTTCAATTAACTTTGTTGCATAAATTTTATTTCGGTATATGTGAAAGCATAAAATACGTTTCTATTGTATTTAAAAAATCTTACCAACGGATTAAATAGAATAATTTTCTTTATACCAAGTCATCTTCCCTATTATTTATTTGTTGTTCGTATAGAACAGCTCGCATATTGTGAGCGAGGCTTACCGCGGTAAATATTTCATGTGTATCGTGTCTGGTTAGCGGTGATCACGGGACCAGGCGCGGTTATTTATCGGTCGGCAGCCACCTGCCCCCGGATGTGTGGTGGAAAATGTTTTCTAACACCTAATATCGGCATCCACCGACATTGCTGCAGCAGGTGCGCTTCACCGAATTTATTTTCGATTAAAATTTGTTACTTTGAAATGGCTTCGACAAAATGCGTTTTATTTTCATTTGTCAGCGACTATGTCCATGAAACTACGACTGAATTTGTAATTATTAAGGACGTCATACGTGTTTCTTATATATATTTGTCAACATTCGAACTTGGAACTCCTACTTTACCCCCACAAATGTCGTAGTTGGAAAATAATTAAAACAAATATTTATTTGATGTTAGCGTGAACAATATAAGGCTTAAGCAGTTTTCTATATTAAAGTCTAGTATCTGATCTGTCTAGGTAGTAATAGAATATATTTGCGTCAAATTACCAAACATTTTGAAGTAACTACACAGTGTTTATGTAATAACTGATTAACAACCATATTTTATTTTCCGACGTTTAACACCGAGCAAGAAATAAATATTGATGTCATACTTAAAATTTCTGAATAAAAATATTAACCGTTGGTATAAAAAATGATGATCTCTTATTATCTCTATCCTCATTTTATAATATTGTTTGAGGGACACTTTTACTAACAAAAGTTAGTCAAAGCTGTAGATTTAACGTAACTACAGAGTGTATTGGCTACTTAGGAGAGTTTTTAATCAATTACATATTGCGATGCAAGGAAATAATCGGATTCTTCGGTATACCTACTCGGAAGCTCAACTTGCAGTGTACGCATTGCACCGCTTTTATTTGTAGTGTACAAGCCCGATGTGATGGGAAATGTTTCAAAACAGTTCTGCTCCCCTCTCGCAGTGCACGGCAACTTTGATGGAAACAATCAACACTGAGAATTTCATAAGCGGCTTGGGGCTGGCACCCACTATACAGTCACGAACAATAAAATTGAAATATTTTATCTCTGATGTCTGACTGCCTCCATGGTACAGCCAGCATCATTAGTTCGTATACACCTCAGTACCTTGTCATACCAAATCTCCGCCTGACTAAGCAAGTCAGATAGACAGTGACTTAATGTGACAAGGTAGTTGTTCATGAACTAAAGCTACTGATTGTATAGTAGTTAGAGCATTAGGCTTAAAAACTTGGAGGTCATGGGTTAAAAATCCGTGAATGGGAAACTTTCACTTTGTGAAATTGAGCACTTGATCTCTGATGCCTGACTGCCTCCATGGTGCAATAGTTAGAGCATTAGACTCAAAAACTTGGAGGTTGAGGGTTCAAATCCCATGGGGTAAATTTTTTTAATGTTATTTTTCTAGTTTTTTTTTGGTTAGGTTATTGGAGGCTTGAATCACCTGACTGTCAGAAAATAATGATGATTCCGTGCTTCAGAAGGCACGTTAAGCAGTTGGTCCTAGGCTATGATCCATATAGGTCTGCATCCCCTCGCTTTACGAATAACGGTTATGGATGTAAGATGGCAACCGCTCCATTGTAGTTAAATAGTTCGTCAAATTGGGATCATGGTCAAAGCAAACCCTAGTCTCGTAATGGATGTACGACCAGAATATTTTAAATATTATAAAGTGATTTAAATGTATTTTTTTAGCTAATATACAAGTTTTATACAGTTACTTCCTTATAAATAAAAGCAACGGTATCATTGAACCAATTTTAATGCATATCCAATACAAAGTGTTAGGTACTTCAAAGTATAGTAACTGATTACTTTTGCACGATTACAAAGTTATTCCTAGTTGTTTCGCAAAAGCTGTTTGTATTGAAGGATACTTTCACTTTCACTCAGTTTCTAACAAATTATGAGGTAAGTACATTGTTATGAATACACAGTAAGTAACCTCCTTTGTTCCCGTTTTATTATTAGGATTATACAAAGGCTATTCAACGGTGAAGCGAGGTTTGTATCTGCTTTAATTCGAATAAAACGATCGATTAACGTATCGAGAGCTAGCTTATTATTTAAGGAAAAAATCGTGTCCCATTTACATAAAATCGTTTGTTTCTAAGATGGAATTGACCCAGATATTTACATTAGAGCACCTTAGAGAGAACGAGGAACTCCTGCGTAAATTGTTTCAAGTTTTTCAAGTACAAAGACAGCTTCGGTCTTTTAATTATTACAAGAGTTTTAATGTTCTTGTAATTATGATCTTGGCTTGACTTTTAGTTCGTCCACAATTTGCTCGTTAACATACTTCTATGTAAAAACGTATATCGCTTACTTTTACACAGTCTATTAGCTTCATCTCCCGCGCGTCATCGGTAACAAACGTATCGTAAATCGTAATGAGCCGACGACGCTTTGTCACTTTAAGAGCATCGTCAATAGCTTTATTATCCACTTAGACGATTTAGTTATGTCGCGAACGGTTTACTGGGCTATTACTTTAACTGTAGAAGTATTCTTAGACCTAGTGCCGGGAATTGAACCGTGTAAATAGGTCACAATTCTTTAGCATCATTTGTACTCATCATTTCAAACATTCAATATAGGTACAGTCATATATATAAACTGTTTGTCGTAGGCATAAGATTAAGTCCATTAAGTCCACCTTTTGTACTTTTTTGTGCAATAAAGTTTTTAAATAAATAAGAAGGAATTTCGTGGTCGCGAAGGTGTGAGATAATAGAAACTATTTATAGAGCTGACTTTATATGTAGTTCATTAGAAAATCTAGTAAAAAAATCTATGCTTAGTAATGACAACACAACAGAGGTAACTGAAAGGCTCTTTAGCATCATGAAGAGTAATTTATATGTCAATGTAGACTTCCTAAATAAATAATACACATTACACTACAGAACATATAATTAACTTGCGCAAGGCAGTTACGGATTCACAATTTTACTATTTGAAGTACGATCAGCTTATACACCCTTATGTCTTGCTCATTAGAAGTATAGAACTGCAAGCAAGTGTTCACCTTGTCGTGCTGTTGACTGTACTTATTTCTAAAATAAAGTGATACGTTCGTTAGATTTTATTAATATTAGAGCTCCCGGATAGCAATATAAACTTTATTAAGATCAACATAATCACTCGGTTAGGATAGGCTCTCTTACAAAAGTTGGAGGGCAGTTCATCAAGGTAGGCATCTGCAGTCAATTTTCGTTCTTACGCGCGCGACATAAGATCTATACAAAGTCCTAAGTGTGTAGTCTGACGTGTTTTCGGCCATACATATGAACATTAACTACTGCGCTTACATCGTGGTCAACAGCACAATGGATCATAGAACAGCATTAGAGAAAGCACAACAAAGTGTAATGCCATCGCCGTAGAGTCGGTATGTTGACACACAGTGTTTTTGGCACTCATATCAGGTGGTTACTTAATAATGTTCAAGCACGGACGGTTTACAATATCAGCGTGTATTCAATTCATCGGGTATTCGAGCCGGGACGTCGCCGTGCGCAATTGAAAGCGTTGTCCAACATTTGTCTACGTCACCCTCGACGCTTTTCACATATTTCCAATACATATTAAAAAGAAACAATAAAAAACAAATACATGGACTTACGGATAGATTGTCTTTTTATTGGGTTTTTGTGAAAGCTTTATAATAAGCTAAAAAGTCCTCGTCCTTCGTTATCCTAAAGTACTAATTAGTTTAATAACCATTAAAAAACATGCTTAATACAATTCTAATTATGGTTTCCTGATGTGAAAATATCTTCAGTGGGTAGTTCCCGCACTTTTCAGAGTGGGGGAGTCCCACACACGCTGCTGCCTTTCACAAAGCAGCGATAAGATGCGCTAATGAATATTCACCCTTCGTCAAAAAAAAAGCGGTTATTTTTGATGAGCTTAGGCAATACAACGATAGCGGTCGTCCCCTTACGCTGGTTGTGTAAAACTAAAAATGATTTTTAAATACCTTTATTTTATAAATATTATTTTGTGTTATTTTTTCAGATTAAATGTTATATACTAAAATGGTGGCGCAGCGGCACGAATGCGCGCTCGTGTATGCTTACACACATTACGTACCGGTACAACTAAAACTAGACGGATTTCGTGAGATGGTAGAGCTACAATATTGCGAAAGGCATAAATAAGAAGGGAAGGTCCCAGTAAACGAAATTAAACAACACGCGCGTTCTCTCAGCCGATTGGAGGCATAAATTATTCTTGGCATCATTCATTTGCGGATTATTGGCCCAAGCTTCTCGTCGTCGTCTCTTTGATCTATCAGCTTGAGAGTGATTACCCTACAATGCCCCTTTGATACTGTGCTGACAATCCTCTGCGGCGTCACTTAGCATTTGCATACAAAGACAATTACGGTACATTAATGATTAGCATTTCATCGGTGCGGTTAGGGCGAGTTGATACAGGTATACGAATCATAGGATAGACGTCGTAGTATAGAACTGATGAACCTACACCTGGTTATCAACCTATTTACTGTTGTACTGTAGGGCACAGGTTTCTTTTATTAAAATTAAGGCATGCGAAAACCCCAGGGTACTAACTAAATCATACGCTAGACCAATGCAATCGAAAAATCCGAAATATATTTTTCTGGTCCGAGGAATTGAACCCAGGACCCCAAGATGACCCGGCACTTAAACCATTAGAACATCAAGTAAAACCCACAGCTCTTGATAATAAAATGGAGAGGTAGAAGTAGGAATATTGCCGTTTCGGTTCAGTTTTTAGTAATGTGGAGAAGTTTAACTGCCCCTCATGCCAGCTGGCACTATTGTATATAACTATAACTTGTACTGCGAACACTGTGTTTAATGCAAGTGTGAGTCTATTTATTTTTGAATGGTGTAATTGTATAAACAATGGCTTTAATACGTGAATGGCTTTGATTTTTTCACGATTTTCATTATGTATTTCCAGTAACACACAAAGACATCATAGGGCATAGAGTTTATGTCAGACGATAGCTCCCGCAAAATAATTGTTGAAATCTTGAATAACAGGTTATTTCAGCGTTTGTATTTGTTAAAAGCACGAGCATACATTTACAATAAATAACGGATGTAGTTATTTATTGTAAATTTAGGAAGACGTCTTAATAACAGTATAATCTTTAGTAGCTGTTTTATTATTAGTAGCTAGAACGAGAAGAGTACGTGATATGTTTCATTTCGCTGGAAATATGTTTGTCTTCGGTATGTCTAAGCAGGTTAATGTAAAAAAATATGGCAATTTGCTTCCAGAAGAGATTTAAGTGTTTTAAATTACCTAGACTAAGATATAAGCCATCTATCAGCTTTTCTTGGATCTGAAAACTCCGCAGTGGTTAATGTTAGGAAAGTGGCATTAAATGGGTTGAAAGCATTTTCATTTCGAACTAAACTTTTACGAGTTAGCGTTCATCCTCAGTGTTTTCATATAAAAGATGCTCTTTAGTGAACTGATTTAGTTTTGCTTGAAAAGATTTGTCGTTCGCCGCATTTATAATGAAAACTGTCTGTACTATTTTATTACTTTCAACAAAATGGCTTCCAAATATAATAAGATTCCGACATATTATAGACAACATTTGTTAAAAACACTAGTAGTTAATCCTATTACAAAAAGTTTCTTTATTTGATACGCCCGAGAATCCAACAAGGAATGTTCATTGTTTCGATCAAATCTCACCCATAACCTTTTCAAACATAAATAACCACCATTCATCTGGTAACTTTGCCAGAAGCCTTTTTATAACGCACCTTGACCAAGTTGCCAAAAATATGGTTAGATTCCGTCGGAGCAGTAAAAGTATGATAATAACAATTCATTCAAATAACACAAGACGGTTATCTGAAAAAGTAAACACATTTGGAGCTTAATGAATGTAATTTAATTCCGAGATCATTTGTTAAGTAGGATTACCGCGATGTGAAGAGGCTGTTGCAATTTAGTGTGAGTAATTTGATTTCGTAGATAATCTTCATTGTGATATTCTAAGGGGTCTGGGAGTCAGGTGTAAGGAAGTTCCCGTATTCATACCTGTGAGTGTCCATAAAACTACTCGTTATTATCACCTAACCGGTTAATTAATGTAAATCGGAAAATCTTTAGCTAAACTATCTACGGTGCGACTTTTAGGGCTTAAATAAGATGCACGCAATGTATTTATTACTTTAAGATAATGAGCACTAAGGTTATTCTCCAATACTCTTACACTCATAACTATTACAGTTATATGTTAATTTCCTAATTGACGAATTCAAACCTGAGACCTAACGCGTTTTGAACAAAGGTGCCACTGCGCCATTAGGGTTGTAAAATATTTATGACCTTACAGTGCCGCGTTGTCGGATAAATTCTTAATACGACATTGCAGGTGTGTCTATATTATGTTTCGCACATGAATTTCAAATGAGATTAGAAGCTTTACCTTTTTAGGTAACGAGGACATAAAATTTGTGACTGTACCTGAATTCGAACAATAGCAAGTAACAAGGTGCTTCGCTACTTTCATGTTGTGATTTGTTACTCGATTCATGAAAGTTTGTGTCGCAGCTTAAAGTCTTGTGATGTCGAGGCACTAAGCTGCAAATTATAGAGTTTATTTTCTGACTGTTTATTGGGGTTCCACACAGACTCGTGGTAAATCTACTCTAATATTGCTCTTGATTTTGACCAAAATAACAAATGCAAATATTGCCCAGAGACAATGCTTTTTGTCGAATGGCTTACAAAAATGAATTGAACTTGACAATCTGCGTCAGCCCACGAAGGGCGTTGCTCAAAACAAGGAATAGATGGCTTTACGTATGGGATGTCGGGAAGATCAGGTTATGGACAGAGAACTGAAATGATTTAAGGAGCGTGTTGATCCCAAACACAGCAGAAAATCCAATGCATGCTATAGGTGAAGTATCGATAATTCATGTTTCTTATAGTGTAACAGCAGACTATAAAAACATAAAAACGTCTTAATGAACATGAAGAAAGTTTATTTAGCCCAAGCATTTCAACCCAAAATGTACCCAACATTCGTGTGTCACGTTCCTCAGAGGGTGCGGGTGCTTGCGTACGGCAACATTAATTATTTTGCACAAATATCACGTGACGACGACGTGCCGCTATCACGTGTATTTAAGACGCGGGAATCAAAGAACCCATCGATTCACGTCTGATCCACGCGTTACGCGCAGGCAGGGCTGCCGGACGTTTTAAAATGAGAATTGAGAAGCGGACTTAAAGTAGTTTTTAGTGATCACGAGCTGAGTCAGCTCGTGATCACTAAAACCACGCTTGGTGCAACCTAACCGAAACATCGGGCAGTAAGTAGTTCGTATTATCGTCTTAGCTGCTAAACAAAAATGGTATCGCGTTTTGACCCGTCAAATTATTTTAAATGTTTAAAATGGAACGCAAAAGTCATAGTTTATAGTTTTTAAGTTTGTCTGTTAGATTATCCAATAATATTGGATACGTATTTTTGCATTTTCCGCCTAATCAAAAAATAACGTCGATACATTGAATTGAATTATCATATGACGCCATTAGTGGGTAAATTGTTTACCCTACAGTGATGTAACGAACCCTCACCCCACAACTTGGCCTCGTTTTATGAAATCTCGGTATTTTTTTATTAATTTGGCAAATGACAATATAGGTGCCTAATATTTTTGTAATAACTAGAGGTATATAATTAACTGAAAACAATCTGGTATTTTAGACCCAATCTGCTTCCCTCTTGAATCTTAATTTTTCACATTAGTCTAGCTAGACGTAAAACTCTAGCGGCACTCCAAATAGTTTAAGCGAACTACGTATACGTAGGTACTACGTATGCCGAAGGAGAATCATTTATTCTTACTGCGGCTACTGTTTGTTTGCCATATATGCCGACTAAAACAAAAAGCTATTAATGAAATAATGGCTCAAAAAGGAATCAATTAAAACGAAACACGTTTAATCACCGCGGGCGCTGCTTACCTACGTACTGACCCGATTGGAATGACGATCACACACGGATAATAGTAGTCAGTTCAGTAAAACTCTAATTTGATACTCATATCCTACTAACATGCGCTCATGTCAAATTTCTGGCATGAGACAAACAAAGTTTCGATACTGTTGATTGGCTGATAACAGAGCGCACTCATATTTTCAACCAATCAGCAGCTCACGCACTGAATTTATTAAGAGCGCGATAAAATATACCTAGTCGCGTAACGCATCGTAAGCGGCATCATCAGATTTCGGACGGTCATCAGTTCAAATGAGGCGAAAAACTAACAGTGTTCAACTTCAAAGTCATCAAGTCGCTTTCTAGCAATATTAATCTATATTAATAAAAATTAATCACCAAAATGTAAAACTAGATAATTATTTTTTGTTTATAATTGTAACGTGTAACGACAAGGATTTTAAAAAGTACAGGACACCCGTAGTTTTCTGTTGAGTGTGATATTGATACGGTCACGTTTGTCAATAATTAACCAAAATGATTAATTCTTATAAAAGTATGGTTAATGGCCGACACTTCTGCCATAAATTTTAGGTTTTTTCTGCTAGTCATAAGGGTATAAGAACGGAAACAAGTTACGACGATGCACCTTGCACGGCACTGCAGACTTGGATGGATGTTCACGACTTCGAAACTGATTCGAAATGTTATATTATTGATGGCCTCGGTTGCACACTGGCAAGAGTAGACACTCAACCGAATAATCCCGGGTTCAAGTCGAACTTTCTATATTCGTTGTACCCACTTAGAACACACCTACATAGTACAAGGAAAAACAACCTGTTTGAGACCTTTTTTATGAAAAGTTATATTTTTCAGTTGGTTGGTATGATTGTCTAGCGAATTTATTTAATTTATTTATATGTGCAGTGACGTGGCACGTTGCGTCGTCGTAATGTGTTTCTGTGTTTCAGACCTAAGTTTCATGTTTACGCCTACGACCGGTTGAAGCATAGCTATTAGGCTGCCTCAATACAAGAATCAGCTTTACGGTTTCCGTATACGACAGCCCTAAACATTTCATCGCTCCGCCAATTCGCGCGTTCGTAAGCGATGAGGAATATTGAGAAAAAATCCAATAAAAACCGACGAGGGGTTGATGACGAAGGGGGAGATGGGGGGTTTAAGGAGGAAATTGGAATGGTGACACCTCTGAGGAGAGGCCGCAACACCTGCGCCAATTACTGTTCCGCGGTGTGCACTGCGCTTTACCGGCGACACCGTGTACACACGCCCCTATTTAATGTTGAAAGAATTAAGTGACTTGTTGGTTTGTTTGTTTAGATTTAGTGTGCTGTGAACTAGCTTTAGCTTGACTTTTTCTATGCTATAAAAACGCTGACTGGTAGTTGGTTGATTAATTAAACGAATAAATATCCCATCTGCGGCCATCATCTATAGTCAGTTAGAAAAAAATAAATAAGAATAAATATCCTTATCCTAATACTACAGTCTAGAGTCAAAATATACAGACGCTGTATCCATTCATGACTCAGCATTTTTTACGCTTATTTTTAGTATTATCACATGAGTTAGTTAGATTTCCCGAAATAATGTACATGAATATTTTACGTTTAGAAAATTTAGCCAAAAATTAAGGTTAGTTTAAAATATTTGAATGCCGTTATACTAAGTCTGTTTCAAGCTAAATAACGAAAATATTTATTATGAAAACATCAAACTTTTGAAATAACTGTAACATTATTAATTTTTTTAAAGTAATATGTAGGTCTCCTAATGCTTGTATCGTCCTCCGAAATATGTGGCATAGCCTCGTGATCCAAATATCCTAGGTCCGATTCCCGCGGGGCAACATCAATGTATGTCTGTATATTTTATAGCCAGTATTTTGATGACATATTATCGTACTTGTCTATTGTGGGACACGACTGTATAAGTTGAGAAGACCGACAAGCACTGTCTGTTAAGCCTGGTATAGTGATCTACCACCTCACGTGCGATAAATCACTAAGTTCTAGGAACTTTTAACATCTACTATAAAATGTACAAGTCATTTGGCCCCAAATACCTACCCAAGCTAGTCTACCTAGGTTTTTACCAGGTTTTTCTCCAAAAACATGTACGCATCACTACCTGCAAACAACTTTTATTTCGTACGTAGGTAACTTTAGTCCTAGTCAAATCGGCACATCACGGCAAACACCTTCAATTCCATTTTCATTCTTATACCCATGCAATAGTGTAGATACAAAGCCCAGAGAGTATTAAATAGTTTGACGTGCTTTTGAGTATACCTTTTTTTTAGAAACTGTGTTTAGGTGCACCTAGTAATTAATCTACACAGTACACTATTTTGATAAGCAGGAATGACTTTGTGATATGTGCCTTGCGATGGCTGGCTGGATCGCAATTTGCTGAGAAGTTGAAACAGAGAACATTTTGAAATCGTGTTACTTCTAACATAGGCGCGTCAGGTAATCTATTCACCTTTGTAATATTAGCACTATTTTTATTAGAATCTTTCAGAATGATGCTCAACTTAAGTTTTCGCACGCATTATTTCTTCTAGGCTAGCAAATCATGTCAGTTACTTGTGGAACACACAATGCGGCCAGTGTAATTTCATCAAAGGGCACTTTCTCAAAATTACTTGACAGGTCCCTAGTTCATGCCCTACTCCACTTTAGAGTGAAATCTCATAAGCTGAGAAAACATGGATTTACATAACCGCTTTGACCTCGAGACATTCCCTACGCCGGCCGTGACCGCGTGACCGGGTACAGACACGTGCACTAATAAGCATACAGCCTCATTCTAAAGTGAACCTTATGTTAATATCAAAACAACCACAATGTTTACATTGCTTGTGACTGTTCTTGATTGACTGACATTTTTACCTCAAAGGGGGCAAAAGTCAAGTCTTAAACTTACTCGATACGATATTACATAATAATGAAGGGTTTACTTATATTTAGAGAGCGACAACATATCCAGACCCAAGACAATTTAGTAAAAATATATAAAATTTTGACTTGATTGAGAATCGAACCCGAAACCATTCACTAGGTGGCGTTGTGGAAAGAGTAGTCGATAGCAACCCTATGTCGTCAACTATTTTTAATCAATATTTTTTTCCTTGACAACTTCTTGAATAGAGAGACATGTTAATGAACATTTGAAAGCATAAGGAACACAAAATCGATGCCATTATTTAAAAAATCTAAAACTGCACCTTTAAAAATATAACCTGATCTATTACACCAAAAGGCATTATGTGTGGTAAAACTGCGCATAATTATAAAAAGTTTATAAAACATATGATAACCTGGCCATATTTTTTATAGATAAAGGGTGTAAATACACGAGTGATTGTAACTTTTCATGTCATATCCTATTTTATATTTTATGTGATAGCTTGTATTTTCCATGTAGAGAATTCAGAAATTAGATATTTAATCGTTACAAGCATCAGCTTGAATATGATCAAAGATTTAGTCAGAGAAGGGCGGGAACTATAACATCAAGCCAACCTTTAACATTCCAGAGCAGCATCAGACGAGATTTTGTCATAAAATCAACCAACGACTGACAAACACAGCTATATGCCAAATACATCCAAACAGAACGACTTCATAAAATTAGCATAGCCAATTTTACGAGTCCGCGAACATAACATCTTTTTTAAATTCCGACGGCTGACTTCAGCCAGAGATAATATTCTCTGCGCTCATAAAGCCTTTTAAAGCGGCTAAAAAGTGAGGATGCCAAGTCCCTGACACGTGGTGGCTCATCCCGCTATTCGTTTAATGTTGGTACCGCGCCAAGGAAAAGTGGACCTTGTACGCAGAATCCAGGGTGACCTTCGCATTCTGGATACACGCCAAGGCCATAGCACGACTTTGACCTACTATGCCATTTAAATAGTAGACTAAATGCTACAAATGGAATACAGCAGTAAAAAGGCAATATGAAAAGGAAATTTGTGAAGGTTCACTTGGCAACTAGTTAGCTTCACATAAAATTAACTGCCCAACGTAGATAACATTCTACTTCATGTCCAAGTTTTATAGAGTGTTTAGTTTAACAATATTTTCTCTGTGTAAAACGCTTTGTGAAGCAAATTATTTGAGAAAAAACTTCGTTAGTGTAAAAAATAAACGAATCATTCATTAAGTAATAGTCATACCTACTAAAGTTACAAAGGGTATTTATATGGACTGAATTCCTAAATTAGTTAGTTACAAATTAATGAAAAGCTTTCCAAACATGCTAATGCATCTGAAGCGAGAGCTAATATTGATCAAACAACCAATTACATCAACGTTATTACAACAAAATGGAATTATTAATTATTTTCCATTTGAATCCTCATTAAATGATACATTTTAATATTTTCTAAGTTACTGTTTTGCAGACGATGTCAGAAAAGTTTCAACTCTGTAGTTATCTTGTGTTATAATATCGTATTTAAGGTCGGATTTTCACTTACCTACCTTGTTTGGTTTCCCTGAAGTGGATTAAATACTATTCTTACGGCAACAGAAAGTGTCCTCCGCTGTGTAAATATAAATACCTGAAACAACATAAAAATAATGATTAACAATTTATAACAGAACAGCGCTTAAACAAATTGCGTGCCAAAAAGCTGGTGACGTACTTATATCGGATTGCAAGTATTTATAGGAGATAATTTATAAGAGAGGCAGGGCATAGCGATTTATTGCTCGAACTGGAGCAGCCCGACTGGTGAAACACCTACACCTTACAGTTGACCTTACAGATGTTTGTTTGACCGCAGCCAAATAACAATCACTTCGGTGTTGGTGTGTTCCTGCGTTTGAGTAAGGTACCCAGTGCTCCTTAGGGGTGCTACATTAGTAGCAAGGGTCAAGCCTTCAAGGTAAGGGTGACAATTCCAGTAATAGCTTTATTGTGCTGTACTTGTCGCCCCTAAGCTAGGACCTCATTACCACTTAACATCAGGTGGGATGAGGTGAGTCTTGAAGTGCAATATAAAAAAAAATATCGTGACGTGTAGTAGACTGTACCTACCTTCTACAGAACATTAAATGACCTGAGGTACCTACCTACATTGTTTTTAAAAGGAATCAATATCTTATTCCTATCTTTTATGAATAGACGTGGTTCAATACTTGACAAATTAGTAAAATTATGTTTCTTACAAAATTATTTTGTTTATGATCGGCACGAATAACTGTTGTTAAGAACTTAACAATTAATTCTGAATGTACTTAAGTGTCTCTATATTTTATGCAATAGACGAGATTAGTACCTACATATTTATTCATCATAACTTGGATCACGTCTCTAATCGAAAAACTTGGCACTGCGGGAATGACATAAACAAGTTAGCAAGTTGGCCCATTCAGCACGATTAATTAGCCTCTAGCTTCGGTCTATTCACTTTTTACGACTCCGAGCTTATTTTGACTTAAGTAAGGTTTTGCTACTCCAGGCAGTTTATCTGTCTGCGTGATATCTGATCAAGGGCGTTGGCGAAAATTTGTCTGAGTATATGCCCAAAATTTTATTAAAATCTATTGCGGATGGAACGATTTTTTAACGAGAAATAAATAGACGATCCTTTTTTATGCAACTCTGACTTCATTCTTCCACAAAAGCAAGAAAAATAGTAAGTGATAAAACAGAAAGCGATGCGTGAAACATAATTTCTGCATTGAATTTATATTTATACTAGCTGTGCCCGCGACTTGGTTCGCGTGGACTACATCCTTTCATGGTCGGTTTTACCCCTATCTCCCCTAATATTCGAAACAAAAAGTAGTCTATATTTTAATAGAGCTATATTTTTGAAACTTTCAAAGGTGGCATTACCCCCCCCCCCCCCCTTTCTTTCTAACAAAAAGTAGATTATGTCCGTTCTTGAGGTTCAACGTATACCTATGCCAAATTTCATCAAAATCAGTTGAGAGGTTTAAGCGGGAAAGCGTAACAGACAGACAGGCAAACAGACAGAGTTACTTTCGCATTTATAATGTTACGAGCTTCGGGTTCGTGACAATAAAAACAGCCGATTAAAATTACCAAAAGTCACACTTTAATTGAACGCCACTAATTACAACCTTAAAACGCACTAATTAAAACAATAATCGCTTCCAAGTCGCACTTCAAAATCGCTTTCGAAGTAATCACTTGTGTCGCTAATTCAATACTGTCCCGGTCGCGGTGAATCCCGGCCTTTTATATTGCCGCGGCCGTTCCCGAACCTTCCAACGCAGAAACATCCGGAACATTCGCGCGCAGTGCGGCCTTGAACGGCCGTAAGCTCGGTCAAGGTCATTGTTCTAGTAAATTCTGGCGTACGCGTCTTGACTCTCTATAGTCCCGCCTTTCCACACTAGATGGCGCTGGTTACTAAGAACGTTAATCGTGGCGCGTAACACTGCCCCCTCCTAAGACATGCTCGTCCCGAGCATTTTCGGCTCCATAATAACGCGCCAATCGATCCACATGGACGATCTTAGGAGTACCCCTCGCACCTTTTTGTATCCGGTAGGTTACGTCATTGATCTTAGTCACAATTCGATACGGCCCTTCCCATTTCGCCTGAAGCTTAGGAGATTTCCCCTTGCTGCGGATTGGATTGTGCAACCACACTAGTGAACCTTCGTCAAACTCTTTACTGTTCATTTTGCGGTCATAGCGGGTTTTCATTCTTTCAGACATTTGCTGGCCCGATTGTCTCACGTGCTCACAAATGTCATTCATCTTGTTCCGTAAGTTATTTGCATAATCTGTTATACTGCATGGGGAATCAGGTGGTATTCCGGTGATCATGTCTGCAGGCAGTCGTAGTTCTCTTCCAAAGTTTGCGAACGCTGGTGTTACCGATGTACTTTCGTGAACAGCGCTACGATATGACAGCAAAAATGGTTGTATGTGCTTGTCCCAATCTCGTTGCCGATTTTCCACAACTTTTGCCAAGTACCTCTCTAGTGTCTGATTAAATCCACCATTCCATCCGACTGTGGGTGGTAAGAAGTTGTTCTTGTTTTATGAGTTCCCATAACTCGACAAGTTTCCTGGAATATTTGGGACTCAAAATTCCTTCCTTGATCACTGTGGATTTCCAAGGGAACTCCAAAACGACAGAAGACTTCATAAACTAACTTATCAGCAACTGTCGAGGCCTCTTGATTTGGAATGGCGAAGACTTCCGGCCACTTAGTGAAGTAATCCATCACAACCATGAAATATTTGTTACCACTTTCACTTTCCGGGAACGGCCCCGCAACGTCAAGGGCTATCCTCTCCCATGGTGCGCCCACATTGTACAGCTTCAATGCACCTCTACTACGAGTCTGAGGTCCCTTTACAGCCGCACAACTTGTACATTTGCGACACCAGTCCTCGACATCGTCCCGACAGTAGACCCAGTAGAACCGTTCTCGTATCTTTAGTAGTGTCCGTTTTACTCCCAGATGACCTCCTGAACAACCATTATGGTACAGCTGTAGAACATCCGGTACTTGACCTTTGGGGACAACCATTTGCAGATGACAGCTGTCTCCACGAGCATTTTCCCATCTACGGCACAGAACTCCATCCTGAATCACCAAGCTGTCCCATTGGGCCCAATAGCTCTTTGTGATCGAACTCATCGCTGAGACGTCGCTCCACCTAGGCTTAGGAACTCCGGCCTTCATCCACTCTAGAATCGGCTTGATGTCCGCATTCTCCCGCTGTGCACGTTGTAGGCTTTCCTTCCACTCGTTGCTAAGGTCTGTCTTGAGCATCCTCACAGGAACAACTTCTTTACTTTCTTGCCTGGTACAATGCTTGCAGTCTTCAGGACAAGGTCTTCTTGATAATGCATCTGCGTTACCATGAGATTTTCCGCTGCGATGTTCCACCACAAAGTCGTATTCCTGCAGTAATTCAATCCATCTCGCAACTTGTCCTTCCGGATTCTTAAACTGTAAAAGCCATTTCAGTGCAGCATGGTCAGTTCGTATGTGGAATTTCCGCCCCAGAAGATATTTGCTAAAGTGCTGCAACGACTTTACCACAGCAAGCAGTTCTCGTCTCGTAACACAATAGTTCCTTTCAGGTTTCGACAAAGACTTGCTGAAGTAAGCTATCACAATTTCTTGATCGCCATTCCGCTGGGATAATACACCGCCAAGTCCTATGTCACTTGCGTCTGTGTCAACTATGAATTCCTTACTCACATCAGGGTATCCCAAAATAGGTGTTTTGCACCGACGGTCCTTTAGCTCCTGGAATGCGATGTCACAACTTCCATCCCAGCAGAAATGTCGCTTCTCCTCCGTTAGCTTATGCAGGGGTTTTGCTATATCTGCAAAGTTCTTAACAAAACGCCGATAGTAGGAACACAAACCAAGGAATGCTCTGACCTGCGTCTTGTCTTTTGGGATTGGCCAATCCTTTACAGCAGCGATTTTCTCTGGATCCGTGCTGATACCTTCTTCAGACACTACATATCCCAAAAAGCTAACTTGCCGTTTAAATAGTGAACACTTCTTCGGGCTTAACTTGAGGTTGGCACTCTGGATCTTCATGAGCACGCGTTCCAGATTTAGAAGATGTTCTTCAAACGTACGGCCTACGATGATTATGTCATCCAAGTAGACTAGACAGGCATCGCCAATCAGACCGGTAAGTACAAGTTCCATCAACCTTTCAAACGTTGCCGGAGCGTTGCACAATCCAAACGGCATGACTTTGAATTGCCACAGACCCTTTCCTGTCGAGAATGCAGTCTTCTCCTTGTCTTTAGGATCAATTTCAACTTGCCAGTAACCACTTTTTAAATCTAGCGTGCTAAACCACTTTACTCCAGTAAGCATGTCCAGCGTGTCATCAATTCTTGGCAAAGGATAGCTGTCTTTCTTCGTAACGTCGTTCAGACGACGATAGTCAACACAAAACCTCATGCTACCGTCTTTCTTTCTTACCAGCACTACAGGTGAACACCATGGACTAGATGAAGGTTCAATAACACCATCCTTCACCATTCCCTCAATCATGGTTTCCACGTCCTTTTCACGTGCTACGGGCAATCTCCTTGGCCGCTGACGGATAGGCAATTCTTCTCCTGTGTTAATTTTGTGTTGAACTAAGCCAGTCCTTCCGATGTCAGCATCGTTTGACGAGAAAACGTTGGCATACTTGAGCAACATTTGTTTCGCCTTGACCATTTCGTTTTGGGACAGAGCGCTGCGGCAGTCTTCTAAAAGTGTGGTCACTCTCGTTTGTGTATCTTTGCTGACGGTCCCGGTCGATTGATGTTGGCATCGACGCAACCAATCCACTTCCTCGCAAGTACCAACTAGTGTGCCTTTTTCTATAACCTGTTCCTGGTCACAAAGGTTCAGCACACGTACCCCTGAGATGTCGGTGGCTCTAACCAAAGTGCGTGCCACTTTCCATGGAAGGTCATTTTCTACCCTTTCCACAAGTACACAACGTTGAGTTTGCCCAGGATTCCGAGGAAGACTAACCGGCACAATCGTTTCAGATCTCGGCGAAAGAACAATCTTTTTAAGGCTGTATACATTCCCTGGTAACGCGCCTTCCACGAAAAGTTCCTCTTGTCCACATTTCAGAACACCTTGCTTGACGTCAATTTCGCAACTATTCTTCCTCATAAAGTCAAGGCCCAGGATGCAATCGTCCATTATATCCGCCACAATGACACTATGCAGGTAGATTCTGTTGCCTAGCTTCAGCCCCATCTTCTTCTCTCCATGGACGGGTATGCGCTGACCGGTGGCTGTTACCAAATTAATGTGTTCTCGGTTGTATGCAGAGTCCCCAAGGGACCGTCTCATAATTTGGGAACTAACAACCGTGCGAGAGGCTCCAGTGTCTATAGTCAGCTTACACGGCGTTCCGTTTACCTCGCCCTGGATAACTAGGCTGTTCCCGTCTTGGGTTTGTTTGATCGAAACCCTTGGGGCTCATTGAACCTCAGCTAGCACCCGCCCCGCAGTCCTGGCTATTACTCGTTTCCCTGCTGCTGACGCTGTGCGGTGCTCTTAGCTGCACTGCCATCTTCTCCTTCTGCAGTTCGCTTAGGGCAACTGGATTGAAGGTGGCCCTTCTCCCCACAGCCGTAGCACCTAGGGCTGTATCCTTTATTGCGGTCGCGAACTGTAGCCGCTGCAACCTCCCTAATGCGATGGGAACGATGATCCTGCCGCACAGCTTCCACCTCCAGTGCATGGGCCAAGGCGTCCTTAAGCGTCCCATGGTGCCCGAGCCTCACAGCAGCTCTAACTTCAATATCGCGGATGCCGTCGATGAACGCCTGCACCAGGTTCCCATCGATAAGCGCTGGTACGGACTGGTAAGCTTTACGCACCAGCTTCTCCACTTCAAGGGCCCACTGCTGCAAGTTTTCTCTGCTGCGTTGCACGCAGTCCTTAAGCTGTGCGCGAAACACGTGTTCCAAGTGAGCGTCGCCATATCGAGCCTCCAATGCCTCAAGTAGCTGCTCGTAAGTCACTTCCTTACCGAGAGCTTCCAAGACAGATAAGGCCTGGTCACGAAGGCCTAGGGTGAGGGCAGTCATGGCCTGGTTTTTATTCCAGCCGTTCGCTTTCATAACTGCCTCAAACTGGATTTTGTAGGCCGACCAGGAAGAAGTTCCGTCGAACGGTGGCACTTTGAATCCACGCAGTGAAGGTGTTGTAGCTACAGGAGCCGCGAGTGCTTCCCCAAATTTGAGGCAATCCAGCTTTTTCTTTACATCCTCTACCACGTCGTCAACCCGATTCTTCACTTGGTCGATCCTGATTTCAGCTTCCGACAGGCGGTTGTCGTGTTGAGCAACCTTGTCCTTCACCTCTTTCATGTCTTTCCCGAAAGAGGCATGAAGGTCCTTCAAAAGAAGCATCTGCTCTTCCTGGCGGCGAGCCTGTTCCTCCTTGTCCTGCTGCCTCTGGTCTTCCAACCGACAAGCCTGTTCCTCCTGGCGGCGAGCCTGTTCCTCCTGGCGGCGAGCCTGTTCCTCCTTGTCCCGCTGAAGCTGTTCTTCCAGCCGACGAGCCTGTTCCTCCTGTCGGCGAGCCTGTTCCTCCTGGCGACGAGCCTGTTCCTCCTGTCGGCGAGACTGCTCCTGCAGCATCATCATCAGGGCAGCAAGGTCTGGTGCTGCCGATGCTGCTGGTGTTGCTGTGGACGGGCCAGCCTCCGTGGTTAATAACTGGCTCTCCGACTCCTGCGGCAAAGCTCCACCAAAACGTCTCTGGTCCGTCTCCTGTTGGCGTTGACTCCGGGTACGGATACCCTCCGTGTCGTCCTTAGGTAAAATCGGCATAATTTAAATCCCACTTCTGACACCAATTGTTACGAGCTTCGGGTTCGTGACAATAAAAACAGCCGATAAAAATTACCAAAAGTCACACTTTAATTGAACGCCACTAATTACAACCTTAAAACGCACTAATTAAAACAATAATCGCTTCCAAGTCGCACTTCAAAATCGCTTTCGAAGTAATCACTTGTATCGCTAATTCAATACTGTCCCGGTTGCGGTGAATCCCGGCCTTTTATATTGCCGCGGCCGTTCCCGAACCTTCCAACGCAGAAACATCCGGAACATTCGCGCGCAGTGCGGCCTTGAACGGCCGTACGCTCGGTCAAGGTCATTGTTCTAGTAAATTCTGGCGTACGCGTCTCGACTCTCTATAGTCCCGCCTTTCCACACTAGATGGCGCTGGTTACTAAGAACGTTAATCGTGGCGCGTAACAATAATATTAGTAGGGATTTTAACATAGTAAATTTCATTTGCAATCAGTTATTCTTAGCTCAGGTGCTACTTTGCTGGCTATTGTACATAGCATGCACTAATTCATCACTGTCAGCGTTTGTGTCTGTAAAAACAGTCTAATTAAATAAGCTATGTCCGTAAATAAGACTTGACAGACATTAATACGTACAAGAGTAGTCTTATTGAAAGTTGGTAAGGAAAACAAAAAAGCGATTATTACGGCACAGTGAGTCAGGCCGGCGCATCCTCGTAAATGGCCGCTAATGTGTAGAGTTGCATCTTTGTCTTACTACAGGCTTACGACAAGTTTCGCCAACTTCACCCGCCAAGTTTAGGCGACAAGCCTTACACCTGCAATAAAGGTGGCCGGAGTCAGAAGACTCAAAACAAACATGTGTTTTTTTTTGTTTTTCGTTAAAACCATTTGTTTCACACCTATCGGTTCTTAAATATTTGGATTTAATTAGGCAACAAAAAATAGCGAAGAAAAGAAGAAATTATTGCTAATGTTAGAGAACATAGCATTAACTTTGATTCCAAATTCTAGATCAATTAAAATACGGAACAACAAATAGGCAGGTTGTTTCATTTACTTTTGACGGCCACTTGTTTTCACTAACTTGTTTGCTTGTTAGCCAAATGTCTGAACGTGGCGACAAATTCATTGAACACAGCAAGTTTAGTTTAGTCTTGTTTTCATTAACATACAAATAAAATTTGCTATACCAAAAATCGTCTCCACCCTGTATGGAATCGGCAGGCTCAATTGCTATTTAGCCATAAACTGGAGTTTATTATGGAGCAGTAAACCCATGCTGTGGTCCAGTTGTTGCGTCGTTAATGACAGAGGCTCTTCAAGACACTCTGGCTTGATAGTGATCACTAGGATGTGACCTGTCTGTTTGTTTATAATCGTTACAAAAACAATTAACAATCAAGTTATAGTTTTTTGTTTCTATATGTTCATTATTCACGAAAATATTCAAGCGACAACCATACAGGAGCTGATGCCGAAATATGCAAGACATGATAAAAAAGCCATTAACTGCATCCATGTGTAGTGCTCTTACAAGAATTTGGGATTTAGATTATATCAAAAGACTTTCCCACAGAAAAATCAATTGTAATTCAATTTATCGAAAGCAGCTTAGTACTCCTTGGGATTTAATTCTTCATTAACCAGAATACCAGGCACAATAGATAATATAATCAATTGTTTCTTAACGTACCAATGAGTAATTGGAATTGAAGTGTTAATATGAATACATTTTTGTTTGTTTAAAAGTAAAATAATGCTAAACATAAGCGACAGCTTGTACAACGATGAGTTGTGGTGGAGGCAAGGGTGATAAAATATCCATACTACGTGTGCCACTAGGTGCACTCTTGCGACTCCGGAGATGCAGGCGTGGTACAGCTCTGGAATTGTAACGCTTACAGATACTAAAAATGCTGTTTCAGTGCCAACCGGCATAGCAACATTTTAATGCCACACTGTCTCGTCTGGCTGCCAATGTGGACAGATTTTTGGCGCAATGCGTCGTGTGAGCTCCTTAATGTTTAAGCCAAAACTATGTTTCTATTAGATTAGAATAACATTGTTTTTTATTTTTCTTGCGCTGAATAAGCCGTTATCCGGCGCGAAGGACCACGCGAACTGATAATCCGTAAACGGACTCGCAGATTGCAAGAAAAAGCAAACGTTGGTTAACAGGGATTCCCACTCACGTATCTGGAAGCTGATCGGCTCAGGATCAAATCTGACTACCTACTACTTCCAGTAACGCCACGTTGAAATGGTTTGCACCTGTTCCGTCTTTCACAGATGAACAGACATTATGTACTTCAAAACAGGCACATTTTATAATTCAAAACGTCGTTGGAAAATAAAATACATATCTTTATAATAATACCTGTTAGTTGTCATGAAGTGGCTTTGCTTTAATCTATTTTTAATAAAGGATTACAGGCCACTTCGTATCTCTCTTATAGGTGTGTAGATTTTAGACTATTTGTTTTTTTTTTCAACAAAACCAACTAGCTTTGTGTCGTGTTTGAATGTAAATCACTCACCTATTAACAAAACTATACAGCGAGACCACTCCAGTTAAAACTCTCGTTTTGTATTCAAAATATTCCAAACGAATGTTGGAATTCAGAGAATACCAGCTGAATAGGGAGACGTTTTTATTCTGGTAAAGTGAAATGACAAAATAAATAGTACGAGTTCATACATGTGGGAAATGCTAGTAGTTGACCAATCAGAATGAAAAAGAGGTAAAGGATTAAGGGCACCCCATTTTTAACTACATTTGTGGCTTGAAAATTTTTATTTCAGTTTGTAACTGGACATTAGTAGGCCAAAATACGATTCAAGTAAATAAAAAAAACGCCAGTGAGTGAAGTGACTTTCTTGCGTCAAGGTAAGATAATGGCGTAACATTTCCTAGTGCTAGTTAAAAGAGATTTGGTGTTGTCGTTTATTTTTTGCAATTTGACACCCAAGTTAGCCGTAAACGTCTTAAAGATGCAGGACGCATTTAAATAAGTTATAAAATTAAGTTAAATTGCTACTAATGTAGTTTAAAGAACTTAGTTATTTCATAAGTTTGTTAAGTGCAGCCCTTAGTTAATATAAACAAATAAAACAAAAAAATGGTGACTACAGACAGGCATAATAATAAAAGTTACGCTTGTAAAATTAATCTTGCCCGAGGGTGACGTATTCAAATACACGCAAATATTCAAAATAATTACATCAACGAAGACTTTATTGATTCAGGCTCAACACAATATACCAATTTGGACCTGTTCTAAAATAAGAACATAATCTAATTGAAAAGTAAAGGAAGCGTAACAAAAGGAGTCCCTATTTATTGTATTGTGCCCGAACAAAATATACGCAAGATCGTAATTATAATTGGGTTAGAACCGATCCCAAAGTTCTTGGAGGAAGCACTCTAGACAAACTGCTAAATAGGCAGCCAATGGGCTTATTTAAACTCGCTGCTAATGTTGTACAGTTATCATCGATGTTTCACGATAGATTTTTGCAATTTTCATCACTATGAATACACTTATAGCTTTAAATATGTATTTTAAAGAAACCGAAAAATATCATCTTCCTTTACAGTGTCAGGCTCGAACCCACGACCTCCGCGTATCGCGCGTGTCGCTACTCCAACTGAAGATGTTTCACGAAGTATCGTGTTGTTTCACAGTACTGAAATATCATCTTCCTTTACAGTGTCAGGCTCGAACCCACGACCTCCGCGTATCGCGCGTGTCACTACTCCAACTGAAGATGTTTCACGAAGTATCGTGTTGTTTCACAGTACTGAAATATCACATTTCCGTGTATCGATGTCTTTGCCATGATTTAAATACCTATATAAATAGTTGTATAATTATTTTTCGATTTGACAGAACACACAACTTTTCTCAATATTGCATGAGTAATAGAAATAGAAATAGAAAATATCTTTATTCATGTAAGCTTCACAAAAGCACTTATGAATAGTCAGTACAAATAAAGTATTCTACCGCCGTGTTCGGAATGTTGATCATGTCGAGAAGAACCGGCAAGAAACTCGACACTTACTCTTTTCAAATATAACAATGTGTCCTTAAACTAGGTACTTAAAAGTGTAGGAAACACCATTCAACAAATTTTCTAAATGTTCGGTAATACACAGTACCAATGAGTTTACAAAAAACAACGCTCCATTACACTAATAGTGTAGTTAGTTTTACTTGAAAAAATCTAGTGACAGTGTAACATCTCATGATGCGGGTCTGACTAATTAATTACTGTATTTTATCATGCCTGTTAAATTTCTCTATTGAATTTCTGACTTAATTTTTAAGCAAACAATATCCAATATAGACCATTTTACTAGATACATCCTATCGTCAATATCTACGTGATCGTCATCTCCCTGCACTTTTATTCTACAATTATTTAGTTAAGTTAAAACTTCGTCCACACATTGTTGACCAAACACATCGATATCGAGTCTCAAGCGACCTCACAACTTGGAGCACGCAACTTTCCTGAGAGACAGTACACCTGTTTCATCTCGGGTAAAATAGCTATCAACTGTTCCATTCTGGAGTAAGTTCCGCATTAAAGATTCAGCGGCGATCCGCTGGCTAAACGCTTTCTCAGAGACATTTTATATTTGTCAAATCTTAAAAAAAATGGTTTCCACAAACATTTAATAACTGGTGATGTTAAAATATGAATCAATGTACGTTTATACACAGCTGACGGTCAGAGAACAGCAAGACAGCGAGTGTGAATAGATAGAGAGAGAAATGTATCAACTCGAGTTTTAAAGAGTCCTTATTACCGCACAGCTTAAGTACTTCATACAAAGAGAAAGAAAAACGCCAACTTATATACGCCACTCACCACAAGGTCTCGCCTGAAAACCAGCGCTGATGTGGCACTGTGCTGCAGCAGCTCATGCTGAGGCTGGGACCTTATTGGCACATTATCATCTAAATAATTTTGAACCTACTGTATGTAAAAAGTTTGTGTGAGCCAATAAATGTTTTTTCTTTCTTTCTTTCTTTCAAAAAGGGTTAGACAGGGTACTTTTCAAAGCATTTGCGCTAAACTTCCACTTCAAATCCAATGACTAATTACTAAAACCATAAATATTCTTTTAAACAGCTTTGTCTGTTGAAATGACTGCATTGCCAGTATTCAAATCATAGCAGCGTAATTAAACCTAAAACGTTATAAATAACACCTGTACGAATTATTGAACTTATCCCAGAGGCGGCGAGGCGCGCAAAGATAGGCACATTTCGGCGGCTGATTTATTACTACTTTGAGCCGCAGAGATCGTAATGGCTCGTAAAATTATGCCGTGAGTTGCGGGTTTTGTTTCGGGCCAACATACTTAATAACTTGCATACTAAACATCGGGCACTCACTCAACTTCAGAGTTAATCGAGTCCGTAAGGAGGAGTCTGCGTTTTATAACTCGCGAGATGAGATTTTCAGACTGAGTTTTCGTGGAGAATGATTTACGGTCTACTCCTTTGCTAATATACACGTTGTCGAGCTAAATGACGTCACATCGCTTACTTTGAAGCAACTTCAAGATTTGACGTAGCGGGGCGATGCAATTAGGGATGTGGATGGGAATTTGTTTTTTAAATTTTGCATTTTTTAAACATCTAACTTTAAATTCAAGGTCTTTGATCTTATTCTAGCTGAAAACTAAAAGTGAATTCGGCCAACTTTCATTAGTCCCTAGTAAAAACGTATTACAAGAGTTTTCTATATTTTATGCTAATGCAGATTAGTGTGCCAACTTCTCTAAGCTTTAGGCACGTAAAAGTAAATACTCAAATACATATAAATACACAATAACATAGATACTCTCATCATGCGAGTAGGTAGAGTCACATTTTCATCACAACTATGCGTAGGTGTTACATTAAACTTCACATGTTTATATAAGATTCCATTCGTATTAAAAACGTTAGTTAAAATTTTACCACGGGGAATGATTTCTACAAAATGAGTACCTTATACCCTTTCTAATGTAGGTACCTACATTAGAAATACCATATTAATTTTTCCATTACTCATCCTTTTGTGCTGCCCTAATTCAAAATGAAAAGCGCTTAATGCACTGTGGTTAATACCGAAATAGCTTCCACTGCTGCGACGAAATTCCATCAGCCAACAGGACTATAGCAACACAACACCTGACCCAATATTAACCGAGCATAAATGCATTTAAATAATAATTAATGTTCTTCATAGAACTGAAACATTTTTGCAAAGGTTTTCACTTCAGATTTAGTTGGTTTAGGAAAGGACACACGTTGTTATCATATAAATAAAGATAATTGATATTTGAGAACATCAAGTACATGTCCGGCAATATGCCTGTTAAGTGTTCTAAGATTAATGCCATGTTGTAAGCATTGCATTGCTTAAAAGCGATTCTATAAATACATAATACGTAAAAAGTAAGGGTTAGTTAAATTTTATCAATAAATAAACAACTTTGAATCTGAAGCATCATAATTGACCAAGTCTGCAGGGTCACAGCCATGCCGGTCAACACTCAAATCTACAAGAGTTTTTGGCGCTTTTGAATCTTTAAATAGGTAGAAAACTTTAATAGTCGTTTATTTTAATTAAGATGACGTTTCAAATATTTCACCCAAAATTCAATTCAACGATTCCGCGTTTGATGTATTTATTAGAGAGATACGCTGAGCGAAGCGAGTAGTTCCACCTAACACCGCCATAAAACATGGCCGCTACATACCTCAACTTATCTCGAAATTAATTTCGCTTTGTCTGTTGTACTAGCATTGTTAGTCGAACTATTCCAAAACACGGGAAGTTAGTTGGCGTATTCGCGTGGTTTTGACTATTTTACCTTCATATCGGCGGCTTCGATGTAGGTGGGTGCCTGAGTTATTCCTAATTAACTTATGGATTTACTACGCGTTGCTTTGGTGAATTTTCGACATTTCACAATTAGGAATTCGAATACCTAATTCCAAAATTGATTTAAACAGTTTCTGTTTATCTACTAAGTTTTCATATCAATCAAGTCTTATTGAAATGCATACTTTAATCGTAAATTAAGTTGATAGTAAAATATTTTACTTGGACGATATTTTATATTCAAATAAATAATATGAACGGCTTTAATAAGGATTTAAGGTCACGAAGATCCACTCCATTAGACTAATAGTGGGTGGCTAATAATCTGCATAGACGCCCTCGTCCATACGCCGAATAACTGAGTTACTTAACCAAGTCTTTTTAAAGACTAAATTTAATAAAGGCTCTATTTATAAAGAATGAACTGAGTGAGAACTTAAAGGATTTAGTCCTTCATATATAGATCCTTTACAACTGTATTTAATTATGCAAACCATAAGACAAAAGTGAAGCTCATAAATAAAACTAACAAAACTTGGCACAGCACGTGATACGTCTTGCGTCTCAAACCGTATTCTCCGTGGTTTAAAGATCACATTTCAATGAGGAAGTAAAAAAATATTAAAAACTCAAAATAAAATATTCTAAAAGAATTTCCAGTACACATACAATTTTGACAAGGTACGGATTTCCGAGGTCTCTCCTAAACTCCTCTAGAGCAATCTTTGTGTGTCCAAGTACAAAGTCTTGGACGCTTTGTTTACTTTTTCTTAAAGATTTATGTACACAATAAACACGTTCTGGGCCGCCCAATCACGTCCCCGTGCACCCCGGGACCTTCGATCCTAAGTAAACCGACTACGGCTGAAATGTTCTGGTTAGAACTGATAGCACCAATGCCATCATTTGGGGGATACGATTAGAAATCCTATAAATAGTAATCAAAATTCAGGGTGATTGGTAGCAATGTATATAGGGAACAAAGACAGGACCATGTATGTTGTGATCATACATGATTGTTACTTCATTTACTTTTAAAATAAAGCAGCTGCCTTATTATTATACCAATTCCGAGCAAAGGCTTAAAGTCCTTACTACAAACTTAGTTTCTTTCCAGTGATTTACAATAATTACGGCAGTAGAATCAATTCAATTTATTTAAATTAAGTACCTACAATCAAGCTTACAAAATGTAATAAATGCGCCACGCATTTATTGGTCCAAAGTGGTTTACTCTTAGCAATAAGAAAGAAAAAAACAAATAAGACTCAGTTGATTACTACTCAGTAGATAAGATATTTAACTTATGTACTGAGTTTCTTACCGGGATTTTTTCGGTAAGTCAACTTAGTTTTCGAACACACCGTAAAGTTACTTTGCAGTGTATCCAATGATGATTCAAAAATCATATATGTAACATACTTGAATAACGAAGTATTTAATCGATTGTTGTAAAGATAACTTGATTACAATGATTAGCCCCAAAGTGAGTCATTAAATAATTTATTTTAACCTTTTATCTTTAAGTAAATGTATTACATTCGAAAATGTATTAAATTGTGTTATGAGTCCCACATAAATAAAAGTTTAAATTACTTATTTAGCCATAATAGGCTCATGGCTCGAATTCCGTCCACCACATAGTTTCCATTCCACGAAGGTACGGTAGCAAGGGCCCAAACTAGATCGCAGAGGTCACTCAGATCCTGTTACATTCATTTATTTATTTTGGCAGATTCGCGATCAACGGGATATTAAAGGACGGGATTCCATTATCCCGGGAGAGACCCGATTCCTTGGGGATGCCAAAGAAATACACAGACGGGAATACAGGATCCCTGAACTTGTATTCGATAAGAAGTATAACCAATAATAGTACTTTGAAATTGTTATTCCGACCTCGGCATGTCCTAGGGGATGAGACGTTAGTAGGATCGCTTGCCCTGATTTTTATCGTAAGTACCTTATGTTGTCGAACGCTATTTCTCATATGATCGTTTCTGTCCTTTGTACAATCTATAATGTTATTCGGAACTACCTATGTGGCCTAGTCGTAACGGGCTTAGGCTCTTGATTCAGAGGTCATGGGTTCGATTTAAGCGGGGTCAAACTTTATATGTTATTTTCAGTTTAGTTAGGAAAGTTTCCGACTAAACACCTAGTGTTTCTGATAAAAAAAATGGTCCAAGTTATCGGGAGGGCATGTTAGAAGTGGGTCCTGCGCTGATCTCTCTTCGGTTGGTCAGTCTGAAATGTCATCGGATTATGAAAGTAAAGGAAAAGAGTGTTGTGCAAACGCTCGGGCGCTTTAAACTAAATACATCGTATTGGCTGATCTCAATGCAATTAGCCCGCTTTGGCCGAAATCGGTCAGGACGAGATTGTTAAATGTGATTCGGTTATTAACGGCATACTAATACTAACCTGCTTTTCTTACGGCATGTATACGACTTCGTACGTGTTATTGCGGATTAAAAGAATCCTTTAAGTAATGTTGATCTAGTTTCTCAAATAAATTTTATTAATTTTATAAACGTAAAAGGTTGTTTTTGGACGTGTAGTATTTTTTTGCGTGAAACAGAAAAAAATATCCATACAAATATTTGCCAGTAAAAAACCTTTTATGACTGCTTATGAGTTTATTTTCGGTAAATAAAAACAAGAGTTTATCTATCTAAGAGTTTATAATTATTAAAGTGGCTTATAGTTCAGAAAGAAATAGTTATTTCGTCGTCATCTCAAACAAACCCTTAACTTCTAAACATACTTAGATAATAACCCTTTTCTGATTAAATGCGCTCGTTTTACTATCATATATTATGTATGTAATTTAAGTCCGCGTTCATAGGTAGGTACTCAGACTTTGGATACAGCCGTAAATTCCCGATACATATTATTTTTTGCAGACGATCGGAGTTCGCAGGCTGTTCAATTTCTAATATTTGATAACATGTTGCGTAATCTGTTAGCCGAAGGGGTTGCGAATCAATTACCTGAGTTAGTAATTTTACTTGTATTTGCTTTTTATCTAGGTACAATATAGTAAAGAAAGGTAGGGCATAGCGATTTATCGCTCGAACTTGAGGAGCCCGACTGGTGAAATACCTCCACCTTACGGAAGACCGCAGCCAAATAACAATCACTTCGGTGTTGTTGTGTTCCTGCCTGCGACTAAGGTTTCTAGAGCTCCTGGGGGGTGCTACATTAGTAGCAGGGGTCAAGCCTTTAAGGTAAGGGCGACAAGTGCAGTAACATATTTATTATGCTGTATATTATACTTGTTGCCTTTAAGCTAAGTCCTCATTACTACTTAACATCAGGTGGAATGAGGTCAATCTTGAAGTGCAGTATAAAAAAATATATATATGACTGATCGGGCCTATGGTTAAAATGTCTTGTGAAATCTTTTACCTGAAGCAAATAACAAAGATCATAGTAGGTGCATTTACCTATGGTAAATAGTGTTTAAAAGATAAAATATGCTTATGCAAAATTAATTTGTTTGCTTTACTGTTATGGTTTTATTGTGAAATGTCAGCTAATACAGACTTTTAGAGTTACCAACTGTGTTCCAGAAGTGAAAGGAAAGGTTCAAAAACAGCTTGATTCCGTGTTTGCAGGAGTAGGACTGTATCCTTAGTCTTTGCATAAGTTTTAATATGAAGATACTCTTGAAATATTTATGACAATAAACCAAATTTCATTTACGCATTTATTTTTTAATATCAGTGCACATAATGTATAAAACAAAGCCTTTATATAAAAGTGCCCTATCGCTGTTAAAGTCACCTCACAATGGTCTAGTGGAAAGCGGGTAATGACTTCGGAGTCCTGTGTTCTATTCCCGGGTGAAGCAAAGTATGTTACGTTTTTTTGTTAATACCTCGGGTTTTTGATCAGCAACCTGTATTTCAAAGCGTGGTCATATTGACAGTACCAATTGTTGTCCACCTTACCGTGTCCCGAGGGAGGTGACGGCGTGTGTGAAACTCCCTGCCCTTATGCGGGCAGGAATACCCAATAAAACCCCCCAGTGTACCTCATCGCCTTGATGGTGATGCCATGGGAACAGAAGACCAATTGGTTTGAATTCAAGTCATCGGTAGGTACCAATTGTTGTACCTACCGATGACTTGAATTCAATGATAAAGGTCCCACAGTAGGTAGGGCATTACATAGACTGACACAGTTTTTTTACTTTTATCGCTGTATTATCGATACAACTCATATCTGTTATTTATGCGAAGTAGTGGTTGAATTGCAAAAGTTTTTCCTACAGACTTTACTCCAGAAGTTATCGGTTTGATGTTACGCCGAGTTTATGTAGTTTCCACGTATGTATTACAAGGAAGGTTTTCCTTGTAATACAGAAAATAAGAAATAAAAATCTATAGACATCGCTCACAATAATATTATTCCCAGAAGAGCCAGATTCGAGCTAATTCTGCAAAGTTTTTCTCTGACATTACCAAAGATAAATATTCTGCTTATTTATCGGAGAACGCGAATAGAACTACTCGAACAAGTACCTAAATACGTATTAACTACATTATTGAGATCTTTCGTATAATGGCTGATTTGACTGGCTCGTTAGTACATTTGTACCTGGTATCGTAGGTTAAATATGCACCCAGGACAAATTTTTTCGTATCTTTTGACGAGCTTCGTGGTCGAGAGGCGAGGTCGTTACTCAAGTGCTTAAGCTACTTACTGCAAAATTAGAGCAATTTATGCGATGTTGCCTAATATTTATTGATATTTTGTCCTGCATCTGAATATTTTAAAGAGATTTAAGTAAACAGTGAAGAGTAGTATCATTCATTCTAGCCCGGACACATGTAATGCAACTTCTTAAAGTAGATATTAAAGAGTAATTTATATTTATTTACATCTATAAAAAAAGTTTTGTCGATTCAATTTTATATTCCGTTCTGAACTTATTATAAAATTCAAACCGAATGTTACAAGTGAACTGGTCATATATTTCAAACCAGCGGATGTTCTCGCAGGGCAGTCAATTTTTATGTCTCCCTATTTAAACGCCATAAAATATGCATTTGAATAAAATTAAGTACTTGGAATTTATTTGAGCAATAAAAAGTAATCCATAGATCTTCGTGGCAAAGTAGGCTTTTCTCGGTGAGATAGTTTTTATTAACCTTGGGTTACATTATTAGAAGTTTAAATAAGGATTATTTAAAATATAATATAGCCTGCATCATAATAGTTTAGCTTCCCAATAGTGAAATATTTTTATTTACAACTTCCGTGGCTGAGGCCAGTGGGGCGGACTTTCGCGTCGCGCCATGGATAACTAACTTTTCCATATTGTCTCGGGTCTCGGTGTTGTAGTCCCGTCATTGTTAATGATTTCTGCAACACAAGTCTTTTAGGTACTTACCACGGAATAAGAGAAAAATTTTATAAACTCACTACTTCACACTCTCACATGAAACAAAGATGTGTTGACGAGAGATTCACATAAAAATAGTTTCACATCGAAGGAAAATCTCATCATAAGATTACGCTAATGTTCCCTCAAAATGGATCTCCAAAAACCACGATCTCAGAACTCAGGCTAATGCAAAAGCCTTTTCTTTCACTGAATTATGCAAATTTCATTTAAATAACTGACTCTGCAGATTTACATGCACGCTTGTATGATACAGCTACACGACTTTGCGTGTCACTCCTGGCTTTTTACAAAATTGGTCCTTACTATTTCAGAAATAGGGTTTTTATTAAATTGCGATAAAAGTTCACCATTTTTGCGATCTCAAATCCCATAGCAAGTGGGCGAGGTTTATGATAGTACTATTTTAGGGCCGGGGACACATTTAAAACTGCTGGTTGTAAAAGTGAAATAAATCTCTCTCGAAAATGTAAACGTGGAAATCGACGCCAAGTTCAATTTAGCAAGTTACTTGGAAGGTTGTTGAGAAGTTATTTCGAGTGCTTTAAAGTATTTTTTTCATATTTAACAAGTAAATATATGTACTTACTTATTTAATGTCACAAAGTTTTCTGAAAAAAATGTTTATTTATTTTTTCGATAAAAAACATGAAAGAAGAATAGAACAAATGCGGTAATGATTAAGAGTGGGTATAACTTTAGTTTTTTTGTTTACTTAAGAACCTTAGTGCACAAAAAGAAGGAACCTTAATGTTAAAGCATTATCTGCCAGTTAACCCTATGACTTTTTATTTAAGAGAAAAGGAAATTGACCAAAAACAAAAATATTATTTTTACTTTTACTTACAACCTTATCGCACATAAATCGATGATGTTTTTCCATTATTTCTGTGTTTTCAAATAAACGTATTTTAACCACACCTTTAATTTCAAGGTGTAAGTAGGAGCATTTGATTTGTCAATATATTGTCCGTCTAGGAATATGCGTCTGCACTCAGTCGATGAGCTCAAAATTGTAGCTACAAGGTTTTACGTTTGTCTGATTACTAGCCACCTTGACCGTTGCACTGCCGTGCGCCTACAATCCCGGTTTTCCCTGCTGCGTAAGTTAGTTTGCGTGTTTTATTATGCTCTTTCTGGGCAGGTGTTCGTGCGCGCAACTAGGAACTTAATCGCACATGGGTAATGGAGGACTGACAGTGTACACTGGTATCGGCCGTAAATTTTAAATTAACATCGTAATCTAACGAGCGAAACGAACTCAAAGTGTTATTACGACCAAAGTTTTTATTTTTAACTAGCTGCCCCGGCGAACGTCGTGCCGCTTATTTTTTTCCGAAATTTCTAACCTTCAAGGAAAGGTTTAATTTTAAATTATTTCAAAAGCAACAGTACCTAGCCAAATTGGCTACGTTGTCGAATTTTAGGGAGACCAATGAACAGCGATTCATTTTTGTTATATATAAGAAGATTGTGATAAAACTATACAATTTAGACTTATTTTGAATACTTCATAAATTATCTGATAATCTCTAAATGATAAGCCACGAGGCTACCATTTCAAATAAGCAAATTAAAGTAACTTTTTACTTGTCTACTCGGTTCCATTTAACATAACAGTATTTAGTATCTATATGACTAAGATACTAAATATAAATCATACATCTTATTCAAATTATAAACGCGAAAGTTTTTAGGAATTTCACACAAAAATTACAGAACGGGGAAGTATAAAATTTGGTAGGTAAATACTAGATTATCATATATGATTATTTTGATCCCGAAATAACACGGACAAACCCGCGGCCAATAGCCAGTCTTCACATAATTTCTTACCGATTATACGTTCAGAAGTAGGTATTTAAAGTACAATGCTTGTTTCATATCTCCAAAACGTTGTAAACAGTCGAAGTTGAAAAATATTACATATCTACGTACATAATTTTATAACAGATAGAAATATTATCTCTTTAAATACAGGAAGCGTATTTTGAAACCAATGGCCTCTTTTTTTATTTATTGATAATTTATTAATAACAAAATAAAATAATTTAACATTTTTTGGTCGATTTTATTCATTTTTATATCTAGCTTTCTTTTTAATTCCTGCTTAAACATTGCCTTAATCATAGTACCTATAGATACGTTAATTAAAACGATTATTTCCAAAGTACTATACAAGAATTTCCTTTTGTAAACCTTACCTTTCTTAACAACGATAAAGCTATTTTTAATAATCATGCTTATTCAATTGTGTAACAAAGGCAAGCGTCGTGAATATTTCCAACTAAAGTGATTCAGACAGTTGAAGATTATATAACAAAAACAAGTCTGGTTTAAGTGGGAACAAGTCCGCGATGAAAAACACTTTTAGCATTTTATTTGTCAAATTTACTTAAATTATTTCCATAGAAAGGAATAACTTGTGGAACTTGGCTACCTCCTTTCCGAGTAAGAGAGCATTTAGCTAATCACAATATAATTTAATCTCATTAAATGGGAAAGGATGGTTATGTAATATTTATTTGAGTTTCACGTCAGAATGGTTGAAATTCGATAATGGAACGTAAAAAATCGATTGCGTCCAATCCAATTTTTAAATCTGTAAAAATTTGCTATGCAGACCAAGCCACTACTTATCAATATTCCTCCTTAAATCTCAATTAAATTTATTGATTGATCAAGAATATTGATAAAAATATAATATAAATATTGATAAGTAGTGGTCTTGGCATGGTCTGCATACGCTATAGTCATATAAGTAAAACAAAGGTCAAAACGAGAGTTGGCTCGGGTACAAAGTGTCAAAAGAGTTTGCCTAACAAAGACAAATTGTAACTGTTGGCAAGCGCGCAAACTTCATTGCCCCCTTATCAGGCTACAGCATCTTCTGATGACGCGCAACTACTCGGTTTAGCCAAGCTTAGAATAATCACTGAATAAATAGGTGCCCCTTAAAGCCTGACATTCTAACAAAACAATTAAGAATAATCCTATTATGATTTATTACGAGATAAGCCATTTTTTTCTTCTTTATGTTTTTGATCGGCATTTGAGGGTAAATTGGAATCCAGGGAAAACGTGCCTACGAAACTATTTGGTTGTTTATTTATTAACATACTATCAAAACATATAGTGATCTTTCCATCAAAAAATTCTCGTGAAGAATGAATTAATGAAGTATAGATACTAGTACTGTTTCCATTCAGTCTGTGGCAACCCATAGCAAGATCAATTTCGCACAGCGTATGTCTTCGACAGTAATGGCGTCCCCTCTGAGCTATTGGCGTGGTTGGTGAATCTTTAATATTTCCATCTCACTCGCCAGTGAAACTATGAGGAAAATATGATAATTCTTGACCCACGCTCTACACTACAGACTCCCAGCCATTAGGTGTTTCTTATGTTAACGAAGTGTTCTGTTAGAAACTTTTTTGTACAGAGCTAATAGAAGTCCCTTTTGTTAGAGATAAGCTGTCACACAAGTATAATTCGTGTGAGCAAGACAACAACTACAACAATACAATAGTGAAGCAAATTATGGTAATCACCAACCAATAATACTAAATGAAGGTTACAAGAAAGGATTACTATATGTTCTACTTAAATCTTTGTATTTGACTGGTAAAAAACCACTAGGTTTTTACGTGTTCTTATATTTTTTATATACCTACGTAGGTACAATAAGGATCAAATAATGAATTACAGAAAGCTTTGATACTGCCTCTATAAGAACTCATACATTTATGTTAATTTACCAAACTAACCCCTAGTTTAATAAGTAAATAATATTTCGAAAGATACCTCTAAAGAGATATTGTTTCGGGTCTAGGTGTTGAGGTACCATCATCGTTTCTGATTTCTGTAACAGTGCTTTAGCTACTTACCACAAAATCAGAGCAATATTATGCTTCCTATAGGATGTTGTTCAATATTTGTTTGTTTTAATTGGCTTGTGTCTTTTGTGCCAACGATTTTGATGTGATCTCCGTCATATTAAACGAGAAATATATCTAATACTGTGTTAAGCGGTCAAATAAAATATGAAAACATAAGTAGTAGATACGTACTCGGAAAACATGAAGTCTTTATTTTCTATGAGTAAGTATGTGGGATACCACCAAGTTAAATAACTATGTGAGCTAAATAGAACACGCTTGCAAGTCACGTCTAATCAAATACACAGTAAGTTATCTAGGCTAGAGCCAATTTCATCTCGGAAAGTTTTGGTAGCAACACAATGATCTAGCCTTCTCACAAACTGCCAACATGTCTACTTCAAACGTTTGTAATTGAGACGAGTCAAGTTTCAAACTGTGCCCTAATTTGTTATATATTTGGCAAGTAAAACTTTGAAGGTAATTTAAGGTCTATTGATTCAACAATTCGCGAAGCAACAGAATTGGCTCTGTTGTTGAACGATTAACTAGAACTTATCAGTTTTTGGTCTTATGGCGGAGATCTAATTAGATTTTATTAGGAAGTGTGAACTAAATTAAAGAAATACTCGTATAATCTGGACTACAAAAGACGATAGAAAAAATATCCGATATGGCATTAAATTCCAATTATTGTAATTAATTACTATAATTTTCAAAGTTAACAGTCAAGCGTGAAATTGTGCATTTTATAAGCCTATTTTACAATTAAATAAATACAGCAGTACCTATAACCGCCATTACTTTCTTTTTCATCATTATAATGGTAGGTACATAGATAGATATATATACTTTATTGCACGAAAACTTGGTTTTACAGATAAATTATAGTACAATTTAGGTGGCCTTATCGCTAGGAAGCGATCTCTTCTAGACATCCTTAAGGTAGAGGAAATAGTAGATGACGAGAAATAGGTACGGCAGTGCAACATAAGTAATGGTGTACGTTATCTTATCGACATCGTATTATGAAAAGCGCCCTTCACAAGACTTTTTATACAAGAATAATTGATGTAAATTTTAAGACTTTCGCGTTCCATTTTAAACATTTAAAATAATTTAACGGGTCGGGCAGTAAGTAGTTCGTATTAACTACTAAATAAAAATGGTGTCGCGTTTTGACCCGTTAAATTATTTTAAATGTTTAATAATATAATTGATGTGTTCGTCTATCCTTAATAAAATTACACAAACAAGAAAGCTCTTAACGGTAGTGTAATGAAAACCATTTCCCACATAGAGCAAACCCGTAAAGTTGGGTGAAAATATATTAACTGGCAACAATTCCCTGTTAATTACCGCCGTTCTAATCTCTTTGAAAGGTCCGTCCTAAACAAATAGGTAACAATAGCTCGTTACGTATAATAAACACACAGAATGGCTTCATTTTTGGTGCCGTGTGGGTGAAATTATTAAAATTGTGTCGCTGCTGCATACGCGATCACGCGTTGATGTCAATGTTGCCAACGTTGGCCTGTTGTTACACTGTTTGCTGAATGACGAAGCCGTCAAATGTTCAAATTAAAGCCGCAGTCATTTAATGTTCATTTGCACTTGTCACTTATTACTTTCTGTTTTTCAACTGCATTTCCCCAAACGATAAATGTGTTTTTTGGAGTGGGTAGAACTTAATAAACAAAAAGTTGTCGAGGTTTTGAAGTCATTTTAAGAACAAAATTATGAACATAATGATTGGTTATCAAATGTACAAATATTGTTAGTGTTATTTTCTGAGCTTATCATATTTTATGGCGGTGTAGATTGCTGAGAAATAAACCAAGAGCATAAAAACTGAGATGGTTGTATCTTTGATAGTCAAAATATTTGTAGCACATTTTTACTGGAGAAGCCATAACAAAATGTCTGATAACGGTATACCTCTTGAATTAAAGCTTTGTAAATTTGGTGTTGGTTTGACTAATGAAGTTTATTTATTTATTTAAGGATAGTTTACAAGTCACACACAAAACACATTAGCATTCACAATGATTTAACAATAAATTATAGTGTGTTCTTAGTTACAAACTGCCACGGCAAGCACTAAACACTAGGAAGCATTGTTAAGTTTTGAGGTATATTAAAAAATAAATACATTTTTAAAGTTGTTACTTAGATAAATTACTTTAGACTCGATCATGATTTGAACCGAGCTTATTCAAGATATTAATAAAGTTATGACATTATTTTTCTACGACACTTGGCAGAAATAGATTACACGAAGAAATCCAGTTTCCGTTAAGCAGAACTGAGTTTTGAAAGTTTTAATCTGTGTTTTCAGATTAATTAATGTACCTAGTTGATAGAAGTAGAACAGTTTTTTCACTTGGCAAGACCGTACCGTTAGGCGTGGACATGGAGCAAGGACGTAAACTGATAATCGGATTTGGTTACGGCAATTTAATTACGTACCGCATAAATTTTAACGGCGTTCGAAGGTGTTAATGTAATGAACTTGAAGTATCAGGGAGATGGCCGCACCTTTTTTGCCCTAATATTGTCAGGTAGTCTGCCGCTTTTGACTTTCATTGGTATTATTACGGTACTCCTACCAAAAAATATGCAAATCGAAACAGTAGCATTTTAACTGGGATTTTGCTGGCTATCTCAGTGGACCAGATAGTTTGTGCACCTAAGTAAGTGTCCATTTATTCTGATTAATCTAATAAGGACTAATTTTAATTATTACGTATTAAGCACTTTTTAGAGTTCTGTACCTTAAAAATTGACCTTCTATAGGATAATTTCGTTCGCCGTATGTCTGTCTATCAGGACCCTTTTTCTCTCTACCAGGGCCGCGTGTTGCTCGACCGAGCTAAAATACTTATCGAACACCTGGGACTTTTTACAATAGACGTGAAAACTTCGAAGCCGTGATAACATCTAAGCCATCTCAACATAAAAATACAACTGTCTATGGATCTGGCTCCATGCAAAAACATATATTTGATACCGAAACCGATTCGAATAGAAAATAACAAATTAGTGGTCTACTACACCAATCTATCCAGACCATCATAAGTATTTTTCTTCTTCCTGACTAGATAGAAAATTACGTCAACTGGAAGAAAATGCGCGAAATCAGTTGCGTGGATATGAGCGTGATGGATGGGGGTGCAGCTAATTGCGAGCCTCCATCACTCGCCCGGCGCTTAATCACGCGGCCGCTGGCTCGCCCCTTGGGTCTGTCTGCCTATAGGCTAATTGAGGAATATGTTTCTTTGGCAGGGATTGAGGAAGGGCCTTAAGATCTCGAATGAGTTTTATTCTGGCCGCAATTATATCCCAAACAGTTTTTGAGTATAATTTCAAGTGTGGACAATTGACATTTTTTAAAAAGTAAATATCAACAATAAGCCGATAGATATAAACAAGATTTATTCAGCTAGAACTGGAGGACTTCAACATTTAAGATAATCGCTGATCTCTTTGTTTGTAGGCCATAAGTCTAAATCGGTTTTAGGATACACCTTTATAAAAGGACTTTATATGCCAGGCTTAGTTTTGATTGTGTGTCTAGTAGCCAATACACGTCTAAAGTCTAGGGTATCATACCTAGGTATTTAACTTTTGAACACGGGTAACACATTATATTAACATATCCTATCTATCTATTCTATCGAGTATCCCAAATGAACACCTGTAGTTATTTAGTGGGAACATTACGAGAACCCCATTTTAATGGCTTACAGATTCTCCACTGCGTTAGCCCTTGCCTTGTCAAAATAAAGGACAGATTTTCATTTAGAAGCAACAAGCAATTCCACAACGTGTGTAATCTTACCAAATTATTTTGCTGGCGGCGACATTCTTATTCATATGGAGTGAATTTACCTGTAAAGATACAAACAAAATTCTTAGAAACATTTGTAACAATCACTTTGAGACAAAAGCAGAAATCCACAAACGTAATGTCAATGCAATAAGATTCAAATAAAATTTAAATAACACTTATCAGGTTTACTTATGTTCCCGGAAAGCATATCTAAATCATGTACAGCGAAGCGACTGAATCGCTATCGCTGAAAATTTGGGAAAACATGGTATTCTTTTTACTCGGAATGAAATCAGGTTCCCGAGGGAGCAGTAAAACCGGAATCCGCGGGGCCGCCGGCTGTACACCGTAAAGAACACGAGCTTAAAGTCACTACTTTTGCTTTATAAAATAGGTACGAACTGTTTACTTGCCATACTGTTGGGTTGCGTGATTAACTTCGCTGTCAATTCTGAAGCCACTAAGTTTATTTTTGACTAAGCACGTCTTCCGAATCATGGATTATCTACTCGTTGAGAAATGACACTAAATTGCCTGGATGGATCATGTTATTGATAGAGGCTGGTAAAATTTTCTCGCAGAACTGATGATGTGATATGAATGGTAGACGTATTTGAAAGTGGTGAACAGGCCTTTTCTGTTAATATAAATTCTTAGATCATTAAAACTACATAAAGATTTTTAATACACAGTCTGATTCGTGAGGAAGGTTTATATAAATAAATAAATAAGTTTTGGACAACAAACATACATTCCTCTGGTTCTGTAGTAAGTAGCTTAAGCACAACGACGTATACCTAATATATTCATATTTCAGGAGAGTAAAACCGAATAATATATTGGTATCATCTTCATTTGGTCGGTTTGGTAGTTTAATGTAATTAACGACGATAAAAAATGAGAGTGCAGTTCTAAAAACAATAAACTAGATGAAAACATATGAAAAGTAAAATAATTTATCTTCTATTATATTATGAAGGTGGGTACATGATCTAAAGAAATCAGACGTGTGCGACGATTAGTTTCCCTCTTCCCCAACTTCAGTGAAATATTTACATATACTTCCGGGATGATTTACGCGTATGCGTTACCCATTCATTCCATAAATCAACTAGGGTAGTTGCCAATTAATCACAGGCGCGTTTGTTTTGAGCGCGGCGCGATCCGCTTTGCGGTTTTTTTCGCCATGTATTTTTGATTGATTTCCCGCAAAAATTGGACCGAAATAGGGATGGAGCAACGCAACTTTTATTTAGCACCGTTGAGCAACGTATATATTAGAAAACTGGCATGTTTTGTATTAAGGAGTATTAGTTTTATGTTTTGCTTTATCATGTTTAAGAATAAACTTAGGCTGTAAGCTTTTTGTATAAAGGTGTGTAAGATTTTTGAATTTTTACATCGTTTTTTTCGTGGACATTGTTACTATTATGTACATGTGCGTTTCCTTACGTATATATTCTTTTAGTGATATGTACTTTTAATATTGAATATTTTGGTATAGGTAGTATTTCAAATTCGTGCAAAAAATATTAAATAAAAAATAACAAATACTAAGCATTTATGGTATTGAAAACATAACCAATGTTTGTACCATAATACAAAGATGTTACACATTTGAAAACCCCAGACACAGAGCACACAGAAATTTTCATCATATGAATGTTTGTATTTGGTGGGGATTAATCCTATGGCCCTCGATTCAACAGCCAGGAGCGCTTAGCCCATTTTTACAGTCGCGAGTGAAAAGCGAAGCGAGTCCCAAATGACGCTGTAAATTCACGAAAAAAATATATTTTACACCTTTTACCTGACTACGGTAAAGCAAACAGAAGGGTTATGAATTTGGGCTGCATGTATGTATGTATGTGGATATGGATGTTTATCTGTTCCCTCATGAAGTTAATAACTAGCTCTTCATAGTCATCGAGAAACACTTTAAGAAACCCTTGGAAAATCGTCGTGGGCATAAAAACATAAAAATACTTCACCCTTTTTGTTTATGCCCACGCCGAATTGCAGCTTTCTAGACTACCAGTCTCTGTGGGTACGCTAGGCCTCTGGACTAACATGGTAATCCTATTTTTCAAGGATTTCTTAAAGACGTTAGTGTTTCTCGATGATTACGAAGCCCTACCTTCAATATATCCGTAGCCGCAAAAATCTGCGGCGCCGCAAGTACACAGAGAAGCAATTTACAAACGCCGCTTTTTGGGCCCGCAGAATGTTATTTTGCCTGTCACGTTCACGGCTTACGTGGAAAATCAAGTGCTGTATTCTTATGAGGTGTTAGAGAAAAAACGGATCAACGCGAGCGAGCGTTTCAAGGATTTCATACTTTGCCACTTAGTTCAAATTACTTTGTTATTTCACTAACAGTTTATAACAAGTACCTTACAGTGAGAATCGTTAGTTTATATGGCACCCAGTAAATCACATATTTAACTGCCTATTTGACTCACTCAGTAACACTCAGTACTTGTATCAGTGAGATGTTTTCCGCGATTCGAAGTAAGAGGCGTTTTTTTTGCTTGTTTGTTTTAGTTAATACTAGGTTCCCAAAATGTTTTATTCAACTAGGTCACATTAAGCTTCCTGTTCCTAGCAAACATTTTTTTAGCAACGGATGATGAACATTGTTTATTAACTACGAGAACGTATCTGGAAACTTTGTTTAAATCAATAAAGGTTGTCGAGACGCAGTCTGCCTTAAAATGTTGCCCGAGGTATTAGTGTAGGTAATTGTAATAATTAGCTCTACACTACTGCCATCTTTATAAACGGTCGCTAACACGTCCGCACTCGTCAACAATTTTTGATAAACAGATGTTGTCATTATACGGGCGGGTACTTGTCAACGTGACGTTGACAACCCTGCAGCACGCAGTGTTGCTAGCAATTTCCCAACACGTTGATTCAAGTTTGTTTCTAAACAAATGTGAACTTTGAATACAAGCTTTTATTAACCTTTCTGAAAGAATGTACAATACAAAGTGACTTAACTGTCCGTTCGGAACCAATTTATACCGAGGTGATACAGAGTAACTCGATAGATCGATCTACATTTAACACGAAACCAAAATGTAAGTCGTAATGACACCAACTACGAGTACATGATCTTATTCAAAATAATTATACAAATTGCTATAACAGAAATCATTAATGTACTCTTTTAATGTATAAAGATCAGGGTTATCCTAACACGTACTAATTTATTTTAACTTATCTTAATTTTATTTCTAAAATTGCCAGTGAATGGCAGTTTTTTTTTTTAAATCCTCTGTCATATTTTGATCTATGTTATTTCTTTAATAAATCAGATTTAGCGTGATAACCAGGCTTTATCACGAACGAACGTTATCAAGAGGTTTTTATAAAACTTACTGCGTAGTCGTAATTTATTTATTTTTATTCCAATTACTATATCCCACAACCGCTGACTGGTTTCGAATCCATGAAGTCTGCAATGACTAAGTGGAAACTCTTTTTTTTTTCCCAGCTCAATTCCATTTTCAATTACGATAACTCTGGCAAGTCGGGCCGGTCCGTATATCCGGGTCGCACGTCGCGTCGTCCATCACGCGTACGCGCGTCAATACTCCGATCCGGGTGGACGTAAATCTGGTCGCCTTATCTCTCGCTATAATTAATGAACAGGGACAAACAACTTCCTTTGCTTCGCCCGAATCGCTGGCGTTACGGGTCTAGTTCTACAGTGGGGGAAGTCAAGATTTTATGAATGACTCGTTTATTGGCTGTCCTGATTACGCAGTGGTTGATTGATTGCTCGCTGTCATACAGATTAGTTCTATTTGTAGAAAGACTTACGAAATACAATTTGTAGTGGTCCTTAATGGCTCACTATGGCTATTAGGTACGTGTTAATTTCAGTGAACATTATATTTCAGATTATTATTCAAAAATGTTTTTAATTACTACCATCGTAGCATATCACACCGAATCAACACAAACATCTTTTATTTTGGTTTGAACACCGACCGAAAACCAATAACCAACGAGGCTCAAATTGATGGCTAGCCTGAATGCCTTTGTTTTTCACACAAAGATTTGAACCAAGCGAGATTTGAACCCGCATCCTTTAGTCTAAAAGTCAGGTCAAGTAACCACTCGAACAGAAACGAAAATTAAACCAAACAAAAAGGGAACTAACTTTGCGTTTTAAAATCTTTGAAGTTTTTGTTACTTCCGTAGTAGTTTAATGTGATTGTCCTTACTCCCGCGTTCCTCCCTCATTAGCTGGCACACTTTGCACAAGTGTCTGTGCACCTGAGGCCATAATGTGATGTTTTGTGTGCACCACCTGCATACACAACGCCACCGCTGCCATAACATCACATAATGTATGAAAACACGCATACCTACCGACCATTATGCATTACCTGCCTGTTCTCTCGTTTGGCTAATTAATTGCTTTTGATTACACAAGTGTCATTATTATATTGTGTTATACTGTATGCGTACGAATTACTACATGTGTTACACCTAAAAAACATTTGTTTCGGCATTTTCACCAATAGATGGCGTAAGATGAATTTTACATCGAAGTGCTGTTGTTGTTTTTCAATTGTTTAGATTCAACTACAATAAGCAATATTATTTAATTATTTATCAACATTTCATTTAGAAAACTAACATCATGTTAACTGTTAAAATATACCTTATAGAAACGAACTATAGTATAGCCAATAACAGATTTTTATCCATTATTTTTTATGAATAAATTACTAAGACGAATGCTACGTATTTAAAAAGAAACAATTTTTTATTTATTTATTACATCCTACCTCTACGCAGCCAAAGCGATCAGTTCACTTTACGTAACTAAATATTTTTATATAATTTATTTACTGCATGTCTGTTCAGTCCAATTTCGTTCTGTAGATACACAATCATAAAATTTAAGCTTGATTCAATTAAAACTCTTGATCTAGTTGCAAACTGATTGCTAACCCGCGTGACATTTTTTTGGGAAAAAATTAACTTATCTTTCCCAGATATAAAAGTTACGGAAGCGCAAAACAAAAGATAATGCGCGAAATATCTTCGTTTGTAACAAAATTGCTCCGACTTCAACCTTCTACCTAATCATTCAGTCTTGTAATTAAATACTTTCAACGTAAAGACGTGCAATTATTATAAAGATATTAAAAACCTAGTACATACCCTCAGTCTAAGATTTAGCTGCACATTCCATTAAAATATAATGAACTCGAACTCTGTCTAAGTAGCGATGCTTTTTAATGAAACTCAACTTAAAAGTGGGCAAAAAGCGCGCAGCTCAAGCTTTAATCAAAGATTACTTAATAGTTCAATTAGCAATCGTTTGTAGGAGCCCAAAGTGAATTATTATAGTGAGACTCTAGTAGGGCTACGAAAAACTATTTAAAGTTCATTTCTAAGGTCATGAGCGCTCACCTTTAGAGGTTCTTCTAATCTTACAATGTTAGCGCGACCACTTAAAATAAGCGATATAAATATAAGTGGCTCATACAATTTACCGAATCTTTTTAGACCGACTACTTAAAAAAATATAAAAGAATTAATAGGCAAAGACTGGTTGACATTTTCCCAAAATAAGGACAAATGGAAAGAATGAGAGGTGGGTTTCACCCGAAAGGGGATCGTCTAAAGGAACAACTAGAAATATATTATATAACAAACATAATTATAAACTAATCTAGTTTAAGTAATCTACTAACACTTTTAAATTTAAACATACTTTATACTGAAATAAAAAGACTTTATTATTATTATTATTTTCGCCCGACGCTACGCTTCACCGAAAATCGTTTCGCCGAATCATAGAACTCGGTGCGGTTCGGCGAAACGATTTTCGGTGAAGCATAGCGTCGGTCGAAAAAAATTCGACAAAATGATATGAGCCCAAATTTAAGTTGGAACAAACTATATGAATAAACATTGATAACGTATTAAAATTAAAAGGAATAAATGCCTCCGAGAGTTGTCCGTATATATTTAAAATCATTATAATATAATTTATTACATAAACAAAACAAATGAACTTAAGATAACACTAGCTTACAAAAAATTCAAACTAAAATAAATAAAAAAAAAATATTTTAAATAAACAAAGAAGGTCCCTGTGGTAAGGTACCCAAAATGCTGGCTGCATTACCTCGCTGAATGGCGATTGAAAGACGCTGGGCGAGGTAGCAGCCAGTCTTTTTGAAATATCTTTAAAAAAAGACAATGCGTCAGTACCCCACGGACCTAGAGTTTTCACTCCAAAAGCGACAAAATTATAATTTTCTTTTATATCTTGTGCTTTTCAAATTGACCTGACTTAGAATCGAACCCGGAAACCACCCTGCGAGCGTGTTCCTTATCCACTGCGTTAGCTGGAGGCACGCTACACTTCATATATTGAAGATATCATCAATCCTCACTTTTCTTGTCCAATTCGTCTTGCTATATTTCTATAAACTAGCCAATGGGCGGTTTCGAAATTTTGATTTCATGCGTCATCTGTTTAGGAATTAATTGAGCCAGATCACTAAAGTTAACACAGGGTTCAACGATTAATTTGACCTTCAATCAATTGGTTCCTTGAAGTGCCGGCCCCAATTGAGAAGACCTTCTGGAAAGCGTTAACAACACTTAAATGCAATTTTATGCTATTTTACCTTAATAGGTAATGATGATATCTGCGGTTTTGTACGAGTGGATTCAAATTTTAATAATTTCTAGTGTAAATGAAGGATTGTTTATCTTTATTAGTATTTTAGTTCTTCTGTGGCTACAATTATTGAGAAATTAAGAATCTTTCGATTTTACAAAAGTAACACGTAGCTCACCATTGTGAATTGATAAATGGTAGTCAATTTTACACATGTAAATGGATTTCTTTTCCATAGGTGGTAAAACATGACCTTCAACTTCAACTTCTGACGACCTCCGTAGCCGAGCGGGCCTGACTTTGGCAAGCGCCATCTCTTGAGGTTCCGGGTTCGATCCCCGGTCGGGTCAATATGGGAAACGAACTTTTCCATATTGTCTCGGGTCTGGGTGTTGTGGTGCCGTCGTTGTTTCTGATTTCTGTAACACAAGTACTTAAGCTACTTACCACAGAATCAAAGCAATGTATGTGATGTTGTGATGTTCTAGGCCACTGGTTATCTTGTAATCTTCTTTATATATAAAAGAAAGTCGTGTTAGTTACACTATACATATATAATTCAAGAGCGGCTAAACAGATTTGGCTGAAAATTGGTAGGAAGGTAGATTCTAATCTATATCTATATGCCCTTTTCCTGGTTCTAACCAGGAAAATTTTATTTTATTTTTTAGTTTCCTCATTTATTGCCTCTTAGGCGGAACAAAGTTCACCGGGCCACCTAGTTTGAAATAATTTGATGATAACTACCAATGACATAAAAGATGAACTCCACAAATATTGCCATCTGGCGGATTTTTCACACGATGAATTCACGTGCCAGATCCTTTCAGAACAATAGCACAAAATATCATAACTAAAGATATATTGAAGGTCTGACTACCTCTATCGGTATAAATAAAAAAAACCATTTAAAGGGTTTTGACAGCTAGGAAAAAAATATTTAAAAAGCATCCATAATCAACTTCTATGTATCTGACAGAGGTATATAATAGAAATGTATCGTGGAACAATCGTATTTTTGACCACAATGTCTTCCACTTCCGACTCTTAAAGACGAATAGCTTAGTTTACGCACATATCACTTTTAGTTTTGATAACCTTGCCGTTCAAATCCAAAATAGGCATATCCCGTTGACCGCGGCGTCGGCGGCATATTTATGAGGAGTGCGCGTGAGCTCCGTGAATAAATTGCGCCGGTCTCATATGCATACTTTGTAAAAAATCTCTCGCAAGGCGAGAACATAAAACCGAGAATCGGTCCCGCGGCGAGCCGCTCGCTCGTCGCTCCCGCTAAGCAGGGCTACCGATATCCACTTTGCCAATACACGGGTTTACACAATATTTCATAAACAGGGAAACAAACTGTTGCCTGTAACGTCGCCCGACGGATTTTGAGATAAATTTAATATTATCTTATCTGTCTACCAAATTTAAAAACTGTTCAGCAGTTCTGAGTGAAAGAGTTCATACATACATCCAGATATAAAAACATTATTACAAACTTAAGCGTTTAAAATTTTAGTAGGATTGTCATGTTAGACCATACTGCTTCCAATTCTGTTTTCATCAGCGAGAATAATAAAAGTAGGTGTTTTGTGTAAACTGTTTTTTCAATTTTGACCTAGATTGATTCTGTTGTACTTTTATAATAATCCCTTTTTACTGTTGATATTTTTTTATATACATATATACCCTATAAGCTGCAACTTGTTCTTATAGTCTAACGCATGAAACAACTCTTCATTGTTGTACTTCGAAAATTGAACAATATAATATAATCTTCATTTATAATTGTCCATTTTGGTATCATATTGGTTTTTATTGGTCCAGTTTTCTATTTCAATAACGAAGATTCTTTTATGTAATGACAAAATCTAAAAATAAATAAATCATTTTTCACGTTGCGCATATACCTACATTAAAATATGAATATAATGGTAGGAACATTTGAGGATTTATTACCCTTTAATGTTAGTATGTACGTACGTATATTTACAAAACCTTTGTAACAAGGCATCATAAGTGGAGAGGCAGCCCTATCAGCTCAGCCACTACTTTATAAAACTTGTAAAAGTATACTTTCATGTTCACAAAGAACTTTGCTAAACTTTGCTGCTGGATTTGGATTTTTTAATCCAATCAATACTTAATTTAAACAAAAACACAATGTCTGATACAATTAGAATAGAGATGTGTTTACAATTTCGGTTTATTCTTCATTGATTCTCTCCGAGTTATTGAGACTCACGAGAGAATTGTTAAAAGTTAATCTATTTGAAGAACTAATAATTTTATTTATTTAAAGTCGCATTGATAAATGCCATAGCATAATAGGGATTATGACTCTGGACAAAACATGGATTCTATTTAGTTTGGCAGACAGATTTTTAAATATAGTGAAAACATATTTTTGCTTTGAAAAATAAATAAAAATGGATGTTAAGTTGATGTTTAAATTTTTGGTAATGTAGCGTTGCACTAAACCAGAAATTGTTCGTCATTCACTATTTCATTCACCGTAGTGTAGGTACGCTTGGGTTGTGCCGAAATACATGTTTTTATTTTTCATTTTGACAAGTTTGTGAAAAAGTTACAAGATTTTCTTAAATCCCCCTACTACATTTGTTTGAACCACTATTTGATCGTAATTGGAATGCGTCGTTGTTACGATGACAGTTTTGTTAGCAACTATTATAACCTGTCTTCGTGTTTAAGAGTATTGAAAGGCGGCAAAATAAACAGATAAACTAGAAAAAAAAATACCAACGTAACTTTCACAATCAATACCTGTTTACGACTATTAAATTTTCTGGAATAATCAATGTTCTAACAAATTGAACCAAAGCTAATTCGACGCAACGAATAGAATCGTTAATTAAACAGCTAATTATGATAATATATCGATGATTGGCCATTATTGTAATGGGAAAAGACAAATACAGTTCTGTTTCGACTGGCATTTAAACTGTTATTGTTAGGGCGATGTAAATAATCAAGTTCCATTTTGCTTGCTCAAAATATTAATCAAAATTTATTTATTATTGGTATACTCAAATGTTATAGAAAAATTCCTTTGTTTGCATATCCTATTGTATTTCATTGTTTACAAAGCCTAAATATCTAAACACTAAACCATTCCAATGGTGTGGGTCAATTAAAAACACCGGCCGCTTTTTTTAAGCTAAAAAGTTTCTAAAGCACTTTTTTTATTTTTTTTCTAAATCCACAAAGGTTTGTCAACTGTTACCCGATTGGACGTTTTTTCGAAACGCAACGTTTCAAAATGGAACGTCAATATAGCATTGGTACCTGACGCGTGCACGTCATGCATGACATCTAGTGCATAGTGCAAAATAAAAAACAAAACACATACATATACGAAATGTTTTTATATATTGTCCCAGTCGGAAATCGAACCCGGGACTTAAGAAATGACGCGACGTTAATGTCCAAGGCTTTTACATTAAACTAGTTTAGAAAAGGGCATCAGGCTGGATTTTTTTATTATTGCTTTAAGCGCATGAATTTCCATTTAATCACTCTACAGCAATAATTAAGTAACATAATATTAATAAGTTGAGCAACATTTTATTAGCTTCCCTAAGCAATTAAAGGCTTGTTCATTTGAGACGACTTGCCGTTAAAACTTAATTAACACGAGAAAATTAAATGTATTATGGAATAAATTTGGTAACTTTCCTAGGACAGTATAAGTAGAGGTAATTGGGTCGTTCTTCTTTTTTACCGACAATAAGTTGTCCCCATTAACACGAATGTATAATTATAAAAACAAATATATGAGTACTTCAAACTATTGAAATATTCCTAATGTATGATAGATTAGGAATTATGTTATCATGTCGTAGGTACTTCTCTTAATTATTTAACTTAAGAAAAAAGTTACATCGCGTGACGGAGGTGTAAGTGGTACTATTTTTGAAGACCGTGACGGAGTTGTACATTTTGATCGATATTGTTTGCTTATAAATTAATTTGACATCATAAGATAGACCATCTGAAAAATGATTCCTCACACAACAATTTAGGCAGTATTACCAATGATTACTAATATGATATGTACATATTAAATATTGATTTATCAGTCATGTCCATTGTCGGTAAAAAAGAAGAACGACCCAATTGCAGTCTTCGTTTTACTAAAGGAACAATATCCTAATTAATTTATTTGAACTTAATGCATCCAATACAATGCAATACAAATGGCGGATTAAAACATTGTACTCATTCAAAGTAACTTTATGCAAACTTTAATATGAAGCAATTTTATTTACAAACCTAAAACTGATTCGAAATAGCATGTAGTTATATAATATATATACTACAAATGCACAACACCCTTGTTATGAAGTTCGAATATTAGTAAAATAAAAGAAGAATGGTAATAGGTACCTTTTCAGATACTCCAAAGATTATTTTGCACATAAAATACTTGTATGTTCAAATTCATATATAAGAATGAATATTCGTATATTTTTGTACTAAAGTTGGAGGGCATCATTATGTACGAACCCCAAAGAAGCCCAGCACATACTACCCCAATATATTCAGAAAACATGATGAACGGTAAGAGCTTTTGTGGACCCGGACGATCTTTCTTTATTCAGGATATCATCTATTTTAATATAAACATGCGTAAATATAGATACTGTGCACACGGATCCTATAAGCTACATAATATTTGAATATGTAGTAGCAACCAAAATGAAGTGTAAGGGTTTATTTATAGTTACCTTTTATAATACCCAAAATCAATTTCAAAATATATATTTTAATACACATTGGATTATATTTAGGCTTTGAAAGATAGCCCAGTCTCTATTCATGATGGTATAATAATTTCCAAACTGTGCGGAAAGCAATATTAAAACTGGCAATATAACATGGTTTATCAGGAATGTTTTTGACAGAATGTGAAATAATTAGCTTTTTAAATGCTCGCTTGCGTTCGAATAAAAAATGCATAAACATACCAAACTCAGCATTGAAAATATTTGTGCACATACATTTAGAACAAAAATATAAAACTGCTGACATCAAAATACAAAATACACAAATCTGGTATACAAAGAATTTTTAACAAACAAAATCGACTTCAAGCAGTAAAATTAAAAGTAAAAATAAGGTAGAAATATCTCCCCATTAGAAATTAATTAAGTCAAGTTTCAACTTGATGCCTTCCCACATATCTAGGAATAAGGTTCTTGACAGACGTAATATATAGAATATAATGATTTAAACAAGGGTTCCGTTTTCCTTTATTGATAACTGAGAATGTTTCGTACATTCAAAATCGTAGAAATTCGATGCATCTAATACTAAACTCTGCTAGTTCGATCGTGCGTTTGATATCGTTTCCGGAACCGTTCCAACACAGAGGAAGCCTCGCGCAAATTCTAATCCACTCGAGTTCAGGTATTTACGGAACGCAGGTACGACTTCTCACTCGAATACAGCATTTCAGAAACGTGCCAGTTTATAAATTATGTCCACTTCGTAGCCAGTTTACAATAGAGATTCTATTTCGGGTGATTGTTCTTTAGAAATTAGTTTAAATAATACCGTTGCATAAAGCTGTCATCAGAAGGCCGTCGGTCGTTTTTAGCTTACGCCTCGTAAAATTTATTACTATCCGTAACTAAAGCATCACCGAGCTTCTGCGTCAACAAGTCACTAGTCGTTAATTAAGTAACCAAAGACTGTATTAGCATATTAAAACTGTATAACTTATAAGCTTAACTATACATTTTTAAGTAAGGTACTGAAACCTGATTTGTGCATGCGGAACTAACCTTTAAGTATTTGTTACATTTAGCTTAAGTAAAGTTAACTGTGTATTAATACTATTTATTAATGTAAACAGATGTTGGTTAGTCTAAATAAATAAAATGAAATAAAAACTAGAACAGGTCATTTATAAAATACTAGGTGACCCGGCGAACTTTGTTCCGCCTTAGAGGCAATAAATGACTTTAGAAAAAGTAAAAAAAAAATAATCAAAAAGTATCCTATGTCCTTCTCCTGGTTCTAAACTACCTCCCCACCAATTTTCAGCCAAATCTGTTCCGCCGTTCTTAAGTTATAAATAGTGTAACTAACACGACTTTCTTTTATATATATAGATTGGAACAGGGCATTAGTAGAGCCCGACGCGATGTCTCATTTTTGAGTGAAATGTCTCGAATGGAGTGCCATTTACAAGTGTTGCACATCTTCCACTTTGACAAAGACATCACACAATGGAGAATCTGAGATTGTAAGAGATAATCAAGTGTGCAAAACTTTTTGTACATATTGTGACCACATCTTAGTTTTTGTGCAAATAGTTTCATTGGGACCTGAAGCATCTTTAGATTGAGAAACAAATGTTTCTGTGAAGTCACTGTTTCAAAGTTCATTATGTAGAAAAGAGAGATAACCAGAATAGTCTATCGGTAAATCCGACAGTGTTGTGTTTAAAAGCAAAATCGCCGAATGGTGTTTTAAGCACAAGAGAGCGAGCTTTAAATACCGCCGCGGCAGTCCCGGCATTCACCGATAGTCACAATCTCCCGCCGCACTCTGTTTATTAGATTTTTTCACAACACCCGCGTTATCACAGATCTCGCCGGTGCCAAATAACAATAACGGAATTCGGCAAAATTTGCGTTTTGCTTCCCTCCCTTTCTTCACGAAATAACAACAGCGGCTTTTTAGGGTTCGTAAGGAAAAACTTAGACCTAACTTATAGATTCAATTTGTCAATCAATATTTAACGTAGTTTAGAAGCAACGACCGTAAAGGCTCATTCACGCAGTTATTCTGCGATTTCTTTCGGGAAGGAGCGCTATATCGGGATATTCGCATAAAAATTGAGAATTGTTCTATGCCAGGTGTATCTAAGCATTAGCCTATCAATTTAAAAAGTGTTTTAATATCATGACCTAAAACTACAAAGTTAGTTACGTTTGTATTATCTGGTTATTTTTTACTTGAGGTTCTTTTAAATCAAGACTATGATTTATATAGCGTACGCGATGTGTATTTTCATGTTTTAATCTTAGTATTTAAACATCTCTTCCTTGTGAAGTTGTCAAAACAAATCGATTTCATCTATGCATAATGCATAGCACTGAAGTCTAGTTCCATATACATACTCTTAATTAACGCATTAATACCCATAAAAAGTGGAAACAAAGTCTAAAACGAACTTACCTCTTTATATTTGTAATTTACACAAAGAAACTGTCCGTAAATGATGTAGGTTTTTCCTTTAAGCCATCGTTAAAAATGGTTAATACATCGTCTTCCCATAAAATATTTTATAGGGAACCTCCAACGGCCGAGGCAGTGTCGCACTTGCCCACTTTTTTTCAATACGACAATTGAATAAATCGTTTTGCCGGATTGGGGTTTCGCGGCGCTCACGTGGGCTGCGATTGTGACAGTGTTTGCTATGTACGTACTCGAATGGGATTCGTTTAAAATGTACGGATTATTTATTTGAAACTCGCACATACATGCCCCTTTTGTTAGGTATCGACAAAATGGGATACACATTTTGCAGGCTTTTATTTTTCATATTTCATCCTTATCTAAGCTTATGAATCATGGAACTCGAATTAATGACGGCTTGTTGTGTCAAATTGATAATATATGTCTATAGTACGTACATTCAAAAGCACTTCAGATTATACACTTTAGACTTTGCTTCGCAGTTATGTCGTTGACATAAGAACTTATATCGAACTGCATGTGTTTACTTTGTATGCAGTTATTCGTACATAGGTACCTACGTTTAAATGGGATGTCATAATTATTCTTGTTTTTTATTCTGACAATATCAATATATATAATATGCATGGGCAAATTAATCTATCATCGAAATTAAATCAAGTGGTTTTTTAGCTCACCCCGTTTGTTATATTTTTTTTCAGAAAAAATATTCTCAATACCGGATATGCACACTCCAGTGACAAAGGAAATCCGTAGAAAGACAAACATGCGGACAGAAGCAAAAGTTAAGAGATTCATCCAACTCCGTCGACATGTTCCGACGGCCTGTTACATGTCACATTGCTGCTGAATATCCCTGGGACCAAATTACATTTTCCTTATATTCGGTCGACGGCAGTTAAAAAAGGTGGTGTATTTATGTAGTGTTTGCTCATCACATCTACTATTTCCTCTACCTTAAGGTTGTCTGGAAGAGATCGCTTTCTAGCGATAAGACCGCCTAAATAGTTATTACCTATTTCTGTAAAGTTTTGTGCAATAAAGTATATCTATCTATCTATCTATCACATATTGCCTAGACAAACTATAATACCGCATAAATCTTTCTACTACATTCTTTGAAATGTTTCCCTATTTTCTAAGCTTTTAAGAACTACTTAGACCTTCACAAACGTTTTCAAGTCAAAATTAACTGAATTGATTCGCCTGTTCCCAAGTTTTAGCGAGACTAATGAACGGTGATCATTTTCATAGATAGAGTCTTTTGATGATTTGAAATTTAAAAATCGGGAATTGTGATTTGATCTCCATAGATAAATTAACAAAAGGTAACCAGAGGTAGTTTTATGCCCGGTTCCAATATATTACGATTCGTAATGTGTTGAAAATGACTATCCGTTTCCAACCGACTACGAGTCATATAAAACCGTTTCAGCTGTCATTATTTGTCTGTCCGTCGTTTCTAGCTTATGGCTCGTAAAATTTATTAAAATTCGTAACTAGAACAGATATTTTTCAAATATTTGAACCAGGCATTAGAGTTTTGTATAGCGTTACAAGGTAGGTATGTTAATTAGTAAGTTTTATGCGGTGATAGTTTCTATAGGCCGGGTCCCACGGAGCGGTTTGCTACCCGGATCCAGAGGTTACGAAAACATTTTTAAACTGCAACTTTGTCTGCGAACCGCCGTAAGCCTGAGGACGGCCAGTGTGTCACAATGTAAATAAAATATTATATACTTTATTTCCGGATCCCCAGAATGCATATGAAAAAGCAGAAAAAAGTATGGAGACGGATTTTACTAAACTAAAAAACACTAACTAACTTAAAAATATTATGCACCACTATCATTTGAAGGTGACATTATACGTAAAGGGCAAACTCCAATTAAGAATTTAACCACATAATGGCCGGTATTTGCGTTTTCTATTAGAAGTATTCAACCCAGACGATATTACATTTATTTTTCACTGATCTAACTCTTGCCCAGAAAGTAGCGTACTTAGTTGGTACATAATGGGCTTCCTAAAGGTCGTTTGGGAGAGATCACTTACTAGCAATGGGACCGCTTAAATTGTACTATAATTTGTCTGTAATCTAATGGCGGAATATGCCAAAAGAGGCGCGAATCAAAAGAATCTAAATTAAGTTTTAACTAGTTCTTTTAGTTTCATTATTCTGCTAATGCTGCAGATGGAGATCTTAGAATCTTAGTAATCAAACGAGCGATAACCCCGCCAGACTTACAACTTAAGTTCGTATAATGCAATCAAAATTGACAGACAAAAAAAAATTAAACTTTTGTACTTTTTAAACCTTGTGCATTTTATAGAGAGTTCGTGATCGCGTTTTCCCATGGGGAGACTGTTTATAACAGCGATTTATGAAATTTAATAAAAATATTCTTCGGTTGTAAGTTTGCCTGCGACGCACCATGCTGAGGTCGTTGCACGTCTACGTCCGATATCCTTTTAAGTTTACTCTTCGGACCCTTACGTCTTACTTATAAGGACGATACAAGTTTCATTGAAAGTATTTTCACCTAAAACATCTACAAGTACTATAATTAATCTCTGGAGAAAAGTTTTCCGTAACGCATACCTAATTTTTTTGGTGACATTGAATTTTTTTTTAATTTAAATGTTTAATAAGAGATGACGTAGGGCATTGAATAAAATCGAATTAAAGATATCTTATTCCCAAAATGATAAATTAGGATATTACAAACATTCACTATTGCACGGAGTTTATTTTACTATCTAGTTTAACGATATGTATTTTGACTCCCTTTTAACCTTACAAGATATTAACTCTATTAAAACTAACTATGTTATAGTTGATATCTTACGTCACCTAAGAATTATTTTGTTTTTGACATGACAAGATGGCTTGTTTTGACATTAACAAACGTATTTGTTTAATTTAGCAAAATCAAATAAAAGGCATTTACAACTAAGAAAAAATTAATAATTTAGCGAATAACTTACAAACAATTTGCATTTTATACATAAGCAAAAAATTTTAGTATCAGTTCTTATAAAAAGAAAATAAAAACAATATTAAAAATATTGTTTTTATATTTGTGTGCCTTATAAAAGGAAATATATTTTACTTAAACCGTATTTTTTTCAGGGTATAAACTAGTTTTATAAATCCTTCAAGTAATACTAATTCTTCCTTACAAGGCGTATGTCAAGGCAAAAGCTCATTCGTCACACATAAAAAGTGCCAGCTATCGTAAAGCGCAACAGAATTTATTAACACAAATCTTATCTTCCGTGGTCATTCGCGGGATAGTTCCTCGCGTCGTGGGAGCTCTGTTTATTGCAGCGATTCACTGTTTTATGAAAAACATTTTTCAAGTGCAACTTTGTACGCGAGAGCCCGGGCGGACATAGCCCGTTGGCGCCTGAGGCTTAGCGCTTGAGCTTTCCTTGAATATATATTCATGTATATACATAATATCCTATTCCGTGGTTAGGCTTACTTTATTCACGAAAATAAAAAAATCTGTTCTAACAGTAGTGACATGTTGGAAAGTCCTGTCACCGAATAATGTCAATAGTGTGTAAATTAATTCGAATGTATGTATGTAATTGAAAACGTATTTGAAATATTTCTTCTGAATTATGTCTAATGAATTTTTTGACGGTCTTTTGAGTTTCAGTTGACACAATTTCCTGACCTGCCACAGAACTTGATTATAAAGAGGTAATGCAGTCACTATAATTAGTTGCGTCGCGTCTTAGTACCTTGTCATGTTGATCTTCCTAGTAACTAAAAAAGTCAAAAATACTGACGGATAATTAATCCCAATGACAAATGCCGAAAATTCAATTAATTCTTGCCCGTTAACCTGCACTATGCTTGATTGCTATCAAAGCTTGATAACTATGGTTTTTATTTGTACAAAAGTATTTCTACTTGAGTATAATTTATTAAAATCAACCCGCGAAGTCCCAATGCAACAGCCGAGGCTTTTTTCTTTCCGCCTCTTACGGTTCAATGGTCTGGTACTAATCTCTTAGGCCGAGATGTTATTTTTAGGGTATGCTTAGCATTGTACATCGTTTTATTATTTTGGCCCATATATTTGTACAATCCTGTGAGACTACACAATTTTCTATTCATATGATTCTGGTCAGTAAAGGTTTTTTGGTAGAGTGATCAAATCAGGACTTTTATTGGGGGTGAATACTTCCGCGTTCCACACCGCTGATGTGGGGATGATAGTGGCATGTGTACCTACCTAACACACCCCCAAAAATAAAAAATCGTACCTTTCGACTGCTATGATCATCAACATTAGTAACTAGCGAACTTTGAGCTGTATATCCGACAAAAGTTTAACAGTTCACCGACCTAACAAAATCCGTCAAAATTTCAATTTTTATATAGTTATTTTATGTATGTTTTAGATAAGACGACATTTACAAGGACCAAGGAGGCCGACAAATGGACGATGCAGGATTCATGTAAAGTAAAAGTATATTTCTTTTAGTGTAATTACAATGTCACCATAATTTAAGTTATCTCTACGTATTAGCAATAATATTTTTTTATTTTATTTTTATTTATTTAAGAAACCAACAGCGTTACAATACTTAATACACAAAACATGGTTACACTACTAGTAAGGCCAATAATAGGTTTCCCTAAATTTACATTAATGATACAAGAATAGAAATATATATAGAAATTCTTACAAATATGACATATTTAAATATACATAGACATACGAGTACAGGGTATCGAGCCAACCATAAAAAAACAACAAATATGACATGACGAAGCAAATTACAGTTGAACTCAATTATTTTTCAAAAATTAATATTATATTAATAATAGAATCGGTTCATATGTAGTTTAAAACTCATCCAGTGTAGGGCAATAACCGAAGGTAATAACAAGAGGTAATAACAACAGAATTCGTCACCTAAAACAATAAACAGTTTGTTCAGGTGGAAGACTCGCGTTATGTCGTTCAACTCTCAAGAGTAGATGAAACTTCAAAATTTGAAGTTTTTGAAGTTCAAATACGCAGCGTGATACAAAATAAAATTAAAATTAAATTCAATATGTTTCTTTATTGGGTATTTAACCCTTAATATTCCCCCGACGTACTTGCGTAGCCTGCGAGCGTCTAAGTGGCGAGACGCGCTGGAGCGAAAACATCCTACTTTTTTATTTTTAAAACCAGCCACGTCGCAGACAAAGCGCAAGGCGGTTTTAATTGCATTAAAAATCTAATTATTCCTCTCCCTTTTGCGGCGTGTATGTTAATTATTTTAGTAAGAACGCGACCAATTTATTCTATACTAAATTACATGAGATGTTTTGACCGATACATTAAGAATTATTGGAGCTTTTAGTTTTCTATGAAATGCACCAAGTTAATCATTCATTTTGTGTTCTAAGTAACTTTTATTTTATTGGAATTATTTTGATGAGAAATTAAGTAAAAGATATTTTAAGAAATCAAATTCCTAATAATAAATGACGACCTTCTCTTAAACTACCGGTTAGAAACTTACGATATCTGTTGTTCCGTAATACCGTTATTTACTTCATTCTTCTATTTCAAAATGTAACATAGTAGATAAGATGGCTCCAACAATGCGCCAATGCCGAAAACAGCAAAGTGGGTAAATATTTCAGCATTACCCCTAAAGCATATAGACGCTCCCAAGCAAAGATATTGCAACATTTTTTCTCTAAGAGCTCGCATGTGATTGCCACAGCAGAGTTTTAGTTTCAAAACTAAGGAGAAAAAAATGAGTGGTGAGGCGGTATTCCGAGGCGGCCATTTGTACGGTGAAACTTGACTGAATATGACCATTTAACCTGCCGTTCCCCTTCCAGTTGTTAAAAGCGAAGCATTTTTCAGGGAGCGAGCGAGCGAGCGAGCGGTGCAATTTGTGTTACTTGACGTCGCGTTGCAGCCTGAATACAATCGCGAAATGTTCCCGCTAAATTACGCGAAAACGCCATTTATTCCCCGGCGACAGATCGATCCAACTTTCAAACCAAAACACTCGTACCGTCTCGCGAATTCTTATCGATGATAGAAAAGTATTCGAGGAATTTCACCTAGTCTAGAGATGAAACATTTTTCGGTGCAAACATAACGCCCCCTAATTCCTAAATACGTTCTTTGCAGAAAAACTTTTCCCGTCTGCTGGGCTTGTTTACGAACAAAGAGCAAAGTTCGACAAGTAAACTAAAACTGCTGACGCATTAGGACTTTTTCTCGGTCTCTCGAGTGTTCCGTGTGTATTTGTCTCCTGAATTTGTTGAAAGAGGACGGCCGACTTCAAAAATCTGGTAAGAATCCGCTAATGAAAATTGGTAGAAAAGTTTACTGCCGGAACGGAAACGTGTGCTCGTTGAGACTTGATCGATTCCGCAATCCATTTTCATCTTAAATACATCAACTGAAATTACGTTTGAAAAGTAAAGTGCGGTAATTTGTCAAGGCAACGATCGTTCAAAGGGGCAAAAATGCCTTTAACCTCCTCAGTTAAAAAAGTAATATTGCCGCTGAGCTGCGTTCCATTGCGGAGTGCGGACCGCCATTTTGTGTGAAGAACACATTTTTCACGGGCGCCGAATGGAACGTGATTTGTATGGCCCCCGCTACTTGTCTCGTGTTGCTTAGTCGGCTGCTACGGTGCGTTAGATATATTGAGTTACTTGCCACTGTACCTACTCATCGAACGGCTTATAGCGCAATGACGTGGTACGCGTGTACATTGACAACAAGTGATGTGTCGCGTATTGGAAAAGGAATCACAGGGGACTGACAGTGGAATCCGCAGAGAGACAGATAAATAAATGGGTACGTAAGATTCACTTTTAGGGTGGCTAATAAAATACTAGTCTCCCTTAGGCGTGGTATAGCGACAAAAACAATTCTTGAATGTTTTAAATATGTTATTCTAATCATACTTTCTACGTGGCTTATATGATCATCTCTCAGGCTGTCTAGATAGATCTCATCAAAAATGATTTATTATTGAATATTGATTGAATAATCCTACCAAATGAGTGACTGGATTTTTGATGTTTCTGCAAAGTGCCAGAGACATACCCATACACGACGTGTCAACACCATTGTTGTATATGTCCATAGACACGTTTTATCACGACTGATTCCATAAAGGATGTGGGATGCGGCGATGCACTGCATAGAGCGGCATCTCGATCAAATGAGTAATGTAATAACAGCTACTCAGTGATTTGACGACCTCGGTGGCGCAGTGGCTAAGGTAGGCGGCCAAAGCGCCCGGGTTCGATTCACGGTCGGGTCAATTCGGAAAACGAACTGTTCTATATTGACTTGAGTCTGGGTGTGCTTGGATGACGCCCCCAGTTAGTATCCGTCGTCTGATACTCATAGTACAAGGGAAACCCTTAGTTTGAGACCAGGTGATTGATGTGATTGTCTGGCGCATTTATTTATTTATTTAATGTTGAATCTTTAAGGCACCACCGTAGTATTAATAATATTTTCTTAAAGGTCAGCTACTAATATACCTGCTACTACGTTACGGTTCGTCGGCCGCAGCATCGCCCATTTGCGTGATGCCGTGATTTCATGCTTTGTTTGTTTATTTGTACGCTCGCTTCTTTCTCCGAAACGTCACGAACCAAATTCGTAGCGTGACAACTGACGATAGTTCGCTTGTAAGCTTGGTGCGCTCTGGGATGACGTCTCGAGTTTTAAAATACCAGCTACGAACAAACCCGTCACTACTTTTACTACAGCTGGTACGGTTGATGTAACAGAGAAACAAGGTAAATCAAAAAGAAAGCATAAATTGACTTGTCTTATAGAGAGTATGCCCAGCAGTGGATTATGGCAAGCTAATAATAACGAGTAAAACTATTTAAAAGATCCAATTCATGTTGTAAAAATTATCCTGTTTTTAAGCCACATCCGTGTGTATGTAATAGATTAAAAAGGGACTCTAATTAACATTACTTGAAAAGAAATGACGACTTAGTTTATTTTAAAAGATTCTTCATATTAATTTAATACAAAATTACAGATGTTATAAATCGGTGATTTTGCTCTCCTGAAATCATGCTCCTAAAACATTATAGGAACTAAAAATATAACATTGGAAGTATGTTATTAATATGAAAGCACTAACAGTTGAACCAAAAGTAATAAGTAAAATTAACTTGTTTTAAAAAAGTTAAACCAAAAAATGGGTTTAATTATAGCAATGAAAGCTACAAGTAAATGGGAAAACGTTCAAAACGTTAAAATTATATGTTGCGTTGTGAAATAACAGGGTTGTCCGTTAAACTACGTTATTACCAGCGTAAAAAAAGAAGAGTTTTGCTCCCGTATTTACTTTTACAATTAAAAAGGTAGTGTGTAAAAAACAAACCGCAGAACACGTTTAAAAAAATCTGTACGGAAAATGAGCATAGATCACGTTTGATTTATGAAAATTCAAAGATTCCTTTGTATTAATATTTTACCTTAGAAAAAAAAAACAATAAAAAGTAATTCAAACGTTTTTACGACGAGAGTAGATGATCCCTCCAACGATTTCCAGCCAGGTACAACAGTGCCACCAGCGTGGGAACGTTCTGATTCGTACAGTGAAGCGGAGAGTTGAAAAAGTGGTAGGTGCATACGTAGGGGAGGCGACTAGTGGAGTGGAACGCCCTGGGATCGCGTTGGGTGCTGTTGGCGTCTGATTAGATCTGTCGGACGCAAGTGCGGTCAGCGCGCGACCTGAGTCCGCCCCTCGCCTCAGATGCGGTTCATTTCACGCCCCGAGATGCAATTGCAGCATTAAAATATAAGAATAAGGCACAGTTGCGAATACTGGACAATTGGCTTTGAATATTTTTTGGATCATTAGTCAAACGTGATCTGGAAAAATTACCTTAGTCCACCACTTTAAGACTGCTCAGAAAATTCAGCTACCAATCCATACTAATACTATAAATGCGAAAATAACTCTGTCTGTCTGATTGTCTGTTCGGTTTACAGACCTAAGCTACTGAACCGATTTTGATGAAATTTGGTACAGGCATACGTTGAACCTCTAGAACGGATATAGGCTACTTATTGTTTTGAATATAATGGAGGATTATTAGTGCCCTTGAAACTTTATATTGAAAAATGTTTATTTTTTAAGATAGATATATGAAATTTAGCTCAAAACTTAGATTAAAATATGGCTTACTTTTGGCAAGGTACTTTATACTTAGTGTTTATAAACTAAAGATGCTGACCATACATGCCAAAGACAGGTTTTTATGTGAATTAACCTTATTTAGCTATATATGTACGTTCCGTTGCTAGGCACGACCGTTGCCTGAACTGCGAGATATTTCAGATTTGATTTTCTCCAGATCTACTGTCGAACAAAAACTACAGTTCATCGAACTGCATGACGTCACTAGACCTACCTCCGTTAATTTTCAATAGTACGCAAATTAATCATCTCCCACGCGATATAGGTAACACATCCTCCGCTTAGTTTTGAACATTGATCTTTCAACGTTAGAGACTACAAAAAACTTCTTTCATAGTACCTTGTAGGCAGCGGGTACTGTTTTGAATCATGAAATGGTGGCATTTCTTTTGATGATTTATAAGTAAACAATTGACACCATGAAGTGATTAATTCTAAGACCTGGCTGAAACACACATAACATTAACATTTAATTGTAACTTATATAAAATGAGCTGTTACAAATTGCTGGAACTCAAAAGTTTAGCTAGCTATGACGTATGGGTACCTATTCATCAAGTAACAATTCAAATTCAATCTGCCAACGTGGTAACTAATTTGTTTACTTTACAAAAAATTACAATAGGATAATTAAGCTACCAGTTAACCCTTGGGTCATGTAAAAAAAAAATGTTTAAAGGTGCGGGAGCAATAACAATGTGGTTGACAAAATAATAATAATAACAAACGAATAACCGAAACCGAAAATTTAAGTTAAAAGTAAAAATAAAACTTAGCAGCATTTTATTTCACGAGACTTTAAAATTTAATTCTTGAAACGAAATAATTAAGAAAAAAGTATTGCAAGTCAATATCTATAACAATATTATAAAGCTGAAGAGTTTGTTTGAATGCTTAATCTAAGGAACTTAGAATCTTAGGAACTACTGTTTGGAATTGAAAAACTATTTTTGTGTTGGATAACTCATTTATCAAGGAAGGCTTTAAGCTGTATAACATTACGCTGTCACCAATAAGAGCGAAGAATCAGAAGCAAATGTGGAAAAAACAGGCAAAGCCACGTCTGGCCTCTGGTGTATGTACAAGTATATAAATAAACATTAATCTCCCAAATAAGTACGCAAATAACCTCAGAAATATCGGTCCAAATTGAATAATCCTTCATTTGTTATTTTTCAATGTCATTTTTGAATAATCACCGGTATAGAACACGTGCAAAGCCACGGCGAACCAGCTCTAGTTGAAAATAAAGAATCCTTATTCGATTCAGCAGACGTCAGCTACACAGCTGACGGATCCGTATCTTACGTAAGTAAGCCAACTAAAAGCGTTGGGGATTTTCCAGAACTAAGTTTCCGTCACGTGATCTCATCAGAAGTACCATCTCAGGATCACAATAGTACGCAAATTAATCGTCTCCCACGCGGCATAACGTCTTCAAGTCAGAGCAACGATCCCGAGCTATTACGAGCATCCCACAGTTGACGGCGAGAGGTTACCGATCCTCGTTACCGGCCATTATCCGACGGCAATCGACTTAGACTCGGACACAATAAGGAGCATTAATCAATTTGCCTCCTCCGGGCGTTCGAATCAAAAACTTGATTGAAGATGTGGGAGTAGATTTGAAAGTCTTATTGTACACTTACTGTCACGGCGAACGTCTCACCGCCTATTTTTTTTTAAATATTTCTTACCTTTTAAGCCTTCTTTGGACTTCCACTATTTGTGTCAAAACGAAAAAACATAGGACATAGCCTACTTTTTATTTTGAAAATAAGGGGGGATGGGGGTTATACCACCCTGAATGTTTATATGGGAAACTGTTTATTTTTTAAGTTAGAGTAGAGATATGAAATTTGGCACTAATATTGCTCGAAACTTTTTTGAAAATATGGACTATATATTTTTTCGAATATTATAGGAGATAGGGGTAAAACAAACCATTAAAGTATGTAGTCCACGCAAACGAAGTCACGGGCACAGCTGGGTATTAATATTTGTAAATATAGCATAGCTAACTCTATCAAAAAATATGTAAATATGTTAGTCCAAATGTCACAGAATGATCAGTCGATAAGATCAGTGAAAAATTTTAATTAGTTAATCAATTATCTGGATTTGGACGAAAAGCTTGATTGAAGATTAAAGAGTGGACGAAGGTAGACGCGGGGTAGGTGCGAGGGCCTGCAAAGCCGCCGTTATACGCCGCAATAAATTGCATTCGGCACAATTTGTCTCATGCCGTGCTTTTGACTCGGAGACGTTTTAAAGCGAACCAATAACTCGAAAGCCGCAGACTTAAACGAAGGCTCTTTGCTTTTAGGGAAATGAGTTTTGAGTTATTTGAAAAATGATTCCTTAATGCAACAACAGTAAAAATACTTTCTTGTTCCTTCCAAATTCGTTATGCGCACCCGAATTTAAGCTTTGCTAAAAGTACTATTTATGTTCTTTATTACTAAATAACGTCTGTCAACAGTCAATTAACTTTAACTTAATCTGTATTTGTTACGGCATTTCTCACAGAAAAATTAAATGCTATAGACCCAGCTTCCGAATCCTACAATTTGCTAAATTTTACTGAATCTAAACTTAATTTGAAACGATATGATAGTGACAACTACTAATAACAATATAGTTGAAAACTATTACAACTTTATAAAGCCGTCAGAAACGTATTATTACACGCTCAGAAGCTACTCGATACGTAGTGATTAATTATTCTTAGAGGTACATGCACAAGTCACTGCACCCATTCGTATTTCTATTTCAGCTTTAATTCAACTTTTACGATCGTAGATCGCGATGTTCTCAATCGCAGGAAAATAAACTTGATAGAAAACTTTAATTAAACATGCAGCTCACGTTTTTCTTTTTTTTATTCCGGCATGATTCTGAAAGAATGAATACGGCAGGAAAGCTTTAAGCAGGTAAATGTGGGATTAATGCACAAGGACTTTTATTTTCCTTAGATTGCGATCTTTAGTATTCTACTCCCGAAGTATCTACTATTTTATCCTGCTTATATAATATAAAATGTCAACAAAAACCACTTCAAAGCGAAATCGTTTCAATTCTGATCTCAACGTTATTTGCTTTGTATAGCTACGTATTTGGTGATCTTCATAAAATCCTCACCTTAAAAAAGATCAATTATTTTCTGATATCTGTTGGAGTCACAAAATGTTTTGATTTTACTGCATTTTACCAGTGATTTCGGCAAATACGTACTCTGAAACTCTGATGATCCCAAAGTAAGAAGCTTACACACTGACGTTAAATATAAACCAACTATAGAACCAAGATTTTCCTCTACATATACTTAATCACCCAGGCATAAAACAAACATACAAATATTCATTTCCACTCGAACTCACGACCTTTGTCTCAACTTGTATGACTATGACCCAATGGTCATAGCTACAGATTTAACCAAGTATACATTTCAATTTATGTTTAAGTCAAATTTCATTATTTATATAATCATCTCGTAGAACTGTAAAAAGGTAAACAGATCTCTTAAAGCAATTCATTGTTGATATCCCTATAGTGTAGTAGTCCCAGGACGATGAAATCACAGCCTCGTTTGTCCATTTTAAAATAGCAATTACGTAAGGACTGATGTATGTAGCTGTACACCAAAATTTCGGCACTCCGATCCCATTCAGCTTGTTAAACGTATTACCGCTGGGGGTTCACCAAATTTATAGTTATTGTCCAAGTGAAAGTGTTCGCAATGAATACGAAGCATAAAGCCATTTTAGTGAAATGTTGTGTAGTCGGTCAGTGAGCACAAGGGCCGCATAAAATGTAAATAATATCGGATTCGGCGAGCCTAAGAGTAGCCGGCTGACCTTTTTGAGGATTTCGCGACGCGAGAATATCGACGAATAACCAACATAAAATAAAATGTGATGTAGATACGCCAAAAGACAGAAACATCCACTTGGTATGTGTTGCGTGGTAGGTGAGTAGTAACGAGTTTGCGAGGTTTAGGTTTTCAGCACTTTTGTACAGTGAACCGGTTCACTTTTGGTAATATATACTTATTTCTACTAAAATACTGCCCATGTAGCATTACTGGTATTGAAAGGATCCGCTTCTGATTTTTTTGTACAATAAAGAATGTGTATTTTTATTAAGACCCCTTATTATAGTATAGATGTTTTATACGGACCACAGCACGTCAGGAAAACACTTGCTGTTCAATATTAGTTCTATTTGAACCACGTCTTTTTTTCTTTTTTTATAGGACAACATCACATACATTGCTCTGATTCTGCGGTAGGTAGCTAAAGCACTTGTGTAACTGAAATCAGAAACAACGACGGTACCACAACACCCAGACCCAAGACAATACAGAAAAGTTCGTTTCCCATATTGACCCCGGGAATCGAACCCAAAACTTCAAAGGTGGCGCGACGCCAAAGTCCGGCACGCTCGCCGCTCGGCTACAGAGGTCGTAAAATAAAATTAAAAGAAAATCTACCCGCTACATTAACATCGTCAGATAAGGAAGGAACTACACGATGCAATTATTATGTGTGTTATAAAATACCAAGTCTTCCATATGCATGTTGAAAAGCATTCAAGCAGTTAGGTTAGTCACTTTCTATGATAAATATCATTTCCTTTTACAGTTTTTTTTACCAAGAAGCAGATAATATATGAAATAAATGGCAGACATTTAGGGGTGGTTTTTCGTGATTCCGTCGTATCTCTCCAGCTCACCGCGTTCACGACCGCCTCTATCGCCTTCACATTCATTAAATTCGCCTTAAGGCTATAAAACTGGCCAATGAAGACGATGAAAGATTCATTGACTAGTGTAGTAGACGACTGAAATGACAGTGGGTCAAGGTTCGTACTGCTTAATTATGATAATGGTATATTTTAAGTGATGATTTTGTAGCAGATCACTTTAATCACACAGTAATTTAACAAATTTTGAAATTAAAAATAATATCTTGACACAATTTTATACAGTTAAAAACAAAAGTTCAACACTTGTTACATACTTGTAGTTTTTTAATCTTTCTCTTTCTATTCAGACACTCTATTTTTCTTCATTTCTTACAGTTTCAATTACAAAATAAATAAATAAATAAATATACACTGGGTCAAACATCCCACAAGAATCTTTAAAAAAAATTGCAAAGCAATTTAGCTTCACATCTTAGAGATACGTGAATGTTGAATCCTCGCCCGAAATTTAAACCTTGCAAAAAGAAATTAAAACATTAATCTCAAACCTAATACTCCTATCCCATTTCAAATAAAACCTATTAGGTACCTAAAACTCAGTTCACATTCAGGCAATTGCCTATCGCGCACAAATGCCACCTTATTTACGTCTGCAAACTTTCAAGAATTATTACTTAGCTTTAATTCAAAATCGTACACACCTTGTGCCTTTTACGAGTAAGCATACATGTATGTACGTACGACATTAAAGTTAAGTTATTAGCCACATAGGAGACGAGTCGAGTCAGGCAAAGAACAATTACGGTTACTGCTAGCAAGTTCCAAACTCAGAAGAACTCAATTCTCGTAAATTCCATTAGCATTGTAAGCATGTTATATAAGCATGAACTGTGACAACGTCGCTTCCAGTTAAAAGACGTATTAAAACAGTTTCAGAACTCACGTTTTTCTTTTTTTTATTCCGGCATGATTCTGAAAGAATGAATACGGCAGGAAAGCTTTAAGCAGGTAAATGTGGGATTAATGCACAAGGACTTTTATTTTCCTTAGATTGCGATCTTTAGTATTCTACTCCCGAAGTATCTACTATTTTATCCTGCTTATATAATATAAAATGTCAACAAAAACCACTTCAAAGCGAAATCGTTTCAATTCTGATCTCAACGTTATTTGCTTTGTATAGCTACGTATTTGGTGATCTTCATAAAATCCTCACCTTAAAAAAGATCAATTATTTTCTGATATCTGTTGGAGTCACAAAATGTTTTGATTTTACTGCATTTTACCAGTGATTTCGGCAAATACGTACTCTGAAACTCTGATGATCCCAAAGTAAGAAGCTTACACACTGACGTTAAATATAAACCAACTATAGAACCAAGATTTTCCTCTACATATACTTAATCACCCAGGCATAAAACAAACATACAAATATTCATTTCCACTCGAACTCACGACCTTTGTCTCAACTTGTATGACTATGACCCAATGGTCATAGCTACAGATTTAACCAAGTATACATTTCAATTTATGTTTAAGTCAAATTTCATTATTTATATAATCATCTCGTAGAACTGTAAAAAGGTAAACAGATCTCTTAAAGCAATTCATTGTTGATATCCCTATAGTGTAGTAGTCCCAGGACGATGAAATCACAGCCTCGTTTGTCCATTTTAAAATAGCAATTACGTAAGGACTGATGTATGTAGCTGTACACCAAAATTTCGGCACTCCGATCCCATTCAGCTTGTTAAACGTATTACCGCTGGGGGTTCACCAAATTTATAGTTATTGTCCAAGTGAAAGTGTTCGCAATGAATACGAAGCATAAAGCCATTTTAGTGAAATGTTGTGTAGTCGGTCAGTGAGCACAAGGGCCGCATAAAATGTAAATAATATCGGATTCGGCGAGCCTAAGAGTAGCCGGCTGACCTTTTTGAGGATTTCGCGACGCGAGAATATCGACGAATAACCAACATAAAATAAAATGTGATGTAGATACGCCAAAAGACAGAAACATCCACTTGGTATGTGTTGCGTGGTAGGTGAGTAGTAACGAGTTTGCGAGGTTTAGGTTTTCAGCACTTTTGTACAGTGAACCGGTTCACTTTTGGTAATATATACTTATTTCTACTAAAATACTGCCCATGTAGCATTACTGGTATTGAAAGGATCCGCTTCTGATTTTTTTGTACAATAAAGAATGTGTATTTTTATTAAGACCCCTTATTATAGTATAGATGTTTTATACGGACCACAGCACGTCAGGAAAACACTTGCTGTTCAATATTAGTTCTATTTGAACCACGTCTTTTTTTCTTTTTTTATAGGACAACATCACATACATTGCTCTGATTCTGCGGTAGGTAGCTAAAGCACTTGTGTAACTGAAATCAGAAACAACGACGGTACCACAACACCCAGACCCAAGACAATACAGAAAAGTTCGTTTCCCATATTGACCCCGGGAATCGAACCCAAAACTTCAAAGGTGGCGCGACGCCAAAGTCCGGCACGCTCGCCGCTCGGCTACAGAGGTCGTAAAATAAAATTAAAAGAAAATCTACCCGCTACATTAACATCGTCAGATAAGGAAGGAACTACACGATGCAATTATTATGTGTGTTATAAAATACCAAGTCTTCCATATGCATGTTGAAAAGCATTCAAGCAGTTAGGTTAGTCACTTTCTATGATAAATATCATTTCCTTTTACAGTTTTTTTTACCAAGAAGCAGATAATATATGAAATAAATGGCAGACATTTAGGGGTGGTTTTTCGTGATTCCGTCGTATCTCTCCAGCTCACCGCGTTCACGACCGCCTCTATCGCCTTCACATTCATTAAATTCGCCTTAAGGCTATAAAACTGGCCAATGAAGACGATGAAAGATTCATTGACTAGTGTAGTAGACGACTGAAATGACAGTGGGTCAAGGTTCGTACTGCTTAATTATGATAATGGTATATTTTAAGTGATGATTTTGTAGCAGATCACTTTAATCACACAGTAATTTAACAAATTTTGAAATTAAAAATAATATCTTGACACAATTTTATACAGTTAAAAACAAAAGTTCAACACTTGTTACATACTTGTAGTTTTTTAATCTTTCTCTTTCTATTCAGACACTCTATTTTTCTTCATTTCTTACAGTTTCAATTACAAAATAAATAAATAAATAAATATACACTGGGTCAAACATCCCACAAGAATCTTTAAAAAAAATTGCAAAGCAATTTAGCTTCACATCTTAGAGATACGTGAATGTTGAATCCTCGCCCGAAATTTAAACCTTGCAAAAAGAAATTAAAACATTAATCTCAAACCTAATACTCCTATCCCATTTCAAATAAAACCTATTAGGTACCTAAAACTCAGTTCACATTCAGGCAATTGCCTATCGCGCACAAATGCCACCTTATTTACGTCTGCAAACTTTCAAGAATTATTACTTAGCTTTAATTCAAAATCGTACACACCTTGTGCCTTTTACGAGTAAGCATACATGTATGTACGTACGACATTAAAGTTAAGTTATTAGCCACATAGGAGACGAGTCGAGTCAGGCAAAGAACAATTACGGTTACTGCTAGCAAGTTCCAAACTCAGAAGAACTCAATTCTCGTAAATTCCATTAGCATTGTAAGCATGTTATATAAGCATGAACTGTGACAACGTCGCTTCCAGTTAAAAGACGTATTAAAACAGTTTCAGAACTCACGTTTTTCTTTTTTTTATTCCGGCATGATTCTGAAAGAATGAATACGGCAGGAAAGCTTTAAGCAGGTAAATGTGGGATTAATGCACAAGGACTTTTATTTTCCTTAGATTGCGATCTTTAGTATTCTACTCCCGAAGTATCTACTATTTTATCCTGCTTATATAATATAAAATGTCAACAAAAACCACTTCAAAGCGAAATCGTTTCAATTCTGATCTCAACGTTATTTGCTTTGTATAGCTACGTATTTGGTGATCTTCATAAAATCCTCACCTTAAAAAAGATCAATTATTTTCTGATATCTGTTGGAGTCACAAAATGTTTTGATTTTACTGCATTTTACCAGTGATTTCGGCAAATACGTACTCTGAAACTCTGATGATCCCAAAGTAAGAAGCTTACACACTGACGTTAAATATAAACCAACTATAGAACCAAGATTTTCCTCTACATATACTTAATCACCCAGGCATAAAACAAACATACAAATATTCATTTCCACTCGAACTCACGACCTTTGTCTCAACTTGTATGACTATGACCCAATGGTCATAGCTACAGATTTAACCAAGTATACATTTCAATTTATGTTTAAGTCAAATTTCATTATTTATATAATCATCTCGTAGAACTGTAAAAAGGTAAACAGATCTCTTAAAGCAATTCATTGTTGATATCCCTATAGTGTAGTAGTCCCAGGACGATGAAATCACAGCCTCGTTTGTCCATTTTAAAATAGCAATTACGTAAGGACTGATGTATGTAGCTGTACACCAAAATTTCGGCACTCCGATCCCATTCAGCTTGTTAAACGTATTACCGCTGGGGGTTCACCAAATTTATAGTTATTGTCCAAGTGAAAGTGTTCGCAATGAATACGAAGCATAAAGCCATTTTAGTGAAATGTTGTGTAGTCGGTCAGTGAGCACAAGGGCCGCATAAAATGTAAATAATATCGGATTCGGCGAGCCTAAGAGTAGCCGGCTGACCTTTTTGAGGATTTCGCGACGCGAGAATATCGACGAATAACCAACATAAAATAAAATGTGATGTAGATACGCCAAAAGACAGAAACATCCACTTGGTATGTGTTGCGTGGTAGGTGAGTAGTAACGAGTTTGCGAGGTTTAGGTTTTCAGCACTTTTGTACAGTGAACCGGTTCACTTTTGGTAATATATACTTATTTCTACTAAAATACTGCCCATGTAGCATTACTGGTATTGAAAGGATCCGCTTCTGATTTTTTTGTACAATAAAGAATGTGTATTTTTATTAAGACCCCTTATTATAGTATAGATGTTTTATACGGACCACAGCACGTCAGGAAAACACTTGCTGTTCAATATTAGTTCTATTTGAACCACGTCTTTTTTTCTTTTTTTATAGGACAACATCACATACATTGCTCTGATTCTGCGGTAGGTAGCTAAAGCACTTGTGTAACTGAAATCAGAAACAACGACGGTACCACAACACCCAGACCCAAGACAATACAGAAAAGTTCGTTTCCCATATTGACCCCGGGAATCGAACCCAAAACTTCAAAGGTGGCGCGACGCCAAAGTCCGGCACGCTCGCCGCTCGGCTACAGAGGTCGTAAAATAAAATTAAAAGAAAATCTACCCGCTACATTAACATCGTCAGATAAGGAAGGAACTACACGATGCAATTATTATGTGTGTTATAAAATACCAAGTCTTCCATATGCATGTTGAAAAGCATTCAAGCAGTTAGGTTAGTCACTTTCTATGATAAATATCATTTCCTTTTACAGTTTTTTTTACCAAGAAGCAGATAATATATGAAATAAATGGCAGACATTTAGGGGTGGTTTTTCGTGATTCCGTCGTATCTCTCCAGCTCACCGCGTTCACGACCGCCTCTATCGCCTTCACATTCATTAAATTCGCCTTAAGGCTATAAAACTGGCCAATGAAGACGATGAAAGATTCATTGACTAGTGTAGTAGACGACTGAAATGACAGTGGGTCAAGGTTCGTACTGCTTAATTATGATAATGGTATATTTTAAGTGATGATTTTGTAGCAGATCACTTTAATCACACAGTAATTTAACAAATTTTGAAATTAAAAATAATATCTTGACACAATTTTATACAGTTAAAAACAAAAGTTCAACACTTGTTACATACTTGTAGTTTTTTAATCTTTCTCTTTCTATTCAGACACTCTATTTTTCTTCATTTCTTACAGTTTCAATTACAAAATAAATAAATAAATAAATATACACTGGGTCAAACATCCCACAAGAATCTTTAAAAAAAATTGCAAAGCAATTTAGCTTCACATCTTAGAGATACGTGAATGTTGAATCCTCGCCCGAAATTTAAACCTTGCAAAAAGAAATTAAAACATTAATCTCAAACCTAATACTCCTATCCCATTTCAAATAAAACCTATTAGGTACCTAAAACTCAGTTCACATTCAGGCAATTGCCTATCGCGCACAAATGCCACCTTATTTACGTCTGCAAACTTTCAAGAATTATTACTTAGCTTTAATTCAAAATCGTACACACCTTGTGCCTTTTACGAGTAAGCATACATGTATGTACGTACGACATTAAAGTTAAGTTATTAGCCACATAGGAGACGAGTCGAGTCAGGCAAAGAACAATTACGGTTACTGCTAGCAAGTTCCAAACTCAGAAGAACTCAATTCTCGTAAATTCCATTAGCATTGTAAGCATGTTATATAAGCATGAACTGTGACAACGTCGCTTCCAGTTAAAAGACGTATTAAAACAGTTTCAGAACTTTATCAACACAGTATTTTGTTTCTAAGGCAGTTGTCACAATTCTGTGTTTTGCACTTCGTATTTCACAATAATAATAATAATAAATATGTTACCGGAATAGTTGCGACCTATTTTCTTGAAGATCGCTTTCTTGAGATTCTAAAGCTACATTTAGGGAATCCTTTTCTCAGTAATAATAATTTACCTTTAATAAATGTGACATTATAGATAGACTTCCACAATTTATAATACTTTTAATTGCCAAATGCCACGAAAGCTCAATCACTCACTAAAATTTGAATCTCGGCAATGATTGATCTAAGCAACCACAAAGCTACGCCTCGAGGTTGTTCAAAGTTGTTCTCAAAGTTTTTGGTTCATTAGAATAATATTGGAAATCATCCGGATGGTAAGCGGTATCGATCCAACGCACGTGGCGGCACGCTGGCGTCCCCTAGAGATACATACAGACAAAATAGTCGACATAGTCACGATCATAACAACTACCAGTAGTCCATCTTCATTGGAACACGTCAAAAGAGTTTGAAATGTCGACGCGTCTCAGCATACTGATGTAATCTGTAACGGTGATTATGGCATGGTAAGTGAGAGTTACTTTTTTGGGTAAATATATCTACTACGAGTATGAAAACACTACTGAGATGAACTACTGGGTACATTTTATTGCCGTTACATACTATAATAATATTCTGATGGCACCCAACGTGGGGATAAACTTAGTATATATGGCCATGGCTTCCAAAATACTACGTGTATGTTAACTTTCATGTTATAGTTAGGATGAGACTCGTGCGTATCAACAGGATGGACTACCCTGCATTCGGCTTGTTTTGTTTTTATATCCATCGACTTAATGACCTCAACGTTGGTAAAACATTGGTGATATTGTCAAACTATCTACAGACCGTTGGGAACCAAAAATGGTTCATTTTCCTTCTAAACATATGAGTCCATAACGAGAGCCAATATCCATTGCCAAGTGACGAAGCGCCGGCGTCACGCTGGCGACAGCAGGCAACAACAACTAGGGGAATACTGTTGGCGCCCAACGTGGGACTGCGGAGAATAAACAAAATGTACAAGCCATTATGAACATTAGCCACATTCAAATAAAGCTGAAAGCAACGTAACACCTGTAATATCTTAAGATTTTTATTACACGTATACGTAAGTCATTCTCGCCCATAACACAGTTGTACCATACATAAGTGTTTAATATAAACCACTTCAATTACATGAAATAAATATTTTACCATTCTTATGTCGCCGACATTATGAAAATGCTTTCTCGACAAAAACGTAATTCTAGTTTACAAATTTAAATATTCAAATGAATCTTCAAGTTAATACTGAGTCGGATGATTGTTGTTACTGTTTTAATTAGAGTAGTAAATAGTGAAACTTTAATAATGTTAAGCATTCTCGTTTCGAATGATTATTTTGTCTTCGTCTTTCGGATAATACTTTGAAAGAAGTCCAATTTAATTAATAATATATTTAAGTAACAAACTTTACCATTGTGCTTTTATTTTCATAACTCCACGAGTGAAATAAGTCAATTTCTTGAGACTTTGCGCTTACCTGTAACAAAGAAAGATTGCAAATGAGTTTAATAAAGTAATAGGTATGACATGTATGCTATCATAAGTATCTACAGACTGAGTACTTACATTTTTAGTTTAAACTTTACCGTTACTAAGTAAGATACTCGTAGTTATATCTATTAAGATACTGATGTGTTAAGTTATGCTAATGACTGTACTGTTAAAATTTTGAACCTTCTTCTGCAAAACAAAAAGCGTTAACAAACTAACCTAACTATGGTAAAATTAAGTCTTAAATCCCGTCGTATATAAAGCTCAAAACTAAGCAGCTCAACAATTGCCTTTCCTTGTAAAACTACGTAATTTTTAATGCTCATCGCAAGTAATAAGGCTGGTAGGAAATGCGAGTAATTACAGTTCAGCATCAACAAGTCTCATAATTCAGTGTTCAGGCAGCTCAAAGGCTCCTGCGAATAGTTCTAGAGCTAGTACACAAGTTGGAGCGGACTTATGCAGAGACGTAATAGAAAAACTATGTATCACTCAACGCATGAAACTCCTTTTATATGTTACATATTTGCTGGATTTCTACATTGTCTCGAGTCTAAGAGTTGTGGTTCCGTCGTTATTTCTAATTTCTGTAACACAAGTGCTATAGCATTTACTATAGAAGCAGAGCAACTTATATGGTGTCATCCAATATTTATTTATGAATAAAAAGTTACAAAGAATCCCTATATATTCAATTAGATAAATTTATATCATTATTTTACTGTCCCTAAAAAAAGCAACTGAAAATCCAAGGTTCGAAGTAAATAAAACTGTTAAGTAACTGCTACGTAGCTCTCTTGCCATTATTTAAATTACACAGAGGCGCCGAGACGGCCACGCGGCAAGACTTGTGATACTTACGCAAATATTTTAGGGCGGAAATTAATTCAATTTGTTGACGTGCCTGATCGCACAACAAGCAGCCTGCGACTCGGGACTTTTCAAAGGCTACGGTTTCCCGCTATTGGAGATTATTAAGTCTTATGGCCGCTTGACATTTATAGATTACCTACAAGATAGCGGAGCGCCCCGGTTAGGCACGCGCTCTAAGGATTTAAAAAAAATAATTCATACTTATTTCTAACTTTTTAAAATTAGACTCATAACCACCTACATTGCATAAGGGTGTCCAGCGGTGATCGGAAACTTCTAGCGGCGGCATTATTATTTTTTAATAAAATAATATTTATGTAGTGAAACTATAACAGTTATATGCTGTTGGAACTTTTTTAGTGAATAAAGGCATAGTTCCTACATTATTTTATTTAAGTTTTCGCTGCTTAAAATAAAAATATTTTTAGTAGATTGAGTTACATTATTGGAGATTTATTAAGTGATTTTTTATCAAATATTTATTTCCTTCTCCTAAGCTTAAATTTTGACATTCTAGACTTTATTTCTTTTTTTGTAATGCGCCGGTCTTTTCAGTGCAAATAAATAAAAAAATCAGTGTCTGTCTGTTATTAGTGTAGAACACTGGTAAATATCTAGAAAACCGATCGCATTCTAATGTAATGAACCTTTTCAAAGGACCATTGGTAAACATCGCTAAAGAGTCACTCATATTTCATTTCAAAAATATTCAGACTCTATGTGTAATATTACCGGCAAATGAAATAGATTCAAGAAGTCATATATTAAGCTATATTGAAAGGCACGATATAGGCCCTTCAGTTGCAATCGGAATTTTACAACTTCAAGTTCTTACGTTATTGTGTTTCATTTTGCTAGCCATTAAATCCTAGTTTTTGCTTCTGTTTTAAACGTAAAGTTAGAAACTATGGATGTATGTATGTTACTACCCTTTCATACAAATAGTACAGAATTTGTACAAAATTTGGTCAACAGATGATATACTAGATTACATGCAGAATACTTTTTATGCTGGAATAACGCGGACAAAAAGGCAATGATGATGTTACTGTACCGTTAGTATCCGTGATCTGGTTCAAACTAACTATCAATATTACGTCATTGATTAGTTTAAAGTGTCTGGCGTATTTATTTATCTGTATTCTCCTTCAAACAAAGTCAACCAAATTATACAGATTGAACGTCTCGAATTACGAAATTAAAAATATTTGGTAGCAAAAATTGGCGCACAGCAAGCGGGATTTATTAAATATTGGAAAAAGTTAATATTAGTTTGATCAATCAGATGTCATTCACCTTATGAAACAGAAAACGTTGAACACCCAATCAAACGATATAACGGCACCGTCTGGAAAATATTAAATGCCAAATTGCCTAAAATAAATTACCAAACTTGGTTCAGACGCGTCAGTACGTTGAATTTGGTATAAAACTTGCCCAGTAAATAATATAAATTGCATTAAATAAATTCTTAATTTTGTCTCTGTCTAAAATATTGTATTTAGATGTTTTAACCCAAACAGGATAAAAACTTGCAGTTAATTAGTAAATGAACTCATATGAACTTAAAAGGCATTTTGGTTCATACAGTCTAAGTGTTTTCAGCACCCATACTCACAAACGTCAGAACGATTCAGATACGAATAGTATATGTTTTGTCTTGTTTGTCTTAATAAAAAGACAAAACAAAGTTATCAAATTCGAATTTGTAATGGAGGCTGATATACACATTAATCAATTTATCAAAATCTCTTCTTTTAAGATTCAAAACGGTTTTAACTGGACCAAAACTTTTCAATTAAACATTATACTACCTATACATGAGGACTTCATTAAGTTTTCATGAATCCCATGAACATTTTAATGTTTCGTTTTTGGAGCCCATCCTTAGGAATGTAATTTTAATATTGCAGATATTTGAATCAACAAACAAGACGCTTGAAAAAATAAACCAAAGACGGACCGCATAGCGTCCTAATTATTGAAACTCGCGGCCAAATTCTCGCGAAACAAAACTTCCTAGTATCTTAATAAATTAACAATACCTCTTGCGCTTGTGTTTTCGTTCCATAATTCAGAGACTAAATTAAAAATACCACTTAGCTCGCTTTTTATTGCAATTATTTTAACCTCGGCAATGGTTTGTGCGTTAACGGTGAATAGCGGCGCCGTACAAGCACTAACGCCAACTAATATGATTTTAGCACTTTAGATTTAGCATTGCAGTGCAAATTATTACAGTTACCCACTCATTTCACTCAAGTCATAACAGTAACTTAGATTTGAGTAGACTTTCAGTTATTCGCAGTTAGGTTTAATTCTTAATTGCAAATGTATTTTTTTTTATAACAGCACAGCATATTGACTCCTCCCAACCTGATGGTAAGCAAGAGAGAGAACCCACATCGCGATGACAACGGATTTGATACTGTTAGCATCGCCATACTTCGCAAGATGTTTCTTCGCGTTCCTTGGTTGACATGGTGCGTTTTTTACATTTTAAATGGCTAGTAGACTTGAGCGAAGTCTATTTCTGCCGATGTCGAGTAAGTAGGTATTGATATTTTAGAACACTGAACACACACACATGTTAGGTGTTATATAGCTTTCCGAGGACTCTGTGAAGGCCATTGATCCAGTTTGAGCTCTTTTCAAGGGAAAATCGGGTCTAATGTAAGTTTCCCACAAAGACAAGGCCCTTGACATTTATAGTGGTTCCCGGGATTTTGGTTCAATTCTTCATTACAATAACATGGTTTTTGTTTACGTGATAATCTTAGAAATAAGTACATGTGAAGCCTTGTCAACTGTCAACGCCTAAGTTTAATCAACATTGTATATACTGTTACTCTTTCATATAAAAAGTTCAATACATTCAATAAAAACAGTAATAATCTATGAATTTACATTTTAAAATACGTAATTAACGCGTGAGTTGGTATTTACATAATGTTATTAACATCTAAAGATTTTTATGCAGTATTCAAATAACAAAAAAAAACCCATAAAATTATCATATAAACCTGTAATGTTGTGATTATACACATGTCATCATCGTCCACTATACAAGCATTAATTTGCCAAAGATACATCTTGTAGTCCGGTCCTTGTAAATACCCGGAAGTTAATCTCTACAAATTTTGAAAAAATGTTATGCATTTTACATAGGTACACTAACTCTTTACAAGAATACCGAAGTAGGTAATATAAAGTTGAGCGAGCGGGCTCACGTCGATTCTTTTGGTATTTTAGGCCACTTCACTTTCTGACGGTATACTCTGTTAATAAGCGCAGACATGTTCCATTAGTGTCGGATCTGGGGTCGCCAAGCTTCTATCCGGACATATTTCATATTTATTTAAACTAGAATATTGTATTTCTAATAAACTTAAAAGAATTATACCAGTCAACCCCTTTGAGCGTAATTCGTTATGGTTCAGCGAAGTAGCACACCTTTTTATTTGGATTCTGATTTGTGCAATACACTAACAGATACAAAACTGTTATTCGGATTGAAAAGGCCGCATTCAGGGGAGGCCAATTGGGGCCATGGCCCCGGGGCCTCCACAAAAGAGGGCCTCCCACAAAAGAGACATCGGAAAAATATTAAAGTCAGAGAATTACACAGTAAAGCATTCATATCTTTTCATTTTATTTTTTCTTTTAGTTTCCCTTGATATAATTGAAAACACATATGTGATTCAACTACGATAGCAAATTTATTCGTTTTGTCATTAGAAGCTTCAGCTTTTATGTGCAAACTAGCTTATACATAAGCTAAGAGCGTGTAATTTTTTTAAAATAACAATATTTTATGTTCTTCTACTATTTGCAGATTGCCGTACTATCTTTCAATACCTCTTACGTAAGTTGTTGTAACCCACAAAATTTTATTTTAGCGTTTTTAGTAAAAACGCTAAAATATTTTTTTTGTGGGTTACAACAACTTACGTGGGAGGTATCGATTTATACAAGCCAATAATAAATCGTTGAAAACGAAGAAATATCATGTCGTCAACCTGAGGACTTTCACAGGATTAATGAAAACGAAGTTAACTGAACACATAATAACTAGTTTTTTTAGTTTTAGTTCGTAATTTAAGCACAACCACCTTGTGGTACCAAGTAGACAAACAAATTTGAACAAACTCAAAGCAATAAAAATGTCCTGGTTTCATTTATTAAAGCCTAGTTACCTCATTCAGGCCGGCACTATTCGTTAGCGCTGCACATTGAAAATATCGCTTAAAGCGCTTTCTGTAATTATTTTAAACCGTCTCAGCGGGCTCAGCGCTGTTAGTGCACAGCTGACGCTAGTAAGGGTACTATAGAATAATTGTAGTTTACTTATTACTTCATTTGCTGGGTACATTGTCTATTAGTCATTTTTATTAAGCGACTACTATACAGGGAAAGATATGATTGAGAGGAAACAAAACTTGGAGATTTTGTTCATACATAGTTTTAATAAACTGGCGACCTGCATTCTCGTATAATTGAGCAAATAAGTCAAGTAACATTAGACAGTGTCACATTCATCGATCTGATTCTAAAGTAGGTAAGTGGCTTGGGTATTTGAGTTATGAATACCATAATAAACAGTGGCAGAAAAATAGGCACCCTAGACGTCGCGTTACGGAAAACCGTACCTTAAAACAAGGACGCATAAGATATAGAGAAGTTTATCATATATCCGCGACTATAAAGTCAAATGGAATGATTTATTTCAGCTCGTAGATTTATAAGAAAATCTTTTGCACGTTAACTATTTTTTCATACCAGCGCCTCGACGTTGGTCCTGTTGAAAAGAAGCGCAGCAACAAACTCAACAGATATCCTCTTTTAAAATAAATTACGAATACAATAAAACAAAAGAAACTCAACACTTTCAACTGTTCTATAGATATGCGAGAACATACCTAAAGATAAAATAAAAATGTTGAAATTTTAGTAAGAAAATTTTGTTTTTATTTTTTCTATATACTCCTGTCGTTAAATGGCACATTTAAGAATATCATTTGGACACCTTCTACTAAGACCGCCTTTTGTGATTCTACCAGACACCACCAGCGTATAAACATGTCTGATTTAAATTTTCTAACGAAACATCTAAATGCACAGTGAACTGGTTACAACCGCAGAGCAACTGTTGCGCTGCCACTACACCACACCAATGTTCGCGGTCACGAAACGTAGTTGCCACTAATATTCATAAAATAAATAGGAACCGTACGACATCATGTACGATTGCCTTATCCCAATCGAAGAAGGCAAGAACTGCAAAATAGAAACCAAATTACCGTTGGTACAAACACTTACTCGTAAATATATAGACACATAAGGAACATAAACATTAATTACATAAATGTTTGCCCGGACGAGATTGAACCTGCAACCTATAACGCAGAAGCAATGTTAATATCAAAAGTAACATCGGACCAGCTACAAAAAAGCTTAAAGTATCACATAAAAATATAAAATAATACACGTTTTCAGTTAAAGTGCCTAAGCACAACAAAAGTTACAACAGTCAATCTCTTTGCTGGACTAAAGAACTATCTCTCTATAAATCTCTTTACACACGTCAAGGTATAAGGTATTGAGGGCTGTTATCCGCATCTCTAAGTTAAAGGCATCTATTTACCAATAAGGAAAAAAAATGTTTTGCCAGCTCAGGTCCTCCAGGTAACACAGGAGTCGTTTTTTTTCGGTTCCTTGATGTGCTTTATTCTGTGTATTAAATGTCTCTAAGGTTTGAGCTTTTCATGAGTTATTAATTAGAATAAATGTTGATCAAACTTTCAAAACGTGTCGATGTCACAAAATACAGTACCAAAGTTACATGAATAGAGTCTAATCTCTACTAATTTTATAAATGCGAAAGTAACTCTGTCTGTCTGTCTGTTACGCTTTCCCGCTTAAACCTCTCAACCGATTTTGATGAATTTGGCATAGGTATACGTTGAACCTCAAGAACGGACATAGGCTACTTTTTGTTAGAAAGTAGGGGGGGGGGGGGGGGGTAATGCCACCTTTGAAAGTTTATATGGGAAAATGTTTATTTTTTAAGTTAGAGATATGAAAGTTGGCACAAATATAGCTCTATTAAAATATAGACTACTTTTTGTTTCGAATATTAGGGGAGATAGGGGTAAAACCGACCATGAAAGGATGTAGTCCACGAGAACGAAGTCGCGGGCACAGCTAGTATTTTATAAATTTCTTATCTGACTGATATTGCAGCAGACAAGCTTAAAACACTAGAACCCAAGCTAAAAAAAATAGCACAGCAACAGAAAACACATGAATGTAAAATGAACGCAGTTTCCAGGAAAATAAAATTCTAGTAATTTTACAGACAGAAATGCAGCTCTCAAATTCAGAGAGATAACAAAATTACTTTATGTTACTTTTAATAAGGCTGACTATTCAACAATGTGCTCTGAATTTCCAAGCGAACCGTTATTTTCTTTATGTTCAGAAACCAACTAAATGATATAAAAATTACTCAAGCAACATTCTTTTGAGGTTCATCTATCGGTCTGGATTACAAAGGACAAAGAAAACCCGTCTCACAATCATTACTACACAAATAAGAGGATTGTAAAACTTGAAGCGAAGTGTTGGTCGATATCAATTGAATATTTTCGTAACAAAAAGACGAAACCTAAAAATCTTCGGCGTGTAAGAAAGAGGGAATCGTTCTGGAGACTGTTTGTTTACACAATCCATATAAAAGCGGACGGGTGCGGACAAAGGAAAAAGCTTGAATAGTGGGAACGTAATACGTGGCGTGCTGTGTTGCCAACGCAACTATTTTAAAAAACCTTCTTTTATAAAATTAGTTCTCTGAACATTTTATAAAAAAGTGTTAAAGTTTATTTTTCATGAATTCCACATTTTTTATGGAGAAATAACCAGCAAATGCAAAACCGAATGTTGTTTCAACTACTTACAATGAACAACCACCACGTCCTATCGAACACACATACATGGAATTTTCGTACATATGCTACCTGCACTATTGCATAAACTTACTTTGCACTTGCGTCTATATTTAAATGAAAGCTTTTAAATTACATATTATAAGCAAATATCGTGAACACGCATAACTACATTTGAACAAACTTGTGTACATCAAAATTTTATACTGCGAGATACCGCATCGCCGTCCCACTAGACACAATATCTACACAGCGAGTAAATTAAACTGTACAATCATTGGTAGTTTTAAGTTTTGACCGATTTATACCAAGTAATTGAGGAAATATCGATTTTATTGTGCTCCTTTCGAAGCTGTGATAAAAAGCCTTAAATGTATTTTAAAATCAATAAGTGCAATTTTTAAAAACATTTCTAGTCCTTTGACCAAATTACTATACTATAATAACCTTACTTCAAACAATTCATTCACACACCGAATAATACGTATGTAATTTATCCAGTAAATAGCATAGAACCATTTTCGTCTAGAACGAAACAAATTAGTCACTACATTTAACAATATGAGAAACGCAACATTACAAAGACGAAATATTGCCAATATTAGTACCTATCTCCAGTATTATATCAGAAAACCTGACGAAATCCTACAGAAAAGCACAAATTGCGCAAAAAATTGCGATATGTTACCCTCTGGAAACTGCTCGGGACGGAATGGCGGACGTGTCTTACAATATTCGATATGAAGATTTGCAAAGTTTTTCTTAGTATTCCAGTAATGTCGACCGCCGGTGCTGAACATGACTTACGTAGACCACTGTACGAGGGAAGCAATATTATATACCTAATCAGTTTGGAAAAATGTAGTTCCAGATTTAAGTTAAACTTCAATTCACAATACAAAAATGTAATTTTGTATTCCTCTCTTGTTTACCATCAGGCTCGGAAATCCAATATACTGTGCCTTTATTAAAAAAAAAATAGATTTACCATCACATCAAAATTAAAATAAAACATTATTTCTAACGTGAAAACATATGAACGTAGGCATAAATTTCCCTTCCCAGTTCCTGTGATAATAAATAACTCTTTTTTAAACGCGAAACTTTTCAAGTTTTGACAAAATTAGTCCACTTTACATATTCTTATACAGTGGTGCTACGCCGAAAGGACGGGAAGCAATTTCGGCACCATCTCCACCTGCTAGGAATTTCACAAATTCTTAGATAGGTAAATCTTCGCTAATTAAATACTTAATGCGTATCTCTCTCTAGCCTTCATAAGCTGCGTAGGACGCGTAATTAAATTCCATAGTGGGTGAAGAAATACCTCGAATGCATCGCGGATCAGCAATAATGTCTCCAAACAAAATTGAAATATCAAAAAAAGAAGCAGCTTGTATATTTTTAAATCTTACATTATGAAAAAAAAAAACTTTCGAATAAAATATATCTTGCCACTGATTAAAAAAAATGTATGTAATCAATGCGCTATGACTTCACACTCATTGACTAAAATATGAAACGCAATCTCAATCAAAATTTTAATAAGAATATTGTGAGCGTCAAAATGATTACCTTCGAATATGTATTCACTCAGAAACCTGAACCTTTAATAAAGAGATTTAAACAACTTTCTTACGTTAACAATGGCCAAGACGGCACCGGATTCATGAAGTCTGGCACCTATATTATGTTACACATTACCCTCATATGGTTGACTCCGGCTATGCCTAATGAATACGGTTGAAGACATGTTATCATCCAGAAACTCGATACTTTGATGAGTTCGCTGGGAGTTTTCCATAGCACCGCGCCGAGATCGGCAATATCAAATGTCGCGAACAAAGGAGGAATTTAATCGGACGCGTCGGCTCTCCGCGTTTTGATTCCGACTCCCACAAAGATATCGCTTCGCTATATCGCTTTGAAACTTGGGTGAGGAAGTGTTGGCTCCCTTTGTGCTTATTTAATTTTGTTTAGCGACATCGTGTGATCCGATCTGAGGTGCATCCGGCGTTTCTGCGAACGCTGCGAGACTACTGGAATTTAATTACGTGTCGTAATCCGTTTTGAAGTGAACTCTTTTGCAAGAAAATACGTACATATTCAGCCTAAACGTGACTCGATACTGAACACAGTTTTTGAGTAGTATCAGACCACCTCTTTATTTGATGGAAGTTTTTGCTCTGCAGTGGGGGACATTCATAGGTTAATACTTTACTTTTTGTACTGTCGGATCAACAAATAGGTCATTTGAACGTAACCGAAAATCAATATACCAAAACGTACCATCTACGTAAAATGTCAGAGGGACGAAAATAATGCCCGTAACGCGGACGATACAATATAAAATGACAGTTATTACGAACAGCGGCGATCGCTGCACTTTGTGATAAAAACACAGCATTTCAGGGTTCCGTAGCGAATAACGAAATAGTCACACTTCCAACTTGTTATTTTACCTAGTGTTTGTATGTTAACATTAGTTATACCATCAACTGCTATTAGTCAGTACCACTGTTTTTTTGTTATTTAGATTCAAGTATATTATTGCATGAATTTATTTTTAAATAGTAATTTGCTTATTGTAATTCTTGTAAAGACAATTGAAAATAAATGACCCCTTCAAAGACGTTATCATAACGTGTTGACCATAGGACACCGGGAGTTTTATAGACATAATTCAAGACAGCCAACTTAAAACGGAGTCTAAAAACGAAAAAAAAATACAAAAAATACCAATTAGCACCTAAATCTTAAAATTTGTATTAATATGTTGATAAGCCCACGGGGTAGTAGATTATGAGTATCTAACTACAAATATTAACCTACAGAACCGTCTACACGCAAAAATGGCATGCACTTGATCACTTCATTGTTTGTTTTACCAGTACCAGCCGTAACATTCATGAAAAAAACGACCTGATATGGGGCGCTACCATAGAAACTGGGTCGATAGATTAATGCGGTCCCGGTTTACCGGCCAGTGAAAAGGGGGGTCAGTTGACAGACCGACATCATTTAGGTTAAATGCTATCAGTTTGGATATATATGAAGATAGTATATAATCAGAAAAGGTTACGACAGCAGTTATATTAAGGTTAGAAAGGTACAGTGAGCATGTTAAGTCGGCTTACAACGCAGTACCTTGTCATATTAAATATCAGTATGATAAGGTAGTGTGTTGCATAGTGACTAAAGATAGTGACAGATTTGATGGAGACGCGTCTATTTATCAGTGGTCTAATCCCTTCTTATTTTTCTTAGCGTATATCTCGATTGTGCATCTATTAAGAAGCCCGAGACTACGACTATGATCAAATCAGGGTTTTACCAGCCTAGCTATAAAATAGGACTAATTTCCGTCTGATTTCCGCAATCCTTTACAAGGTTAACTAGACCTATTTGGATAAGAGCCAGGGCCAGCGGCTTAACGTACCTTACGAAGCACGGAATCGTCATTATTATCGGACAATCAAGTGATTTAATTCTGTAATGACAAACCAAACTAGAAAAAGATCTCACTAAGTGTTCCCGTGAGATTGAACCCAAAACACAGTAGACAGTTATAGGAGCAGATCAATGTTCAAATCAAGAATATGATTAAACATAATCTATATATAGAGTGTTGAAATCAAGACTGAAAGCTTTATACTTATTTTTCACTCATCAAAATAAAACTATATGACTTGGTCCAAAGTGTTCTACACATAGCTATAAGTTAGATACTGCTACTGTAACTTATCTGCTGAGTTTCTTACCGGTGTCTTCTCGGTAGATATAGGTTCCGAACCGGAAGTGGAATCACTTTGCATTGTATTCAATGACGATTCAAAAGTGTTACATGTAACCTACTTGAATAAAGAAATATTTGAGTTTGAGTTTGCTACATACAATGTCTGTTAACATGACACTTCCATTTTGATTTTGCATAAAATGGTTCTAATGCTTACTAACTCAATGCGATTAAGATTGACTTCTCAACTAGGCTTTAACACACAAACTACTAAAAACACAGAATGTTTATAAAAAACAACAAAATGGGGAGCAGTAAATGAAAATCAATGGAATGTATGAAAAAGATTTCTGATACAACACCCCGTCATTACGGGGTGTTGTATCAGAAATCTTTTGAAACGGAATCCAAAATTCTTTGAAAACCGTTATCCCCACACTTATTCCTCACTAAGACTCGAAACGAATATGAGGAAACGCTGCAACACCTCACCAACCACAAACATACAAAAAGACCGCTTTCGCCGACCACATGAGCGTCAACCTGTAATGTAATGAATCCATTTCCCTTAACGCTCACACGAACGTCATCTATACATTCATTGTCGTGAAAAAAACATTACAACGCACAACTTCGTCCATAAAACTGTCCATAAACACGTTGACAGCATTAAGTATAATGAGATGTTACACTCGGCGAGTTTACTAAAGTAACTAGCGAGTAACAAGCTATCCTGAGTTCTCCGAAGCATATGGCGCCCAAGTTTTATCTTATACCTAGTTACGAGGAGTGAAAACTTTACTTCATATCGTAGGAGTTTGGAGACGACTGTACTCTGTATAATGAATTACGTCATTATCAGAAAGTGGCGTAAGAAAGAGAGCATAAGATTTTGTTAGGGTAATTGTACGGAAAATATGGTATTATGTTTCAATGCAACTTCTTTCAAGGTGTTCCTGAGAGCAAATTATGACTTCATTTAATAACATCCTACTCAATTGAGATGACTTTGTAATTAAAGGCTTATTATCACAAAAGCATGTAACGTAACTGGAATTTCACGGCATAGAGCCATAAAAAGTTTAAAAAAAACAATATCACGCAATTAAATTTCAGATAAAATCTTAAAATATTCTCATTATTAAAATCTTAATTGTAGACTACAACAAAAGTTATTCCAGTTATTGATAAAAAAACATATTAATCTAATTAAAAATCTCAATTATATTATTATGTGATTTTATTTCCTTACACAGTCATAAACTGGCTTTGATATAATTGAATTACTTTAAGAAAATATTCAGTATTGTAGAAATTGTTTTCAAATAGATAATCCCTTACAAATCCTAGCCAAAAATAGCTGGATATAAACTTGTATTAGGTAGGTACGTGTCAATGGTCGAGTAAAACAGAGCTCTATATTGAAATTGTTTATGACCGCATCTTCTTTCATGTCAACAACTTGGTAAAGTTTGATCAGAATTCGGATCCCGCGGCGATGACTCTAAAGTTGCTCCAAATCAGCGACTTGCCACTCATCCGTGTTCAATCAAACCGCTTTATCGAACAGTTGATCGAATTGTTCTGACACATTACACGCCACGTCTTGTAGCTCTTGATTGGATTGAACAAGGATTCAAATAATATATTTGAAATGGCTTAAAGTGCAAAATACTATCTTATTAACACTGATATAACTATTATAGTACCTAGCTTTTGCTCGCATCACTTGTATGAATATCTATACATTCTTACAAAGTTTCAAGCTTTTGCATTCATAATAATAGGAGAAGTATGCTTAAGAGTTTTAAAATGGAAGAATAGCAGAAATCTTTATTATATGGCCCAAGGAATATAATTTTTAAAGTTTTAAATTAAGAAAACAAATGCACGTAAGTATAGTCTAAAACTATCAACTTTTATATCAAGTAAAAGGATAAAACGCAATGACATTTTTAGTAAAATATTGCAGCATTATATAAAACTCCAACATTACCTATTTCAAACACAGTCCATTTCAATCACAAGGATTGCATAAAATTGATTGCTGCGGTGGTAGTTTATACATAGGTCAAGAAAAGTGCGCAATGACTGAAAATATGAAGAACCAAATCAAATATTTTAAATGTATCGCAATCACATAACCCTAACATCCATAAGGAAAAGTAGCAGATACAATTCTAAAATAAATCTTGTTTATTTCATGTACAAAATGATTTATGATGGAATGAATAATTTTTGAATTTTGAATTTTTTTTTTGAAAAAGAAGTTTCATAGTCAAAGAATAGGTCACCAATCAAGATCTTATACCTACTAAAAATCGTAACAAGAAAACAAATAAAGGTGCAAACAACAACGCTGATAGTGAATTAGGAGTGCAATCAATACGATTGTTAAGGATTAAAGATTAATCGCGCCATCGTCCATTCATCAACGACGACGAATAAGTGCTCCATTGTGCCGCCGTCAAACTTCATGGAATACCTGCTTTACACGTCCGCACTCACCGATTCATTAGTGTCCGCGACAAAAATCGTTTATTATCCGACCAAGAAGGATAAATAGACGACTAGGTTTTTGTTTGACGCCTTAGAAATGCGGTGCCGGCAATGTCTCATTCGAATATGCTGAACTGCTCATTGAAAAAACTTTTTCGTATTCAAGTAAATTAATAAAACTAGACCAATCATATAAAAAAAACTACGAATGTAAAAGAAATGGATGACGGATACAGAGGTTCGGTCCAAGAAACTGAAATCTACTTGTGCTCAACCGACTGCCATTGGAAGGAATTCATCGCAAATTAATCCCAGATTCTATCGTAAATGGTTTTTTTTTTGCTACACTTCAAGATTGACCTCATCCCACCTGATGTTAAGTGGTAATGAGGTCCTAGCTTAAGGGCGACAAGTACAGCATAATAAATCTGTTCCTGGACTTGTCACCCTTACCTTAAAGACTTGACCCCTGCTATTAATGAAGCACCCCCAGGAGCTCTGGAAACCTTACTCACACGCAGGAACACAACAACACCGAAGTGATTGTTATTTGGCTGCGAACTTAAGTTTTTGGTTGTTTAAATTGCGTTAACGAGTAACTAAAGCGATTGCTAAAAAAAACGTATGAAACTAGTAGTTTGGATTGTTTTTAAATAATCTGTCAACGTCGTTATTTACTGAAGCAACGGCAACTAAGGTCCACGGACCACGGTCATCAGTGTTGTTCAACGAATTGCCAAAAGATGGCGCGATTTTAGCAATATTCAACTTGTGCATAGTGCAGTAGTGGAAATGTTACAGTCGGATTTGAAAAGTATTCCAAAGAAATAGACCTTTGAAACAGCCAATGTATTAAATAACTTCTTGCAGATCAAATGCCTCTTAAGACACGTTATTTACCTAGCGCTCTGTATAAGCTTAATCCGGCCATGGTTAGTGGCATGTACCAGTAGGTACAGTATGTATTTCTTGAGGATTAAACCGTGACCTCTCAGCGGAGGTTACAGCGTGATGTCGTGCGGCGGAGGGCAGCTAAATGTCAGCCGCCATATCAACTCTGACATGACTTAATCCCATTAATCTGAGCCTGCCGATACCAAACGTTCGGTACGGGAGGTAGAGCGAGTATTGAGTTGGCATTCGTTCTCAAACACGGACAGAATCCAAACGTGGATGCTCCTCAAAATCGTTTGCAGTTTATTTTAGCTTATTTTACTACTTTTAGACGGAATCTTGGTCATTCTCTAGACGTTAAAATTCATTCCTATTGAATAGTCCTTTTCCATACCCAAAATAAGATGTCGAATTGAACACTTAATGGTTGTTACCTAGTTGTATAAGAGGTTTACCTGTTTATATCGTTTCGTCATCGTACCTTAGTAATTATAGAGGTGTATCTACTCTAACGATAGAATCCGATTCAGATTGACATGCGCTTTTTTATTACACTAAGTATCGTGATTAAGTCTAGGGGAAAAAACAGCATTTAAAATTTTAAGTCATCAATGGGCACATATGTTTTCTGGACAAACTGCTATTTACGGAAAGCTGCTTGTGGTCTTAAAAACAACTAAAAAAATATGTAAAATATTGAACAAAGTAAACGGGAGACAAATATGACCTCACGCAAATGGCGGAACAAATGTAGGATATCTAATTACTTGTGAAATCGCTTAAAGCAAGTTAAGAACGGTGCAACCAACCTCGCGTAACATACTGCAATAGAGACTACTGACTTCTGAGCAAGAACCTAAGGTTGACACTTATAAACAACAAATTGATTTAGATATGTACCAAACAACTTATACCTACTGTATGGTTTACTTGCACTAAAACAAATTCAACACTATTTAGTTTTAATTATTACTTTTTTTCGTTTGTAAATTAAAATCTTTCAGTGTTGAAACCGTTGGTTTTCGAAATCCAGAGATCTTGCGTTTTAATCCTGCTGCTAATAGGTACTTTCATTTTATTTTCAACACAACAATCATTTACTTTTAGAGTACATTAACACGCGTTGGTAAAACTAATAGCAGTTTAGTGAGACCCATGCCTCGAATTGAATTCCGCCGTCTGTTTTTATGTCGCCACTAAGCACTGAAGTTTGTGAAATAGTCTCATACGATAACCCCCTTTCTCCATTCGTATACCGCAGGCACAGATAAAAAAAATAAGGCACAGGCCATAATAGCCTATGTGCTGAATTGGAACTACGTGTTTTAGGCGCAATAGGGATGTTGACTGGCTCGTCAACTGAGATACTTTTAATACATGTCAAAACACGATTATTTCATAGATTTTTTGATTTGTGAGTACAATTACTATTAAAATCCAATTATTTCAGAAGTATCCAGCTCATTAGTTTCATAAGTACTTAGGTATGATAGGGTCTCACAAATTGGTAATTAAAATTTTCGGATGAGTTAAAATTTTATGAAATACAAATTCAAACACACGCGTTTTTATGTTTAGTTTCAGCGAATAGTTCCACACTTGGTCACGGTTTCGCTATGAATAATATCTCATGCTATGTTCCTGGGACTTCGTATTCCCTGTACGAATATTTAGTGACCGACCAAAACATGTTATTTTGCTGAAACCGAAACCGAATGTTCGGTTTCATTGTAGTTTCGGCCGAAACCGAAACCGAACCTTTTATAAAAAAAAACCTTAAAAAGTCGAAAAAATTTTAGTATGCCCGTTTTTTTCTAAAATTAATATCTCGTCGACGTATAATTACAGATTTTTACTTTCAAAGATTTATCACAATGAAATATCAGCACAGTTACAGAAATTCTGTTTGAAAATTTAACTACCCTATAAATAAAGTGAAAAAAACACATTATTTGTAAGTTTCGGCGCGGCCGAAAGGTTCGGCCGTTTTTGGCCGAAACCGAAACTCGGGCCGAAACTTGATTTTTTGGCCGAAACTGGCCGAAACCGAAACCGAAACCGAAATTTCGGTCGGACACGAATATATAGCGCACCTCCCCGCATCTCAGCTGCACGGGCATAAAGTCGACTTACACCATAAAACTGGCAAAACGCCCCCCTTAAGCCGAAACCTTCTCAAATGTATTTAGATAGGTCTTCACTTCTAGTGTTGGACTTACACATGCAGATGAAAATCGTACTCATTTCGTGATAAACGTCAGACTTTAAAGACCATATACCTTTGACCAGGGTTTCCGAAACTGTGAGTCGCAAAGCCATGGGACGAGGGTTGCAACACTATCCCAGAAGCATCATAAAAGATCCAATGCAAAAAATAAATTACCTTCCTTTATTCATATTGAATTGTACTGCAAGTTTGTTACTAGGGTATTTTGAACGATATACTTACTACTGTTACTGATAGGTAGGATTTTTCGACAGATAGAGCAGTCGCAAAAAATGCTAGTTTTTAATTAATAACTTTGTGAAAACCATGCTTGGCCCATATAAAATTATTTTATTTATTTATAAACTTTATTGCACAAAAAAGTACAATAGGTAAAATTCGTATTTTAAAAATAAACGTTTTATATTTCATAAAGAAAAATAGGGTATATTTATATATTTCTTGTTATTTCGTCGTTAGAAATATTACTATTAATAAAAACAATAAATAATAATAATAATAAATAAATATTGGACAACATCACATACATTGCTCTGATTCTGTGGTAAGTAGCTTAAGCACTTGTGTTACAGAAATCAAAAACAACGACGGTACCACAACACCCAGACCCGAGTCAATACAGAAAAGTTCGTTCCCCATATTGACCCGACCGGGGATCGAACCCGGAACCTCTGAGATGGCGAGACGCCAAAGTCCGGCACGCTCGCCTCTCGGCCACGGAGGTCGTCAATCAACTTATCATCAATTTATTTACGCACAAGTTCCATATCCATACCAGTACTTGTGTAATTATATAATATTGATTAAAATAACACAAAGGAACGTTACTCGTGTAATTTTAGGGCAAAACTTTTGTGTGTACCAATTTATTGTCAATATTGGATTAAAACCATATCGATATCTCCGTCTTGCATCACTCCGTATAACTAACATTTACGCTGTTGATACAAGTATCGTCTGGCTGGGGCTGCGTTCCACGCAGGAACTTTATGGGTGCCAAGAAAACGGTAAAATATTACCATGACTCATTCGGGGAGGACGGGAATAAAAGGGAATACCCAATCGATTATATTCACGCTGTTTTTGTTTTTAACACCCATTAAACAAGATGTAAAAAGATAAAACCACATTTTTTTCTAGAGGCATTATTTAAAAAGAAGTATTTCAAAAAAAATCATGTAGCACGAAATAGCATTAAATATCTACAATCCATACGTTTAAATTTAGGTACAACTCTTTAATATGATTAGGATTTAAGGAATTTGTAAAATAAAAATCGAAGATTATACACTAGAAATGTCACAGTTGACTGGCAACAATTTACATACATTAATTTTGTTTAAAGTTGAGAATCTTAAGCGATGAACCGAATTTAAGAGATTTGTAGTAACATCATTATCAGCCACAATACGGCGTCTGTACACCACTATAATTTCTTCTAAAGCCTACCAGAAAAGACAGCAATGGTATTGGTTAAACACTTATGCTTTAATCCTGTGTTATTACCTGCTTCCTATTCGTCGAACTCTGACGTAAAGCTAAAATAGATGAGCAAACACAGCTTGTTTGCTGTAGGTATCTGCGACGTCGGTAAGGATAATTATCCGAAAGTTCCACGACTCAGCAGAGATTATGAGTCATTAAAACACAACGTGAGCACTGCCGAGCATATGGCCGGCGCAAGCTTGAGCGCTGCAACGAAGTTGGACGCTGGCCACACGGTTTCGGTATAGGATAATGATACTGAACTCTACTCAACTTAAACTATCATCCTAAATATAAAGTAAATATCAGGTAGTCTTCTTTAGCGAAGTCCATTTACCAAAACGACATATAACTAAACGCCAGGAAACGAGTGTTTTTTCTACCATTCAGTAGATTGATTGTGACAAGTCGCTTGGCGGTCACGCGTAAGGGTGCGGTTAAATATTCCTTACTAGTTAAACACTATTGACAACTAAATGGTAACCGGGAAAATAAGCAATTGAATGCACTGATCAATAAATATAACGAATCATTTCCTTAATTATTTGACGATAAAAAAGTTGAAAAGAAAGGTTTAAAATGTTACCTAAGACTATGGAAAAAATATACTAGGCGTCTAAATGAACATTTCTACAGAAAAGATACATTGGTATCTGATTATAAGGCAGGTGGTGCAGTACTTTATGGGGCGTAAATGTCGCGCAAATTTCGCCCGTCCAATGCTTTGTCCATAAAGTCGTTTACCACCTACACCTGCCGCACCCCGCAGTGCACGACGCATTTTAATGTCCGTGTCATCTCTGTTATGCGCCATAGTGCAAAAAAAATCAATGAAGAATCTCCGTCCCGACCCTAAGCCCGTGCGTACTCGGGGGTACACAAGTCCCAGATTCCTGACAACTTTAGAATTACATTCTCTGTGTACGAACCTTTATTAGCCTACAATAAAACCAAACGTCCGTAAAAAGAGTTTTTGTTTCGCATATGACGTTCAGAAAACATAGACCAATTCAATCGCGATTTCGATTTGAAATTCAGAAAGGACTGTTTGGGAATCTGAGGTTGTTTATAGAATTACTCCCCAGACGTAGGTTACCAAGTCCCAGTAGTAGGCCAAGCCGAGGTAACAGCCCCATTAGGGGGCATTCTCCGGTCATTGCTTGAATCACATAGGGGTGAAAACCTTTTGCGCTCCCTCAGAAGTTCGATGAAGTAACCTATCTATACTTATATTATAAAGCTAAAGAATTGGTTTGATTGTTTATTTGTTTGAACACGCTAATATCTGCTTTGTAAGTTACGATAAGCCGTTGGCAAAAGTTATCCAGTTACCACTTGCTAGCCACCTTCTAAATTTGCCATGCATTGCTTCTAAAAATGGTCATGGATACAACAAAAATCGTAGCGAGGTAACTAAATATTATAATAAATCTGCATGCATGGAATAAACATGAAAACCGATTCGTCTTAATCAAACTTTACTGCTGTTTATACTGTCACAACCCTTTGCCTCGATTTGTATTAATTACGAGTTCATAAATCATTTACTTGTACGTTGCAGTAACACTTTATTGAATAATTAAATGTTACAATCACATTTTAAAGGTACAATAACATGCTCGTTGAGAGAAACTTATTACATTTGTGTTTACGTTTGAAGTAATTTACGTGAGCCCAAATTATGATAAGTAAGAAAAGGCGTCTCGGTATATTTAAGAGTTAAAATATTACCTTTGTAAGCAAACTACGCGCCTTCGATTTGCGGGAAACGTACCTGAAAACAAAAATAAAGGAGTTTAATATATAAAGTTGGTAATTTACTGCCTCTGTTGTCTAGTGGTGAGCTCGTCGTAATCCAAACATTGCTTCAGTTTCTAAATAGTCCGATAAAGAAAAATGGTCCAGGCTGTCAGAATAGAAATAGTCGGTATTGCGAGTGATCTCTTTCCGGTCGTGTCGGTCTGCCTAGATTGGATGTGAGAGTGAAGGAAGAGATACTGCAAGTGCGTGTTTAGACGCCTAACAAATAGTTTTATTTAGTGTACAGTTTTCGGCATTGGAAAAATGAAGTTTGTCTTGCATTGCACTCCTTCTGATGCTTCCGCTGCGTCACTGGTACCTTGTACACTGTGCCAGAGGTCAGACGTGGTGCTCCCGCACTGAGCACAGCGTCTCTAATGAGATCGCTACCCTATTAGTCCGGTCAGCGACTCGTACGGAACAAGCACCCTTTGATTCGGGCAGCCAACGCTCCAAGATAACTTGTGATGACACGCGAGCGCTCTTGAGCGCTGAGATGCGGTATAAAGCGATCGCATTGATATACAATTTAAACTGGCTCGTTGGAACAATGGTTAGCGTAGGCTTTTGAACTAAGGATCGTGGACTCGGTCGTCATCTGCGATGTATTGGCTTTATTTTATGATTGATCTGTGCTGCATGGGTTTCTAAATGTATTTAAATATTACGTTGTGGTATCACTGTTGGTTCTGGTTTCTTTATTACAAATTTTCAAGATTTGCATACTGGCGCATTTATTTATTATTATTTATTTTAAATAGGGTTGTATATATTTAACTTCGTCATTTATGAAATAACTGTTTGCCATGTCCATATTATTACCGACGGCTTAACAGCTGTCACAATTAAACCTGTATATTTATTTATCAGTTATTATGCCTAAAGGTTCAGTTGCACCTACTACTTAACGTTACCGATAAACTCAATTTGGTGAAACTGAGCCTGAGTCTTACGGTTAGAAGATTTTGCGTGAAAAAGGAACCAAATATAAATAATAATAATAAAAAATAAAATACTTTTATTAACGAAGATTTTTACAATTCAGCAAACAGTGAAGCAACCCATTTAAGCAATTTTAAAAATACTTGTAGTAGGGTTGTTTCGCTCTTGACCCTTGCTCTTACAACACTGCCCGTTAATAAACTTAATGTAGTTTAAAGAAAAAAATATATTTTTGATGACAAAGATTGTGGGATGATTTAGAGCTAAAATAGAATATAATAAATTACAGAACTAAATTGTATAGTGTGTATGTGTTTGTGTATGTGGGTGTGTGTGTATGTGTATGTGTGTATGTGTGTGTATATAACAAGGGTTAAAAATAAAATAAAATAAAAATAAAATTCTAATCTATATAATTCCTTTTAATATATTTTCAGTCTCTTCATATGTCAAAATATACATACAGACATCCAGATATTCTTATATATTTTCGCGTTCATAATATAAGTAGGATATATTATGTATAACTACATTAATACGAGTAGATAAAATTACGCTGGGTCTACTGACACTTAACTTAGAAATGATAAATTTTAGTAAAACGTAAAAAAAATTGTTCAGCACTTTCAAGTTAAAAGTATTTATGATGGTATGGTAGTACTCGTAAAAATAGATTTTAAATACATATTACAGTCACGAGCAATAAAATGTTAACACGTGAACTCTTATGGGATTAACATAAGGTTCAATTTAGAACGTGCGTGTACTATTAGTGCACGTGATTGTACATGGGTCATGTCGTCTAACAGTTATGTCGGCCTTTCTTTGACGCGTTGTTTTATTGGAGTCATCTAAAAACAACTACGTGATTAGCAAGCACTCGCTTTCCGACGACTGAAAGTTACAGTTTTAGAAATCATTAGGCTGTTTATGGAATTACTCTTAAAGCCGTGCGTGACAGACAGACAAGATTAGTTTTTGTATGACTTCTGTATCGAACAATTAACTAGAGAAATTATTTACTTAGTAACTAGATATTTATAAATATATATATACGAGTATATATAGGAGGTAGCTTCATTTGCTTTATATAGAGACTATTCATAAGTATTACTAATGTTATCTATGTGAATAAAAAAAATGACTTTGACTGTATTTGTAAGGCACCGAAACCGAATATCATTTTAAAATCCAGATACAACTACTACGGTATTCTAATATCAAAAAGTTGTCACACATCTTAAGTATTTTCAAACAATAATGTTTAATGGGATTGACACGGCTTATAATTATGATACCATTAAAAACTGCGTCAATCCCACATTGTTCATCCAACAATAACGTGAGCAGGTACTTATGTCTAATGTTAGTATGCAATTTTATAAAGCACTAGCTGTCCCGGCGAACTTCGTAACGCCTATTTTTTTAGTTTCTAACCTTTTAGACCTTCCCTGGACCTCCACAATTATTTCAGAACCAAGATTAGCCAAATCGGTCTAGCTGTTCTCGAGTTTTAGCGAGACTAACGAACAGCGATTCATTTTTATATAAAAGAAGACTAGCGGCCCGCCATGGCTTCGCACGCGTATTATCCCCGTTTTTTCACATTTCCCACTGATAATATATAGCCTAAAGCCTTCCTCGATAAATGAACTAACCAACACAAAAAGAAAATTTCGATTCGGACCAGTAGTTTCGAAGATTAGCGCGTTCAAACAAACAAACTCTTCATCTTTATATTATACACATCGATAAAATAACAAACAAACGCTTGCATAAAACATAGGCCCTCGAATGCTTGCGAGTTGGACTATTTAGGCTCTGATTGATCCACCTTAATGTATATCTACGTCTGAAGTACTAAAGATATATTGTTTAGGTGTACCCCGTTGCCACATCATTCTCAGGACAGTCCTGATTAATCGGTCTGGGACGACGACCCCACTGTCGGCTCTGAGGGCTCTAAGCTCACAAATACTGACTACGATGCGCCATCTCTTTTACACATAGGGGCACACATAAAGAAGAAAAGAGAGAGAACATCGTAATTCGCATTTGTGAATTTACACACTAGACCCTCTGTATGCGTCATTTGTCCACCACATGCAATTAGTTCGACCAATGAAGAGAGCGAAAGCGAATATAGCAGCTTGAAGAATTAGTAACGGGTACCTTGAGGAAGTGAAATTTGATGACTAGTTCCTGAGTTTGCGAGGTCACTTAACCTATTAAATACAAGTACATTACAAGTGTCATTGCACGAGGGTTCTAAAGAAATAACTATTAATTTTATCGATAGACCACATTTTATCGATTTTCCCTTTACTTGAACAATGAGATCGTTTACGCTCCCTACATTTTTGGATCTTTTATCAAATCTGGAGCAATAAGTCATATAAAAACGAATAATTAAATATTAAATAAATATTAAATTAAATAAATTAAATTAAATATTATTAAATATTGGACAACATCACATACATTGCTCTGATCCTGTGGTAAGTAGCTTAAGCACTTGTGTTACAGAAATCAGAAACAACGAAGGTACCACAACACCCAGACCCGAGACAATATAGAAAAGTTCGTTTTCCATATTGACCCGACCGGGGATCGAACCCGGAACCTCAGAGATAGCGCGACGCCCAAGTCCGGCCCGCTCGCCTCTCGGCTACGGAGGTCGTCAATAATACCGGGTATTAGTATCCAATATTTGAAAAACGATCCGTTCTAGATAAGGATATTAACAAATGATACGAGGCGTAAGCTAAACACGGCCGACAGACGACTGCTGACAGCTGATAAGGAAAGTAAATTTGAAATTAACGACTCGTAGTCGATTGAACAAAAACGGATAGTAATTTTTTGACATATTACAATTCGTAAAATATTGGAACCGGGCATAAAAAGTTCACAATATCGAATGCACCGACCTTGTTTGGCGAAAAATAGCTAAAGTACTTGTGTTACAGAAATAAGAATCAAAACGGACCACAACATCCAGACCCGATATAATTCTAGATAAGATAATTTTATATGTAGGCCCAACCGGGAATAGAACCGCGGACCACAGAGATAGCGCGATGTCAAAGTCCGACTCGCTCGGCTATCAACTGCGGAGTAGTGTTGCTGTCGATTCGATTGTATATCTAATAATCGATATAACAATCGATAGTATCGATAATGTCGATAATATCGATATAAATTAGATTAGATTATTTGAGGGGAGGATAATCGATTAATCGATAATCGATTATCCGGCAACACTACTACGGAGAACGTCAAATGTCATATGACACCGAAGGATAATTCTGCACCTAGTCATACCACTTGGATTAGTTCTTAATTTTCAATCCGTGCATATATTTAAAAAAAAAGTCCAAACTAAACGATGATGCTAAACATAAGTAACTTTTTCTAGTATGTGTACTTAAAATATTACATAAATTATAATTAACGTTTTAACATGCCGTATTCATACGGGGTACAAACAATCTTTTGATGTTTAATACGGTTGAAGGGGTTTATTTTTTTTTTCATATGTATTTAGGTATACAAATGTAGAGGATTATGAACGCCGGCTAAATAAATAAATCGCGAAATTGATATGATTTTAGATACAATATTTTATCGTAAATAAATTTCTCCGATCAACACTAAATATGTGATTACATTTATATGTGATTTCATATGTGTAAAAGAAAACGTATTAATGTTTGTGACACCGCGTTTTCTAGTTTCCATTACATGAAATATTATAAAACTTTCTTGCTTACTTAATTGATTATTTCTGAGGCAAATAGGAATGTTTACCTTCAGGGTTGCACTATTTATGTACGTTTTAACATATTTTAATATCGTCTACATCGTGACAATGTGTCGCTGAAATCCTAAATTAAGTACGCAAAGCATCTAGACGAGAGTGGTATTTAGTTCATAAAATATTACGACGGGCTTTAAACAGGCGGCTTGAATATTTAGTTCTAAAATGTTCCATCAACCGAGAGCTCACCTCCGCACCGGATTAACGGTTAACGGTTAAAATTCCCCATGGGTAATGGAACATAAAGTAAAATGCAGGCAGATATTGAAAAGCAACGCAAAACGGATTACCGACCAAACCATAAAATATTCAGATGAAAGCAAAATCGTATAACGGTAACGTCATATATAAGAGCGTTACGAGAGGTCTAGTAATTGAATCACGATTGCCGTGGCATAAAATTTAAATAGGTCATATAAAACGACGGCTCATGTCGATATTACCCGGCACATATTGGCACACATAAGTTTCAATACAGGAGCTCATTTCGAAGGGAATGAACGAGTTTATTACAGTAAACATGACTCATAAAGCCAGATCAGTGAGCTAATAAAACCGCTGCCCCGCGTCTCTGCAAAAATACAACGCCCAATCAAAATAGAACTCCATTACGGCGTGACCCTTTCTCCTGTGCCTCCAGGCCAATAGGCTAGAAAGGGACGCACGGCGGCTTATTCCGATTGTAAGCAACAATAAAATCGGCAACAAAAATGCCCTGCATCAACATTACTAACGGAGCAAAACATGTTTTCTGTCCAAAATATACGGGCGGGGTCGGGGAGCCTTATAAATATTACCCAATAATTTGATCAGCGCGCGCCTTTGATAGGAACGAATTTACTTTGCGAAACACGCACTGCCGACGTTCTATCTTTATCTTACCCAATACGAAAATGTCACCGCCACAACTTAAATCCAATTTAAATCTCAACAGCTTAAAATAATCATCAGATACGTGTAGCTAATCACGCTCTTTGATCTCGAAAGCAATTTTAAAAACCTATCACGCATGATATCCATATTAAATGGAATGAGCGTTTCGAAGAATCTTTATTGGAAACAATTATTTCTCAGAATCGAGGAACATCGTTCAATAAAATATTTCATGAGAGTCTCGTTGCTCCGCGGCATATTCTAAGTCAAGCCCTTATACTCGAACCAATTTGTAGTGGTGCCAACTTAATGCAATTTTAATGAGGGTCTCTATTTCGTCAAAAGAAAAAGCCGGAAACCAGCTGGTGCAGTACGTAACAAAAAAGAAACCTTTTCTTCGGTAATATGTGTAGGTCCCGACTAGATTTTTTGTCTAAGCTCAACTACCGACGTCGCTATTTCGACACGGCCTCTTTCTCATAAAAAAACTATAGATTTATTGATAAAGAACTTGTTGTTTGTTGTTTTTTTTAAACGTAAATTATTGTAGTCCTGCGGGAATAGAAGATGACAGTTTGGCATAAATATCAACTTCAGAAGGCTGTCTATATTCAGTTCAATTAAGAGTCGCTTACAAATGAGACATAATAAAGGTCGCCAGAGACGGGTTTGAATGTTTTACTGTCGCCTGAACGTGTGAAATGCGGCCGCCCTTTATAATATTCAGGAGGATCCGCGCAAAAATGTTCGGTGACCTCGAAATGGGGCTTTTCCCCGCAGGGCTCTCCCGGGTCAATTTCGTGGCACTTTGACCCTTAAGCTGCCGGGGAACGCGGCCTAAATTATCTTTGGGACACCTTGGGAGGGAGGTCACTTGCGTGATGAATAGTTAAGTCCAGGCTAATGGGTTAGATGTTAGTTCAAAGTTTTCCCTGTTCAGGTAGTTAACATGACGTGGAATATTGTAGGCGAATGTGAGAGTATTAACTTTATTACACTGCGTTTCGACTAAATGTGAACAGCGACGGACATTAAAAAGCAGTTTTGGATGTTTAATTTTACAAACGTAGTTTTAGTTTTGCTACGGATAACTCCGGTTAACTCACACTCCAGTATTTTGGTGTACCGATTTTATTTTAGATTCACAAAGTTAACGGATGTTGGTGAAAAATAAGCGAATGACGTGACTGAAAAGATGAAAAGTGTTTGATTTAGATTTTTGATATGCACCTTTCTCTTCCCCAACCCGATAACTCGAGTTAGATTCCAAAAATGAAAGATTTTTCAATAGTGTTCAGAATTATGGTTTGCGATGAGTTAAAAGAAACCTGATATTGATTATTTTTATCATCTCTATGATATTTTAGTCTTCGACCTAAAACTGATGTGTGCGTAATGTGTGGTACGTAAAATGGATACTTCTAGTGTGTCATTGATATTTCAAGAAAAATGGCGCTTCGAAATAGCTTTTCTGATAATAGTGATGGAAATAGATTTCCTCTTTGCGAGCATATGACAGTCGTTTCACATTCGAAGATAGTAAAACGTACAAGACACTAAAGGTCACATTATGCACCAGGACAGAAGTCGATTTATCATACAGAGCCCTGGCGAATATGGGAAGTGTTCTTTAATTTGACATGGATGCATCGATGCAGGACCAATGAGCATTGAAGAAGAAAAAATGAAAATACATTAATTGACCATCACACAATTACATACATAAGCAATTCAAGACATTCAACGTAAAACATAAGGTACCTTGTGAGGCCAATTCCATCTGTTGTTTCCCACAGAAGAAAATGGCGATATTTATCTAAATATGTATCAAAAACTAGATGTATACGCAAACGAAGTCGACGTAAGTTCGACGCAGACAAAAACATTATGAGTGCACTGGTAGCTGTCGGTTAGTAACGCTACGCTTCAGTGCGCGCATACTTTCAAGTTCAAGGAGGAGATTCTTAGCTGTCATTATAAATCCATTGTGTAATTACTTATCTTTGCGCACGTTTGTGTCTGCAACCCAAGTCATCGACTTGTGGACAGTGGCGGCCAGTGTACCGTGACAGAGAAAGTGCAGAGCGTTATACCATTGGGAATGTACGCAAATGCATTCGTTTTCATGCAACTTTGATCTGTGGCCAATTTCATTAGACAACAAGCGAGTAGGCAGCTCAATTGGTAAGAATTAGGTCCAAGCAAATAGGTATAACGTGAGAAATTAGATAACAGATTTATAAAGGTAACAAAAATATATCGCCGTTTTCCTTATTTACCATCTTCATTTTATACTGAACAGTTTTGTATTGGTGAAAACATCGCTAAAACAACCACAAATCAGTTTATTACAAATGCAAATAATATTTTATTTTATAAATTAAATTTAAATAAAAATACTCTATGCAAATAATACCTAACAATAGTTTGATGATTTCTTAAAAAGAAAAAACACACGTGAACTAGATAATAGAGTATTTATAAGCCGAATTGGCTATATTTTGGAAAAATACTGAAAATCTTTCACTGCAGGACCAAAATTCACCAAACATTCCTCAGAATAACCTAAAGAAAACTGCCGTCAAATAAAAAACTGCATCGAAATCGGTCAATTTTTTTACGAGCTAAAGTATCGCAGACACTTACACGTAACACATATGAATACCCACCTAACTATTTCTCAAGCAAGTGAACAAAATTGTGATATATTCATGTTATATTTTTATTAATCGTAATTACTTCAATAGTGAAGCTTAATTCTCCAAATGGTGGTTGTAAAACAATGTTAACACAATACACGTTATGTAATACCAAACTCTTAGTTGTAAATATCTATTTGATAACTGATGTATTAGATAGATAGATAGTAAACGTCAAACTTTAGTTTTACTGCTACACATAAGCGCCGAAACCACACTGTTACAAACAAAATTAAGCCGCTTACACACGTATGGAATGTTACATTATGATTGGACATTAAATTCGAACTGCGATTTTAATGTCAAGCATCATTGGACATATCGTTAACCTGTATAATGGCAAACAGTGATATTCGTTCGCTAAGTCATCGCACACGTTTACATCTACACAGTGTGTAACCAATACACACAGATATTAGAATTTGTTTCGTGAAGTCACATTGGAGCGGGAGTCCTACGACATAACACTAAATACTGCCCTTCTGGGATAAAGTCCGCTTACAAAAGCACATGATGCATATTGTATGCATATGCATCATGTGCTATCATATGATGACAATAGCATATGATGACTAGGAGAACCGTTCAGAACCCCTTTTTCAAAATTTCAAACTACCAAACACTCTACTCTACCTAGCTACGATAAGACAACGCACTGAGGCAGCAACTATTGATGGCGACACAAACAAGAGCAATATATATTATGCTACTTAAACCATTTATAAAGACGGATCATAATATATTACTTTAAAGAAAAAAAACATTTCAGTTATGGTGTTGGGCTCGAACCCACGACCTTCACGAATCGCGCGTGCTGCTCTTTCAACTGAGCTAGCCGCAAGTTATCGGAGGCGATGAATTTTTCTATTATATTGACTTCTTAGCCTCTGGTAAGAGCCCGCTACCGGATATGTTTAGAACTACATACTTATCGTTTATAAATTTTTAAATCTATTCTTTGACATCTTTAGTTATATTATTTGACAAAACATAAAGAAATATATAATAACTTCCCTACGCTTGTGATCGACGTACGGACTGCCAAGTGTAGACTTACCCTAACATTAAGCTACTGGAGAGTCAAGTCCACATTTGTCCCACGGGCTGAAACCAGCAATTTGTCAGTCGCAGTCGTAATTATCCAGATCTCAGTTGTAAAGCGTCTATCAGGTAAGGCTAGACGTTCTGCTTTAGCGAGACAAAGGCTTTTACTATTTGATTAGGAACTGATGAAGTTAAAGTGCACGGATTGCAATCTGGATGGAAAAAAAATAAAAGATAGAGTATTTACAAGACACCGTTAGAATCTATTGTAACTCGTTGCTTAGTCGGACCAAAGCTTTTACTATTTGATTTGGAGCTGATAAGTTGAAGTGCAAGGATTACAATATAGTTAGAAAAAAAATAAAAAAATATTATTTATAAAATAGCCTTAGAATCTATTGCGGTAACTTACAAAAGATGTGAGAAAACCCATAACGTTTTAGTATTTGGTACAATTTTACTTACATATTTTATACATCGCTTGAAATGGATAGGGGTGATCGATACCCAAAAACAGTTACAAAGTACCTATTAGCTGACTCCCACAAAAAATACTTTCCTATCAATATTCGAAAGGATTTGAGTGCCTGCCGTCGTATAAACAGTTTTGAGAATAGGTACCTCAAAAGGACTTTATAAAACCTCCACCGAATTTAGTGATGAAGATATAACTATAATACTAATACATACGTATTAATTACGAAATTAACTTCACCAGCTCTCGTTCTATCTACATCGTGTCGGAGGCCCTTGGCAGGCTTTCTGTCATTGAAACGCAATCACTGCATTTGTAATGGAAGCAATCGGCTTCAAGTTAGAATGTCGGCGAAAATTGTATTGTTAGATCAAATATATATTATATACATGCTCTTGTTCTCGACTTCATTCACGTTATTTCAGTATAGAAAGTAGGTTCTAGGAACCTATCTATATAACTACCAAATTTTATCCAAATCGATTTAGTGTTTTCCATTTTAAAAGTAGGTAATATTCGTCCATTATACATGTAAACAATCTTTCATATATAATTAAGATTGCACAGAAAACGATATAAACTCGTATCTAACGGGTTCGATTGTATTTTAAACGCGCATAAAATTTCATCCAAATGAATCCAGTGGTACAAGAGGATTTAGGTGACAAACACATGTCAGAAAATTTTATATATTAATATTAACTCCGCGGTTTATCAATACCCAAACAAAAGAAATACAAATAACCTTCACATTATTGTTTGTTTTAGGTGGGGATCCAACCCACTACTTTTCAGCAAAGCACCATAGGGCCAGTAAATGAATCGTATATCTGAATTGGCCACTTCTTCATTAATTTTATATTCCCTAAAATAGGCTGGACTGTTAGCCCAGCAGATCGTGGACAGGCTTAAAATATAAATTGAAAGTAAAGACTAGTCTGCGGAACGTAATTATCAACCACTGCAGCATCATACACATCAACAATGATATACATTGTTCAATCGCTGTTTCGTCACGGTATAAGAAACTACGACGACTGGTTAATAAGAAATACATGATTGTTCTGTTTCATTTAAGATTTCAAGAACTTGAACACTTGGTAGATTGCAGGGTTTCGTTAGTAAACAGTAGATCTTAGGTCTAATCAAGTTGGCTACCCCTGCCCTAAAACAATCCATAGAGGTGAGTATAAGGTAAATTTGCAACTAACTTACATTGATATAAAAAAAGTAATAAGGTTAAGTGAGTCAAAGTAAAACCTTAGTTTAACAAAGCGTTATCACGTCAAAAGGAAACAAAACCATTCAGGTTCACAGAATTTTAAAAGGCTCTCGGCTCACAGCCGCTTTCAGATTAAACGGTAAAGAATGGCGCTAATATCATTGCCCAAATCTAACAAGTCCCCTCATATTGTAGCAATCCACGGTCATTCCAGGGCAATTCCATTCACGACGCGCGTTTAGTTAAAGTGGTGCCACAGTCTAAAATAGTACAGTCTAGATGTTAGGTAGAAACGATGCGTTCTAAGCCATGTGCCGCTACATACCACTATACAGTAGCTAAGATCTAGCCAATCTTTAGGCCACTGAGCAAGTGAGTTAGGCAACAATATTGGACAAGACAACATCACATACATTGCTCTGATTCTGTGGTAGTAAGTAGTAAGTAAGTAAGTAGCTTAAGCACTTGTGTTACAAAATAAGAAACAATAACGCTGCCACAACACCCTGACCCGAGACCCGACATACGTCGATTATTCAAAATTAGCCGGTCATAAGTCAATTTCTTAAATGAAAAGGTTATCAACCAATAGCAGCTAAGATAGAAAGATAAATATACCAGTAACAAGAATTTACTTCCCCCACCTACTAAACATGCCTCGTTTGCTTGCAACAGCGCAGGTTCGAACTTGATCTTCACGCAATTGTAATTATTGTTCTTCGCGATCTCAATTGACGAAATGAAAGATAAAGATTTTAGTGTTTTCTACTTGATATTTCGTAACGATTACGATGGATTCAAGTAATTCAGGTAAGAGTTGTTATATTCTAATGTATTTTAAGTGTGTTAACTTCATTTTATAGTATCGGTTCAACTTTAAAAGAGGGTATATAAACAATTTTATTTTTGGTTAATTTTCTTGTTCAAATATAATTAAGTTATGTTATCGCCTTCTCTCGCGAAATAATTTTTTTGGTTTTAAATATTTTACATATAAGGCTAGTTTATGACACATATTTTAAGTGCGGATGGCTGCGGATGTCCGATTTATAGGTTTTTGAAGATTGGAACTCATACAAAAATAAAATAACTTTTTTCTATAAAATTTTATAACGTGTATTTTTTTTTGCTTTAGATACCTCTGGTAAAAAAGTAGTGACACGACGTTATCTTTACGATAAAATGCAACTGCAAGATTTGCTTAATTTGAGTGATAAACTAAATTATTTGGAAAACTACCTTTTGGCCTGTTATGGTGACACACCTGATAACATAAGCAATTGACAGCAAAAATTTGCATATTTTAAAACTTCAATGAGAGAAAAATGGTCTAAAGCTCAAAGAAAAGAAGCTGTATTTTTTAAAACTCATGAGAATTGGTTAAGCGGAACGTTTGAATTTCCGACAAATGTCGGAAACAGACCGGGCCGGCCATCTTAATCATTTAAAGATTGTAGTGAGAGGACTAAACGAAGGAAAACTGAATAAATGCGCTCTACTTTCATTAGACAAACAAAAAAAGCATCAAAGCAAGATCATTTTGTCCAGAGAGAATAAATATGCTATTACCAGCTGAACCAAACACAGAGTCTGATATATCAGATGCAGAAAGTGAAGAATAAATAAATAGTTAATTTTTATATTTGCTTTGGCCTAAAGCTGATTTATGTTATTTTGAAATACATAAAATGTTATAACTACTTACATAATAAAAATTTTTGTTAAATTATTTTCGTGTTTCGTCTGTAAAACATGCTTATTACACAAATAAATGATAAAATAAAGCACTAAATGATAAAATAAAGCTAAAAAAAGCAAAATACACTGTAAAATATTTTTAACCACCTAAATGCCTAAAATCGACCTATGCGACGTCTAAGTTGGGACCGCTCACCTCTCGACTACAGTGGAGTTCCGTGGTGAAGTCGCCTGGGTGGGGCCCAGACGGACGACGATTTAACTACTACATTGTCGATAAGCCATTACAAGACACATTACAAAATATTTTTTTTAAAATAAGGTTTTGAATGTAACAATTAGCCTTACGAGGAATAAATTTTTTTTTTAAGTTTGTGGTTTTCGATAAGGGTTTCCAATCCCTGCCTTCAACAACTGGAGGAGACTTACGTTACCCAAGCCACGTTGTGTTTGATGATATTTCTATATATGAGGGCTAGACTAGGACTCCTAGACGTAGTAGCATGTCGTGGTTATTATAGTCAGAGATTATGTTATATCCTTTCGTTTTTCGTTTGACAATTTCTTCCACCCTTCTCGACTGTTCTTATAATATACTGCGGTGATAACGCAGGCCTAGCGATCCCAGAGGTGCGGCAGAGGGTTCAGAAATAGACACTCGTTATTTGAGCCCTCAGACAACGGCATTTTCCTCAGAAATTTAAACTAAAACACATTAAATGTTGAACAGTTCTTAAAAGTGGCTTCGTTTATTTGACTTGTTACGCCATTAAAATATTTATCTTGCCGAATAGTTTTCTTAGAATTAACATTAAATTATGGATCATGCCTTAATGGAAAAATCATTTTCATTTTAATTCACCTTTGCCAATGTTAATTAGGCTGTAAACAGCATAAATGTATTACTTTTAATGTTATTTTATGTACAATACGAAAATTGTAATTCAGTAAAGAAGCTATTAGACTTAAACAATAAATAGAGTTATGCCAAATCTGAGTGGGCAGGTCACAAATCACTAGAAAAGATTTAATAAACGATGTCCATCGCGCGCCTAGCTACACTCGGCATACAGTCCGAGCCATATGTCTTGACCAGTAACAAGTTCCTTTCAAGTGGCCCTCACATAAATCAATGTGATCGCGGCGAGAGGCACTACATGCGATATCCATCGCTGCACGAACGAGTGCCCTGGGGAGACGTGTAGTGTCCTCTAACCCAATTTGTACTAAAAGAGGGCCTCTTCCCACTAGCGATTTGATTTCGTTTCGCCATCGACGGTAGGTAATAGCTCACGAGAAGCAAGCGGTACAAATGACGTCGGGGCACGTAATGCGGTGCCCTGACGTAAACTGATTCAAATATAACAACATATTAATACCAATTTAATTTCAGCGAACATGCAAAGATTGTGATGTGATGGCTTCGGGAGTTGACCAAAATGCGGAGAGATTGCAGGTTCTGAAAAGAATATTCCTTATTTTTATACAAAAAACTGATTGTAGAAATTTTACTTTTGCATATCAATCCAATATGGGTGTTCCAAGGGAGTGATATTTTTCGGTTTGCTAGTTATTGTCAGGATAAAGTTTATACGTATGAAAAAAGAAATGTAAATTCACCCGCTCGCAAAACCAGGTCGGGTTGTTAGCAACAAATAATTGGCTCTGTTGTGGTCTATGAATTTTGCCCCAGCCCCAGAAGTATAGTTTTACAACGAAATTAATCAATTAACATTATTAGACAAACACATGATTGGTCCAGTACCTACCTATGAAACTAAATTTAGTTACACGCACGCCTCAAATGGTTTACCTACTCACAACAACTAACATTATTCTGTACCCCTCAACAAAGGGACAATATCTTCAAAACGCAATTCAATAATTCCGTCTAAGTTATTTGTACACACAATAAAGCCTCTTTGCATGTAAAGGGGAAAATAATAAAAAGCCATTACACAAAGCCCAAGGAAATGCTACAAAGGAAATTATTTCAAGTCGCGAAACGGGGAAAATTACTCTTCACGGAGAGGATTCCTGCCTCACCCTGTATTGGAGTATAAGGCGGACAGCTGACGTGGAGGCTTGTCAAATTATGCCCAGGATAAGGCTTTTCATCCGGGCTTTTGGCGGATAACTTGGAACTAGGGACATCGCCGCGTGTTTGCGTGAGGGATGATTGTAGGTCAAATCGTCGCGGTATCCCGATGTTTGGATTACTACACGCCTAAACGACCATTTGGTACCAGTGGTGCTTAACACTTTCAGTTAGGGGAGTTGAATACGCAAAGTTTATGAATAACAATAAATATTGGTAAGTCTTGTATGACATTGGTGGCGATTTTGTTAACAAAACATAATACAACAGTTATATTACCTATTTTACTTCAGTTCTTTAAGGAATAGCAAACGCAATATGACAGTACAAAAAAATATTTAGTCTCTGACAATAGAATCGGCACCATTGTTAAATATAACGCGTTTACCTGACATTGTGAGAAACAAAACATGTATGTTAAGGAGGCAAGCGTGTACAAACATTATTTTTATGAAGTTAGCAATTTCTTAAGATGTAACAAAACGTAATAGACACGACGGCAGTGCTTAAAAATCGAGTAGAAATATATATTGCTGGGCTACAAATTATAATACATAACAAAAAGGTCGAATCTTACGCATTTGATTGCCAGGAGTTCGTGATCAATCCAGTTTTTATGCAATAAAGTTTTTATTAACTTTATTGCATAAAAAGTACAAAAGGTGTACTTAATGCTAGAAGCATTCTCTACAACTTATTACTTACACATGCATGCGTAAGACTATTTTTTGTACGTATTGTTTGAATAATAAATTCCGTAAGCATAGCGTTTTCTGATCTCGGTTTTATGCTTATTTAGAACAACGAAATAAATCTCATCTGATTCGTTAATTTCGTAAGGGATAAAAATCTTAACAAAAACGAACACATGCAGAAACTCCTTTTAATCTCAAATGCACGTTTAATATAGTGTGCTCTGTGTATCTGTCAACGTGGGATCAAGCCGTGATTTCGGTAAATCCTTGGCCTCAGTAGAATAAACAGACTGCGTTTTCATAATTCAAAGAGCATTACTTCTGTATTTTTTACAGTCAGAATTCTGTATTTTTTAGAGTCAGATTTTTTTACAAGGGAAACAATTGCGTTTTATACATTATATATTAATTCAAAATTTTACAGATATGTAATAGGGCATTTAAACTTTAACTACAAGTCTAATATGAAAAAAAAACAAATGAATTATAAATCAAAATGTACCTTCATGAAATGGCAATTATTAAATTTTTTGCTTACGACTTAAATAATATTTTATTTCAGCGGCCAATCAAGACGCTTCTAACAATACCATCGATTACTTCGTGGAAGTGGAGTAAAATACATATTTTTCATTTTTTTAGTGATGAGCATACCTCTAAATTTCCGTACTTACATGACTTATCCAGTTTAAACTACCTATAAATTACAACCCTGTAAAATTGGTTTTAATTATACCCACTCAATGTTAAACAAATTGGCATCCATACTGGGAAAATCAATACTATTTTTTAGAAACGTCAAACCTTACTAAATGGTCTCCCCTATCACTTCACATCATAATCAGTATTTCCTTCATAGATATTATTTACTGACCCGCGCAAAGTAAGGAAAATAAGAGTTTGCATCATTTTGTGATGAATTTGATATTCTTACTTCACTGAACCGAAAACACGTTCCCAAAACGAACGTTAAACACCGTGCGTTCGGCAACAAAAACATAAGTCGAAGCTCAAACAAACTCGGTCCCGTAGCCCGAACTGTGACAAATAATACCTACAATAGCACTTCCTCTGACTTGAGGACAAACAGTCGCACGCGCACCGGAGTGGAAGTATTCCCTAACGAGTCGGCACGCGTAGGGCAGCCATGCGTCCAAGTTATCAGGGACAGTACCGTTTGTAACGCGTCTTCGTGCGGAACAAGACATCTGTCTGTGCGTTAAGAATGTAGCACGATTTGCACGAAAAAAAATTTCGATTTATCTATACTTATATAAAAAATCAATAATAATTGGACAACATCACATAGATTGCACTGATTCTGTGATAAGTAGCACTTGTGTTACAGAAATCAGAAACAACGAGGTACCACAGCACCCACACCCGAGGCAGTATGGAAAAGTTCATTTCCCATATTGACCCTTTAAATTATTTAAATCTAAAGAGTTTGTTTGAGTATCACTGTTTAGTTGCCAATTACTGAAAAGTAAAAAAAAATATGTTTCTGACTTTTTTCATAATTCTGTCAGTTCCAATTTCAAAAATAGTGTAATAGTGTTTAGTTCAAAAAATAAAAGCCAAACCTTTCCACCTGCTCTTAAAGTCTCAACCCAATATTCCCACAGTTATTGCGAAACAATAATTTTCTCATTATTGATTGTATTTATGGTCAAACAAAAAATTAGATAAAACTAAAAATAGTGCAAAACTTGGTAACTATCGAGCTACCCTACCCGATTGACTGTCAGTTAATTTAATTTACTGCAAACAAGCTATTGTTTAAGCTCTTAGAAGGAATAGATCGAATTTTTAATATCGTTCTCTATCGTGTCTCCAATCTGACATTTAGAGGATTTTTTACCTACTTGTATATGTGTGATGAGTGACTATCAACTCTTATGAAAACAGTATTGCAGATTTACCTTTTGCGTTTGCTAGGTTTTAGTATCGAGGGATAAGTCCTGTCCGTTATTGCCATTTTGTATGGTAACTCTATTAGGCACAAAGCGACGCTTGCACTCCGCACCTATTGTGCGACCCGAAACGAACCAGAGAGTTTGACATTAAACTTCTACACAATTTTGAATCTTACCTCATTGACTTAAGAGCAAGCGCATACACGGCTACGCTAACTGTATAACTCTCAAATAGCTCTGCCTTCAAACATCTACAATTTTGAATCTTCCCTCAACGAGATTAGGGCAGGTGTGCACAGCCGACTGTACATTCGCAAATTGTTCCTGAACAAATACCCACCTCCACACTTGGACGCACTCCTCAGATTTGCATAGGTTTTGACAAAGATTGTTCGCAAGTCACATATTGATACGAAACTTTAATTTGAATTTTTAATGACTCCAATAGCAATAAATCTTTAATATAGATGCCCAAATACCAAACGTTGTTTACTTAAACCCAAAAGATGAAATGGGTGGGGAAAGACCAAATATGATCTAAGAAATCCTACTAATATTATAAATGTGAAAGTTTGTGAGTATGGATGTCTGGATGTTTGTCACACTTTTACGCAAAAACTACAAAACGGATTTGGATAAAATTTCGTAGGATAAAAGATGACATACTAGATTGACATATAGGATACTTTTGATTCCGAAATTACGCGGGCGAAGTCGCGATCAACAGCTAGTGTTAAATACAAACAAAGTAAAGTAAAATTAAGCAAAGTTGTATTATGAATATAACGAAATACGTCAATCTATTAGGTGCATATTTTAAAAGAACCTAGATTCGCCAGTTGTCAAGTTAACCAAGATTTGTGAATGTAAATGTAATACAAGAGTTAATAAAGAACCTCGCGAAATTCAAAGAAGCTAACAATTGTATTTCGAAATCGTCTGCGACGTAAAGAAGTGTTGGGGAGAAATTGTCATTCCCAAAGCCGAGGCTCATTTCAATAATACAATAAAACTTTGAATCAACTGACGCCGTAATATTGTGTAACAGACCATTCATGTTTCCACGAAACTCGCTCAAAACGAAACATTACAAAATCGTGACGCACAGGCTTTCTAAATCTATTTACGGTAAGATTTTCAACTTAATAGAAGTAAGTAATCATATGTATATCGACAATGCCGGTTCTATAATTACTGGCGCCCTGGACGAATTTCCGCCTGCGCCCTTGTAAAAGCGTATACCAATACATCTATTTAGGGGAATACATCTGGGTACTTCAGGGTAGCTTTCTAGCGCCCGTTCAAGTCCGAGCGCCCTGGGCTGTTGCCCAACCGCGCGCCACCCTAACGCCGGCCCTGTATATCGACACTTGAACGAAAGTAATGTGCCCAGTCATTCATATCATCTAAATACTAATAAAATAACGCTGAAGAGTTTGTTTGTTTGAACGCACTAATCTCAGAAACTACTGGTTCTAATTGAAAAAATAGTTTTTGTGTTTCTCAGTCCATTTATCGAGAAAGACTACATAACATAACGTTACGATCACCAGGAGTGAAGAATCAGTGGAAAACGTGGGAAAAACGTCAGACTTAATCCTACTACTATTATAAAGGCGAAAGTTTGTAAGTATGGATGTATGGATGTTTGTTACTCTTTCACGTAAAAACTACTGAATGGATTTGAATGAAACTTTACCACAATATAGCTTATACATCAGAATAACACATAGGCTACAATTTTTGAGGTTTCTAATGTGAGGTCGTAAAAAAACACATTTTATGCGCTTACATTGCAAACGCTGACTGAATCCAACAAGATAGATCAAAACAATGTACTACAGTATTGTACAACTTAAAAAGGTCTACAAAAAAGTCCGTGATGGTATATGTTTATCTCTTAGGAATAACCCACAATAACCATTTTTTATCCTTTACTTTGTACGAGAAATAATGGCTTATTTACGAAGCGATTTTAAGCAATACAGTATTAATCCTTATCCAATTAAATATCTTAAATACATTGTGCATTTAATAAAGATCAATATGGCTTTTTACAGCATGTAAATTAAATAAATATTTTCGAAGATATCACAGATTTAAAATGCAGAGTCATAGCAATTTCGGCGATAAATACCGTTTCGGTGATAAATACCGGCAGCGGTGCCAGGCGAACGGGGCGTGGGGGGAGCGGGGTAGGTGCGGTGGGGAAGAAGTGGCTCATCGCTGAGTGCGCGACCCGAACGCGGGCAGACGCGTGAGGGCAGGCGTCGTTGACGGTTGTGTCCGTTTTGCGAATTTTCAAGGCACTAGCGATTTGATAAAAACGTATGGTCGCCTACTTTAAGTAATATAGGCCTAAGGATGACGATCAACAAATCGCAGGGTCAAACCTTGAAGGTAGCAGGCCTACATTTGGGCACGCCATGTTTTTCTCACGGTCAGCTCTATGTGGCTTGCTCGCGTGTTTCCAAAGCGAAGAATCTGCATGTTTATGCTGAAGGAAAAAGATCGTTAAATCTAGTTTATAGGAGCATACTGCAGTAGCTACCTATAGACCTATGATTAGGGCTCTGCAGTGCTTAGTTACCGTATTTCTTACTTATTACTAGACTAGACGGGACGAACCTGAAGTCCACGCGAACGAAGTCGCGGGCAAAAGCTAGTACATTTATAAAACGAGCTGACTGGCTTGGCAATAAAAATTACAAGCACTTTGTGAATATAACTAAACTTATCTTTAAGACTTTCAAATTAAAAATCTAATTCAATAACTACCAATCCAGTTCAAGAAACACCACTATTTGCTTATCACAAGATACTTTCATAAAATCTCAATTTTACTAGCGCAAATGGAACATAAAAAGAAGAACTGTATCAGCCCGCATGGGTACACCATGTTTATGGCGAACATCACCATTACAGCGCTGACATGACACCATCATAAAACTCATTTTTGCCTAGTAATGGAAAGTTAATTAGGCTGTTACTTTTCTACTATCGTCATCAATCTGATACGAATCTCATTTCACAGGGCTCACTTGCCCTACCTTTCACTTCCAATTTGCTCTATCAGTTTGCTGGACATTAGTTAAACGATGCTAGCCAGCTTGATTTCAACTCAGACTCTTCACCATAAAGTTGGAAATTGGAATAAAAACAAACAAATAAGGCAAACATTAAATTTTGGATGTATAGTTTAGTTTGTTCCTCTTCTACGCCAAACTACTGATTGAATAATATTACATGTTTTTTTTTTGTAGACAGAGTAGGTACAAGAACGACATATAGGAAACTTTCTAACGCGACAAAGTCCCAGGCAAAATAAAGTCTAGAATTACCTTGTTATCATTTGTAAGAATCAATATGTTATTAATATATATTCATCCGGTAGGTTAGCGGTAGGTCACTGTTGGCCTATCCACAAATAAATATTCAGTGTTTCACGGTTTCTTTACTATTTATTAGAAATTTCTCTACTTGCTATTTTTACACGACTTATCCATTCATGATTTATAATCATTAGGCTGCATTTTTACTGAGGCATGAATAACAACGTTTAAAATAATCGCTCTACCCTTTAGTGTTTAATTTATTAGACAACAACTCTGTTACAATGGAAACGCAGCCTTCAATCTATGTCAAAACTAAAGTTATTTTGCTTTAGTTCAAAAATCGTTTTGATTATAAGTTAGCTCAAAATAGTAATCAATCAAAGTTTCGCATAATTTCGGAGACGCACAGTAACGAGTCCTCACTGACCAGTGCTCGTGAGTGGTACTTGACGGTTACACGGAACGGTACGGATATCGTATATAAATCACAGGACCTCGCTTTAGGCGATCGAATTGAAATATCTTGTAGTGGGGCGAGAGAGGCCAATAAATCAAAAGGCTGCCGAGATCGGAGCACTGCCCGATTAGCACTCGAAACCGACCAATGAGGCATACAGTTTAATTCAAAATCATTTTACTTATATCAATTACATCAATAACCCTTAATCGTTCATGCAAAACAAATTAAACGCTAGAACCTTTAACTAACCACAAGAAACTAAAGAAAAACAGTAGTAGTTATTAGACATTCTGTATTGCAAGGTTCACATACAAATTTAACGCGGCTTCGCTCGTTTGTGTTAGCGGTTAATTTTAAAATATATTTTTTCATACAAACGTTATGATTACCAAGAAAGTAAAAATTATATGTGCAACCAAATATGTTTTAGACACATGCGATAGGCGTATGTATAATAATCAACAATTCTTAATTTCGATTTTTTTTTAGAAGTTCCAATTACTGGAATTAGAACTAGGTGGCTCAACGCAAATTACGTAAGTCGAATAATAGTTCAACAAATTTTAGGTCAGCCTTGTTTGCTGGTACCTTTTAATTTGAATAACGGACGCTGGTTTCACTCACACTTATCATTTAAAACATTCGAATGTTGAATTCAAACAAGATAGACAGACCCAATTTCCGTGGAAGTACGTGCACAGGGCACAGCGGAAAGGCAACTTGCTCATTCAAGCGTAAAAACAAAAAAAACCTTTCCAATAAAATACCAACCGACAATAAAACCGGGGAAAATTACGTCCTTAAACTTGATCCCGAAAGAAATCTCATTAAAGTGTCCTGCATTGAGGCCTGATTAACGCCCGGATCTCACCCGCTGAATACTGAACGTTGTATTCGCCGATTTCCAATGCGAGATAGCTGGAGATAACCGCTGTCTTCATTTAATCCTCCCCTTTTGTTCCAAATTTCCTCCAAGAAAGGAAATCGATGAAAAATGTGAAGTCTAAAAGCAATCTCGAAAAATTGCGCCCATCTAACCGTACCGTATCGCTGTCTTTGTTATTACTTTTTTTTTTCAAATCAATTTTATATATAGGTGTACCTAGTACTTCTAGCTATACTTAAATTGGCCCTATAGAATACCACTATTATTGTGAACGTGAAACTTTGTAAAGTCAAGTAGATTTTTGTTTCTTTTTCACGCAAAAACTATCCACTAAAAAGATTTTTATAAAATTTACTAGATAAGTCAAGAGTTTGTATTCATTAGTAATACCTACTTATAAATCATCAATACAAAACAAATGCGATAATAGCACACCGGTAGATACTCGATGTATGAACGTTTGTTCCGAAATATCGCAAACGAAGTCATTAGAAATACCTATTTGATTTTATATTACTTTTTTTATGAATATAAATATATTGTAAAGATATCTCTCAAATAGATAGATAAAGAGTCTTTTAACCCGAAACTGTACAAACATACCAAATACTTTTCTTTTGTTAATATACTTACAATAGACTCATAGAAATCATAGTATATAAATAGAAAATACTCGTAGTAATATGAATATTGCGCGGGGATCGAACACTTATTATGATTACATTGTAGATTATGAAGCCACAGATTGATTTCTAGTTGATTCAACTGATATTATTATAATTTACCATAAAACAAAAATACCTAGGCAGAATACTCATTCCTATCACCCGTATCTCCTAAATTCAAAAAACTAATCTATAGATCAAATATAAAACTAATCCCGATACTCTCGATTGATATAAATTGGAAATGTCTGAGAAAGGTTGAAGACCTAATCGTTTGTGAAATGTGAAAAAGAAAATAATTCAACGTTTAAATATTGAATTCCATTAACGACCGAAAGAAAAATAAATTTAAAATGAAATTCATCAGACTATGAAACTGTTGAATCTGAAAAAAACGAATTCACTTTCAATTCTAAATTTCTAGCGTGGTATTGCATACGTAATTTTCTAAAATTGATGTCCTTTTCATATCTCGTATAGTTTGAATGACGTTTAGCAAACACAACATGGGAGCTCTGAAAGAAACTAGGTCGTGTAACTAAAATGTCTACAGGACTCGCTTCAACTTTCTTCTATCTAGGAGTGAGAGCTATCTGCATAAGAGTATGTAATTCGCGCCACCCAAAAGCTCGGTGAAGATGATAAGGCTCCGCAGCCATCATCGATAGTGAGGTAGGCAAAAAAACTTTCTTCCAACTAAACATTTCCTGGACCCCAAATTCCATTTTGAAACCTGAGATGAAAAAAACAACAGTTAAAAATTCACGTGTTTACAAAACCTCCCTAAAAGATATTTATGACAGCCGCAGGAGTACTCGCAATAACCATTACATGCCTTCCATTATCTCGTAAATTAAATTAATTTAACCTTAGGCCCCACTTTTATTTCAACCAACAGAATATCACTTTATTTATTAGACTACAAAAGTTAAAGACCTTTGCTTTGTTCTGTATTTCTCTGGCTAAAATGCTCGAGTCAAATAGTTGTTTGAAAAGGTTCGTGGAAAATTAGGACAATTGCAAAGAAAATTATGTTTAGAACGAACAACATGAAATAATTTTCTTTGCGATCACAACAGAAATCTAATTTAGCAGACAACCAGTAGGCATAGTTCTCTTTTAAGAATTTAAACCATGTTATACTCAAGGCTTTCTCATCATGATTTTAATTAACAACAATGTTTAAGTTTTCACAGTTCATGTACTTTGATCGAAGATTAATAAATATAAATAAGTCATCATTACAAAGATTCAAAAACTATGGCAAACCTTAAAAAAAGAAGTACCTATTTCTTTTAATCACGTGTCTTATATCACCCTGACAAACAATATTGGTCAAACGACTTGTGCATTGTCCACAATGTAAGACGGTAAACTCATAAATTAAAAATGTAACTTAAACTTTGTAAATTATAATGCCGCTTGTGTAAGCGGTACATGGTAAAACAACATAAAAGAAATTTAAACAAAAATACCTGAAGATAGCATGACTGGCATTCCCAGAGTTCTACGTATCTTCTTGAAATAACTTCCAAAGTTATACTTAAGCAATTTAATTTCTCATTTTTACAGACTGATAAACAACGGCCTGTTTTTGTTTCGAGATATCTCAGAAAGTTACATTGTATTTCGGCAACATTACAACACAAAGACAAATCGAGCAAAGTGGAATGTCACGTAGGATTTGTGATAAATTTGCCACAAATTCACAAATGAGATCCCTGATTGAACGAGACAAGTGCCTTTCTACCTCCAACCAACTTCCAGACGCATTAGAGGTACTTGGAAGAAAAACATTGCATAAATGTAATCAAATTGTGATTTGTAGAATCCTAATATTAAAGAAATATTACGTTGTGAATGAACCCAGTCGTGCACAAACGTAAAGAAAACAAACATATGTATCTAAATAGAAGTTGTTTCGGCCAATATCAGATATGGCTAAGAAATAAACAACAAAATTCGAGTTACAAATATATATTAACCCTCTTAAACTATTCGTTTTTATCTTTTCAGGCTGACTCCAAAAGAAGATCAGTCTAGTAAAACCTTTTTACCGTATTATAGTAAATTTTTTTCTTAGATTGTTCTTTACTCAACTATATGAACCCTATCTCAATGCTTTGTAAATGCTTCGTGTCTTGGATCAAACACTTTACAGTACCTATATCCCGAATCAGGATTAAGAAGCAGCCATAACAAAACTATATAACTGCTAACTAATGAAATAGTTAAAAATCATGCAGGATTAAGAAGCAGCCATAACAAAACTATATAAGCGCACTAAGTCTGTGTTATTGAGGTGGCCGTTGTGAGTAAGCCGATTTTGCAAGTAAACTACCTCCGTAATACTTTTATATAAAAAATCATGTTCTGTATGTTTTATCGTGTGATCATAGAGTAAGAACTAAATACATTTGTGTAATTAACATAATGAGTGCAACAAAGTGTAAAATGTTTTATGTATTCTGTTTCTCATGTAAGTGATTTTTAATCTTTATGAGAAAATAAATGTCTTTAAACCTATATAAATGCTAACTAATGAAATAGTTAAAAATCATGCAGGATTAAGAAGCAGCCATAACAAAACTATATAACTGCTAACTAATGAAATAGTTAAAAATCATGCAGGATTAAGAAGCAGCCATAACAAAACTATATAACTGCTAACTAATGAAATAGTTAAAAATCATGCAGGATTAAGAAGCAGCCATAACAAAACTATATAACTGCTAACTAATGAAATAGTTAAAAATCATGCAGGATTAAGAAGCAGCCATAACAAAACTATATAACTGCTAACTAATGAAATAGTTAAAAATCATGCAGGATTAAGAAGCAGCCATAACAAAACTATATAACTGCTAACTAATGAAATAGTTAAAAATCATGCAGGATTAAGAAGCAGCCATAACAAAACTATATAACTGCTAACTAATGAAATAGTTAAAAATCATGCAAGCAATTAATTTCTATTGGTAATTGTACCGATCCGCGTAAAACGCCTCATCACAACATTGTCTTCCACCCGTAGTCGGTTAATCTGTCTCTGTCCACGCCGACCTTTGGCCGCTAATAAGGGTAAATAGAAACAAACTGCCCTTCTCGACCGCGAAACGAGCCGCTAATCTCACGTCGCGTGCGAACGAATGTACTCCAAATTATTCCTTATGTTGTTTCCTTACCACTTCAGACCATTTACACAATAGTTCCTTTAAAGGCCACTTTTCGGAGGAATAAGGCAATTTATTGCATTAAGATGACTAATCGTCCACTCATGACCCTTCTAAGATATTAACCATGGGGACAGATCAAACAATTAGCTATTTGAGCAAGATAAATATCACAAACAGATAAAGCGTCAATCTATAAAAGACGATGAAGTTCGCCTGATTTAACGGTACCAAGTTGAAAAGTCGTCGAGTATGACGACTTTTCCACCATTTTCCGAAAGCTGTCGGCAATTCAGAGACGCGTGACTGATAAGTTGTCTAGAATATTCCAGAATATTTAGACCGGAAGAACACTTACTAATGAAGTCTCTTTAATTTACTATTTTTCAATGGGTGGTATTATAAGTCCAGGTAGGTAGAGTTTGTTTTGTGGTGATCTAATAGAGATGGTACAAGTAGAATTAAATTTCGTAATTCCTAAGTACCTACATTCTACGAAGAGTCCACAGTGCAATTCCACGACGACGATCGAGACTTTGCATTTTCTTGAGCTCCAATAATAAGGTGTTAGCGGTGAGTCTGCCAATGCGGCGTTCCATAGAATTCAAACCCGCTAATTGGTACTCGGCTGGGCCGTCCTATAGATGAGAGTTCTCCATACACGAACGGTATATATTTGTGTTTAGTACCTAAATAAAACTCATCTGTGTGACGTCTCTGCGTTGCGCAGTGTTAGATATTTTAAACAACGTCCGTGCATAATTCTATGCCTTTAAATCACTGATTACATTTTTTTCTATGCGTAATTAGCGGTCAGATAAGTAACGGCACGTGACAAGAGACGTATGGCAGTAATTAGTCGGTCGCGTTCTGATGGAGCCTCGCAAAATTAGAAAAGTTGAAAATCCCTCTCCTTTAAACTCGGATGCCGCCTGCACGCATTAAGGCTGCCTGTTTTGAGAACCGACACGTTAATTAAGCAGCCTTTGCTCGCATTTTTAGCGTTCCGTTGTCGAACAAGAAATTCTTACCTGCTGGTGTATATTTCTGTGGACAAGATATATTTTTTATCCATTACGTTTAACGACTTGATTGAATGATAAATTCCAACTGTGTTTTCGGACTGATGTAAGATGCGTCTGCTATAACATGGCGTATATTTACATAATCTCATATCTTTTACATTAGTTGCGGTACCTACACATTTGGAGCTCAAAGTCCTGTCTAACTACAATCACAATCTAAATATAAACTACATTTTGCTTAAGCTTCCGTAGAATAATTTATGGCAGATGTAGGTACGTATCAAAACGCTTCTAACTCAAGCAAATTATATAATTATTCCTAATATGTACGAGTCAGTATGACGAAACGAACGAAGTCTCTTTACTGCGCGACCAGGATCAATGTAGAACTATTAAACTTAATAACTATTAATTACAGTCGTTCAACCTTAAAATAAACGCGAACATTAAAAACTAACTTGTTCAACTTGAAAGAAATAAAATGAATCGTTACTTGCCAGTCGTGCGCAACCAACGACATTAATTATTATTTCTAAGGTTTTACAGCCGTCCAACGAAAAAGTAAATGGGGTGCCATTCATTCTGAACTTCACTTAAAACTAATATAAATCTTATTTATAAATGGGCTTGCGAAGTATTCTTTTTACAAGAAACTGCGATACAAGGCTTCGCCGCAGGAGCACGCCTGAGTTTTAATGATCAAACCACTTAGGAACGCCTTACATTACAATGTACTTTGTGTTATCTGAGAACCCTTCAAATCATTCGAGGGCAACAGGGCTATATTATTACAATTTGAGATATTTATCTGTATCCTTGTTTTGTTACAATCCAGCAGCTCTCAATGACAACTTCTTAATACGACGACCACACTCAAAGTACCTATATTTATAAAGCCTATCTATATTCGTTATTGCCTGCCACTTCACTTCTTGATTTTTTTTCGTAATCTATCTTCCTACCAAGTTTAGTCAGTTTAGTTTAGTCAAGTAGTAGTCTTTACGTGAAGTAGTAACAGATATTTATCCAGATTTGCATACATTCTTACAAACTTTCGCAATTATTTTCAAAGTCTTTTACTGTGCAAGCCGCCCGTCTTTGGAATGCTCTGCCCGCTGATACTCGACAATCCCTGACTAAGGGAATTTTTAAAATGAAAGTTCGTGAACACTTCTTCTCTCTCGCTAATACATAAATCGTAGACATGAATTTGTCAATTGCTGAATCCATTTATATATAGATATTATTTATTTTATATTTTTATGTGGTATTATTTACTTATGTATATATAAGTGTATATATGCTCATTATGTAAATATAAGTATAGCTTCATATTTTATATATATATTATATTTATTCATGTATGTCTATATTTATTTTTAATTGTTTCCGAAATGAATTTTGTAACGCTTGATAGTTACTATTCTCGTGTATTATGTTTTTATTTTATTTTTTAGATTACTTATGCACTTTGTCACTATTACCGCACCCATAAACTAACTCTCCGCATGACCCAAAGGTTGACTGGTAGAGAATGCCCATAGCATTAAGTCCACCTGTTGTACTTTTTTTTTGTGCAATAAAGTTTTTAAATAAATAAATTATTATACGAATATTAAGAGGTTAACGATATTACAAAATTTTAAATAGAATAGAAGTAATATTACCTGTCAATAGCACACAGCTTTGCCCATGCCAAAACATTCAGGGCAAATCAAAAACCAACCATGTCACAGCATAATCTCGGTATGAAAGTGTTACAAAGTCGACGGAGAAGATCCTCGTAAACCTGCTTCCTCCCAGTAAAGGCGGATTTGGCTCGAGTTCGTTCCAGAGTTTCATTAAGTCGCTTTTACGTGACAAAGCCCCGGGACACGGAGACGGGAACTATGCCGTCAAGTTATGAATTAAAATTGCGGTCACTCTATCATCTCGGTTAAATCTAATAAGAATCAAATAATAACTACATCATTTTCATCATCAAGATTTATAAGATTTGTTTAGGGCTTCACGCCGCACTGTCGGACTTTAAATATTGTAAAGAAAGAGAAAAAATACGGTTTAGATAACTAGCGGTTAGATCAGTTGGAGAGAAGGTCGTGGTTTTGAAACCCACACCTCAAAGGGAGAAGAATGTTATCTGTTTCAGAAAGTACATAAGTAGGGTTTGCGACATCGCAGCATTTAATTTTCAGCACGATTGATTTGCGCGATTGAACCAACCGGCGCTACATCCCGAGGGAAAGGTGATATTTTTTACATGAAAAATATCAATCGTGAATCCTTCTGCGTTGATTATAGTGTTCTTAAAATCTTACGAAATAACCTGACCTGTTTTTTTGTACCCTGTATCTACGAACATAATGATAGTCAGATGCTTTATTATTTTTTAAACTTCATGCGCAATCACTCCAAAGGTGCCTTAGTGTATAAGATGTTTTTCAAAGATGCATTTTTCGATTAGTGTTTAATTTGTAACTTTGCTTATAATTTATCTTTATTCTTCATTTACAAAGTAAAATTACTGTGAGGTGAAACAGACTGATAAACAGACACGCAACAGATCACAAGAGGGTGCCACTTTCCCTTTGTGAAAAGAAACCCTAAGATTCCGTATTACAACAAACCAAATAATTATATAATTAATTACAAAAGAACATCATTGGATTGACAATTACTCGATCAATGCCAAATTCTAATTACAGAGGAGCTTTATCGACAATTAGACATGTTTCAAAGATACTAAACAGAAGACAATTAAACCTTAATTAAGCATTAATTAAGGGGATGATAATAAATAGATACGGAGTTTCTAAATTATAGTCAGGATTGAACTAATAAGGACTTCTCAAAGATAGTACCGGGTGACATAAAAGTGGACATTCTAAACCGTAAATTACATGTACAACTTAAATTAAATGCATTTATTTAGGTCTGATTTCATCACCATCAGCTTCTTGAGTCGTTTGAAAGGCATTCATTACCTTTTTTAGATTGCTTTCAAATCCGCACTTAATTAGAGTCTTGGACCAACTCTTAATTCTGTCACAGACTGAGCTAATTGGTGTCAGTGTTTTCAAGTAGTACCGACGTAGCTTATTGGGTATTTTTTAGCTAGAAAAGCTATATAGCCTTTTAAAGCACATCAGAGTCAGACGTTTTAATTTGTCACCGTTTGTAGACTTGGGAAAATATTACATGGCACAATCGTCTCCAAATATTTAACATAAATTCATTAGAAACAGGCATGAGCATGTTGAACCGATCGTTCCATAAACTCTCATTTTCTTAATAAAAATGAACAACTGGTACCTATATACCAACAAAATATACAACCCTATTTTTTCTTAAAATCGTCTTCCTGTTTTACATGATTTTTTTCAAACTTCATTCTCTTGAAGCTGTAAAAATCGAAACAAAAATTAACCCTAGAGGACCACTAGTATAAGTATCTAAGTCGATGGGCACGTGGGGATACTATTGATCTCTCACTTAGTTGCAAATCCCCTTAAAATACAGCTGGCATACAAAGAGCACATATATGTAGACTGACTGAACGAGCGGTTAACTGTCGTCCCCGCGACGCGCGCGCACAAGCGGCGTGAGAACAATGCCACACGCATGCGCATTACGCGGGTATCAATAACGGGTAACCGTTGCAGCCGATCCGGCAGCCTCTAATCAGGGCATTGCTTCAAACAAGAACCTCCAAGACGATTTAAGCGCCTCGTGGATTTAATATTTGATACAATATATATTCGCCCTTTTTTATTTTATACCTTTATTATGTCAAAATATGTAAGCTGGAATACAGAGACCGATATTTGCCATCTTGTACCGATTTTCATGAAACGTTAACTATGTTTGATGAAATCGGTACAAAACACTTCCAACTAAGTCATATTCGAATGATTCAAATAAAAAAAGACCAGATACGATGCTACAGACAGACAGACATATAAACACGTCACACTTGAAACAGAGTTGGATGACAAAGAAGCAGACGGATCATCTGTTAATACGTAACCATCATCATCCTGTCGACATCCGCATCCTCCATCGCTGGCTCTAGGAGAGAGCTAACAGCAAATCAAAATCACTAAAATTATCATCGTTGAATGGAAATCGTATTGTCTGACAACTGTAACGGTCAAAGTAGACGATACCAAAATAGAAAGTCACGTGGTCCATTCTAGTCTATTTGTCACCAACGCTCCACTTGATATCGAGTGACACGGTTCCAGTGGGTACATGGTTCACGGTAGGGTTGGCAGGCTTCTAAATTTAGCCGTTAATATATACCTGAATTAACGGGTTATCCAGCTCTTCAAAGTTTTTTTTGTCTTCCTACAAATAATGAAATATGCTCCTCAAGACTCATGCACAAATTACATCATACGGTTTAAGGTGGTACAAGCACAATCTATATTACTATAATACATTTACAGAACAAATAAAATAGCTAAAAAAGTATAATTCCGCGCAGGAGCTCTTGCAACTGATTAAAAAACATAGATCTCTTTACAGGTCGCACAACTAAGTTGAAGCGAATACATTTTTCACACAGACGTACAAAGCTGATAGAAGAGACCCGACTTGGAAGTAGGTAATAGTGCCAAACAACACCACCAACAGGAAGCTGTACTCATTAGAGTTCAGATATCTAGGTATCACAAAGCATGACAACATATTCAACTCACACTGCACTACCTGTACAATAACCTAAGTGTCTTAACTGCGACCAGAATGATGTGGTAGCGTAAAATCTAAACAGATATTTAACTCGTTCCACAAATACGGTACTTACAGTTTGTTTATAGCTACTACAGCAAATGATCTATGGGACGTAGATTATAGAACCATGAGCACACATTTCTTGTATAGTTTTTTTTTTCTTAAGAAAGACGTTTTTACTAGAGCACGGACAATCATTAAACGGTAGTTCCACGGTAGCTGATAATATTAAAGTTCTTATGCAAATGTCACTAATGTGAAGCAGAGCGCATTCTCTTTAGTTCCTTGGTTACCCTAGAAGAATAATACTGTGGTATGTTCAAAAAGTGATGAAAATATCACCTGTGTCTCACTCCAAAGTTCATATAATGAAAACCCTGTCTACATAGTTATTAAAGGATTGAAACAGGTAAATTTTGCTAAATTTACTACAGATTTCACATTTTAGAGCCTGGCAACCCTTCACCAGGTTTGACAGCGGCACCGGCCACTGATCAGGCCTGAACGAATAGTCGGGTGAGCGGTGTCACACGCTCCACATACCATCTGTGGACTAATCGCTTATACGTGATTCTAATAAATTAAAGGCCTCATTCTAGCAAATTTAGCTCAATTGAAAGTAAATTAGCTAGCGGAAATAATCACCTTTCCAAGAGAATACTAACTTTAACAAGAAAGGTGGAGTAGGTTTTTGAAGCGTTTGTCAAATGCCTATGACTCTGTAATGTACTGTGTAAAGTATAATGACCATGGACCATCATCATATAGTCGCCTTCCGTCATATGTACCAAAGCTTGTTCATCTCAACCATTACCGTATTGGAGTCTGTCGCAGCTTATAAGCGCATCAACATTCGTACGAATAGGCACTCATACGCCTTTTTCCTTGCGCATGTACTTTATTATTACTATTATAAAGCTACTCTTAAACTGCACTTTAAATACTTTTAAGTTACAAGTTGTTATTCCTAAAAGTATTAGAAAGGTACTCAAAATGCAATATTTTTCTTCCAATGTAATTCCCATAATATCCGGTGTATAATGTCTATGGGAACCTGTAATTACCGCCATTACGTGTACATAAAAACAAAAGTCTACGCGTTATTAATGCAGGGTGTTAAACAAGCCATTGGCAAAGCCAAATGGGAAGTCGTATCCAACAAAAAGTCGGTTATCACTTTTTATAGCGCACAAAAAGTACGTTTACACGCACAACACGGGCGCATGCGAACAATAAAGTTCAAAAATGTGAACTGCAAACATTTCCCGCTGTTGCGAATTTGTTGTCGGGGCTAATGAGTCGTGAAACGGAAGTTTATTAGCCGAGTTCATCATTAAACTCCGCCGAAAAACGCTCAGTTTTATCCGATCACAATTAACATGCAAAGTAGATAAAAACAACGCCTTTCTTTTTTATTCTCGCCTTCGGCAACTGTTCTCTTTCACTGTTTTATTATGTTCTCCTGCGATTTTATGTTTTGATTTGGAAAGTCCTAATGTTCGGAATGCCTAAGAAATTTGGATCCATAAAAAAGTTATTTACCAAACTTTCTATTGCAACGGTATCTTATTTTTATCAGATGGATTTAACATAAGAGGTTTCTAGTCATACGCCCAAATTAAATATTCCTACAAAATAGCAATTTTATAGGTACCATTTAAAAAGTCCGTTTGAATTTATCAAATCGAATTGAGTCATTACTCAACTAAGATTCCATGTGCAAACCAAGACACCTAGATAATTCTAAAAGTATATTGTGTTCAAATAAAGACGGCTAATGTGTCATTCGTGATAATGTCAAGGCTAGTAACCTGTTTTGCAGACTTTTACAATGCAACGGACGACTCATTCGACATTGACTAGAAGTTAGCGCGACATCCTTAACAACCAAGCCCTCTTAACATAGCAAACAGGTCAACATTATGAAAGAAATAAATGTTTAAAAAATAATTGTGTCACAAAAAAGGCAATAGTCAGCATTTATGTTAGAACATTTGTCTGTCACTTATGCGCCCAACAATTCGCTAAAAATCAATAAAATCGAATAAATATTGGAAACGAATTAGTTTTGATTAGCATTTCTAAATTCTACATGCCTCTACAAGGCAACAAGAAAAGTAATTAACTTTTCGTCTAGTTCGTCTTGGCGGGGGTACTACTGTGCTCCCATATTTTATATAGAACATGAATTAAGTAAGAAAAATATATTGAAGTTTTAATATTTGCATGTAGGTAGATACAGGACGGGAAAAGGACAACGATTCATTTGACATTGGATTCTCATAACGGACACAAGCCTTGCCCAGCCAAGCCTAAACATGGTAAATAACTGTTGAGTGTGTCAACCGGTCGACGGCAATCGCTTTGGGTACACAACAATGTAGGACATAAGGTGATTATCATAAATTGGATTCAGGTTTCATTTTCTTGAATGACTCGATTTTTTTCTTGGCGGTGGTAATTTTTAACCTAGTTGATTAGGATGCGCCACACGAGTCTGTTAACAAAAGTCAAAATCGATAATATGTAATGCGTTAGTTAGTGATTGGCTTAAAATACGAGTTTGGTGTGCTCTCAGCCAATCAACAGTTTCGCAGCTTCTGTTGTCTTAAGTGAGAAAATAGACGTATTACGTATGCTAACAGGGCTGATCCCTTACATCATGGCATGCAGATGATGTTAATGCTGTACAAGTCTAGGTATACCCTAAAGATTTATTTAATCTTTCATTTCTTTTATTTTTTTCCAATTCAGGAATGTATCAAAGACATAGTGACTATGAAACACATTTATAAAACGAATCTTTTTACCCAACTCCTTTGCCGCCAAACGTTTCAAATTTCAAACGTATTGAAATTTTAATAACCTTGTCCAAACCGCTACGAGAATCTAAACGAAGGCGACTGGTTGAGAAAAACCGTTTCAAATAGAAAACGAAATTGGCACAAATAAAAACTCGTTACGCCCACGTTTACGCGAATTGGGCAACGGATTAGCATATTCAAAATTTAAGATATTAACTTAATTAACAATGATATCTTGCCCAACCAATCATGACCGGGATAATAGATTTTATTGAGATCACCCAACTAGGCAGAACTGGTTTGGAGTGTTTACGCAACACGGATGTACGAGTACTCTCCTTCATTCACATAATGCAATGAAACAGTCAACAGTGCGACACGACCGGAAAGTGGTTTGGTGTAGCCCGCAGAATCCCATAGTCGATAATTTACACGCCCATCCGACTTCATGAACCAAAGCGGTAGATATTTAGGTTGTCTTATGAAATCTTATTAGACCGATGTCTTAGTAGACATGAGGAACCATCTCCACACAAATATGGTGGATTAGTAGAAAACGAAAAACATGGTTGTTCCGGTTCATCCGTTTTTTAGGGTTCTGTAGTCAATTAGGAACCCTTATAGTTTCGCCATGTCTGTCTGTCTGTCCGTCCGAGGATAATCTCAGAAACCGTTTGCACTAGAAAGCTGAAATTTGGTACAAATATGTATATTAATCACGTCAACAAAGTGCAAAAAATAAAAAAAAATGTTTTTTATGGTACCCCCTTACACGTAAATTGGGGAGTGATTTTTTTTTAATTTCTATCCCAATATGTGATATATCGTTGGATAAGTATTTAAAAATGAATAGGGGTTTACTAAGATCATTTTTTGATAATTTTAATATTTTGGGAAATAATCGCTCGAAAAGAAAATAAAATTGTGTCCCCCCCCCCCCCTCTAACTTTTGAACCATAAGTTCAAAAAGTATGAAACAAATTTAGAATATAGAACTGCATTTTGAACCTGATGGATTTAATAGTTTTTGAAATTTTTGAAAAAATATTTTTTTAACTAAAGTTGTAATTTAAGCGTATATGCTAGCAATTTTTTTCTTACTTTACATATTTTTTGTGTTCTCAATGTATCTGCTTTCAAATAAAAAAAGAATTATGATGCACTGAAAACTACGGAACCCTACAGTGAGCGTGCCCCGACACGCTTTTTGCCGGTTTGGTTTATCATTTAGCGAATTCATTTTGTTCGTGTTTTACTATTGATTTGTTCAGTAATGTTCAGTAGTGGGTGGTAAAAGTAAAAGTCTGCATTGAAAAACGCATCATATCAAGAGACTTGTCCACTTTGGCAACTTAAAGAGTAGACTAGACCTGATAGTGCCTTGAAACAAGCTTTAACTTTTCACTAATTCAAGACGTAAAAACATACGTAGATTTTGCCTTCCGACAATCGAACTCAAGAAACCAAGTCTTTCCTAAACATTAAACTAATTTTCACTTTGCCAGCCTCAATCAGGAATAAGAATGCACACGTAAAAATAATATCGATGTTAGTAATTTGATAAGTTGATTTGAAATCAAGTTTATTTTAACTATATTCATCGTTAAAGAATATTTCCATGTGACTTACTCGACTATTGAATTGTCTAACATAATTGTTTTAGAAGGTTATTGGAACTCGACAATTACACTTTAACCTTTCTAGTTTACTGCTGGTTTGATTCACGTCAACTTAATTGGAGCAACTATTTTATAGCCGTATGAATAGAGATATTCGTTTGAATAATGTATAGGTCTTATTTTCATACAGACTAAACTAAAGGCGGACATAAGAACTAAAAACGACTGCAAGTATTTACTTTGATGTACTGTGCACCGTACAAATGAAAAATGGTATAAAGACGGGGATGATGTCCTAACTAGAATCTCCTAGAATTTCCATCTTTACGATTTGGCTCTATTACCGAATCGTAACCACTCTTTAGTTATTAAAAAAACATTATGCCAAAAATAACATGAAAATCAAAGCTCTTCACCTCTATAATGATTCAGACCTGCCATGTTTAATATCGGTACCTACTCTAAATAATCCTCTCAGGGTATTGCTTAAAAAGCAGTAGGTAACAAAAGTTCGGCTCATAAATATTCAAGATGACTCCGTAGAGGAAATCCGATAGACGAATAAATCGAGTAGAGCGGGTAATATTGGCACAGCTTTCGGTTATGAACTGGCCAGGCCGATGTGCCAGAATATCAGGACATTATATTACGTTGTTAAAGTCTTAAACTTAGAGGAACAAGACCCTACTTGTATTACTAGGCACGGTTCTGTACCTACCTGTCTGCACATAGAAGACAACAAAGATCCTAATCTTTTGTCATATTGTTAAATTCGCAAACGAGATATCTACAAACAAGAAAGTACGCTCGGTGATATGTACCAATGGGTCTAACAAATTCAAAACGTATGAATCTACTCACACAGAAATTATTCCCGTAGATGCATTTCTCTCCCGAATTGTACCAAGGCGTCTCAAAAGCTTATTTATAATCGTTAAATATAAACAAGTCATTGGAAGTAAAATCCCTTGTTTGAACGAGAGCGTTTATTTGCTTCATTACTCCTTTAATGTCAAAGACAGAGCGTTCAGAGGAAAGTACATAATATAAGCGAGCGATATTGACAAGCGAGTCACTTGGGGGATCCAGAAAGGGAATTATTTATGGGAAAACGCACATGCAAACGGCAAACAGCAGTCGAAACATTTTAAATTTGCAAATATTTTTACAGACTACGAATCAAAAAGATTTTTGATGACTCTTTTATTAAATTATTGCAATTTTGTACACATAATTTAAGAAAGCTTTTCTTAAAATATCTTTATTAATGATAGAGTTGTAATGCTTCAAAGTTAGGATTATCAGACTTAACATTGAAAACTATAGGTTTTACAAATATTACAATTATTCATCTATTTTATATTTTATTAAATGGCCAAAATATAGTTTCAACATATTCTCAACAATAAGCGTGTTTCGCAGAAATATTTGGAGAAACTGGTTCAAAAGTTGCATTAAAAGTGGTTCCGAAATATTGAACATTCAGCCTAGGTATATTGAAATAAATAAATATATAATAATAAAAGCTAATTAATAATGTCTGGATTAGATACTCAAGTAACTGGAGGTACCTACAGACGGCATACGAGGACATTGGAGGTAATAAGCCAAATATTATTTCAAGCACGCGGCAACGATTCATAAATAGTAGTGACCGACCGAAACATGTTATTTTGCCGAAACCGAAACCGAAACCGAATGTTCGGTTTCATTGTAGTTTCGGCCGAAACCGAAACCGAAACCGAACCTTTTATAAAAAAAACCTTAAGAAGGCGAAAAAATTTTAGTATGCCCGTTTTTTTCTAAAATTAATATCTCGCCGACGTATAATTACAGATTTTTACTTTCAAAGATTTATCACAATGAAATATAGGTTTAAAGAATTTATTCTCATAAGAAATTTAACATTTCACTTATAATGAGATAACAAATATTAATAAATAATTTTATTTTAGTCGTCGGTACTCGCAGTTATATGCTCCTTAAGCTTGCTTTTAAATGCTTCTATACTCTCACATTTCTTCATGCTATTTGGTAATCTGTTATATAGCTGTGCTCCCTCATACAATATGGTCTTTTTACCGTAATTAGTCCTCGGAGTAATTAGTGTTAGTTTATTTTGATTCCGCAGATTATGTTTATTGACCTTTATATTCAAATCCAAATTTGATTTAGTGGTATTTGTTAAGATCTATTTTATCAAAATGCATGTGTTGTAAGTGTAAATTTGATGAAGGTTAAATATTTTAGTTTTTTTATATATTTGTTTGGTAGCAGCACGAAAAGGATAGTGGAATAGTACTTTTATTACTTTGTTTTGAGTCCTCTGTAAGGAATTTAAGTTAGATATTGCAGCAGATCCCCAAATCTCTATCAGGTATTCTAGATGTGATTTGACTAAAGTGTTATATATAATTGGTTTTATCCTTTTAGGAATGCAGTGGGCTATCTTACGTAGTGCGCCTAGCAAGGATGTTAATTTGGATTGGACGTGCTCAATGTGCGGTTTCCACGTTAATTTATCATCAATGAGTAATCCTAGGTATTTTTCTTGGTGAGATATATTTATTAATTCATTGTTTATTCTCAGAGGTTCATATTCAGGAATTACTTTATTTTTAGCAGTTAAGATCATGTAAGATGTCTTTCTCGTATTGATAGTTAATAAGTTCATTAACAACCACTCATTGAGCAAGTCCAAGTCTTTTTGAGCATCCGCGATTATTTTGTGGATTGACTGACCAAAATAAAATAAGCACGTATCGTCAGCGTATAATGTAAGATGTCCAGTCAATCCAATTATTTTTATATTATTCATATATACTAAAAAAAGTAAGGGACCCAATATGGATCCTTGAGGTATACCCACTGAGATATTTTGAGAACTACCCACAAAATTGTCGATTTTAACAATTTGAAATCTGTTGTGTAGATATGACTCAAAGATCTTTAAAGCTGAACCACTAATTCCTGCGTCTTTTAATTTTAGAAGTAACTTTTGGTGACTGACAGTGTCAAATGCTTTTTTCAAATCGATAAATATACCCAATGCAATGTATTTTTTGTCTATGTGAGTTTTGATTTTAGTAACTAGATCTATGGTCGCTGTAAGAGTGCTAGACTTTGGACGAAAACCGTATTGCTCATCGATCAAAAATTGTTTTTGAGTGAGATAAGTGCTTAGTCTGTTATACAAAAGTCTCTCAAATATTTTCGATATAATGGGCAATACCGATATCGGTCTATAATTACTTGGGTCAGTTCTAGAACCAGCTTTATGTATAGGACTAACCTTGGCCACCTTGAGTGAATCTGGGAAAGTACCGGCTTCAAAACATTTATTGATAGAAACAGCTAATTTTTCAGCAATGAGATCCTTTAGGCATTTAATCGCTTTTGTGGATATTCCGTCCAACCCAGTACTCGTATTAGTATCTAAGTTGTCTATAACCTTTTTTATTTCGTCCGTACTACAAGGATTAAGTTCACTTAAAGTTATATCATGAGAGTAGTTGTGACCATACATCAAGACATTTTCGGTGTTAGTGTGATATTTATGCGGTATTTTATTTCCTAGGTCTGGACCAACTGACGAGAAAAAGGAGTTAAACATATTGCAAATTTCTATGCCATCAGTCACCAATCCTGAATTCAATTCTAGACTTGGGGGAGCACAGCTTTTTTTTACTTTATTTACGGCAAGGGTATTAATAATTTCCCACATTTTTTTGGGTTGATTATATGTTTCATGAAATAATGTGTAGTAATATTTTTTCTTAGTGTTCTTGATCATGCTTTGTACTTTTTCTCGCTCATTTTCATATAATTGTTTTGTGTTTTCATCTGTAGGGCTCCTTTTAGTTTCTTTCCACAAGTGATTCCTCAAGTGAATTTTATTTAAAATATCTTTATTGACCCAGTCTTTTTGCGGTGGATTAAGTACTTTGGTTTTCATTAACTTGGCACTGTCAATGTTTTGTAAAATATGTTTTTCTAAGCTACAGTAGTCATCTTCAACACTGTTTAATGATTTTAATGAATTTCCGTATAATTTATCGTAATCCAGAGCTACATATTTGAGTTTTTCATTCAATTGTGGGGCCAGCTTCCCAATTTCAAGGTACAGTTGTTTGTGATCTGATAGGGACTATTCTATAATTGACAAATTGAAATATCAGCACAGTTACAGAAATTCTGTTTGAAAATTTAACTACCCTATAAATAAAGTGAAAGAAATACATTATTTGTAAGTTTCGGCGCGGCCGAAAGGTTCGGCCGTTTTTGGCCGAAACCGAAACTCGGGCCGAAACTTGATTTTTTGGCCGAAACTGGCCGAAACCGAAACCGAAACCGAAATTTCGGTCGGACACTAATAAATAGTAAAATAACCATAATCTAACAAAACTGTTTTCTATGTTAATGTTTACTTCTAGCCAGCACGATGGGAATAATATTTCTTTTGGTTGCAAGATCCACATTAGGAGGTCGACCACCCCTGAAATTGCACCACAGCGCGCAAGAACCAGACACACAAAAACATTACTTCAGTTTATAGACATAAACCTGGTTCTGCAGTAACGCACACGCCTCAGATATGAACGGAAAATTTTGACCACGTTGCATTCGCAACGCACGTCTCCCACGGACCATCGTTCTTTAAAACGGTTGTGATGATACCAGACAGTGCACCGGGACTTTCATATTTTGTTAATATATATCATACTTGTTTGTTGCCTATTATTAATTTCACATATTTATTTCATGGCCTTTTGGAAAAAATCTTTCTTACACTTTCACAATCTTTTCTTACACACATGTTTGCCATATAACGGTTTTAGGTGATGTGCGCGTGGTAAAAGGTATGGTAATTCAATATAACAGCCTTTACATAAAGAATCGTACACACTTATAGCCCTCATGTTCAAAAGAATTTACCCATATGCTTTTACTTGTAAATCTCTACAATTATAAATCAATGCTTACTAAGACATGAGCAAGCAACTTCAGGATAGGTAAAAATATATTTAAATTTGCAGTAAGTAGTAATGCTACGATAAATAACCAAACTGTTGAAATTGCTACATTAAACTGTCACTACGTAATACTAACTTCATTTTTGTTCACGCTAAGGGTAATATGAAAAAAAATTCAACCATTTTAAAAATAAGGTCAACATTATTTAAATAGGTCTGTTTAAGTTGAATAGATATTCTTTAGCTGTTCATTTGAATATTTTTATCAATATTAATAGCAAGTAAACGTCAGATAATTAATACTTCTTTTACATTTTCGGTGCTATTACAATTTCATTTAAATACGTATTATTTACCAATAATGATGGCTGCGAAGCCTTATCACCTTCATCGGAAAAGCAAGGGAAGGCTTTTACCCCAAAAAATTCCAAGCATATCTGGAATAATTTCAACAATCTATGTATAACTTTAGTTGTGAAGCTGAAGATAATTTCTCAAGCTTAATATTGCTTTAAGTTAGAGTCATCTAATCAACATAAAATTGAAACAGTGGGTACCCACGCATAATATCGCGCCGATACCGCTTAGGGGCCGTCTAGACCAGACAAGTTCAAAGTCACCTCGAGCCGGCCGGTATGCAAACAACTTTATCATTATCAAACCTCATCTCTCCTTCAAAACTTTACTACAACCAGTCCGTTTAGTTTCTTATTTTTCATAAAATTACCATATTTTATTTGCTTACCTAAAATATTACCATATTTTCGGCAGCGGTTTGATGTAGGTATGTACTTATCCTTTATGAACTATGGGGGAGCCTTATTTCGCGTACATTTATTTCTAAGCATAATTTAAAATATTCTGAATATTTTCTAAAGATAGTTTAGCGTGTGTACAGTCGGCAGCACGTCAAGGTAAACACTTGCAATTCGAAATTAGTTCGTATGCCCACGAGATAAGGGCGGTGCAAACTCCAAAGTGTGTAGTCTGACGTCTGTACAAAGTTATGTTCACTAATAGAATCGTTTCGGTAAGTGAAGGCAGCGATAGGTGTACCTTACCTATGCATTAATTTTCAATTTCATTTTATCAAAAAAACAGCGTATGAATACGTCAACCGCACACTCACGTATATATCCATAAGCATTATCGTGTCACCCCTAAATAATTAGTTTATAAAATGAGCTCAGACCTGTCGCATTCTCAAGTGAGTTTAACATGCATATGCAAGACATAGTATATATATAGGTATATACCTAACCTTAAGATTAATATGAGGAATAACAAAGAGAACGAGGCCTTAATCAACATGTTTTAAACGTAAATAAACCAATGGAAGGAAAAACTAATCGTAAAAATATTTAACCATTCTTAGTAAATTACGGACGAAATAAGTTTTGGTGTTTTCCCTTGTATTCTCATTTTTTTTATCCGGAATAACAAACACAGATGTCATTTTTATCTTCAGTCTATCGTAGTCCACTGCTAGATATAGGGCTCTCCAACATTTCTTCCTCTCTAATATTCTATCAAGGCTTCCCGCATCCAGCCCTTGCCATCTATCTTGCAAGATACACCACCTAGCCTGAGGAGGCGTACACTACGTTTGCCGTGACACGGTGAATTTTTCATTCAGTCAACTTACACGTACTACCTACCTACATATCTACCAAATAATCCACACCAACAAAAGCCGAATTATTCACTACTAACTCAACTATGGACTGGACTTTTCCAAAATTCATTGGTAATCGAAAGAACTTGTATTAGTAACAACATTTGCAGGAATTCGCACCTTTTTCAATCTTGCAAGGGGCGCACTTAGGCTGGGGTGTGCATAAAACAGCCCATCCAACATTGATCAAGGGACGCCCGATGCTGCTTGAATAAACAATATTGCCGCGCGAGAACAGTGTTGCCAACAACGCTTTTAGCACTAAGTTTTGAAAAAAAGTTAATATAAAGGACAGGCACTTAAGAAATTACTACTGTCCTGTTTTGTTATTTCCACTATATTTCTCCATTTCCCCTATTACTCTTCATGATCATCAAATACCATTGCGTTTGAATCAAAGAGACTGCATGATAAAAAGTCCGAAAACTAGAAATGTTTGTATAGTTCACGTTACATTTTTCTACCACCAACTATATCGCTTAGAAATAATACGGGTCCATAATTTCTAACTCTTTTCAGTTCCAGTTGATCTTTGGAATATTTCGTAAATGTCATTATTTTATTTTGAAATTTCATTTCTTTTAGACAGGGTTTCTAGCTGAACATATCGCCTCAATGACGTGCGTATACATGCTGTGCGTATACATGCTGTATTTGAGAAAAATAAATTAAAACAGATTCGTGCAATTTCAACTTTTAGTAGTTTGTTATTTTTATAAATGAAAAACATTTTTTTTTTAATCAATGATACTTGTCCAGGCCAGCGTAAATGAATAACTCACTATGTATTTATAATGAGTTTTGTTTCAAGATGGTTACTATTTTTAGGTCACCATACGTCACTTTTACTCCTTTAATTTTATTTATTTGTTAAAAGGGTAACCGATTGATCTGTTGGCAATTAGGTACCTAGCAAAGGGTTAATAAGAACTCCATGACTATAAAAAATATTTTATTCCCGCATATCTTGAAAAAGATTTCCCATCCTAAATATATATTTTTTGTAAAGTTTCAACGTTCGACTAATACCTACCTATTTAATTTGCAACGAAATGTATTCCTGGCCTTAAACATAATATAGATAGGTTAATTGAAACTTGGAACACAAGTTACACAAAATGGAACCTAACTTGCTATAGCACTTAGGTAATTGTATAGGCCTTGCAATAAAAATGTGTACCTCAGTAATAGCCCCAGAGCTCTACTTTGTAAGCGCAAACGTTGAAACGTTGAAACGAAAGACAAGATAAAAGCAACCCTCAATTTTATTGTGGTTAAAAGGATTCTTGGGAGATTTCGGTAGGTACACTTAAAATCTCTGCTTACGAGTTACTCCTACCTAAAGAACGTAGTACATACATTAAAAAATAACGTGTCAGTCTTGTGAGGTAGTTGGTCTCTGTGATTTATTCATTTGCGATGTGTATTTGTCGTGTACGTACTAATGTATATTTATTGCTATTGTGTACGCCTATGTGGTCGTCTGTCTCGCTCATCTCGTGTTGAATCTCCCAAAACCACAGGTCACTGCCCGAGTGGTCATAAGCCTTCAGTTTCCGCAACGTACATAAAGTTAGTTTTCATACGTACGTGCAATGATTTGCGTGGGCAGGAAAGGTTAATGTTCGCTGATTCAGTACTTTTGAAAGAACAAAACACAGGGATTTGTCTCGAAATAACGGCATGCGAAACATATAAGGTAGGCTTGTTATAATGCAAAAAGACGGGTCGAAGAACCTGCTTTTTCTGTGTGATCGACAAAAAGTCATGATTCATAGGTGACTGTATAAGTTTTACATGACATCTTTAATTTTGCTGTTAGTTCTACATTCAAAGTTTACTAAGGTCGAAACAATTTCACGGTTATCTCTTTTAAATGTCAGACGATTCAGAAATACTAAAATGCGTACAGACCAAAAATATATTTCAATGTGGGCTAAAAGAAACTACTGTATTTCGTATTAGAAACAGAAAAATTTTATCTCCCCTTAAACTTGGCATAGGTATACGTTGAACCTCAAGAAAAGACATAGGCTACTTTTTGTTAGAAAGTAAGGGGGGGCGGGGTAATGCCACCTTTGAAAGTTTATATGGGAAAATGTTTACTTTTTAAGTTAGAGATATGAAAGTTGGCACAAATATAACTCGAAACTTGGATTAAAATATAGACTACTTTTTGTTTCGAATATTAGGGGAGAAGGGGGTAAAACCGACCATGAAAGGATGTAGTCCACGCGAACGAAGTCGCGGGCACAGCTAGTTAAGAGCATAAAGAAAAACGGCAAGACGCAAACATCTAAAGCAACAAAACGATATACGAAATGACCTCTAAAGCAGCGGCCCGCGCGGATTGCGGTGCGGTATAAGATCTCTCAATGGAAACGACCTATTCAGGAGAAATACAATCATTTGGACACAAATTAATAAGACTTTAATGAGACAATTAAAATGCCAAAATTCTTTGAGAGAAAAGGGACAAAACCGCAAGCAGGCGTTATCGTACCCCCTTTAGGGCGTTCCTACCGTCCAATTCTGTAATTTAGGTGCGTTGTAGCTTTTTAGACTGCTCGATTTAAACTCGAAGGGGATCCGAGGTACGTTATAATTGAAAGCTTCCTTAAACAATTAGGTTGTCAGCGGTGGGAAATGCTCGCGACGCGCGCCCGCTCGCCGCAATTTCGGAACAAATAATTACTTTTGTTTCAAATTTTCGATTTAATATTGAAAACGTGTAAAAGCAACACTTATACTTTTTCTATTTGGTTGTTATTTGCTAAAGGAAAACGGTCACTACGTTCTTTAGGAATCATTAGTAGCATATACGTATCATTCCCGTTTTAATAAATAGTAGGTACCTATAAAAAAGTCTTAAGGTACCAAAAATAAAACATTCCTGATATCACGCAAACTTGTATGCCAGACACAGAAACACCGTAACAAAATTGAACAATAACGATCACTCCTAGAGGAAGCACACGTGCAAGTGGATACTTAAGCGGCAAAACAATTCAAAATCATTGTTTTTTCGCCGATTGAATCATTACGGGAACCATATGTTTACCGCAGAACAGAATTTCCCACAGTTGTTTTTCATTCGCGTGTTGTAAACTGTGAGAAACGTCGGCTGCAAACAAGAGCAAGGTAATAACCGGTTATGCAATGAACTAAAACGCAGCAGGCGAGTGTACTGAAATTAATTGAGTAATTACGGTTGCCTTCGATATTCGCTGGGCAAAGTACCGGTGGTGCCGGACAGGTCGGTAGCCGATATTGGTAGCGGAAACAGCCGATGGACTGCGATTAACACGTATGTAACCGCAGCACACGGCGCCGGTACCGCACCACGACGAAACACTGCCTCTTAACCGTTTAGGAAGAGCCATTGGGCCTAGCATGCGCAATACGTCAAATATCTCGCATAAGACGACAAAAGTTTCGAAACTGTTGATTGGCTAATAGTACACCGCACTCGCATGCTAGGCCTGAGAAGAGTAAATTCGCGCCTAATGCAATCTGCGCTCCCCCTAAAGATGATAAGCCTTCGCAGTCATCATTGATTGTCAAGTAGGAAGAAAAGCGCTCATAATAAATGGCAATATAGATAAAATTCAGTTAGTCAACCGCCGATTGGCTGAAAATACGAGGGTGGTGTGATGACAGCCAATTCTCGTATGATACCTATCTCGCAGCGAATTGTCGTCTCATGCGAGATATTTGACGTATTGCGCTTGATAGTAAGCTTAGCTCGCTTGCAACACGTTCTGCTCAATAAAAGCAACAGGTTGTGTAAGACAATGTTATGTATGACAGCAAATTGACTGTCGTGTTTTTTAAATCCAATGAACACATCACTTAAAACCTGTATAACCTTTGACATACCAAACAGTTTATTCAGAACTAGTTGTGCCCGTGACATCTTTCGTGTGGACAACATACTTTCATGGTTGGTTTAACCCCTGTCTGCCCTAATATTCGAAAGAAAGAATAGCCCATATTTTAATCTAAGTTTAGAGCTATATTTGTGCCATATTTTGTATCTCGAACTTGAACAGACAGAGTTACTTTTGCATTGATAATATTAGTATAGATAATAGCTTTTCGTGGCCCAATCTATTATGAACAGTCAAGGCAAGAGAAATCACTAAAAAACCAGGGGAAGCAAAACAATAAACAAATTCCGTCGACACGTGTAAAACAGACTCGATATCAATTTATTTGATAAAACATGATAAACTGAAAACAATAATTTCGAACACCTATTTCAATTTTTCTTTTAAGATACAATCTTCCTTTGATCTTTGTTGAGATTCAATTTGATCGTCGCCTTTTCTGTTTATTGAAACTCAAAACCATCATTTTGACATTAAAAAAAATTTTTTTTCGTAATTTTTATAATTACTCTATACTACTTTATTTATGTTGCACGGCCGTACCCATTTCTCGCCATCTACTATTTCCTCTACCTTAAGGTTGTCTGGAAGAGATCGCTTTCTAGCGATAAGACCGCCTAAATTGTACCATAACCAATCTGTAAAACCTATTTCTGTAAAGTTTTGTGCAATAGAGTATATCTACTCTTAAAACATACAGATACTGACTTTAGTCGGTATTTTTAATTAAATGTTCCTAATGGCATATCTATGTTACGTGAGGACAACGAACAAAGGATATTACTGACCTGAGTCCGTCCTAGTCGTAAAAGCGAATGGAAAATGTCACGTACCTGTAAATAAAAACGTTCATTATAAGTCCGCTGTGTAATTAAAGATGTAGTTAACCTGTTAATTTAAAAATGTACTAACATAGGAGCTAGGAAGCATGAAGGGTTATTTTCTCTTCTTCATTTATTATAGTTAATTGATGTGCTTAAAGCGCGAAAGCTACAGCGGATTAGAAACGATATCAAACTTAGCTATTAACGCCGCGGTACTATTGAATGGATGAGCATTCCAATCGAAATTAAGGACATCTCCGTTGGTGGTTAGAAAAAAACACCCTTAATATGAGTTTCACCATTGTAACTTTATTTGTTACTAGTTTTGGTCATACTTGTCATATTATTACTTGATATTGAACATCGCTGAACAAATCAAGACACTCAAATTCGATAAATAATAATAACCAACCAGCTTTGCTACAGGTTTTTTCCATATATATACTTTCATGGTCGGTTTTACCCCTATCTACTTTAATATTCAAATTAAAAAGTAGTCTATATTTTAATCCAAGTTTGGAGCTATATTTGTGCCAAATTTCATATATCTAAACATTTTCCCATATAAACTTTCGAGAGCGATTTATTTTCGAGAGCGGTAGTACCCTCATCCTCCCCCTTATTTTCAAAACAAAAAGTAGCGATTGTCCGTTATAAAGTTTAAACGTATGCCTATACCAAATTTCATCAAAATCGATTCAGTGGTTTATCCGCGAAAGCCGGACAATCGAGTAACTTTCGCATTTATAATATTAGTAGGTATGGATTTATAGTATCGACCATACTTTTCCTTTCGCTACCCTCCACCTAATATCTACATCCTAAATAAAAGATGGTGGGTTACCCCATGTCTGCTGTCAAAATTAAATGACTTACTCTTGTTAAACACGAAATGATGGATCCCGATCCCGAAGCTAAAGCATTAAGTATTAAAGTTTAATCAGACGGAATCATCGGATAGGGAACCCTAAAGCTAAGTGAATTAGTAATGATTTAGTCACGAATCACGATGTTAGTATCTAATTAATGAATACCGGCATTTCATATCCGAATTAGCTGGGTCTTGGTGACCTTTAGATTCTGCCTGTAGTTTGAGTACACGCTTTAGACCTTTGCTAGCTCCATGTACCTACTTTGAGTTGCCAAGAAAAATACCATGCAATTTCTTCTTACTCTATTATTTTTAATTTACAATAGGTTCAGTTATAATATGTTTCACACAATCAAAAGTAGTCAGATTAGTTTTTTCGACTTTGTACCACCCTCAAACCGTGGGCGTTAGAATTAATATCGAACTATTTTTAAACGAACAGAAAAATTTCATCTCCAAAAAAATTCATAAAAATATCGAATTGCAGGGGTTTGCCGTGATATGCTTTTGACCGTACTTACAAAATCAGAGAGCTATCTCTTGAAGGTTTTTATTATCGGAAAGATTATGTTTTGATTCTGTCCAATCGTTTATTTAAAACATTCAGAAAGATTTAAAACATAGTTTCCGCATTCGAATCTGATTCCAACGTTTTGTGAATAGGTAGCCTGGTGTGTTCTCTAGGATAAATAACGTTGTACAATCACGTGCACTTATATGTATACCTACAAACAAACTCATTCTAAAGCGAACCTTATGATAACGTCATAAGAGCTCGAGTGTTTACATTTCATTGCTCGTGACTGTACGGTCGAAGGCACGTCAGACTGCACATTTCGGACTTTGTATCGCCCTTTTATCACGTGCATAAGAACTAAAATATAACTGCAAGTATTTACTTTCCCCATACCATCCAATTCAATTCCAAGATAAGCAGGTGCCTAGTTACGTAATATTTTATCTCGGTTTTAATTCAGCATACCTATGCGAGTGCAAGCTTCATTATTATTAAAAAAAAAAGATATTGGTAGATGGAAACGAACGTGTGAACAGTTATAAAAACAAACACCCTTAAAACTTATATTATTTCGGGCCAAATCTCCAACAGTACAAGTTCTACTTCCGTGCCCGGCTCAACTCAAAATCTGAGACGACACACAGGTATGTTACGTTACTTATTGTTAGATTCGAGTGGGAATCCCAACCAGTGCTTGATCCAATAAGCTGCGTTCTTGGCTCGGACGAGTTGTACGGCCGCACTGTCTTGTAGTCAATTACATCAGCCGTGCCCGCAATATTATTCGACCATATTGCGTCGGACGACTACTTACCGAGCTTCGAGTTAATCTGTTCACGGCAATATTATGTAGCTACTTATACAATGGCGTGTCTAGACGCTATTTATTACGGTGAATTATTTAGATGTTCTCGATGGGATAGGTTTGGGATAAACGGGCTATTGAGTTGATATTCAATTGCATATATCCGTGCAGTAATGCATAAAGCAAGTCGTTTTCAACTGGCAGTTACATTTATTTCAAAACTTAAGAAATTGTTTCATTTTTAAAATTGTTAAAGAAGTCTTCCAAATTTTAAATGTCAATCCTTTTTATTGAACTACTGTACCGGATAAAGTAAAATAGTTGATAGCATACCACGTTAGTATAGTGAGTCTGTGTTTATAATATATTATATTTTTGTTATATGTAAGTGCTTATGCTACTTTCCATAGAATCAGAGCAATGTATGTGTTGTCCAATCTTTATTTATTTATTATGTTAAATTAAGAAAAAAACATAGTGTAGTAAAAAAAAATATTTTAAATTCTATTTAACAAAGCATAGTATTCGAATTCGAATCCGTTTTCGACAGTTGTCAATAAGGCAGGTGGACATTCATAGGAAGTGTCTTTAAAAAACCACGAATGGGTGCATAATACATACATGTAATTACTTTTCATTAATGATCTACCTACCAGTGTTGCCAATTAACCGATTATAAATCAACCGATTGAATCCTCCCCAAATAATCTACTGCACTATCGATAAAATAGTCGATGTCCAATCGATTTACACGGCAACACTAGGTTATCATATAACATCGTAATAAGGAATCGAACCGGTCAGTTCGTGCATCCGGCAGCCATCATCGACAGGATGACGAGGCGCGCGCTCTGTCGATGACCTCACTGCGCATCTTACCTTCTCAAAATGTAAACAGGCATGTACTTTTGAAAGGTAACCTTTTTGTATTGCCTGACTTGTTTGAACTTTAGCATTAGCGAATCGAAACCTTGAAATAGCTTTAAAACAATTATGGAAACCTATTTACCATCTAATGCACTTAAATAACAGGCGTTGAAATCGTAAGTGATTTTCATTTCGGAATAATCTTGTAATTGTAATATTGTGGGGTGCATACCCATTTGTACATTGTTTCCTGTACCAAAAAATTTAAAACGATTTCTGATTTGAATGATTCTCCAGTTCTCATCTTTTATTTGCTGTTTATTCAGTCTGGAAGAGATTACAAAATAGTAGGCAAGACAAAAAAATCGTACAAAAATACTCATTTCTGTAGATGTCTTGTACCGATAATAACATAATATCCTATTCTATCATAATACCAATCCATAATAAATTGATTTAATTTATTAATTTACCTACCTACTATGAATTTAAACATGATACTCGTACATTGACAGGTCAAAAAATCATATTCAAAGTAAGATTTCGAGTAAAAACTTTCATTTTATTATGTTTAAATTTGAAGTGGGGACCCGCCAAGACGGATGGTCGAAGGGGATCCCTTCGCTAGTCTAGACGAATCCAATTTCAATGAACCAAGCATGGATATCTCATTAAAACTTTTAAGAATAAATATCTTTTGATCTCGCGTCGTAATACCTTACTGCGGTGGTAGGTATCTTTTTTAAATATTATCTAATAAGATTTCAATATTTAGGTATGTCAACGTAAGATATAATTTTATATCAACTAATTCATAGGTTTTCTTTTTATCATAGTAACGGCTTTTGTTTTGTTTTCAGCTCGACAACTCTGTCACACATGGACTTTTAGTTTGAATCAGATATGTTACATAATTAAACACAATGATAAATGGCGTATTATGAAGATCTTGATAACAAAATTGAAGGTTGCCGAAAGCCGGTCTATGGTTTCCATCAACGGAACGAGACTGACTGCCAGTACTAGATAATATCGGGATCACAATTTAATTACACCTCATGTTCAAACGGCACGCGGCATTAATTAACTTATGTCGAAATAAACAGGGGGGGGAGTGCGGGGCGGGGAGAGCAGGCGTTCGCGCGCGACGGCCTTGTCATTCACCTTCCGTCTTCAATTGACACGAAACTGTTTCCTTTGAAAACAAAAACAAAAATTATCGTAATTGACGGTGACATGGCAGAGGAATTCTTGGCCATGTAAATTGCTTGTATTCAGAGTTACGCACCTCGAGAATACAAATAGAAGAGTTTCTTTGCTGTAGAAGACCATTTTCTTACGAATAATAATAGTAAAAAATTAAAAATAATAATTGATAATCACGCCCATCAACAAATCAAGGTTTATTCTCTTCTTCTTTAAGTAACAGATAGACCATTAAAAACAAATTCATTTATTTTTAAATAAACTTGGCAGAGATTATAACCCGGGATCTTTCGCGCTTTGTCCTCTTACCATTGCCACTGTGCAACCGAGTCCTCATACCAAATACTCAAGTCTTTGTCAGCAATATATAGAAAGATCACATGAATTTGTGAAAAAAATACATCGATCAATAACATTTATCAAATATTTTTCATATCTCAATCGATGCTCGATGCGCTTTTCCGACTTACACTTGACCGTTTTCTTATTTTCATGGTTATGAAGAGCAGATAGAACAATTGTAGTAATTGAGTTATTATAAATCTCATTTCTTCATTTTAAACATTTAAAATAATTTAACGGGTCAAAACGCGACACCATTTTTATTTAGTAGTTAATACGAACTACTTACTGCCCGACGTTTCGGTTAGGTTGCACCAACCGTGGTCACGAGCTGACTCAGTCAGCAGTCATTATTTTAAATGGAACGCGAAAGTCTTAAAATCATTTCTTCATTGTTATAAAGAAAAAAATAGGTAAAAGTTAAGTATTTTGAGGTATGCTTATTTGTATAGAAATTAAATAGGTAAGTGAACAAATGTCAGAGATTCAATAAAACATTAAAAATATAAATACAGTACAAAATACTACTTGTAAAGTTGCAAATGTTTTGTAAGGAGATGTGTATAATATTTATTTACGTAAGACCCATTTACCTGTAAATAAACCTTAATCCACCCCTTTTAAAGGCACGATATCCGAGTTACTATAACGCTATTTTCGTAATGGCTACGTCACCGGATTTCAATTTAGCTAAGGTGTAATTTTGACGGGCGCAAAGAATGGCCGGAGGACAAACACGCTTATAACAAAAAACAAATTGCTTCTCAAATAACAGTTATATTTTTTGCTTTCAGGTACCGTGCAGTGCTGTCCTGTGTCCTCGAACAAGTCGTAAAGATTCGCTTGTTCTTACCCCTACTAATATTATAAATGCGAAAATAACTCTAGACAATACATAATTTTACATCTTTATTAATCGTTTTCTTCACTGATACCTTACGTCCGCTACAGATAGTTTGGCATCACTAGTGTGATGTCTAGTTGGGCTCCTGTCTGAATTAATTATTACCGAGTCCGGCATTCATTGGTCTGTCTGTCTGTCTGTTACGCTTTCCCGCTTAAACCTCTCAACCGATTTTGATGAAATTTGGCATAGGTATACGTTGAACCTCAAGAACGGACATAGGCTACTTTTTGTTAGAGAGTAAGGGGGGGGGGGAGGGGAATGCCACCTTTGAAAGTTTTTATGGGAAAATGTTTATTTTTTAAGTTAGAGATATGAAAGTTGGCACAAATATAGCTCTATTAAAATATAGACTACTTTTTGTTTCAAATATTAGGGGAGATAGGCGTAAAACCGACCATGAAAGGATGTAGTCCACGCGAACGAAGTCGCGGGCACAGCTAGTAAAATTATATATTTTCACGATTTTCATGACTTTTTCTCTCACAAATATTAGTTTACTTTCGATTAAAACAAAAACACTCGTTAAGATAAAATACATTTTCCTAATAGCGTTAAACAATTATATAAAGTACTTAAAAAGAAACCAATTTCCAATAAAGCTACACTTTCACTGTAAATTGCATCAATCATCATCAGCCATCGGCATAAACTCGCGTCTCGATTGTGACATTACTGCCATGCAACTAGTCGTTGAGACCAACATGAGAGAACGATTCTTAGTTTCTTAAATATAATAAATATAAAAACCAGCCATTGTCAGTTCATTCTAACTATAGACTCTCCTCTCGAATGGAAAAAATCGAATCCCAAAAAAAATCTAAACTTACGGAAGATAAATTACGAGTGCAAAACACTTATAATTCATAATTCATAATCTTTATTGTGCATGAAATCAGGTACATATTTATAGATCTTCTTTAAACATTCGGTTCTCCAACTTCTACTTTTACAGGTGTATGCACATTATAAACTTAATTTATTACTAAACTGTTTTGACTTAAAAAATTCACAATTTAACAATATAATTATAATTACGTATTAGAAATTAAATGCAGCAGACATTTCACTAGAAACCAGTTTCATAATTTTTTAATCAAATCCAATTAATGTAATACAATGTCAGATAATATAATGTAATATAATAATTATTTACGTGATGTCAGTATTCTTGTCAGTATTCATTTATAATTTAAATATTCAGATACACTATAAAAACATTTTTCAACAATTTAAATATAAAGCAATAAGATCATCTTAATTACATAACAATTGTTTAATTATTTCATACTTTTACATACTTACATGAACTGTAGGTTGAAAAGTAACAATTTAGCATGTAATGTACGAAAAAACATTCTTAATACTTATACGGTAACATTCCGTCATAATAAATGTCATAGATAAAACAAAAATGCATTATGCATATATAAATCTTAAGCAGGCAATGTATCTAATATCTACTTAATTTCGTTAGACAGATGTAACACAACTGTTATGACGCTACATAAGGTCAGTTATTTTAGAAACAGGTTATTCTGTATGCGCTAGCTCCTTGCGCTCATACTTAAAATTATTGCTCAAGAACCGGGCTTTCCAGTCTGTCTAGTCAACGAGACCAAAGTGTTTCAAATAAAACACGTAGTTGCAGTGAAAAATGTGCAAGTTCCCGGGGTTTAAACTTCGCAAATAGTGGCAACCTGGCATTAATGCTCTTGTCACGATAGATTTTTATAAGTTAATTTTAAGTTCATGAGTTTGCTGTATAGATACTTACGTGTTGGACGAATACTAAGGAAAGAGATACAAAATATCATTAAATTGGAAAAAATAAGATTCATAACCTCCTTTTTTTTCTGTCAACATCACATGCGAAAGCATCATCCTAAAGTAATAGTGCTATGGGAAACTAAATCTAATGGGGTTCCACAATTTATGGCACCAACAGGCACTAAAGACAGAACCTAAATTCTACTTGAGACCGACAAATTAAAGTACGAAGGCCCCCGAAGCGCGATAGCGACAATGGTTCGATACCAAAAGTTAAGCTATACTCACCGGTCCGGTATTGAATGGGATTCCGTTCGACAAAAACTAACATTAAAAACGAGCATCATCGTATTTCGGAAGGCACGATAAACTGGGCTGATCATCGCGATGTCAGTCGTTAAGCCTAATTAAAAGGCATTTGGCGGTTTGAGAACATCTAATGATATTATTTGCAAAACACACATCCACCCTAATCTGAACTGGGTCCGCATGTGGAATGGAGTATAACCCACAATAGTTGAGATCAGGCCTAGCAGTTTTATATTACGAGTATGTAGAAATAATCCTTTCATTGGCATATGCATAAAATCAAAACTATGCATTGAAGGAAGGCTTTAATATACTCTCAGCTCAGAAGATTTGGAGGCCAAGACAGTCACTAACGGCAAACTATGGCGCAACGTTCACATCGCTGATAATTGTGTTGTAATCTTATTATGTTGCTTACCCACAGCATTATCATGATTGTATATGTCCGTAAGATTTAATGTGTGAACACTTGACCCTTTTTACAAAATGTATTGCATAAGTCTCTAGATTTCCCGAGTGATATTCTCTAAATTAAAAATTAAGTCAGCACTCATACTTAAATAAACAGGTACTCAGCCAACCCAAATTATTCAGAGATGAAATAATTGCGAGATAAATAAAAGTTACACGATGTTTTTTTGTTTTGTCTAGTCGCTATTAACAACCTCGACCCTTGAAAAAAAGTGTCTTCAGAAGAGACAGTGTTGTTATCAAAATTGTTTTACAAAATTTGTTGTAACAGCGTAATTTTGCCCGTTATGAAGGAAGATCTAGGAAGGCAGCTAGGAACAGTCAACCGGCGTCCTTTAACACTTGGTTTAGCAGAGACGGCCCTGCTTTTACGGAGCTCGTTAGGAGAAACAAAGGCCAGCCAACATCAAACGAGCCATTTCTTTACGCTGGGAATCTGCGATGACATTAATAATAAATTTCGATTGGTTCCTTGATCTTATTTGTTGTTTCGTGTTGTTACTAACTATGTCCATGTAACAACACTGCTTACTTAGGTTTTCAGTAGAATTTTAAGAGAGGTAGGGCATAGCGATTTATCGTTCGAACTGGAGCAGCCCAACTGGTGAAATACCTCCACCTTACAGAAGACCGCAGCCAAATAACAATCACTTCTGTGTTGTTGTGTTCCTGCGTGGGAGTAAGGTTCCCAGAGCTCCTGGGGGCAGCTACATTAGTAGCAGGGGTCAAGCCTTCAAGGTAAGCGCGACAAGTCCAGTAACAGATTTATTATGCTGTACTTGTCGCCCTTAAGCTAGGACCTCATTACCACTTAACATCAGGTGGGATGAGGTCAATCTTGAAGTGTAATATATAAAATATATATATATATTCCTGTATTTTGTCATTGTTAGGGACGTCATGAGAACTAACTGAAAAACGATACACTTTTTAAAATTTTACTATTTGACATATTTGTAAATACACCCATTTGTCTAAGTAGACATACATACACTGTCTAGTTTTAGGTGTAATGTATATTTTTCCTTCTCTTATTAGTTTTTAAAGCCATCCCTACGCACACAATTACAATGTGTAATTAACAGCGTAGCTGATGCAAATATAACGTGCCTTTTTGCTGTTTAAATTTAGCATTCATGACCAGGCAGACGGGCCGTATTCAAAGCCTGCAAACTCTTTCGCTAATTACCTAGGTACTCGTCTATCTGCATGCTTGGAAAGGCAGCAGGCAAATCATGGAACAAATTGCCACTTGAACCAAGTTCAACTTGAACCACATCAAAATCTAAATGCAACATTATTTATCATATTCCTCAGGGATTATTAACGTAATTTAAATGATGAGTTTTAGTTTGTTCCTCAGTTTGTCTCAAATAACACATATTTATCCATATACTTCAAATTACTGCCAAGATTAAAATAAATAATTTAAATGTCATCGCTTCTTGGCCTTATATTGAAGTGTCGTTTATTCATATAGTGTCGTTTAAAATTCGAGACCCAACATGAGAGGTTAAAATACAGGCTTCCATTCAATTATAAGTTCCACAATTTATGGATAGCTGTGTCTAAGATAAGTGACCATCGTTACCATCAGAAAATCTAAAGCCACAAGTGTTCCATTCTATTTAACTCTCGTCAATACCATGGTTATGGCTAGACTGTACTGTTCGGTAGCTAAAATGTGCATTAGCCTGCAATAGGCTGTTGACAATCTCCGGTAGCAGAGCAGTAATTTACCAGGCAATGAAAATGGCGATTGCCCCGCAAATCAGTTCGATGTACGCGAAGTGAACAGGAACCACGGTCTTACGCACAGCATGAATTATGAATCAATTCTATCTCAGATAATACTACATTCAAAAACCTACCTACCTACAATCAAAAATACGTTTACAGAGTCATAAGTACGTAGTATTCATTATGATAATTTGTTAAACCTCTTCTCATCATTATTACATTCACTGATAGACCCTCTCTATTATACCCGATCATTCACGGTCTCGATCATAATCGCACGAACAAGCCCGATATTGCAAACAGCTAACAACGAATCATGTTCAGCACTAACATTTCGTGATGATGAGAAATGTCGAAACTGAGGAACTTCCGTGAGATTGCGTGTTGAGATGATTCGTTGAAGTGGGTATCGGCGAAGTGCCGATGCAAATGACCGGTCAAAATAGCTGTATTGTTGTCGGTCGTGATGAAGATACGTCTCGATGTGGAGGTGGCTCGTGTCGGGGCTCCCCTACTCTGGTCCCGTTAGCCGGATGCCATGCGCTCGCTTGTTATGCAACTGATGTGTCCCTCCATCGCCGCCCGCGCACTCCGCGCCTGCCCCGACGCACCAAAGCCACGCCATTTGATAAAAAACAGTTTGCGCTCAGTTAACAATGAGTTAAGTAGGGTGCCCGATGTAACTATGCTGCCATCTATTACTATTTACTAACTATATATATTAAACCAATAACTGAAAGAAGATTAAACTACATAAGTTAACAAGCATGTTAAAAGAGAGTCGAGCTTAGAATGAGGAGAACAATAGCCACTCCAAAAATTAAAAATTCCAATATTTATCTGCCTCAATTAATATATGAATTCAATCGTAGATACAAAGTTTAATTCATACGTCATTTGTGATGTGGATTGTATAATCGTATTGTATGTTTGTAGAATAAGTAAGAGACGAACTTTTACAAGGCCTTTGAGTAGCATTAGCAGCTTCGTACCAAATTTATAAAAAAATCTACTAGCATTTTTATTACTAAATCACTCTACTATTAATCAAATACAATTGCATTCGACTTGACGATTATTTCTATGAAAGCGTCAGTCATCCATGAATGATGATACAGAATAATAAAACATTAATCAAGAGCGTTGATTATCAAGTTTATCTTTATACTATTCTAGCATTCTACAGTTTGTCTAAATCACTGTATTTTCATTTCATCCAATATTCAATACTTTTATAGGGATCCGGAAGACTATTGGAATCCGAAAATGCCCATGTAGTCAGATTAAAGAAAATGGGAACATTCCACCACGTAGCGGAAACTAATGCGGTAGATAGTCGCTGGCTCACCCCTCAATCCTCCTGGCCCCCCAATAGCTGCCAGATTATCGTCTCTAGGAGCAATTTGTAGGGATTTGCGGTCGACCTTCGGGTCAAATAAAGCGATCGTCCGTCATTAGACCGTTGTGTACTCCCGCTAGACTAATTCGAGATAATCCTTCAGGTAAATCTTATTTATTTAATACTACCTCCAAACCTCCTCTGCTCGTTACTATTTTTAAGTCTTAATTTTTTTCCTTTTAAATAGGTATTGGCAATAGACAAGTTTAGAGGCAAAAATCGTATCTATAAAGTATTTTATCTATCAAATACTGTTATCCGTGATTTGTTGTCTTTCCATTTTGTCTGCCCTGTGATATTCCTTGGAACGAGTAATTTAGTAATAACTTGTAGCTTGACTTTTAAACCATAGACCTTAGGAGAACACCCTAATAAAATAAAATATTTGTAACGAAGGCATATTATTTTGTAATATGTGAATTTTTATTTTTAAATCTATATCGGTCGTAAGGTTCCTTAGCAAAATAGTGCCAAATAGCAAAATATATATTTTTAATCAACACTCGTTCGCTCTCTAAACAATCACACTGGAACGAATTAGAACGTTTAAAAGTAAAGTACTGACCTACGTGCTTTTGTTTAACACCTAACGCATGATCTCTCGTTGTATCTAATTTCGTCCAGATCGGTAAAGCCTAAAAGTTTCTACAAGGTGAATTGAAGTAACAAATATTACGCACTCACTGATAAACTTTTTCGGAAATATAAATATTACGACATATGGATGGGATGTTAAAAGGTTTGTCAACATGCTATTAAAAAACCATTTCGACTTAGCAGCAAAACAAGCTACCTTGTACCTATATTAAAGCCATTTCCCAAGCAATATCTAACTACAAAAACAGATTCAAGCAAATAAATAAGTAAGATAGAAAAATATTTTTTTACTGAAAATGAATGAACTGAACTAATTTGAGACGTTTTGTTCACAATTGAAACAATGAAATGATTTCTTAAACTTTTATTCGGTAATTTAAAAAAAGAATACAATATCTAAAACCATAACAAACAACAAACTTAGGATTCTTCTAGTCATCGTAAATACTTAAAATGTAGAACACATGAATAAAACAAGTTACAAACAATTAGGAAGTTATTTATTTTCACAGAAAAACATGCAAGTGGACAAATAAGGCGTGCAATAGCTCATGCAACCAACATTGTTAGTAAGCAGCGAGGCAGCGTAGGTGGCAGCTGGCATACAAGGCTCCTCTCACCTTGTGGGATCGGCGCGGGGTCCAGCGGCGACCCGAGCACCGCCACGAGCTGCAACACGGCCTCCACACACCACAGCACGCCCCACATGTCCCACAACCACATCACAACACTACACTATCTCATTATTGGCACAACATTCACACAACTTAACCAATACAAACACCTAACTATGCTAATAACTCTTATTGGCACAATCATACTTTGGAAAAAATCATGTCTCAACACGTCCGCAGTTCTGCATTTCGGATTGATTCTATCACATAATTATAGAGATTCTCATAGAATATCGAAGAGATAAACTGTACGGACGTTGGAGAAACAAAGACAGTTACTGCACGTCATAACATTCCTCCACGAGCCACGAACGAATAAACACACACGCAACGTCTCGCTACTCGTTCAACACTAGTTTAGTGCGCTCTCGCTCGCTCGCTCGCCACACTCTACCTGCAATATTGCGTTTAGAAACCGATCACAGAAATCACTTGAACGCCAACTCGATTCTGGATTCGTTTCCAAAATATCAAGTAGAACAAAATTAAGCGCCACGTAATGTTTCTAATCAAAATTCTCTTTTTGCTGATAGTAAAGTTCATTAAAATTAAATGTTGTTTTTGATTGAGGATTGGCGACTAAAGTAACTCCTAATAGAATACGATTAATCGGAAAGAATTAAAAGACTAACCGCTCAATAATGAAAGAAATACCCAATCCATTATAACCTCTTCGTATATAAATTGTAATTCAAATATGAGGAGAAGTGTACACCAAAATGTCTTATTGACATTTGTATTTTATTCTAACACTAAAAAGGCAATCTCAGAATATAATAAAACATTTACCTACCAAACAGGTTTTTTTTTGAAATATTTAGGTTTGCAACAACAAGGATAAAATGGAATAATGGGGGGCAAATCACCCGTTTTAAGTTTCATTGTAAACTTTGCCATCTGTTCTAAATAAGGGAGTTTCATTTGAGGATCTTTTGGTAACAAAAAATCACTAGCTGGCTTCCATTCCCCGTCTAACAACCTTGCTGGCTGCGAAAAAATTCCTTTAAATTTTAATCCGAACGCACCTACAACAACAATATAATAATAAGTAGTGTTTCTGAAAGATATCCTATCTCACGAAGTGTGCTGGGTTCTGGTTGTACTTGTGATTACACGTCTGATGAGCTTCGCTTTTGTACATATATGAGGATAATATTATATAGCTTTGGTTTGCCTAGATGATTATAACATCATCGATAACAATTATCTTTGTTATCGCGATGTGGGTTCCTCTCTTGCTTACCCAGGCTGGGATGAGCCAATATACTGCGCTACTATAAAAAAAAATGTAATAAAATCACGCTTCTAACACCATTTTAAAAGCAATTATTTAAAAAATATGTTTTCTACTTTATTAAGCAAAGAGTTTAGCACATGCGCATGCGGCTACAGTAGCTGAGCGATCTCGAGATTACGCGCACTAAAAAATGTAACACATTACAACAATATTAGTAGACTTCGTGAGATAGCAATTTAAATAAAATTGTAATAACATGTAGAAAAAACTACCGTTGCATATAATTCCAAGACTTATTATTCGATCAGGATTTGTATCGAAAAGCCAAAGCTTAATCACATTCAGCACAGCTACAGCTTTATTTAAATTTAACTGTCCTTCTAATTGTTTCTTCTGAAAAATTATAATTTATTTCTTGAAATATCTTTAAATTGGTTCCTACTTTATGTCAATATTTCAAAGGAAAAAAATTGTGTACAACCTTTTGTTCAGCAACTTTTATCCACAAAGTATCATCAAAATACATTAAATATTCCATGGTACGCATTTCTGGTGTCAACTTTCCAATAGTCAATGATGAATTCCTTACTTTGGTATATCGCGTATATGGCTCAAAAGTGTTATATTTATGAACAGTCGTTCTTATATCTACTAAATGATTTACTCCGACGAAACCCCAGACCGGAGGACAAAACATATTTCTCATAGGGACCTCGGCAATTTCTGCAGCTAAGGCACAAGCATCTAAGCCAAGATCTGAGGTTGCCACTACAATATTGTTTTTATTTATATTCGTTACTAAATTCATAAGTACTGTAGCATTGTAACATGCTGGTCCAAGATTTGGAAATAGAACAAGCATTTTACGGGATGCAGATGCATTAATAACATGAGCTAATTCTTCCATTAACTTTGTATTTGCATCTATCCAATCCCCGATGGGAAATTCATGTCTGAAAATATTTTATTTTACTCTTATTGTTTATGATATAGTATGAATGAACGTAATCATAACGTGGCTGGTTGATTTACACTTACTTAAATGGTATATGGTCTAATACAATGAATAAATCAGTATGGGTTAAGGCCATCCCAACTTTCTCCACCACTTTAACAACTTTTCCTGGGTTAGCTGACCCAATATAGCTACATTCACGCTCGACAAAATCCATAAAAGCTTCAGAACAGTCGCTGTCATAAATGTATATTTTAGAAATAGTCTTATCTCCAACGGACATATCCAACAAACCGGATACCAAATGCATAGCTAATGGAAAGCCAGCACATGATATGCAAATTATAAAATTGTTTTTATTTGATTCGTCCTCTGCAACATCTACTTTAGATTTCCTTCGCCTTACGACTTTGTCGTCAATTTTTACCTTTTTTTGATATTGAGAGAAGTTTTTTACTAATGACTCAAACTTTTCTGTTGCCAAAAATAAGTCAAATTTGTAGTATGAATGACAATAATCTAAAAACTCAGGACCTCCACCAATGTAATAGGGTTTGCTACCTTTCATCAATAGCTCTTTCCAGATTATTGGGGAACCTTTATGATGCCATTTATTTTTCTGATTTATTTTACACAGCCATTGCTAGAAATAAGTAGGTAATATTCAATCAACTTTGAACATTGTGAGATGACAATAAACTTCTACGAAAAAATTAATTTTACGGTAAAACACTAACCTCGTATTCAAGAACGGATTTTTCTATTCGTTCGTAGCAGAAATTAGGCAAATTTTGGTTAATATAATCTGCCACCAAACATATTTCTGCAAATATTTCACATTGAGATGATCCTGCTATCACGATACGTACAACCATGTTAGTATTTTAACTTGCTAATTGTAACAGTTTTACGGTTCAGAACAAATATTTTTCGAAAATACTGTTATTATTTTAACCATAAGTTTACAAAACAAAATATACTTTTAACAACATCGATACAAACTGTTTTGACAACTTTCATTGATAAGATAATTGTATATTGTTGATGGCCACAGTTATAAACAGGTTTTAGTTGATTGTGGTCTCCATGGACTTAGTATTTATTATATTAAGTCCATGGTGGTCTCAGACAATGAATTTAAAACAAGAAATCAATTTGAGATTGCCAAGATCAAGGGCAGTTAGGCCGAGGCCTCCTTACTAGAAGCTCCTAAAGCAGGATTTAATGCATTAAGGAAGTAGAAAGATAACTGTAAAAAATATGGTCCGGAAAAGTAATAAATATTTTAGCAACATGAATCGAGTCAGTGTTCGATTCACCGTTCATTTTTATCCAAGTAAAAACATTGTTTCCGAACGTAAATGTAAACTGTGCGACAGACTGACGTTTTGCTGTAAGTAAGTTTGACAGTTCTACGCGAGTGGTCGGTTGGTTGACGTTTTTTGGTTGATTTTCTTATTATTTGTAGGTACACATGGTTTTGGTTTGTTTAAAAAAATTAATACACAGTAAATTGCAGTACAGTCAACAACTTGGAGTTAATTAAAAATTTTATCGATTACCAGTTTGCGTTCATGTTAGGTTATAAACCAGTCTAACGTTGCGTGAATTTATAAAACGAATTTCAATAAATTACAAATTTATTATTAACATCAATCTACAACAGTTTAAAAATTAATTTACCAAAAGAAAACCGACTAGATTAAATTGGTAATAATAATATATGAAATAGAACTGGATAATTGTCATCAACAATGTCCACCATCCACTAAAACAAAATATTTTCAAGTCGGGATTGAAAGTATGTATAAGGCTGAATCTGAATGTAAACTACATGAGTGATTTGAAAGTGTCATCTGCAGGCCTAGCATGCGAAATACCTCAAATTGATTGCAAGAGACAACAAACGTTTCAATACCGTTGATTGGGTGATAGTACACCGTATTAGTATTTTCAGCCAATCAGCAGTTGACGCATTGATTTTGACTATTCATAAGAGCTAGGCCTGCATGTCTCTAAAGTACCTTGAATGCTTCATAAAAATCAAAGAAATGGATTGCTATACCATGGATTTGGAGCCAAAGTGTCAGAGCTCCCATTCAATTCAAATTCCAAAGATTTCAAATAGCAGAAATAACAATTAACCTTTTTAGTTTACCTCGGTATGCTTATTAAAACATATTTTTTTACTTTCAACAGATAATCACTGAAGCCAATCATGTTCACACCAGGCAATAATTGTGGATTTTGTGACTTGTCAATTAGCAGAAATTATGATCTTTCTAAATTGGACATGCTGGAGAACCTTGGGTACAAAACTGTTGCAATTAATACATTTATAGCGGAGCCTGATGATGAACCCAAGAAGAAAAAAAAGAAAGGTGAAAATAAAGAGAAAAAGGATTACATACCTTCACCATTGGAAATACCTAAAGCCGTCAGAGATGCAACTAAACTAAACATATTACAAAGAGTCACAATTGAATTTTCTGATTCAGGTATTGCTCATAAAATGAATCAATCTGATAATCTAAAGAAGTATGATCTAATTGCAGTTGTGCCCCAGACTTTACAAGCTTTTCAGTATGCTTGTGGAACAATGGACGTTGACATCATAACTTTTGACCATCAAATAAGAATACCATTCAAAGTGTCTCGTAAAATCTATAAGCAAGCTGTTGACAGAGGTTTATTTTTTGAGCTTATGTACTCACCTGCTATTGTTGATAGAACATCTCGGAAAAACATAATAAGCACATCTCACATTTATCATGCTGTTGGAAAGTCTAAAAATATAATTGTGACGAGTGCTGCTGAGGAACATCACCATATAAGGGGTGTTCATGATGTTATCAGTATTGGTTTCATTTTAGGGCTTGATAGTCAGGAGAGTTTAAAAGTAATAAGGGACAATGCTCGTAAACTTATCCTGAAAGCCCACGGGAGGAGATGTGGTAAACACTATATGACTGTTACAGAAATAAAAGAAAACGTTGATACCTTAGTGGATACAATTTAATCAAATAATAAACTATTCAATAATTAAGAAAAGTTATGTATACTTAGTATATTATGGATTAGACAATTTAAAAAAAACTGGGAGATTTCATTTCACTTATAATAAAATTATTAAACAAGCATCACAGATATTCAGCATCATAGGAATTTTCACTTATATGATATACCTTATAAAGTATTATGTACTAATCTCTTCATTATTCTCTTGCCATTTCAGTGTAGTAGTAGAGCCTTACATTGATCTTCCCTTCTTTCTTGAAAATTTACTCAATCTGATTTAACATGAGATGAACCTTCTCCAATTTGTTCTTTTTCAGCATGAACAGTTATATCAGCAGACAGTCTACTTGTCATAAGATTTAGATTTGGAACATGCTTCTCTTCTGGCATTGAAAATATATCAGCTATCCACTTGAATCTGAACAAAAATAAAACCAAAGTTAGTTTTAATCCAAGGGATGTTACAGATGCATAGAGAGATTACCTATTCTGGGTTAAAAGGCAGGCACTAATATATGTACTGGAATTTTTGACAGTAAAGTTCATTCATAGGATTTTTGTAATATGACTATTTTAGACCGTAAGCAATTCTAATGTTACAACCTAGCAAAAAAAAAATGCTAGATACTTTACCACTATGAATGACCACTACCCTTATCTAATCGATAGTAAATAAAATGCTTTACAGCAAAAACCTAAATTCTCAGTGCCACAAATACTTACTCCTAGCATTTTTGTCTTAAGAAAAGGTGTCCACCTTCAATCAAAGATTTAGAATTTCACAGTTCTATGCAAAATACTAATAATAATTGTCCAAGTCCTGACAGACATAGGCGTTTGTTTATCAACACAAACATTGCAAAAAGGCCTAAAATGTAATTTAGTCTTATTTGATTTAAAACTTATGTGACTGAGATTAGTGTGGAAATAAATCCTTTTAAATGTAATATTACATGGACAGCCAAGAAGCGAATGCCAGTGGAAGAAGGCTTAAAACTGTTTGGCGCCTTGGTTTTCCGGTATCCTTTTTTAGACCGCAAGTGTGCATCTACAAAATGTTTGACAAAAGGTGTCAACCTAACGAGACTGAATAACTGCAGCAACATTATAAGAAGCAAAAGCAATCGATTTTAAAGCAAGCATATCGAAAACTATGTGAAAGCGCGGAAGTAAAGCATGTTGTGTAAATTGTGAGCTTAATGGTAAACTGTTGTCCAAGCAAATTTAACGTCTATATATAATAGATGTTTGTGTCCTCAACAATTTGGTGTAACAAAGATAATCTAATTTGTACAAGAATCATGCATCAACTGGGGAAAATAAAAGTAACATTTTAATTTTTACATGTATTCTTTCAAATGCAATCTCAACATTTGGTACAAGATATGTAATACAAAATGTATAAAAACAGCACACTTCAAATATATTTTTGCTCAAATAACATAAAGACTCGCTACACCCTACATTCAACTTCTATAGGCTACTAAGAACATGGTGTGTATTAACATTCTACATTATTTTAATGATACCACTGAATACATCGCCGGTAGCACCACAGACGCTTGTTTCGATTCTAACTTAGAATTTAATAACATTATATAACTGCTTTAATAGTATCTAAATTTTTGTGAACAGGTTAGTAATGAGAGCAAGTTAATTTCAGAGGGTTAAAATATTTGTGAACAATATGAACGAAGCCAATGCCAAGATAAAATCGCTTCCACTGCAATACACTTTGAGATCGACTAGAAATTAGGTAAGAAGCCTCAAGATACAAACAATTACACAAAATCTCATAGTCATTGCAGATTATGAATGTCATATTGAACAATTGATAGAAAGCAAACTCACTGTGCTTAAGATATTAAGTTACTGCAGTCTTATAAATGTCTTTTATAAATTTAACACACACTCGAATGGCGCTGCAAATTAAACTAAATGTGAACTAACATTTGTGGCATCGTAATTTGTTGATTCCTAGCTTATAATAAGACACCACAACAAATAATAATAAATTGTATTGTAATGTCATGGCATTTATCTAAAATACTAATAATTAAAATTAATCCTGAATTTAAATCACCAATCACATAGCCTTATATAAAATAAATAATCTGCCGACATACTAATAATAACATTAACAAATTCAGTCTCATTGGTCATAAAACAATTTAAAAATTTAATCTAATAGTCTTTCCTCAAGAACTTTGAATTCATAGTTAATATGACACATTGATTACAAAACGTTCAAGTTAGAAAACATAAGTAATGGTAATATGATATGGGTAAAATAAATGCAGAAAATGTACTAAAAATACAAAATTATTATAATATTACAATACAATACACATCTGCTATTATGGGTATTTACATTTTTTTTCGTTGTACATCTAGTGTAAATGTACGTAAGTAGTAACTAGGTATCATTTACCACAATGATAATAATTTAATAATTAATTGTATTTGTTGGGAATAAATATAATTTCATTTTATAATCTACACACGATTACAAATGTGAATATTGAACATATTTTGCGTTTTTATGTTGTTGTGCTGTTTTTTTTCTCAGATCTAAAAAATACGGCACAATATACCATACAATTAAAATTAGTGCCACGTTCAACCTAAGAATCAGTCCATACATTGCCCTTAGAGGAGCATAGAATTGTTTTAATATTAAATTGCGACATTTTACTCCTTTAAGCGCAAGCTACATCAATAATAATATATTGGTGGTTATTTTATTATTACTTCATTCCATCGTAATAAAAATATTTTATTTAAATAATTTAAATGTAGATGCACAACTGTTGATCCTTCAGATATTTATTGTTGGAGACGTACTTTGTATGTTAAACATTTATATATTTATATTAAAGTAGTTTTTGTGTGCTGCCATCATCATTATTTACAAAATAGTCGATTATATGAAATAGCGTTATTTTACTGAATTAAATAAAAACAATAGGGATGTTGACTATCTATTCAATCAAGTTACTTTTAATTAGCTTTAAAAACGGTTTTTGTTCATAGATTTTGCATGGCAATAAAAAGTTGTGACGTCAATAATTTTACTACTCGACACACTGAAACTCAATTGGTTTTGATAACTTTTAAGACCTTCTTTTACAGCATTAACTTTATAATTTTGTGTCAACATCTCTATCGATATATACTATCCATATACCATCTGGCACTTTACTGGGAAAATAAATAAGTAGATATACAACAACGTCCATTATTACACCAGGACTAGGTACTGAGGTTTTCTGCCATCCAAACAAGAACCACACAGAACGACATGTTAACACATAAGTTGCTCTCTTTTGATGTGAAAATATAAAATAAAAAAAATCTTTGCTACATTCATGGAGTTACGCAGCAATAGAAACAATAACTAATTTTTGTATGGCGAATACTATCATTAATCCCGAGTGTACTAGAACTGATATTCAGTTAATGATCGTTGATTGACCGCTCACTGTAACGTTGAAAGCTTATGAAAAGTAGGTCACTGGTAACAATGGCCTTTCACACTGGCACGTCACTAACGCGAGCATTAGAAAAGTACCTCCTCAGCCTTGTCAAACAGCTGAGCATACCGAAAGATCAACAGTTGATGGGGAGCGTGTGTCAGTTGTTGAGGAAAGACACGCAGTGCGCGACAGTGTTGACGTTTTCGACCAACCTGTTGTAGAGTTCGCGACGGACGCTGGCGGTGAACTTGCTCACCAGGCACAGCGTAACGGTGGCAGCGAATATGGCATTATACAAGAGCACTAGCTTGAAGTTGCCCAGCCACTCAATGCGCCCGAACTCGCCGAGCAAATCGAAGTTCGTTATGCCTGGAATTAGTACAAAAAGGTCTTTAAACTCCCTGAACTGTGAATAACATCGCTAAGAACCTGCCGTAGACTCGAGGCGATGATTTGTCGGGCATTCTGTTTGCGTTTCGAGCATTTCACTCTCCAAGGCTCAACGTGAATTAAAGTTTCATGTGTGCTTTACGTAAACCACGTTATTTCTGGAACTTTTGGAGATATCTACATACTTGTAGGAAGACTGGTCTATCGATTATCTCAGTTGTTTGGGTTTATTAAATACAAATTCATTTTAAGAGATTTAACGATAAGAACAGTAGGAACGCTACGTAGGTGGATTTGTCCTTCATAAAATCTCTTTATGTGCCATGGAAATAAAATCGAGATGATTGTAACAATAAAAAATCACAATTTTCATGGTCAGTTTTACCCCAATCTACCCTTTTATTCCAAACAAAAGTAATCCATGTTTTATCCAAGTTTCGAGCTATATTTGTGCCAAATTTCATGTCTTTACCTTGAAAAATAAACATTTTCCCAAATCAACCTTTAAGGGCGGTATTAATCCCATCCCCCCAACGTATAGCTATACCAAATGTCATCAAAATCGGTTCAGTGGTTTAGGCGTGAAAGCCGGTCAGGCAAACAGACAGACAGTTACTTTCGCATTTATAATATTCAGTGTTGGTAGAGCACGTGCTCGGTCAATGGCCGATATTGCACATGAATGTGGCATAGAAGTCTCACCGAGTATCTTGACGAGCAGCGGCTGCGCCGTGGAGTGCGCGAGCAGCAGCGCGCAGGTGGGGATGATGCGCGCCAGCGGCGTGCGCCGCGCGCGGGGCAGCACGCGCAGCGCACGCAGCGGCGCGCTCAGGCCCGTCAGCGACGCCGCGTGCAGGTACAGGATGAGGAACGCCTCCAGCGTCGCGCCCGCCCATCCCAGCTTCGACAGCGAGGCGATGCCCAGGGTGAATTGCTGCCGAGAAGAGAGGAAGCGAGGCGTGAATACCTTGGTGGCACGAAGCGATGTCGAAATAAAAGAAACTTTCAGAACGGACGAGTTCCATTTTAAACATTTACAATAAGTTAACGGAGCGTGGTCACGAGCTGGCTGACCACGGTTGGTGCACCCTAACCGAAACGTCAGACAGTATGCAAGTTCGCATTATCTTCTAAATTAGGTAGTTGTAGCGTTTTGACTCGTTTACTTATTTTAAACACTTACGCTTTGTTTTGTTTTACTAGGTTGCGTTTACCTTTGCTTTGAGTTTGAAGTTCAAGATTCGTCAACTATAGATAATGTGGCTAAATGTTTAGCAGACAAAGCATCTTTTGGAAAGTTGGCCCTAATAACTTACGTTGTTTATTTTATGACTAGCAATTGCCAGCGACTACGAACGCGTGGAGTTGGTATTTTTTAGCAATAAATATAGCTTATGTTACTCAGGAGAAATGTATCTTTTCAATCAATGGTAACAGAATGTACAAATTTTGAAATCCGCTAGTAGTTTTTGAGTGTATTAATTATAAACACACTCACATAAAAATACAAATGTTTCTTCTTTATAATATTAGTATAGACAAAGGCAATATTTTCTGTATAAATTAATCTGCTCTGGGTCCAGTACTCACCCTAGTGCTAAGCGGCACCGCCTTGATTCCAATAAGTAGTTCCAACGTGTTCTGCAAGACCATCAGTACGGTGATGGTGGTCAATGCCAACAGCAGCAGCATCGCCAGGGGGTACACCACGTTACGCTGGAAAGACGACGTCTTCCGCTGACTCTCCACTTCCTATTGATCGAACAAACAAAAATCAATCCATTTAATGTTCCGCAAACACGAGCTCACCTCAACTATGTGACGGGACATGTCATATTCCACTTTTTTTTATATTGCACTTCAAGATTGACCTCATCCCACCTGATGTTAAGTGGTAATGAGGAGGAGCTTAAGGGCGAAAAGTACAGCATAATAAATCTGTTACTGGACTTGTCGTCCTTACCTTGAAGGCTTGACCCCTGCTACTAATGTAGCACCCCCCAGGAGCTCTGGAAACCTTACTCACACGCAGGAACACAACAACACAGAAGTGGTTGTTATTTGGCTGCGGTCTTCTGTAAGGTTGAGGTATTTCACCAGTCGGACTGCTCCAGTTCGAGCGATAAATCGCTATGCCCTAGCTCTCTTTACCAACTCTCTTTTTTTCTCTCTCCACTACGCGGACTTAGTGCTGATTGGAGGATGGTACTTATTTTTAAATCTACAAGAACTTGCAGTTAGCTAATTTGGATGCATCACTCACATTATGTGAAGGTCACGGGTTCAAGTCTAACACTGCAAAGAGATGAATTTGACTGTTTCTTTGCATTATTTAAGTGCGCTTGTGTGGCTCAATGCATATTTGAATCTATTCAAATGTTTTGCGTAAGGCAACTGGCATGAACTAAGCTAACGAGTAGCCATAGTCGGTTATGATGGCTAGGTACCATTCCAACCTACCTTCCGAAACATAGGGACATGATAAATGTCGAAAAATTTGGTCCGTTATCGAATAATTTTAGAATCGATTTATCAAATCCATTTATTTACAAGGAATCTATTAGTTACATCGGTGTATCTACATCGAAAAGCTTTTTATGTTTTATAACAGCAAGGTAAATACGAACTGCTACATTTCATAAACAACCTCCTGATAACGTTTTCGCAATTCGTAAATATATAAAAAGGGGTTTCTTGTTTATATAAAGTATACTGTATAACAAACATAATTGTTCATAGGTTTCTGTATCAACATCTAGAGTTATCGCAATCGATTTATTTCAGAGCATGAATAGGTAATACGACCGCGATTATATCACCACGTAGGTAGGTACTAACGTCAACATTAAATCGCACCTACGTGTACCTAACTATTACGCTAGTAGATGCGTATTTAATAAGAAAGCCGCGAAGAGATAATGATAACCCGTCACATATTTTTGTGAAACATCATTAACCTAGTCTTTGAGTTACTTAAGGAAAATTTTACGTTATATGTGATGATCTGACCAAATGGAGCCGAATCTCGCGCAATATTACGTTGGAGCGTTTAACCGAAGAAAAGTTAACAAATAAGAACTAATAATTACAGCGCAGAAAATAAACTTAAAGCATTTTAGTTATCTTGCTCTAGAGAGCATTGTATTCAATGACGATTGTGTTATAGGTCTAGTTTGAAAAGATATTTCGATTTTTAAAGGATAAGGTTTGATATTAATTAAATTTTAATTTAATGTTTTTAATGACCAAAACTACCCGATTTATATTACAAAGGACTTTTTCGAAAACAATTTTCAGATTAAGAAACATCGGACAGGATGTGCCAATTTCTATCGTAGGTACCTACATAAAAACAAGTTGATTAAATAATGCATTATTTATAGGTGCAGCTACAGAAATAATGCAGATAAGAAGACTCACAGACTAAATACCTACTAAAAGTAAGTTGAATAAAAAGATGCGATCACGCGCCATATCTAAGGAATATTTTTTTTATATTTCGCTTAGCTCCTAATTGTTTTACACGTAACCTTTCATTGCCCATAATTTGTTATCTGCATGCCAGTTATCTGCATGTGCAAAAAACTAATTTCGGATAAGTTCGATTTCATCAGGGTGCTGCTTAGATAACAGCCATACCAGAGGTGATGGTGTGGCAATGTCCCACGGGGTGGTTAAGCCGGTAGGTAAGGCCGCACTGGCAGGCGAAACCCACACATGAATTCACCTCCCTCGGGACTCGGGAGACCGTACGATGCGTTAGGCATTTTCCCCGCCAAAAAAAAAGGTAGATTTCGTCTTTGACCGCGGCACGAAGCTAGAAGGAGGTGTGTGTGATTTTTTTTTATGTTATTGAGACCATGAATCAACCGTTTAGTGCTATTAAAAACAATTTATAATCCGGAAGATAAATTAAAGCCTACCCAACGCTGTAGTGCCGGTACACATACACATATAACATGAATACTGTCTGGTGAGTGAAGCGATGGCTGGCGTCATACTTGTGTATAGGTGCCATTTTTGGGAACTGGTCTGCTCTAGGTTATCCCTCAATAAAAAATAAGTAGGTACTTAATGTTTCTTCATTCATCAAACCTAAACTATATTACTTGGTCCAAAGTTTTCTACGTACACAGCAATAAAGTTAGATACTGCTACTGTAACTAACCTGCTGAGTACAGTAGAATCACTTTGCATTGTAAGTATTCAAGGACAATTCAAAAGTGTTACATGTAGCCTACTTCAATAAATAATTATTTGGCTTGACTTGACATACCTTCCTCATAGTGACGATCTTCTGCAGCCTCTCATTGAGGCCGGCCTGCAGCGCGCCATTCCGCAGCCTCAGCAGGGGCGTCTCCTTATGCATGGATGTGTGCAGTTTCTCCTTCGACAAGGACAGGTCAGCGTCCAAGGGCGCTGATATATCCCCACGGTCAGGATACATCGGCTCCGGTGATATGTACCCTACTCCTGAAAATGAAAAAGGAAACATTGTTTTTCTTAACTCTCTTAACTCCCAAAACTTATAACGTGAAATCCCAGCAGGACAGAAGAATGATCAATGATTCAGGAGGTCGAATCCCGAAGAAACCCTTTTGATATTGTGGATTTTTTCCAGTTTGGTTAGGACATTGTAGGGATTAATCACCTCATTGTTTACGTAAAACTGTTGGTTCCGACTATAATCAAAATAGGTTTCCCTTGGCAAGGTTGCGAAGGTCAGAATGGCAACATCTTCAATATTACCAGGCTCGTTAAATCAGGATCATAATCGTAGCGACCCTGAGCTACATAAGGGAAACACAACCGGGATACACGCTAGAAGAAAGAAGAGAAAGTTTTAATCCTTTCAGAGTAATGAAGCTCATAGTTTACTTGTGGAGGATAGCAAAATGTTTGTAATGTAAATGCAATTCTGCTACCAATGGTTTTGTAAAATCACAATATAAAGCTAGGTCCTTTGTAACAAATACATTTTCATTTGAGCAAACTAGTTATGAATGAAATATTTGTTGTTCTATAGAGCTATGTAGTCGCAGCTGTTATTAGATGAATCTAAAATGAAATGTTTACTGGACTGAACATTATAATAGCCCGTCATAACATAAGTCGTTTCAAATACTTTTTAAACTCACCGGTAGTCGTGGAAAAATTGTCACTAAGATTTTGAAATAAAGCGTGTGACATATTTATGTCCCGTGAACTATTCAACTAATGAATTCAGACTCTTTGATGCGTTCAAACTTCATAGCATAAAATGCGAATACTGTTATTTTCAAAATACTTTGAATAAAGTAAAAAGGTAAATAAATACTCCCACACATTGCAACATGCGACAAATTTCACACGATATGAGATTTTATGATGCATGTTTAATAGACTACAGAAAATTATAGTAGTACTCCATCAATCATAATAAAATATTTTAGTGAGAAATGAAGTCGGTTTAATGATCAAAATTATCAACACGATCTTAAATACATTTTCTCTCTTCTAGACAGGATTTCTATTTTTGCTAATATTAAAATTTGTTATAAAGGATATCAAGTGTGAGTTGCGCAGTAATTAAGTAATTTAACGGTTAAGGCTTGTTCCCACTTATAAGATGTAGGATAAATTTCTGATGATTAAAATACGGTCAGACACCTAACAAATGGGCACAACCACTTACTACTATTTAGCGGTTGTCATTCTGGTTAAAATGTGTGAGATTAAACTCGATAAAACATTTCCAACTGACCCACCTGTCATAAGTAAAAAAATAATGTTTTTAATAAGTTGGTGTAACATAAACTAAACGCAGTTATGAAGTAATTAATACTTCGCACCCAATGATATCTACGTCGCAAAACCTATATCTAAATATCACTTTCTATGGAAAAAGCTTATAAAACCCAGCTGCACCATTTTCTCACCCTTCAATATCATCATAATTATTTACTCAGAACTATCATAAAGTTAGAATACAATAATATTAGACAAGTAAATACGAGATAATTTACGTCGTGAAATCAACAAATTCACATTCATAGTAAATGACCTAGTTCGCCCACGCGTTTAACTGTATTGTAAACTAGTTGAACTAATTACTACACCTAAGATATCGTTCTCTAGGTCATAATTAGCCTTATCGGAATAAGTATATCAACGAGAAATATACAAGCATTTGTATGATATAGTTATTCTGTAACTCAAATTATAACCACTGGATCAATACCATTTAATAGTAGGTGATATCCGATAAGAAAGTTACGACAACGGCATTCGATAGATTGTTGTCATTCATATTTTATTCAACACTGTTTATTGTACAAATATATTTCCAATAACAAACTAAACAAATATATTTCCAATACATAAACGGAACTCGTAAACATGATGGGGAAAGAGGTGAACTGAACAGACTCCTCCTTAAATGTATAATTTGACACCTGCAGTAATAAACAGCGACATTAAACGCGGTGGCGCACGAAAATGATTCTGTCTCAAGGTGACAAACAGCGGCTTAAAGTCAGAGAAAATTATTTACGGCGTTAAACCTATCCTAAGCCAGCCCTTTAATCTGATAGAGGTGTCATTTAAAATTACATTTTATTGTTTGTTGGTATTGCATTTTCAATTGGATGTAATAGGTACGTTACTACAAAACTGGGACTTACGTACTAGATAGGTAAGACGAAACCTCATAAATTTGTTGCATGCATCCCGAACTGCATACGAGGTTTATTGCTATTATTGCCCTTACCAACATACTACCTAAATCAACTTACTAATCTTCTTATATATAAAAATGAATCGCTGTTCGTTAGTCTCGCTAAAACTCGAGAACAGCTAGACCGATTTGGCTAATCTTGGTTCTGAAATAATTGTGGAGGTCCAGGGAAGGTTTAAAAGGTTAGAAACTAAAAAATAGGCGTTACGAAGTTCGCCGGAACAGCTAGTTAAATCTAAATGTCCAAGGGCTTTACCAACAGCTTACAAGGGACGTTTTCCATTTTAAACGATACGCCACTATGTTCAATATAATATTCCATTGAGGAAGTGAGACGCCATAACTCTTTTTTTGTCATGTTGTAGATATGTCAAAATCCATACCACTTCCGTTACTGTTCATTTGAATACTATAAATATTTTGGTTGTTGTGTGCACCCATCCACGAAGGTTCATATGAAAGAACATATGAAAGATTTTTAGAGATATTACCTATAAGTAGGTACTCCTGTTTCTCCTTCAATGGAATTTAATCTCTCATAAGGAGCAAAACAATAAACAAAGAAAAATAAATCTTTGGGGTCAGCAATTCCTTATGTGGCAATTAGCCGGGTCAAGGGAAAGCTAGAGGTCGTTAAGTCAAAGAGATTCATTTTTAGTACGACTTACTTAATATGCTCAGTACAGCCAGCATACCTAACCGCACAAGAACAATTGAAATGCACCTTTTGTTAGCGGCTACCTCCAAACTCGTGTCAAAAATAATGCACACAATGCATTGAATTAATAAGTATCACACAGACCTAAATGCCGTAATCCCATTGTTTCTTTTATTCTTTCGCAGGCTCTTAGCATATTATAAAGCACTTTATCAAGCTAAAAACGTCATGAAGTATACTAAATACGTGGCCTATTTCGGCATTTGATTCGCCAACATTAACACCTTCTTACAAATTGCTAAACCACTACGTCACGATAATCACAAGCGAACGTAGCAGGCAACAGCTGTAAAATAAATAATAATAAGCGTTTCTCTACGTTGATTGTTTGTAATCAAGTGCTATTGTCGCCGACCACTGTTGCCACGACACTTGATAGCTCTATTACAGTACAGTCGGATACAAAGATAAATACATTAGTGACGACAGCTCAGACCTCCGCATACAAGGCAAAGTAAAATTTCACTAAGCGCAAGTCAGTCAAAAATCACCGACATAACCTATTTCCAAGTAGATTTTTCATTCGTTTCATTTCTAGTACATTCAGAAAGCAACGTAGAAACAGGATGAGAATTTTAGATGAATACCAAGCCCAGTGTAATGGGAGATACCTACCTACATATGTCCAGCAGAAGATGACAAAGGCTGATCATGATAAAATCTATAGTGATAAGGCAATTTTCCTGTGACGTCACTGGTGTTAGAAACGTCTACAGATACATTACCGCAATTTAGAGCTGATTTTTCAATCGTCAGAAAAAATTACAAAGCAGATAAAGTAGCAGCTGTTTTAAATTGTACTTGATTATGTCTTTAAAACCAATTTCTGTTTTTTTTTCTGTGCAATAAAGTGTATCTATCTATCTGAATCTATCTATCTATTTGAATTAAAAACGTCATTAATTAAATTTTTGTTACGGAATATTATGATAACATTAAAAATAAGTCGTATTGTACTTTCTTCGACTGTTATTGCTTATCTGACAATTAAATCGGGCCTTATCACATAGACAGTATGTTTGCTCGACACCACTACACATATTATAAAAAACCTATTATAGCGACTTCTGCAGTTAATTGTCCATTGTTTCCTGATGCCGCTTGACACGCTACCTATTTGTACAATACTGTAATCAAGCCTTCTTAATTTTTATCAATTATCCGGGTAGCAGGTCAAAATCATTGTCGTGATTAATGGCAACTTTGAACTACAAATAAATTCAGCCTTAAACGTTCCGATGCTTGTCAAATTCATGCCTTAACTCAATAGTGTAATACGGGCCTGACTACACGCAGTTCTAATGACTACTGGTGAAGTTATGTACGAGTTTGAAGCTTAAGAACTGATGCTTTCACAAGCCGGCAAATAGCTCCTACTAGGGCTTAGACTAATAGTCTCATAATAAGCAACCTTGACTTCGAAAGTAATTCAATAAATATTGAAAACCAGCTAAGACAACATCGAGCGATCAAGTTTGCTAGTTTTTTTAGATGTTTTTCAAACGATTCATGCATGCTTGCCTTAAAAAACGATTGTGACTTTTTCTCGACATTCTCTCTAGATGCATTTAATTTTTGTTCTACAAAAACTGGTTTAGCTGGTTTTTATTTCGTTTACCAGCATTTTTCAAGCGAAGAAAAAAATGTTTGACGCATTTTTTTAATTTTATTTAAATTTTATTATATTTAAACACCGCGTGATAACTCTGGCACGGGTAAAGTCACCGAAGGGTAATGTTTGAGGCCAACAACGACAACACGAGAAAAGCAAAATTGTTTTGTTCAAAATTCGGAAAAACCTTAACAAAACTCACGATTGAAGTATTTTTAAACTATCAAAGGATGTGTATTCAAAATTTATTTCTAAATTAAGGTTATTATATTACCCGGTACGTTTCGGCTCGGCTTCCTCAATCCAGAGAATCACTGGGTGTCTCTTATCAGCAATTACTGATAATAACGTTTTTAACATTATTTCAATGATTTATTTTTAAGACAGATTTGTTCTGTTCAGATTTATCCTTATTCTAATGGACCATATTTTCCTCATATTAACATACCTAGCCTACACAATCCCTACTAATATCCCTACTAATATTATAAATGCGAAAGTAACTCTGTCTGTCTGTTACGCTTTCCTGCTTAAACCTCTCAACCGATTTTTAATGAAATTTGGTATAGGTATACGTTGAATCTCAAGAACGGACATAGGCTACTTTTTATTAGAAAATAAGGGGGGGGATGGGAGTAATACCACCTTTGAAAGTTTATATGGAAAAATGTTTATTTTTGAAGTTAGAGATATGAAATTTGGCACAAATATAGCTCGAAACTTGGATTAAAATATAGACTACTTTTTTTCGAATATTAGGGGAGAAAGGGAAAAAACATGAAAGGATGTAGTCCACGCGAACGAAATCGCGGGCACAGCTATTTCTTATAAGTCAATCTAAACACATTTAAGAATATTTTACACGTAAATATTACTGTTTTCACATTCATCGTCATTATCATCATTTCAGCTAAAGAACGTCTACAGATGAACTAGGCCTCCCCAAAGATTTCTAGAACTCTAGGCTTTGAAGTTTGGAGGAGGATCTCCTAGTATGTTTTAATTTTAACCAAACACAATTCTCGCCAGTCTGTTGCACGTGGTTCGTACGTTTTTTTTAAGACAGGCTATTGTCATACAGAATGTAAAGTTCTGTTCGACCTTCACGTCTATCTTCGGCCGCAGAGTTCGCATCTGTTTTGATGATTTAAACGACGTAGTTGTCATAAAAAACCAATAAACAAACAACTATCGTAATTTCGTCAAAAAACAATTGATTTTGGGTTGATCAAAATTTAGCTTTTTCAATTAGTGGGTCGATGATATTTTAAATGCAATTTATTATAACTATAACATCCTAACTCTACATTTTTATGCGGACTAAGACGCGGCCGTCCGCAGTGAATTAATTAATTTAAATTAAAAATCAGTTCTTTCGAAAATTATTAAATCATTTTTCCCTGACATTATGAAAACATCTAACATTGTTTCAGCAGTGTAAGAAATGAAAATTTTGTAGGAATTTGTAGATGAAAATTCTTTCGTCAATGTTTTAAACGTGTTTGTAATATGTGCTATGCAACCCGTTATTAGTTGGTACATTAACTTTAATGACCGAGAACACTGTCTTTGGAATTTTGACATACTTAACCGATTATGATAACGCGTCATAAGTAAGTGCAAGCAAAGATGTGAACAGAAAACCTTTTCCGTTCATTTAAAAGCCACCTGAACCATATGAAATTAACATTTTCGGTAGCCAGTTCCAACAAATTTTCGACCATTAACATCACCAGATTAAATCAGTATTTTATCGGATTCCGGGACTTTTAATTTTTCTAATGAAAAGATAGGTAATAACTATTTAATTCGTCTATCCAACAAAGCTGAATACATATGGAGAAATACTTTCCAAATATTTCGGACAAGCTTCTCCATCATAGATTGCCCCTTTCTGGAATTGGGGATTTATAAAAAGTTTTCTCAACATGCTGCTGCCCTTTCTTAACACGCACCCCTAAGCAAAAAACGATAGCCTTTAAGCTATAAATTATTAAGATAAAAAAATATTGCGTCATCATTTCTTATGTGGGAATGATTCATTATTTTACGTATGGCAACCCTAGTCTGCACCTAAAGAGGATAGGGAAATGACCATCAGTGGATTGAATAATGACAGATCAAGGTTATCAATTGTCTGACTGAACTAAGATTGAGCTGGCATAAATAGACAAGCGTATGTACATTTCATCTTAGAGACGTAGAATAATAAAGATATTAGGCGCTCGGATAAACGAGTTTTGTTTACAACAAGATAGCGGGCTGCCGCTAGCGGCGCACTCAATTTACAATCACGGAATGTATCTGCTTAACGCCTCCGATCACGCGTACAATTACGATTCAACCGTTTAACAACTGCTAATTCATATGATTAGCATCCACGTCTTCATCTTAACAATTCTTAAACCGGAATTCAGAAACAATAGGAAATCTATTGCTTCTTTACGTACCAGTAAGTCATTGGGATTTGAAGAGTTTAATAGGTGTGCTAGAGAAATCAACACCTTTTAACCCTTCAAACTCAATGACTCATTTGAACGGTGAACAGCGACAACAGGATAAACACTAACAATTCGATTTGAGTTCTTATGCCCGCGACATAAGGGCGATGCAAAGTCCAAAATGTGAAGTCTGGCGTGCTTTTGTGTGTACGTCAGAAACCAATAGTCTCCTATTATGTCTGGAATTCATGTATAAGAAGAGTTAATACGTAGACGAAATTAAATATCTTTAAACTTATCATAAGTATTAACCTACTATATTTTTATAACAAATACTTATGTTTAATTAAATCATAAAAAATATTAGCGATAATACAAAGATTCCTGAATTACCGATCGAGACTACATTACTAAAAGCTTCTTTGTATTCTTCGCAGGCGATTCCAAAACAAACTTTAGGCAAGGTCAGTCTTGAGGCTACACGCGTCACGTATCAAGGAAGTGTGTATGTAGGTAATTTAATAACGTTATATGTATTTGTTTTATGATAACTGCATATTTGCATAGTATGCGATACCATATTTGATAAAACCAACAATTTTTATTGTTTACTAGCTATCCCCGCGACTTCGTCCGTGTGGAATTTAATTTAATAATATAATCATAAAAAAACTCAAACACAAGTAGCGTAAGTTACTCCTTATTACATTTAGTTCCTGTTCAGTCAAAATCCATCCAGCCCTTTAGAGATTTGCCGGAACGAACCAACAAACAAACACAAAAGAAAAATTGTTGATACATGCATCGTATAAGCGATTATTTATATTTGACAAATTTATAACCACGTACTAAGAGTGTCTTTTTTAAATCTACTTAAAATAAATAAAAAAAAACAAGACATACGTTTGAAAATTCACATACAAACACATTATGCTAATAGATTCGAATAACATTTATTTCTCAAATAGACACGAAGCGCTCAAGAATAAAACGCAGAATCTATTTCTGTTTAATGTACTTCCTTCCTATTTCCATGTGTAAACTGCCTGACAGGTGTTATGTCTCAAATATAGACATGGACTAAAACGTACGAGTATTTTTAATTGGCTACTTGACAGTGTTAACAATAAAATATGAAAATTGTTAGATATGTTAGCTTATTACTTAAGTAATCATTTTACATTTTTACTTTTTAATTAAAAGCATAGTTAGTATTTTATTTTTGCAAAATTAATTTTAGTTTTTTTATCTGTGGAACAAAAGAACCGAAACGGAAACCACCATTGCAATTCGGAAATGACAGCTGTCGGCGAAAATTATTTATTTTAATGTGGCGAAACAATGATTATTTTACCGATTTAATTGAATTATTGTGTCTCTAATCGTATAAAGAATTTATTGAAACATTTTTCGTTTATCTTAATTAAGTCGTTCCTATGCGTATCGGTTCGTTGTTTAGGACGTTGACGTCATAATTGCAACAGTGACGCGACTAGGCGTTTTCGCGCGATTTTTAAATGTGTTACACAAAATCTTATTTTTCTCTGGTTATTTAGATTATTTCCAGATAAATCGAATTGCTTGGGATATAAAATGAACGGGCGCACATTTTACAATACTTTTTCAAAAACTGTCAAGTAGCCAATTATTATCAACAGTTCATGCTGGCAATGACGTTTTGTTAATTTTGTAATGTGACTACTTTATTCATTTTCACCTAGGTAGTAAGTAGTGTAGTCTTTTAGCGTGTTAGGGTATCACACATACGAACACACTTTCACGTTTGTAATATTAGCAGAATAAATAAGCTTATAGTTAATAAGTAAATACGTTGAAACCATGACAGGAGCCAGTAATTAATTTTATAAAAATAAATATAAATATCGTAAAACATCACATACATTGCTTTGATTCTGTGGTAATTAGATTCTCCCCTTGTGTTACGGAAATCAGTAACAACTACGGTAACACAACACCCAGACCCGAGACCATTTAGAGAAGTTCGTTTTCCTTATCGAATCCGGACCTCGGAGATGGCGCGACGCCAAAATCCGGCCTACTCCTCGCCTCTCGACTACGGGGGCTGATATAGGTACCTAATATAAAATTAGATCGTATCGAACGATTTTATTGGCCCAACAGCATATAAGTATTGGCGAGTGCCCGGTAGCCATCACACAAGTGACATAAGCAACCAACTGAACAGGTGCAGTTTGTACAGTTTCTCTTTAAGATGCATTTCACTGCCACACACGAGTTATACGAACCACTTTCTCTACAACCTAAGATTTTATTATCCAGATGAAAAACATATCCTTTCTCGATTAGAGTGATAATTAGAAATAATAAAAGACTAATAATGTATGTTTGATCTAAGATTCCGATTACCGAAAAATATCAGACACATATTTTTACTTTTATCATGTAAATAAACAAAAAATTACTAAGATTCATTAAAATTTAGTGCAATTTCACTTCTTCATACTGTTTAAACGAACTGTATAAAAACATCCCTCCAGTGAACTTGAAACCCTGTACATAAGCAATTTTTATTGATTTGGTGAAAATAATACTTTTTTATTAACAAATAGAACCATTCAGTTGGTTTTTAAAAATATTTAAAAACCAACTGAATGGTTCTATTTGTTGTTTTATCGAGTAATTTTCCCTATTGTTTTAATAAACCAGTTAAAAGTGGAACACTTTCGTCATTAGTTTAAACTAGCTCTCGTCCACAAATTCATTCATCCATACAGTAGTGTTTTCTTTGAAACCAAATCTCCAAGCAAAGTTTCTCGCTAAGAATATCAATAGGATAGGTATCTCACCGGTAGAGACAGCGTTGTTAATCCGCCGCCTAATAGTCTCCTCTTCAAACGAGTACATATAGTACTCCTCGTTCAGGTCCCTCAGGAACTGGGGCTTCACCAGCACGCCCCCCACCACGCCGAACAGCCGCACGAAGCCCAGAGGAGTGAACACTGACAAATAAAACAAAACATGTAATATATCCTGGATTAGCAAAAACTACATTATTATTATAAACTGTATTACTATTTATTTATTTATTATTATTAAGCAAACAACACTTCTTTAAAATTATACATATAGGCCTCGCAAACCACTCTTGTGGTTGTCTGCGAATGCGAATAAAAATATATATAAAATATATAAATATAATAACAAGTAAAATATCTATTGTTTAAAACATACTTATAGTTATGCTGCTGAGTTATTATCGATTTGATACTATCTTTTTTTTTGGTTGTACATTTATCCTTGTTTTGAGGAACATTTAGCGAATAACTTAGAACAACTTTTATAAATAAAAGTTTCATATTCAGTTCTATGATAGAAGTATCTGTTTTATTTGTCATCTGTAACTAACATTTTATATATTTTGAAATTTATTATAGTGATCAAGTGTAGCGGCCCTCACTTTGGCCTGATTATATTATAGAAAACTGATTAGCCCGCTTATCCATAAAATGACAGAAACTAATTCGAATTCTGTTACGTATGCTTTGTCTTTTTCTTAATCTATATGATTAGACAGTGACAAGGCACAGACTTTCCGTATTCAGAAACTTTCTGACGTCTGTGAACCTGATGTTTGATCCTTCGCACTAAGCTAAATAAAGTCGTCATTAAAAATAAAAATTGATTTCCAAAATGTATGACAGCGCACATCTTCCGAACGACGGCACTAAACTGATTTGTGTTTTTGTGTTCATTGTTATCAGATTGAGATGAACAAGATTTTTTTAAAACAAATTTAAGAAAAAAGTACGAAGTTCGTTGAGACAACTAATTTTCAAAAAGACAACTATAATTAACAATCTAAATACCTATGAAACAGAAAAAGCGGAGTTATAACCATCAATAAATATAATCAAGACTGTGGTGTTTATGGATTACATTTAAGTATGAACGACTGTAAATAGGTAACTACCAGTGTCGTGTCAAAAGTATACTCCTGTAGAATGTAGCACTTCAATTTGTTTTTTCTTTAACCGTTTACTATGTTATCCGAATTGTCGCCTACGTTAATCTATACTAATATTATAAAGCTGAAGAGTTTGTTTGAACGAGCTAATCTCAGGGAATACTAGTTCGAATTAAAAAAATATTATTGTGTTGGCAAGTCCATTTATCGAGAAAGAGTTTAGACTGTAAAATCATGCTGCAATCAATAGAAGCGACGAATCAATGAAAAAAGTGGAAAACACGGGAATTGTATATACGCGTGCGAAGCCGCGGTGGGCCGCTTGTTTAGGATAAAGGAAATATTTGGTGGGATAAAAGCTAACTGGTTACTTTATTTCACCGAAATTATACCAGTAGTTTAGATTTCAATGCAAAACTACATAAATTAAACAACCTAAGATTAAATGTTATATTACACAGAATAATTATTAAATGGAAAATATAGAACACCATCTGTCATGTTCTGGTTTCAATAATAATTATCTAACGTACATACAGACTGTACGAACGTACGAGACAACGCAAATTAACAAAAATAAATACTGATTCATAACTCTTCGACAGACGTCGAAAACCTCTTTAAATCTTATGCAGACACAAAAAACTAAACATGTTATCGCTTGACGACCGTTGCTACGTTCGCTGTTACGTCAATGTCACAGAAATTGTAAACATACACAAAAGAGAAAACATCGCTAAGTCCGAAAAAGTTGCCGCAAAAGCATTACACAATGAGCCTCAACAATATCTTAAGCAATCCAGCGCTAAAAGATCACAAAAGCGTCGAAATGAACGAAGAATTCAACAATTTTCTGAAAAAAGTAGGCGAAGTGTCCAATATGGTGAAAGACATGGCAAGCGGTGACAAAACGAGAGCAGACGCTGCTAAAGTCTTGGCTGACCAGTTCCTCGGCGGGAAAGTGATCGTAGAAGACGACGTAAAGATGAAGGTCAAGGACAACCGAACCGTGATCAACCAGAAAGCTTTTAAGACGTTAGGAAACAAAGATGCGGTAAGCAATAACACTAAACAAATATGCGAAGAGTTGCCAACAAAAAACATTCGAACATTTCACAGATAGTCTTGTCTAGAGCAAAGAAAGCCACTCAATGTAATGAAACAGTAATTTTAACTATTGGGTAAACCTACTGATCTCGTTCTGCTAACGGTAACTTGAATGACTGTATTTTTGGAGCTGCAATGACACATTAAAGATTATATCGAGTACAATCGCGATCATATGATGCCAAATTATTTATAATTATACTCTGCGAATATTAGGTGCAGTATTTGGGTCGCGGTGCACTCGTTAGTTGCTAGACATTGGACATAGACATATATCTCGACGCATAAAGACGATATTGACCGCGGCGCGCACCTATCTTATTATTTTACGAGTGAAAGCAATTTGGCGCGCGTTCTTCTATAAATAAATAGTATGTTCAAACATGTGTCGTCCTTTCTATTTGCAGATTCACGGGAAGCTTTTTTGAAATCAAACAACCAAATGCATTTTAATGCACATTTTTTCGTAGTTACATTAGTTTACCGTCCGCTTATTAGTAAAATAGGTTCAGACATGTTTTTATTATAAAGTATTTTAACATTCATTTGAAAAATTGATTATTACCACACCGTTTCTTTATCATAAAACCAAAAATAAAAAACAGAATAATAGATACATTAAACTAATTTCATTATAATTTTAACACATTGCCTACACGTAGGCTGAACACAGTAACTTATTTATTAGATACCAATATGATCTTATAACTATGTTTTCTGGAAAATAAAGTTTTTATTCTTATTTTTACAAGAGCACAAGAAATGCTGCTGCAACAAACGTATACTGTACAAGTTCTTATTTATTTCTAGATGGCTGATTTATGTTCTTCTTCAATAAATTATGAAACTACCAAAGAAAATCTATTGACAAACTGATGGGTAGTAAAAACACGTTTGATGTGTTAGCATAACAAGATTCCGAGCTGCACTTTATGCAGGGACAGCGGCGCACGCGCAGCGTTAACGAGGCACCCACTTTCTCACGGGTTCGATAAATAATTGGCAACTACACTCGAACAAAATAAATGTCAGAGTTAATTCAGAAAATAGAGTTCCTTCTATTCTGGTTGGGAAGCGAGTTTTAAATAACGGCACTTAACATTCAAAAATATATTACGCGCCGGCCCTGAAGCTTTTGAATAGAATGCTATTTATGGGCTACTGACTTAGAGCGTATACACTTAACAATCGACCACAAAACACCATTATTACTTTTTGTTCAAACGATTGACGTTTAAAATAGAAATGTTTCATTATGTTTTTTATTTTGTTCTGACTTTACACACCCAAAATTATATATATAAAAATATAAAATCTTTACCATGAGTCAGTCAAACAGACACAATCATGAAAAAAAAAGTATTGAAAAAATTTTGTTAAAAAAAATGTATGTTAATTTTAAAGGTGAAGCTAAACAAAAGCGTAGTTTAAATGCAGAATTACGCGTTAAAAAGCGTTAAGAACTAAAAAACAATATGACGCGTTCAGATTTTTATGAGGAAATATTTTTTTTAACAATTTTATGGTTTAGGTGACATCCAGAACAGATCAGTCCTTTTATCTTCTCTTTTCTTGCTTTCACTCTTCTGCAACCATATTGTATGAACAGAAAATCATGTAGATGGTCTGCCTACAGATTGCTGCCTTAAAACCACATGCCAAATTGCATTTATTTTTTAAATGGCAGGATGTTATGGACAAAGACGCATGGATGGCCGAGGTCAGCAAGGACGCAGAGCAGCGGGCCCTGGACCGCAAGATCCGCCGAGAGAAAGCCGACACTCTCAACACCCAGGCCATCAAAGCGTTCCGCCGCGAGGAGTACGACAAGGCTCTCTCGTGCTACAACCGCGCCATTGAACAGGTCAAGGACAACCCGATGTACTACTGCGATCGAGCCCTCACCAACATCAAGTTGGGAAATTACGAAAAGGTAAACATTTCAATCATTATTTTGCTATAGTGAAGCGGACTGGGTCAAAAAATCAGATTGATTTAAGTTCGATAAATAGTACTTAATTTAAAACATATTTTTTCATTTGCCAAGTTGCGTAATGAGCGCTGGAGTTAGCGCTGGTGGGTAAAAAAATTTTTTTATATTACTCTTTAAGATTGACCTCATCCCACCTGATGTTAAGTGGTGATAAGGTCCTAGCTTAAGGGCAGCAAGTACAGCATAAAAAATCTGTTACTGGACGTGTCGTACCTACTCACCTTGAAGGCTTGACCCTTGAAGGCTTGACCCTTGAAGGCTTGACCCTTGCTACTAATGTAGTACCCCCTAAGAGCTCTGGAAACCTTACTCACACGCAGGAACACAACAACACAGAAGTGATTGTTATTTGGCTGCGGTCTTCTGTAAGGTCGAGGTATTTCACCAGTCGGGCTACTCCAGTTTGAGCGATAAATCGCCTTCCTCTCTTAAAAATTACTAATGATGTCATACGACAATTACATTCAATGTATCGCCATTTTTGAATAATATAACAGACGGATTAAAAAAAAACAATTGTAATCTGCTTCCCCATTGACTGCAAAATACGCAAATATCACAACTGAGCAACTACAAAAAAATTCAAAGCGTCGTAGTACGTCTCCCCCAATGGCGATGATGTCATAATTTATTTAGGTGGATGGGTTCGAAAAAAAACCTATGCAAACTAGATATGGTTTTTCTTTTGGTAGGATAGGAAACTAATTTAGCAAGCTATTTTTTCAATTGTTTGGATAGTCAACCCGCAAGCTGAGAATAACTAATTTATTTCCAATCACGACCTAATAAAGCTCAAAGACGATAGGTTGTAAAGTGGACCAGTAAAAAGTTTTTTAAGAGTTTTTTTTGTTAACACACCTGGTCAGACAATAATGAGCGGCGCTCAAAATATAATGCGTAGAAAGGGCTGGGATGACACGATAGAATACAACATACGAACAACAGATCGTAAACACTCGAGTTCGATATCAGTTCTTATGGCTACGACAAAAGGGTGATACAAATTTCAAAGTGTCTTTACTGTACATTCATACACGAGAACAGGTGTGAGTGGCGGGTGCAATAAATGTGTGTAGTTATATTGATTAGGTTTTTGCATAACGCATTCTTAAGATATATCCTTTCTATTTTCTTGGCGATTTCTAATATACAGTAGGTACAAATATATATTTAAGAGGTCGCTGTCCTCAAGATACCGTTACCAACATTATGTGTGTTAAATTTGTACACTTTTTAATAGTTGCGTGTTATCTCTGCTTAAAGACAACTTTATCTGACCTCTCAATATGCCTACCAGGTACAAATACAATAGTCTATAATTAGTGTAGAGATAGGTCCAATAATTGCTTGAATTTATTGAAGGGCATTAGTGATAAGTTAAATTAAAACGTCATAATATGTACTTGCCGAGCAGTTTTAATGAACTACATAGTTCATGATAAGCTCTTATTTGCTCTGCGCAAATGTTTAAATATTTAAACTGTTGTATGTAAATACAGCGAAGTGTTCCTTAAACATTATCTTATTTAGGGCATCTGATTACTATCTAGCAAATGCTAGTAGCAATGATTAAAACTAAACGACCACTTGGGTTTATTTTGGTAAAAAAATATAAAAAACAATTTCACAGGCACCTTTTTATTAATTTGGGCGACAGAATTACTACTGTCACCCAATTCCAAGTGGCTCACTTATTAAATTTGTGGCCAACCTATAATTATTTAGGGAAATAAATACCATCAAATGATTTCTTTTTTTCTCCCATGTTACCGCACCCATATACAAACTATCTGCATGACCCAAGGGTTGACTGGTAGAGAATGCCCCTAGCATTAAGTCCACCTGTTGTACTTATTTGTGCAATAAAGTTTTTAAATAAAATAAATAAATCAAATAAGTACTAACCTAAGTTAGTATTTATTTGGTGCATGATTAAATAGAACATAATAAATATTGCCTTATAGAATGCATTCTTCTTGGAATCATTTTTTATTTTATTTTTAACTAACATTTAGGTTATGCCTGATGTATGTCGTGTATTTTTTATCAGCCATAACAAAATATATGTATGTAGATAAAAGCAATAACTTTTCCACTGGTTTTTCTTAGTAATAACGTACGCTGAGCTAGATAAAAAATTGCTTCAAAATGCACGTTTGTTATTAGGTATTCCAGTACCTATGTATGTTTTTATCTCTATTGAAACGACTTCTGACTGCGAGAGCTCAAGTTATCAACTCAACTATACTTTAGAAATAAAGCCAATAAAATAAAAAAAACCAATCTTTTCAGGTTTTTAATGATTGCGACCTAGCGATTCGTCTCAACGAAAAGAGTTTCAAAGCACGCCTGTACACGACCAAAGCTTATAAAGAATTGGAAGAAATGGACAAATACCAAGAAAGCAGAAAAGAATTAGATGAAATGTTCCCAGAGCACAAAGACTTAATCAAATACTTCTTGGATAAAAAGGGGGAATACGGCGACGAGGAGGAAAGTGATGATTAAATGTCGGTTGATGAGAAAGATACATCAGTTACTGGGCGTAACTACAGATATGTAAGTCACAGCGATGATGAGTACGAGTAAAAGCCAGTGATTAACGCTAAAAAAAAATTACGGATTAGAGTCTCACCTCACTCAAAACATTGCGTCTTTTTGGTTAGCATAGCAACATGGCGTTTATTCAATGACACAGCCGCTGTGACTTATCGTGTTGATATCTTTAATCTTTTTTTTTGTTGTTTCTTTAATATTAGTTCTCCAATAGATGGCAGTAGAATCGTTTATCTCGTTTCGAATCGTCATCCCTCTCGGACGATAATTGTTAAAATTGTAGTATTAATTGTCCGTCCTCGTATTTGTCCCAATTTCGTAATAAAAAGATCGTAAAAACTTGGTTTCGTAACGACATTAATAAATGTGGTACAAGTAATCTATCAGTTTGTTTAATTTGTAGCGATAAGATCAAGATAATTGAAAGTGAAGACAACGTTATCGAGTTTAAATATATTGGCTTTACTTTTACCAGTTTGGAACTGTGATTTTTTTAAAATACCTTTTGCTGTTCCTTTCTTATTCTATATGGCGATTTACATGTAGAACAAAATTTTTTATTGATGAAAGTGTAAGTAGGTACCTTAAAGCATTGCATAAGGTACTGCAATTTAAAGGAGCGTGTTTGAGCAGAGGGTAACACCTTCAGGAGGAAAAGGTACCTAGTTCAAAAGCATTTAATGCCATTTTAGATCCAAATTATTTTGGTTACCGGAGTATGCGATAATACCCAGTGGGTAGTAGGTATCTTTGTCTACAAATTACCAACCACACGTCTATTTCACAATACGCAACACATTGCATCACTTACCTAATAACATTAAAACGCCGACGAAAGACACGCAGGAATACAGGAAAGGTAGATAAGTCCATAGATCTGTGGACAAAAAAAAATGTCAACGTTTGTTTTAATTATTGTACCTAACCTAGTATGTCATCCATATACCAATTTTATTCCTAATCTATTAAGTAGTTTTAAAGTGAAACGGGACCCGCGTAAATGTATGGGCATCTGTGCACGTACAAAATGGTAATCGAGTAGAAATAATATGGAACTAATTGTGGCACCGCAACGGTGAATAGCGGAACTACTGAAATTTCCAAACATTACTATCACCAGTCGTAAGGACAATTACTACCTAATATGAGGTCTCTCTAGTGGCTTAAGCTTAAACGAGCATAAAAGCGTTTCAATCCTCGTACGTGCGTACGCCTATGACAAAAGATGCGCTAACAGGCATATGAAACCAGGCTAAAATACGTTACGCATAGGTACTAAACAGATGTTTTAGCTGATTTAAGAATATTGTTGCAAAATTCTATAACATCCTGTTCAACAGGATTAATGTGATAAATCTCTGATTATGATGCGACCAATCTATAGGTATAATTAAATAATTGACGATAAGGCCAATATATTTTTAAGGACATTGACAATAATCAGTGCCATTTCAAGGTGTTCGTAAGACATCCCGACCTTAGAAAAATAGATATCAGCAGTAAACTAATACAGGTATTTTTTTTTCATAATGCACTTCGAGATTGACGGTATCTCTCCTGATGTAAGTGGTTGCTTAAGGGCGACAAGAACAGCATAATAAAGTTATTACTGGACTTGTCGCCCTTACCTTGACGGCTCGACTCCTGCTGCTAATGAAGAACCCCCTAAGGAGTCCTGCAAACCTTACTCACACGCAGGCACAACAACACCAAAGTGATTTTTATTTGGCTGCGGTCTTCTGTAACTCTTTCTACCTATGGCTATGGCCTCATTGGGTTAACCATAAGCGACTGCTTTTAGTGAACCTCCCTTTAACATTAAAACGGAGAGTTAAGCCATTCAGAGATGATGTTGTTCGCTAACTGTTTGGTCACGAACGCACTGAGAATATAGCTTGCTTAGCGTTTAAAGGTCAGTAGCACCCAACAGGTCAGCTGACATAAGTTACTAAGTGTAGTATTCCTTATTGAATTAACAATATTCAAGAATGTCCGTTTTACTTCGCTCCGGTCCGCTCGGTTCCAGCTAGACGCTTAGCAAACCAGCTTTCAGTGCGAGGCCTTAGGTACAGATAGTTTTAAGTATATCGGTTAGATCGGTACTGAATATGGGTCAAATATAATAGCGCAGTCTTAGGGCCCTAGCGTGTTGTGATTGTGACACAGCCGCTCAGCATCCGGCGCGCGCGCACCCACTAACATTGACTCCCAAACAATCGTGGCGCGCCATTCACGCACAATTAAACATGTAAACAACTGCCAGCGTTTCTAGGTGCGACCGATTCTGGTATACTGCCGTGTAGCTTGGTAACTTAGGTGAGCATAGCTGATTATGTCTGGCACTCTGTATAGAGCGGTGAAGCGGAGTAACGGCGATGTATTAATATAATACCTACCTAAATAATATGAACCACAAACGAGTATTCGTATGATGATAGACATACAATTATAGTATTTATCTCAATTCCTATAAAATATACGAAGGGCTATATTTTTACTAAAGTATAAACCGCCCTAAATACCTAAGGTGGAGATTCTCAATTTCAGCAGTCAGATTTTTTAGTTAAATTTGTAAAAGCAACAGAACTGACCTCATTACTTCATTAGATATGCATAAAACTGAGTTAAATATGGGTGTAACAAGTCATTTAATAGATCATTGCATTCTTTTTTTAATGATTGAAAATGAAAGTTATTTTAAAAACATAATTGCTTCGATTGATGGTGGTTCTATGATCATAGAGAAATCTAAGTCCCTTCTCTGACCGGTAAAACATTATTTTTTCACATTACTTCGATCTTATTAATTAAGTAGGCGCATTAGTGCAAAATCATGTCGTTAAGCGGTGTTCGTGGTCCAAACGCCTAATCAGACAACTATGTTCGGATGGTAGATACACGCAACTACGAACGCATGTCAAGCTTGTTCTGGAACCACGAAGTTAGTAGGTAAAATTTCTGAACGAAAATTAGTGCTATTTGCATTGCAATTCGTTTTTATTCCTTCAAAACTTTTTATTACCCGAAACGACTGATGCAATGTTACAAGAAAATGCGCAAGTACAAGCCTTGTAGACTAAAAACATTTTGCATACAAACAAAATGAGACGTATGTGCTTACGCCATTTAGTTTTATTAAGTTATGACCTTTAAACAACTCTCAAAAATACAATAGGTAAGGATGTGCCTATCGTATTTATGGGGTTGAACTGTGTTACCAAATATATAATAAGAGATTAGAAGTGCAACAATGACGAACGGAACACATTTATGTGATGGGCATAAAAACGAATATCGAACTGCAAGTATTTACCATGATATGCTGTTGACAGTACTTAAAAATATTGCAACATTTCTAGTGCTACCTAACTTGATCAACTTACTAAGTAGAGCATCAATACTGGAACGGTCGCCTTCCAACCATGCGGAGATGACATAAGCCAATCCCAGCATCAGGACTCCAAGCAGAGCCAAGACTATGAAGGTCTCGTAAACCCTGCCCCTGAGTCCCCTGCACCCAGGGAACCCCGACGACTCCGAGAACAGATACGCAAATGGCAGGAACACGAACATCGATAGATTTGAGAACAGGAACACATGGTTCCAAAGACCTGTAACAAAGGGTAATGTTATTATGGCTCGTACTTGGACTTCTTCCCTACTAGCATGCGAAATAAGTCAAGTTTCTCGCATGAGGCGACAACAGTTTAAATATTGTTGATTGGCTAATAGCACACAGCACTCGTATTTTTAGCCAATCAGCAGCGGGCGCACTGAATTTCATCTAGAATGGAATAGAATAGAAAAACTATTTTAAAATTTATATTACGCGATAAAATTTACTCGCGTGGCGTATCGTCAGCCGGCATATGCGAGAAATGCACGACGGGTATCATATGAAAGTTTTACGTAGACAGTAAAGGCAAATTCGCGCCTATCGTAGTTGTTTTATTTTAAGACTGTTATGTTTTAAGTCCTCAAAAAATATTACAACCTTATCCGCTAGCTTTGCTTTCAAAAATGTATGATTGTTATAGGCCGTTTTACAATGGGGCTCATTGGATGCCAATCAGTTTGTTGCCGGCAACTGAATTAACTGGCTGGTAGCGCAACCATACATACCACACACCTAACTCGCTTCGGCATTGGTTGCACTTCAAGTGCAACAACAACCGTGAATAGAACGGATATTCACGGATGTTGTTGCATCCGAGTAAAATTTCTTTACTACCTTTTTTAAAAAAAAAGACCTGTAATGTCGTCGACACCCATTTACAAACGACCACCCTGCTGTTGGCCTTGATGTCTCTCACTTGGAAGTTCAATACACCATAGTGCCGCAAAGAATACCTCGACCGCCTTTAACCTTTTCCCAGCCCAGCTATCTTTAACGTAGTGGCCCGCTGTACGCCAACGTATAAATGTATAAAAGTTTCTATAGTACGAAAGCAAGGATGTGGCATAACGTCATATCGATAAAAAAAATTGATGTCTAAATCAAGATTTTTTATTAAATTTTGCAAATATAAATAAACCCTGATACATTATAATAGTAATTTGTTTTATTTTATGAACATTTTTAGTAAGAAAAACGAGTATCTATTATCATAGACAAAAATACATGCATAATCTTGCAACACATTTATTATAAAAGGCACTTCACTATTCATTTTATAACGTAGTCCGTTGACTTCATATCAAGTCGTTGGCGCTCGTGGCAAGATAAATATCTCAAATAGAAGTGTTGTCTATGCTTTTCTTTCTTCACCTTGAGTGAATCTCTCTCTATCTCTCTAGACGATTTGAATAAAGAAAAGACGGCTCTTGTACGGTATTCATAAATCATAACAAGTATGTTACGGTGAAAAGTAAGACAAAAGAATGAATGGTCAGTTATTATTCGTATATTTAATAACTTTTTATAGTTTGTGTAAGTTTACCTTTCGATATTTTACTTTTTATATTTTCGATAATTATATTTAATGATTATTGTACGAAAAAAAAACAGACGAGCGCACGTTTGTAATGGCCGGCACTATGACACAATGACCTTGACACCTGTACGCTTACGACGTCACAGGTTTACTTGCATTGAAGTTGGTGGCGCTCGTAGCACTGAAATCTTGTCATTGCGTAGAGATGGGTGTTGCAATATCGAAAATTCTAAATAAATTATAAATTAACTAGCTTCCGCCCGCGGCTTCGCCCGCGTGTAATTCGGTTATATTGCGGTATAAATCACAACTATAAGAAAACTTCTCATTTCCACGGAAAAATCTAAGAAGCGCGATGTAACGCTGGATACGATTAGTTGTTAAACAAAAACTGAATGGTACACTATATTATATAGCTAAGTAGATGTAAAAATCAGTTTAGACGATAAAACAAATTGTACGTCATCCATTACACACATTATTACATTTTCGGGGATTCATTATCGTATCATTTAGCTTCTACATTTACATGTTTATATTCGTTTACAATATTTTACCTTCCAATCCATCAATCCATCCATCAAGCAAACTATATTTTTGTTTTCCCTCGGGAATATCAGTTTTTTTCGGGATAAAAAGTAACCTATTATTTAATCCGGACTTCTAACTATACGTCTGCAAAATTTAAAAGCAATCGGTTCAGTAGTTATGTCGTGAAAGCGGAACAAATAAACAAACTCACTTTCTGATTTATAATATTAGTAAGGATCTTCGTGAAATAAATTAATTTCAATATTTATTATGTAATACGTTATTTTCATACCGGAATTAATTGTCAATCATAAAATCTATGAATATTTGTATGGAACAAAACAAAGTAAACATGTAGGATTGTAATGAATGCAACTATCGCGTCACATCACTAGCCTACTTGATATGAGTCGTTGGCGTATGGGACATCAAAATATTTCTGGCGTTTTTGTTTTTATCTGTTTTAAAACACTATAAAGCCTGTTTCTTTTGGCGAAATAACAAAAATGGGCTTCAATCCTGTCCATCTTACAAAATTACAAGAGAAACAAATGTTTAATGCACCGTAAAGGTATTTAATTAAAGTAGGTACAATGAGTAACTTCTATAGAAGTAGTGGCGTTGACGGCACGAAAATCCTGAACTTCTATAGAAGTAGTTGGCGGTTATTAGGTTAATAATAATCAAACATGGCCCTAAGAAAATTTCTTATTTTTACCAAGTAGGTACGTAGTAACAGGTAGCATAGAGTACATGGCGTCGCACCAGGAGAGAAGTGGTGGCGAAAGACTAGATGTAGATAATTCCTAGATAATATAATAATAATACCAAACCATTATCACTCTTGTAAGTGTGGTGTGGTAAGGCTACAAAGAAGAGGTACCTTTTACCTATGTAGGTAATAGGTTTGTGAATTTTAGGTGAAGGAATTATTAGTTTCCTTTAATAGCCAAGCAATCATTTTCATTTCATTTATATCATGCCAATGACGAGTCAACCATTCATAATCGAAATTTAATTTTCTGGAGCATGAAATCATGCAATTGGATAGATGTGTATTAAATATAATAATCAGAATTTCAAATAATACAACCTGTATTACCTACCTTCACTCTAGAACATACCTAAACTATCAATGTACCACGTCACAGTTGAAAGGTCAAAGAATATGATGATGTGCGAAATGTTGTGATTAGGTATCCTATGTTATGTAAATCATCCATTGTTTTAACCCTTTCAGCACGAGAAAAAATATTTTAATTTTAAATGTTTTTTTATAACTTTTTGAAATATTTATAAGCTAAGAAACCTATGAAAAATAAGGAAAAAAATCCCCCCTTTTTCAGTCTCCTAGAATCCCCCCCGCACGAACGTGCGTTGTCGTTTTAAAGTGTGCTAGCGCACGATCGTGCACTTTCTATATATTGTAGGAATTTAGTATATAATAAAACATTTTTAATGAATTATTTGAAATATATATATTATATATTTACTATTTTATGAAATCACAGTATTTAATTGTAATACATGACAATGCTTGGGCCTCATACTTGAACGTAAGTTTTTTGTTTTTTGTGCCATCAAACTCTAACTAAAAAATTCAAATATTCAAGTAGGTTACATATAACACTTTTGAATCGTCATTGATACAATGCAAAGTGATTCAACTGCTACTTCGACCTATTTCTACCGAGAAGACACCGGTAAGAAATAGCAGATTAGTTACAGTAAAGTGTCTTACTTATCGCCATGTGTAGCTCACTTTAGACCAAGTCATATAGTTTTATAGTCAATAGGTAAGCTGGAGCAGACCAGTCCCCAAAGGTGACATCTGTTCATAAGCATGACGTATTCGCCAGCCATCGCTTCACTCAACCATATTGATTGGTATCAATTGATCAACAAAGTATAACACCTCCAGTACATTTAGAAGCCATTGATACACCTTTCGCTATCCATTTAACTAAAACTTTGCCATTGGAAGTAGACAGGTAGTAGATTTGGAAATATAGCATCAAGCCATCACTAGTTGTTGTTGTTATTACATAATTTTTGAATATGTTCATTTTTTACTACCACACGCAGTTTGCATTTCCCAGTGAAGCCCATCTACTCGTCAATTGAATAATTACCAGGCACCCTTTCAGAAAAACTACAACCATTTTTCACAGCATCAAGCGCCGGTTGTACCTTCCACAGTGTGTTAGTGTTGCTTGTGGGAGGATCGCCAGAGTTTACGACATGCATATTGTTTCGCAAGAGAAAAAACCGATTACGTGGCATCTGATTGGCAACAACTTCGAGCCTAATTCCAGCTAGCCAATACATGTGAATACGAGGATAGGGAATGCAGCCTATAACGAAAAGCATGCCAATCATCTTATGCATTTCCTGACAGTTGGTGTTGACTCTCTCAGCTGGTGAACTAGAAGAAAATTCGTGGGTCTCGTCAGTAGAGGGACTTCATATTTCAAGAGGCTTTCCATCTTCTTGGTCTTTCTTTGTGGACGATTACCGGTGCTGTTGATATGACTGTTGTCAGGTATATTTTCTTTGGTGTCGTATCTCTGCCAATGGTGGTCGTCATGGTCACAGTCGTGGTCACTTGGTAACTCATCATGTATGTCCTCATGCAGCAGCCCACAAACGTTGATAGCTGGTTCTGCCTCTTCGTTCTTAATGTCCACTATGTCCAGCTCGGATTTGCACCCGTCTCCTAGTAACTCTTCAAGAAATCCATCATTCAAACGCGTTTCTGAAAGAAGTAAAACGAGTGTTAGTTATAAGAAACATCACCTTAATTATGACCATTGAAAACGACAGCGCACGAACGTGCGTTTAAATTTGGTGGGGTGGCTAAAAGTTCAAACAGTTATCATTTTGCTATGATTGCAACTTTAATTAGTCACTCACTATAGAAACAAATAATTTAAATTAAAAAATCCGGTAAAGTACTCTTTTAAATAAAAAAAATCATTACTTACTTCGACCGTGGTCGTCCACAAACAGCGCGTCCACTTTTGGCAGGTCACAACTCAACACTGACCCTTCACATCCCCGCTCCTCCGCGCGAGGCGAGAAGCTAGACTACTGCACGAACGATCGAGTGCGTTTTGGAGCCGAAAAACGAAATCGAGCGACCGTCATATTTTTTTTATACGAACGCACTTTCAGTACATTCGGTACTGAAAGGGTTAACACTCAATGCCATCATCTGAATTACGAATATACCTATTGTTTAATATTATAGAAAGTTCTCACACTCGACTAAAAACTCCCTCAAATCATATTTCAAACTATTGAACATAATAAAGCTGAAAATGTTTAGTTATATATAGATAAAAGAGGCAGATCAGAGGAGGTAACAGGGTTGAATTAAGGTAGAAAAGTTATTAGGTATCCATGCAAGTGCATTTTTTTGTAAACTATTAAGAAAAAGTCATTTAGTCACACCAAAAAGTAGTGATGATCCTCTATATCAGGGGTGGCCAACTTGGTTAGACCTAAGATCTACTGTTTACTAACGAATCCCTGTGCGATCTACCAAGAACATACTTCTTGGAATCTTAAATGAAACTGAATAGTTTAGGATACAATCATGTGTTTCTTATTTATCAGTCTTAGTAGTGTTGTATACCGTGTCAAATCAGCGATTGAACAATGATACAAGATGATGCTGCAGTGTTTGATAATTACGCTCTAGTCTAATTTATATTTTTTGCCTGGTTACGATCGACTGGATTAACAGTTGCGATCCACCGGTCGATCGCGATCGACTGGTTGGCCACCCCTGCTCTATATCTTTATAGGGTATCGTTGATTAACCTTGATAGCAATGTAATAATTAATACATTTTACATCATCTGCTTACCAATTTGACGTCAAGGTCTGTCATATAGATTCAAACAAAAGAACATTGTTCAGTTCAAAGCCAAACTGATTAAACAACAATGGTACAACTGGAAACTACATGGGTGGTTCAAAATACAGGTATGTTTACTTAGTGCAAATAACAAAAGCCAGTGATTTGACTTTTTCATTATTTTTGTTTGAAATGTGACATTCATTATTTTTTTTAATTACTTACCTTGAATCAAAGAACTGTTCAGCCATTTCACATAGTAACTGTTGGGGTAAAGTATAAGCACTTCGTTGCTGACTATCGACACTGGCAGCAAGAGTGCCGACCCCAAGGAGACAGCCAGGGCAAACGTGCACAGCCAGAGGCTGATGCGATATACTTTAACTTCATCTTCATCTGAAGTAAAATAATCTTCTCCATCACGCCGGCGAAACTTCTCAATTAACATAAACGACAGGAGATACAGTAATATAAATAATAGGAGGAAAATCTGAAACAAAAATAACATTTTAGTATAATTGTAGTATAAAACTTCCTAATATTGTAAAAATTATATTATTAACTGTTTCCTGAGTATTCCTTTACAATATATCAGGACAAAAAATACTGACAACTTAAACAACATTCATAATTAGCAGGATGTAGTTAGTATATATCACTTGGTATTCATAGTATGGCCAACTGCATGTCACGGTATATGCTTGCAGTTTGTTATTCATTTTTGTGCCTATGCCTTAAGGGCACTATTTATTTATTTAAAAACAATAGGTGGATTTAATGCTCTACCACTCAACCCTTGGGGCATGCAGTTAGTTTGTACATGGGTGCAGTAATAGTGAAGAAATGCATAAATAACTTAAAAAAAAAAGTGGAACAACATCAAAGTGAATTGTCTGACGTGCTTTTGACTGTATGGTTATTCATCTGTGACCAGTTGATTTATGTGATTGTCTTGATATTAATTAATTATTAAATCAATAGTTATAATATTTATAATGTTTAGTTAATATGGGTGACTTCTCTTTTCACTACACTAAATAACTTAATTTTAAATGCAAATAGGAAAAAGAAGTTTAAATAATTCAAAGGGTTATTATTATTACTCTTAAAAGCTTTTCTTTAGCTTTGATAATATTGTGGTAATAAATATAATTTAAACTGTTAAAAAAAACCTCAATATGCAAATGAAGAAATGAAGAAATTACCTATTTGCTAATATTAAAAAAATATATATGTTAATAGGATAAAATATTACTACAACCCCATCTTGCTCTGAGGAATATTGTTACAAAATCAATGTAAAAACCAGAGACTTCTACTAACATGTACAAATTATGGCTTTATAATTGTACATTTAAATCCAATAAACTGTGAAAAAAATGCTATAAATGGTAAAATAAATTGTGTGTAGCATTTCCACATTTTCTTTGAAGTTATTGAGTCAATAGTATTAATAAGTTACATTGAAAAAGCACATCCAAATTCATCAAAATGTATGCGACTAGTTAGTTCTCAAGATTTTTCATGATGCAATAATATTTTTTTTTTAACAATTTATAGGAGAAGAATATTAAAGGTACTGGAAACTTACAATTTGTTCCCTGACATTGTTGTGGAATATTTGTTCCCGCAAGTCTGCTTCGTCATCATCCATCATCTAGCTTTATAATCCCTTTACACAATATGATGTGTTTATAAACATTCCACATCGTAAAAGCACTTCATCTTCACCAAACTTACTGCATTTCAACAGGCACAACACATCACCGTTTTAATTTTATTTGCAACAGATAAAAAACACGGCCTTCACAAGATCTCTTTGTTTCAAAAGCTTTTTGTTACGATCATTACTTTTGAATAAATATCACACAAAATCACTATGTAGTACATCACACGACCAATTTTTACTTTTGTAGATTTTTTTTGCAGCTGACTGTTGGATTTGTGCGCTACAGACACGCTATAAAGAAGTCCATCAAATGACAATTCTATAGACACGACTATTGTAGAGTCCATCAAACGAAGGCCACATTTGGAAAACTGGAACCGATCCGCGGACTTAACCTGGGATTAAATCACAGACATCTATTAAATGTATGTGGACTAAACAAACAAGCGCACGTTTAAAATCCAATTTCGTTTGTCGACTGCTGCTGATTGTTGCTACTTGCGGAATATTAAGGATAATGATTCAGCAAATTAATAGTTTTAAAAAAAATCTAGTCTCATACAGAAACGCATGCTATTAATGACAACACTTCGCTTTAAAAACATTCAACCTCATCGTGCAACAAGGATAATAAGCCTAAGCGTCATGTTCTCGTATTCATCCATTTTCAATAGGTTTCAATCTACTGTAAGTTTCTTTCCTTTCTCTTTCAGAGTATCTGGTCCTTATAGTAATTTTATTAGTCCTACTACCCACAGACAAACAGGGCAAGCATGCATGCGCCACGCGAATAAATTTTGTCGCGCTCTTAACAAACGTCAAAATCGATTAAAGGTCTGCTTATTATAGCTTGTGCAATTAGTCAAATTTATCGCCTAATAAGCAGGCCTAACATGCGCAATACATCAAATTTCTCGCATGAGACGACAAACTTTTCTAACAGGCCTTGCATACGCCACACGACCAAATTTTATCGCGCTCTTAACAAACGTCAAAATTGAAGTCAGTGCGTCAGCTGCTGATTGGCTGAAAATACGAGTGCGGTGTGCTATTAGCCAATCCACAGTATCAAAACATTTGTCGTCTCATGCGATAAATTTGACGTTTTGCGCATGTATACCGTTGATTGGGTGATACACCGTGTTCGTATTTTCAGCCAATCAGCAGTTGACGCATTGATTTTGACATTTCTTGTGATAAAAAAAAGCACTATTTTATTTCACGTATTACTACTTCATTAAATAATAAATTCTATTTACCTCACAATGTACCTATTTTTGATCCTAACCATCCTTAACTAAAGATTTTACTTATTATTTTCCATAACGTCGCAAAATTCATTGTAAACCTTATCCGAGACTAAAGCGCAGACAGTGTAGAGCCAAAACCCTAAAAAAATATATATCATCGACGTAAGGTTACACGCATAGCGCTTATTTCAATTTTCCATAAAATTGGATTTTAATTACAAAGTGGAACCAAAAAGTTAGGTTTAATTTAAATTACTGCTATACCCAATAAAATTTGATATGTAACAAATATTAAGCAGCTGAAATAAAAAGTTATAGTATATTATCAGCAACTTTCTAGTGTGAAACGAAACTGGCTGGAACTGTCTTCTGTCATTCTTACCATGCTACAGCGTAAATAAATTTAAAGTTTGTTTCTGTGGTTTGTTTTTAGACAATCAAGAGGGAAGAGGGAATTGTTATGTTTTTAACAAGTTTCTTTGAAGCGCGGTGAAATTAAATTATGCAGAACACATGCTTGCTCTATGAGTTATGAATGACTCAACTTGTACGTACACAGAAAAAAATAAATGGTACATTTATCAAACAAAAGTATTAAAGTGTAAATACTACATAATCTATTATTTTCAGCAGTATGCACACTAAGGCCAGATTTTTCTCTTCGCATAGTGGTTTGCGATCATTATTTGACTAAACCAATACCTGGACTCGATGTTATATATTCAGACTTTAGAGGTACAGATATAAAACAGGTAAGAACAAGTTTTAACTTCCAGTAATAATTCGTTTACTTTGCGTGCGTTCTACCTATATTTGATAGCCTAGTTTTTAAATAATTGATACGTTAAAAACTGGATGTTAAGGTCCAGAATCAATTAAAAGGTCCAAGGAACAGGGTTGTGATAGTTTTAAAAACTTTGATGAATGTGAGTTTGACTTTGTTGATTGAAATTAAGTGTTACCAAGTTATTTTTAACACTGATACATTGATAATACTTCGGATAATCATTGGTGTTTTCTAGGTTCCAGTACTACGCATATTTGGACCTTCAACTGATGGTCGTAAAGGATGCCTTCATGTACATGGAGTGTTCCCATACTTTTACTTACCATGTCCAACATCTCATCCAGAGCCACAATTTTTATTCCAAGTAAGAAATAAGTATTTGAAATTGTTATTATCTCATAAATGCCTATTGAATAAATTTACTTAGGTATTCATAACTTAATGTATTCTGTAATTAATGGAAAACTGGGCCATAAAATCAAACTTTATGTCTTGTTCTTGAGTTAGTGGCTATATTCAATGAAGACTTAATATTTATTGCCTCATTAAAATTTAGTTATTCTTTGAAACATCATAAGATGCTATCTGGTTGCTTATGTATTTGTCTCATTCAATAAGAAAAGTTTTATCCATCTTGCCCTTGTAAAAAATCAACAAGTTAATAATAATAAATAAATAATAATAAATATTGGACAACATCACATACATTGCTCTGATTCTGTGGTAAGTAGCTAAAGCACTTGTGTTACAGAAATCAGAAACAACGACGGTACCACAACACCCAGACCCAAGACAATACAGAAAAGTTCGTTTCCCATATTGACCCGACCGGGGATCGAACCCGGAACCTCTGAGATGGCGCGACGCCAAAGTCCGGCACGCTCGCCTCTCGGCCACGGAGGTCGTCAAATATATATATAGTTAATAAGTAACTACAGTTATTGTCTTCTTACGTACTTAATAATTTGTCTATAAGTCTTGATTCTAAACTTTTTTAAACAAGTGAAGTAGTAGTAACAACAAGAAATTATAATGTTAATTCAATATGCCACAAACATTTGTAAATTAAAATCAATACTAAACAATACTATACCTATTTAATTGTACTACTTGTTAAATAATTTTATCAGTAATTTTTTTTTTTAAATAAATTTTGAGCAATATTGGATACTGTTGTTTTTGTTATAACACCATAAATAAATAAAAAATTATAGTATGTAAGAGATTCATCATTGATTTAAAAAACTTTTGTTTCAGATAGCAGCAAGTTTAGACAAAGCTTTGAACATAGCCCTAAAGCAAGCCAACTCAGCAACTCAACATGTATATAAAATAACCCTAGTGAAAGGAATGTAAGAATATTTCATATTTTCTAAACTGCCCAAGCCAGGCAATCGTGGCCAAATATCAAAATGATTACATGACACAAAATAAGTTTCTAAACTTTTGATTGGCCGTTGGCATACCACACTCACATTTTTAAACAATCAGTCATGCCCAAATTTTATCTATATGGACATTTGCTAAGAAGAGTGCTATGAAATTTACTCACATGGTGCATAATAGGCAGTCAAGTCTTATTAACCCTTTGACAGCCATTGTATTATTTAGCAGATGTGCTCACGACGCCGCGAGACCTAAGAAAGCAAATATAGGATAAAAAGGGGGAAAAGTTATCGAAAATAATTATTGCAACAATATTTTAAACTTTTTTTTTGCATATTTTACCTTTTTTTTTATTACGAGAAGTCTTAATATACTCATTGATCAAACATTTATGTGAAATCAATAAATGTAAACCAACAGAAACCTAATTAATGTTTTTTTTACTTTTGTCGATAGTGAGTAATCACTATTTATTTTAGGCAGATATTTAGCAAATGGAAAAAAAACGCAAATTATTTAAATAAATTTATTTGGGTTTTAGGAATATATTTTAATTATGATGAATTTAATACGGTTTACAAAAAATTAACACCATAATAAAAAAAAGAGTCGAACAATTTATAATAGGGAGTAATACATAACAAGAAATGAAAGAATGTATTTAGTAGTAAAGTATTATTTTAATACTCACATTCAGTGGTATAGCTATTTCGTTGCCATCTTCATCACATTTGTCCTCATTATCACTATCCATAGGAATTCTACCACCTGTTCTAGATCAGGGTCACCCCTAAGTAGTCTTATCAGATTTTAAATTTGTGGGTGAGCATTTGAACGTTTGTCTTCTGGGAGACGTTCTAATTCAAAAGCCACCAATCTTGCAAATCTTTATTCCGTTGATCTGACGGTCGTCTGTCGTAGAAATTTATCAGAGGTAGGTATGTTCCGGTTAGAGTAAGAAATATTGTTTTCTTTTGAGATTCTTCTGTAAACCATGGGATCAGTGATGATACCTTCAGTTTGTGTCTCCTTATCCGTTTTATGTTGCTTTTGCGAACTTTTCCGTATATTTATTTACTTTTATTCTTGACGGCCCTGCTAAAAGCGATGGAGAACTGGGTCTATCTTCTAGATCCATGATAAAGGTGAATTTGACAAGACTAAGTTTTATACAACTTGCGAACACTTCTTCACTTTTTAAGTTATCAAACTGAGGGAAGACATACATGAATTTGGATAGAGGGTACATGCTTAAATTGTATTATACCACATCACTATCTGACGCTTGAAGGGGTCACTGGCGCTCTGGACACATTGTATTTTGATAAAATTCGAGGGTATTTTTAAAACAAAGAATTTGTGGGAAGTATTATAATTTATTGAATTGTAGTTTAATGAATATGTAATTCATTAATTGAACAATCTATTATAACATGTCACTTGTTTAAAATTATTAGATTAAATTATGTTTATCCGACTTAAAGATTGAAGAAAAAAATGACACCTTAAGGCGTCGTTGGCGTCTTGGGCATTTTTTTGGATGACCTCTAAAGGCGCCCGTGGCGGTCAAAGGGTTAAAGGATTAATGATTTGAGCTCATCAAGTATTTAATAAATTACTAAATGATATAACATAATATTGTTAATAAATAAATTAACAATTTGCGATGCCTCTTAACAAAACCAATGTTTATTCGCGAGTAGGAAAAAATTACGTTCGAAAAACTATAGATATAATATATCTGTAGAGAGGTCAATTCTGTACATTGAATATATTTCCAAAATAACTATCAGGGGGTTATTAGTGATTGATACTGATGCTAAAAATGCAATCAGTAAAATGTATGTCTGTCTGTCTATCTGTCTGTATTCTTGTAGAAATAAATTCATATTGTTTCATTTATCTGACATATTTATTTCTGATGAATTAAGCTTTGACAAATTTCTGGAATTCAAAATTGAATGAATAAACATGCTACAAACAAACTTTGTGTTCTGTTTCAGGCCGTTTTATGGTTTTCATAACAAAGATCACTTGTTTTTAAAAGTATTTCTATACAGTCCAAATTTGATCAAACAAGCTGTTGAATTATGTAGTAATGGGGCGATATTGGGTCAAACTTTCCAGCCGCATGAAGCCCATCTCAATTTTACTTTGCAATTCTTCATAGACTTCAATCTCTTTGGCATGAGCAACATTGACTTGCAAAAAGTAAAATTTCGAAAAGCTGGAATCTCTCAAAATAGCAATGAGCCTATTAGTGGCTATAATGAAGATGCTCTTAAATCTGAAAGTATATGTTTTTATGAAGCAGATTGTATGGCATCACATATTATCAATAGGCAGCGGGTTGGTAAAGGAGATGGTATTGAGAATCCCGGCCTTGAAGAAGTCTGGAAAGAGGAAATGGAGAGAAGAAAACAGTTAAATCTATCTATTGCATCAAAATCATTATCACAAGGAAGAATCAAGGCTGAAGAGACAGACTCACACTACAAATTCGAACAGATGTTTCTGTTAAAATTGTCTGGTAAAATTGACAAACCTGTTAATTTAGAATCTGAAGTGAAAAAAGATGAGGAACCAATATATTATCCTGCAGAGAGTTTAGAAGGAACACAATTCTTCGATGCAGTTGATGTGAGCATCCATTTGCCTGGGAAAAGTGAACACAGTAGCTTAGGTTTAAGCCAAACAATTAAAAGAGATCTGGATGAAACCCTAGTTGATGAAAGTGAGGAGACAATCGTTGATGAAAATGTCGCTCTCAATAGTAGTCTCTCATTACATTATAGTCAGGTTTTATGTAGGTATATTAATTATTAATTTTAAAACCTTTGTAAGATTTGTGGTTGGGTGTGAATAAGTACTACTGTCCTAATGCACGTTAATTATTCTAGCTGTCAGAAGTGCGATAATCTTATTAGTAGATTCCTTCCTATAATTTTATGATAACAACAATGAAAAGCTCAATAAGATTTAAGGTTGGGGCGCAGTTTTTATTACTGGTACTCTATGACAATGTAATGGACATATAATTAATTATTTCCATATTTTTAGTAAACAGTGAAGATTTAGATCTTGTGGATATGTTAGAAGATATGGACGAGCAACAAATAGAAAAAGATAGTATAATGGGAACTCCTGCTGAAATAGATAAAGATTCAGATAATGAGTCTGATGATGCTGAGTACTCACAAGTGTATAATGATGAAACTGTCATTATGGGCCTAAACAAATGGTATAGTTTATTTGTTTATTAATTATTATCACTACATAGTATAAAACAAAGTAGCTTTTTCTGTCCCTATATCCCTATGTACGCTTAAATCTTTAAAACTACGCAACGGATTTTGATGCGGTTTTTTTAAATAGATAGAGTGATTCAAGAGAAAGGTTTTTATTTGCAATAAAATTGAAAAGCTAATATTTTTACGTAGGTATTTACATTACATCCGTGCGAAGCCGGGGCGGGTCGCTAGTTTCCATATAATTTAAAGTTCAGAATAACAAAAATTTAGTTTTACATAATTATTGTAACAGAATTTGTTGTTCACATTTTTCCCGTACAAAATTAATTGGTTTTTAAAAATTATGTTAAGAGATAAAAATGATTGCAGTGACGAAAATACTGAAGGGTCCCCTACTTGGAATGATTCCTTTTGGGATGGCGCAAATATACCACAATTAGATGGCACCTGTGATGATGATGGTAAATATGTCGTCTTTGGGTTTTAATTTTTAATTCAAATGATTATTTATGATCTTTTACTTTTCAGATGTTAAAAAAGTAAGGAAAAGAAAAATGAGATCATTGAAACTTGGTTTATCTAGGCCCAAAAACAAAAAAATGGTTAAACGGACAGCAGAACCAGAGTTAAGTACAGAACTAAGTGAATCAGATGAAATAAACGAGTCTAGAGATACAATAGACAGTATTTCTAGTTTACATTTAAAAAGAACTGTTAAAACAGAACCAATAAGTACACTGGAAGATTTTAATGTAAGTGATAATAAATGTGGTAATATTGAAGAAGATACTATTTTAGATTTAGTTAATAAAGTTACAGCAAAACATAATGTCGAAGCAGCAGAATTGTATGACTTAGAAAATAAATATGTTCCTGAAGCTGGAACTTCAGTAATAAATTCTATTAAACCACATGCATGTGAAATGAATAAGAGTTTGAATCTATCATATGAATCCTCGCCTGATAATGGGAAACATGGTATTATGAGTTTTTACAACACTTCATTTCTTTTCGATAACACTTTAGATAAATCACTCGGAGATAGAAGTTTTCAAAATGAAAAAAATAGTTTAAAAATTGCGGAAGTTGAGCCCAATATGAAGAATAAGATCAATCCAATGAACGATGTTAATAACACACATTTAATAATTTTGACACCGAAAATAAGACCACCTACAAAGGGCTACATTATTTCCAGTTTAGAGAAATATAATATTCCAAAGCACAGAAATCCCCATGCATATTATTCTGATCCAGCTGACGTTGGTGAGAAAGTTGAAATAGGACAAATGATATTAAAATTAAATAGTAAATCTTTCCGTGATCAAAAAGCATTTGATAAAGTTTTGGATACAACGAATATAGAAGAATGGCGGCAGTTACTATTTTTACAGACAAATGAAATGTCAGATGAATGTTCAAAGCCAGATGATTTGAAAAAATTACTCGCAGGGAATCGGGAATATGTTTTAGAGCCTATTAGAAGGCCACCAACCACTAATCAAGTAAAAAAGTGTCTTGAAGAAGCATCACATGAATTGTGTGAAGAGACAAATCAAGAAAAGCACAATGAAATAAGCACAAATGTTGATGAATTAGACAATTCACAAGTTATAGGTTTAAACAATGAATTTAATAACAGTGTAAGTCCTGAATGTTCAGAAAAAGTAAGTTCACTTGAAATAAATACTGCAGTATTATGTTATTTCATGTCTTTATATTAACTGAATCACTTTTTTACATAGGAAAAAATATCAGATCAATCTAGTCTCCTAATCACAATGCAACCTGATGGATCATTCCTTTGCCACGGTACTGGAGAATATCAGAAAGAAAATATCATGGAAACTCCTACAGTAGAGGTAGGTGTGAAAAAACTCGATAATATTGCGTGGTTTTACTGAAAAATAGATGTTATTTATTTTAATTTTAAGTTTCATTGACCCAATAATTCAATGCTTAGCGTCTTTGTCGTGTGTTGAATAAAGGTTCTTCTTAGGATTTATCACTACTTAAGATAAACATTCAGATGACGAAGATGTTTGTTCCCTGTCTAGAAGTGCACATATTATGTGTACGGAGGATAGCACGTCGAGGTAAACACTTACAGTTCGATAATAGTTCTTATGCCCAAGACATAGGGGCGATGTAAAGTCGCAAAGTGTAGTCTGACTTGCTTTTTTCACTGTACCTTTTATCATTTTTCCAGGTAGATTTCATAACGCTAATGCTTACCGAAGTAATTACATCAGTAAGAGGAGATTTACACCCAGATCCAGCTATAGATCCTATCCAGGCTATATTTGTGATGGTAACAAACGATTGTCCGCCAGACAGTTTCCTCTCGAGGGCAGTCAAGGAAATACTCGTAGTGGATGACGGGCCGCCTCCGAAGTATTTGGACAGATGCGTCTTCGGTGTCACAATAACTTATGTCAGCAACGAGAACGAACTTTTAGAGAAGATTATTGAACTAGTAAAGAGACACGACCCGGATATCATGTGCGGTTATGAGATAGAAATGAATTCGTGGGGATACATTTTAGAGAGGGCGCAGATATTGGGCGTGGAAATTGTGAGAGAATTTTCTCGAATAACAGAGAGGCATAGACAGAAGCGTTGGAGGAGTGAAGAGAATGAGATGGAGGGGAGGATAATAGGAAGAGTGACGTTTAATGTTTGGCGGTTGTTTCGGTTCGAGCTGGCGCTGTCGAGTTACAGTTTCGAGAACTGTATGTTCGAGGTGTTGAAGGAGCGGGTTCCGAAGTATAGCTACGCGCAGCTGAGCGAGTGGTGGGGACACGAGTCGCGGATGTTGCGGTGGATACCTGTTGAATATTACATGACGCGGTTGACTGGTACCGTCAGGATGCTCGAGAAGCTGGATATGATAAGTGAGTACCTCAATTAGCCCCCTTTTTTACAAATGTCAGAATAGATTCCGATACGGAAAGCAAATTTTTGTGTAGTGTCAGTGTTGCTTATTGTTTGTGTTGCAATGTTTATTTATTAGACTTATCAACTATTGTAAAATGTTTTTTACTTTAGTAACATGCGTTGTCAAACTTAGATTATTAGCTCAACTTGCTCTATAAGATGAATAGTTACAAACATAAATACTTAATAACTAAATTAGAGCTTAACCAGTACCTACATATTTGAAAACGTGTAGACACAAGTGTTGGGTTTAATTGAAACCTTCTACTTATAGTTTGTCCAAGTACCTACGCAAAACGATTCATTATTTCTTTTTTTTTGCAAATTATGTGCAATACATGAACAAATGCGGTGTAGTTTGATGCATCATTATTTCTGGCGGCAGACCGCACGTCAGAGCTGGCGCGTCTGTTCGGCATGCAGTGGTGGGAGGTGCTGTCGCGAGGGTCTCAGTTCAGGGTGGAGTCTCTGATGCTGCGTGCTGCACGCCCTCTGAACCTCATCGCGCTGTCGCCCAACCCCCGCCAGAGGGCAGCCATGCGCGCTCCCGAGTTCTTGCCGCTTATTTTTGAGCCGGGTGAGTTAGTGACCAGTTGAAGGAATAACAGTTTTGAAGATCCCAAGAAATGTTTACTTTTATCAACTATAGACACTCTGTTTATTGATCTCAAAGTATGTATGTTACTATGTTGGTATTACTCGTATTTCCAGAATCTCGCTTCTACTCAGACCCCGTGATCGTCTTGGACTTCCAAAGTCTTTACCCGTCCATGATGATCGCGTACAACTACTGTTACTCTACGTGTATCGGCCGTGTTCAATGTATAAATGGGTAAGAAATTTTTGCTTTTTAGCTCTGAAAATTATAAAACGTTTTTGTTGTCGTTGAAATAAAAATAAAAAGTTTCCTGCTGGAAACGACGAAATTCAACGAAGGAAACAACGAATCGAATAGAAATTCAGCCCATTCAACCACGTTGGTTAATCATAAACTATTTGATGGTTTCAGCGATTCTGCGTACGAATTCGGAGCATGGCGTCTCCGCATACCCAAAGCAACGTTAGAAACCCTCGTGAAAAACAACCTGGTGCACTGGTCTCCGGTGGGGGTGGGGTTTGTGAAGCCTTCGGTGCGGCGAGGGGTGCTGCCCGCGCTACTGAGACGGATCCTCGCAGCGCGACAGGCTGTCAAGAAGAACATGAAGCAGCAGACTGATGAGGCCGTCAAGAAAGCTATGCATTCCAGGCAGTTAGGTAACTTTGAGAGTAGACATTTTATAGCTTTATATTCCAAAGTTACAAACTTTATTAAAATCCGCCCATGAACGCTCAGCTTCCCGGTCCTGACTATAGATTTAGCGGTTCGTTAGTAATATTTAAGTGGACTAGCTATTGCCTGCTATTTCTTTCCGTTAATTCATGATAAAATGTGTGTTGTATGTTATTCTAGGATTGAATCTTACTAGCTAACAAATTTCATCCAAATCTATTCTGTTGGTAGTATTGTGGTGGGGCCAGATTAGGTAAAGAGTTGTAGGAATTGCATGGTCGGTTCTTTTTATTGAATTTTAATTTATGATTCATAAGATTTGTTTCTACGATTCATTTTAGATGTGGTCAAGGATTGTATTATCAAGTGGTCTAGGTCTGTTGCCCGCAACTAGACTAGATCCTACGACCTAAATACACCCTTGCAGCAGAGTAGATAACACCAAAAGAAAATCATGATGGACAGCAAATAATTTTAAAAAGTTATTGCGGGACTCGAAAAGAAACTTCTCTGAAGTCGATTAGAAGTTTATAAAATACATAATTGTTCTTTGTAGGTCTAAAATTAATCGCAAATGTGACGTACGGCTACACTGCTGCGAACTTCAGTGGTCGCATGTCGTGCGTGGAGGTGGCCGACAGCGTCGTCGCCAAGGGACGGGAGACATTGCAGCGAGCTATTAAACTCGTTCGTGATAACCCGCAATGGAACGCCAAGGTACTTTAGAAGCTTATAAAACAGCGACCTATTATATCTCCAGGTCCCTACAATAAAGACATAGTAATAGTTGAGTATTGATTACAATGACAATGAGAGGAGCGTGATGATTTCATTGGGCAGTCCCCACTCTTCTCAAAAATAACAGATGTAACTCCCGAACTGTGTGAGATAGTGCAATACGCTGAACTTGTAACTAGTGGACCAGACAGCCAGGTTAGTCAACAGCCTTGACTTACCTTAAGGTGCAGGTGAAAAAAAACAACTTCATGGATCAGGATTGATCAGCTGAGGTGTCAATTTTTGTTTATATCTAATTAAAAGCCAAAAAAAAAGATTTTTTAAATGAAAAATTTGCATGCAAACTATTCTATTTTCCACCCATAAGGGTACAATTTTACAATCTTTGAATGTTACTATTGTATATTATCTTTCTCTTTTTTTAATGATATTATTTCCTTTTAACTAATCAACAGCATAAAAATACATTTCAAACTTGTAGCTTTAAAAATTACGATACTATTATACAGTTCAGTACTAGTTTTGGTATGGAAGTGGAACAGAAGGATAGATAGACAGAGTTATTAGGAAGGCTAAAACCTATACAACAAGTATCGGTTATAACGTTCATAAACAGATGAATCAGTTATAATGCTTTTATGGGGATTTCATTACCAGGTGGTGTACGGTGACACGGACTCGATGTTCGTGCAGGTGCCGGGCGGCTCGCGCGCAGAGGCGTTCGCCATCGGTCAGGCCATCGCCGACGCCGTCACCGCGGACAACCCGTCGCCGGTCGCACTCAAACTTGAGAAGGTATAATCAGTAATACCCTGACTAGTATGTTCTTGCTCTCCGGGCCGAAAAAATGCTCGAGCAAACGCAAGAAATCAGCGCGATGTCGCATCACCTACCAACATCGTCCGATGACGATCACTGCCCATTTTAGAAGGGATATGCAGATTATCGCTCGAAATCATAGCCCTACCGATCGCTTTATAAGCGAAGACGTTTGCCTCCACACACATACCCAAAGCCGACTGCTTTTTAAATGCCGGCGGCATATGGCTTCGACACGTAGTAGATAAGCCGGCAACAAAGTCAGCGGCAAGGCAGCCTGAAAGCCGGCGGCATGTGTAGATGCACCATTACAACCGCCGCGTTCTCACTCTTGCGCGCGTTTTGCGTCCCGTTCCCGCGCTTTTCACAACGCCGAGACTTCGACGCATGCCTACTGCTACTATCACAAGCAATTTGGAAGAAATCCTAGAAAATGTGAACCCCCTTGTACGGTTTAGGTAAAGCACATCAAGGTACACAATTGCAGTTCGATATCAGATCTTATGCGCACGAAATAAGGGCGATTCAAAATCCAGTGTGTAGTCTGACGCGATTTTGTCTACATCGAAATAACTAGTATGTTCGGACATCATGATGACCTCCGTAGCCGAGAGGCGGGCGGGTCGGACTTCGGGGTTGCGCCATCTCTGAGGTTCCGGGTTCGATCACCGGTCGGGTCAATATGGGAAATGAACTTTTCTAAATTGTCTCGGGTCTGGGTGTTGTGGTACCGTCGTTGTTTCTTATTTCTGTAACACAAGTGCTTTAGCTACTTACCACAGAATCAGAGCAATGTATGTGATGTTATCAAGTTTTCGACGACAGCGTATCTTCAAAACTAATTGGGGGCCCGCTGTTGAAATTCTGTCTGCAATTTAAATTGGAATGTTGGCTTGTTAATCAACCGAGATTTTTTTAAACACCTATCAAAATACTATGCCGCTATAAATTGTCTATGAAGATAGCATTAAATCTATCAGTTTCCCATTTTGTGATGACTTTACAAATGTAAAGTCAGAACAACTCTAACATTTCATATCTTGTCCTCTCGTGTAATACTCACACATACATACATACTCTATAACTTGTTTTGTTGTTGTTTCAATCAGGTGTATCAACCGTGCATTCTGCAGACGAAGAAACGTTATGTTGGCTACATGTACGAGAGTCCTGACCAAGAGAAGCCGGTGTACGAAGCGAAGGGCATTGAAACTGTTCGGAGGGACGGCTGCCCTGCTGGCGTCAAGGTACTGACCTACCAGTTGGAAGAATGCTTAGCGCTCCTGTGTCGAACGAAGGGTAGCGGGTTCGATCCCTACCCAGGACAAACATTCGTGTGGATATTGTTTTTTTGTTCTGTGTCTGTGAGGTTATTTATAAATATATTTGCTACCAATACTAAAGTTAGGATGTATAGTTGTTAGTTATTATTACACTAATAAACCACAGAATGGATTTAGATGCAATTTGGGAATTTACCAATTAAATGGAAACATAAAAGATTTACTTTATCTTTTTATCCAAAAACAACCACAAGCAAGTCAAAGGAAACAATTCGTAATCTAGACTTACATTACAAAGAGGAACGATTTTATAATTTGTTTACATTGAATAGGATCCAAAACTACTAAACCAATTTGAACAATTCTTTCACTGTTGGGAAACTACACTATCCCCGGGTGACTTGGATATGTCACCGTAAGATTGTAAAAATCGTTAGATTACAATCTATCTCGCGAGATTGTAAACTGTCGACAGATTGTGAACCGTAACATTATGATTGCAATTTAACGCATTATTTTTCGCTAAATTGTAATCTATCGATGGGAATCGGTCAAATTGTGAACTGACGTAGAACGAAATGCATCTCGCGCGCTGATTGGTTGAGAGTCATGTGCCCCCGCCGCTCCGTCATTCGCCATATATGTTTGTTATTTCGTTTGTTGTCTCTATACTATTAATTTATGGTATTTTTAAAGGACTAAATATTTTTTCCAGAGTTTCTTAAAATTTTCCAATTTTAATTTGTGTTAAAAGACAAAATAATTGTTTCATTTTATTGTGATTTTCAATTAAAATTTTGAGTGTTTGAAGAATAAATATTTCGGTACAATTATTTCCCAACGTATGTCAGGATTATTGATTACCTAATAAATAGTAAATAAACACTTGAAGATTTATTGAAGTGCGTTTATTTTATTTAAACGACATTTCTATTTCTTTTAATAAAAGAAATGATTTGAATTTAATTTCATTCTTAACTTTCCGGGGACATAGAAAGGCTGGTCGTGATTGGTCGCTTATACAATAAACCGACCAATCAGGAAGGGCTTTCGGACAGTTGACAGTTTGACGCCGGACAGATTGTAATTTAACGGTTTCACTTCGATAGTTTACAATAAAGCAAAAAATAATCCGTTAAATTGCAATCCCAAGTTACGGTTCACAATCTGTCGACAGTTTACAATCTCGCGACATAGATTGTAATCTAACGATTTTTACAATCTTAAGGTGACAGATATATTGTAGGCACCTTTATAAAGTAGGGATCCTTATTAAACTCCAATAATGTAACCTAAGGTGTAAAAAAGTATACCTTCCTAAGGTAGTCCGTCCCATACCACTAGTTTATACACTCTGCATGCTCGATCCTCAGCTCACCCCTGGCCCGTCCTACAAAAAAAAAATGTAAGGAAATATACCAAAAATTGGCTACTTGACAGTGTTAACAATAAAATATGAAAAGTGTTAGATATGTTAGCTTATTAGTTAAGTAATCATCTTATATTTTTACTTTTTAATTAAAAGCATAGTTAGTATTTTATTTTTGCAAAATAAATTTTAGTTTTTTTATCTGTGGAACAAAAGAACCGAAACGGAAACCACCATTGCAATTCGGAAATGACAGCTGTCGGCGAAAATTATTTATTTTAATGTGGCGAAACAATGATTATTTTACCGATTAAATTGAATTATTGTGTCTCTAATCGTATAAAGAATTTATTGAAACATTTTCCGTTTATCTTAATTAAGTCGTTCCTATACGTATCGGTTCGTTGTCTACGACGTTGACGTCATAATTACAACAATGACGCGACTAGGCGTTTTCGCGCGCTTTTTAAATGTGTTACACAAAATCTTATTTTTCTCTGGTTATTTAGATTATTTCCAGATAAATCGAATTGCTTGGGATATAAAATGAACGGGCGCACATTTTACAATACTTTTTCAAAAACTGTCAAGTAGCCAATTCGTGTTCTCACAGCTACTCCAACGGTCCCTGTGCGAGTTGTTCACGAGCGGCGACATGTCGCGTGTGAAACGTATCGTGACGTCATCGCTGGTGCGGCTGCTGGACGGGTCCATGCCGTTGCAGGAGCTGTTCTTCACGCGCGAGTACCACGGACCCACGGGCTACCGGCCGGGTGCCGTCGCGCCGCCCAATGAGATTGCCAAGTGAGCGTCATTGATATTAAGTAATTCAGCCGTCCTGTCCCACTGATAGGGATGTGAAAAAAGTAATCGAGTAATCGAAATAATTGAGTATTAGTAAATCGGTTATATTAAATAATTTTATTTTCCAGTAAAAAATATAATGTGATAAATATGGATATAGACTTTTGCCTTTTTTTTGTGTTTTTTGTGTATTTAATGTTCTCACTAGAGAACTTTAAATATTTTAAAGAAACACAAAATTTTCATCTCCTCTTGCGGTGCGGGTCTTGAACTCACGACCTACGCATCCCCAGTGCTGTACCTATAATGTACTTTTTTGTACCTCGCCCTAAAAAATATATATATTTAAATTTTTTCTGTTGTAGTAACCTCTTACTCTCTTAAAAAATATACATTTTCCCATATAAACTTTCAAGGGCGGTATGGTAACACCGCCCTTGGATGAGGGTATCCATCCTTATCATTTTAGAGGTTTAACGTATACCAAATTTCACCAAAATCGGTTCAAGGTTTAGGCGAGAAAGCCGGTCAGACAGACTTACTTTCGAATGTATAATATTAGTATGGATTATCCAGGCGTATAGCAGCGCGCGACCGGCGCGCAGTGCCTCGGGCGGGCTGGCGCGTGGCCTGGCTGGTGGCCGGCGGCGCGGCCGACACGCCGCTCGTGCGCCTGGCGCGCACGCCCCAGGACCTCGCCAGCCACTCCGTAGAACCGCACACCGGTGAGATACTACGTAAGCCGACCTACGCTAGTCGACACAAGTACAGCGTCAGCAGAGTTGGCATAGTAAACAACGCTCCATACGTAATGCACGATTAGCCAATCAATACATCGACAAAAATCACGGCGGAAGTGCTTCCATTTTTAGTAAAAAGAACATACGTTCATTACACTACATCCTATTAAACTAGCCAATAAAAAAACAGAGGTTGGAATAATAAGCGCTGAAAAGTCCTACATACATATTTATATAGTTTTATTATTATTTTCAGCCTATTACGCGACTCGTGTACTGCTTCCACCGCTGCATCGTTGTCTTTCCCTACTTGGAGTTGATGTATTCCAGTGGTAAGCTTTTTTTTTTTTGCACTTCAAGATTGACCCCATCCCACCTGATGTTAAGTGGTAATGAAGTTCTAGCTTAAGGGTGACAAGTACAGCATAATAAATCTGTGACTGGACTTGTCGCCCTTACCTTGAAGGCTTGACCCCTGCTACTAATGTAGCACCACCCAGGAGCTCTGGAAACCTTACTCACACGCAGGAACACAACAACACAGAAGTCATTGTTATTTGGCTGCGGTCTTCTGTAAGGTGGAGGTATTTCACCAGTCGGGCTGCTCCAATTCGAGCGATAAATCGCTTAAACCTATCTATAATAACAAGTACTTAACTAATGTAGGTAAAAGTGTCTTTTGTCAATCCACGATGGCATATGCTATGTGTGGCAACCTATCCACAGCACCATAAATACACACACTCTCTCTCAGATAACAACACAACACATCTCTCTCAGTGTGTCTGCATTAAGAAACAATTCTCATGATGATAGTTCTGAAAAGAACTGTGTATAAATCAGCAAGACCGTCGTGTACTTCAGCAGGAATCACCACCACACGCTGCCGCTGAATATCACGACCGACGCAACGCGATGTGCCGCAATCGCAACGCCCCGCGCAACGTCGACCACGAAGTTCGCCGGACGTCCGCGTACGCCGCTGCTCTTGGTCAAAATGGACGAGCGTCTCTAGCGGTCACTCGATCTTGCACATGTGTTGCTAACCGCCCGCGCGCACTGTGCAAGCGACCCCCTGTAGAGGCACATTTCCCAGAACACGCGCGCGCGCGCGCGCCAAGACTACTTCGACAAGTGCGGGCGCGCGCCCTTTTAGCATCGGCCAATCAGAGACGAGAAAAAGCAAGCGACAGTTTGCTAACCGCCCGCGCGCACCGCGCCAGCGCCCTCTGATGAGGCAGTTTCGTCGAGCGCGGGCGCGCGCGCCAAAACTTTTTCTTAACAATTTTACCATCTGCCAATCAGAAGGATCAGTCATTCTATTGGTCAGAAGCTGTCCTCATACGACACATTTTTGTATATAAGCTGAACATATTTTACAATTAATAACATTCATTTCTACACCTTCTACGGAGTTTTACTAAGAAGAATACCTCGACCTTCCCTCACCAAAGTGGGAAACCGACGTGATCTGCGAAGCCAACGGGAAACCGACGTGATCTGGGAAACCGACGTGATCTGGGAAGCCAACGGGAAACCGACGTGATCCAGGAAGCAAACGCGGAACTCTGCCCAGCCTGGGATTGAACAATCCACCCTGGAGGTTCTGCCGCTCAAGAAAAATTCAAGCCGAAATCCCTGCTCGAAATTCTGCAACAACGCGGCCATCCACCATGTCGTCCGACGAAGGAACCTCTACACAGAAACAACAAGACCAGCCTACAGAATCCGCCACAATTTCGCTTCCACTGCGAATTCCACCGTTTTGGCGCGACCGACCACGGCTTTGGTTTTTTAGTTTCGAGGCCGCCACACACGCCTACAGCAAGAGCGACCAACAGCTTGCCCAAATGGTCATCGCACAGCTGGAAAGGCAAGACGTCGAGCAAATCAGCGACCTGCTGTACAACCAACCGAAAAGCGATGTCTACAAATCAATCAAGGAGCGTCTAATCACAGCCTACGAAGAATCAGACACGCGGCAATTTCAAAAGCTGCTGTCAGAGATGAAGCTAGGCGACCAAAAGCCTACTCAACTACTTCGTCGCATGCGAGATCTTGCTCGCGATAGAATACCTGACACTACGCTAAGGCTTATGTGGACCAATCACCTACCTCCACACGTCCGCTCCGTACTCGCCGTCAGCGAATCATTCAGCACAGAGACGAAACTAGAAGAATTGGCTCTTCTCGCTGATAAAATGATGGAGCAGACCCACGAGATTGCAGCCGTTACATCCACATCAACTACGCCACCGCTGTCAACATCTCAAGCCGACACACAATTTCTTGTCAACGAAATTCGCAAGTTGTCACTCGAGATCGCGGAACTAAAAGCGAAACCGCCAAATTACACTAATCATAGTTACCGCAGAAATCGCTACCCGTCTCGCAGCCGCAACAGCCAGTCCCGATCTCGCACAAGAGAAGACTCACTGTCAACGGTTTGCTACTACCACCGAAGGTTTGGCGCACAGGCAAGAAAATGTACCACGCCGTGCTCATTCAACAAAGAAAAGTCGGAAAACTAGACAGAACGTTGGCAGCGGCGGAAACCAGCGTTCAAGAATTTTCGTACCGCCTATTCGTCACGGACAAGAAAACCGGACTCTCATTTTTGGTAGACACGGGCGCAAACATATCCGTCCTACCAAAAACAAAAGGCCACACATCAACAGCGCTGCCATTTAAATTGTACGCCGCCAATAATACTGAAATACCGACCTACGGAGAGAGAACTTTGGAACTCGATCTAAACCTTCGCCGTCCATACAAATGGAGATTCATCGTAGCTGACGTTTCAAAACCGATTCTTGGCGCCGATTTTCTTGAACATCACCAACTCGTCGTGGACCTAAAGAACCGAAAGTTAGTAGATAGCGTCACTAATCTAAAGATAACCGCACCAGTACGAGCCACGGACATCCCTACAGTAAGGAGCATCGATATCGCAAACTCCTATCACGATATCTTAGCCGAATTCCCTGGAACTACAAGACTAACCGCCATGAACCTAAATAGCAAAATCAGTGTACAGCACTTCATTGAAACCGAAGGACAACCCGTTCACTGCCGAGCTCGTCCCATACCACCGCATCGGTATGAAAAAGTAAAAAAAGAATTCGAAAATATGGTTGAACAAGGCCTATGCCGACCTAGCAAGAGTCCATGGTCTTCACCGCTACATGTGGTACCAAAGAAGAATGGGGATATTCGAGTCTGTGGGGACTATCGCCGCCTAAACGCGATCACTAAACCCGACCGATATCCTGTCCCACGCGTCAAAGATTTCACATACCAGCTCAGTGGAAAAAATATATTCTCGACCCTAGATCTTAACCGCGCTTACCAACAACTCAGCGTGAGGGAGGAAGACATCGAGAAGACAGCTATTATCACACCTATGGGACTTTTCGAGTTTCCACGTATGTGTCCAGGACTCAAGAACGCGGGACAAACATTCCAACGGTACATCCATCAAGTACTCAGCGGACTAAGCTATGTATTCCCATTTATCGACGACGTACTAATCGCAAGTAGTAGCGAAGAACAACATCGCGAACACCTGCGAACAGTACTGCGTAGACTCGAAGACCACGGCATAACCATAAACCCAGCCAAATGTCAATTCGGTCAAACCGAAGTCAAGTTCCTCGGGTACATAGTGTCTCAAGACGGTATCAAGCCACCAGCTGAAAAAGTCAAAATCATCAGTGACTACCCGAAGCCCAAAACCATCGAGGAGCTACGACGATTTTTGGGTATGATAAACTTCTACCGCGACCATATACCAAACGCAGCCACAATCCAAGCACCATTAAACGCGCATCTGCACAATGTAAAAAAACGAGACAAAACGTTAATCGAGACAGAAGAGTCGTCTCAAGCATTTGAAGCTTGTAAAATGAGCATAAGCAACGCCGTTTTACTCGCTCACCCATCACACGACGCTGCCTATGCTATTTTCTGCGACGCCTCCGACAAATCAGCTGGCGCCGTTCTGCAACAGTACGTAAACGAAAAATGGCAACCACTCGGTTATTTCTCGAAAAAGTTTTCCGATGCGCAGTCAAGATACTCGACGTACGATCGTGAGTTACAGGCAATGTATATGGCCGTAAAACACTTCCGCAAGATGTTTGAAGGACGTGAACTTATCATCTTCACGGACCATAAGCCGCTCACTTTCGCAATGTCAAAAGTAAATTCTACAACTGAAACACCGAGGCGAACTAGACAACTTTTGTTTATTAGCGAATTCACGACCGACATTCGTCATCTCAGCGGTAAACAAAATATAGTCGCTGACGCACTCAGCCGTATTGAAACCATATCTTGCCCGACCACAATAAACTATGAAGAAATCGCAACCGCTCAACAACAAGACCACACTATCCAGCAATTACTACGACAGGAAAATATCACCCTAAAGAAATTAACCATCCCGAACACCAACATAGAATTATATTGCGAAACTTCTTCATCGCAAATCCGACCCTACATACCAGAAGATCATCGTTACGAAGTTTTTAAAACCGTACACAATACCAGCCACCCCGGTATACGCACGACTCGCAAAACGACTTCACGTAAATACTTCTGGCCATCAATGAACGCGGACATTGGCAAATGGACGAAAAGTTGTATCGACTGCCAGAAAAGCAAGATACAACGACACACGTTCTCCGCCACTTCAAACTTCCCGCCAACAGAACGATTCCAACATATTCACGTCGACATCGTTGGACCGCTACCTACAACTAGCAACGGAGATCGATACCTGATCACGATGATCGATCGAACAACCAAATGGCCAGAAGCAATACCCACGCACGAAATAACAGCCGAAATCGTTGCCGAAATAGTATTCAAACATTGGATAGTACGCTTTGGTTGTCCAACCACTGTAACAACCGACCAAGGCAGACAGTTTGAAAGCCACCTATTCAATAACCTCATGAAGCTATTGGGTATCAAGCGAACGCGTACTACACCGTACCACCCACAGAGTAACGGGATGATCGAAAGATGGCACCGCACTCTTAAGTCAGCATTGCGCGCTAAACTATCAGCTGCGAACACATCGTGGGACCATGAACTTCCCACGATACTACTCGGACTGCGCGCAACTGTAAGGACCGACGCCGGTGTTAGCCCAGCTGAACTTACCTACGGCTACAATTTACGACTCCCAGGCGATTTTTTCGAAACATCATCACCCAATCAAATCATGAACTATACATACGTGGAAAAACTTAGAGCTACCATCGAAAATAATAAACCGCAAACATCATCTGTACATCATGACAAGCAACGTATCTTCGTGCATCAAGATCTACAGACATGCACCCACGTATTTTTAAGAGTCGACGCAGTAAAGAAGCCTCTCCAATCACCATATGAAGGCCCATACAAAATCATCACCAGATCGGATAAAACTTTCACCATACAGCTACCTAACCGTCACACTACCGTATCTATCGACAGAATTAAACCCGCGTACCTATTAAACACCGCAACCGAGAATGCATACCATCAGCACCAGTTTTCCTCATTACCGGAATACCACATCACTACTACCACACCAGTCACCACTACCGAACCTCTAGTCACCAGAAACTCGCCGCATAACAATGGCACCTGCGCGCCGTGTAGTGACAATACCGACACACCGCCGCCGCCGCCCAGCAACAGCGTCTCGTCAGCACTGAAAACAACCCGCTCAGGGCGTGTCGTCAAGCTGCCGGTACGTTTCACTTGAGGGGGAGTACTGTGGCAACCTATCCACAGCACCATAAATACACACACTCTCTCTCAGATAACAACACAACACATCTCTCTCAGTGTGTCTGCATTAAGAAACAATTCTCATGATGATAGTTCTGAAAAGAACTGTGTATAAATCAGCAAGACCGTCGTGTACTTCAGCAGGAATCACCACCACACGCTGCCGCTGAATATCACGACCGACGCAACGCGATGTGCCGCAATCGCAACGCCCCGCGCAACGTCGACCACGAAGTTCGCCGGACGTCCGCGTACGCCGCTGCTCTTGGTCAAAATGGACGAGCGTCTCTAGCGGTCACTCGATCTTGCACATGTGTTGCTAACCGCCCGCGCGCACTGTGCAAGCGACCCCCTGTAGAGGCACATTTCCCAGAACACGCGCGCGCGCGCGCGCCAAGACTACTTCGACAAGTGCGGGCGCGCGCCCTTTTAGCATCGGCCAATCAGAGACGAGAAAAAGCAAGCGACAGTTTGCTAACCGCCCGCGCGCACCGCGCCAGCGCCCTCTGATGAGGCAGTTTCGTCGAGCGCGGGCGCGCGCGCCAAAACTTTTTCTTAACAATTTTACCATCTGCCAATCAGAAGGATCAGTCATTCTATTGGTCAGAAGCTGTCCTCATACGACACATTTTTGTATATAAGCTGAACATATTTTACAATTAATAACATTCATTTCTACACCTTCTACGGAGTTTTACTAAGAAGAATGAGACTTCAACGATTCCCAGCTGTGGCAAGCGCCACACACTCTCATAACATTCAATAGAGAACATATTTCGAATAATATAATGACGGTGATAACATTTTAGTTATTTAACAGATCAGTAGAATCCATTAATTAGGTAGGTATTCGAAATCATCAATATGAATTTATTTGGATTTCAGTTGGAGTCATTTTATTTCATTCGTCTTGCTACAATTAATCGAATAAAGCACGACCATCTACCTGCATAGAGTAAGGGCGCTTTGTTACGTGTGAAAGAAACGCGGGAGTCAAACAGAGCACTCGCTGGCGAATAAAGAGTGGACAGTCATACAGTGCGGGGATACAGCAGCGCGCACGCTACACTACAAGATTCATACTTAACACAGGTGGCGCTGCGTGGGGTGCCGGCGGCAGGCGGGTGCGCGAGCGGCGCACGGCGGCATCGCGCGCTACATGTGGCGCGTGCGCTGCGCCCGCTGCGCCGCGCCCGCGCCCCGCAGCCTGTGCGTGCGCTGCGGCGCTGCGCCACGGGCCGCCGCGTGCGCCGCCCTCCGCGAGGCGCACGCGCACGCTCTCGCGCACGCCGCCGACACGGTACGACACCTGCGCCTATACATGTGGCGCGTGCGCTGCGCCCGCTGCGCCGCGCCCGCGCCCCGCAGCCTGTGCGTGCGCTGCGGCGCTGCGCCACGGGCCGCCGCGTGCGCCGCCCTCCGCGAGGCGCACGCGCACGCTCTCGCGCACGCCGCCGACACGGTACGACACCTGCGCCTATACATGTGGCGCGTGCGCTGCGCCCGCTGCGCCGCGCCCGCGCCCCGCAGCATGTGCGTGCGCTGCGGCGCTGCGCCACGGGCCGCCGCGTGCGCCGCCCTCCGCGAGGCGCACGCGCACGCTCTCGCGCACGCCGCCGACACGGTACGACACCTGCGTCTATAATTTTTTTTCTAACTGACGTAATGAAGATGGCCTCAGGTGGCCTTTTCATCTTCATCGAGCTTGCAGGGGAGCGATGGCTGCCCGGCGTCTATTGACTCGCTAGCGATACTCGTTAGGCATGAGTTCATTAAAGCAAAACGTAACTAATAACCGTTGTCGGCTAGATATTTTATCGTATCGTTGTCGCATAACTACATAACCGATAGATATCACATTTTAATATCAATAAACCGATTTTAATATCAAAGAAACAATTTTGATGTCGATTTTAAAACTAAATATCAGTTGCCTAACGGTTATCATAAAATATCGAAAACGCCCACGTCTAATGTTCTTAAATAACAGCTTCGATGTACCGGTCTCTCTTTCACCTGGCTCGCGCAAGAAGAGGAAATTGGACGGACGCATCATAACCAGCACGAAAGTTTTACGAAAGTCGATAGGGATTTCTCCGTTTCATTTTTTTCAAAGAAATATCTTTTATCTAAAGTCTCTAAACATCAGAAGCCCCCCTAGCCAGATTTTAAAATTAGATCGACCTAATTTTGCTATTGAATCATGGAACAATTTGAAAATTCAGACTTCGATGAGTTGAAATACTCAACTATACACAACATGAATATTTTGTCTTCAACTAATTCAATGATTTCTTTCCAATTATTTTCTTTCCTTACAGATTTGTAGATCATGTTGCGGACACAATCGACCTTCTCGATGTGAGAATACGGAGTGCCCTCTGTTCTGGCGGCGCCTCACTGCGACTCAAAAGCTGGCAGAAGAACGAGATATCACCGCCAACCTGCCCGACCAATTAACCAATGAAAACCTAGATTTTTAGTACGTACCTAATCAAGTCCTTTAAATGCGATCATGTACAAACATAAAAAATATTTTTATTTAATAAATAATTTATTTAATAATATTTTCAAAATTATTTCGTTTTAGTTTACATAAATAAACGGCAATAGATTTAGATTTAATGTCACAATCTATCTCCCCCTGCTATTGGGCTCAGTAACCCAGTAGCCCAGTGCGTGCGTGCGTGCGTGTAAGGCTAGCCTTACCACCCAGGCTTAGATACCGCACCCATACAGATGAATTCAAGACATGATCCCGAGGGAGTGAAGGCCACGAGGAGCAGGCTCACAAAAAGAAATTATTTCTAATAAATTATTATAAATCCAGAAGAGCTTTATTATGTCCAAAATAAGCACGAATGAAACAACCCTTTTCTAAAATGTTTTAATAAATTAACAGTTTGGTTAGCTAATACTTATTATTATTTGATGTAATTTTCTAGAAAAAGTATCATTTAAACTCAAGTCTTGCAGTTTTCCAACACTTTTACTTATCTCTTTTTGTTCCTCTTCAGTTGATAACTTACAGAGAGCTATAAATATTTCTTGAATCTTTGTTGTCACACTGTCATCTTCTCTAACAATGTAAAATAACTTCAATAACACAGACATAACTTTTTTGTTTGGCGAAAGTTTCCAGACACACCAACAATATTGTATCCAGTTTTCGAAACACTGTAATAAGACAATATTATGCTCAAATAAGTAATTATGGCATGCAAAAAAAGAAGGAAAATTAGTTTAAACTATAAACAGAAGAGTCATCAATACAATAAAATTAATTGTTCATAGTTGTTTGTAAATAAAACATTGTTTGGTCTCTTGTCTACTATAATCTCCTTTTTAAAATATGGTTACACAGTTACACTACAAACCAAGTGATAATTACATAAAATATTTGTTAAATCTAACTTATATATGTCACCGTAAGATTGTAAAAATCGTTAGATTACAATCTATCTCGCGAGATTGTAAACTGTCGACAGATTGTGAACCGTAACATTATGATTGCAATTTAACGCATAATTTTTCGCTATATTGTAATCTATCGATGGGAATCGGTCAAATTGTGAACTGACGTAGAACGAAATGCATCTCGCGCGCTGATTGGTTGAGAGTTATGTGCCCCTAGCCGCCCCGTCATTCGCCATATATGTTTGTTATTTCGTTTGTTGTCTTTATACACTTAATTTACGGTATGTTTAAAGGACTAAATATTTTTTTATAAAAGTTTCTTAAAATTTTCCAATTTTAATTTGTGTTAAAAGACAAAATAATTGTTTCATTTTATTGTAATTTTCAATTATAATTTTGAGTGTTTGAAGAATAAATATTTCGGTACAATTATTTCTCAACGTATGTCACGATTATTTATAACCTAGTAAATAGTAAATAAATACTTGAAGATTTTTTGAAGTGCATTTATTTTATTTAAACGACATCTCTATTTCTTTAAATAAAAGAAATGATTTGAATTGAATTTCATTCCTAACTTTACGCGGACATACAAATGCTGGTCGTGATTGGTCGCTCATACAATAAACCTACCAATCAGGAAGAGCTTTCGGACAGTTGACAGTTTGACGCCTAACAGATTGTAATTTAACGGTTTCACTTCGATAGATTACAATAAAGCGAAAAATAATCCGTTAAATTGCAATCCCCAGTTACGGTTCACAATCTATCGACAGTTTACAATCTCGCGAGTTAGATTGTAATCTAACGATTTTTACAATCTTACGGTGACATATACATTACAAAACTTACCTCAAGTACATCTAACAGTAATATTTCTCTAACAGCTTCATTGCTGCAGATGTCTAAGTTATCAATGATAACCAGTAAAAACATATTCCTCTTTACGCAATGCACTCCATGCATGTGTATGATTTTATTCAAAAAGTTAAAAAATGCTTTCTTTCTGTACAAATTGGATTCCGTGTAAATCTGGTCCAAAACAATACCTAATGTTTCATCAATTGTAGACACCTACAAAAAAATAACTGTTACTGGCAATCTGGCTATTTCCCAATTTTAAGTATATTAAATCAGAAATCAAATATGTTACATGTACTCAATGGATTGAATTTTATTTGTCAATTAGATTTTCTGTGCCTAGAATTATGTAGTTACTAGCTATACCCTCTATTTCATTTGCATAGACGTAAGGTTTCCTTTACTGTGCTATTTACTTGTACTGAAATACATCTCTGTACACAACATAAATTGACATAACTCTTTTAATTATTAACCGATTGGACTAAATGGTAACTGAAGATTACTACAATAATTCAATCGAAACCACATTCAAATAAATTAAGCCATTATGAATTTTATCATGCACCAATGCATATATATTCTAAAAACTCTATTGCTTAAGTAACATAATTACAATCAATGCTGGATTTGGAGGTCTGGAGGCCATGATTTTCCAAATAAAATTAATATGTTTGTTTTAAGAGTCCACTAAATAACTTACCTATTATAAAACCAAGTATGGATTTTTTATTATTTAACAAACATTAACATAATCGAAACATGAAATATATGAATATAAATCAGAAATTAAAAAGCATGTTTGTACAAACTTACTATAGAAAAATATATATACATATATAAGTAGTATAATAAAGTCGAATTGAGAACCTCGTCCTTTTTTTAAGTCGGTTAACAAAGGATATAAACAAAAAAATGAAGAAAAATATTTTTTTTCATTTAATTTCATTTAATAGCCTTTATTCAATTTTATTTCATTCTTATTATTGAGTAGGCCCTTCTTTGGTGGATGACCTTTCTATGTATATTGTCTTGGGTCTGGGTGTTGTGGTATTGTCGTTGTTTCTGATTTCTACACAAGTGCTTAAACTACTCAGAATCAGAGCAATGTGTGTGATGATGTCCAATATGTATCTATTTTATTTATATTGAGGTCTGTAATTTACCTTTGCATTTGGAGGAAGAATATTGAGAACATCTGTTAAATTTTCTAATACCAGTTTTGTTATTTCTAAATCTCTCTCTAATAGTAGTTTCTTCAAAACTCTATGCAGAACCTCGTAATAATTTCCTTCTTTAAAGTGTTCTGGTGTCTGAAATATCACAATGACACAATGAGAAAATACGTAGTATAAGTAGAATCACTTTGCATTGTATTCAATGACGATTCAAAAGTGTTACATGTAACCTACTTGAATAAAGAAATATTTGAGTTTGAGTTTGAAAGTTTGAGTAGGTATAAAATTTAAGACAATAATCAAAGTATCTGTAAATTACCAAGCATTTTAAAATTGATAAACAAGATTTCAAGCCTTTTAATTTATTTTCATTAACATAATCTTCAATAAGGAGTAAAGAAACAGGAATTACGAAGACCGGATTTATAGTCACATCACAAGCCTGTAACAAACACAAAAATAAAATTTTAGTAGAATAATAAATAAATCTCTATAAAAATATTTTCCTTGTGACTACACATAGGTAAATAGGTATTGCATTAATAATAGAAATAATAGCAATAAAAGTGTTTTTTAATTGTAACCTATTTAAAAAATCTAAAATAAATAATTAGGTATGTTTAAAATCATAATGTTTTCCATTTTATTATTACTGTTACAAGTTTTATTAATTGTTATGTGTTTGTTGAAGTTTAAGTCGCAAACACTCTTGTTCACAAACCTTTAAGTCATTCACAATAGAAGAATAAGCTTCAACAAGAGCAGGGTACTTCTTGAAATCTTCTGGTGTTAGCTTTTGATGTAATATTTCCATGCTTTTGTCAAATACTTCTTGGGCGGAACACAATTTACTACTTTTCAACAAATTAGGGAAAGTCGATTCGTACAAAATCTGAAAATGCCAATTAAGTTTTTCAGCGCACTCTTTACGTTGTTTTGACGACCATCGGCCTTCGTTGTGTAGTTGAAAATATAATAGTAAAAGCGATGATAGCACTGTTGCTGGTGAACTACATCCTTTAAGATTGAAATCATTAAGTAAATTAATCACAGCTGGAAAATTTTCAACCAATTTGTTGTCCCAATCTTCGAACTCTCCGTGAATCCCACAGTGGTCTTCCAAGTTTTGAGCGAGTTTAGGCAGATAACATCTTTCAAGTGTTTCTACTATATTTGAGGCGTCCATAGTTTTAAATAAATATTAAGGGATACGATTTTTATAATTCAATTTGTGTTTAAATGATTTCGTTCCTATCAATCACGTCACGATACCGTTTGAAGTTCTCTCGGTCGGTACCTACAGTTTTCGAGATCGTTTTGTTTGTTTGTTACACAGGATTGCCAAATTGACAAATAAATCAAACGATAGATTGTCATATCTATTGCCATGGCATTGACAGAAAGTGACAAGACAGACAGACGGTCGAATAGTGAATGAAACAATTTTTAGGTTATACGAAAAATCCGAAATCGAAAATTACATAATTTGTTTTTGTTGAATATAATAAAAACATTATTCATAAATTGTTATTTAGTGGTGCTTAATGATTGTTAACCGTTAATATGTTGAAGTAAGTTTCTTGTCTTTGATATTAACCACGACAGTTTTTTCCTTCTTTATTTTGCAAGGCAGTAGAAAGTAATACATGGACATATCGTTTGCAGGTTTGGGCTAAAGTCTGCTGTTTTGGGTGGGGCTGTTTATTATACGGTCGACAAAGGAGTATGGAAAGACAGTTCTGTAACAAGTGCCATTTATGAGGATCTTGAAAATGGCGTTTCACCTTATGTTGGTGAACTGAAGAAACAAATTCCATATGAGGTAACATTGATAATATAGTGATATGTTTTTCTTTCCCTTATCTTATTTTTACATATGATTATTAATCAGGATATTTTTCTTACAGTTACCTCCTCTTCCTTCAAACGATAGATTGTCATATCTATTTAAATACTATTGGAATTGTGGAGTGAAAACCACATTCAGATTTTTAGTTGACCTTCCGACACACACTTCTAATGCAGCAAGCAAAGCCATGGATATGATGTCATCATCATTGGATGCTGTCGAACCAAGCACAAGTTCTAGTGAAGAAAAAAATAAATGAATTGCGTTACATTATTGTCTAGGAAACATTATATTTATTTTCATGTATGCTTAAATTTCCAATTAAAATTGTAAAATGTGATAGATATATATTTTTTTTATTTAGCCTGAATTTACTGAGGTTTTTAAATATCATCATAAAATATTTTGCTTCATCCCCAAAATATGTTAGTGTTTTCTCTGCTCCCTACAAATTTGATGAAGATGTGTTGACAGCCATCATATCATCCGTCAGGTAGAATTAATGAACCTATGAACTGATACAATTTTTAAATTTGGATTTATTAATTAGCCTGAATACTTTGTAAATAGTGTAAGTGTCTTTATCCTTAAATCCAGAATGGCTTCCAGCTTTCATGCCAAAACTACTTAACTGATTTAATATAAATTTGGTACGCAGATAGTCTGGAACCTGAGAAAGGACAGAGGCTACTTTTAATTTGAAATGATGTGCATGTAGATTGAGTTTTTATTGAGTGAGCACCTTCTAGAAAAAAAGTCATGATACGCCTATCATTTAGTAATATGTCGCACAATTTTAAAAACCTATCTCAGAATTTGTAAAACAATAAAAGCTGAAATAAATAGGTAATGAATGCTCACTCAGGCCTCACATAGGGGTAGTTAGATCTCCGTTTATAATATGTCGACAAATACCATGTAATGTTATATTTTTTGTAATAACTCTTTAGAGCTAGGTTTATTCTTTTAAGACAGTCATTGAACCCTTATTAAAATTTTACAGATGGTTCCTTAAGCTCACTCAATCCTCCGCTAATTTGACCCCCAATATTATTCGAACTAACAGAAGTGCATTCAATAGTGACTCATTCACTATTCCATACAGACGAAGTCGCGGGAACAGCGATTTCAATTCAAGTAGCATTTAAAACTATGAATCCTTGTACTTATTTAGATTGTAGTTTCAGTCGATAACATGTTTAGACTGTACACTTCGGACTTTGTACAGCCCTTTAGCATAGTTTAGTCGTATGCAGCTACATGTGTTTACCGTCATGTGCTTACTTCAAGGAATAAAAGCATTTTTAAAATTTCCCTATAAGAGGGGATGAAAATTGGGTGTTCAAGACAATAAGACCATCTAAGATTGTGTATTTCGCATGGACATAATGTTTAGTATACTAAGTCCATGGTTATTCGGCACTTAAAATGTGAGTTTGTCACAGAAACTTATTGTCTACTAAGCAACTGCATTTAAAATTCGAATTCGCATAATTGTTTGATTTAATCTTAGAATAAGGAAAGTATAATATATCTATGGATTTAATATTAACCATGGACTTAGTATAATAAATTAGGTCCATGATAGTAACTATAATCAGGGTTTATTTGATAAAGACAGGAGTTCTCGGGAGTCACATCTCAAGTCTCGAGTCAAAGACTTAAGCAGAGACGCGGGTTTTAGTTTTTGTAAAAGAGCTCAAGTCACCTTAGCAAACAACTTTCAGACTAATTAAAAAATTCATTATATCGCCTGTCTCAAATTGATTTAAGGGCTTTCAATAAAACAAAATTTACAAAAACAGCCCACAATTGTGGCAAAATTTGATTTTATTCTTTTTGCTCAGTGTCACTTTTTACAACTTTTCCTAGTAGATATTATTTTTACTTAGTAGTCAGCTTCACAAATATGTATGATATTTTTTTAACCGAAAATCTATTTTGAGCATCATAGATCTTTTCAAATTATTGAATTATGTTATTCTTTTCAAACTTGACCTGATTTAATATTTGTGCAGTTGACTGTCCAATAGTTTGAAGAGAATCCTGAATTAAGTTAACTATAATGTTTATGACCTATATTACCAATCGAAATAACTAAGCAATTGGCCACTTTTCGGATTCTCAAAAACTGTTTTAATACAAAGATACTCATTACAATGAGACAAAATGAGATAGCACAGACATATAATGAGTATGACAGGAGTTTGTGCACGTCACAATGTTTAAAAATTACAAACATGTCACTAGGGAATGGTTGGCTTGAATAATTTCTTTAAAAAATTATGCTTTTTACAATATTCATAGTGATAAATGAGACATATGCTTCACCGTAAATGGGGCTAAGCTATATTTATGTACATTAAGTCTTTGTTGCAAAAACAAATGTATTCACTATGATTTTCGCATGAAAATACAAACTAATTGGAGTTGATTAACTAGTATTAATTAGAATTAAACAGCACACATATTTATGACAGAACCATTAAACTATTGCTTGTCAAGTCCCACATTTTAGAAGGCATAATTTGTACATAAATATTCTAGATATAACAAACAACTAATTTAGTACACAAAATGTGCCAAATGAAATGGAATAATTTTGAAATCAAGGAGCTGTATATATCATAAATGTTTACCCCCTTTTTATGTCATACCAACAAAATATAATTCAGCTCTTTGATTTACAAAAACATCAGAAGTATTGCTAGATCAAACATTTATATCCACTAAAAGGGAGGTTGCGAAAAGCCAATTTCATTCGTTTTTGAGTTAATCCGTTGCTAGGCAACCGTTTCAGTTTCCATGGGCTCTTCAGTGCCAGTTTTCTTTTTCTTCTTCTTGTTGGACTTCGCGGAAGAGTTGAGTAGAGACTACAAAAAATCATTTTACCATTACTTCAAATTTTATCATTAATTGTTTTTAAATTAACTCCTGCACCAATTCAATATTGACTTTTATTTTAAATCAGGTTATATAAAAATTAGCTTCAAGAAAATGTATGAGATTTGACAACCGTCAGTAATAGTGAAGTTACTTGTAGTAATTTTTCAAACCAAGTTGTAATATGTAGTACAAAATGGCTCAAAAAAATTACAGTTATATACCCTGTGCTTGTCCACAGTAGGTCATTGTTAACTTACTGTGAAAAATATATCAGGGAGAATTTTTATGTATTTTATAATTTAAGGTGTACCAAAAAGCTGTGTTATATAACTGTCATTACAATGCATCGTTTGCTAATAAATTAAAGGAAACCGAAGACAATTGATGCGCCACAAAGTAGTATAGTAAAAACACAATTTTGTGATTGGGATCTTATAACAAATAACAAAAATAAGTAAAAATACAAACATTGAGCTCCGGGTCCTTAATGGTGCGATCGCTCTTGCACTGGCTCTTGTCGAAAGGCAGGCCGGTGATACGGTGCGTGCCACTGGGCAGCAGGAGCGCCGTAAACTTGAACTGCGCCACCAACTCGCCCGGGCGCTCGTACAGCACCTACGAAATGACTTCGCATCACCAACTATCCAATCTCACGTTCTTTTAAGGCACATGAAAAAAAATGTGAAAATTGTACAGTAAACCAATTTTTATTGTTCATTGGTTTTAAATTTTCATTATTCTTTTAGATTTAAATTTTAGCTTAAAAAAGTGATTTAGATTTTTTATTTTCATTCATGGTTAGAAGGGGCACAGATAAGATTTAACAGTAAGATAATTTTACTGTCAGTAAAAAACAAACAAAATGGTAAAGGAACATTTTGAGTATTCATTTTTACTTTTAATTTTCCCTGAGTACTGCCAAACTAGCAATTACTACAAATTTGGAAAGAATACAGGGCAATTTAACAGTATTAGATGATAATACATATATACATTAATTTGAGGACTGAAATTCATAACTTCACTAAATGAATGTATGATAAATAAGATTAATTTACCTGGAAAGGCTCAATAAGCTTGTGATTAACACATTCAACAACACCCAGTCTTGCACTTGTTTCCTTGTCAAAACTGCGCAGGTTGAAGGGCATGTTACCGTGCTTGTTGCGAACCTGTGAAACATAATAAACAATACATGTAGATAAATTCACTCATCATTATCGTTGGTACTGTTTAAGTTGTTATAAAATATAGCGGTCCCGGCGAACTTCGTTTCGCCTTAGAGGACTTTCCCGCTTTTCTGTTGAAATTTTTCCTAAATTTCCTTTGCTATAAACCTCACGGAGCCCGAGACCTTTCCAACGAATGCAAAACTGTGGAAATTGATTTGTGCGTTCTGGAGTTATAGCGTCAGTAAGGGAAACCTGACTTATTTTTATATAGTAGATTGTTGTAAAGTTCTATGCCAATGTACTACAAATTTACATTGGTTCAAACACATTACATTTATCTTCCCAAAATTATTAAAATACAGCTATGACAAGCCATACTTAAATAGTTTATTTTGGGATTCACTAGGACTATTTCCTAATTAATGTGTAATGAACTATCATTTTGCAGCAGAAACCCACCTCACTGTAGAACATTCTTGATGCTTTCAGTTTCAACTGATATACTTCATCAGTTTTTTTGTATATTGTACACCTTGTGTCCATTTCCCGTCCCTAAAATATAGAATACAAGAGGAACTCGTTATTTAAATAAAAACAAATAAGCAGTATAATACAGATTGAGTTAGATAAAATTATTGTTATCAGTAAAAAATAACAAAAATGCTGAAGTTACAACATTTCAAAGTTACTGTTCACTTTATAATTTACCCTGAGTACTGCCAGATAAGGTATTAAACACTAGTCTGGAAAGAATTCAGGGTTTTAGTACAAGATTTACAGTTTATATTACTGTGTGTAAACATAGATCTGACAACATAGGCATATTATCGAAATTACTATTTTAATATCAGCATTTTACACTATCCAACTCACCACACCCTCTCCAGTAGAGACAAGTACATCCATAGCGTACACTTCATAAGTCTCCAAGGTGGCCTTTTCATGTTCTTTACGTTGTGCCTCTGAGGGATTCTGAATAATGCTCTTTTCTCCATCAATGCGAAACTGTTTGAGCTGGTGTGAGAGCATGCCTTCAATAGGCTTACATCCATACTCCGCACTTATCTTTTGGACTACTTCAGTGATGGCATAATTCTAGGACAAGAAAGTAGCTGTTAATATCAAATGTTAGATTGTAACTCTCATCACAACTAAATTACAAATAAAAGTTCCATTTTTCTTTTGGAGTGACCCCACAATAGCGTTGTTAAGGCGTTGCGGCGACGCGGCGTTTGAGCGGCGGCGACGCTGCGCTTGCGCTGGGCGTCCTCTGCACATCGCGTTCGATCGTCACGACGCGCAGACGCCATGTACAGTCATTTCGAAAATGGATTCCGACGAAGAAACATTAATAAATAGCAAACTAAGGCTATGAGCCATTGTAAGATTTGAATAACGCAAAATATAATGTTTTATAATGCAGTGATAAATTAATGCTTTCAACTTGTACTAAAAAAGAAAAAATATATTTTACCTATTTGACACATGGCCCGAATAGGCAACTTTAGCAGTTATTTTCTCGAAAACAAAAAGTACTTAATTGACAAGGGGATTCTTCGATAATATGAGTTAGTATTTTAAGCTTAATCCATATTTGATATCAGCTAAAAAGCTACTATCAGCTACCTACTGATTCTTAAACACGGGCGGGCCGAAACAATTGAGTTGACCATTGTACTGTTGACAAAATAAACGCTGCACAGGTGCAGCGCTTGTGTAGCGCAGTCCTGGCGTACGTCACGTCGGCAAGTTGCAGCGCCCTATTCGACCGCATCGCTGCGCAAGCATTGCGTCGGCGTCGCGTCAGCGTTGCGTGGGCGTCGACGCTCAAAGAACGCTAGTGTGGGGTTACGCTTACATTAAGTATGTAGTTTGTATGTGTTTGTAAAACAATTACTAACCACTAACAATTATTTACAATTGGAAAGATTCAGTAAAATAATTGTGGATGAGACAATATCCAATTACAATATTACATCCTATTTCACAATAGCTGCAACCAAAGCATGTTTGATGAAATAAAGCAATGAACATCAGTTAAGTTATATACAGATAGCCTCAACTAAATTTTTTGACTGCACATAATGATTATTCATCAACTGTATCTCTGTATCTTGCACTCTCACCTCATTGCTAGGTCGCAAGAGTCTCAAGGCAGCTTCACTAGCATAATGTGCTGCCAGCAGCACATCTGCAGCCCGTCCTGTCACCTCACCTCCTCCCACAGCAACTGTATGTGCCACAACTGCGATGAAACCATCTATGTGCGCACCAAGGTCGCTGAAAAGTTACAACAAAACTTTTATTTACTAAGAGAGAAAAACTTACAAGTATAAAAAGAGCTTAAAATAAGCCCCTAAACATTTGAAGTATACAAAGTTTTATATTTTTCGCGATATAAGTCCCAGGCGGCTTGCTCACCCTTTGCTACACTCCAACCAAAACCTTTCAAGAAAGAGAATCCATTGAATACACCCATATTTATTAGATGCCAATTGCAACAATTTAAGACTGATGTAACAATATAGTATGCAAGTCTTGTGTATAATTTAGTTATAACCGTAACAAGGAAGATATCTTCTATTTATTATTACTTACATCTTAGCCAGATCACCTTGTTTCAAAATGTAGTCAGTTTCGCTAGGGATAGGCGAGAAATGACAAATGCAGTTGTTGACGGACACGCAAGTAGAGAACGCAATGCCTTTTTTGGAATCCTTCTCCTTTTTGAAAACCTTGGAAGTCTCGTCCAAGAGCAACTTATCTCCATACTCGCAAATCTCGCGCGCGGACGCTTCGGGAACACATTTTGCGATTACTTGTTCTAGAACACCTGTAATAACATTCGAGAAATATTATTATGAGCAAAGTAATTCAAGATATGAGCAAACCGATTTGCAATGTGAATGTTGGGTAGCGGCACCGCATGGCGATGACACGCGTCCAAACCAAAACCATTTCATGGACGTTTTACAACGAAGTCCAATGACCTATTTATACCATTTTATGTTATTGAAAACTTATCCTGCATGTACACTTACGGTTCACAATTTGTCCTGCTAATTTGTACTTGGTCACAACCAAGTCTTCTGCAATAGTTTTTTCCACTTCTTTATCGTCAGCCATTTCTCAAAATTGTGGTTTGGTTAGGAACTATACAATGATTGGTTGAAGAGGTGTCAGTCACGTGACCGGAACCAGTAATCTATGAAATGGCGGTAAATAGTATATTGTTCCAATAAAATTAAAATGGATAGGATAAAAAAAAATTAGTGTACATTATTTGACCCCCAGATCAAAATTTACATTTCACTTGTCCGAAAACACACCGAAGTGCCATGAAAATCGCATTGTTTTATTGAATTATATTAAACTCTGACCTATTATTTTAACGTTTGATTCGTTAAGCGTAAAAAAAACATCCTCTGTTCCGTGTACGGGGTTTTTTTATCAGTACATAGCTCGCAATTTTAATTGTTTTTTTTATTTAGTGCTGTGGGTATTCTTTTGTTACTTAATAAAACTGTAAAAGCCTTTTTTTGGAATCAAATTTGGACGCCTGTTTTTATCACTGCTGCAAAATTAGTATGGATTAAAAAATGCTGTTGCAATATCTATGGTTGCAGATCAGCTGTTTGGCACAGATTGTCACATAAATAAATGGCGATTATCAAATATCACACAACACCACAACCCGCAGTAATGTTGGACAAGCTAAAGTTTAATATTCGTAATTTTTTAATTGAACCAAGTTCTTTAAGTAAAAATTAAAGTAACAATGACAGACACTTTGGAAGATTTAATGCTGAAATTAGTAGAAAAAATAAAATTTGGTGAAAATCTCTTAACGCAACTGCAACCGATAAAAAACACTGATGGTGTGATGAAATTACAAAGAAAGATTAGACAAGAAATTGTGTTCTTAAAAAGGGTAAGTTCGTCCATTGCGTCCATAAAATTGTGTAAATAAATAAAGTTGTTTTGGTATTGAAAATAAAGCATATTAATTGAACTCGAAATCTTATAGTTGCAGAAGACCAAGAAGGTGAAAATAGAACAACTATCATGTTCAAATTTGAGGCACCTAGGAGCGATGGTCGAATGTGCTTTAAGACCAGGTGTGGTTGCAGTTTGTAAAATATTCCACATTAATGATGAAAGCAAGTTGCTAATTGATGTCATTAGTGACCAAGGCAAAACATGGACAAAAGGTAAAACAATTTATTTTAAGTAGAATTAATACTTGGATTTACCTAAATTGGAATTAATAAAGTGCACCCCTTTATATAATTTTTTTTTTCTTTAAGTGATTGCTCGAAATCCTAGATCATTGACAGCTTTAAGTACTGGTAAGGCGTCGTATGGTGCTCGCTCTATATTGGATCAAGCTGATGATTATTTACAATGTGCTAGCTTGTACCCATGCATGTACAAGCCTCCAAAGGTACCTGTAATGATTGTAAAATTGCATGCTCTTATTTTTAACTTCTTTTTTGCACAGTTTTGCATCTAGTACCACCTAAAATATTCTACCTAAATCAAAATTAAGCAAAGCATAAACATTTTCAGGTTATATTTGAATTTACCAGTGGGATAGAAGAGAGATTAGCTAATAAATTGAAAGTTGCTGGTGTTATTGTGAAAGGCGATATATTACCTGATTCATGTCCAACAGATGACATAGATGATGATTCGTGGGATTCTGGTGAAAGTGACAATGAAGCGAATGATGAATTTCCTGTGAGGTACAAACAAATATTTCTGTCTACTGACAATACATTATTTAATAGGTAGATAAATACCCTTATTGCCAGTTGTCAAGTGCTGCCAGAGCTAGGAAATCCTAATGATTATCAATTCTATGTTTGGGCATTTATAGAAAAGTAGGTGACCCGGCGCACTTTGTTCCACTTTAGAGGCAATAAATGACTTTAAAAAAAGGAAAAAGAATTTAATAAAAAAATATCCTATGTCCTACTCCTTGTTCTAAACTACCTCCCTCACCAATTGTCAGCCAAATCTGTTCTGCCATTCTTGAGTCATAAATGGTCTAACTAACACAACTTTCTTTTTTATATATAGATGATACTGATTCTATAATTTTATTTTCTTTACAGTGAAATTATTAATGCTGATGATGTACCACAGTGTATTCAGGATCTTACAGAACTCAACACTCTCAATCTAGATGTCACAGCAATGATGGCATATGTTAGTAATATGACAAATGGCCAGTGTAGTTTTATATTCAAACAAGAAGTTTTGACACAACAATCTGCCTGGGAAGCTGAGAGGCCTGTGAAACCTATTTTAGATAGATTATTCGAAGGTGAGTGGTAGCAAAAATCAGGACTAGGTGTTTGGATGAAGGTTTAAAGAAAAATCGGTTGTCTGTCAAGTTGGTTTACTGCCAATAGTTTAATGTGACAACTTCATCAGAAAATACTGATGGAATGGTTGCATTACTCAAAAGAAAATTTTAATTTCAATTCAAGCCTTAAATAGAACGCCTTGGGGCGAGGTAACGCATGAGTCATGTTTTTTCGTGCGTGCAGCCGGCTCCATCGAATTATAAGGCGTTGTCACATCAAACATTTTAGCAGTCAAATGGACAATAAGGATTAACTTGGTTTCTAAATGTGATCAAAGTAATTGCTTATCTGGTAATTATTAAACAACACATAACACTAATCAATGGTTATCCATTAATTACAGGAAAAACTTTGGTTTGCTGTAGGACAGCTTGGGATGATTTTGAAAAAATTGTTAATACATTAGGTGGAGAACTAGAAAAGATAAGAACTGCAGAACTTAAAGAATTAGTTGCAGTTTACCCTGATGATTATGGAGGTTGTATATTTTTTAAATGAAAATCAAATATATTTTCTATGTCTGTAAAATAATAAGTATAACTTAATTTTTTTAGGATCAGATGATTATCTACGACAAAATTTAAAAGTTAGAGGTCATGTCCGTTTGCGATCAAAAATAATATTCAATTTTGGACACAGAATCAAAGCTCTAACTGTATCTGCCAATGAAGGTTTTGTAAGAGCTGCTCTTCAACAGGTAATTAATTTTATTAAGTTTGTATTGTGTACGATATTATTATAAATATATTCCATAAGTTTTTCATTACTACTGTAAACTTTACGAATTGCTTGTTCTGAAAGTATGCCCAGCCCACTTAGGATGCAACTCGCGTCGCGAGCAAATTTTATTGCGCTCTGAATAAATTACAAAATAAAATCAATCGGTTTGTCGACTGCTGATTGAAATTACGACAGTGGCATGATATGAACCCATCGAGAGTTTAAGAATTTTTTCGTATCATTGTATTATTAGCGTGGGCAGTAGCCAATTCGCGAGCCGGCCGCCTGCTGACTAGCACTACCCGCATGCAAATTTTATAATATAAAAATGATTTGGTCTTTACCAAACGAAATTGTTGGACATGCAGAAGATGAGGCGTGCCTGGGAAATAGTTGAGTAGTGACCAGTTTTTACGCCGCTATTCGTGCGTGCCGCGTAGATTGAACGAGAAGCGCGCGCGAGGTGCGGTCCTCAACCAACGCAGCACCCGATATTTAGGATCCGTTTAATATGTATATTTTCGCCTATATGTATATCCGTATAATTTATTTAGTTTCTTTATAAAGTTTTTTGTTTTTAGGGTGTAACATATGCAGCATTTATTCACGAATCACGCGCATTAACAGAGGGAAAAGAAAGCACAGCTACGAAGATAACTTTATGATATTATGTTAAATAAAAGCAACAGCATTTTGTATTCCACTTGATGTCTTATTTATTTAAATATATATATTATATATATACACCTTTGGGGTAAACGAGAGTAGGTAAATTTCGTAAAAATGCTCCGCGGGACATAGCTAGGGCACAAAAGACAGGATTATATTGTTTTAGACAAAATATTTTCATGTTTTTTTAGGGAATTTTGTAAATGAAAATTTTGTATTGTCACAATTTTAGAACATAATATTTACTGAATGAACTACTTACTGAACTTAAGGTTTAACTTTCAATTAACTTTAGCACTCTTTTAGTTTGAGTGAACGATTTGAACTGGGGGTCTACTCCCAAAAACGAAATACCTACCTATACATGGTATATATAATTTTTATTTATCATAATCGTAAACAAATCCCTTTGAAATCTTCAAAAATTGTATTACGTAACACTTGAACGCTGCTCAAGTAATATGAACATCGATACGGAACTTATTAAAGTACAATATCGTTCAGTGTTAAGGGATATGCGAAATGATAGAGCAGCAGCTTACGCTAATGACTATACACGCTCGAGACCAAAGCTGCACTAGGACTTGACTTGATTATAGAACACAGCTTTCTGGGGATTCCTTAGCCCTTTATCCAGATTTAGTTCGTTTCAAGGTACAACCCGGTCTAAGGCAAGTTATTAACGTGAACAAGTGGCTTGACACTCGATGCACGTTTGAATGCAGTCCACTTTACAGATTATTTTATTTTCTTTACGTCCTAATACCAAATTCATACACTATTATAATGCCCATGAATCAAAATAAAAACCACTAAATCGAATCGTCAAATAAACGTTATTAAAAACTTAAACTGTCAGGTTAACTTGCTGTCTGCTGCTGCTGTCAGTGTCACTGTCAGGCAAGCGGCAAAGCACTTACTTACTGTGTTGTAGTTTGTTTATTTTGAATTTTAAATTATATAAATGCCTACCGTGAATTCAATTAACATATATTTTAACATAGTAATTATTATGTATTATTTAATATAACCAATTCGTGAAACAATAAATTTCACAAATAGTTATGGAGAAACAAGAAGAAGTATTCGATACCCAATTTTTGTCAGAGAATATTGGCTTCATACAAAGTTGTTTCGATAATTCCTTTACTCTCCAAACATCACTGATTGCTCTTAAAGATTATTTAGCAGAAGAACATAATGAGCTGCGTTCATCCAATGAAAATAAGACGGCTAGAAAGAATAATGTTTCCTTACATTCTTCAATGCTTGCTTTGGATTCTAGTAAGTGGAGCAGAACTGAATTTAAATCACAAAGCTTTAACGATAAGATTATTAGCAATAATCTAAAAGATTGGGGCTTACCACAACAAATAGTTCAGAAATATGAATCTAAAGGCATAACACAAATGTTTGATTGGCAAGTTACTTGCTTAAGCAATCCAAAAGTCCTAATGGAGTGTTGTAATTTGGTTTACTCTGCGCCTACTTCAGCTGGTAAGACACTTGTTGCTGAATTGATAACAATTAAAACCATATTAGAGCGCCAAAAAAAGGTAATAGTAATTCTACCTTTTGTTTCTATTGTAAGGGAGAAGATGTTTTACCTACAAGAGATTCTTTCCAGTTCTGGAATTAGGGTAGAAGGTTTTATGGGATCCCAGTCTCCTCCAGGAGGGCTGCAGGCAGTCCATGTGGCAATTTGTACTATTGAAAAAGCTAACAGTCTAATAAACAGACTCCTAGATGAAGGCAGTATATCAGAGCTTGGTGCTGTCATTGTTGATGAACTACATTTGCTGGGAGATCCCCATCGTGGGTATATTCTAGAACTTCTTTTAACAAAGATTAGGTATGTTTCAAATAAATTTAATGACATTCAGATCCAGATAGTTGGTATGTCTGCTACTTTACCAAATCTAGAAGTTTTAGCAAATTGGCTGGAAGCAGAGTTATTTATTACACAGTTCAGGCCAATCCCACTAGATGAATATTGTTTGGTTGGTAATAAATATTTTAACAAAACTGGAGAAGCTGTGAACTCTGTAGATACAAAGTTAATGAATATTGACAGTGACTATGTATTGAAAATTTGTTTAGATACCATAGCTGAGGGCTGTTCTGTGTTGATATTTTGCATGACCAAAAACAGATGTGAAAATTTGGCTCAAAGCATTGCTTCTTCATTTTATAAGCTTGGATGTTTAGGTAATGAAGAAGGGCTCATACTCAGAAATCAATTAAAAAGTGAAAACATTTTTGAAGTTTTAGAACAGCTCAAAAATTGTCCTGTGAGTTTAGATCACATCTTAAAAAGCACCATATCCTTTGGTGTTGCTTATCATCATGCAGGACTCACATTTGATGAAAGGGACATTATTGAAGGGGGTTTTAAATCAGGAGCCATCAGAGTTCTGGTGGCCACTTCTACCTTAAGTTCTGGTGTAAATTTACCAGCAAGAAAAGTAATCATAAGAAGCCCTGTTTTTCAAAGGCAGCCAATAAATATTCTCACTTATAAGCAAATGATTGGCAGGGCTGGACGAATGGGAAAGGATACAAAAGGTGAGAGTATATTAATATGTACTGAAGCAGAAAAGAAAATTGGTTTAGACTTAATGATGGGTGTGTTAGATCCAGTCAAGAGTTGTATTGAAAGTGAAGATAAATTTATGAGAGCAGTTCTGGAGATGATTGCTAGTCAAGTAGTATGTACAAAAAATGAGCTGGAGTTGTATGCAAAGTGTACTTTATTATTTACTCAGCAAGAAGATTTGAAATCACAGAATTACCTTTTAGAAAACACATTGGAGGAACTAAAAAACTACGAATTAGTGAGAATACAAAAGGAGGAGGCAGAATTGAAGTATGTTGCAACACCTTTAGGTAAAGCTTGCCTATCTTCTTCCATGGCCCCAAATGATGGGTTATCATTATTCTGTGAATTGCAAAAAGCACGTCAGTGTTTAGTGCTAGAGACTGACTTACATCTCATTTATTTGGTGACACCATACAGTGTCAGTGTCCAGTGGGGAGAAATTGATTGGTTACATTTGCTCACTTTGTGGGAGTCTTTGACTAAAGCTATGAAACGAGTTGGAGAACTAGTTGGAGTTCAGGAGAGTTTTATTATACGCTGTTTGAGAGGTGGAAATAAGTTTGATAAATCTAATATTAAGCTCAATATACATAAGAGGTCAGTATTCAATATAATGTAGGTACCTGAGTTTTCACTTAGGATTAGTTCAAACATTAAAAGATTAATGGTTCCTTTGAATGACATTTTAGATTTTATACTGCTCTAGCCTTGCAAGATTTGGTAAATGAAGTCCCTTTAGCAGAAGTAGCAGCAAAGTTTCAATGTGCCCGTGGCTTTCTTCAGAGTCTGCAACAAGGTGCAGCTACATTTGCGGGTAAGCTACGCTGCTTAAAATTTTCATTTTTGGTTCTGTTGATTATGGCTAGAAGCTGTTTATAAAGTGTGTATTGATATTGAATTTTTAAGAAGTAATATTATTTTTAGGAATGGTAACAGCATTTTGTCATCAGTTAGGATGGAAAAATATGGAAATGCTAATATCACAATTTCAGGACAGATTACATTTCGGAATACACTCTGAACTTTTGGAATTACTGAAATTACCGTCTCTAAATGGTGTTAGAGCACGTAGTCTATTTGATTCGGGTTTTGAAACAATCTCTAGTATTGCATCAGCTGACAGTAATAAAATAGAAAATGCATTATATAAAGCAGTGCCTTTTCAAAGCGAGAAAGAGCGAGAAGGAGATGATAGCGAAGATATTAGAAAACGTAATAAAATTAAAAACATCTGGATAACTGGTTGTTGTGCAATGACAGCTAAAGAAGCAGCTGATAATTTAATAAACGAAGCTCGTAAATATTTAGAATACGAAATCGGCGTATCTGAAATCAGATGGGATAAAGACCATTCTAAAAATACTGAAATGGATAATGAATTAAGTTGTTCTAAAGATAACAATGGAGTCTGTGATATTAATCCTATTGAAGGTAAAGGTGACATTTGTGTAAAGACTGAAATAATTGATAAGACTATTGACTTTTCGTTAGCGGTAGAAAAGGAGAAAAGACCTGAAGAAGAAAACGTTACGTGTAATGAAAAAAATAATACTAATAAAAAAGAAATTTGCTCTGGTAATTTAGCTAAGATGGAAAACTCTACAAAAGACGAATTAGTCGATTTATCATTTTACAAGAAATGTAATGTCGAAATAAAAAAAGATGTAAAACAAATGTCTCAAAGTTTAAAAAATAAAGCTGGTCGCCAATGCAACACAAATAATAAAGATGAAAATATTTGGGATTCTCTTAACTTCACAGACGTTGCAATTGAAAATGTTACAAGATTACGAACCAAACTGGATAATTGTTCTCCTAATGTTAGCTTTGGTGATGTAGACGACAAATTGACTGCAAATTCTAAATTTAAAAGTCCTACGTCTTCTAAGCTAACATCGGTGAAAGATATAAGTCTGTTTTCATCTGATGGTGATAATTCAAGCTTATTCGAAGATAGTCTACCCTTAGACTTTCTCCCTAGTGTATTACTTGACAAAGAAGAACAAGTAAAAACAACTGAATTAAAAAAACAGGAAACAAATTATCTTAGTATTGATTCAAACACGATATTACATGCATTTAAGTCGACTCTTATTGAAATTGATGACGATGAAGATTTCAAACTGATATACGAAGAAGGTAAACCTTCAAGTGAAGCAGACGTTGAACTTAATGTATCTGCAGATATAGAAGTAGTAAATACGCAAGAAATTGATGAAATGTCAGTTAAAAATAATTATATCAGTCCATTTAAGCGCCATGCAGCAAAGGAAGATCGTATTAAACCTTATCCCAAAAGGGTCTGCAAGGAAATCAACAATTTTAACAATTTAAATCTTATGCCAGACATACAAAGTCCAAAATCTAAGACATTTACTATGACTATTGCAAATCAAATTATTATGGGGTTTATTCTTAGAGATGAAGATATTTTGCGAAATTTGTACATAATTGATAAAGTGTGTACATCATCTATTTATATTGATATTGAGAATACAGTAGCCAGTAACAATGAAATTATTGGTGGAAATATTTTAAAACTACCAAAAAAAGTTGAATTGGAAAATGAAATCACTAAAATTTCAAATAAAATAAAGAGCGTCGCTTTATGTTATCGACCGAATGTATGTATTTTGTTAGACCTAACATCATTGGGATTTAAGTTGTCTTCATTAAAAAGTAGATTGTGCGAGTTGATGAAAAGAAAGTCAATAAAATGGAAAGTGTTATCGTTGCAATCAATTTTTGTTCTTATAAAACGATTTTTAGACATCGAATTACCATTGTGTTGTTTTGATATTTCTCTCATGGAATGGTTGATTGACAGTGATGAAAAACAAAGAAATATTTTTTATCTTGTAAGTTTTTGGATTTATAATTTAAAAAAAATATATTAATGTTTTATTCTTTTAAGTATGTGTTTTGTATTGAAGTTTAATATGAAATTATTACAGGTAAAAAAATATTGCAACATAGATTTGACGACGGCTCCTATAAAAGTTAATGATAAAGAAAAGAAACACAAACAATTAGAATCGCATGAAGACGTATGTCTTAGAGCTTGGTTAATTTGGACCATTTCCGAGAAACAAAATACGAATATACTAAACCAATACCAAAATATGCAGCAGTCCATTGGTTAGTATTCTTTTCTTACCTTTTATAAGACTCTATATGTTGTTATTGGAAGGACTGATAAGCTATGATTATATTTGCAACTTAAGTAATACATATCACATGTAATTTGGTTCTAAACGTATATATTTATAATGTTATATATTTATGAGGTTATGTATGTTTATCATGTTAAACTACGAAATAATTCTAAAATAAAAACTGTATTTATGTTGCACGGCCGTACCCATTTCTCGCCATCTACTATTTCCTCTACCTTAAGGTTGTCTGGAAGAGATCGCTTTCTAGCGATAAGACCGCCTAAATTGTACTATAATTTTTCTGTAAAACCTATTTCTGTAAAGATTTTGTGCAATAAAGTATATCTATCTATCTATCTAAACGGATACGACAGAGTGACGCTGGTGTGTTGACGTAAGCATTTATTCCAGACTAGCAGCCTACCGCGGTTTCACACGCTTACTATCCCCATTTTGCACATATTCCACTGGTTTTTCGTTCCTATTGGTCCTTTTATTTTTATATTGGCGGGCGAATTGCTTGGCGCACCGTACCGTCACCCGAGGGAGGTGACGGCGTGTGGACTCTCCTGACCTAGGAAGGGCAGGCCTACCCACTAAAACCCCCCGAGGGACCTCATCGCCTTAATGGTAATGCTGTGGGATTTTTTTTTAAAACAACCACAACGTCACCAGCGCTCCTATTGGTCCTAGCTGATGTTTTATAGCCTAAAGCTTCTCAGTGAATTAACTATCCAACACAAAATATTTTTAAATTCGAACCAGCACTTCTTGAGATGAGCGCGTTCAATCAAACAAACTCTTCAGCTTTATAATATTACATAGTATGGATTAATTGACACGTTGCAGGGGCTGACTTAAGTCCAGGTTTTAAAAAAAAACAGATTTTTTTTATCTCCCCTTGCGGTGCGGGAATTAAACATCATCAACAAACAACATCATCAACGGGTGGAAGAGCAGCACGCGCGATACGTGAAGGTCGTAGGTTCGATTACCGCACCGCAAGGTGAGATAAAAATTATCTGTTTCTTTAAAAAATATTTAAAGTTCGCTAATGAGTAAAGCACAAGAAAAATTATAAAAATACTCTCCAGTTTGTTACACTAGTCTTATCTACATCTGTGTATCCTATAGTTGTAATTTATAATTAAAATTTTGCTTCAGATGTGGAAACTCAAGTTGCGAAGGTCTTGGCCAATTGCGAGTACTTTGGTCTAACTGTCGACAAGGCCCTCGCTTCGCAGCTTTTGATTGATGTGAAAAATTCACAAGAAACTCTTCAAAAGAAAGCTTTTAAAATTTGCGGTTATCATTTCAACTTTAACTCGTCAAAGGACGTTGCCAAGGTAATTATCTATGTTGTCATAAATATATTGTTTTGCTATAATATTACACTATCGTAAGAGTAAAATATTTAATACGAGTACAATCACCATAACACACTAGGTAGTGGGACAGAGTTGGAAAAGTCGAATTCGGGTTAGTCGGATCATGATAAATTAGTAAATGTATAAGTGGCCTGGTGGTACTTTGTTCTTCATTCACATTATTAATTTGATTTTGCTCTAGTGCCCGGTTGCAATATTTTACGATTCGTAATTTGTCAAAAATGATTATCTATCTGTTTTTCTCCAACCGATGAGTCGTTAATAGCGTTCCATAATTTATAGTGTCCGACCGAAATTTCGGTTTCGGTTTCGGTTTCGGCCAGTTTCGGCCAAAAAATCAAGTTTCGGCCCGAGTCTCGGTTTCGGCCAAAAACGGCCGAACCTTTCGGCCGCGCCGAAACTTACAAATAATGTATTTTTTCACTTTATGTACAGGGTAGTTAATTTTTCAAACAGAATTTCTGTAACTGTGCTGATATTTCATAGTGATAAATCTTTGAAAGTAAAAATCTGTAATTATACGTCGGCGAGATATTAATTTTAGAAAAAAACGGGCATACTAAAATTTTTTCGACTTTTTAAGGTTTTTTTTATAAAAGGTTCGGTTTCGGTTTCGGCCGAAACTACAATGAAACCGAACATTCGGTTTCGGTTTCGGTTTCGGCAAAATAACATGTTTCGGTCGGTCACTAAATTTACTTTCCATACCAGCTGTCATCAGTCGTCTGTTGGATGTTTTTAGCTTACGCCTCGTATAATTTATAACTATCCGTAATTAGAACGGATCGTTTTTCAAATATTGGAACCGAGCATAAATCGATTCCATCCGACTATCAGTGAAGAAAAAATCAAAATATTGTGACGTTAAAAGGCGAATCGACGAAGTCTGAAACTAGCCAACTCCGGTTTTGGCGTTACTCAGGGTGCTTAAAGTCGAAGTATTACTGTATTTCAAATATACATAACTGGACAAAAAAGTATTTTTCTGTACAAAAACAGTCTATAAAGTTACTTTTCACGACAGAAAGTTGTAACGAAAAAAGTCGAAGGCAACCGCTAGTTTAACATAAAACACACATCTGCCAGTGAATTAATTGAACTTGTGTTCACTGAGTGACTGGCATTGACTTACTAAACTATTTGGTTTTTTAAACAGGTGTTGGGTCTATATAAAGGGCGAAAGGTGAGCACTAAGAAAAGTGTTTTGACAGCTCACAATAGTCCCATGTCAAGCATCATAATATACTGGAGGAAGTTGAATTCTATACTGACCAAAACCTTGTACCCACTGACGGAAAAAGCTTGTATCTACAGCGAAGGAGATCGGTAAGATATTTATGTATATTCACGTAAAATAACTGTTTAAATTAAAGTCAAAAGGTATTATTTTTTTATAACTTGTTTTACAAAACATTTGAGAAATGAAATTCACAGACAAATTATGATACAATTTGTTTAATTCAATTATAATTTGCAAATCGAAATCAGGGCTTGACCATTTAAGCAATCATATTAGTAATTTTATGTAAATAATCTTTACAGTTCAAATCTGTGACTGTTAGATAGTTAATTGAGTTTTTTATTTATTTTTACGTGTTACGAATTTTTGAATCTATACTTTAATCTATAAATTAAACCGCCGTTGGTGCTGCACCAGATTGATCTGAACTTCCCACAGCATCACTTCGGTGATGAGATCCAACCGGGGAATTTAAGTGGTAGGCTAGCCCATTGTAGCTCTATATCAATAATGGCAACGACTTGAAATATTCAATAGAACTTGTGTATCTACGGTTTACCTTGTCAATGGCACGTACCCTTTGTGCGTAAGTCCGACTCGCATTTGGTCGGTTTTATTATACCCATGCACTTATTTTTAGGATAAACCCGTCATACACTATGTACACGTGCACAGGCCGAGTGAGCATGCACGAGCCGAACCTACAAAACGTGCCGCGCACTTTCGTCATACCCGCATCTTTCTTGTCCTCCGATGACGCGAGCGATGACGTCATAGAATTCAACTGTCGGAACATATTCAAAGCTGCGTCGGGATACGTGCTGGTGTCAGCTGACTACTGCCAGCTGGAGATGAGGATACTGACCCACTTTAGCGAGGACGCTGTGCTAACGAAAATTATGAGCTCGGGTGCTGATGTGTTCAAATCCATTGCTGCATCGTGGAGTGGTGTGCCTGAAGAGGAGGTAAGACGGAGAGATCATGATAAAACACACAGGTGAACTACAGATAGATCAGGAATGTCTTGACAATTATCTCATTGAATACACCGTTCTATGATGATCATCTTTGAAATAAGAACGCCCACCGCGACTTAAAAAGGAATCAGAAACCGAAATATCTTACATTATCTCCGTCCTTCCTTCGGATTGCCTTCTTCGGTGATCCGGATTGAAGGACTTGGTCGAATAATGACTTTGACGTTAGTCCGGGAATAATTAAGATCAATCATTTTGCGTCTATGTCCGGAACTGTATGTTATTATGATAATTTTACTAATATAATGGTCGAAGTTTTGAGAAATTAGTATTAATGTTTGATAGTCTTTCACGCAAAAACTACTAATTAAATTAGGTAGATAGATAGATGAGATACTAAATAAATATATGAGAATATTTTAGTCTCGGAATAATGCCAACATAGTCGTTGTCAGGTTGGAAATTAGCGAACGTAGGGAAATAATAAAAAAAATAATAATGTGTAATGATATTGTAAAATAATGTGTTGACTACATTGCCAGATTGTAGATGATTGAATAATTCCACAATACAGGTAGACGACGACCTTCGACAGAAGGCGAAACAGCTTTGCTATGGGATCCTATACGGGATGGGCAACAGGACCCTAGCGCAGCACCTCGACGTGACCGAGGTGGAGGCCGCCATGTTTATGGACTCCTTCTACAAGACATACCCCGCTATTAAGGTTAGTTATTAGTAGTAGCAGGGCTTATGTAAAATTGGTAATTACTAATTGTACCCGGAATGTTCCGGTCCTGTTCCTTGCATAAAACTATCCGTTTTATCGAATTAAAAATGAAACATGAATATTTTTCTTTTGTTCTATGTCTATTCAAAGTGAAATGACACCCGAATTTTGTGAGGTTTAATGTTAACAGTCAAATAACAGGTCAAATATAAGTTGGACTCGCCAAATCCGCAAGTTTGTAACTTGTATGTAAAAATTTTTACTCGTTTTGAAAGATTTCCAAATAGCAAATTTTCATGATTCTAGGTTTATGGGAATTTTGTATAGGATTCGATTATTCTGTGAATTGATAAAAATATGGGTTTGGATCTTTTGATTTCGTTGACTTTAGATGATTGTTATTGGGCATGTATAAACGATGTAATTAATCACGGCATACCTATGTATCATAGGTGTTCACACAGTCGGTCATCGAGGACTGTAGGAAGAAAGGTTACGTGGAAACGCTGACCAAGCGCCGGAGATACCTGCCCGATATAAACAGCCTAGTCCCTTCTAAGAGAAGTAAGTGTGCCTGGGATGTCTTGTTAACTTGTTCTTATGTTTAGGTATATCTGATGAAAAAAATGATCACCAATATATATTTAGCTGGATTTGCTGGTTTTAGTCGGAATCTTTGAGCGCGATTGCAAATTGCAACTAATTTCAATGAGCACACATAGTTGGCATTTATAAAATGTACACAGGTTGGTTTATTTAAATACTAGCTATTACTTGCGACTTCGCCTGCGTTATTTCGGAATAAAAAGTTCTATCCTATTTGTTAATTTCTCTCCCTAAAAAAATCATCTAAATCCGTTGCTTTAGATGATTTTTTTCGTTGTTCAAAAAAGTAGCTTGTGGGTCAAAGAGTTGCAAAAATATATCCAGACATTCATACATATACACTTTCGCGTTAATGTATAAAAGCACTTTTGCGAGTTTATTTTCACACTCTTTTATGTCAACATTTGTATTTCGTAGGTGCAGCGGAACGGCAAGCAGTCAACACGACAATCCAGGGCTCCGCAGCGGACATCGCTAAGGCTGCGATGTGCGCCATCGACACTAGGGCGGCCTCCGACCCCCACAGGCCGCGGCTCATCTTGCAAATGCACGACGAGCTCATCTACGAAGTACCAGAACAAAAGGAGCAGGCCTTCATCACTGCACTGAAGCAGGTTATGGAAGGAACTGTCCGGTTGAAAGTTCCTTTGCCGGTCAAAGTGAAGAGGGGTCCCACTTGGGGCAGCTTAGAGGAAATTAAAATTTGAATCGACTCTAAGCTAATGCTAACCATGGAACTGCTGCGATGCATATTGATAGATGTTTGAAGACACGGGTGCGGTTGTGTGGACTCTAAAGTAGTTGCCTAATGAAGATCTGCTTAGTGTTCGGGATGAGTGCACTGCTATGGCACGCTGTTGAATTTATTTATTTATTTCAACAGTGTGCATGCTGACTCACAGTGTTCCCAAATCGCCAGCATGCTAATTACAGAATTTAGAAATAATTCGATGTACAAATGCATGACGAGCTCTAAGTACCTACCAGCGCTAAAAGAACAGGCCCACCACTGTTTTGAAGTTTGTTTCAGTCTGTTGGACGGACGGATGGAACGGACTGTCATTTTGAATTTTTTAACGTTAATATTATATTTTGTCAAAAAGGAATCGTGTATCGGGGATTTTTGAAAAAGTGTATTAATTGTTTGTTGTTTGGAACTCCTACAAAATAGATTCCTATTGAAACAGCTTGTGAAAAAAATGGAAAGATGAAGTGCAACATAGCAAGTGTTGATGTGGTTTACTGCTCTGTGATATCGAACAAATTTGTGCCTAATTATGTGATGTAGTTTTATTGCTTTTACTACTAGTCATGTATTTTCCTTTAATTTGTATTTTATGCTCTAAAATAATAATAAATGATATGGTTAAAAATAAAAGGTACCATTTTATTTTGGGTTCTTTTTAATTGAGCATCAAAAAAAACACCAACTTAACTTAACCTAAATATTATTTAATAAGTAAGGTTGGCCACAAATTTAATAAGCGAGTCACTTGGTCTTGGGCGATTTATGGCTCGGTCAGTATTTCTGTCGCCCAAATTGAGAGAAAATGTGCCTGTGAAACTATTAAGGCAACTACCATTCATACTTAATAATAATTAGAAAATGTTGCAATGTTTTGTTGTATTATAAAGAAATGAGAAAAAAAATTGGTATGACGAGTTTAAAAAATAAATATAAATTTACTAACAGCAAACAGAAAATAAATAGGAGTCATTGCAACGTGCTAAAAATACTCCTTTACATTGATAGACAATTGTGCACGTATAGTTCTCGATATAATTTGTATCAAACAATCTTTTGCAATTTGCTGCTCTTAAATACGTTTAAAGGGAATAATTATCTTGACGACTCGTCCAACTTTAGGCCCGTGCTTCATGAGTACGTTGACAGTAGGTATCTTTTAACTATATGTTAAATGTAAGATTCGTCTGCCGAATTACAATTTGATTGGCGCCCGCGACATTTGCCCCCACTACCTTTCCTAGATTCGGGGCTGATAAAGATAAGGAATAGACAATTTTTATTCTGAAAAAATCCTTAAGGCCTAGGCCTCGGGCAAAAGGTAGATAGTTATAGATACTTTATTTACCTACCTACTAACTTTTTTCACGATTCTATAACTTACGTAGGTACATAAGATGAACAATGTAATAAGAGTTAACGATTGAATCGACTGTTATAGCCGACGTTCATCGAGCATGCCTTGCCTGACACAAAGCATCATGTTTGTAAATACTAGATACCAATTATTTCCGCGATGTTTCGTAACTCGTTTAGTAGTTATTTCGGTAACTGTGTCGACTTCACGTGTTGATTAGTTTACTAAACCATTTATAGGTTTTTAATTACACACAGATTTAAAAACCGTCATTAAATAACGTAATAAGTTTTATGATGTAATATTTTACATTCGTAAGATGGAACATGATAGTTTTAAATTGTATACATACCGATTTATTCCTCTTTAGTTTATTGCCTCTGTTTTAAATTGTACAAGCTCTGAATTATTCATCGGAAGCGGTTATGAATATTAGTGCATAGTGCGCAAAGACTTAACCACCAATGTAAACTTGAAACACTGCGGCGTTCTATGTAGGTAGATATCTGTGCCAAAATTAAAATAGCACTGTTTATTGTGGTGAACATTTGTATGAATTCCAAATGTTGGCACGCATGTTTGATTGTGAGTTACTATGTGTTTTAAGTTGTGAAAACGAAATCAAATATCTAGTTCAAAAAGTGAGGTCCTAATCTCATTAAAAAAAGTTAGGTCCTAATCTCATTAAAAATATTGTTCAAATTAGATATTTATTGAAAAAAAATTGACAGTGACAGAGACTGAAATTGTAGGTAGCTATTCGTTGTTTTAAGTTTTGTGTAGTAGCACCGATTCTGTAACAATAATTGAGTGAACATTACGCAAGGTGCAGAGTGCGGCGATGTGCTAATTCTCGCCTCACAATTAGTCACGTAACTTTCGTATCGTAGCGCCACGCTCGTGTTTTCCGTGGGGTTTCCCGGGTTTTGGCGCCGCGAGGTAGAGGGCGCGCCACGCGGCGCCTACGAATCAATACCTGCGCCGGGCGGCCGTCCCGTAGGCCCGCGCCTGTCACCCTCTGTCACGTCAGCCGCCGCCACGCATCTTACAACTCGCCACCAGCATATACTCTCGCGTATCTCCTCATGACCGTGTACACCTCGTAAGATGTCCGCTCGGGAATCAGAGCTCGCCGAATCGAGCTCCGCGCGCGTCCGCTTCGCCAACTAGCGATGTCTCAATACTGAGTGCTTGGAACAGCGAAAATGCATCTCCATTTCGAGAGAAACGTGAACGCGAAGTGCGACTGCACGATATTGTCGCTGTCATGGATGGGAAAAGTCCCCGACGAGCTACCAGAGGTAAGAAAGAACACAGTCACATACATACTTTTATTTAAAACTTAAAATTAGTTCTACATATGGACCTAACTGATTTGAATGATAGTGAAAGCCTTACCAGATACCATGGTCACTTATTATATTCTAGCGTAATTTGCTACACGCAGAATGTGTCTCGAGTTGGTCACAGATGTTTGCTCAATTGATAAGCGTACGTAGGTACACTTTTATAGCCATTTCGTTTAGCTTTTGTACGTAGTAATCATGTTCTTCTTTTATATCGATGGATTATTTTATCATCCACGAATAAAATAAGTATTGAATATAATCCTTTCTTTAATTTTGTTTCATTATAAATGAACGACCTACCAAATTTGTTATCTTTGAGTGAAAATATTTTTTTACAAACCAAATTCTTTCTTGCTTCATTAAGTCTGATATGAAGCCCACATAAATACCAACGTAAATAGGTAGGTATGTATTGCTGAGCTGGAACAAATTGGCCTCTGGAGATCTTAACGTTAATTGTTTTTTTATGTTTGTACTGTAATTTTGATTGTTAATAAGTTTATTTCTTACTTATTATGTTTTTTGCGGATCACAAATTAAAAAAATATATTTACCATTTATATTGCCTTAACGACATCCTTCGTCGAGCCTTTGCCTCTTCCAGAGTTCCGGCAGTCCTAGAGCCTCTGGGTATCTGTCGGAATGATGGAAAGAGACCTGACGGGATGACGCTCATTCCATGGAGTAAAGGCAAAGCTTTGGTTTGGGATGCGACTTGTGCTGACACTTTTGCTCCAAGCCACATCCACTCCACCTCTCGGAGCGCGGGGGCAGCCGCTGCCGCGGCGGAGAACCGTAAACGATTGAAATACTCTGCCCTCGACGGCTGCTATCGTTTCGCACCATTTGGAGTGGAGACTTTGGGGCCGTGGGGTCCAGAGGCCCGAACTTTATTCAAAGAATTGTCCGCTCGCCTCGTAGAAGTGTCTGGTGACCAGAATGCTGGTAAATACCTCGGCCAACGTTTAAGTCTGGCCATTCAAAGAGGCAATGTTGCTAGCATTCTGGGCACCCTAAACACTGGAGCGGACTATCTTTTGTAAATATTTTGTATATAGGTAATTTTTTTTTTTTTAATATTTTCATGTAAGTTTTTTTTTTCTTGTATATAATGATAAGTAATATTATTTCATTTTAGTATTAGTAATGTCTTTAATCTTTGTTGTATTTCACAGTTCAGAAAAAATAAAATATTTAAAACATTTACCATTTTCGTAATTTGGTACTTAGGTACTGCAAATATTCACATTCCTATAAATTAATCAAAAAGTACTTTCGTCTTTTGCTATCAACTCACTCAGAAAAAAAAATTCCCAGCTCACTCATTTAATCTTCAGTGAAACGTAATTTTACAACATCATAAGGCTAAATTGCAAGATACGTAGTCAGGTTTCGTAGCCGACCCGTAGGCTACAGGTTGAAGAACAAATTACGGCGGCCATCAAGGCACGTAAGGCTTGATTGCCTCAAACCTGCGGCACATTATTACACTGCATTAAATTTCCATTTCTCTTGTGCGTAGATTGAAAGCGATTTGCCTCGAGCGAATCGTAGTTTGTTGTAGCGGCGGACTGCTTCGAGCAATTGTAATCTGCGTAACCGCGGCCGGTGCCACTGGGGCTCCCATTCAATTAACTTTCCTTCGCCTCTACTACTTTTGACCTATTTATTCTCATTTCCACGTCTAGCGTCTACCACTATTCTCGCACTATCGAAATAAGCACGCTTTTTTCGTGCACAAAGGGAGCTCGTAAAAGGAATGCGGCGTATTGCAGATACGTCCTCGTCTTTTGTATATGAGAGATGCCTACGGTGGCAGTTATGATTGCCATTATACGTGCGAATTCAAAACATTCATTGTCTAGCGAGGTCATTATTCGATGGCGTAATTAGTAGCAAGCTATATTTCGGTTACTTAATACCTACGCGAGGAGTAGGCATGGAGTAGCGCAAAATTAATTATCTCGATGGTTCTTAAAATGAAAGCATTATTTTGCTTTGTTAGAAAACGGCTCGTCTCGACGGCACGTGTGCATAATTGATTGTTCAATGTAGGTGCGAGTATGTTTCCAAAACCCCCACTTTATTCCTTTTGTTTCGTAATGATTTAGTTAGTCTTTTAAAATATGTTATGTACCATTAAACTAGCATTGTTTTATAATATAATATAATTCACAATATAATTATATAATTCAAATAGTAAAATAAAACAAGAGACGATAACGATACGAGCACCTATTTAAAGCTAACAGGACTTTAACGATTTATTTTATCAGTTTTAAAATCTCTAAAACTCCATTGCCTGAGGTCCCGGGTTCGATCCCCAGTCGGTTCAATATGGGAAACAAACTTTTCAATATTGTCTCGTGTCTGGGTGTTGTGGTACCGTCTTTGTTTTCTGTACAGAATCGGAGCAATGTATGTGATATTATACAAATATTATCAATCTTAATTAATTTATTAGATACCGTACCGTTCCCTGTAAATAGTTATTTTGTTTTATTAATTACTACTATCCACCATAACGTAATAAAACATGTTTTAAGAGATCGCACACGAGTCTGATGATAAATGACAAAAGGAAGCACGATACCTACTACTTACAGCAAAATAAGTTAGACGAAAGAAAAAAGTGGGGTAGTGTTTTGTTTAACCCTGACTTACGGCTGATATCTCATTAGATAATCATGTACAACCACATAGGTTAACAGTGAGAGAGATGTGGTAAAAACTAAATTATAAGTTTCAATACTTTCTTTGAATAATGCCTACACTACTATACAACCTTCAGCAATGGATTTAGGGGTCTAAGGAGTCCCCTAGTGGCATCAGTTTTTTAGCGTTTTACCTGGTGACTGATTCGCAAATATCTCATTATGTCTATATTTTGTCTCTATCTAATCATTTATGTTAAAAAAGAGGTTAAACTTAGTTTCCTCCAGGATCTGCTCCAATGGAACTTATTGGTATTTTTAACTGTTCAAAAGTATTTGGTCACTTTGTCTGCTCCAATATATCTGACGGCGACTGGACATAGACTTTACTCTTGGCAAGGACTAGGGCGTCTACTCTTGAAAACGAAATATGTCGGATCCGATGACGTTTAGTATTTTTTATTGCTCATTATCGCAACTAACACACTTCGAATGCGAATAAAGCGTTATCAAAAAACAAAATATTATTTATACAAATCAAAAATCACGTTTCAATTCCCTAACTTTTGATCAATCTTCAAAAACGAAACCTTTCGTTTGTTCGTTTCGTTTTCAAGAGTAGACGCCCTTGTCCTCTCAAACCTAAATGATTTGGATTAGTGGTATAAACACCCACTTCCATCGATATAGCCCACACAAAACGTGATTTGACGGTCAAATTAATCTTTTTAGGTCCTAGACGAATATCATATTTTCCGAGAAATAAAAATGAGATCCACCTATGGTGGATACACGTTAGCAACTCGCACACGCCAAATTAAGTTTTTCGCGTAAATGGATCCCTTCTAAGTCCTTGATATAAACGTTTTACTTAAATATTTCTCACGAATTCTTATATTGTGTACCTACCTACCTACGCACGTATATTACGCACTTACTTTCTATTCACCAGGTATTATTCCCGCTTGATCGATTCATATTAAAGGCGTCGTATTTTTCCCATAAATACCAGTAGTACATTTTTTTATTAGGTACTTTATATCTTTTCCATCGTGTGTTTAGGCGTTAACAGCTGCAATACGATTTTGTATTACCGCCATTGTTATAGAACACCACTTTATAATTTGCATGCATGAGTTTGGGTCTCAAATAAATAAATAAATAAGAAAATGCCTGACTCCATTGTGAATTGGTTCAAGGCGAGTGTTATATTGCATTGCCAATAACTACAGCCTCTTTTAGGAGTAACGGAATATAAACAATGGGCCAGTTATTTTACTTGACTTATCTTGAGCTAACGAAAGTGGAACCTCTTCTTCTTCAATAGATGCGCTTTTACGAATCGACATCTTGCTCATCTTGCAGCCTGAACAGAGAGTTTACAGCCTGTGTGTAAATTACCATTGTATTGCGGTTGATTTGATTAGCTTAAGGTGGCAATACCTATTGTGGAACGAGCAATAGTTACTAGTTATGTACCTACTTACTAAACATGTTAGGTATCTCTTTTTTTTATAAACTAAAACGAGGAACATAAGTTTACCTTCAAGTGTCTTATTTTAGATCCTTGTTATCAGTTACAGGGAGAGGAATTGAGTTGAAATCAACATTATGACTGCAATAACAAATAAAACACAGGTTTATTCCAGTCTAAGCAATCTAGTGATTGAATAGAAATAGAAATAAAAAAATATTTATTCAGTGTAAGTATAAAATTAGTTACATAATAGAATAGGTAGACTTTTTTAAAATGAATTTTAAAATTACAAATTTAAATCAAAGGTTTTTCCAGATGCTATTTGGTACTGGAGATACCTACCTAAAGTCATGAAATATGGGTTAAAAAGAGATAATTGATGTTCCATCACAAAAATATTTTTCTACGGCACACTCGTTGTGCGGCGCAAGTTTACACGCACTTGACCGTCTTTTTTTAATGAGATTGGTGGTTAGAGTTTCATTATCTATATACGTAGTTCTGTTAATGGAAAAATCAATATCAAAACAAGTTTGAAACCGCGAAACAATATCATAGTTTGATTCTCTTTTACTTAGGTCTTGCGTCTCGGGAAACTGTTCTCTGTTTAAAAGATCATGCCCAACCTATGCAATAATCCTACCTACTCACACTTTGAATATGTAGGTAATAAGGTTACTTTCGAAAAATTAGATTTAAAAGACAGCAAACATAGAACAGCTTAGACGGTTATTAGTTAGAAATACGTATTTTTTGTTTTATTTGGCCACTCATTAGTGCCGGTCAAACGGGCACGCAGCGTGGCACCACATCGCGTCCCGCTGTTTTGTCAACCACCTAATTAACGAACTTCATTCAAACAAGCCCTCCCAACCTACTAATTTCATTGTTTTTATTTAAATTTGAGACAGAGGAATACAATTTGTGAATACAAATTATAGAAAAGTGGAGCGGGTACATTAGAATAAATTTTGTAATATTTTTGCGGGGACTTCTTAGCTCAGCCGGTCACGTATCGTGTCGGATTGGGAATATTTTAGGTGCGCCCATGTTTCTTAATTCAATTTTATTGATTTGGGGTGTGAAATACAGTGGAAATTAGCGACGTTGTGTCTTAATAAAATCCATTTTAAAATTTAAAAAATTCTTTCACCAATAGAATGCTACATTCTTCCAATTTGACATAGGCTACAAAATTAGATTCTTGGTAAAATTTGAAAAATTTCAACAGAAAAGCGGGAAAAAATCTCTAAGGCGAAACGAAGTTCGCCGGGACCGCTATTTTTTATATAGTTACTAATATTATAAAGCTAATGACTTTGTTTGTTTTAACGCGCTAATTTCAGGAATTACTGGTTCGAATTAAAACAATATTTTTGTGTTGTATAAGTCCATTTATCGAGGAAGGCTTACATTTTTATAAAATCACGCTGCGACCAGATAGGAGCGTAGAGTCAGTGGAAAATGTGGAAATAGCGGGTATGGTAGGCGTGTAGTTACTGTGTACAAGTAAATAGAACGTAAAAGATAAATAAAGCTAGTACTGAATCACGTAAAAACATTTTTCCGGCTTATGTTGGTGAAACTTAAAAGCTTTTAAGTTTTTAGCACTTTAGCCCTCTGATCTTTTTTCCTGACATATTTTTAACGTTTGCTATTAAGTGGTTTAGTAACTGCTTGAAAGCTAATGATAAGATGGATATAAACGTTTTGATAGGGTAGATGACTATAAATTTCTGTTTGGGCCAAGAGTTAGATTACCGAAACATAAAACATATATTTGCTTTCATCATGTCAGTAAACAAACATTTACTAAGATAGGTACATTGAGTTAAAGATTACACGTCACTTCTTTGTAAAATTTTTACGATACAATAACGTAAATACAACCGTCTACTGAACTTGCATGCGCTATGTCATCATCAACTTTTATTTATTTGTTGAAGCAAAAATTAACGTTTTTATTATATGGTGGAGTAAATACAATCATTGTTATTTTTCCGAGTCATCAGATTATATTATTATTTAGTTTTGTAGCTGGCACATCTATAAATATGTCGTATTTGTTTTCCTTGTCGTCACCGCAATTCATTTACGCTTAAGAGATTAGTTTATTCTGTCGGGGCAAGGTGTGGGTAATTTGATATTGATACTTGTTTTCCTCACCTGTAGCCATACAACGAAACTTATTATGGTGACTGCTTCCTGGGTAGGTACCTGTTGATCGTGTAGTCGCCGAAAGTAAGGAATTAGCCGTAATTGGCGTCGATGGTTGGATTAATGGGTAGGGCCGGCCTCGATATAAATATCTAGTTAATAGCTAATTTCGACTTCTCTATCCAGTCAGGCGTGCCCTGCCAACCGACGGGGCCTATGTTTGTTTAGTAAGATATTGCTACCAAATTTATATTTTTTAGAGTATATTATGATACTTTAATATCTAACACAACTAATGAAATCAGGTTTTGTCTTGCTTTGCATATTATGTATGTATAAACTTTAAGAATAGTTATAACGCAGTTTTGGGTGTGTAGGTTGTAGAAGTTTGGCTCCCCATATTATTATTCGTAAGGGTAGGAATTCCGTGCCCTGAAGATGAACAAAAACGATAATCTATTAGTATAACTACGTAGTGAGGAAATAGTATGTGGTATGTATAAGTTGTGTATGGTAAATTCAGTAATTCCGCTACTTACCGCTGCGGCGCTCTGAAGGCACCTAAGTAATGTTCGAAATGGATAACCTACCTACCAATCTTTTTTTTACATTGCAAACAATATGCACTTGTATTGGTGGTGCTTTAATTTGAACAGTTTTGGTTTTAAGTAAATATTTTGTCTTCATAAGTGAAGTGAAAAGTGCCGCGGTATGGGCTACGTTAATTCTGGGCTTAATTTAATCTGCTGTAGAGAAGCCGCAGATAACCAGATGTACCTTAAAAGAGCCAGTCGCTAATTGACCCATCGACGGATTTATCAGTTGGGGCGGTGCTCTTACACAAATATCCAGTTAATTGCCAATTTTGGCGTCGATCTCCGGTCCGCGATGTCAACCCTCGATAGAGTGGGTACGTTCAGAAATCACGATATCTTCCCGATTTAAAGGATAACTTCCGAATAAATTAGACATAGTTATGTGTTCAACGCCTTCGCTGTTTAGTGGTTTAGAACCAGGCTATGATCTTGGGGTCCTGTGTTCTACTCGTATTTGCAGCTTAAGTCAAGTATGTTTCGGGTTTATCAAATGTAACTTAGGTTAGTCCAATCTTATTGCCTTTGAAGAATGATTGTGACTGGTTTACGATTCGTTATGTGTCAAAAATGACTATCCGTTTTTCTATGATCGACTACGGTTTTAGCTTACCTATGCTTCGTATAATTTATGACTGTTCGTAACTAAAATGATCGTTTTTCAAATATTGGGAGTATTGGGACCGGGCATAAGTTAATTTAAACCAAAACATGACCGGCGCTGCACTTTTGAATTAGGTTACATTCACGTATCAGGTATCATAATGCCTACTTGCTCAATAGAATAATTATTTTTCATGGCTCGTTGTAAGTCTTCTTGTCTTATTTATTTAATAAAATTACGTTACATGTTTCATGCCCAGGCTGGGAAAAATACTTACATTAGATCTCTAATTCAAATAAATATTTTTATTTGATAGGTAGGTTAACGTCCTAGTAATAGATTTAGAGTTATCTTACCTGTTATATTGGTATTTAAGCTAATTGCATTCTCGGTGAAAAGTTGTAGGTAGATTTATTATTGTCACGATTAAGGTAAGCAAATGAGTCACAAATTTAAGCAACCTAACAAACAAAACTGGAATACGCGAAACAGAAAAACAATTTTGTACAATATAATTTTGTCCAAACTTAAATTACTATTTTACTGTAATACGTAGATTGTAGGTCATAAAGTGTTTTTAAAATGTTATCTATCAACCTCAGATATATTTTTTTAGGACTTGTTGAATACTGCCTGTAACAACTAATGTGAGGAAAGGAGTCGCCCACACTGATTGGAGCGACAGAGGGATCAAATCGGCTGTGCTCGTCTGGCTGGCTAATTGCCAATTTTGCCGTCCATCTCCGGTCCGGCGGGCCCGACGTGTTTCGATAATTACGAACGCTTCCTGATTCAAAGGATCGCCATCAAACAAGTTAGACGCTGAAGAAAATGCACACGATATAGTTCAGTTTTAAAAACGTTTATTTTTTCATCTATGTCGAAAAATTCTAACGATTCATAAGTGCTTTTGTAAAGCTTACATGAATAAAGATGTTTTTTGTTCTATTCTAATGCACTCAAATTAAATTATGAATTTATTTAAAACACAAAAAAGTACAACAGTTGTACTTACCATTAGGACAATTTTCTATACTCACTAGTTTTTTTAGGGTGCAGTATCAGTAGAAAAGTGCAAAAGAAGGTAATCTAAAAAAGAACAATAAATTAAACACTAGAAAGGTTAGCATTTATATTTTTGCAAAACGTTGTAAATTCTGATAAGCATTATATAAGATGGGGAGGTGCATGAGAGGCTACTTTACTGACAGATGCTATCATGCGGCCTGATGGCAAGAATTAATGTACGGCACCTTGATTTCGTGTTACTAGAACTATGTATACAGAAGAGATAAGTTACAACACAAATAGCTTATACTAGAGTAAATGCAATTGTCATGTTCTAGGAGGCGGTGCGAGTGTCGTCAGTTGCGTAGAAAAAACAAATTCAGAATGAATAAAGTCAACCCAAAGTAGGTTGTCATTAATTGTACCAGTGTCAGCCCAAAGCTTCACAAAGCTCTGCTTAAGTAAAGACGATGTTCCCTAATGTCCAGAGATAATGAAGTACCCTTATTGATACCTTTCTCTTTCACAGGATAACTCTTCAAGTCACATGAATATGATACTCTTGGCCACTCAACACGTGAAGGATATTAGTTATTATAAATAATGTTTTTTAGATACGTACCCATTAATGTGAGGTTATGCCTTAATATGTGGTTACAATTTACTTTCTAAAATAACTAAAACAATTCTTCATCCATTAATAATATAATATTTTAAAATAGGATAGGATATTAGGTTATATGTGTTAGAGGGTCTGTCATTTACTTTATGGCTTTTAAGTATATATTGTGGGAAATTCAAATTTCTGGTTCATTTTAATTAAAAATTAAACTTAACTTGATACATGCAAAAATAAAACACTTCTTTTGCTAATAAAAATCAATGCAATTAACCTGCATTTTATACGAGGTTAATTTTATGAGCACAACTTAGTATTAAGATAATTTAAAAATAGTTTTATCTTACATTCAAAACTATCTTACATAATTTTCCACCACGTTGGGCGCCATTCAAATCCCTATGTGTAGTGCCCAATTCGTGTTAAAAAATTTCGTGAACTTTTTATATCGATGAACATGTTTTATGTCTGTGAACGTAATTAGTAGAAAAAATCTCATGAATTTTCTAATATGATTACATTTACGATCAGTCTTGGCGAAATAATTAAAGTTCGTAATCTCTTCGGAGAGTTTAACAAAATACGATTACGAGGCTCGGTTTTGCTAATGTAATTACATAGGACCTAGAAGATTTTATTTACTATGAATCAGTGCAGGTGAACCGGTAATTTTATCAAATCATGTGTATCATGTGCAAATATCTTAAACGTGTCATGGTTGTTTGTTTGTTTGTATTGTTAATTAACCTTGTTACTGTTGTTGCGATTCGGATAGAAAATAAGAGAGCTGTGTATTTTAGTTAGTAGTAAATGAAAGGGAAAAAGTAAAAACAAGAACTAGGATCTAAAAAGACATCAAAAAAATAATGATTTTAATTCCCTAAGAATATGAATGCTGAGTTTCCTATTTCAGTATTGAGTGAGAACATCTGTGTCTGAAATTTAGTAGCTAAAAATCTTTTTGGAAGAACTAAGTGCTACTAATGTGCTTAAGATTTTTCATAACAACCTTTAGTAAAACATTTTGAAAATAGTAACGATTAACATTTTATATACTTGGTCCAATTTGCTATATAAATACTTTTGCACCGCCCCCGTATGTTCAGCCAATCAGCAGCGGACGCACTGACTTCAATCGATTTTGACGTTTGTTAAGAGCGTGATAAAATTTAGTCGCGTAGCGCATGCTAGACCATCAGGTAGGTAGGTATGACTTTGTAAATCTTAGAATATTGTTTTTCTCAAACAGGAGGAGGGTTGGAAGCTGAACCGCAACAACTACTACCAGGAGGGATGGCTGGCCACGGGCAACGTGCGCGGCGTCGTCGGCGTCACGTTCACGTCGTCCCACGCGCGCCGCCCGCACGAGCTGCCCCTGCGCACCAATTACAACCTGCGAGGCCATCGCTCTGATGTAAGTAGCTTATTTATTTTTTTATAACTTTATTGCACGAAAATGTACTATAGGTGGCCTTATTGCTGGTGCTGTTAGGTTTTCCTATAGCATCACCATGAAGGCGATGGTGTCAATGGGTAGTTGGGCTCTTCAGGGCAGATAGCAGGACTATCTGACTATCCCACACACGCCGTCACCTACCTCGGGTAACAGTAAGGTGCGTCTCTGCATTTCGCTCCGAAAAAAACAAAAAACAGATGGACTTAATCATGATGAGTCATGCAGAGAGCTTGTGTATAGGTACGGTAATAGTGACAAAGATTATGAAAGATATACAAATATACATCACTACATAGTATAAACCAAAGTCGCTTTTTCTATCCCTATGTACGCTTAAATCTTCAAAACTATGCTACGGATTTTGATGCGTTTTTTTAAAATAGATAGAGTGATTCAAGAGGAAGGTTTATATGTATAATAACATCCATCGTTCAGTTTTCCTGAAGTGTATTTAGTACCAGCATTGCACGCGAGCGAAGCCGGGGCGGGTCGCTAATTATAAAATATATTTTGTTACATAACAAAGTATACTCATTTTTATATAATGTAGGTATATTACCTACATACACATAATTTATTTATTTAAAAGAAATTAACTAAGTAGGTCAATAAAGTAAATAGATTCAATTGACAAATTCATGACAACGATATATGTATTAACGAGATACGAGAATATTTTCACGACTCTCTTATCCCTGGTTCCAATATTGTACGATTCGTAACGTGTCAAGAATGCTATCCGTTTTTCTACGAGTCGTTAATTCTAATTCCAAATTTACTTCCCATATCAGCTTTTCAGTTCCAGTTTTTAGCTTACGCCTCGTATATTTATTTACTTTATGTAACTAGAACGATTCGTTTTTCAAATATTGCAACCGGGCATTCATCAAGATACCTCCGGCCCTGAGGACCTCGAGGTCCTACCTGATGTTAAGTGGTAATGAGGTCCTAGCTTAAGGGCGACAAGAACAGCACAATCAATCTGATTTCACTTTCTAACTCGATTTTCATCATAACGGGGTAAAATTCGGAACCTCTTTCCACTTATCGCAAGACGCGCGCCGACTGCTAGTGTCCGTAGTCTGAACGTCAATCGTGAATAGAATGCTGTACAAGTACAAATATGGTACGTTGTTTTTTGTGCAATGATTATTTTTGTAATCGCCGAGTTTAATTTTGCTGCCTTCTTAATTAGCCGCTCGGGGCATGGACCTTAGCAATGAGAAAGTTAAGTTCGTTAATAATGAAAAGGACTCGCCACCACTCTAAATCGTGTTATTTGGTAAAAACCATATTCAGGTTAATTGTGTTAATACTTAACTTGTGGTCACGTTATGCTATCCTCGTTTTTTCCACATTATTGGTCGCAGCGTGATATCATATATCCTAAAGCCTTCGTCGGTAAATGGTATACTTACCATACACAAAAATTTTTTTTCAATACGAATGAGTAGTTTCTGATATTAGCGCTTTCAAACAAACAAACTCTTCAACATTATAAAATAAGTATAGATAGACAGGTTTAAAGTCTACTTTTAGGTTATAAAATACTTGTAGGTACCAGTATCTTCTGCTCTTCAATATATATTTACATGAATCTCCTGCGCTAAACAATTTAATAAACAAAAATGTAAGCTTGATAACGAAGGCACCGCCACCTTTACTCAGAAATACGCTTTCACGTGTATGTATATACATAATGTTTTCAGTATAAACTGCAAGGCCAGGTATCAGGTACACACGTGTAAGCATTCGATGTAACAGTATACCTACTCGTATTTACTTAAACTCGGCTTGTTCTAGCGATTTCATGCACGAGCCGACAGTGCCCCGCGGGAAGCACATCACTCAAATCGTGCCCAATCTATCGTGACTTGGCAGTAATAGTAAGAATATAAATATTTTCTACTATACCAGAAGCGATTTTTTTCGTATGCTAGCGGTTACCAAATATTTGTTAGGCGACGTTTTAGAATAAATCCTAAAACGAATCGTTATCTTTGCGTGTTTTGTAAAAAAATATCGTACGTTTTATGTTTCGTTAGTTTCATCGAAGCATACCTTATTTAGCTAAATAATGAAAGGGGTATATATTTTTTCGGAACCTATTATCTACCCAACTGTCTATTACTTGGTACACGTGCAAACTTAATTTAACTCCACTCGTTTTAAATAGAGTGTTTTAAAATCCGTCTTTTTAATATCTTCTCCGAGAGGATCCCTTTAAAAACGAAATTCGTAAGTTAAATTGATAGGTCTTGTTACATTACTGAAGTGCTTTCTTTGTAAACCAACGGTATTAAAGGTACTCCTAAAATACAAAAGCTCCACGGTTCTCCTTTATTTATTGCTGCAAAGTACTTGTTCATTGATTCGTTGGAGGGTTTTACGTGGGCATATTTAACCGGTCGTGTTGCTTCAGTGAGGAATTTGGGGATCGGAGTGATTGCTTAAGGGGTGTAACAATAATCCCCGCTCATTCCCAAACATATATTGTATGATTGTACACTGTTTGTAGCCGCTGATTAGGGTTGAGAGCTGCGGGAAAATTTGGGCGCGACGTGACTTTGTAACTTTCGGAAATGTGTGGGACAAAAACTTTGTTGACGGTCAAGTGCTCGCGGAATGCTCTTATTATTAATACGGTTCACATTTCTGTGGTTATAATGTAATTTTTTAGATGAAATGCTTGTCTTGTGACCGTATATTTCTCGTATTGGTTCATTGTTAAATTCACCATCTCTTTGAGGGTTTTCCAATTTAGATATTTTTTATATTCTGACTATACACAAAAATCGCCTTTGTAGTGTAGTGGTAGAATGTTCGGCTCCAAAGCCCTGGAATCGTGGCTTTGAATCCCGCGGTATAACTTTCACGATTTGAGATTTTCCCAGTTTGTTTAGGACATTAATTAATACATCGATATTTAATACAAACGATAAATTACAATTATTACAAACAATTGTAATTTATCGTTTGTATTAAGTACATATTACTGTTTTGAGCTAGATTGCAATTCAGGAATATGCGCAAAACATATAATACAGTAAAGTAACATAATCCTAAGAATTGAAACTAATATAACTTAAAACTAGAGAACCTTTAAAATCAGTCAACATTGATAACCATATCGTGTGTGAGATATCTTCTATCCCTTAGCAATACCTATTGTATACGTTCAATCCTAGATGGAAAAATATAAAGCTCTTAGTTGTCCTTTGCCAATTTATTATAATGACGAGCCATTCTAACCAAGGGACTATTGTAAAAACTGTTATTTTTAAAAGTCTGTAAATAACGATAATTGTTATGTTGTTTCGATAAGAATGATTGAAAGGCACGTCCACAGGAATTGCTCCCATCACTGGTCCAAATAAGTTTGGTTTACCTTGCAAAGTCTAATGGATATGATGTTATAACCAACCTCGTTTAATTAGGATCATAGTTGTAGTAGCCGATCCGGAGCCCTGCACAAGAAAGATAATATAGAAAGTCTGTGTCATAAGTCGATTTGGGATAATTTAATTGTTGCTGACTGAGGGACGAATAGTGATTTTTTGATGAGAGATATTATGGATCACTTTTAAATTACTGGGTATGTGCCTCCATACCTTCAACATACGGTTAAAGTCGTTATTGACAGGCTGTTTAATAAATCTCAAAGCCTACCAACTAACTTGTTTTTTTAGTACCTTATAAATTCCATATCCAGACTAAATCTGCCGACCCTCCTATTTTGGATACCTAAAGTGGATACTGAAATAAATGCCTAATGGTTAAAAGTAAGTATTTAGAGCGTTGCTTGAATTAGATAATTTTTGTTTGTAAGTAGAATGTCTGGAGCGAAGTGATTTTGGCATAAAGTGTTATATTATGCGAACGAAGCGTGATAAAACCTATTTTAGGCTAACCTGACATTCCTGACTTACCTAGAATTAACGACTCGTAGAAAAACGTAAAGTCATTTTATACACATCAGGAATCAGTAAAGTTTTGAAACCGGGCATTAGTGTCCAACTTTTCGGCATAGTTTCATCAACCGGGTTTATATTTATTTATCAACGTGTTTTAGATCCACAGAGATTCTACCGCGGAATTAACTATGATTTATACAAATAGAGGTAGGTACGCCTCAGCGCGTCGTAGGAGTAGATAGTTTTTATACCTTTGGTTAAAAAATTATCACTTCTATATCTCTATCTCAACTTATCAGTAATGTACTCATTAGTAGCGCGGCGAAAGCGAATGTTCGCCTTGCTACAGTATAGCTGTCTTATTTACAAACAGTACTTGTGTAAGCACGATAGCTATAGCCTAGCGAAGGGAACATTTGCTTTTGTCTCATGGAATCTAATAGCTCTACCTAAGTATTCCCATTGTAAACGTCAATGTCCTACGTTCAAACTCCCGTTTTGTTACCTCATTTCAGAATAGGCTTGAGACACAAATCGCAAACGTTAAACCCTACTTCTGATACAGTTCTTCAGCGATATCGAGCACCAAGCCTGCTTTATTCCTTGTTGCCTTGTAAGCGAAGCGTCTTTTAGCCTCGCGTGATCCCCTTACAAACTTCCTGCGGTTAATATTGTAGCGGCTTGAGGCTTTTTGTACTCAAAATCATTGTCCTTCGAATACAAAGTGCCTTTTGTGTCTCAGATACCATCTACAGATTCAAGGGATAACTTTTATTCGTCTACGTCAGACTTGTGAACATTGAGCTGTTTCAAAAATAAGGCCGAAGTCATGGATATTCTAGAGTATAGTCATTGTGATAGTAAATAAATATATATTTAAAAATTTCATACATTGTTCAGATCCTATGGTAAGTAGATAAACACTTGTGTGATAGAAATCAGAAACAAAAAATGGTACCATAACACAGACCAAAGACAATATAAATAAGATAGTTTTTCGTATTGCCCCAACCGGGAATCGAACCTGGGACCTCAGACATGGCGCGATGCCAAAGTGCATGACTATAAAGGTGTGATATTGCGGTTATATGTGTCTTCAATGTGAAGTGATCAAAAATTCATCTAAATGTTATTGTTATGTGGCTGGTTATATCACCTGTAGGTACAGTCAAGTGCACATCCACTTATATACACTTTAACCGCCTTATGTCGTGGGCATAAGAACAAATTTAAGTATCGAATTGCAAGTGTACCTGTCGACAAAATGGCTTCGTGAAATTTTAATTTTTAATCTGTCCATGTGGCAACTTCACAAGTAGGCAAGAATACCTAGGTACGAGTACATATGTAATAAAGATATCTATACATACACTTGCGAGTATAAAATTGAATTATCCTCGTGTGTTTGATTCCCAGCTATTATATAAACTGTTTGATAAAACAAATTGTTTTATCATGATCATTAAGATTAAGATGCATAGTCAAAGCGCTTTTTACAAAGGTATATAGTAGGTAGGTTTAGACCGCAGCCAAATATCAATCACTTCTGTGTTGTTGTGTTCCTGCGTGTGAGTAAGGTTTCCAGAGCTCCTGGGGGGTGCTACATTAGTAGCAGGGGTCAAGCCTTCAAGGTAAGGGTGACAAGTCCAGTAACAGATTTATTATGCTATACTTGTCACCCTTAAGCTAGGACCTCATTACCACTTAACATCAGGTGGGATGAGGTTAATCTTGAAGTGCAATATAAAAAAAAAAAAGTATCTATTTTATTTTTCGTTGGGATGGTTACTTATCCGAATATGAAATGCTAAAGGCCGTGGTTTATTGTAAGGAAGGAATTTTCTCCCGCGCTATTGTCGTGTAGGAAGCTAATGGATTGCGACGATTATTTTGCAGTCAATGCCGCCATTAGAGATCGTTATTAGCTGAGTCCAAAAACTGCATGCAACATAGCAATGCCGTAACGTATTTTGCCAAAGAAGTATACAATGGTAGCAACCAACTCATTGTTTAAATTGGTTTTAGCGACCTTGACTATATTTTGCGGATTACCTTCTAAAGTAGCTATCAAACCAAGTGGATATCCCCTAGTTTGTTAGCGAAGTTCTTAGGCTATCCAGCTAGCCAGAACCAGGTTCATTTGACCAATTGACTGCTAATGGGATACGTTATCGACTGTAGTTTTGTGTATTTGTACGCACCATCTAAAGTAAATTGGGGTTACATAAATAATTCGCTAATAACTTAGTTTAGTGGATGTATCGTTGACAGATCCAATTTTTTTCTTTTACTAATCCTTGCTACATTAACGGTGACCTCATGTAGTGTGGAATAAAGTTACAAAGTTTGGCTGCCATGTATATTAACCGAGACATAATATATGGCTACAACTTAACAAAAAGTTGCGAAATCCGTCGAAACTTTTCCGAAGAAACTAACCGAATTAAAAGTGTGGTTTTCTCAATTTGACCAAATTTTTTCTTCTTCTTGGATTTTACGTTGATAAAACGTAGGTACCATAATTCCACGATAAAGCCTCTGTTAAATCAAAAACCTGAATCACTACTGTCTTCTTACTATACTTAAGGACTGACAACCAAGATATAACTATTATGTTAAGTTATAGCTACATGTTACCTACCCCTCAAAATCTTCACAGACGCGAACCATACATAGATAGTACAAATTACATTTTAATCTATCCCTACGTACGAAGGGCATATCCCCTATTAAATGAAATACTTACCCGATAAAAATAAGGTACGGCTGTTTTTCAACATCTTGCAGTTGATTCAAAATAAATCCAATCGGAAGTGGACACTTGGGTTAGGGCCCGGCCCTTGTCAAGTATCCCATACACACGTTTTTCCGGACAACAACTGTAACGACTTGACCTTTTTGCAATGTCGGTTTAATTGTCGTGATACAGGCTATGGAAAATGGCTAAGAGAAATCCCGTGACTTTCTAGAAATTTCTGAGGTCTTACGGCGAGCTGACAAAACATGTTTCAGATAGTGAGTCTGACTACTGGTATTAGCTTAGCTAGCACGCTTTCTTGTGGTTGTTAGATTTACTTAGCTGTCTACTTATGATATACCTACGCCCTGTATATATGTAGCTCTTAAATAAACAAACAAACGCAAGATAACTAAGATATTTTAATAAGAAAACCTCCAACCAAACATCGATGTCTTATCAGCTCTTCTTTTTCTATTAATTAAAAGATAACAGTTAGGTACATACTTTCTGATCTATCCCCATAACACAAATTACTGAAATTTGATGCGCGATAGTTATTCCTTATAAATTGCCATCATTGCTGTGGGAGGTCTTCTGTTCCCACTGCATCACCACAAAATGATAAATATTTGATAGTTTTAATAACATAGGCAGGCCTGAGGAAATAATTTTCCACCATTTGCCTCTTAGGGAGATAAAACGGTTCAATTTCCATTTGCGGCCGCTAGTTAATAATAAAAGTGTATTATATTCTAAAATCAACTCATTTTACTGCGGTTACAACTAGTTTGTGTACTTTTTCTTAAAGAAGTGAAGTAAAAAATGGAATAGGAAAGTTTGTAATGAAACCATGGGTGCACGAGTTAGCCGCGCACTTGGCAGCTTTTTAGGGTTTCGAGCATGGACTAACTACAAAGACAGCGAAATACATTAAATTATCCAAGTAAGCTTCCTACGAACAATTGGTCTTGTTTATGTTTGTACAAAGAAAACTTAAGATAATTCCAAACTTGTGTTCCTATTCATACTAGTCGAGGGGAAACAGCGTTGTTTTAAAGTTGGCATATTGATATTCCTTCCTCCTATACAAGAAATTTCCGAAATATTTCACACGGGATTTAGTGAGGGTCTTTGGGTTTTTTAATTAAGTACAATATTTAATTTGGTTAATATACGTTCTTTTTTTATATTGCACTTCAAGATTGACTTCATCCCACCTGATGTTAAGTGGTAACGAGGTCTTAGCTTAAGGGCGACAAGTACAGCATAATAAATCTGTTACTGGACTTGTCACCTTAAGGGTATACCTTGAAGGCTTGACCCCTGCTATTAATGTAGCACCCCTCCAGGAGCTCTCGAAACCTTACTCACACGCAGGAACACACAAACACTGAAGTGATTGTTATTTGGCTGCGGTTTTTCTACGGTGCTCTTAAAAATATATTTATAAAATCTTTGAAAATAAATATTTACTACTCGTATTAGCCATTGGAAACACCTTCTTAAAGAGAAACATTTTATTTTCTTAATTACTAGATTGTTTTCTGTTAATCTGCAAGCAGCCCCTAATATTTTGGTATGTTTGAGAAAGTTATTAAAATTTCTAGTAGGTGCTATATCTTTCATTGTGTACACCTCAGTACCTTGTCATATTAAACTTTAATGTACTAACAGACAGTAAATGTAATGTGACAAGGAAGATTCTGAGTTGTATACAAACTAACGCAGCTGACTATACAATTATAAAACAGCATTTTCAAATATTTGCCAACTACGATCAGCTATGAACCGAAAATCTGGACAGAAACAATTTTCAAGTATGAAAATAGGTAAATCTCCGTTTCAGATGATGTTTAAGATTTTTTTAAAGCATGGTTAACGGCGAAGAACGAAAGTGGAGTAATTTTATTGAATGGGAGATAGGTATCCCACTGTGCCCTAATGTAGAAAAAGAAATATTTGTTTTAATTACGGCTTGGAACGTGAGGAGCAGGCACCCTCTGCTCCGTGTGACCTTCGACTTTATATTATTCCAGAGTAATTGAACATAAACCCTCCTCGCTGCATGTTTGAACGTCTTCAAACTGTCTTCGAAAAATGTTCATAAACGCTCTGAGACCTGTGCTTTTTAATGATTAACTGGAATGCACTTTTAAGGTATCTCTAAAACAAGATTTTATTATTTGTTAATTTAATCGTTTTCTTTATTCATGTATGATTTCAAAAAAATGTTATAAGGTTAAGAAAGACGATAGAAGCCTTTAAAAGAAGAGTGAAACAAAGTCTGAATGAAATATACCCAAGTTAAATTCTTCTAAAAATAAAATAGTTTTGTTATTTCTAGAATTTGATATTTATAGAATTGCAATATTAAATTCTCGAACAATGACCTTGTAACGTCTTGATATTTCAAAGAGCACGTACCTACCTATACTCTATTCCAACAATTTAAAATACCAATATGAATAGAATTCATGAAAACAATCCAAGAAAAACGTAATTATCAAATTTAAATATTTGTGATACTTTTTTGTATTAAGTTTCAGCTGCCTTTCAATTAAAATTTCGTTAAAAAAATACTTACATACTTTGAAAATGCGAGAATTGCTTGAATTTGTCAAATCAAATGCTCAAAGTACATCAATCACTTTATTTTTTCTATTGTAATTGAAAGCAAACTGCGTCTTACTTTTGCTTGTCTTCAAATCATCTTCAAATGGCCCTAAAGCCTTTGAGCCGATTGTTATTTTATCTGGTGGACTGTCTCGCTCAGCCTGGCGCTCTGTTCTTCTTTCTCAAAGGGTTGTTATGTTGTTAAATATAGTCCTCTTGTGTGTAGTGCTTACACGCTTGCTGGCTTGCTTGGCTTCTTGTTAACTTTATTTCCACCATCTTGTAGATATAAATAGTTTAACAATCGCGTATTTTTATTACTGAACTAACGCTTCCAGAAGGAGGCACTTAAGAAAATGTATTAAACAAATCTTACATTTGTTCTGATTCTGTGGTAACTAGTGTTATAGAAATCAGAAACAACAACAGTATCACAACACCCAGATTCAATACAACATTTTCCGAAAAAAAGCCATATCCGAAAAACCGGGAATCGATTTATTAGGTAGGTAATAGGTTTGTATGCTTCTCCAAAGAGTCATCATGAATTATTGGGTTCCATGGATTTTTTGGAAAGCTAGAGGAGAAAACCGACCATCCGTGTCCCATGGTGAATTCATGTCTTTACTTTCGCTACTTTGGCATAAAATACTTCGCTAAAGAGGCCTAAACATCAGCGAAATATCAATATGGCGGATGTATACCACCGAAACCAGTGCTTACTATATTTATTAGTTTTTTCAAATTTGTTAGTTCCTATCAAGTGTTAAAAAAGCCTACGTTTACGTTTCGAACAAACTTGTGTATGTTCATAACATTTTTAATATTAACGATCGCCAAAGTGATCCTCTAAGTGGTTGCATAAACTGTATCTGACGGTTTAGCGTTTATTATATCTTAACCAATTTCGATACTTACATTTATTCAAAACTGAGACCCGTGAAACTCACTAAACGTATCACTTATCCTTTTCAGGCACGAATACCAAATTAATTTTCATTTGACTTAGGTGTACTATCTATAATGTATATTGACAGAAAACAAGCGTGTAATTAATTATCCTTTGATCTATTTAAACACTTATTTTTTTCGATTCCTGTTCCAATTACAAAACTTTAAGTTAGGTACCTACCTAGTTAACGCTTATCAGATTTGTTAGCCTTAGGCAGTACGTTAATACAAGAACATAATTAGTCAGGACTAATTAAGTCGATATTGGAGAATTGAGATAAATCGCCGTTTGATGTAGGGTCTAAAATGATTATAATCTTCGTTGTGACTCGAGATTGGTAATGAGACGTTTTTTCTGTCTTCAACATTCAACAAGTGTTTTAATTTTGTTAGTTATTGAAAAACAAAAGACTTTTACTTCAGACTTATTACAGTTAATTTGATTGAAAATCAACGAAATAAAAGTATGCGAGTGTTTCAAATCGGCAGACATTACCATAACGACATTGATATTAAATGGACAGGTTGAAAGATGAGATTCTCTCGTCTCGCCTTCGATATTTTTTGTTGGAGACGGTTGCTATGCCTATCAATCCTATCATGGATTACGACTGCGATATATAATCACTAGTCTTTAAAATAATAATAATTGGTTAATTCGATTACATTGCTTGTCGGTAAACGGATAATATTAAGCAGTTGCCTTTGTGGCGGGCAAGGCGCCGCGGCGGGTAGAAGACTTCACGGTCAGTTTCAGCCGAAGGCAGTGTGACCAGGTTACAACGATCACTGACCTTTCAGTTGCATCTGACTTAAGGACAACCGAGTTATTATAGGTCGAGAAACTTGATGTTGCAAGTTACGAGAAACATTCAGAGAGATCCTAAGAAATGAAGATACCTAGACCTACCACGGAAGAAATATAAGATACCGACCAAACAGAAAGTTCGTTTAAGTGAAATTACTTGAAACATGCACGTGGAATAACGTCGGTTGAAAAAAAAACATTTCTGTATATTTTTTTTTGCTCCTAAAGCGTTTTTTAAATACGAATGTTAGTTAGATTTCTACAGAATCAAGCCTGAAAAGTTGAACGATCTTGAATAAATTTTGCACATGATAGTGAGAAGGGATGTAAGTAGTAGTATTAAAGAATAATACATTTACCTACTCGTAGCAATACCACATTCTAAAATAAAGTGTCTTTAACGTGCTTTTTACCGTGTTATGTTATGATCTTTTTTAAAGCCCACTGTTAGCTGTGTGTAGCCCACCTTTTGCCCAGGAATTTCAATAAGTCTCTTGTTAGTGAAAGCCTACGCCTTTCAGGCATGTGTAATCAAAATTTCAAGTGTCTGGTGGTTTGAACCGTTGTGTCATATGGTCGGTTAGGTATGTAAGTTTACCAACCTACTATTCGACTTGAAATCAATGACATAAATACATTCTTTGACTTCTTCGCTTACTAGAAATAATCACGAGAAGTTGGTGATACCTACTTCAAAAATGGTTTACGGTCGAAAAAGTTATCGTAATGAGTAGTCATATTGAGTACTAAATATGGTTGAAAAGTGTGTGAGTACGATTTTAAACCTGTTTATATTAAATATCTAAGCAAGTGTATCAGTTCAAAGTTATTGCCACTATCTTTAAGAGATCTTGTAAGATGTGCCGACAAACGCAGAATTGCAGACATTACCTGTATGTAAATACAATTTCATTTCACTAGAATGATTTCCGGTAGACTACCTTTGTTGATTAAATATTCATCTCTTTGATAAGGGTGAGTCCGTTCGTTTGATAAATGTGCTTGTACCTAAGTAAAGGTTTTAGTTGGATCATTTCACTCCACATACACAAATACCTAAAGTATCAGCCTATTTTATGTCTTACTAAAGCTAAGGTTTCCATCATTGAAATTAAGCGCCAACGTTCCAACAATAATCTAATAACTGGGTTCACACTTACTAGCTGTGTAAATTTATTTGGGTGTGAGACTTTCGCTCCTTTGCAAGCTCGGCGAAGACGATAAAGCTTCATAGCCATCTTTGATACGCAGTTAGAAGAAAACGATCACAATTACTGTTCATATGATCTTACACCTTATGGCGAGAGAACAAACAGTAAATTATAAATATGTAAATAATAAATATTTGACAACTTCACTTACATTGCTTCAATCCTGTGGCAAGTAGTTTAAGCATTTCATTTGAGTTACAAAAATCAGAAACAACGACGATACCACAACACCCAGACCCCAGACAAAAAAAAAGTTCGTTTTCCATCCGAACGAACCCGGGACATCAGAGATGGCGCGTCACCAAATCCGGTCCCTAGCCGAGAGGTCATTAAATTAGGTTGAATTATTTTTATAAGCTGTTACAGGCAGACATTTTGTGTGTATTGGTTACATACATAGGTGTTAGGTAAGATATTTGCTAAGGCAACATTTATCATTATTTTGAGAAATTTTATATTCAATTTCTAAGTAAAAATATATTTGTACAAAGTTTTATTAGAACAAAGAAAATCTACAGACTGTTCCTGGAAATTTGCCGTTTCAAATTCATCCTTCGAACGGAATAAAAAAATCATTGCGAACGAAGTTAATTCGTTTACTTAGGAAACCTCGACGTAGGTTTATTCTTAAATAGCAAAGAAGTGTTCAAGGTAACATAATAAATAACAAGCAGAGCTTTATGGAGAGACGAAGGGCGTCTTGCGTTAACTTAATGCGTTTAAACATAACCTACTTGACTCTTTTCCGTGAAGTTAATGCGAAATTTGGGCAATTTCATTTGCAAACGACGTGTGGGTTTTCTAGCCGAAGGCACGGAATAATATAACCAAAGGGCAAAGTGTCACTCTGCTGTCAATCTTCCACGCCCATATGGTACGGGTCTTTAGCTCACACACAGTTGTTACATGTAATATGTTGTTTATTTGGTCGAAATATTGTTTTTACTTATATACCTACTTTTGTGTCATTGCTACGTTACTGGCACTTTTAATCGTCCCGTTCATCTGAAATAAGAAAACAATCTTGTTTTAGTTACGTTTTTACGTTATTTAGGTCATACTTATACCTACCCAGACTTTTGTAGGTCAGCAGATATAGCTCATCAACAGGTGTCTCTCGTTTGGTTCCGATCAAAATAAATAAAAATACTGCTTTATTTTATCCGTCAATATACAGCGAGGTTCCCTTTGAGCATCAGTTGCGCTTCAACAGCACGTGTTTTTCGTTATGTGGATAGATATGTGCATTGTTATAATACATGCATTATGGTACCTACCTACATAAACCTTAATGACACGAAGTTTGTTTATAATTGGCTACTTGACAGTGTTAACAATAAAATATGAAAAGTGTTAGATACGTTAGCTTATTAGTTAAGTAATAATTTTACTTTTTTATTTTTTAATTAACAGCATATTAAGTATTTTATTTTTGCAAAATAAATTTTACTTTTTTTATCTGTGGAACAAAAGAACCGAAACGGAAACCACCATTGCAATTCGGAAATGACAGCTGTCGGCGAAAATTATTTATTTTAATGTGGCGAAACAATGCTTATTTTACCGATTAAATTGAATTATTGTGTCTCTAATCGTATTAAGAATTTATTGAAACATTTTCCGTTTATCTAAATTAAGTCGTTCCTATGCGTATCGGTTCGTTGTCTAGGACGTTGACGTCATAATTGCAACAGTGACGAGACTTGGCGTTTACGCGCGCTTTTTAAATGTGTTACACAAAATCTTATTTTTCTCTAGTTATTTACATTTTTTCCAGATAAATCGAATTGCTTGGGATATAAAATGAACGGGCGCACATTTTACAATACTTTTTCAAAAACTGTCAAGTAGCCAATTGTAGTAGTGATTTGTATCTACTGGATAGTTGTGCGAGGTAACGTTATATCAAAAGACGCTGTTCATCATTGTTAATAACAAATAAAAATAATGTTGATAATAGTATTTCTGTGTAGGTACGTGTAACGGATTATCTGAAACCTACATTATCATTTCGATCACACAAATGCCTGAGCTATTACTTGGGGATCAGGTCAATAAACGTGATTATATCCGATATTTACTTGGAGGTTTACCTATAGGTACACATCTATTCTGGTTGTGGAGTTGTATGTCAATCATTTGCGTGAAGCAATGACTGGCACATTATGTCATGCTTGTGAACAGGTGCCACTAGCTTTCTTAAGGGTGCCACCTTTGAGTGATGACTGGTGCACACCTCTCAAAAATAAAATATTTATTTTAATTATTTAAAAACTTTATTGCGCGAAAAAAGTACAAAAGGTGGAATTAATGCTAGGAGCATTATCTACCAGTCAGTTCAATCATGTCAACAGTTTGGTCATGCAGATAGTTCGTTTATGGGTGCGGTAACAGTCAAAATGTGAGTATGGATAGCAACAAAATTAATAATCATAAATAGCAGAAAATTAAACACGAGAATAGAATATTCATACATAGATTCATGATAAATAAATATAATAATTAAACAATTAATGGTGCAGGCGTTTTAAAGTTATGCGCTTACCTACATATCTTTCGTCAATTCATTTTTATTCATACAGATTATCAAACTTAACGCTTCCGTTTTATAATGGCAGAGCGGCAGTGGTTATATAAACATTTAAAGACATACGGTTTGTACTTATGGAAAGAGTAAAGGTTAAAAAAACCCGACTCGTCCGCGGCGGCCGTCAATACTCCCGGAACGTTCGAGGCTTGGCACCCGCTGACCCAAGTCATAACGCAAAGATGTATGTATTCGATTGTGCCCACTGTTGCTTATTTATTTTCTCTTTTCATACGACTTTCCGGCGATATACGATGTGTTGGGACATCATTCTGATTTTTATACGGTTTGAAGAAACAAAAATATCTACATTCGATTTATTTAAAGAATTTTGAGGGTATTTTAATAAAATGTTTTTTACTAGACAATCACAATAAATACTTAAGAAGCGGGTTTCTTTGACGGAAGAGAGAAACTTTACCCCAAATAAAAATAAAATACTTTGGAACTTTATTCTTTAAAATAAATATCTCGTGAGAATCGGCATAATGGGATTTTCTGGGATATATTCCCCAGAGGACATATTGTGAATACCATTAATAATAATAATTAGTAAGATAACAAAAAAAATATCTGTGTGCATGCTGTTTGTACACCATAGGATTAAATAAATAAATTAATGACCAGTCACAATCGGGTCTAAATTAAGTCGACCACGTGGACAAGTCCATTGTGATGCGCGTTTGAATGCGTTCAACTTTATAGATTATATATTACTGTATTGATCTCTTACTTTTTTGCAAAGTTCACTAAATCATAAATAAAGCGTAATTGCTGTGCTTTTCTCTCCACTGAAACAATCAGCTTGACACTATTTCCATCCCAGTTTCGACATTCAACTACCTCCACAAAAATTCTTCGTTTACGTAAGCCAATTGAAGTGAAATTGCACCCTAACTAAAATCAATCCACCCCTCATATAAAATGCCAATACATTCTGGCGGGGAGATTGTGTGTGGGTAATCATACTCGCACCCTTTCCATTTTGTTTTTCCCACCTCTAAAACGAAATTACTTTGATTTTATTTTCAGCGCAAATGATGTGGATGTACTTCGTGCTATTACGTGCGCTTATGACATTGTAATAAAGTTCACAGTTGGGTAGTCATATTGTTTTCGTGGATGTTCACTTTATATTGTTATAACGACATTCTAAGAAAGATAAAACCAACATAGCAGTTCATTTTAAGTAGAATCAACACCGATGTATATAGATGTAGTCTCTGTTGATATACGCCCAAACTTGTATGGCAATAAAGACACAATATGTCGTGGCGTGGGTAGCGTGCGCATTCTGCGTAGCTGTAGATCCGTGCCCTAACGTTTGAGAACCACGCATTCCTGTTTCTGGTTACTCCGCTTATTTTTCAGCTGCTGTTTCGTTACAAACATATTCAAAAGTTTTGCGTCAGTTAGGTTCCCGTCTTCTCAAGAGAGTTGTTTTAACTGTCACAGAGTGTTGATAGGTTGCTACTTTATCAATCTGCTGCCAACGGGGGCGAAACGTTACAGAAGTTCCGAGCCTGGGGCTGAATCTGAGCGTGTAGCGTGAGATTTTTGTCATAAAAATATCACTTTGAATTAAAGGCCCATCTTATAACGGTATCTGTGAAATAGGCCGGACTTGCAGGTTGAATTTATTAACTGGAAACGTCGTTGACTTCACTATAGAACGTTTCGGTTCCTTCCGCAATTAGAGAAAAAACCAGTACGTTATATTGATCGAGGTCAGACTCGTAGTCGACTCCGCTTAATACGTTTCTTAGAAGTTCCGTTAGCGCTAAGTAAAGGCGTAATCCGATGCCGTTAACCTTGTCTTTCAAATCACAGGTGATCCTGGTGAAATGGAACGAGCCATACCAGAAGTTAGCCTCGTGCGACAGCTCCGGAGTGATCTTCGTGTGGATCAAGTATGAAGGCCGCTGGAGCATCGAGCTGATCAACGACCGCAGCACGCCGGTCACGCACTTTTCCTGGTCGCACGACGGGCGGATGGCGCTCATCTGTTATCAGGTCAGAGTCTTAGACATGGTGGGCGTGTCGAGTGGATCAAGTACGAGAGTGGCTGAACTATCTAGCTGATTAACGACCGCAGTACACCATCACACACTTCTCCTGGTCTCATCTGCTACCAGGTTAGTGTCTTAAACAGCGGCGTTCAAAGGGACGACCGTATCGTGAGGATCAAGCAGGAAAGCCACTGGAGCATAAGCACCATCCTCCAACGGCCAGTCATGCTTCTCCTAGTTGGATGCGAGGAGGTAGCGCTCATCTATTAACAACCTCGTACCTGAATTTACCGCACTTAAAAAAATATCCTTAGGATCTTAATTTCTAATGTTCCTTACTGCAATGATTGCGTGCAATTATAGGAATTGCGTGTAATTCTCGTATTTACAGTTCCCTTTGGTTTCATTATGTGAGTCTCTGTTGTGAAATTTTGAATCTTCGATGATATCAGACTTGAAAGCAACACGAATGCTGTTATACTTTGCTGTGTCCGCAGCTCGTTAATATAGCATAAATCAGACTTTAAAGCAACACAACTGCTGTTTTATATTTTGCTGCATCTACAGCTCGTAAATAAGAGAGCATATGCAAGAGGTAGGAAGTAAGTAGAATTTGCAGACTGCACGCGCGTAGCTTTTGCACCGCTCGCTCACGGCTCAAGACAGCACAGTAACGATGCATGAATGTAAATTCAGAGTAGCTCGCGTAAATTTTCAAGGTGTGGGGACACAGCTATAGTTATTCACGTTACGGAAAAAACGAATCAGTCGGACGAAATATGTTATATGTTCCTCACTTCACTGCAGGGCAAAGGCTCTATTATAGAAATCAAGCTAAATCGTGAGCACAGTGGGTACTTACTGGCTTAAACAAATGATGAATGAATGCTACCCAAATGACTGGTTGGTAATCATTACAAACCAATACCTAAATACAAACAATTCAAAACATATTTTGTCTAATCCGAGAACCAGATCCAAGGCATGAGCCTTGGATCTGGTTCTGATATCATTATCATAACCAGGTACTTAAACCGCTGGACCAGGGGTCATCCATTAATTTCATCCGGCGTCCATGTCGAAATAACATGACTAGTATGGGGGTACGTATTTTATGTATAAACTCATGAAAGCTAATTGAAATAGAGACTCAATTAAAAAAAACAGTTTTTATACTTCGTAACTAGTGATTGCAATCCGCCGTCATTTTCAGTCCGGCCGGATACGATCGGATTCCCATCAATCCGGCCGGATCCGAAATGATTTTGGCTTTTTAGTACAAAATAAGTGTGTTAATCAAGTGTCACTGCACTTATATGTAGGTAGTTTATAAAAAATAAATCACAAATATATAAAATCGCCTTAATTTCCTAACCAATGTTAAGACAAATAGACAACGAGAAAACAATTAAAATTTAGTAGAGTAGGTAACTAGTAATAATTATACGACGTAACGAGTAGCTCAGTCTTTCTAGATTTCACTTTCACATATATTATATCAATTTATAAGTAACAATATTAATTATCAAGTAACTATAATATCTAATAGATACAATTTAATTTACGTAATTAACTGAAATGAGATCAAAATCATTATCAAAGTATTTGAGAATGCTAACAAACAAGTCTTATAGGTATTTATTATGATTATGACAGATACCATCATAATTTGATGAATCTGTCGAACGAATTTATGAACGATTCGCACGCATGAACACTAAGTACAACGTATTTAAAGTACCTACTCATGCATCAGCTATATTATTTTCCCACAAGCTGCTAGCACCGGATCCGGTCTTCCGATCCGGTATATTGGTACCGGATCCGGTAACCATTAAATGATGCCGGATCCGCCGGATTACCGGATCCGTTTTTCCGGATTGCAATCCCTATTTGTAACTGCTTAAGGGCTCCAGAATAGATCGGAGGTCCGGAACTGTCTACCTTCGGAGACCGCTGGGCTAGACCATTTAGGCGGTTAGTTGAGTTTTTATGTATTGTTTGAACACAATTCATATTGAACCCACGTTTCCACTTAGTTAGTGGACAAACAAAACCTCTTTAACAAGGTTTGAAACAACAGAACTCGCTAGGCACACCGCAAGGATTATGCAAATGCGTCGCAAAGTATAATTTTAGCGTAAAATTGAAAGTTGGTTCAATTTACATACGGATTGCTTCGCCTGTATGTGAAGTTTCAATATTCTGCACGCCCACTAACTTCACGTAGTTCAGATTCTACTTTTATGTGAACAATTCACTGCTGAATTAATTCGAAAAAGTAACAAGTTTCTGCGGTTTGGTTCAACGCATTTAGGAACTCAACCAGGCGTAAATAAAGACCAACTTACCTTAGATTGTAGCTTGTATTATGAGGTTTTAAAAAGAAGGCAAAATATTCAAACCTACCTGCCTTTTTGACAAGACCTTATTTTTTTAATTTTTCATATGGCACACATTTTCTAAATGACAAATGTCCCAGCTAGAACAATCCATCACTAAGTTATTAGATTTTCGTAGACTGCTACGAATAGTGCTACGGTGCTACGAATACTTATTTTAATCTCAATTCTATTTTATTTGCAATATTAAATGTTTTGTTTTAGATTTCTTCACTATTTTTGCTTGTTACGTTGTTAGCTAACTAGTCCATACAAACATGTTAGGTAGGTAGAAGAATATGGTGATTTATGTTGATTGCTTACGATTATTCATAGAGGAGCCACTCCTCAAGTTACGTATTCAATAATTCATAGGAATCAAATAAGACGAAAGGTTTGATCTCGATTCCTTGAGCAGAAATAGCATGTTATGACAGAAACAAATCCTTGATATCATTATGGTATGGAAAAAACGGTAACTCTGGCAATAAAATTTTCTCCGTGACTATGTAAATTAGATATCTATTCAATGTTTGTGAAGTTATGAAAGTACATATGTAGCTGTGTTCAGTAGGCTGATGTTATTACTCATTTGTCGAGAATATATGAGGTATATAACGGATAATGGAGTGGACTCCTAAGGTTTATACCGTTATGAAATGAAATGAGAAAGTTTTATAGTTTATAAAATCAGTGTACCTATTCACAAACGTCGGAATCAGGTTCGACTTCGAAAACGATGTTTTGTCTCTTTTTTAATATAAACGATTGGAGAGAGACAAAACATAAAAAAGTGGGCATTTTCAAGAATTTTCACTGAGCAATGTTAATAAGAATGAGATAAAGAGAAACCTATTATTAATATAAATTATATCAGTAATATTTTTTACATATTTATAAAACAACTGAAGTTACCTCCGATTCGAAACCTACAACTACAGAGAAGATACCTGAAAGAAATTCTGCGCTTTTCATTACAAAGAAAAAGTTTAACTTAAAACTAATGTTGCAACAAGACATAGTTGCTTATAAGTCAATCGTAAAACTGTTATTAATGTTATAGTATAAACTTTAACACTTTTGCGTTGCATTTCGAAGCGAAACGTCGGGCAGTAAGTAGTTCTTATTAACTACAAAATAAAAATGGTGTCGCGTTTCGACCCGTTAAATTATTTCAAATGTAATAGTAGTTAGCTAAGCTTGCCTAGAATCGCCATAATGCTTCTTTGGTCCTATTTTCACTTTACAACGCTCCAACAGAATAAACCAGTCAAACGAAAATTTCAAATTTGAAAAATATTGCATTCTGTGAAAAATACACATTTCTTATTTCAAATCACGCCAGAGCATTTTAATTCATGAAGACATAAAAATGCATTACAGGTTAATAGCGGAGTGTAGAAGGTTAAATGGCTAGACAGTTATTTTTCCCGAGCGTATATTAAATAACAACACGTAAATCAGCAATCATATAAGCTACTTTAAGAAACCTTCATAAGTCCGACACAGTCCCTTTTATCGTCCTCTAGACACAATACAGGACGATAGACGGGGCCGCGGTGGCTTTAGGCGTGGGCGATGAAGACCCGCCGCCTACGGCCCTCAGTTGAGAAGGGCCCCTTACTTGCCCGAAATAGGTACATGAAATTCAAACGCAAAGAAAAATTGAAGTTTATAAGTTTCAAGCTGAATTGAACAACAACAACTAAATGCTCAGTTGCACCACCTTAATTATAAAACTACTATGTAGGTACTCTAACTGACGAAGTGACGGTTGTCAAATTGCAAAAAAAAAAATGGGATATGACAGTTTTGACAACTGTCAAATCGTTAGTTATCGTAAGTTATGTTGGTGCAACCGAGTTGAAATCTGTGATGTGGTTTCTTGAAGTTGTAAAAATAGTGCTCCTATGTCGACGTTGATCGTGTATCAACAATCCTATTGGTGGTAATGCGTAGACGTAGGTTTGAAATGTTATGTGTTTGGTTATCGTTGACATGCCATTGTAAGACATATCACCAATCAAGTAGCAGTTCGACCTCAAGCCCGCGTATTGTGGTCTAGCGGATTTTTTAAACGATAGTCATTCAAAATCCAGCTAACATTTCGCAGGAGAATCAAAATCTATGGGATACTTGCCATAGACTTAAAATCATACAATTTGTCAAAAGGAAGGTCTTAGAACACAAGTAAGTAAAGGAAAAAAACAGAACATCATCAATCCAGTATTCCATCACCACCATAGGGTTTATTTATTTAAAAACTTTATTACACAAAAAATACAAAAGGTGGACCTAACTGCTAGGAGCATTTTCTAACAGTCAACCCATGGGTCATGTAGAGAATTATAAAGCTTTTAAACTTTATTTGATTGCTTACGGATTATATGAAATAGGCATGCTGTGATGTCCTATAATTAAGACAGTGTCACTAGGACTCCGAATCTTTTTTTAGTTTTTAATCAAGATACTGACTAGTTGGATGTCCTTGTAAATCGTATAAATAATTTATTAATTAAAAAAAGATTCGTCGAAACCGTCGCTTTGCGGATCGGACTGGTATTTGACAGACTTTTTAAATATCCAATACTTCAAGAGCTACTAGAGGGCCTCGCTTAATAAAACTGGGCCGTATCTAAATTTGATCTTGCCCCACCACTAGAAGTGAGTCTCGTAACAGCTTAGATTACTTAGTGCCTGTCTGCTTAGAAATAAATCTCGTTCTCGGGAAAGCCTCGTTCGCCAAGAACTTTGCTGAAATAATAGCAATCGAAAGTCGCGACGCCCCAGAGTGTACTAGCACAGATTATGGGATAACAGTGAGTGACATTTACTGCTCGGCGAATTGTATTGTATTGCGGTGTATAAACTTTTATTACGAAAAAAAGTCGTTATTTGTCCCAGGACAGATTCTATACTACTTGACGTCATAGGTTACCATTGTTTTTCGATTTTGTTTCTGTGCCAGAGAATGTGGATCCTTGGAAGAAGTTAACTTTCTATGGTGTATATAATATTGTTTTAAGACTCATTGCAAAGAGAAGGCAATCGTGTGGTTTGCCTGCCGAACATATACGTTTTCGGTATTATGATAAAAAAAGAAAATAAATTAATGTTTTGTCTATTCCATATTGCTGTTAGTAGATCGTTGTATACATATAATATTATTAAACAAGTTGTATGTTTAGTTTTTCTTACACACACTATTGTTGTCCAATTTACGGGATTTATCGCTTAAATCTTGTTACAACCTTTGGGCAAAGAAATGTTTAAGAACTTTAAAATGTAAGGGATGATGTTACTGTTGAACTCATGTGGCATTCGACGTCAACATACAAATGAGCTCTCATCGAGTTTCGAATGGAAAATGCTTCAGGCCTGGTAGTAACTTCTGACGCGACGTGACAGCGAAGTTTCAAGGTAACAAGAGCAATAGCTTACTGTTATATTTATTGCGGTGTGGTGCTTACTTGTGCCATCTATCACTGTCGCCCTGTGTCTACACTCGACAACTCTGCCTACGCTTCGCTACCGGGCTGACCAAATTGTAATATAATCGATACTAAACTTATTCTAGGGACCTTCCGTACAAAATCTTATTTGGTTATGAAATAATAAATTCAGGCATATATTGAACTAGATGTAGGCCGTGGCTTTACCCGCGTGGGCATTTGCACAGTAGGTATCTCGTGTCACTCAGGAATAATGTTTGATTCTAATAATAGCAAAGATTTACTTGAAACTGTTCTAGAGTTTAATCATTACATATAAAAATAAATAAATACAGACCCATCCTCTTTTTAATATTAGTTTAAGGTTTAATTAAGTTTAACATTTATTTTTATTTATCAAATTGTTCTATAAGATTAAACATTTTATTTTTTTTAAAGATAGGGTTCCTCTCTTCGTTGTAATGTTTTTGCTAAATAACTTTTTCTCAACTAATTGAAATTGTAAAATTAAACGACCTTTCTATTCGATCAAAAAGCCGATCAACTTTCGTGTGAAGTATTTTTTGTTAGTTGAGTGTGGTACGAAAGTTCTCCTGTGTAATTACTTTTGCTGCTTAAATATTTACCTACGATTGGCAATTCACAAAGGATACGGATTTGCTTCAAGGCAACTTGAATAAAATGAATAATAATGCTGAAAATTTATAACTAAACACAATGCCTCATTTTGAAACCGGCATTAGTCATACTTTGACGGAATTCCCTTTTGACGTCATTACATTTAACGATGGGTAGAAATTTGGAGTCTATACTTATTATTGTATTATTATTGACAGTCCCGATGTACCATCGGTTGTCATGGTTAGTTTAGAACTTGGCTTAGGGATTATGGGTTCGATTCTCACTCAGGACAAACACCGAACATTTAAGAAAGAAAAGAAAGAAAGAAAAATTTATTTATTGACGATCGCACAATTACTGAACACACACAATATTAGACAGTCTACATAAAACATAAGGTATCGTGTGAGGCCAACTTGGGTTCCACCTCAGCAAATGCTGCTACGGCATAAATAACACCGCAGCAGCGCTGGTATTCTGGTGGAAACCAAATGCCCGGGAAAATAGCAATAGCCCTGGCTCCTGCTAGTTCCCCACGCATAAGAGTGGCGTTAGAATGTTGACAATTATTATTATACAATACATGCAATGAAGAAAGCATTAACAATATTGATGACAAACCAGTATATCTCTAAATATTTTAACTTTTTTGTTTATTTTAATCAAGTTCAATATTAGCACAAATAAAACGTTAAATATCACATGAACTCTTCCAAACGGATACACTATTAAGATAAGTGTTCCTTGTGGGTTTCCGAACATTCGTAAATGATAAAAAAAAAAGACATTGATACAATACAAGAATGTCAGATAAGTTAGGTTAAGTAGGTACTATACAAAAATTAATTAATATTGTGTTCTAAAAAAAAACCATCAATCCAAACATTTAGTTCTGTTTCTAGGGTATCTATTGTAGATACCCCGTGGTATATAGATTCTGGTTTTCATAATACAAGTGCTTGAACCATTTACGTTAGGAGCAAGTTACCATTAGGTAATCATTAGATTGTGATGTTGTTTGATTTTATATATTTAAGTAGTTTTTATATTCCCTATAAAATAAAGCAGTCGGAAATATAGTGAAACCGTTTAAAGTTCTCCAGATAAGTAGTTTTTAATGTTTTTCAAAATTCTGTACATAAAATACATCTCAGTATGTACTTTCATTTCCATATTAGCTCTTATGCATATGACATAAAGGCCGGTACGAAGGCTAAATGTTGTAGACTCTATTCTGACATGCTTTCGACAGTATAGCAAAGTCTTTTGTATTCATGTAGATTACAATAGCAATACTTGTGAATCATCTCTATAGCAATAGCTAGCTAATGCAAATAAAGCTAGCTCCGGTTCGGAACCTATAACTACCGAGAAGATACCGGCAAGAAACTCTGTAGTTATTTTTTAGAAGTAAAAAGCTAAACTTATTACTAATTTTGCACCAAGACATACAGTTAGTTTGTCAGTTGTAAAAAAAAACAAAAAAAAGTATACAATGAAATAAAAAAACATTTAAATTAAAATAGCTGTAGGACTTCATGTGTGATATTCAAATACATCATATTTATACATATTGACCTATTTGCGTCTCTGTGCTCTTTATCTGACATTGATTGAGAAAAATAAAAAACTAAACTAGGCAAGAAAATATCTGTTGTTGAACTGCTGATTGGCCAAAAATACGAGGGCGGTGTGCTATCAGCCAATTGGTTTAAGCACTTTTCTCGTCTCATGCGAGAAACTGAACATTTTGTGCACATGCTAGTTTGCACAGAGGCCAGAGCTACATGCCCAAATGAAGTGTCCACTACGTTAGGGCTCAAGGCTTCTCTCGCCTTGGCCCGGTTCGCAGCTCAGCGGCGCAGGCGATTGAATCTTTAACTTGATGAGTTATGCGCTGTGCATTGGAAAACCGGCGGTAACTGTTTTAGAATTTATACGTTGCGCGAGGTAATGTCAAAGAAATCATGCCTGTTAATAAGCCAAGGAATGTTTTACATTAAACTGGTGCGACAATCTTAGTTAGGGAACAGTTGATTGGGCCAAATGTATTTGGATATAATGATTAAGATTGCAAAAATTCGCGAAGATTAACATATTAGTTCGTAAATCAGGACACAGAATAATTGAAATGTAACTTAACCCTAAAATGCATGATTTTTTTTTGTCTGAATTAAATTAATTTGATCTTGTACTTGCTCTAGACACTTGGAAAAATAGTAAAAAAATTAAAGTCCCGTATATAATGATATATTTAATTTTTTTTGGCCGTTCCATATGTGGAACGCCATGCATTCACGTTGCTTTTTGGCCCATAAATAGGAATGATGTAAGAAATCAAAGATTCCAAGTTTTACAATTAAAATAGAAAAAAATACATATGAAATGAGTTTCTATTGGTGATTTTTTTATAAACAATTGTTGTATCTATTCTAACATAACTCAACACGACTAAGATATACAAGTATGTTTTTCCTTTACAATTAGGGAATATGCAGCATTGTCTCTTCAGATTCCATAGAGGTAAATGATCAATTGAATCCCGCCTGATATCATCAGGAGGATTGCCCTGCTGGGTTTTGTAATCTTCAAGCTCGATATCTTTAGTTACTGAAGATAGTTGTTGTCTTTTTGGCATAGCATTAGACCAGATATACAAAGATTTTTAGCGATTTCGAATTTAAATTTTTAAGCGTTTCAGGTCTTGGCCTATTCTTCTGTTCCCTAGTTATTCTATACACGTTTTTTTCCTAATGTTAAATTTCCTTGTGTTAAATAATTTCTTCTAGTGCTGGTTTATTGTTCGGAGCTATATTTTCTGTAGCTGGCAAAGAATCGTTGTTTCGATGTGATGACGATATAGAGGATGAAATAGGCTGAGATTCGGAAAGAAGTTCCTGTACATTTTCAGTAACAGTGGTGTCAGTGTTGGTAAAGGGAGAAAGTGCATACTCATTAGGTTTCAATTTCAACAAACAATTCAATTTACCTAATGAGTATGCACCTTCTCCCTTACCTAACATGGAGTTATTTTATTAATAAAGCAGCTGCTAAGAGCGCTGCCTTATTTTCGCCTCATAATCGTCACTATCTGCGCCCGAGAAGTCTGATCATCTTCACTTTGTTCTCAATCACCTTGTTACACAGCCTCCTCTTTACCATAAATTTTAAATAAAATAAAAATACACGTATAAAAATAAAAGTGAACTAAATGCATGTTGTTCCATATCTAGAACTTGTAAAAAATTTACATTTTAGGAGTTAAATTCGCTTAGAATACACTCTTTCTAATTGGATATAAATTTCTCCAACTGCAAACTTTCAAAAAAATATTTTTTTTATCATTTTGAATTCTCGTAAACAGCAAGATCAAATCGGCCCCCGAAATGATCAATGAATTACCCAGTGAGCCGAAAATGTACATCATCTAGCGATATTTGTTGGTACTACATAATTAGTATACTTGTAAGGAATCATCTTTTCGCCAATAGATGTCGCTAGGAGTTATGAAATGCTAGCTATAAGTAATAATATTGGTTGTTCCACATATGTCACTGAATGCATAGTAGGGTAGATCTAGTACGTATTCAATAAAAACAACGGGAATGGTACGAAAAATCGCTAAATACTTAGACTGTCTATCTATATTCTGGAACACCATCCGATACAGATACCTTAACCCGTATTATGAAAGGTACATCTATTAAAATATCGCTAAGTGAAGTTTGATTTGATTTAATTTCATCTTATTTTATTAATTGTCAATATTTTGATGAGCGATGAAAGCATCTGTAACAGGGATGCATATTAGTTTAAATCTTCTTACTATTTGGTTTTCAATGTAATAATAAAAATAAAATAAATAAACCAGTAGTTACAAAAAGGAAATTCCAATAACTTTACATATTGCTGGCCATTACCCAAGTTGCAAAATCACCGCATAACTACTTGAAAGTAGTTGTGAACGCTAGCAACTTATTAATGAAGTTACACTTTATCACTAATAGTTCTGTCCGCTACAATAATGGTATCTACGAAAGCTGTAGCTGGCTGGCTCGTAGTTGCATTGCACTTTAAAAATGGTCAATAAAAATGTCTGGTCAAATACGTCAGTATTTTCTTTAGATTTGTCTCGAGTACAAATATGTACTTAATAGATATTATGTTATTTTTTTTCTATCGGTTTAAGTTACAAATTTCCGACCGTTACGCTCGATTCTAAGGGTCAGTTACACTTAAACTTTAACGGAAGGGAATAATTTGACAGCTGTCAAAACGGTCATATCCCATACCTTTATTGCAATTTGAGAACCATTAACTCGTCCTATACCTATAATTCGATTAAGGATTTTTTAGATCCACAGTTCCATGCCAAATACAAACAAATAATTATCCCCCGCATCATGACAACACGCAGGTGTGTATACAAAACAAGCATTGCAAAAACGGCCTTAGGCCTTCTTTATATACTCCAGTCCAATTTAAACCTTATGTGGGTGATGTCTGGCAAGCCACAGAGTCAAAGAAGGCCTGAAGCCTGGTTTAGGTTTGCATCTGCAAAATCTTTCATTTTACCGTTAAAGTTAAGTTTGTGCCACTGACCCTAAGGAAATATCCGCTAAGCTACTCACGGGAAGTGCTACGACATCTGCTACGAGAATGCTACACAGTAGTCGTGAGTTTGTTATATCAAAACTACTTAACAGAAAATTGTTATGGTTAAGAACCTTTATGACGTAACTGGTATTACAAAAAAACAAAAACGTAGCCAATCTTAAACTAACGGCGGTTGTATGTTTTGAAATGAAATTTCAATAAGGCCCAAGTGCCCAACGTGTCATTGATAATTTTTTTTAGAATAAACTTATAAAAATAAACGTGTGTCGTTCGTTAGGAGGAGTTAAAATACCTCGTGAATGGTTTTTTTATAGTCATATCTGAAAACTGCTTTCGATAACAATGTTCAAATCTATGATCGTGCGTAACGGTTCCGAGTAAAAACATATAGGTAACTCTCTACACATTTAAACTTACGTTGTTTTTACGCTTTTAAAAGAAAAATAAGTGCTCTTATTATAAATATTAATATCTTCTTTTCTAACTTGCCTTATTTCATACATCAACAGTCAATTGCTCAGTCATTTTAAATTTCCAAAACATAAGCGTGTTATTTTTTACTACCACATCTACCTACTCGACATTTTCTCTATCTTTAAGTATCGAAGGAGATTCCTTGTTTGGTATTGGCTGTGGCTGGCCCCCTAATGACATCTGTCATTCAAGCTCTTGTGATAATTTTGCTCTGAGCTGCCTCCATTAGGGCTGGAACATGACTATATATATTTCTAGGTCAATGGTACGTAGATAATAGTATATCATGCATGGATTGTACAAATAATGGTTTCACACATAGTTTTACTTAAAAATGGCATAACTTCGTAAATTTGAATTGAGAGCAAGTATAATGATACAAGTACCTACACTGTTATGATTTTTTCTCATGATATACTTTTTGGCTAAAACCCCTTCCTAAAATGACAGTCCAAAGTAAATGAATCAGTAATAAGACAAGCGGTACATAAATACCTATTAAACTTCGACCAAAACATTTTGTCGTTTTTAGAGCAAATTCAAGAACGTCTCATCAAATTTTAATCGTCTTACTTAATCAGATTATACTGATTAGTATTTTTGAGCGTTCTATAAATCTAATAATCTGCAAAAAGAGCCTTTAATAATCTGCAAAAATATCGCAATCGTTTTATCTAAATATATAGAAATATTTAAAAAATACAGGCCAGATAAAAAAAAAGATCAAACAACTGAACTAAAAATGGAACTCATATTCAAATTCAAATGGAAGCGTTTTGCACGCATTTAGCGCCTGGTTGTGACGTCACACGTGCTCCTATTGTCCTATTGTGTCCTGTCCACAACAGACGTCGGGCACAGGTAGCGCGCGGTCTCGACACGTGCCGCGTGATCCGGGAGCCAAAACCTCGAACCAATCTACTAAAAGGTTTCGGTGTGATCCACTGGTGTGATGTTACGTGACACCTTGTGTATACCGTTCGATAATTGACTATCGACAGTATATGCCGCTATACATATATTTAAGGGTGAAGAGACGAATTTTTTTGGGCAGGTTAAGAGATATGATTGATGTGCTGGCTAACTATCTGTCACGCTTTGTTTAGTTACCTATTTTGGTCGATATATCTTATGTTAATCCAGATAAACGGGATAGTTTTGAGTTTTAGTATAACAATGTATGTTTAGCAGTTTCTCTCTCACGTGGATGGGGACAGTTGTACGATGGTAAGATGAAGAGGAGAGTATCATTATTACAATTTAATGTTAAAATTATGGGTTATGTTCGGGAAAGGATTGTAGTATATTTTCGGTAGGTGTTATGTGAGAGCTTAACAACCATATTGGATGTGAAGCTAAAGCGCAGAGCACTGTAAACCAGTATTTCGTTGCTGATAATGCAGAACACTGCATATGTTAAGGTCAGATGCAGCACTTAATATCAGGTATGGCTAAAATCACATCACGGTATGTTCAGCATCTATTCTGTGTATTCACATCAACACTTATGACAACAATTAACTTACACTACATATTTACACATTCAAGAAAATCAAATACATATTGTAAGGACACAATGCAAAAGATACAAATAGAAGAAATACACTTAAGATGCACAGTTGTGTTTATCGATAACCGAAATACCTTCCGACTTAAAGACTTAGTGTGTTGTGAGTTGTGAAGGTTGTGACGTTCAAAGTAAAAGGGTTACAAGGGTGATACAAAGTGCAAAGTATGTCGTGACTGGTACATGAAATGCTGGTCTTGTCAATTCTTAACGTATAATATTGGAGTACCTACCTATGTGCCCCGTACCTTCATTATCATAATGTATCACAAAAACTATATTGTTGCGTTGTTTCGTTTCAAACAGCCGGCAGTTAATTGTTATGGGTTAGTATTTAACTGATAATCGAAATGAATATTTTTACAGAATTCAAAACTATCCCTACCTAAAATGAACATAAAAAAATACTGAATCATTTGGTATTTGGCTTCAGGTTTTATTTGACGTGCAGAAATAAAATTTCCTACTATTTTGAATCGTTTGCTGGGTACCGACCCATCCCTTAGTACCAACTAAACCATCGACAGATTGGTAACACTATTTAATATTTAACTGGTATGAAACCGATGTACTGCAGTTTTCGGTATTTATGAAGCCGCAACACCAGATGGGAGAGTACAACAACTTTTAGTTGAATTATAAAAGAAAGTTCGCGTCAGCTAACATTAACTGACCCGCCGCGAGTTTCGCTTGCTACTACTAAATTTGCAGCTAACTTCATTTCCTTTGTTTTGTGACAAATACAGAACAATATCAACTTGAAGAGGTAAATTTTGCATGCAATTTATCCTTTAATCTTGTAGTTGGACGCTAGTGAGTACTTTTTATTTGAATGTCGAAAGATATTCACGTATTAAAAATACTTACTTATGCGCATAGAAGCATGACGAAAAGTAGGCATGGTTCACATAGCCAAACCTTTTCAAATAAAACTTAACACGTAGGAACTTGGACGATAAATATGAAAGGTTGGTAGACACAGGAAATATTCAATGATCAAATCGTAGCCTAGATAATCTAGATTTTCAATACCGAGAACTCTATTTATGCAAGAGGAAATAGACATTCGACGCAAATCTACAATTTCCGAAGCAGCGAAAGCGGAAACGAAAGCGAGAGATTATTGACGCGATATACCAAGTTATTGAAAAAGAGCTTGTTGACAGTGGAATATTAGTATGATATTAACCCGACGGAAGGCTTAAACTGGCAATAAGGCCGTGATTTGCTTGCCATCAAACAGGAATGCCAACGTTTTCACTCTCCGCTAAAATATGTCGGGACCGATGAATTTGCGATCGAAGCCCAAACAATTTAGTCGTATTATAATATCAGAACGATGACGGACCGAGCTCCATCGGAATGGAATCTGTGGGTCAAATTTAAATTTATGATCGCTATTGACGACCTCGGACGGGTCGCGGGAGATAAAACTATTTCAATTAGATATTTGAAATGAATGATGTGGTGGAACTTTCTATTGCTCCCAAACAAGCCTGTGACTACATAATAGCAGTATAGGTTTTATTCTGAAATTAACAGATTGCTTTATGTCCAGTTCCAATATTTTACGATTCGTAATGCGTCAAAAATGACTATCCGTTTTTCTCCAACCGACTACGGGTCGATAAATCTAATTTCAAATCACTTTCCATATCAGCTGACATCAGTCGTCCGTGCGTCGGTTTTAGCTTACGCTTCGTATAATTTATTACTATCCGTAGGTAGAACGGATCGTTTCTCAAATATTGGATCTGGGCATTGGTCAATTTGAGGCCTTGTTAGTTGCGAGTATGCGTACCTATTACCTTAAAATATTGTGATTTATTTTCATGAAGTTTGACGTGTCTATTGATATGATGTGTTTGTCTCTGACATCGTAGCTTCCATGAACCGATTTGTTTTTGTAACAAATCGGTTTATCCATTTCGAAGCTATGATTTTTGGTGTTTGACAGATGAATTAGTCGTGATTGTTCTTGTTAAGCCAATGTATACGCACATTAATAAAGTGATCTTACATGCCATGAACTGATCAATTCTAGGTCTGTAATAGTTATTACAAATCATGCATTGCTGAAGTAAATGCTACTGTCGAATCCAAATATTGATTCAACAAACAAGACTGGTTAACTAGGAACAGTAGACTTGGCGTTTTCTGAGATGAAAGTGAAAGTTCGCTTGGCTCGGCTATATCACGCTGCTGACACGAACATTCTTTATAACGCATTAGCGAAGCGTTTTCTCTATAGCCGCAAAAATACCACTTGTCTATGCACCCATTTGGCCTTCGTATGATAGTCAATTGATTGTACTTTTTAATAGTTAAATTGTGGTTGGCAGCTCATGGTGTTATATAATGGCGTTATGTTAGTTAACTGTGCGGCGGGTCGACTGATTTTGCGCTATCAGCCGCCACCAGGCCTTTGTCCCATTTTCGTGCACAACTGCGCCAGCTTAAACTATTGTGGTTACCGAATCTCTTACGGCTCCCTGAAATTAAATTGAAAACGCAAATACAAAGTCATAAAATCTAAACCAGTTGATTTGATCAACCAATATAATTCTGACTAGGACACTCACATATACCTATGTAACCGTAAAGGGGATATTAATAGCTGATTTTATACTGCAGTTGTAGAAACATCATTACTATCAGCCAATGATGATATTAATGATGCTTGTTCAAATAATTAATATAAATAAAATTTATTAGAAACCAATGATTACATAGGCAGGGAATTACTGCCCTATTAAAAACTATTGTTTTTTTTGTCTGTTTAATTTGGTCTTAAAGATCTCAATTATAACGTTCCGGCAAACTAACCTCGGCTTCCACTCCTTAGCCGTTCGCAAAATATTGTCATAATTATTTATTTGTACGTTAGGCGTAAAAAAAATGTCTATTTTTAAAATAAGCTGTTTGTGAAGTAGGTAATATTGTATAAATTTTAAGACTTTCTCGTTCCATTTTAAACATTTAAAATAATTTAACGGGTCAAAACGCGACTCCATTTTTATTTAGTAGTTAATACGAACTACTTACTGCCCGACGTTCCGGTTAGGTTGCACCAACCGTGGTCACGAGCTGACTCTAAATAATAATGGTGTCGCGTTTTGACCCGTTAAATTATTTTAAATAGGTAATATTGCTTGTAAATGTGCCTGGACCTCATATTTCCGAAAGGTTCATCAATTCATTATTGTGAATGTAATTACATTCAAGGTACCCAATTCTTTGATGCCCGGTTTCAATATTTGTAAAACGATCCGTTATATTTACGGATTGTAATAAATTATACGAGGCGTAACCTAAAACCGTTCTAGACTCGTAGTGAGCCGCCGACGACCTCCGTAGCCGAGAGGCGAGCGTGCCGGACTTTGGCGTCGCGCCATCTCTGAGGTCCCGGGTTCGATCCCCGGTCGGGTCAATATGGGAAACGAACTTTTCTGTATTGTCTCGGGTCTGGGTGTTGTGGTACCGTCGTTGTTTCTGATTTCTGTAACACAAGTGCTTTAGCTACTTACCACAGAATCAGAGCAATGTATGTGATGTTGTCCAATATTTATTTATTTATATTTAGTGAGTCGAAGAAAAACGGATTGTCTTTTTTGTCACATTACGAATCGTAAAATATTGTAATAAAATAATAAGTCTCCTAGCTTAAAATTCTCTTTTAAGCGACACATTTTCTGGCCTGCTGATCTAGGCTCCAACTTACACAGAATATTGGGAAATAAGCCACTGATAACGTTATATTCTCACGTATCGCATACTAATCGTCATCAAATATCGTGGTACAGTGCAAACGGTTGCATGTTAATGACAAAATACACAAACGAGGTCCAAGCTAATAGACGAGGTGTATCTACGGCAATTAGTCTGGGTATACTAACGTGAAAATTTAAATACGACTGATGTATTAATAGTCAATTGCGTACTTGGTTACCCTCTTACGTTTGTATTCCCTTAACCAATTAACGAAGGGATGAAAAAGGTAAAAAGGTGAATTTTCGTGTACATTACGAACCCGTAGGAATTCCCGCAGGTAATTACTTTTCACTGCTAAACTCTAAACAGACTTAGGTTATAGACCAATTTAAGTCAAGGTGTTTTGTTGTAGATTTCACGAGTTCTCCGAGTGGAATGGGAGTTGGAATCGTAATTCGCCTGCCAAGTTAGTTCCAGGTTATGTACTCTGGCCCGGATAGATTTACAGCGCTATCAGGCACAAACAGGCCTTTGTTTAATGCGGACTTCGCGAGTGATCACAGGCGCAGACTTAGCTCCACTTCGGCTTTTGACTCGGGGATCAAGTGAACCAGTTCTTGTTTTAGTTTGACGAATAGTCGTTTCAATACTTGGAAATCGAAAGAGGACACATTGCATTCATAATCATATTCTGGATTCGCGTCATTGGAGTGTTATTTACCTGGTGACAAATTTTTGATAGCATTTTTCCAATTAAGTTTTAGTTTTATTGCAATCTTCCTTCAAGTTGATTGCTACCAAAAACTCCCTTTTATTTTAGTAGAATTTAGTTCACATAATACGAAGGTAAGTTTATTATCTAACAAGCCAAAGCTGACGCGAGTCGGGGTTGGATAACGCCGTTTCATGAATTTTTCATGACGTATAAAATTTTTCACCTTTTTAGTCTTTAGTGTTGCGTAAGGTTGGCCACACTAATTGTTTATTATCGGCACGTACTTATCATGTATGTTTAAAAACTACTATATAGAGATGCATTAATTTCAGAATTTGCATAATGAAATAACAATTGATGTCTTTATAATATTAGCTAATTGCTTATTTTTTAAGGTTAAATAAGATAATTCGTGTTTTAATTGTTTAAATGCAATCTTCTGGTGTTTATCCTTTTCTGAATGATTTTAGTATTTCTTAAAAAAGAGTAAACATCATACCACATTTTGAAATGTATAAAACTTAAGTCAGTTATATTACCTACAGGACGTATGAAGTCGTAGTACCTATCTCAGTACACTGACTGAAATTTTAACTCGTTTACGTAACCAAATGTAAATTTTTATCCTCAAACCCAGTGATCTGTGTCCAATTGTGATATCATCTTTGGATCTGTTTTATCTTTGGGATCATTTGTGCAATGCATTAAAGTAATTTTGTCGTACTAAATGTATCGTGTTAATTGTCCATAGGACGGGTTCGTGCTCGTGGGGTCTGTGGCGGGGCAGCGGTACTGGTCGTCCATGTTGTCGCTGGACGCGCGCATCACCTGCGGCTGCTGGACGCCTGATGACAACCAGGTGTACCTGGGCACGGCGTCAGCGCAGCTCGTGGTCATGGACGTGCACGGCGCGATGGTGTCGCAGGTACCTATGGAACAATTGACTGGCACGGTGGAACAATTAACTGACACGGTGGAACAATCATGGTGAAACAACAGTGGAGTGCGCCTGGCTGAACAAAGTCAGGGTGTCGTGAAATGGATCCACACCCAGCACGCCTATTCACATAACATCTGAATCGGATTCAAATTCGGAAACTATATTTTGTCTCTTTCTTAGTATGTACTTATGGAATGGTCATAGACAAAACGTTAAATTTCCAAATTGTATTCATTGGATTGATAGACGGAAACATATATTTTAGTACACATATATTTACCTACAGTATGATTTAGGCGGTCATATTGCTAGAAAACGATCTCGTCCGAATAGTTTATGTCGTTTGTGAATCAGCCCCCAGTCCCAAAGTTCGAGTGTCATTCATTATATAGTTTTCAGCAAAATGTGTTAGATACACATCTAATTAGTTAACAAATAGTGCGTCATCGAATCAAAACTTACGGCAAATGTAGAGAGGGCAAGTTTAAAGAGAAAATTTTTGTACAGCTAATTTCTTTTTATTATTGGGTTGGTATTGAATTATAACTATGTACTTAAGTATGCATGACTTTTCACTAATTTGAAAATACACAATGTTTTTAAGATTGGCTAGGAAGCATTTAATATCACGAAAGTTAAATTAACTTAGAATACCTAAGTAAGTTAAAAAATACGTAGGTATCCAGCAGGGATTCGCGTGTAATAAAAAATCTCTCTACTTCGGTCTACAGTCGTAGTTGTCAGTTCGTAGCTGCACTTGACAAGATTAGCTTCTGAAAGTAACTCTGCAATTTTACGCGCAGAAGTCATTTTATTTTACATTTAATTAAATTCACTTTTACACGATCCTAGTTGGCACTTACGATGCGTATTGTGAAATTAAAACATTGTGATTATACGCTGCATCACTATCATCAATGTAGATTTTTGCATCCTTCATTGGTGGATATAGAAACGTTTACGTAAATATATATGCATAGTGCAAAAAACCGATGCCCATTAGGTAGATATGTTCTATGCTAAAAACGCGACGTAAGATGGCCCCCATACGATGAATAGCTACCTTCTTTAGGTGACAAGGGTTCTAAAAGACTAGTATTAGAAGACCTTTGGCTGAAAAATGAAATCATTATAATTTTCTAAAGTTCAATTGCCACGTTCCTGCAGTATACGAAATTTGTAACTAGACTAAGTTGACCTAAATGGAAAACATTGTATTCTTCCATGGATATCGAAATTGCATCATAAAATCGATATCAAGAGAGCAGTCTTGCCAACTTCGACCCTTTAGCGGCAGGTACCTGGCTAGCCCGACCCTAAATATAAATGCCGTTTACATTATAAATGACATTTATCTTTACGACTCAGCCTCCAATGGGGGTTGCAAACTAAAAAGTACCTACTTACTTTTATAATTCTAATAACCGTATCAGGTACAACACAAATAGTTTGCAGTTCGAAATTAGTTCTTATGTTTTTAATATAAGGGCGGTACAAAGTCCGTCTGATGCGCTCTCAACTAAAGGTAAAGAACTATATAGTCGGAACACGCAAATATTCAAGGAAAACATTCTGAAGACCACAAAAATCAAGCCCTTTACAATGCTATCTATGAATAAAGGAACAAATAAATATGTATTATTACTTTAATACAATGATATCATACAAGTCAGTAATAATAAAAAAAATAATAATAATTCATGAGAAAAACCGATAGACACTTTTGACACATTACGAATCGTAAAATATTGGAACCGGGCATAAGAGACCACGCCTAGTGATAGTGTGCGAGCCTTCTAGGGATGAGATACTTCTGTGCTTCCCCACAAGTTCGGTGAAAATGATAAGGATTCTCAGCCATCATCGATAGTCACAAGATGCCTATTTTATACAAACCTAAGCAAGATACTAAAGTTTGAAAACATAGAAAACATGACATACATTGACCTGATTTCCAAACTAAGTATTTATATATTTTTTTCCTAACTGACTATAGATGATGGTCGCAGATAGCCTTTTCATCTTCACCTAGCTTGCAGGGGAGCAGAAGGTTCTCACCCCTAAAGCTAATCTAAGTGCTGACCTGAACCAAAGGTGGTTCACACATACACACTTAAATTCTGACATAAACACCCAAACACTTATGTGTGTGTTATCTTGTTTAGTTATATTGTTAAACACAGAATAAGCACAAGTGTTTTCCCTGGTTGGGGATCCATCCCACGACCAATGGCTTACCTTGTTCCACCGGGTCAGTCAGTTGAACATACTCTACATTCATACCCTCACTCAGAACCCACACATATTGGTCAAAATCGTATCATTCTTCTTTGCTTCGCCTTAGTCGGATAAAAACATATAGACGTAAAAAGGAATAAAGATACTTTGATTCCATTTTGAATGGCAAAGATGAAGTAGAATGGTTTATCGGGACAAGATTTCTCAGAACAGTTCTAACGAATTTCAGATAAAATTATCACTTCTCTAGAAATCCTATAATCGTGCTTGTATGTTCGTAATATTCTGATTCTATCGAAACTACCAAAGATTCAATTTGAGTATCACTTACATTATATACAATATAAAAGCTCGATTATCACTTGTTGAGAGTAACGCTCAAATTGCTCAGGCGTATTGTGCCTAGTAACAGAGCGGCTTAAAATGTTTGAAGGCAATCTTCAAAAAGTTAAAACAAGTCGATAACAGATGTATAAATACGTAAACCTTGGTAAATAAATATGATACCATATAAATTGTTCTGATATTGATTCGCAATCTAAGTTGGCAACGTCTATGTACTTGTGCGTCTTTACAACTTGGCTGGAGACGTGCCTAAGATCGCGCGCCGAGAGCCTTGAGCCTTACAAATATAGATATCGACTGTTGGCGCCCATGACAACAAATCTGCGATCACAAATGAAAACAGAGATATAGTAACCAATTTACTCCGAATTAGTGTTGTCGAACTGTCGATTGTAAAACTATCGATAGTTTTGGATAGCCATGCACTGCAGTTGCTCGTGAATAAAACATATCAATAATCTCGAAATTTATTGATAGTTTAAATTTTAAGTACTGATAGTTTTAGGTATACCTATGCGTTCTATTTTAAAGGGATTCAAACGCTTTTAGTCAATTGAATTGTAGTAGCATTGCATTGGGTAGTTAATGATTTGAATAAATTAATCTTCTAAAATGTTTGCGAGGGGAAAAAACCAAACACAACTTGCATTAATAGAAGTATCGAATATCCTGTTATAAAAAAAACCAAGTAATTCGTAACCTAAAAAATATATATAATCTGACTACAAAAACAGGTGCAACTGGTGTCTGAAGGCGGTATAACATCAATGGCGTGGTCTTGCGAAAAATTCAAAATGGAGGAAGGGGAAGAGAACGGCGAGACGAACGGGGGGCACGTGCTAGCCGTGGCCCTGGGCAACGGGGAGATCGTGCTGCTGCGGGGGCATGATGATGTCAGCCCTGCGCGCGTGAGGACCGGCATGCGGGGCCCCACGGTTGCCATGGAGTGGGCCAACTCGAGGGAACTGTTGGCTGTTGCCGGAACTTTGTTACCAGGTTAGTTTATAGTATAAATTTTAAGACTCTCGCGTTCCATTTTCTGTCTGTCTGTTCTCTGCTATCTGTTAGAAATGGGAGTTAATCATTGGATGGAGTTGCACGACCCTAAAATCCTCTCGACCGATCGCTACTAACATACTAGGATAATACGTTAAGCTATTGAAATCAAAAAGTACAAAAATTTCAATAGAGAAGACGGATTTAAGTTATCATCAGCATGGAATCCAGTGATTAACAAATGTTTACCGCGGTTAGAACGATCAAAAACAATTCCGGATACTGTCAGTGTAGTGTGTCGAAGTGACTTCAATAACATTTTGTTATGTGAGAATTTGAAGGTGATTGAAGATTTGCAAGCTCCCCCGAACAGACGAAGGCGAGCAAGCCTAGTCAGCTTGTGACCATGGTTGGTGCCACCTAACCGAAACGTCGGGCAGTAAGTAGTTCGTATTGACTACTAAATAAAAATGGTGTCGCGTTTTGACCCGTTAAATTATTTTAGTTTATAGTAGTAAATACTTGAATGAAGTCACCGTTTCTTCTACGACTATAATATCAAATCGACCGATTTTGGCCAAGGCGAGTTACACAAGGTTTTTTTTTATATTGCACCCCAAGATTGCCATATACCACCTAATGTTAAGTGGTACTGAGGCCTAGCTTAAGGGCGACAAGTATAGCATAATAACGCTGTTACTGGACTTGTCGCCTTTACCTTGAAGGCTTGACTAATGTAGCACCCCACCCCAGGAGCTCTGGAAACCTAACTCACACGCAGGAACACAACAACACCAAACTGATTATTGGTTATTTGGCTGCGGTCTTCTGTAAGGTGGAGGTATATCACCTGTCGGTTGCCCCAGTTCGAGTAATAAATCACTATGCCCTAACTCTCTTAAGACTTTGCTTATAGTGCCCGTACGAGTGCGCAACTCATAAGTACACTCTCTCTCCATGTTGGCGACCAGCAAAGCCTCCTTCTTTTATTACCTTTTTATATAGAATTTTACTGTAAATATTTCTTCATTTGTCGATCTGTCAATATATTTTTACTTGTCACAAAACCGTCTATCATTTTATATCTCTAACACTCATGCTGAAATGAAAATTAGGTCCATACGTCCGGAAAGCGATCAGGCGCCGGACAGACTATTTATATGAGGCGTGCCGAATATCTAACAAAATACATACGCCTATATCAATTTGCTACTTGACAGTGTTAACAAAAAAATATGAAAAGTGTTAGATATGTTAGCTTATTAGTTAAGTAATCATTTTACATTTTTACTTTTTAATTAAAAGCATAGTTAGTATTTTATTTTTGCAAAATAAATTTTAGTTTTTTTATCTGTGGAACAAAAGAACCGAAACGGAAACCACCATTGCAATTCGGAAATGACAGCTGTCGGCGAAAATTATTTATTTTAATGTGGCGAAACAATGATTATTTTACCGATTAAATTGAATTATTGTCTCTAATCGTATAAAGAATTTATTGAAACATTTTCCGTTTATCTTAATTAAGTCGTTCCTATGCGTATCGGTTCGTTGTCTAGGACATTGACGTCATAATTGCAACAGTGACGTGACTTGGCGTTTTCGCGCGCTTTTTAAATGTGTTACACAAAATCTTATTTTTCTCTGGTTATTTAGATTATTTCCAGATAAATCGAATTGCTTGGGATATAAAATGAACGGGCGCACATTTTACAATACTTTTTCAAAAACTGTCAAGTAGCCAATTTGTAGTTACAACCAGCTGTCAGACTGAAAACTGAATCCGGCTGCCGTTGACTTGATCATAATTTCTCAAACTTTTTGTTTGCCAAATGAAATCTAGTCATGCGATGTCTTAGAATAGCAAAATATCTTTACAAGTGATGAATTATATTTACGTGTAGAATTCTGAAACATGACTGGTAAACCAATTTTTCTTTTAAATGTATTTTGTAAGGGTATTTTGTTTTAAGTTATTATGACATATATATATATATATATATATATAAATGAATCCCTATTTCCCTTGGTCGCGCCATTACGCGGCTGGACCAAAATCACTTTTTTTTGTTGTGTTTGTTATTGTCATGAGAAATTTTAAGAAAACTATTGTCTCTGTGTTCGAATTCGAATTAAATAGTCGTGATTAATAAAATAAGACGTATGTCGGGTCAGCTAATCGATAAATCGGATTTATACTGTTTTTATACAACCTATAATGAAAATACATTACACGAAATAAGTCCTATAGTCGCTTTTGCCAATAATTTGCTAAATTATATTATACATAACTGGAACAAAGGGTTTCTATCATACCTTTTTGAAACCTTTAAGGGTATCAGGCATAATTATTGTATAATCGTTTATTTGATTTGGCCGTTACACACATTTATTACATACTAGCGTGCCGGTTATATTGCGGCATAAAGCACAACTATAAGAAAACTTCTCATTTCCACGGAATAATCTAAGAAGCGCGATGTAACGCTGGATACTATTAGTTGTTAAACAAAAACTGAATTGTACACTATATTATATAAGTAGATGTAAAAAAAACAGTTTAGACGATAAAACAAATTGTACGTCATCCCTTGGGAATTCCTCATTTTCGGGTATACATTATCGTGTCATTTAGCTTCTAAATTTACATTTTTATATACGTTTGCCTTGATATTTTACCTTGTTTTAAACGACACACAGTGCCATCTCCAATCCTCCATCAAGCTAACTATATTTTTGTTTTCCCTTGGAAATATATATTTTTTTCGTTATAAAAAATACCCTATTATTTATTCCGGACTTCTAACTTTACGTCTGCAAAATTTCAAAGCAATCGGTTCAGTAGTTACGGCGTGAAAGCGGAACAAACAAACAAACAAACTCACTTACAGATTTATAATATTAGTAAGGATTTAGCACTTCTATTCTAGAATACGAGCTTATCATTCGCCCACAATGCCATTTAAAGGCTTAAATCGTGAATGGCGGCACCAACAAAGCATTAAAGGACGAGTCGCATAAATGGTTTCTATTATATACTTATAAATGTGAAAAATGGCCGGTTTGAAAGCATCCATTCTGGCTGTTTGATAAACGATATGAGGCGGCGCATGCTTTTCAATTCTCGCAGAGATTTATGGCTAGTATGAAGTTTATAGGCCATAGGCTCCGTCGTTTCCTCGTCCACGCCGAATGCGCAAATATAGTGCTTTTTTATGTGATACGTGTGCGCTTGTGAATGGGGCGGTACGACTATAAACTTACATTTCGGACTTGTTTCGTTTCAATCGAACATTTTAAAGGACAAAGGGCTCGTTAATATTTTAATTTTACGTAAATAGTGATAGCTGTGTTTTGTAGAGTGTATAGCTAACTTAGTAATGCTGATTTTAATATGTATTTTCGGTCGTTTCATTGTACAGCAATTCATATTCCATTTATCAAAGTGGGAGCTCAAGTAGTATACCTGAATCTATACCTTTATATTGTTTTACAATCTGCTACGGCTTGCTTTGCGTGGAATCACTACATAGTATAGAACAAAGTCGCTTCCCTCTGTCTGCCCATATGTATACCATGTCTATACTATTATTTTAAGGATTAAGAGTTTGTTTAAATCTCAGGAATCTACTGGTTTGAATTAAATAAATATTTTAGTGTTGGATAGTTCATTAATCGAGGAAGGCATGCATCCTTGCGAAGCCGGGGCGTCCAATAAAGTTACTGTCACGTGATATGAAAGGTCTCTGCAAAAATTCAGCTTAGGTATATCCTTTCATTCCGAAGTTGAATCCCATAAAAGACTGGATTACATTCTATGAATCCGTTTGGAAGCAGTTATAAAAGCGCGACGCTATTACAAGTTGAGTTGAGTTTCCTTTGTAGACGAAGTTGGTTGTATTTCAGAGGGTGACGAGGAGGCGGACGCGCCCCCCTACAAGAACGTGGTCAAGTTTTACTCGGACACCGGCACGCTCATCTACACAGTACCTATACCGTATACCCAGGTGAGTTAGAGCCTTGAATATTTACGGTTGGCAATATTCAGTGAAAAGAAAAATGTTAGCAAATCATACCTACGTAAGCGCAGGTATGATTATCGGCGATGGTAAATGAAATATCCACTTCTTTATTGATGTGTTCAAGTTTTTAAATTATTGCTTTGGAGAGAAAATCCCCGTTTAAATTAGAACAGAGCAACAGATTTACGAAATAAACGACCTATCGCGAAACATTAAAAAGCTCTCGGGTATCGTTACTGGAATGTCTGCGGATTTTCCTCATCCTGTTCTAGTATGAACACCCGTTTTTTTAATTCAAATTGTTAGATTATTCCTTAAGAATTTGAGTTACTATGACTACAATTTTAAATATTTTTTATTAATTAGTAGGTAAGACGTACTTAATGATCTTAGTCGTGTAAAGTATCTATAAGAACTAAGGTTATAACTGAGAAAAGGGAAGCATAGATCTTAGCAAAAATAAAAAAAATGCTTCGCTTTATGAGCAATGTGAGACTCGGGCATTGAAATCTTTAGAAAGCCCATGAATAAAATTTTCATATAACCCCGTGCTGCAATTAAACCAAAAGCTCCAATTATTTGCAGATTAATCGTGAAGAGATTTTGTGTTGTTTGCTATTCTTAAAACTAAAATTTGATTTTAGTATCACAAACAGATCTTATGAAAATAATCCCTCGCCCTTTGAGCACGGGTTTAAGTGGGTGGTCTCAGTTCTTTTCTGTGGTTGGTGTTTCACACGCGTCAAAGCACCTACTGAGCGTCAAAGCAAGCAAACAAAAAATGAATATCGTTTGTGGTTATAAATAATATGTGTCTTCCACAATATAGTTTTAACAAAAGATCGTTACGAGTGACTGGCGACTATAATTAAAAAAATGGCAGCAATGATTACATCTAAATATATGTGTGTGTGTGTGAATAAATAAAATAAAATAAATGCGCTAGACAATCACACCAATCACCTGGTCTCAAACTAAGGTTTCCCCTTGTACTATGAGCACCAGACGAATGGTGGGTATATGTGTGTATCTTCCTATGAGGTCCTAGCTTAAAAGCGACAAGTAGGTACATCATAATAAACCTGTTACTGGACTTGTCGCCTTTGCCTTGATGGCGTGACGCCTGGTACTAATGTCGTATTCCCCCAGGAGTTCTGGAAATCTCACATGCAAGAACACAACACCACCGAAGTAATTGTTATTTGGCTGCGGTCTTCTGCAAGGTGGAGGTTTTTCACCAGTCCGCGATAAATCGCTATGCCCTACCTCTCTTATTATGTTTTTGTTTGTTAATGTCTGTTTTTTTTTGTTAGGCTCGCGTGACGGCTCTGACGTGGGGCCACGCAGCGCGGCGTCTGTTCGTGGGTGTGGGCGGCGCGGTGTGCACGGCGCGCGTGTGGCGCGTGGTGGCGCCGCTGCAGCTGCTGGCGCGCGTGAAGGCGGCGCAGGCGCTGCGGCACCCGCGCCTCGCCTCGCGCCTGCCCATCCCGCCGCGCCTGCAGCCCGCGCTCCACAACCTCTTCGCTCATACTATTCGGGTCTGTATACACCAGCACAGAATAGTCGTTTTTAAGTTTCCCTACCCAAAGGGTAAAAACGCGACCGTATTACTAAGACTTCGCTGTCGTCCGTCCGTCTGTCTGTCACCAGGCTGTATCTCTAAAACCGTGATTTCGAATTTTCAAGAGAATTGCAATTTTCATAGATTATGTATTTCTGTTGCCGCTATAACAATATATACTAAAAATAAAATAAAATAATTATTTGAGGGGGGCTCCCATACTGCATAAGTGATGTTTTTTGGTCGAAGTTAAATAAATGCAACAGGCTTGCAATATTCACAGAAAATTTAGTTGTATATTTACTTCAAAAATAAATAATTGTGTCTAATGTTGAATAGATAATGGTACGCGTACTTAGTGCGCGAGTCCGACTCGCTCTTGGCCGGTTTTTTAATAATGGATTTTGTTAAGATATAAAATCCGAAAATTCGATATAACAACGATTTTGAAGCAATCATACCACTTGCTATCAAGGATCCGCTCTACACGTTTACCGTATCTTACATTACAAACAGGAAAATTTGTTACTCCAGGTTTTGCAAATTGTTAAGAGCATCACTTTTTTCTTACAGTGTAACGTCCCAGAAACGAGCGAACTCCGCCGCTTTGTCTCGCGGCCTCCAGCCGCCGGCGGCCGGCTCCACTGCACAATGTTACGTCACGACGACGAGGAAGCCGGCGCCTACACGCTGTACTTAGAGCACCTGGGAGGGCTCGTGCCGCTGCTCAAAGGCCGCCGCACCAGCAAGATACGCCCCGAGTTTGTCATCTTCGACCCGCAGGCTGAAGGTGAGAGGACTGTCACACACTAGCTGCGGTCGCCTTCCTCGAAATAAATGTTAGGCACGTCCTGGTGACGGGATGGAGGCGGACTCGTTTACATGATGCCTGTAGTAGGTGCTGTGGGTGTCTACTGCTGCTCAAAGGCGGTCGTACCAGCAAGATACGCACCGACTTTGTCATCTTCGACCCGCAGGACGGCATTACACCATGCCTGCTCTAAAGAGCTTAAAGCTAAGAGGTTCTCTGTGTTTTTGTTTATTGTACCTGATCTGTTTTTTTTTGTGATGGTCATTTTAGAGGGCGTATGTATGACCGGCGTGGTGCGTGAGAGCAGCAACAGTAGTAGCAGCAGCGGCGGCGGCAGTTCCAGCAGCGCCGGCTTGGAGCCGCAGCACACGCCGCGCACGCCGCGCCGTCACACGCCGCACACGACGCACACGACGAACCACGTACACACCTCGTCCTCAGACACAGAGAGGGAAGAAGGTGAGTCGAGGGATTGATAAGGTTGTATTACTGTCCAGTCAGTTAAATAAGTCATGTTAAATTCAGTTGAGTTGAGATAAGGGTTGAGATTTTAAAATTAGGTAGTTGTCATAATTAGGTTTATTTTCCTAAGCGATCTATTAGTTTTGTTAGTGTTATTTTTTCCTCGGTGTCCATTTATTTTACTATCTTTAAGTTAAATACAATACAACTTACATATTATATTTCTTTATTGTTTTAAATCTGTCAGCTTCGGTTACAAAATATTTAAAACATTTTAGGATAATTTCGCGTGACTGACCCCGTAAAGGTTTTTTGATGCTATAGAACAACTTTATATTATTTAAATTTGGGGGTGTTAAAAACTCTAAATATTTATTTTGAATTTGAACTGGACGCGACCGCTCTCTATCGCACTTGAACAATGACTGACAAAACATGACATAAGTAGTGCGAGACAGAGATAATGCTATACGAAGCCGAAATTATCCAAAGTCTCTTTCCAATGATCGATGTGCAATATTTTTAGAACCATGTTTTCTGGATTATTTTTTTAAAGTTCTCTTTTGATGTTTTATAGTTATTTGTGATTGGAACCAACATTTTTATTGGCTGGTAAAGTACGCACCAAAAAGAAACATCATTTAAATATTTTACATTTTTTTAGGGTGTTCTGGGTCGCCCCGATTGCAAAGACGACGTCGTGCTCGCGAAAGACGCAAAATTCGTAACACTAGCGACAAAGACGAAGCGCCTAATGAACTCGCCTACATCGACTCCTTGCCTGAGGTACCTAACTTATATAAAAAATAGCACATACTGCACTTTATTTAATCACCTACTTGTACAACAGAAATATTTATGATTAACCTTTTTGCTCTTCAGGATGTTCGACTGGTCGAAGTAACCTCTAACATTTGGGGCACAAAGTTCAAAATGCATGGGCTCGCTAAAAACGTGCCGGCAAACTTAGGGCAAGTCACATACAAGACGTCACTCCTACATCTCCAACCAAGGCAGATGACGCTCATGATCACGGAACTACGTGACGATTATCCCGTAGGACCCGACCCTACGTTCAACCCCAACATATTTTCTGAAGATGAAGAAGAGGTCTTCCAAACCAATGATTCCAATAATTCTCCTTCTCACACCAACAATAATATACGTAGAAAGCCAACGATCTACGGGAGAATTAATACTTATAATTCCAACACTATGATCCAACTTGAGTCTTACAACACCAATAATAACAACCCGAACGGTCCTTCGCTAGCCAGAGAAGAATCTTACGAGGAGTTCCCATACATCGACACCAACGATACCATGAACAATGTATCGGAAAACGTTTACTCGACTCCACCGATGCGACAATCCACGCAGCCCTCAGACAGAAGAGTGAATAATACTGCCAGCGTGCCCAACAGACACGCTATTTCTCCACTACGATGCGAGAGCTCAGTTCCTACTTTGCAGTCTCCTAAAAACGCTGTGGCACCTACGGATATAATATTCGAACGCCCGTCGCCTCAAACCGTCACTTGCGGAGGGAGAGGTGACTTCTGCGGAGGAAGAGCCGACTACAGCGTTCGTGGGGACAGCGTGCCCCTTAAACCGAACATAGAACAGCAATCCTTTAGTTTGAACCTAAGCTTAGAGCCGAGTAGACAGGTAACAATAAAAAAGTGCGACAACCACGTGACTGACAACTGTCTGTCCAAGCTACGGAAGAATATTTGTAGTAGAGGGGAATCGACGTATGATATGAACACGCGGATCTTGAAGTCGCTGTGCAACAAGAATTATGAGCATGAAGTGCACCCAGACGCGCTGACACGCCGCGCGGAGACACTGCGTGGTCTGCAGAAGGGGGAGGATCTGAAGTTCATAGATGAGGAGACTCCAGTGGAGACGACCATTGGTAACATGTTCAACATTTTATTTTGAAAATTACCTACACTCTTTTCAATGTGATTGCATGTTCAGTGTCTTATAGCTTTTCAAGATTTCTTTGGAGGCTAATGATGGATCATTTAAGGTCGTTTCGTTAGGCACCATCGGTAAGTAGTGAACGTGGCAAGTAGCTTGATAGTCGAAGCACGTTTCAATGTTACTTAAAGGACTCATTATTCTTTGCGGACGGAACATTACTGATTAAACACCAAATTAATGCATGGTCTCCCAAATGAATAAAATTTTCTTTCACTATTCTCTACAAAATTCGTGGTAGATGATCTAAGTGCACTTATATCCATGGAGTTACCTGCTTGTTATATTTATTTTTAGATTTGTCTGTTCACCATCTTCCGTATTATGAGTTTTAATGCTATGATTCTTTTTAAAGTTTGTAAACAGTTAGAATTAAGCATCGTAACATCGATTGGGACGCACTTGCTCGGATACATCTGGGGTTGGGAAACCTTATGGCCAACAACAAATTTTGACCATGGTACCTATCAAGATCGCATCGCCATCTCATCTTTGCCGACCTACGACATTACCTACAAGTCGATAGTAAACAACGCTCCATGCGTACCTAATGATTAGCCAATCAATGCATCGATCCTACATCACGATGTCAAAGTTATCGTCGCCACAAACAATAAATACAACAAACCAAGATTGGTAGTTGGACCTTGGTCCCCGAACAGGTAACACCTAGCTCGGCGGAAGTACCTGCTTCCATTTTTAGTAAAGAACATAAGTTCCTTACCGTTTGTTTTTCTAGGCCTTCTACTAATTGTCAGATGTTCACTGTCTTTGTCTCGACATACTCCACTCACTTTCATTTGCCTTCATGTGTACTTAATTCTGATTCAAGCAAAATCTAAAGGGGCATAACACTTTTTCAGCTAATTTGACGGAGCGAGGACGGGAGGGTCGCGTTCAGCGAACCACGACCGTGGTGCCGATAAGTCCGGTGTGCGCCAGCGTGCCGCTCTACGACACTATGACCCGCAGCTGTAGTGTGGGCTACCTGGATCTAGTAGACCCCGCCGCGTTACAGGTTCGCTCCCAACACACACGTAGTGTAGGAAAACATATTAGAGTCAATCTGAACATACTGTTTGTACATTATTTCTGCCGGAGGCCTTCCCCATTTTTTCCACATTCTCGGCTTTACGTCACTTGCATGGATGCAAGTATTGCAAGTACTAAAACAATTTCTGATTTAAGTTTAGTTTTTTTTGTTTCCGCTACTCTCATTTTTAGACATTTGAATTTGACTGTTTATGCGTAACTGGCTATGGGTAATTTTAATTATTGCCCTACTGATTTTACACAGCGCTATTTGATTTACGTAAGCTAAAATATATACCTTTATTTGCATCACTAAAGATTATTATTATTAATTTACTGCTGCTAGTCGTGAGAAACTTTCATGTTTGTTGCATTAGTTAGTAAATTGTGCATACGTAAGCGTATAGTTGAAAGAGGTAGGCAAAAATTATTTCCATAACTTCCACCGCAACACACGGCTTGTTAAAGCGGAAGAGATCCCTTATCATTGCCACTAGTATAAATTTTGCACACGTGTTGCAGATCTGCTATTTCCTTCGTATGTTCGTCTATTATAAATATTATATGTTTGACAGGCGCAAGTAAGCCTTTCAGCGCTACGTGGAGAGCCGGCACGTCGTCTCGTACTGGTGCCCAACAAGCGGACGCGCCGCGCACGCCGCGCGCGCGACTCTCGCGCCGCTAACGACGCGCGCGCGCCTCCACTGACGCGCTGCGGCAAGTCGCGTAGTCTCGATAGTGGCGAGTTAGCCGGGGCGCAGGACAAAAGGCAACCGCTGCCGAAGACGGATCATACCTCGCAGTCTAGCACCTGTGCTAACAGCACAGGAGGCGAGGATAATAGGTAGGTAATAGGTACTATAAACGTTCAGTTAGCGAGTCAACCGCCCGTCGGAATAAGATTGTGAAACCATAGCCGCGTAGCACAATGTGCATGCTACACCCGATTACTTCATATTTTACGAGCCACACCAGCAGATTACTCGACTGCTCTAATAAAAAAATATTGCACACCACTATCTACATTTATATGATTTTGTCGTAGTTTAAGCACTTGTGTTACAATATGACAACACATAGACACGAGATAATTTAGAAAAGTTATTTTTCTGCATTAACCCGACCGGGCATACAATGACCTCAGAGAGGAAGCTTCGCCAAAGGCTAGCCCGCGCCTCTCGACTATGAAGGTCGTCAATTCAACGTTAAAATTATTTTATTCACATTCAACGTTAAAGGATGATGACTGTCAATTAAGATACTTTTGAAATACCAGTCAAAACGCGGTACAAATTCGCTCTCGACAAGCTCGGATCGAACTACGGAAAGGAGTTCATTGTAATCGGTGTTTGTGTGCGCAGCGGCACGAGCGCGGAGGAGAGCGGTCGGCTGGTGGCGCGTGCGCGGCGCGACTACCCGGTGTGCACGGTGTGCCGGCTGGTGGCGCCGTACGACCCGCCGCGCGCGCCGCCGCCGTACGTGTGCGCCGCGTGCGCCACGCCGCCGCCGCCGCCTGCGCCGCCGCCGCGCCCCGCGCACACCGACAGTGACTCCGATTACAGCAAGTATTATAGTTAGTACAGTAGATGCTTCGCTCTGGCGTTCGCCGCACCTCGCCTGCCGGCGGGCGGGTTCACACACTAACACGAGTGGAAACTAAATACTTTAATAAGCCAGATAATCATAGATTTATCTGGACGACTCAAGGAAACAGCACCAGCCATCATTTAGATATTTAAGAAATCACAGCAAGGATTATTTTTTCCTAACTGACAGATGATGATGGCCTTTTCATCTTCAATGAGCTCGCGGGGGAAGGCTCTCACCCCTAAACACAGACAAGGACAACAAAATTTAGGTACCTACATGCTCTCAAAGCCATAGATATTATAAACCCTATGTTTATATCAAGTTTAAAACAAAAATAATAATTAAGTTTTGTGGCAATGAACAATGTCTGGAAACACAAGTAAGTACCTATATAAAATAAATATCGCCGATAAACTACCTACTAAAACGATTACACAAAATCGTAACCAAATCTTTCGTTATAATGGTGATAAACGAGAACGGAAACGGGCACAAACCAAAATCTGCTCCGTTCCTTTGCAGATAAAATTGTACAAATAAACTTCCTTAGTAAGTAACGTACGTTTCTTTAAAAATCAAAGTATTTTTCTCCCATTCGAGGGAACTCATTGAGTATCCAAGGGCCTCTGCGTTTGTTTAGGTAAGAAATGTGACATAAACAGCAAACAACTGAGGGTCCAACCTTGGCCCTAAGGTGCATTGAACAGAGGGCCGAAAACCCATGTTTTCAAACTTGTATATACTCACTACTACTTCTGTTTATGTGTTAACCCGCCACTGCCTCTCAGCTGTCTACCACCCGGATGAGGAATAACTACTAATGACTGTAAGGACTCTGTAAGAGCTGGCTACGATGAGTACTACTACTTTAGTTTTGAAATAATACTTAAATTAGATAAATAGACTTTCGTGGACTGTGAAATGTTAAGTCACAATCTTAAAGAGTATTATTTAATGCAAGCTATGCAGTAAATTTGATAGAAATGCACGACACATTAGGTTAGCGTTTGGCACTGCATTAGAAAATTGAGTTTCCCCTGTAAAGCCAGTTAAATTAATCAACTTTACTCGCAAATTTTATTTTACTATCGCTTAAGAGCGCATCTAACAATAGGCACTAATTAGCACAGCATCATACATGTTGATTGTATGATTCTGCCTTATCTATGCCTTTCAGTCCTTAAATGCTTCTAGTCGTACCTACATACATAAGGTAAGTGGCTAGTCCCCATAGTAAGTGAATTGCGATGGGCATAATTCCTTGGTGTGAACTTTGAATTACTACTAAAACACAACATTTTCTTCTTTTTTATAAAAAAACATTGCAGAACATTCATATTGCATAAGGTTCGTTTTAAAAACTAAAAAATACCTGTTATAATGTTGTATGAATTACAACGAGTTGAATTTCCATCATCTCACATGTAGTTCGTGTCGTAATACGACTGTAGTTCATCCGAATTACAGTTGTTGTGAGCGCTACGACCTTATAATTCCCATCGCAATTCATGCAAATATTGCATTAGGTCAGTCATAATGAAATTATGATACAAAAAAGAAATTATGATAATTAACCTGACTACACCGGAAAATTTAAATGCATGAGGCCGAGCATCGAGCCCTGTGGCACTCCATTACGAACAAGAGTTTCAGTTTGTGTTCCGCTAGATGGCGGTGTACAGTACAGGAATCGGTTCATTCTAAATCGCGGTGACGAAATTTTTTTCCGTAGAATGACCCTCTCAAGACTAGTCTCAGTGAGCATACTTACCTGGCATAGGAGATACCGTGATCACGAAGGCGGTTCTCCCAGGGCGAGACTCCTCCATTGCACTGCGGAGGGGTTGACCCTTGCGATTATCCCTAATGTGGATAACTCGGATGCGTAATTTTTGGTAGTGGGGACTGCGTACGCGCCGTCCCCCTGAATTCGAATCGTAAATACTCTCTATAAAAATACGCGTGTCGCGTGTTGATCCTATCAATATCGATGGTGTAGACCAGGGGTCACCAAATGGCGGACCGCGGTCCGCATCCGGACCGCCAACCCATTTTGTGCGGACCGCAAGAACACAGCAACTTGCACTACAGAGCACGAAATTTAATAAAAATGTATCTCCCGCACAATCTTTGTTAACGTCAATTCGACAAATTTCGAATTTCAAAGAATAAATTTCGATCTCAACTTACTAATGAGCATCTCCAGGATTTAATGACAATAGCGTGCACCAATTATACTCCAAACTTCAGACAGATAGTCCACAATAGAAAAAAACATTTTTCCCATTGAAAAGTAAAAAAATATCTTTGTTATTTCCGTAACTACATTTCTTTAATCAATTTTTTTTCTATAAAATGTGCGGACCGCGATGGTCATTTCATTTCTTAAAACGGACCCCGAGCATAACTAATTGGTGACCCCTGGTGTAGACAATAGACATTCTTAATTATCAAATTTTAATACTATTTATTGTTTAGAAGAAATAGTTTGGCCTGGTTTTGTAGACATGCATCACATGCGTAATGTGAAGGTTCATTGGTCCGTTAAATTCTACTAAATTCGAGAAGAGAAAGATTAATTTAGCATGGATTTTAAACTTAATAGTTTCTTAGGGTATACCTAAACATGAATTTACTTAAACAATGTTTTTTTATGTGGAGTGGTTTCGTTCTTTCGTATCAATTTTAATTTAATGTATTTATGAGATATACTTAAATGTATTTATGATATAAGTATTGGTTAACGATACTTCTATAATGCATTTGTAAGATTTTAGTTATGACTGACGCGATGCTTTAACTTTTCTGTTAAAATTGTCTCAGGGCCTATCAAGTGTCAATTAAGCGGCGATAGCGATTTCGCTTAAATAAATGATGACTGGCTAGTCAATTGAGGTAGGTACTTTTAATTAACGTAAAACGATTTATTCATAGTTTTTCTATGTTAATACGAAAATATGACTCTTACTTCTCAACATTGGATTGGATTTAAAAATCACTTTTTAAACATGTTTTGCATAGAAAACAGTATGGGTAACTTTCACCCTTTATTCCCATCTGCCACCTTCAAATCGCCACCCGGGTGGTGGTTGGCACTAAAAAGTGACGTTCACCACCCGGGTGGTCGATGGCACTGATTTAGTGTCATCTGCCCCCTTCGTTATAGTACAGGAGTTGCATTTCGTATTGAACATTATCAATGGAAATTAAAATAAAACCTCACTGGATATAATCGCCACCCGGGTGGTGGTTGGCACTAAAAAGTGACGTTCACCACTCGGGTGGTCGATGGCACTGATTTAGTGTCATCTGCCCCCTTCGTTATAGTACAGGAGTTGCATTTCGTATTGAACATTATCAATGGAAATTAAAATAAAACCTCACTGGATATAATGATTTATAAGCAATTAAAATGTATATTATTTAACAAAAAAAACTTTTATTCTAATTACAATACCTCATGTGAACTGAAATAAGCAATAAAAACAAGTAAAACAATGGCAAATCACTTCTTAATGGGTATAACAGTACTCCTTTCGTATAACAATATTAAACTTTTTAAAGTAATAAAAATAATCACAAAGATTAATTGACATGGTTAATAGATAGACATGGGTTTACAACGTCGACTATTTGTCTCTCTTTCACACTTACTGATTCTTATGGGGCAATGCACACAGAAATACATATACTTATCATCTATTATTATCTCAGTAAAATGACATTTAAAAAACTAATTAAAATATTTTAAGATTATCGTCGTACTATTTCCAGATGTCAAATGTTTAGTCAATTTTCATTTGGATTATGTATTTTAATTGATTAGAATACTTAATTACCGAGAGTTAACAGAAGATTAAGAAGTTATCATTAACGCCTATTACAATGCGCCGGCACTGTACCTATGTGTTATATGGCCCCGCGGGCAGCGACTTTGACTTTACTAAAACAATATTTACTAACTGTATTTAATTAATAAGAGTATGAAAGAAAATAGTAATTGCTTGTAAATTATAAAAACGTTCATTGTATTTTTTAATTAAGTTTACTATCAGTAATAAAATAAAAATAATATTAGAATAAAAGTTAATGTTTTACCTAATTATAAACATATATTTAAAATGCTCATATATCATTATATCCAGTGGGGTTTTATTTTATTTTCCATTGATAATGTTCAATACGAAATGCAACCCCTGTACTATAACGAAGGGGGCAGATGACACTAAATCAGTGCCATCAACCACCCGGGTGGTGAACGCAACATTTTAGTGCCAACCACCACCCGGGTGGCGATTTGTAGGTGGCAGATGGGAATAAAGGACTTTTACTAAGTCTTCGTTGATTGACGTATTGACACTTGGCGGATGTTTCATACGCGATAGCCCCCATTGATACCTGCAAATTATTTGTAAATATTGCTAGAAAACCAGACTCCATCGTAGCGATGTTTTGGCACTTGCTGGGCACCTAGGAATAAGAGCCTATAACGAGTGGAGTATTGTATGTGACCACCAGGTTCATTGGAGCAGCTCGCGCTTCGGCTGCTGGCGTCTCGGTCGGGGCGGCGGGCGCGGGCGGCGCGCGAGACGAGCTCGGCGCCCGCGTCGCCGCGGCCTGCGCGCGCGCGTCCCGACCCGCCGCCCGCACCCGCCGCCAACACGCCGCCGCCGCGCCGGCACCGGTATTCATCCGCTTCGCCTATACGGTCAGTACTTACCTACTTAAAACGTATGACTGAGAGCACGTCAAGGAATACACTTGCAGTTCGATAATAGTTGTGCAATAAGGGCGGTGTCAAGTCCAAAGTGATTTTGGAGGTAAGGATAAGTCCAGCGTGTCCTAAGTGGTCGCGTTATTTAATATAAAATTATAATAAAGAAGAAAAACCAGTCAGAATGCAAGCTTTCACTTTGTACACCTGACAAGGTACACCTAGGGAAGGGCGGTGATATATTGTAACGACGTTAAATCTTAGCGTCTTTAAGTAAGTCAGACAATTAATTAACTAAACTGACAAGGTACTGAGTTGTTCACAAACTAAATCTGCTGACTAAGATTGCTGCGACATCTAAATACTCGTAGAGTGAACCAAAATTATTAGATTGATGGATGGAAGAAACAAAATTTGGGTAGGTTTTTTCTTTTGCATTTTTTTCTAGGGAAATGAAGGCTTATCTAGCTGATCTACTTCAACAAAATATCCATTTTTAAACGGTTAATAAATACAGCATTCTCGTTCCAGGCAATTACTTAATTCTCCTCTTCTTAACCGGAGAAGAAACAAGAAACCGTCCGAGAGCTCAGACGACGAGTACTCCAACGGTGGCGGCTACAGTGAGGTCAACAGCAAGAACTACAGGGACCTAGAGAGCTTCCAGAAGGCGCAGCTTAGGAATAAGGTCGGTATATGCTAATAGAAGAGAGATATTCTGCTTTAATATATCTTGTGTATCTGGCGCGAAGGACCAATTTTAAATGTCTTTCCAGTTGAAGCGAGCGGGCGTGGGCACGGCCGCGGTGGCAGAGCGCAGCGGCGGGCAGCGCAGGCAGCTGGTGATGCACAACAAGGCGCCGATGTGGAACGAGAACAGCCAGGTGTATCAGCTCGACTTCGGCGGCCGCGTCACGCAGGAGTCCGCCAAGAACTTCCAGATAGAGTACCACGGAAAACAGGTGCGCCCCGCCTCTAGCATCAATAATAACACATCTACACCACAAAGTAGTCCCAACCAATTTAGGCGAAAGTCGCCAGTCTGATAGAGGTCAACCAATTAAGCAGGACGTGGTTTATATAGTGCTCGACAGTGTGCGAAACACTTTCCGTTCCAGCACTGTCATAATTCAATAGGACAGCATACAGGCACGACCGAAGATAATGCGCTGGACTGACCATTTACAAGCCCTTCCAACAGCATGGATTATTTTCCATATTTATGTGATCTATCTATGAAAATGTTCTTACCATAAGTTCTAGAATTGACATATTTTAAAAAATATGAAATTTTATTACTCTCAATTCACCTTTGGAGACAGTGATGTCGCATGTTGCCCCCTTTCAAGAGCCGCCCGGAGCCAGGGCCCACCAGGCCCCCTTGCCACGCCACTGCTTAGGTCATTTTACGCTTCGGGCGCTCATCTAACCCAGTACCCCACCGAGTTCGTTAAATTATCAGGTGCTCCTAAAGACTAATCTAATATGCAATGGTGTGCAGGTGATGCAGTTCGGGCGCATCGACGGCAACGCGTACACCCTCGACTTCCAGTACCCGTTCTCGGCGCTGCAGGCGTTCGCCGTGGCGCTCGCCAACGTGACGCAACGGCTCAAATGAACCAAGCCCACCATACCTATCATGATGCCGACCATGTTGCACATAGAACGCGACGGACAGAACATTTTTAGGACACAGTACTTGTCCTAAACAGATTCGCAATGATAGTTTTTCAAATCCAACGGTCATGTTGACTTTTTGACACAACATGTTAAAAAGCAACAATCTATAAAATGAAATCGACAAAATTCATTGTGTCAATTGGTGATTGGCTAAAAATACGTGGGTCGTATGTTATTAGCCAATCAACAGTTTCGACATTTTTGTGATCTCATGAGAGAAATTCAACTAAATGCGCATGCTAAGCCTATCTCTAGATCACGTTTTCTAATGGATTTTCTCAACACAAACATCCATACCTACTACGAGCAAAAAATGCTTACAACGAAAATTACCACCAAGCTCGATACTTACCTACTTACAAGATATTGACAAGATTATAGCTGTTCAGCGTTAGAACACTCGAATAACCTTCTTATATAATAAATAAAAAAAATATTTTACTTTACTTTTTCGTTACCCAATCCGAGTATGAACCTAAGATAAGGTTCGATTATGTGAATTTATTCATGAGGTCAATAGACTATTTTATTTTACGATTTGTGACTATCAAGCTTTGTGTTCATGTTTCATAGCCCAAGGACGCCTGCGACCCTATAAGCATTAATATATATTCATGCTTTTCTTGAATAATAATTTCATACCGTTAATTTTTAAAATGTGATGAGGTTTAGAACTAAGTCAAAAAAAGGAAAAGCCGATCAAACCGAACCGTACTTAATTAGGGCTTAGCATACATTTTCTGTCTGTCTGCTTCTATGTTTAAAAACGAAGTGCTTGCTCAGGACAATATCGGCAAAATGTATATAAATGACGTGATCATGAATTTTTCGATGGCTTTACGAATAGGCCCGAAACAAACACAAACAAGATTCCAAAGAGGGTATGGTGAAAAATTAAATTATAAATAATACGCCCATTGGCATTATTTTCTAAGTGGTGTTTATTATAGAGTAACTTCGCCTGTAGGCACCAATTTAGAATTAAAAAATTAGCGATCGTTGCCTCGACAAAAAGTGCGAGCTAAATTAACTTTCACTGATAGTCACAGTTTGGCTTTTGTATATCGTCTTATCAGATGGATCACCTCGGGCTGAAGGCGCAAACGCCGCCCACACTAGCTTTACGAACGCCGTCATACTGTAACTTTTTAGCCAGCGAATAAACCCATCCATATATTTTTTACACAAGCTTAGATAGGTAGCTTTCTAAAGAACAAATTCGGTCTCGATGCGTATCAACCGCACACAAATCGTATTTTAAACCTATATAATTGTTATGGAAATAAAATAATATTTTAGGTACAATGATGATATTTCCATATTAGGAGGTATCTAGTAGCTATCCCAAAATGTGTGAAACAAATTACCTATGCTTGAAGATTCATGCGTGTTGTATGAATCTTCAGGCATAATTAGTAAACAGGTATTAAAGAAAACTCCAAGTTAGGTACAATTTGATTCACTTATTCTGGGATAGCCTATGTATGTTATATTTATTATGACGAAACTTAATGTAAGATGTAATTATTTCATATTTTACCAAATAAGCTAACCTTGTTTTTCCACTACCTCATTTTAGTTCTTAATTTACTTGTTCTTTTACCTCAATTAAGTTCGTACCTAATGTTCCGATTACCCCGATGTCAAACACTAGTCAATAACAAAATAGACAATTCACATTTGTTTTTACTAGAGTTTATTACTTAATGTATTTGATTATAGTCGTGTATTATGATAGCGCCTATAATGAATATGGCAATTGTTGACATTAGGTAATGTTGACCATATAAGAGTGATACAACATTAAATGCGTATAAATAACAAAAATCTAAGAAGTCGTTCTAGTATGGCCTAAAATTTATAACTTTTAGAAATAGTTGGATTTTAATTTTCTAAAGGTTTTCAGATGTTTTTGGATGTTCTTTGGTATCTTTACAGGTTCACTTTAAGCTAGAATTTAAGTTAAGACTTACTGTGTTGACCTTTAGCGCATTAGATTTTGTTGATGTTTATTATAATATACCATTTTTTACAAGATTGTATCTTTGATGATCATATTAATAATTATTTAGGCTTCAATATTATTAGACTTAAATATTATTTGAACATACAAAACTTTTATTCAATGGAAGGTGTGTTATACTACAACAAAAGGGTTAAACAAAAAGTAGCGTAGGTATTCGCCGCCCGAGCCCAACCTAGCCTCGAAAACCTGCATTTGGTTCTAAGTGGGGGTTCTCTTCGCCATTTTAGAATTTTTGTTACTCTCGCTACACTTGTCGGATTTAGATTTCATGGCCCACCCTATGTTACGTCTGTAAACAATTAGACTAAGCTATTTCGTGATTTCTATTAAAATGGAAGACAGGTGAGCGCGTTTTAAAATCATAAAATTCTAATGTTTTTAATTGTTGCAAACTAAAATTTTCATATACACTTTGTTAATGTTTATTATTATAATTATAATTTTAGATATATCTTCTGGAATAGTCGAACACTTGTATGCTCGGCTAGCAGTAGCGGACCTAGGGTATAGTGCAAGGTGCGGACGCTTTGGGCGCCGGATTGCAAAACGCGCCAAAACGCTTATGGATTTTTAAGGTGCGTACATACTCATTTTAGAATATTTAGATGAATCGCTGTTGGTGCGCTTCATATTGTTCATATAAATAACAAGAAACTCTTTGGTACAATATGTATTAGTTCCACACAGTGAACTTCAGTTAGGTAACTAATAATTTAGCAACAGAGATTAGATACTAACTACAGACGAATATGTATTCGTCATCGCCACGTGGCGGTGCTATTTAGTCGGAAGTTTTAATTGTTTGCTGTAGGTACTTAATTTACAATTTGATTTTCTTAATTTTTGAATTAATTCTCGTATTTTGAGGAATGAAAAAAGGTTCATGTTTAGTCTTAATGTTTCATTAATGGTTATTAATAGGTATTTCAGTGTTTAAAATATATAAATTAAAATTACCAATATAAATAATAAATGTGCTATTTGTAGCACTGCTAAATAGGCCCAAATAATTGTTGTGAGTGTTAATATTTAAACGAGTTAAAATATTTAATTAATAAGTTAATAAATGTTCTGAATTTTACTCATAATATGGGGTATACCACAGGGTAGACCAATTATTTAAATAAATACATTGAGAATTTTAATCACAATAACAATTTTAAGTGGATAAGTGCAGCGTCTCTGGCGGTTACTTTACATTTTGTTGTGCATGATTCCAAATTAAAATAGCAATGTAATTGTATTCCACAACTGGTTAACTTAAAATTAACAAAACTTGGTTTACCCTATAGATATAATGTACCTATCCTATACTTGTTTCCATTAAATGTCCATATTACTATTACAAATCTGATTATGAAACAATTGTTTCCAGTTGTCTAAACGATTCTGTTCTTGATCATTTATTTCAGTTTGTCTTTTTACTTATTCGAAATATTACATATCTGTGGTTAATTAATTATATTATTATAGAAATTAATTCACTCGATTGATTTAAGACTGCACACTGTAAATATATTTTGTGATACTCATGTATTGAATTCATTGTACTGATGTTTAGTTTAGTCACCTAGCATAATTAATAACTATGTAAGATGGAATAGTTATTGTTTTGTTTGCGCAAATTACTGTTTTGTTTTTGTTGATGTTGTAGTGTTTGAGATGATTCTTGTGATCTAACACTGGTTTCGTATTGCTCCTTTGTTACACTATTGAATTGTTTTGATGCGACTTTAAAACAGTTCAATAAGACGGTTTCGGAGCAGTCATTTTACTTTTGTACGACTTTTATATTGTTATGCCTTGGTGCCCGATAAGTACATTTCGATTTTCAGTTTACGAGTACCTATGTCAAAAGATAAACAAACCTTGACGTAATATTTACAAAAGAAGTCTAATTGGACTTTTTATTTTTGTTGTTAATGTTCTTCAGTGATACAACCTAAGCCACGAAGGCATTAAAAAGTCATCCTGAGACACAACTAATACGAATACGAAATCAAGGACCTGCTCCAATCGCCATATTTTAATTATGCATGCTTGTAGAATTAAAGTATACGCGAATTTATTTCCAATAATAGATAAAAAATCCGAGCACCTCAATTTAGCACCGGTGATTGACTAAAAATGCCTGAAAATATTTGTGATAACAGTGATAGATCATTGAGCATTTGTTATTATTAATCGCTTTTTCTTATTTCACTTGTCTGTTGTATATATCTACTCTAGTGACAAAGTGTAAATAAAAACTATTCTACAATACATAATCGTTTTATTATAAACAATAACTTATTCAACCATCAGTAACATTATGCATATCTATAGTTTCACTTAAACGTAATTTAAATACCATTTTAGGAAAACAGTGGTGATTCTCTTGGGTTTAAACATTATATATAAGGTATGTGTTAGGTAAAAATAGTCTTATGTTATATTTATATTTACAAGTTAAATTTTTCATAAGCAAATTGGCTAAATTGGATCTATATTATCCATAACATCAGAAGAGATTTTTTATTATTTGGCTAAATAATGATCTATATTAGGTAACCTTTAGATTCACCATAATTAGAAGATGAAACTTGCAAACAGGCTCTTAGTGCTAGTGTTAAACTTTTACAGAATGGTGACTAGTTTATAAATAGAAGTAAAAAAACCTTAATCATTTTTATAATTGAAGTGATAAACACACAAAGAATATCTTTGTTCTCTTAACTAACAAAACTTACCGTTTGCAAATGTGAAATCATAAAATCTGGCTATTACTTGGCGAAAATTCCAAACAATCTTTATTAGAATGTTTTGAGGGCGTCAGTCGATTCGTGATTGCTTAAAATGTTTTATGTGTTAAAATTTCAAGAATCAATACATTTAAATTTTGCGTTTATATTCAATAGTATTATTAATTTATGTGCCACTTACTCAGGCAAGCACATCAAACATACATGTTAGACTGCGGGAATGCGGTGACACATACCAAAGTCCTTTTTATGCATTAATATTTCCTAAAATGAGCTGATAAATATGCACAATTCAACTGCATTAAGCCACATGGGTAAATGTCATTAAACCGTCACTGCTGCCCGTTGGGGCAGACTGACTTTATCTGCTAATCACTTTCACTACCACTTTGTCCTGGAACATAGTCTTCATCATCCTCATCTGAGATATCCAAATCATCCAGGTCTTGAAAGAGAGACTCATCTACTTTGACTGCATCTCCTGGAAATGGTACAAAAATATTATCAAGAAATTATCTATACATACTTCATAGGAAACTGAACCAAAAAAGATTTTGATTATAGTTTTCTTAGCATTTTGACTGTAGTTGCAATACATACTGCTCAGACTACTGTGTAACTGCTATATTGCAATGTTAGTAACTATTCATATATTCATATTATTAACTATATCTCAGACTTGACATGTTTTGTTGTTTGAACTAATGACCTAAGTGTTTTCTTACCAAATAAAAGAAAATCAATCTATTTTGTAGTGATCAATGTAAAATTGTGATGTATCTGGAAGTGTCACTTGTCGCAGTAAAAAAATTAATTTATTGACTAAAGAAATTTCGCGAATTTAGGTACTTTCTTAAGATTCTGTCTGTAATCTTTTCAACTTGTTATTACTTATATCATTTTTATCCAAGCCAGACTCACCATCATCCAAGAACTTCAAGTCTGATTCATTGAGTGTGGTGTCCCTCAGGAACAATTCTTTGCCTGTTAACTTATTCTTATCTTTTAACTCCCTCTCTCTCTTTGCTGGTATACCCATATCAATTTCAAATTGCTTTCTCCATGCCAAGAAGGACTCAACTGTGACTCTGGTTCCTTCGAATCTTTTCTGCAATTTAAATACTTATTACCATTATTTTAAGAGAACAGATTATCAGGTTGTTTTTTGTGAGCAGTTAGTCAAGAAATATAAAAAGTATCAATACTAAAATTGTAAACACTAAAAGATTGTATTCTGGTACCTGGTATTTATCATTAATTTTAAATCTATATTATATAATCTTAGTATATTCCTGCATCTTACATACTATTAATTGGAATTTAGACCATGCAGGCAGGCCAAGCTGCAGGTAAAAGATAGCTATATATTATTTGTCTTCTAATACTGATTTTTTATAACTTTTAATAGCAAATGAATAATATTTAAAGTAACACATAGTTTATAGAAGTCTCAATATCAAATGATAAATAAACGACCACCATGATCTATATATGATGTCATAACATCAAAAGATACCCTTAGATGTCCTTTGGCGAATGCAGACATACATTTTACAGTAACCAGTATTTAATACATAAAAAAACATAACTATTACTTATCACAAGTAAATACTAAACTCACCAATTCTGCTTCCTCATCTGCCTTTAGCTTTGCAAGTATTTTTTCCTCTCTTTCTTTTTTGACGGTATCCCATTTCTCATTAAGCCATTCCTGTCCTGCCGATACTAGAGTGAACACCATCACCATGCCAAGATTTTCTTTACCCTATAACCATTTAGTCAAACTCAATTAACACAAATTTGTCCTTTACAAATGTAAGTACAATGCATTTACATTGGATGAATTTGAAGTCTGTTTTAATAATGGATAAAATATATATTGATAAAATGCTAGTTGAGAAAACACTAAACTATTGAGTCAGAATGAACATAGCCATCCTTGTCACAATTTGTATTCTGGCTGTGTGAAATGTATAGGTCGACATTTTTATCAATTTTTTTTTAAGTTTTGTACAGCCTTTTAAACACTCGAAAATTTTGATTAATCTTGTTAGGTACTTTAGTTCTGCATAAAAATTTAAATGCAATAGGACCACACAACAATTTACTTCTCTTTAGTTTGTGTCACTATTATTAGATACAAATAACTAGTTATTTCTGTAAACCTTTCATAATATTAATTAGTGTAATTTTCTTAATAATTAAAAAGTAAGTACCTGTTCTATTAAATGTTTGAGTATTTCATTTTTATCTACAATATCATCAAAATTTTCTTCATTTTCCACTTCTATGATCGGCATTTCATCCGGATACTTTGGCGTGTACGTGAACACCAGCTGGCAGGCCAGACCCTCGCCGTCGTCGAACCCTTCCGACTTGATCGGTATTGAGAATTTGTGAACGGGCTCAGTCTCTAAAACTAATTGCAGGCACGATTAAACCACATTCATCAGTATGAAACGAAAAGTCAACAACCTAAAACTCACTTTGCATGTCGCCATAGTATATAGAATCTAGGGCTTCCACTTCACTGGCTTGCTCGTATTGGTAATCCATTGTACTTTAAGTGTTAATAATGCATCAATTTACTCCTCCTTTGTCCAATTATCCCAAAAATCGGCAAGATTTGTACTGACTGGTGAATCAAGTCGAACGTGCTGGCTGTGCTGCTATTTGTCAGTTTGACGTTGACAATTATTTTTTGTGACGATGACCACAGTGTAAAATGTTAATGTCAAAATAGTCGGATAAAAAAAATGTCCCATAGCAAGGGTAAAAAAATTATAATTTGACATTGACAAGACAACACAATATATTATTGGTCTGTGATATAACCCAATTTGTGGTATGATCAAAAACTTGTATCTCTTTGTTGGCTCTAGTTGGCTCAGTTTTGTCTTATTATTAAGTTAGTTTTAATTCGTTAAATTCAATTTGTGTTCTTAGTGAATATTTCTAATCAATGAAGTATGGAGTCACCGGATCTATCTTGTAATTCACATCATACGTCTGATTCAGAATCGGGGTAAGAACCGTTCAATAAATTTCAATATTTACCCTTCTTTTGTTGTTATCTAAATTGACAATATTTATTTCTAGGATTCCCAAGAAGCCAAATGATGATTTCAATGTGCTACAAGAACAAGTAATAGCCAATTTTCAAAAACCAAACTTACCAAATGTGAATGTCCCTGAGCGAATTGTAATATGTTTGGACGTGTGTTACGATAATCAAAAATCTTTATTCCGTCTCGGAGATGGGACAACATTTACACCGATTAACATGATGAAGCGAGTATTGGATTTTTTCCTTCATTCAAAACATGCTATCAATAAGAAAACAGAGTTTGCACTGCTCATTTTGAAGGACACAGAAGCATGTTGGTTGCATAATTTCACCAACAATTTAAAAGATATCATCAAAATAATAGACTTCATTAGTGAAGATATCAGTGGCGAAGAAAGTTCTTCAGACAGTTTTGACTTTAAGAAAATATTTAACATATTGAAACAATTTGTTGAAATTCCAGATTATAAGCAAGGTGAATGTATAATGCCCCCTCCATATGTAGTGCGTATGATAGTTTTATACGGCAGGTCTAATTGCATACCTTCAATACCCCTGGATGATCCATATTTTGTATTCCTGAAAAAGCAGTTATATTTCTATGTTGATATTTTACTCGCTCATGAAGAAGATTGTGCCTTGTATAAGTGTGAAGAAATATATGATGCTCTTCAAGATTTGGATAATGGCTATTCATATGTCTATGAGGTTTCTAGGAATGCTACAAAAATACATGACTGCATTGCAAAACTATTAGCACATCCATTGCAGCGACCTTTACAAAAAAACACTGATTATACATTTGGTACTAGTTGTTAACATACAAAGTAGGTGTAAGCTAAAATATGCATTATAATAAAAACAAAACATATTTTGTTGTATTTATTTCAGCTCTTCAAATGGGTTATGACTGGTACAAAAGAAAAAACTAAGGCTATTATACATACATGGTAGTTTCAAATTCTTAAGATATAACACTGTACTTTCCCAGATGACAGATAAAACTATTCTTATAAGGTTCTTTGAAGACTCATGTTACATCTTATTTACAATATTTTGAAAGCATAAAATATGTAAAGACTGGTAGTTCCTAGTTCATATATTATTACAGCTTCTATGATTATAAACTGAAGTCACACCATCATATAAAATGGTAGAAGCTATGACGCCAGTTTTTTTTCATATCTACCTATGTTTACAGAATCAAAGTATTAACCTATAATTCCGGCACAGCCAACTTTTTAATTCCACACTTACCAATAGTGATTATTTTATAATACTTTGTGTCATCTATTTTAATACCTAACATTACATGCAAGTGTGCTGTGATACAATATTTTGAGGAATTTAGAATATCATACATACTTCAAAGCATTTATGAATAATAATTAAATAATATGGACAACAAATTGAGCAGAGGTAATTTACACACATTTGAAGCATTTGGCCATAAGATTCATTGGGACGACACATTTCTTACAAGTCTTCTATATTGATTGAACATTACAAAATTAGTAAGAACATATGAATCAAAACAGTTTTTTATGCATTAGAAATACCACACTTTACAAATTAGTATGCATATTTTAAGTTCTCAGTTGTGATTTACTGGTTTTAAAATGAATACAAAAATTTATTGGCTAGTACCTATTTATTCATCATTATACTTGTAACTTAAGTTACATTCCCTAAACTTTGATTGTGACTCAAAATAAAAATGCAAGCTTTAACTGCCAATACAGCCAACTAATGTCCTAATTAAGATTTAATTTATCAAGCGCATTTTAATTAAAACACATCTCACCAAGCTATACATTTAAGTAAATAATATAAAATAAAAGTAACATGTAAATAATTAATAAAAAAATATTTTATTTACAATGATCAGGTTTATATCTAAAACAATCTAATATCAAATTACAGAAAAACTTGAATTTCAAGTCTTATCATCAGTTTGGCCTTATGAGAACAATATTATAAGAGCCAAATTAATATAACATAGTGACAATACTAGGATATAACAATAAATAAAGCTTGTTTCCTTTAACACTGGCATAAATCAAAGTGCTAAATATATGCTTTTTCATTTTAAATAATTTTTAATTTCGAAGTGAAATGATCAGCAAATTGATTTTGTGAAACATTCATAGTAGAAGAGTTACTTGTGTCTGGCTAGTCATTTGAGAACCGTGACGCAAATTGGATCTGATATTTATTATTAGTGACATGGGTGCAAAATATTTACTTAATCACAAACTAGGCCTTTAAAAATTCGTCTTTCGAAAATCGTACATGGGCTTCAGTGGTGGAAAAAGAGAGTTTTATCTGACGATATGTGTGCATTTTACTACCAATTTACTAATACATGACTAAAATATTTTTTAATTTCAATGATACCAGACTAATTTTTTATTTTGTACTTTTTAATTCCAGTGGTGAATTGAGAGTTGTTTAATTTGTTCTTTTAATACAATGCACCAAAATTGTATACATTATAGCATAATTTTAAAATTGTACATGAACTTTTGTTTTATCAAAATGCTTAACATCATTATAAATAATTTATAAAACAGTCTATTGTTTTCGCTTATACTTACACATTAAACTTGAAAAATCTGACATTTAGCACTTTGAGATTATTAGACACATTTACAAAATGTAATAATTGAAAGTAAATTTATTTCTATATCATATATTTATTTTTTTATTTTATAAACATATGAATGATTATATTTATCGATACTTGTCTGAACCAGTGCTCGTTTCGTAAAAAAAGTAGTAACAAAATAATAACTTATTTTTATTGTAGACATGGGTACCGAGTACCCTCCAGAGTTGGACCTGTCACCAAACCAGCGCAACGATTCACACACTTCAGCAACAAACATTTTATAAAGAGCTATAATTACATTGAGATCCTAGGGACATAATGAATTAATGACTTACTATCGATGCCTAAGATTTGACACTGTTTGATTTACAAACGAAATAAATAACTTCACATATCAGTCTCTTTAAAATCTATTTACAAATATTGTAAATTCAGCTGTTGTCAAATAATATACCGAGTCAATGTAGCGAGTTCATTAAGAGTTTGAGGTTCAACAGCTAAACGCAGCCAACCGTACCACGCGCGTGCGCGGTCCCTGGCCCTGGCCCACGGCACATGGAATGATAAATGAATTTGTAGCCGCTAAATATCAAGCCAATATTTATATTTAACATATAAGAGTTAAAGCGTATAAATCTCAGCGTCATAGCTGACCGTTACAATTCTTATAAATCATCGATATAATTCATACAATGTTTAAATATCATACCTACGAATCATTTTAAACCGAATCGGTCCTTCGCCGTCTCTCCAACGGCGGGCGACATTGTTTATCAACGGCACTTTTTATACAATCACGATAAAAAATGTGGAGCTTCCGCGCTTTTGAGTATTATAGTAATATAATTAAAATATATTGGCATAACCACGACAAAACCGACCGCGGCTAGAGCGTCGCCCCGGGCCGCTATTAGCAGTTCTAAGGCGTGTGTCGCCAGGAAGACAGGACTAGATGAATCTATATTTAATCATAGAAGTGTAATCTGAACGCATCTATCACGTGCTATCGTAAGTCGCCTCACCGGACTCGCTAGTGATTCGGTTCGGTTCTAATTAGACGCCGCGCCCAAACGGAGCGCACATGTTCACATATAAGTGGCATATCAGGATAGGGGCTAAGAAATGTGATTATCTAAGTGCGTAATATTAATGATCATGGTCGACGGAGCTACGTTGGCGAACATCGGCGGGACGACGTCGTGTAATTATCGATTCCTAGCTCACACTAGAAATTATTACTCCAACAATTTCGTGATCGACCTATAAACCTAAAACCTCATTCGTTCACATGAATGCTGACGAAGAGAAAATGGCGGTGGAGTATAGGAAAAATATCATCAGACTAAACAGTGCTTGTATTTTATTATGTTATATGTACTTTTTGTGACAACTAGTTTTTTTTATTACTTTTAAAGTTTAATTTTAATTTATACCAAAAATGAAAAAGTTCCGCTTCACTTTCTTACCCCTATTGCCACAATATTTCTGTTGAAGACGGGTCGATCACAACAATCATAAAATTAGGGTATTTACAATCCAAAAATCCACCAGATGGCGTAATGCTTTTGATTCGATGTGACACGTTATAAAGCACCAATGATTATGGGATGATCCAAGATAATTCATGTTCAATATTTTATTTCGAATTTTATTTATTCATTTACTGCATTTTAGTGTAGATTTGCAAAGTGCATAATCATATTTCGATAAAGGTTAAGAGTTTCGTTGCTTGGGCAACTAGTTCTGATTTATTTTATTTTCGGTACTTTCATTTACTAGTTGAGTATCCGCCGCCGAATCCAGCACCAAACACCTGTGCGTTATCGTAAAATTACATCAGTGAAATGTCACTAACGTTGTCAGAAATGTATTTCATGAATTGAGCATACAAAGCAGCAGTTCGATACCTAATTACCGCCATCTGTTAGATCTTTGAATCGCGAACACGATTATTGGAGTGTAGACGCTAGCCTAGAGCGTAGCGCGTGGACAGAGTGGTAGCGGGGGCGACGAAGGGCGACGGCGGGCGCGGCACGGTCACAGGACGCAGGCGGCGAACACCGCCATGGCGCGTCAGGGCGGCGCCGCGTGCGCAGGCCCGTGACCACCTGACACACACCAAATTAAGTTCAATTGGGAACCTGATACAGTCCAAGTTTAGTTCAATTGGGCACCCGACACAGTCCAAATTAAGTTCAATTGGGCACCTGACACAGTCCAAGTTTAGTTCAATTTGGCACCTGGCACAGTTCAAATTAAGTTCAATTGGGCACCCGACACAGTCCAAATTAAGTTCAATTGGGTACCTGACACAGTCCAAATTAAGTTCAATTTGGCACCCGACACAGTTCAAATTAAGTTCAATTGGGCACCTGACACAGTCCAAGTTTAGTTCAATTTGGCACCTGGCACAGTTCAAATTAAGTTCAATTGGGCACCTGACACAGCATAAATTAAGCTCAATTGGGCACCTGACACAGTTTAAATTAAGCTCAATTGGGCACCTGGCACAGTCTAAATTAAGTTCAATTTGGCACCCGACACAGTTCAAATTAAGTTCAATTGGGCACCTGACACAGTCCAAGTTTAGTTCAATTTGACACCTGGCACAGTTCAAATTAAGTTCAATTGGGCACCTGACACAGCATAAATTAAGCTCAATTGGGCACCTGACACAGTTTAAATTAAGCTCAATTGGGCACCTGACACAGTCTAAATTAAGCTCAATTGGGCACCTGACACAGTCTAAATTAAGCTCAATTGGGCACCTGACACAGTCCAAGTTAAGTTCAATTGGGCACCTGACACAGTCCAAGGTAAGTTCAATGGGGCACTTGACACAGTCCAAGTTAAGTTCAATTGGGCACCTGACACAGTCCAAGTTAAGTTCAATGGGGCACCTGACACAGTCCAAATTAAGTTCAATTTTATACCGTATTTGCGTAGTGATCTACGCGTCTTCTCTGTCCTAGTGTTAAACCTAGTAATAGTCATATCCATGTCTCATTTCGAATGGCATACAATGTTTTATAAAGCAATTTTGTAGTTGTCAAAATGTTAGTGCATTTTTCACAATTTTTTTTTTATTAAAATATCAATAGCAACCAAATATTTAGACCGGTATTCGGTCGGCTTTAGTAGACGCGTTTATATTAAACTAGTTACTACCAGTAATAGGGTAGGCGAGTAAATTTATTTAATTACATTGCATTCAAATGGCGCGCGGTCGGGCAGCGCGGGCGCGGCGTCGTCGGCGCCGGCCGCATCACGTACGCGTACGCAGTCGCGGGCGGCCCCTGGTAGCTCGTCATTACCTGTGCTGGGAGCGTGGTGCGTCGCTGGGAGGGCGGGCGCGGGCGGTGCGCGGTCGGGCAGCGCGGGCGCGGCGTCGTCGGCGCCGGCCGCATCACGTACGCGTACGCAGTCGCGGGCGGCCCCTGGTAGCTCGTCATTACCTGTGCTGGGAGCGTGGTGCGTCGCTGGGAGGGCGGGCGCGGGCGGTGCGCGGTCGGGCAGCGCGGGCGCGGCGTCGTCGGCGCCGGCCGCATCACGTACGCGTACGCAGTCGCGGGCGGCCCCTGGTAGCTCGTCATTACCTGTGCTGGGAGCGTGGTGCGTCGCTGGGAGGGCGGGCGCGGGCGGCCCCTGGTAGCTCGTCATTACCTGTGCTGGGAGCGTGGTGCGTCGCTGGGAGGGCGGGCGCGGGCGGTGCGCGGTCGGGCAGCGCGGGCGCGGCGTCGTCGGCGCCGGCCGCATCACGTACGCGTACGCAGTCGCGGGCGGCCCCTGGTAGCTCGTCATTACCTGTGCTGGGAGCGTGGTGCGTCGCTGGGAGGGCGGGCGCGGGCGGCCCCTGGTAGCTCGTCATTACCTGTGCTGGGAGCGTGGTGCGTCGCTGGGAGGGCGGGCGCGGGCGGTGCGCGGTCGGGCAGCGCGGGCGCGGCGTCGTCGGCGCCGGCCGCATCACGTACGCGTACGCAGTCGCGGGCGGCCCCTGGTAGCTCGTCATTACCTGTGCTGGGAGCGTGGTGCGTCGCTGGGAGGGCGGGCGCGGGCGGCCCCTGGTAGCTCGTCATTACCTGTGCTGGGAGCGTGGTGCGTCGCTGGGAGGGCGGGCGCGGGCGGTGCGCGGTCGGGCAGCGCGGGCGCGGCGTCGTCGGCGCCGGCCCCGGCCGCTCGCGCGCGCATCACGTACGCGTACGTGCGGTACCTCTTTATCTGAACACCAACACATTTATTATTGAGCCGTTCAATACGCTGCTACTCGAGACACTTCGAACACCTTTAACTTGGAAAGTATCTCGAATGAGGTTCTAATATCCACTAGACCGCAGTACCTAACCGTAACGTGCAACTGCTACGAGATTGGTGATTTTTGTCAGATTAACATTGACATAGTGAATCGAATATCCACCACTCACATGACAACTCACGAATAATGATAATAGTTCCATTATTTTCTTATTCACAAACATTGGTCGTTTGACTCTTCTTTAAAAAAAAGCAATTAGTTGAAACAACAAAAATCCACTATCATCATGATACGCGAATACGCCAGCTAATACACGGGAGGGTTCTGAACGGTACAGACTATGATGACTAATGATGACTTGCTTTGTCATTAAGGCCTACCTTCAACCAATTTTAAATATTTTTTTTTTTAAAAAGAACACCAAATTTCGGTGCTCATTCCACTTCGCAAGTATCATATAAACAGGACGCCTGGATACTTCACTGGTTTAAGTACCGGATCATGATATTTGTGTCCTATCCTCGAATTGAACAAAATATGTTTCCAATTTTTCGAACATCAATTTCGAGCTCGGGTTTGTGATCACCAACGCACATTTAGTTAGTGGTACTTAAGCTATTATTATGATGACTTGATTTCAATGCGACAGGCTTTAGCACTGCAGTGGGACATAGATCATACTTTACTACGTAGGAGATACTTTAGTATGGTCGACACGGTATATTATGAGCTACTTTGCAGCTCACCTCGTATACGAGGTAGTGGTCCTTGTCGCGCGCGTGCGGCGAGTTGTCGCGCGCATGTCGCAGCGCCGCCAGCTCCTCCTCGAGCCGCGCCGCCAACTCCTCGTGTGAACTCACTTGTTCCCGCTGCAACGACACATACGACCATTTCAATCTTTAATCTCTAGATAACGTCAGTATTAGTAAATCCGATTGAATTTAATTTGTGTGGTGACAACAGTAAGTTGACCACGATTTCGCTTAGTGAAAATTGACTTGAAAGCCAGACTAAGCATGACTTGAGCAATGGGGGGCCAACCGCGCAATAAAAATCCGCTAGATGGCAATACTTGACCATGAGGTCCAACTGGTAATGCCCGGTTCCAATATATAATTTACGATACGTAATGTATCAAAAATGACAATCTGTTTTTATCCAACTGACTACGATTCTGGAACTGTTCTAGTTTCGCCTCGTACCTAGTTTATTTTTATCCGTAACTAAAACATTGCAACCGGGCACAAGTGATTGGTTTTTGACATGACACAACAGACATGTCAACAATAACCAATTAGGTTTTTTATTTTTTTTATAGTGCATCACTCCGGTATACGATTGGAATGTAATTCTAAACTCGGGCACTTACCGAATGTTAAGAGGTATGACAAGAGGTAAATTATATCAGAAAAATCGTCGCTTACAATAACTTAGCAGCACGTGCAACATGTGAAGGCCGTAGGTTCGACTCCCACACTGCAAGGGGATATTTTCTGTTTCTTTAAAATACTTAATAAGCACTGGAACTCGAGCCCACCCCCGGCCATATTATACAAAACTAAGGGTTTTATCGTTAGTAACCCTATGTAACGTAAGTAGTTACCATAGTCAGCTTGGTGTGCGTGCAGGGCAGCAGAGGGCGCTGGAACTTGCGCTGCGAGCCCACCGCGCCGGCCAGCGGCGGCGCCGAGTACGCCGCGCACACGAAGTTTATCGTCTCCACCCATGAGCACAGCTCCTTCGAGTCGCTGCCGACAAACGTCAACTGTTGTGCTCATACGAACGTGCTAAAAAGGTCATTGAACCCGACACGTACCGTCAAAGCCCGCCCGACGCGGGTTCTTCGGTCATGTCAATTTAAACTCAATCAGCATTCTGAAGGAATTGTAACAATAAAATAATCTTACTGTTTTAATTACGACTCCCGTAGTGAAAAATCAATGTATTATTATTTACCTTGTTTGAAATAAGTATTCCGCTTGGTCCGCTGTCTGCAATCTGAATACATGCTGTTTTTTTGTGTAATCCGTCGCTTTCGTTGCTAATGCGTGGTGTATCCTACAAAAACATGAGCTAATTAAATTATTGCTTCCTAAGAAGTACAACAAATGTCTGACCCTCTAGCGGTAGATAGTTAAGTGTACAGTAAGGTTTCCTGTCTACTAAAGTGGGCGAGTTAGCAGAGCAGTGACAGAGGTAAAAATCACCAATACAATTGCATAAACTCCACTCTTATTTTACGCAATTATATTGATGGATTTTTACTTCGGTCACCACTCCGCTAGCTTCCTTTGCTTCAATGAAAAAACATCCTTAGGTGCGAACAATAAATGATGAAATGATAAATTTCTTAAAACATTTAAGATAAATTAAAAATATAAGATAGATTGCCTGACATTTTGTTGGGAATTTAGTGATTAATAAATATTTACAGGAGTTAGAACAATCAAAATCCGAATACTGTTAGTATAGTGTGACAAAGGGATGATAATAGCATTTTACCATGTGAAAATTTGCGGGTGGTTGAAGATTTACAAGGTACCCAGGGTCAAACCGATGAAGAGCGAGAATCAGTTCGTGAGAGTATGTAATGGAATGCGAAAATCTTACATTTTTTTATGATAAACTTCTTACCTAATAGCGTTGTGTAGGTTATCTGACATTTGACTGCGTCGGAATCCGTGTTCGTCTTTATGTAAATATAAAACGAGGTCCCGTAGCGTGCAGTAAAACATCTTCCAGCCGCGTCGGCCGAATGGTGCTAAAAAATTAATGTAGATATAAGTAAACACTTTGCTAAGGTAGTGTGATTTTCCTATATTTCAAGAATTAAAATCTCCACAATGTATACCATGTTATATGCCAATAAAACTTCTTTTTCTTATTTGTTGATGACTAGCGCCGCCCGCGACTTCGTACGCGTGGACTTGAGTATTTTCTAGCAATAAATATAGATGGCCCGTTTTACCCCTATCTCCCCTTACAGTACTCCATGTTTAAATTCAAATTTCGAAGTATATTTGTGCCAAACTTTATATCTCTCACTTAAAAAAGGAAACATTTTCCCATATAAACTTTCAAGGTTGGTATTACTCCCATACTTCCTTATTTTTCAAAACAAAAAGTAACCTATGTCCGATCTAGAGGTTCAAAATATACGTATACCAAATGTCATCAAAATCGGTGCAATGGTTTAAGCGTGAAAGCCGAAAATTTCTTTTGCATTTATAATATTATTATGGATATCGATTATTATCTTTTTATAGTGCTTTACGCCGCACTAGCGAACTTGAAATTAACAGAAAAATTTCATTTCCCCTTGCGGTGCGGGAATCGAAGCCACGACCTTCACGTATCGCGCGTGCTCTTCCAACTGAGCTAACCGCAAGTTATCATAGGCGATGAAATTTTTCTGCTGTATCAACCCGTATGCGTACGGTAAGTGCCCTCTGCCAAATAAGGATATGTTAACGGTTGATACGTACTCTTCTTCCCGTTGGCGTCGACGCAGCACTTGCGCATGACGTAGCCCTTCTTGTACTCGACGGCGCGCGACTGGTCGGGCACGTCCAGGAACGGGTTGGAGCCCACGCCGCGGGCCTCGCCGCCGCCGGCCGCCGCCGCCGCCGCCGCCGCCTCCGTGTCGCTGCGGACAATTCAATCGGTCACTTACCATTGCCGTTAGATCAACAAAAAATATAAGACGTAATATTTTTATTTTATTTGTTCATTTGTAAACTTAATATTGAAACATTTTCCATTTATTTAAAACTTCGATATTTTCATAAAATGAAGCCGTTCCGACCCGTATCGGTTTGATGTATGGAACGTTGACGTCACAATTTCAACACATGACTTGGCGTTTTTCCATAGTAATTTATTCCAGATAAATCAATATAAAATGAACGGGCGCACAATTTACAATAATTTTTCAAAAACTGTCAAGTAGCCAATTCCGGCTCGTCAAATACCAGATCACGACATGAGCAGCTAACTTTAAGTAGATATCGTGAAAGGCGACCAACGCGCCAACTCACAGTGCCCACTGCAGCGGCTGCGTCCGGATCGCGTGGTAGAGGTGCTTGAGCGTGTCCCGCGGGAAGTTGTCGCCGTCGTTGAGCTCCGCGAGGTTCTCGATGAACTCGGCGCACGACATCCGCCGGAACGTTCCGCCGGACCCGCACCCGTGCAGATCCGTGTTTAGCAGCATTATCGCGCACGTCAGAGTGTGCACCGCGTCTGGAATGGAACAACGCTAATAGTTTGTTTTCTTTCCTATAATGGCTGCGAAGCCTTGTCATCTTCACCGAACTTGTGGAGAAGCGCAGAAGGGTCTAACCCGTACAACTTGTATGGGACCGCAGAAGGCCATCACCCCTGCATCTTGTTTAGTGTTTGCAAAACACATCATACGATAAACGGCAAGAGGCTTGTAGCGATATCTACCAAGCAACGAGTAATTAATTCATTCATAAACAAAACGCTTTTGTGAAATATTATTAATACACTGAACTGAACAATAGGAATGTTAATTGGATCAACTGAGAAACTTTCAAATCCTTATCACACTTATATTCATAGATTTTCTATGAAGTTATCAAACGTGATAATTTTTGTATCAAGAATCTGAATATTAATTAGTGTCATACCATTTTAAAATAGTATTTCAAACATAGTTTCCAAAATATCAATTTGGCCGATGTAAACTTTTTATTGCAACATCCGAATTGGGTATGTTTTTGTTGCTCACTTCTACACTATTAATTGCAGTTCCGTTTCACACCAAAAATAATCATAAGAGAAATAACCACTCAAGTAAATGAAATACCTTGCGAGTTGAAGGAGCCCGGGTTGCACTCGAGGTACCGCCGCGAGAAGTGCACCAACACCCGCTCGCGCTCCTGCGTCTCGCCGCTGAGCGCGAACCGCGCCAGGAACGCGCGCAGCGCCGCGTCCAGCGTGCAGCCGCTGAACTCGAAGTGCTTCACGTACTCCTCCGCCACGGCTCGACTGAACTCGTTGCTGCGAACGACATCACGGCGTGTATAGTCCGACGACTCACCAACTCGATCACAACGAAATTGTCCGTTGAGTGCACACGTTACGACATTCGTGACAGTACCTACGTTCATTACGTGAGGTGCGTTCCAAATCTCCGAAAGCTGTGTCACCTTAGTCACATAGCCCGGCATCATTAGAGGTGGATCAGCATTACCCGTACGATTTAGGGTAACCTATAATATTATTCAAATTATACAAAGTGCGAGAAATTTGTCGATTGCGGCTCTGTCCACGACTACAGCATTATCGACTATTAAGTTCACCAATAGGCCTGATAGATACCAACAAAAAAAAATGTTCTCGACACCACTTAAAAGCTTAAAAATCTTGCTTTATTCATTCTCCCTTTAACTCATCAAATACTAGAATTTCATACATTATAGAAAATAAATTCTTTTGAGGACTTGACAATGAGTTATTGAGATTTTAACGATTAAAAAGCTTAAACTCCTTCATAAATAATCATCGTAGGTACAGGGAGGAATAGCTTGAAAAATGTGTTGACATACATTTTATCACAAAAACCATGAGCAAAACTTACTTTTTACTCAAATGCCTGGAGACATCAGACTTCTTGAAACCGTCTAGATGATATAGCCTCTTGGCGAGCCTCTCCGCAGAGGGGATGTCCACGGCTTTAGGGCTGTAGTGGAATGAGTGGAGCGAGTCGCCGTCCGAGCCTTCGTCAGAGCCGACGTCCGAACCGCTGCCCAGTTCCTGACAAATACACAACACACATTTTTTTTCATCAAGCTTTTAATAACAAAAAAGGAAGAATATCCTAATATTTACTATTTCTCTTAGCATATTTATTTTAGCTGTAGCGTGGTTCTAGCAGTGACTAAGCGTGAGGTGAACGTGGTGTTATTTAGCAAAGTGCATATATATTTAAACTGTGTTGTAATGGAAAGTAGTTCAGTTACTTGTTTTTCAATTCTCAGATGTTTAAATAATTTACATATAAAACTTTAATAATTTCATAATTTTACTAATTAAAAAAGTGGCCAACAACAATTGCATATTCATAGTTAATGTTTTACTAATGATTTTTTCTTAAATACTTATTAACACTGCTATCAACAAAACTACAGTAAAGTCAACTACTACCATATTTTCTCATTCTTCGCTCTGTATTCTCAAAAACCGCACTGAATATTTTTACTGAGGAAAATGGACGGATAGAAGCTAGAAGAAAGTCCTGTGTTGATTCGAAGTCGACTCGAATCTCACTAATTTCATGACGGTGAAATGGTAATCTAGGTAAAATTAAACACCCATTGGTAGGAAGACATATTTCTCTCCTGGATAAACAACTATCCCAAATTAAGTCCGTAATCATTATCTTCGACTTGCCTGTACAAAATGACATTCATAACTGTGTAGATCTAAAGTAATCACATTATAAAAACTATCGTATATGTAAAATACATTAGATAGCATTACGTGGGTGTTAGGTCCAATTGCTCCGTGATTGACTATTGTGGACATGACATTGCTATCATGCGGATTTTTATACACGCAATAGTACCCATAACCCAGGAAAGATTTACTTGTTTATACTAAGACATTTAGAAAAATGTCCCGTCAGAATTTGTCAAGTCATTCAAATCGGCTCACGTGATAATGTGAACGTCCCTGTAGTGGTGTTAAGCGCGTCAACTAGCGATGAAACAGACTAAGTCTTTTAAAGTCTATTAAAACGACTAGCCTCCATCTTACAGAACTCGACTCTAAGATGAAGACTAAAGGTTCGAATTTTTATGAATAAGACTTAGACGTTGTATTAAAACACTAAGCAACTAAAGTTGTTTTTAAAAGGACTCACACCTGAGTATTGTACATGAACATGTCTCATACCCACATGGAATGTGTCTTTAATTTGAAAAAAAAAACACGTAAATGTTGTTTCCCGATTTTATTTTACTCATGAATTATCAAAACGTTAGATTTCCTATATGACACGCCAGCCTAAGGCGATAAGGCGTTTCAAGTCCTTTTAGTATTTTTATAAGGTTAAAGACTACGACTAAAATTAGTCGTAAGTTAGCAGTCTTATGACTAAATACTTACAAGACTAATTTAGTCGCAAGGCTTTATAACTAGTCTACGTCTTTTAAATACGCCTTAAAGAACTAAGTATCTTTCATGACTAGCGCCAACTCACCTGGTACCCCTGGTTCTCAGGCGAGTTGTGGCCGTTCTCCTTCCCGTTCTGCGCGTAACTCGTGTTGTTATTATTATTATTTACATTCTCGTTGGTGTGTGCATTCGTGTTCGCATTCTGCTTGTCCGGCCCCTTTACCTGCGTGTTATTATTCTAGGATATATCACCCGACCTATTATACGTCAAGATGACTATATGAATATATTTAAGAGAGGTAGGGCATGGCGATTCAGGTCAATCTTGATGTGCAATATAAAAAAAATGAATTCAACCAAATGTTGTACTTGTCAGCAAGACATTTTGTACATTTGCAGCACAGAGAAGAAATGTTCAAAATCTTGCAATTGTGATGATGTGCTTTTTTGTTTATGTGGTAATGAGGTCCCAGCTTAAAGGCGCGAGTACAGCATAACTGCTGTTACTGGACTAGTCGCCCTAACCCTGAAGGCTTGACACCTGCTACTAATGTAGCATCCCCCCCCCCCCCGCCGCAGGAGCTCTTGAAACCTTACTAACACGCAGAAACACAACAACACAGAAGTCTCCTGTAAGGTGGCGGTATTACACCAGTTGGGCTGCTGTAGTTCGAGCGATAAATCGCTATGCCCTAACTCTCTTGAAGGAATCAAAGCAAACAAGCACGAACCTGTATAACTATCCTGTAATCGTGGTCTCCATTGAGCGTAAGATCACTCCCGTGTTCGTTCGAGTAGGAAGAGTTGGACTTGGCCCGCTTGTGGCACGGCTCCGAGACCAGTATGGTGGAGTCCGAGTCTGAAGGGTCAGAGAGCTCCATGCGCGGGCACTCGCGCCCCGTCTCGAACATGTCGTCTTGGTCTTGGTAGTCGGGACTAGATATGTTAGACACTGCCTCTGAGAGGCTCATGTCACCTGGAATAATATAATACTCAATAGATTCACATTACGAAGGTGAAGTGCCAATATCACTTGACTGTATTTTTATGAGAAAATACCTAATTTCAAAAAAGGGCTTTATTTTACTTCAACTATAATGATTTTTTACAAATTATCTTTAAAATGCTCCCAAACTTGAATAGTCAATCTATTGATAAGTGCAATAGTGACGTCAGTGTGCTATTTTCATATAAAATCTATGAACGAATCGTTGACAGGTACACATAATTGAAATATAAAAAGTTCATTTGAAACGTACAAATACGTTTACACATAGTATTCAACATATAGAATCAATGTAAGAATTAAGTGAGCTACCAACAAGCCTAGCTCAAATGAAATACTTGGATAGAGGCTACAAGTTCACGTAAGTTACATCCTAACCCCTTATAAGGCTCTGTCGATTAAACGACCACCATAATTTGAACCTTACTTCTTAGAACTAAGGTCCAAAACCAATGAAAAATTTAAACGAACATGTTTACATTTTATAATGGGTGAATTTACGTACAAATATCGTAATGTTTGAGCATGTCACTTAGACTACATATTGTTCGTTTAATGTGTATACTGACCATTGAGTGGTCGGTGGTGATGGTGGTGCTGGTGCGTGTGCCGGTGCGAGGCGGGCGGCGTGGCTCGCGACGACATCACGCCCGACGAGACAGACGTCGGCGACGCCGGCGACGACGACCTGACACACAGACAATACATTGACAAGAACACTAGCGGACGCCAGCCATTTTGCATGCATGGAAACTATCTGTCTCTATTTTAACCCCAAAGATACATAATATTTTAGGTCTGGCCGGTCCAAACCGAGTTCGCGGTTCGTGTTTATGTTATAAGTTACGGATGAATTCATTTTTAAGTTCTTATTACTTTATTTATATATCGTATTCGCATTAATACTTGTGTTAAGCGCCTTATTCACACACAAGCGTATAATATAGCGTTGTATATTAAACGCTATTATCTTGTGCGGTTCTCCAATCTATTCAGTAATTTGAATTGACCCCAAATCATATTTGGTCTCGAAAGCCCTGGTCTAGCTCTTCAGGCATTGTACATTGACAGTGTATAATGATCTTGGTTTAAAATAAAAACAAATGGTTGTATGTAAAGGTTGTCTGGAAGAGATAGCTTTCTAGCAATAAGACCGCCTAAATTGTACTTGATTATGTCTGTAAAACCAATTTCTGTAAATTGTTCTGTGGAATAAATTGTATCTATCTATCTATGTCGGTTTATGGACGATAGTCTGACGTGACAACGCTGAGCCAATCACTCAAGCCGATCATGCCTCTTTCTCGCTCGTGCCGCGCTCTCGCTTGCGAAACGCGATAATGAGCGTAACGGGACAATAACGTCATCTTTTTCGTACATGCAGCCCACAGTATCGAGTCATGCAATTTTCACCACTCACCTTTGTGACATATTGTCTGAAATGGAAGTGGAGGTTGAATTGGAAGCGGGCGTGGAGCCGTTGCAGCCGCGCTCCGACGCGCTCGACACCGGCGCGTTGTACGTCCACACGATCCTGACCAACACAAACAATACTCATTAGGTATCCAGTCAATGCAAAGAAATATACCGAGGAGAAACTTTGCGACCTAGAACTTGCGATCAATCATCATAAATGCTTCGCAAAATACAAACATATTCGTAACAGTATTTTATTTATTAATCTGTGACCCGCCCCGGCTTCGCAAGGATGTCAATACTTAGAAATATTGACTTTTATATACTTTATTGCGAATAAAAACTTTCCTCTTGAATCACTCTATTTATTAAAAAAACCGCATCAAAATCCGTTGCGTAGTTTTAAAGATTAAAGCGTACATAGGGATATAGGGACAGAAAAAGCAACTTTGTTTCATACTATGTAGTGATTCAAACATCTTACGTCTTCCAAAGTGTTAATTCCAAAATGCTTTTAAGATATACAGTTATTATTGTGATCAATATTACATAATTCATACACAAAACCTTCATAAAATTCATGAAAGTTATACGTATAATGTCAGTCATATAAAGTTGATGCATAAAAACTCGCGAAAAGACAATACGCAGGCGGGGAGTTCACCCGCTACGCAAATAACAAACCACTTGGCAGTTGGAATTGAAGCGTTAGCTTCAATTCCAACTGCCAAGTGGTTTGGTTCAGTATGTTAATACTGACAACTCGGGATTGTATTATAGAATTTAAGACTTTCTATTTTACAGTAAAAATATAGTCGAGAAGCAAGTAGTTTGCATAAACTACTAAAAATTTTGTCGCATTTTGACCCTGGATTTAATAAACATTATTAAATTATTCTGATATAAACGTGCGCAATAATAAACTGCACGGTATCTGTAGGGTACCTGTCCCGCTCGGGGTCGGCGGAGGCGCGTGGCGCGGGCGTGGCCGAGTCGGGCCGCGCGTCCAGCAGCGTGTTGAGCGATGACGTCACGTCCTCCTCCAGCTCCACGCCCACCGCGCTCAGCGACGACTCCTTCTGAAACTTGCCCACTCTCTGTACTGTAGCCACCGCGCAACTACTATAGTCTACAGTCAGCGACGAATACATCGTGACACCTTACCATATTTACCCGACCGGGAATCGAACCCGGGACCTCAGAGATGGCGTGACCCCAAAGTCCGGCCAGATCGCCTCTCAGCTACGGAGATCAGTCGTATAAATGGGATGCTGACAAATAGTACAAAATATATTTAATATGGTACTTTTCAAGAATGATCTCTGCCCGGACTAAGAAACAATTTCAAACCAGGCATGAATAAAGGGTCAAGCATGGTCAAACCAAACACACCTATGCTATGGTGATAAAAAACTTTTAACACACTATTACTTATATTTAGATTAGATGGTATCTTATAAATGAAACCCACTTGTAAATGGTCCTCCGAGCGGGAGGTCCGCACAGTGTGCGGCGGCCGCGCGGACATCTCGCCCGCCGCGTTCGCGGCGCCTCCTCCCGCTGGCGACGCGGGCTGGGATATGAACCTGAAACGGTTAGGTACATGTAAGCTTTACTTTACTTATAGAGCAAACTGCTAAGTAAACCGCATACTTACTATTGCATATAAATTATAAGGATCGAAAACTATAGAGTTTCGCTCAGAAGCGCTTGCGGCTGGTTTCAAATCACATGTCTTGTTCCTTTTGGCCAAAGCGTTTACGACCTAATGCTTATTAATTACGCCCCTCTGGAGTTCACTTCGTAAAATTATAAACGTGAAAGTTTGTTTATATGGATGTATGGAAGATTATCTTTCACGCAAAACACTAATTAGATCAACAATCTCAATAGAAGTTATGGATGGATAGATTAGGACATATCCTTAAAAAAGTAAGTAAGGCGAAATCTCTCGATATGGAAATCTGATCGGTTCGTACTTTATTTAAGCCGTTACGATTTTAAACCTATTTTGTACAGTTACCATCAAAATACACATTTACCTAGACAAATTAAAGTTTTAGGTATTCATAACCTATATATAGGTAGTATTTGTGAATAAGACGCTATTTAATTTAATAAATTGCAGTGGCACAGTAAACCCATGCGGGTGGGTGGAATGTGAGATAACGCTCCACCAGAGAATATGCACTTCCTTGGCCGACCCGATGAATATGATAGCTATAGCGTGGAGTAAACATGAGATAAAATAGCATTGTACGTATTTTTTATTCATTCAACATATTATTTGCCATTGCATATTCAGTTTACATGTTTATCATATCATGACTTTATCGTGCTCCATGATACCAGCGTAAGTGTTTTCTTTTCTTTAGAAATATATTTCAAGATAAAGTACAATAAAAAGTTTTTAGCTAATAATAACCTACTTCTTTTATATTTCTCTAGGATGCCATCATCACATGGTTTCCATAATTCCTTTCCAATAAACACCAAAATTCGGTTCATAAACGACGAATTTATCAGGTAGGTATAGGTCGATTTGCTTTTGTACGTTGGACAATGTTTACTCTCTTCTTCTAACCAACAACCAACTTTCTGGTTTAAAATGTATGAGTAAGGTGTTATTTTTTGTTTTTAAGGTATCCATATCGCTCGATATTGTTGTGACGAGCTAACTCTCAGGACCAAGAGGTCTTGGATTAGATTTCTGGGAAAACCATCTCTGTGGGTGGTCTTCAATATGGTTTAAACATTTACAAATTGATTTTTGGATCCTGGTGAAAGAACTCCATTATGGCATAAGCAGGTTAAATTGTCGGTTCCTTAGTCGAAAGAACATAATGAGAGGATGACTTTACTCACATCTTGGTCGCGTGGTCCCCGACGAGACCAGTGTCCGGCGAAGAGTTGTGACGCTGCGTCAGGTCCGCCCGTCCGCACAGCCGCGACTCGCTCGGCGATGCCGGCGTCGAGTTGTATCTGCAATTTGGACATTACGACACTGTTAATAAATACATAATTTAAACCTGTAAACGATGGTCCACTACCAAAAATAAAATAATGTGTCGAATACGATAAATTAATGCAATGTTCATTATTCCAATTAGTTTCCACCTCACTTAAAAATAGATTTTTACAATTTCTTATACCTAATGCCTCACGCCGCACTAGTAATCTTTAACTCTTTAAAGAAACAGAAATCTTCCCTTTCAGTTTGAGATTCGAACCCACTTCAAACACCCACAAAATATAGATTAGGTTCACCAACGGGAGGTTTTAGTGGGTAGGCTTGCCTTTATTGGGGCAGCAGAAGATTCCAACACACATCATCGTCTCTGTGGTGACGGTAGACCCCTAATCCGATAATTCCGATAATTTCCGATAATCGATCCAAAAAATTATATCCCGTATTTTCTCTTTTAGAATTAGAACAGAGATAAAGAAGTATGCATTATGAGCATATTGCACCTTCGGTAGAACAAGGGCAAAACTTCTTAGTTTTAAAAACAAAACAATTCTTAAGTCTTGTTAAGCACATGCCTAAAATTAATATAGTTTGATGGTTTATGGTTTGCAAAGGAGGACAACTTCAGAGTAATATTAACAGAGCTAGACAACATTTGAGCAAAAAATATCTTAAAATAGCTCTCCTGTAAAATTGTGCCTTTTTCTACCGAAGGTGCGATATGCACATATGAACGTAAACCCAGTCAAATACACCCGATACTCGGACCCGGGAACCTTCGATCTTTGCATTCTAACTAATTTATAAGAGTTTGTTCGAATAAAGTGTACCAAGTAGTACATACGTGCAGTGGCTAAGGTAGGCGGCCAAACGCGATGTTACTATCCGTTGTCTGGTGCTCATAGTACAAGGGAAAACCTTAGTTTGAGACCAGGTGATTGGTGTGATTGTCTGCCGCATAATTAAAAATACACATGTAATACTTAGTACACATAACAGGTAAGTACCTATGATAGTGCGTGCGATGCGTTGGCGCATGATGATTGTGGTGCGGGTGCTCGACCCGCGAAAGGTTCAGCATGAGGTCACCCGTCATCATGTAGGCTTCGAACTTGGGCTGAGTAGCCCGCGGCCTCCCTTCCCTGTCTCTCCTGCCTCTGTCCCTGTCGTCAGCGAGCAGCGCCTCACAGCTGTCGCCCGACTGCGGGCCCGAGCCGTTGCTGTTGCTCGACGAGTTGCTCGATGAGTTGCTCGACGGCGGTGAATCTGACCTGCTGAATATTATCACTACATAGTAAAAAACAAAGCCGCTTTTTCTGTATGTCCCTTGGTATACTAAGATCTTTAAAACTACACAAAGGACGCACAGTAAGGGAACCCCAACATATAAGACAAAAAAAACGTAAACGAAACAGCTGGTAATATGTATTATATTATAGCAAGTCCATAGCGCAAATGGTAGTGAGTGTACGAGCTCTCTCTCTCTCGATGGTTTAATGGTTAAAATACTGCATTAATTATCTCGGGGTGTTATACAGTCAAACGCACGTGAGACTTTACACTTCACACTTTGTAACACCCTTATTTTGGGGGCATAAGAATCAGTATCAAACTGCAACTGTTAACTGTTAATCATACTTTATCAAAGTCACTAAACCAATAAACGTGAAGACACATTTAGGAATGCAATATACAAAATAAACATTATCATCATTTTGCTCACGTAACATACTGGCGTAAACAACACACTCCATTGGCGTTATAATAAAGTGTTCTAATTAAATACTTAATGAAGATTAGGTAAATTAATCTTCAAGCAAACTAAACTTGCGTGCATATAATTGGGTTTAGTTTTCAAAGTTTGACTCGATGTTCCTGACCGGGAATCGATTATGTAAATTGGTACATGTGTGAAATTTATTGTAGGTTCAATTTAATTGGTAAATAGTTATTACAAAATTAGCTCGCTTTGGAAGCGTTTATAAGATTTCTGAGACTGCTTTACAACATTATGATAGATAAACACTGCTAAAATTGTTTAAAAGTACAAAGAAAGAGAAATAAACATATTTCGCACTATTTATAAAGAAACGCACAATCATTAGGTATAAGAAAAATATCTTAAATTCAGTGATAACAATTATTATAACGCATCGACATAACTACGAACCTTGTAACGAGGAAAGTCACTCTTATTAACATTGTTGACCAAAACGTATATTTAGGTAGCTTCTTTGTGTACACACTACCCATTATATCCCGTCAACTTACGCCTGCCATATTCTGCCATTCAATTTTCGACTTAATTGTAAACACTAATGTCCTATTTCTAATGGGAACTTTTCCTCTCAGTAGGTATCATTTGCGTTAGACATCTTCTTTATTTAATGTACCCGATCTATTGATAGGTATTTAAATTGGTAGTTTAATGATTTACTTTCTAAAACTGAACTTAGTAAGGCATACCTAAAACGTCTCTGTCAAATTCTCGTACCTTACTAATCTTTTCCTCTACATATTAAAGGTAACCGTTATTAATTGAAAAAAGTAAAACAGGTGGAACCCTTTGGTCATGCAATAAGTGTGTTTGTATAACATCCTATGACAGGGCTAAGAACTCCCATTATTGAAATGGAGTCATCATTACTTTGTGTACTAGCTTGAATCACTATGCTAACCAAATGCGGATTTGTGTGTTGTGTTCACAAAACCGACCTATAAAATTGGTACCGCGATGTGTCTATGCTTTTCCAAAAAAAAAAGGATAAATTTTTAATTTACTTCAAAGTTACGAATTTAATACAATAATTCACATAAATATTTGTTATTAAGGTGTGGACAAGTAATGGTCTACCTAACTAGTACGTATTTATAATCTTTTGAATACTAAGTACAAAAATGTGAGTCACTCTGCAGTTGAATAACAATATGTTTCTTAGAAAGATATTTAATGGGAGCTTAAGCGACAATACACTCGTGCTATGTTGTAATATTACGCAGCAACTCTCTTGTCATTTAAACTTTAAGACTTTCGCGTTCCATATTAAACATTTAAAATAAATACTTAATAAAAATGGTGTCGCGTTTTGACCCGTTAATTTATTTTAAATCTCTCGTCATTGTTTACAATTTCTCATTTATCATAGTACTACTACGCAAAGTCAGTTTAATATACACCTAATTAAAGTTTGTTTTCTAATTCCCGATTTCAAAATTTAAAAAACGATCCGTTCTGGTTACGGATAGTTATAAATTATACGAGGCATAAGCTAAAATTGATGGACGACCGATGACAGCTGTTATGGAAAGTAAATTTGGAATTTTTGACTGGTAGAAAAATGTATTGACATTTTTGACACATTACGAATCGTAAAACATTTGAACCGAGTAAAAATGAATTGATATAACTTCTACCAGCTTACGGAAGGTTTCAAATACATGTAAAGCCCTTTTCCTCAGTAGAAATGTTACTCGCAATAATACGCTCAGTAGCGTAACTTTCCCCCTACTTAGGATCATTACTCTTACTCGTACGTAACTGCCACGAAACTAAATAGGCTTCAAATTCGTCCCGGTTGTATATGGCGCGGCGGCAGGGGTGTGCCGCTGCACATATGGTCCCGTAATCACTTATCACCGTCGGAAATCAGCTGTCACGACGGGCCCCTTCCGATTACGGCCCGGCTGCGTTCGGTTAAAATTAAATGCGACGCCCGCACTACCAAGGGGTGCGCTAAGTTCTGCTATAATTACATTATTGCACCAGTTAATTGCTTTCGACTAAGTGCCAGCATTCAATACATCTATAGACGATATTATATATTTTTTTTAAACTATTTATTGACCCGAGCCCGAGGCCCGAGGGATGGACCCAGTAATATGGCTAGTGATTTGATGAACAAAGATATTATTATGTAGAAATAATCTATGTAACACGTTACGAGTATAGGGCGATTACTGAAACGTAGTCATTGATAAATTTTGTACTATGTCTAATTGGCAAGGAAAATAAAGCTTAAAGTGAAAGTATACTTGTATAAAATGTAACCTTGTTCATTAAAATATATTATTTATGTAAAATGTAAATGTAGTTTGTCATTGTGTATAATTTAAGTTAACTAAATACTCGTTTAAGAATGATGTATAAATCGATCATTAACAAACATTATGTTAGAAGTTACTTAGATGCATGTTACATCATCAGTCCATAAAGATTGAACTAAACATGAAACATTTAGAACGAGAATGAAAATTTTTCTCTCCGATTTTACTTTCTACGCCTATATTCAATGGAGGTCTTTACAATTCATCACCTATGAATGAAGATGTTTGCTAGCATTTTATTTGTTTAACGCCACGGTCGCAAAGCATGTGACGCTAGTATATTTACGCAGATTACATTGATGTTTAACAATACCAATTGGCAATGGGTGTGTGCGAGTTGTGTGTCACTGGTGGTAATATAACGCAAGCAATTGAGAATTGTGAATTTAAACAGGTGGACGTTTTATAAACTTGAGTATTAAACAAACATTGTATAATTGTGTGTTTGGGCACGATTAAACAGACAACGTGGTACTACTTAATATCTTTTGTGATAAATTTGTAACTCATACGTCAGATGTCTTGCACAAAAACATTTACAAAAGTCAATTTAAAAAATTAGGGTTGTTATTAGACTTTAATTGTAAACACAACCCACAAAAATTAGCCCGGTCGGTTACAGGGATCCAAACTTCCTCGCCTGATTCCAGATATAACCAGATCTAAGCAGATTCACTAAATAAATAGAAAAGCCGTTGTAACCGATTTCATTAAACATTTTCAACAATATTAAGTTAAATGATCTGAATTATCTTAATAACTTTAGATAGAGAATTTCGAACTGAATTATGAGTTTTTATGAGAAAACGTTGAATGTAACTCAGATGAATGACTTACTTATCGTGGTTGGTGCGCGGGCCGGAGGAGCGGCGCTCCGCCGCCGCCGACAGATACCTCCTCACGCTCGCCTTGATCTGAGGGTCTGAAACATCGGTCTGTTATCACTTCTTATCGCTCAAACGCTATCTACGAGGCATCGAACAAAGAACACTCCGAGAAACCACACCGTCTCAATTTCCACATGTTGGCGCCGCTAGATTAGATTATTAAAGGGAACAAAGCCACTGTGAGCGAGGGTTATCCCGGCCCGGATCCCGGGAGCCACCTATAAAATTACTCCGCGTATTGCAACTCTTATTTGTGGCGGCTTACTTCGCAAATTCGACCAAACCACTCGGGGATAAACGAATTTTATTACTTGCAGCCGGCGCGCCGCGCGCCCGCCCCGAATGTCATAGTTCAACCAAACAACTGACACCACTGCGTGCCACAATTCTAGTTTAAAATAGGACACTCACCCTTTTTCAGTCTTAGAGTGACGGGATCCGATGAGAGTCGTAAGCATTTTAAAACTGCAACAATCAATATAAGCGCTGTAACGATATATCGTGACAATAAATGTTGTTTCGCCTTTATCGAGAACCTAATCAGAGGTAGAGCAAACAGGCGAAGTGGAACAATAGTGAATTATTTGTACATTTCTATTCTGATAAAATCTTGATTACAGGTTGTAGGAGGAAATCAATTTCGGCGCCGCTAAAGTAAAGAGGTTATTATTCTTATTGTGCGGTTGTAACCGGAGTCGTGCCGAGTAGGTACGTGTGAAATGTGAATTGCGGGGTTGCGTGCGGGCCGCCGCCGCGGTCCTCGGAACGCGATCATTGAATTAGTGTTCGCATCACGACCTCCGCGTCACAGATAACGACCACTACACAAATTTTAATCATTGAACATTAATAATTTTTAATCTCCAATCGAGAAACGCGTATCGAATTACTGGCAGTCTGATCGACCAAAGCGAAATTAGAAGAGAAATGCTTTTGATTCGACTTTCTTGCCGTGTGTTGTAGACAACTTTTGATTCATTTCTGCGCACCGAAGTGCTCGGCTTTGTATTTCCTCCCTAACCACTTTAGTGTACATACGACTATATGGGCACTAGCACTAACAGTTTTATAGCCTAGTCACAGTGGCTGTTCAATAAAACTCGGAGGATTGTGTGGCCGGTTGAATGGGCACACATACTGCGCCTCACCGGTCAAGTGGTTTGAGTATCGACTCGCTGGATATCTTAAGGTCCTGGGTTCGATTTTCAAGAGTTACTTAAATTTCTATCTGATAACATGAACTTGACAAGTCTAAGAAATACAAATCATATCATAAATATGCATAACAGTTGTATTTTATTACATCGTTAACATAATAGTTTTAGTGTCATAATAATTTCCTTTTTAAACAGTTGCACTAGAGGGAGACATTTTGTTGAAACAAGGTATACCTAAAAGATCATCCAATAACAATTCGACAGACTCTGTTTCCTAAAACGGTGTTATTTATCGAAAACTAAAACTGACTTCAATTGAAACTTTTAATTATGAGATTCCTAACGGACTTACTCCTATGCAAGTATTCAGGACAAATGCCTTACTTATTATAACGTCAACAATACACCAACGGTATTGGACATCCTGCGTCCGATCCTGCACAGGACATGTTTAAACATTCAGTGAGCAGGCATATTCTTGTCACCTGACAGACAGGAATATCATCATAACTATCTCAAGACCATCAAAAATTTGCCAACGAAAGTGTTCTGCATACACTTAAAAGACCAACTATTAGGGAATTATAAATTATAAATAACGCTGGCCGTATGTGCCCCTGCTCGGACATGAGTTTCATTACGTAACATCTTAATATCAGTAATCCACCAACGGTACTAGCACCCTACACCCAATAGACAAGGCAATATGGTGTTAAACGCATCGTTAGCAGTATTGGCGAGTTCTCGGATAAGTGGCATGTGTGTGATAAACGCAGATTCCTCACCTTCTCGCGTCGTGAACCGGTTCACATCAGTCCCATTGACCTTGAGCAGTACGTCCCCCGCCTCGACCTGAAATTTAACACACGCTGTTATTTATTTTGCAAGTAAACGCTTGTGCAGCGACAGTTAAAATATTGCTGATGGCATAGCAACATTATTTACGGAAACTATGTGTACTAGACTTATTAGGTTGCACCTATATGAGCAGTTCGAACGAGGTTGATGGTGTGTTAGTCTTAATGTATAATGAACTTAAAGAACTTTAGGTTAGCTTGCCCTCCACGTATTTAAAAGCCATTTGTTCATATTTACGACCTCCCGCTACTATTCATTGTATCTGCTAGCTGTCGCATACTTTCAAGTATGAAGTGTTAAAACTCTAAGATACATTACATCGTTCAGGACAATTATCCATGGACCAAAAGTCGTAAACAAACATGGTTTGTACTTTGTATGGACTCGTATTCGATTCGTATGGACCAATCTTTATTATAAAAGACTAAATACTCGAGTAATTCTCCTATTCAGTTTCATATTTTTAAAAGATCGTAAGGGAATTGTTAGAATCAGACAGACACCTAACATGGAGCTAGAGTTACAGTCAGAGCGGAGGTAAAGTATACATTATATTAATTAAATAGATAAACATTACCCACTCCATTTACAATTTGTAAACAATGTCCAATATTGAATCGTATTTGGGTGAGTAATTACATTGCCTGATTAGATTAGGCTATGAAAACAACAAAAGCGTTATCGGAAAAGCGTTGCTTTACTTAGTCCATTGTTTACAAAAATAATAAAAGTTACAGTTTGTGGGTATTTCGATTCGCAATATCGGAGTTAGATAAGATAGATTACGCATATCATACGTTATTATCGTGTGTGAATTAGCCATTATAAAAGTATAAATTAAAAGAAAATTGCATAGATAAAATAAAAGTAACGTTTAATTATTGGATCTTCACTGAGGTTTATTTTGGTATAGATTGTGAAAAGCTTGAAACGTTACATGTTATAGAAGCAAACCAAGTAGTAGCGTATAAAATTATTACCGAGATAGAGTAACAGCATACAGCACACTAAAGCTACCTCGGTCCGCGCCCCAGGGCACACAGGGTCTTAATTTTTAATTCGGTGGATATTTGTGAAGCACACGTGCTCGCGTCGCTGCCAAAACGTTAACACAACACGACACTCAAACAATACGACACCAACTATCGTAGCACACACAGTTTCGTCCTTATCGCTCCATCCTCTAATGCTATGTCAATGATTCACATCGCCTGCTAACTATAACTGGTTTTTTCGAAAACCACAAGTCCGTAACTCGTTACCGCAACGATCGCACCGTATAACGACACTTCACCGACTATGTTCGCACACGAAGCACACACAACACTGTGGGAATTCGACACATGTTTCAAGTTTCGTTAATTACAGTGTAGCTGCGAACGGCAGGATTTTAGTAAATAAATAGTTTACGAGAAGTTTGTAGGACGTGTATTTGTGGGGGAGGAGGCGCGCGTACGGCCGGAGCGACGGTCGCCGTCAACTCGTCGTTATCACAGGAGGGAGGGCTAATGGATTGAGCTTAGAGGATAAATTAGATCAAACTCCGACAGAAGGGCGCAGCGGAAATATGAATTAGTTCGCCGCGGCCCACTTATCGGCCTGCACGTACCGGACTGCGGAACTACTTTATCTAAGCTCGAGCTTTTGTTGTCGATGAATGGATGATTCACAAGGTAATTGTTGGTGTTGTATTGGCGTTGAATCGAATGGAATGGCGATTTAAATTTACGCTTACTTACCTCAGTAGTGACAAAAGTAGCTATAAACAAGTTATTTCGTCATTATCAATACTAAAAGATATATTTTGATTAATAACACCCTTATAAGAACACAATGGCGAAATTACAAAAACGTGAAAACAAAACTATACAAAACAAAACTCATAAAACGAACGATATACGTATGAGGAACACGTTAGATGGACGTGAGAAACGATGGACAAACTTTCTGTACCTGTTTCTCAGTTGTTTGTGCAAAAAAATATGTACAGACACAATCAAGTCAGGCTATGAGTAATAATAACACTTTGGACTTAGTGCGACGCTTAATGCCATGATATTAATTTTCCAAAAAATAAAGGTATCTGCGCCAACTTGAAGTTTTGTCTGTTAGGTTAGGTCATAATAGGTCATAACTAACAGTCTTATTCCATGAAAAACCTTCATCAACACTTTGGTTTATAACACACAGTCAGACTAACACTTCATAGCAAACAGTAATAAATAAGTAGGTAGATAGTAGTAACAAAACAGCAGTACATCAACCGCAAACTCCCCACAGAACAGTATACCTAACACGAACCAGTAAACGGCTAAGCGATTAGTCGTGTAAGTGCACATCTGTACATACGTCAACGTCACGCTTTAGACATCACGTCCACTCTCAGGCACATTCGGTGACGTCACCGACTCAACATTTATGACGTGCGATCTGGTGAATTATGAGCTCATCTAAATGGTTTAATATGAAAACTACTCAACGATTATTTTTCACTCTAACAACTACACAATTTATAGAAGACTAATGACTACAAGCATTTAGGTAAAACCTATAGCGTACCTAATAACACTGTAAGATGTAAGATTGTAATAATAGGGATGTTAACTGGATAGTCAACTAACACACTTATAAATATCTGTCCCTGTGACGTCACAATTTCAATAATCAACCCACTGCAATTTTAAATATAATAGGTATATATTTTTGCAAACTTTAGACAAAATAATAAAGATTAGATATAAGATTTACATTTATGACACTTTTATAGCAAAATAGTCGTGTTGTGTTCAATCAAATCAAATAGTAAACAAATAAAAATTGAAGAGTCCTCAGTAACTCCTGTAATGAGAACGATGACGTTTCGAAAGAAAAACAGAATCTTTTAGAAGTATGCATACAATGACAAAAGATTTAAAAAAAATGTAACGAGCATCAAGTAGCCTACCTATTATGAATAATATGATAAAAACTATGTGTTCACTTCATCGATGATGGCGAATAGATAGAATAGATTTAATAATGCATTCACAGTCGACCAGTTATCAGATTTGGCAGTTTTTTGCAGGTGAACTGCAGTCTTGTCAGATAAATGCATTCTATTTGGCAGAATTCCCATAAGCGAACGAAAAATGTTTCTATCTCAAGTATAATAGTTTCGTTTAAGAAATACATTGGGAATCATAACACATAATGGATTGCAATTAGTTATTTGAACCAAGTTAGTACTCTAAATGATTTCTGGGTGAAAAACCGTTCAAGCGTAGTCGTCCACTGATGATAACATGAAAACATAATAAATCTTAAATTTATAACACGTATTTCATAGGCATTTTAGTTTCATAATTGAAGAAGACTTCTAGTTAATTCCAACGTCTACGTTGGAAGGGTACTTGTATGACTTCTAAATCTTTTTACAATTACTCTCTACGAAGTAGTATTGATGATGACCTTACCCTTTTGTAGTTACCTAATAATAAGTTTCATTCCATGAAACAAGAATGTAGATTACAACTCACGAGTTTGCGCTTGCAAAATATATTTGCCTAATTGAAGACATGATATCGCAAGTGTTGGACGGTTGGGGTTCATGAGGTTATATTTACTAATAAATTGGTAGCAAACACAAGATGAAACCAAAAAATAATATGCTTTTACTAAATAATTTCCAACGATTTCCGGGTTAACTCGTAGTTACCCGTAGCTAATGCTCACGCCCACCCGATCTCTATTTGGTCATTCAGTGTATCGCCTACTCGTTATCGAACCTTCTTCCATTCTTTCATCTTAGTAATATACGCCCACATGTAGGCTAAAAGCAGCAATTACTTGAATCAAAGTCTCTTATTTGTCCTTCTCATGTGGGTGTTTGCGTCATATCGGCAAACACTATGCTATCTGACTGTAAGTAATTCCTATTTTAAATGTTTTCGTAAACACATAACCGTAGTAACGGAGTATTCGAAAAATAAATCTACACTGAATAAAGGCAATAAATTAGTCACTTTTTATTACTAGTAAAAATTCATTTACTTTCGTTAAAATACTTATTGTTGAGACAGGATTATTACGAATGCACAGTAATAATAGCCAAAAGCGACACTCGGCCATGGGTGTCACGACATTATGGCTAAGCAATTTGTATTTTTTTAATGTAATCATGTTTACTTTTTAAGGGGCAATAAATGTTGATCTTTTCTATTCTGTTCAATTCCATGTTTTGAGGTATGAAATACAATGTGAAGAATTCATGGATTTATCAAAATTATATTTTAAATTTCAATATTTCCAGTATGTATGTTTGTTACTCTTTCACACGCAAAAACTACTGAATGGATATTGATGAAATTTGTAGCTGGTCTGATTAGTTACTAGAATAACATAAACGATACCTTTATCCCAATGAAGTCGCGGTAAATAGCCGATATTTTAGTAGGTATTTTATAGCGAATTGAAGTAGGTCAAAGAGGTACCGGTGGACGAAGCCAACACGCGTGTCCTACACCGATTCCAATAAATTTTGTTCAGGAGCTCTATCTAAGGCCCCAAGGGGGCAGCACGCGTAAATATGGGAAAATAAATAAATACCAAACGATGAAATATTACCAAGTTACAAAGTAGTGATGTATTGAAGATAATGCTATAAGTTATTTCACAATACTAATAATTTATAAACATGTCACACTTTTTCGTTAAATGGCAATTAGACTTCTTTAACGACCATTGACATTGAAACATCAATTGTAAAGAAATAGATACTATTCGAAATAATGACGAAACATACATAATTTATAAAAGTAAATAGTAGGTAAGTTTAATAGATAAGCAAAAACTCATCAATGACGCAATGGTGAAAGTCTTCGCCCAAAGGCGGAAGGCCAAGGGTTCGATTACGGTTAAATCGATAGCATTTTTTGTGATTCGGGTCTAAGGACGATAAGTAAAAAATGCGTATTGTTTGCTTCTTTAAATTGGGTACAAACAGTTAATGGCATTAAGTGTAATAAAATAATTTATTGGTTGACACCATTCACAAATCATTTTTAGGTGTCAATGCCGTAAATAGGTATGTTACTTTATGTGCATCGGCTAAATGTTTTAAATCGCATTTTAAAGAAAGCTTACATTAATTAGGCATATTTAAAATGTGATTTTTAAATGCTTCGAAAATATTTTAAAAGTCAGTTTCTTTATAGAAAATCTATGAATTAATCGTATTTTGGCAGATATCTTACTTGACTAGCTAGTCAAGTAATATATTAGCTAAAATAAAGATATTAGAAGCAACGAATCTAGAAGGCATTTCAAATGTTTCGTTCTATGAGGAGACTATACTGTTGACAATATGGAAACTTTGTTTGCGCCATTACTAATTATTTAAATACCCTAGTGTCACTAACTATTTGATGTACGACCGTACCCTACTTAATTTTTCATCTGTTTATCGTTTATAAAAACGCATAGCATTGAGGATACTACACGTGAAGAATAATTTTAAGCCATTGATGTGTCAGGATAGTTCCAGCAACATCCAACAGTACGCACATAAGGTAGCTATTGTTTTGCTCAATAATATCTCAAGAAAACAGAACAGTAATGATAACGTCAACGTAACAAAGACTTCTATTGGACATAAACTTCAATTGAACTCAGCTATTTGACATCAGTCGTAAATTAATATATCGTGGAAGAAAAATGTTTTGACAAGAACTAATTCTTTATGTGCGCCTGAGATGATTCCTTGAAAAAGTTATAAGTAAGTAACGAATAGTTCACTTGTAGCAATTTTAACAATGGCACAAAAAGCAGTAACCTACATTATCTTAAGTTGAGACTAAACCTTAGTCAGCCATTCTTATTCATCCGTAACAGAGCTTTTAACAATTTCCCAAATCAAAAGAGCAAGATCACAAGAATTGAACGTTTTCAATACTACTAAAAAGTAATGTTCCCCACGTTCAGAGATACCATCAAACGAGGTAGGAAAGACCTGCCATCAAGGGGTTGTTACAGGATTTCTTATAAATGAGTAAAATCCGCTACACGGAAAACGTAACAGGAAACCGATCAGGTCGTAAATTAAGTTGCCGCAGTTTGTTCAAAACGGAAAAAGATTTCCAATATTTTTGTTGCGTGATTGAGAATGTAATTTAGTGGAATAAATACTCGAATTAGGACTTATTACACACTGGATGTTGATGTAACAACAGACAGAAATAGAATTAGTCAATGACGATCGTATTGTATTGTGCTAGTTGTAGCAATATAGTGAGAATAGCAATGTTTATGGATTAAAATACATAAACGTGTACGTAATGTTAATTATCTAGTTGAACATTTTCTGGTTTAGTTATATGGGTATGCTTAACCGTGAAGTCGTTAACAGGTTTCGGATGCACCATGTAAGTAAATATCAAAATTGGTAAACTTCATTCAATCAAATGCAAGTGTGGTATGTTAATAGCCAATCAGCATTTTTGTCTTAGCATGTGAGAATTTGAGAAATGGCGCCTACATAGATAAATTTCAAGTAGAAATGCGTCCCATGTAAAGTATTTTTTTGTACTTTCGAATTCGCCGCTTGTTTGTAAATAGAAAAGCTACAATATTTAGTACACACAATAGCAAGCGTAGGCACAGAAGGGGTGAGTAAACAAATCTGTCAAAACGATAAAACTCGACCAGTGATGACCTCAAAGGACAAACATTTTGGCTCAACTTTTTTATATTTAGTTTGATTTTGTGATACAGAACTAAGTTTGAAGTGCTTATTAGTTAGCACGTTTCTCTTCTTAGCCCTCCAATTGTTTTGTTTTGTTAGAGAAAATTGATATAGTTTTGCATTTTAAACTGCAATGTCACATCGCCTGACTAGTCGCGTGTTGAATCACGACATTATCACCTGTCATAACTAACAAAGGAGTGTGAATTGGACAATTAATCAATGTTATGAATGTAAACAGCTGGCCGGGAACATTTGCGCTACGCATGGCTGGGGAAACTAATGACAATGGAAAACCGAGAGCTGGTCGGATAAGCTGATGCCGCTAAGATAAAATGGCTATTGCTGATATACGAGTGCAGTTGGGAATCAACAAGTTGCAATTTATTATTTACAAATAAATATTTCGATCAAGTTTTTAAGAGTTTGTAATATTTCACGATGCTCGTTTGTCTGTGTGTAAATATGAGGATTCTGGTAAAATTTTCAAAGATGAAATCCTGTCACACTAAAATTGAAAATCTGGCAAAATATAAATTACAATTCAGACGTCTAGATAATATTTACGTAGGTTAAACATGAAATGTATTCCAATCTTCAATTACACAAATAAACATAGATTTGTAATATAACAGTTTAGATTCAACACAGGCTTCCATGTCTAAGATTACTCATTCATAAAATGCTGGTGTGCAATTTTCCTCAGGAATAAAAAGCAAAAAGATGCTAGATAAACATTCCGACACTCCATTGAAGTCGCTTCGCACACTTTTCCTTTGGTTATAAACGAAAGCCTTCTCGTGATTAAAAATATTATATTATATTTTAGAATAAAAATCACAGCCAGGATACGATCAAGATTGTATTCAAAATTTGCCTTCTGTAATTATTTTTTTGGACATTCTTTCCGAAAGAACCTGTCAAAGTTAACTAAATAAGAGCTTTTAAACTGTTTGGCCTTCGTCTTTAAGGTATACGTGGGTATAAATCAAACCTATGAATGCACAAATGTAATCTATATATAAGTATAAAAGAAAGTCGTGTTAGTTACACTATTTATAACTCAAGGATGGCGGTACCGATTTGGCTAAAAATTGGTTAGTAGATCGCTTAGAACCAGGAAAGGGGTATTGGATACTTTTTATCCCGTTCGACCGCAATCCAAGATCGTCTTATTTATTGCCCCTAAGGCGGCGGAACAGATTTTATACAAGCTGGGTCAGCTGTTTATACATTATTATTGTACAAAAGAGCTGAAACTTAATTGGTATATTGCACCCGTGCGAAGCTGGGTCGAGTCGCTTGTATATAAATAAAGCAAATATTTTAATGCGTTGGACAGTCAAACCACGTCAGTCTCAAATTAAGGTTTTTTCCTAGGACTATGCGCACCAGATACTAACTAGGGGGGCGTCAACGCACTACACTTCAGGTCAATTTAGAATAATATTTTTCCTAATATGACTAAAAAAGCATGTGGTCTAACAGTATGACTGCAAATAAATTAAGAAACAATGATTTTATAATGTATGTAAGCAAATATTTACTAAATACTTTGCGTTTATATTTAGCACTTCTTCATCCATTTTTTACGAAATAGTGCAATACTTACACGCCGCTCCGGCTCCACTCAAATTTGATGCGTTGTAACATCATTAATATTAATTTGTTGATCAAAAAATACGTTTTCATTCATTATTATTTAAAAAATCTAATTGACGGGCTGAATATAATCATTTTTGACTTGAACGAGAATCGAACCCAGGACTTCACGCGTTACCTTAGCCACCGATATCGTAAGTTTTACTTTATTGTAATTTACTCACGATACTTGCTAGCTAAAGTAAAAATCAATTCGAAACAGGAAAATATTTGCCAAATAGGGCGGAATAGTTCACAAGCCAAGTCCACAAGCAACGCACATTAAGATTACTTAAATAAAAGGGGTGTACAAAAAGGGGTGAGTCACTCATTTATGCTGGTATTGGCCAAGGCAGGTAGGTGGACGTTTTTTGGTTTCAATTTATTGAGGGTTAGCTTCGTTTACATTTTGCGTTCATTAGTTGTACGGTCGGCAGCACGTCAAGGTAACCACTTGCAGTTCGATATTCGTTCTTATGCAGGCGACATAAGGGCGTTACGAAGTCTAAAGTGTTTCTGACGTGCTTTTATCTGTACTATTTCATACTTTGAGAAATATTGATATACAGGGTTAAAATATTATCACACGAATGCGTCTCCCGAAGTGCGAACCCGCAACCCTTAGTTAAAAAAACGGAAAGTACTAATGATTTTTGTTGTTTTTGCAATCAAAACCTGGACAAGTAAAAATACGAGCATAAAATTTTTTATTCTAAAATTAAGACCCTTGCATTAAGATCTACACTTGTTGGTAGCATAATGGTGATCAAAGATTTAAATGTACCAACATACTCTACTAACATAGCGAGATTAGGAATGCTCAAACACAATTATGTCGCTTAACAATAACAGGTGGTTTAGATAGCGGCAACATGTGGCATTCATTACCCAATACTTTAATGTATTAGAATTCAAAGTCACTCTTCAAAGCAGGTGAAATCGCGAAAGTATAGCCAATAACGAGATAGGCTCACATGTATGTACAAGTGGCTTCGAACAGCTGTATCAATTGGCCTTGGCGTAATTTAAGAGTGAATTAAATTCTATCGTTAGGTAGACGCCCGTGCGTCATCCCATCAAGGCGTCGCGGCGGAGTGCCTTACATCATTTAAATATCACATTACAAACTTAGCTCTGACATGGCACTTAGTGCCGCAACGAGCCTTTGCTCTGTTTTATCGACCTTTAATAAAACAAGCGTAGTAAAACTTAAACAAGAAAATAGAATAGATTGGTTTAGGACCAGGTAACAAAATAATGAATTAGGTATCTCTCTGATTAGGTATAAATATTTAGGGAGACTAACCAGATTACAACATCTCATCCACAGGAAATTCAATTAGATTTCAATTCTTAAAATAAATTTATTAGATTTACCCTGAAAATGAACCATTTTGTGGGGGTTTATGTATTTAGCTAAGTTGATTAAATGTGGAAATAAGTTGGGTTGTTTTAAAGTACACTAACTTGAATTAATTCAATATTATACTGATTTTTTATTTTTTTAGCATTTAGAACCACAACATTAAGATTCCTACATCCAAAAAAAGTTGTTTAATTATTTAGAAACACAAAGAAAAATAATAACAGAATTGAGAACCTCCTTTTTCAACTGAACTTGGTTAAAAATAAATAAGTAAGTAGGTAATTTACTAAACATATTTTAATATTAAACATAGGTACTTACTTATTACCATTTTCAATGAATAACAAAGCAATTTTTGGATTATTTTTCATACCCAGTAAAACACAGAAACCCAGACAAAATGGAAATCAACTCTGCCTTATGAGGTTTGAGATAATTACAATAAATTGTTATTTACATAAAATTACAAAGGTTTTTACAGAACTTCACATTTAAATTTTGCACATATTAGTTCAAAATTACAATAAACAATCTCATTTTCTCTAGTAGGCTGTACAGATGGCACATAAAAATTTCATCACTTAAGTATTAGCTTACTTTCCCACATACATAAAAATGCCACACCTCAGATGTTGATATTATTTGCCATATCCGAATGTGTCCCATATATGTATATATGTTATATATCTAAGTACTAGCAGATGCCGGATACTTTATTCACTTTATTTCGAGATAAAAAGTATGTTAATCCTGTATCTTATCTATGTTCTAAATTTCATCCATATCAATTTAGAAAGTTTATGCCTGAAAGAGTGTTGAAACATACATCCATTTCTACCTCAATATATATATTGTACAACATTTCCTCATTTTTATAACATTAGTAGAATTAAGTAGGTACTTTTAATTGTTGAGATAATCTAATTAGCATGTTTACATATTAAAGCCTTGATATTCAAAGTTTTTGTTTCATGGTAAACCACAATAACATATAGAAGTGTATGGCCTCTATAATGAGATAAACTCTATGATATAACTATATGGTTCAATAATTTTATATAGGTATTAGGAATTCTTTAGTATAGTAGGCTATACTAAAGAATTCCTCCAAGACAAAAAATTATGCTGTATTTGGAACTCTGCCACTGCAAAAGGTAATCATTATGACTGGTCAGATATATAATTGTGTTTTACTAGCATGTGCCTATTACTCTGGCTGCATTATTTTGGGTTAAAAGTATCTATAAACTTAACACAGTATCTCAAATATCTTTCTACTAAAACTTTTTAAACCATTCAGTAGTTTTTGTGTGAGAAGAGTAACCAAGTGTGTGTGTGTGAGAGAAGTATACATCCATAAAGATCTATACATTCTTACAAAATTATCTATTCATTATATTGGTAGGATCACAAACAATTATAATGGTCTCAAAACTATATCACAATTTATGTTGTGAATTTTAATTCTTAGTTTATTTATCACAAAAACTCATTATTTTTAGTTGCAGCTCATTGTAAATACGAGTCATTTTGTTACCTGAATTCTTTTTTTATTTTTTCAAATGTGACAAATTCTTTTAAATACTTTTATCAATCAACTAATGGGTTTATATTTTCTTACTTCATTTTAGTATGCAAAAATGATTTTATTTTAATTTATTACATGCATTACCATAATCAATACTAATGTATTTTATTTAAATGAACCCTACTTAAGCTTTTAAGTTTGCCTGAACAGCACTACCAAAATTCATCTGACTCCTCCACTGTATGGTACTGATATATTGAATATCTTCAATATATTGAAGATTTTCAAATAAATAAATATAGGTTAATATAACACTTTTAATTATGCATACAGTAGTGTGATAAGCAGTATAATATGGATAAAACAAATATAAATAAGTATGCACTTAGATGATCACAGAATTACATATGCAAGGTTAATAATGTAGATGTCAAGTGAATCTATAAGTAACTTTCTTATTGTATTCTATAAAGTAGGAATAGAAACATGTTTCGTATTGTTTTAAATACTAATTTGCAAACCATTCCTTTCACAGATGGTCCTAGGACCACAGATGTCTAGACAGAACTGGCCAATTAATTCTAATTTCGAGATAAAGGCTATTTCAGCAGATGTTTAAAGATAGTACTGTAGTTTAATGCTTTTTATTTTGTGAACTATGGACAATGCACCGAAAGCTCTCAAGCATATTTTGATGTAGCTAATGGGAGGTAGATAGTAAATTGTGTAGTTGAGCAACAGATAAACTTCTTCCTTACCTCGCCACTTCGTGCTGCAGGCGAATTTTCTTCAATCTCATATATTATGTGTGGCAAACCGGCTTCACCAAGCAGAGAGAATCCAAATCCCAAATTGTCACTACGATTCAGGACCACTAGTCTTTCGTCAGCCATATTCAGAACACAGGAGTTTTGATCACCATCCTCCAGAGGATTTCACTAAGAGCACTTCAGTAAAAACCATTTATGAGGGTTTGGTGATGGATTTGTAGAATAATAACTAAAAAAGGATCATAATTTTAACGCACAGTAAAGAGCAAACGCACCCAACCAAAGCGAATACAGGCACAGATAAAAAAGTTATTCGAACTTCGTTAATACTCATAAAGAGTTTTAACTCGATTAAACTACTATATCAAATCAATTTCTATTCTTCATTCATATTTCACATAGTTTTATGAGTTTTAACGATTACAGCAAACGACGAAAAAAATATTTTTCTCAATTATATGAGACAAGCAGTTTCGTAACTAAAAATAGTGAAATGAACATTGTCCAATACAAAAATGAAATATTTTTCACGAAATCGATTCCTGATTAGCGCTTCAGCACTATTCGATTTCAACAACCAATTCTCGAATTAGAATCACTTCATACTGTCACTGTCAATGTCAATTTTTGCCATGCGGTCCGTATCGCCTCGATGAAATAATCAAAATTCTGTAAGAGCTAGTCCATATGGACAATGAAAAACCAATCATAGTCACAAGAATGATTGTTTAAAAGACAGACATTTAGGTTCAGTATATACGTACTGCTTTTATACAGAAAGAATTTAATGAGTAAAGATTTATATTTCGCCGTAGATACCTACATTAGCTAAAGTGTCATATTATGCTTTAATCACAATATTTTAAAAAATATGGATCCATATATTATAGCTCCAATAATTGAACCGAAAATTTGAAAACGGTTAACCAGTTTTTAAATGTTTACTGTGAATCTTGGGCATAGGTACCTGCATTGTTATTTTACAGGGTAGTTTGGAATGATACAATCAGTACCTATAATTTGCTTTAGTTATATTAAGATTGAAACGGACTTTTTATGACATTTACATTGGTACCGTACAGCGCAAAGTCACTGTTCTGTTTTAAGTATCACGTGTAATAATGTAATGTCACTTAAAATCGAGAATTCGATTTTCCAAAGTATTCGATTTTGGACAATAACTGCATGCCTGAATTTTGCAATTGGGCGAGTGAATCGACTCGAGTGATTATTTTTTTGTTTTATTATCACCAAACGTTGTGTAATAAATATCTAACGGTAATAAAGCTATAACCCTAGATCAATTGAGTGCTAAATTTAGTGTAAACTGTCTGTCTTGGTACCTTTTAAGTGAAAATGTATGTTTTTTCGAATTTAGTAAAGGTTACAATCCCTAATTATCTAGCGGGATTGCCCATTCCTGATTCTGTCGGCGGCTGGTTTCGGCTTGGAGGTTGGTAATTTTTCGGAAACCATCAAAATGACATGTATTTATCAATTCACTAAATATTACTTTTCAAATAGGTAACTCCTACCTTAATATCTACTTAATTATTTTGTTAACCTTGATGTTCGTCACAATTACTAATGATTCAGTGACACACTTTTAATGCATAAATGATTACCTAAGTTCTGTTTAACTTGCAGTTAAATCCTATTGAGCATGATGACAAAAAACTTTGTCTAGTAATGCTATCATCTAAATTACAGACACCATTCTTAAAAGTTTAAAACCCCGGATATTTAAGTGATAAAATAGAAAAAATAACCATACGGACATTTAAAAAAAAAATGTATGTACATATAATTTTGTCTTTTACACTAATTCTTTTAAAATATTCCAGTTCGTGACTGGCTGGCTCTCATACCACCAACTGTGGTAATTGGTGGCATATCATACTACTCTTACCAGACCATCAAGAAGGCACAAGAGGCTGGAAATGGTCAAGTGAACCCTGTAATCCGGAAAGATATCAACAAAGTAGTAGACTTCATCGACATTGAAGATATTACTGAAAAGGCGGTGCTCTGCAGATGTTGGAGGAGTAAAAATGTAAGGAGAATAAATCTTATTAAGGATAAGGCTGGCCTGTTCACTTCAGAGTAGATTAGACTTGGGACAGTCCTTATTTAATTTATTTATTTAAACATTTTTCTCTTTGAACTTCTTACATATATATCTGTATTAAAGGCATTCTTAATGCCTAATGGCATTAATTAGGCTTAATAAGAATTAATAGTTCAAAGTTCAAAATTATTTTATTGATGTATATTTATGGTTGGTCAATATAATTGAAAGGAAGCTATGTTTGGTTCGGAATCTATAATTTACAGAATGGATCCTGTGAACTCTGTAGTTTTCATTATAAATAAAGCTGACAAATAATTTAGCAGTAATACCAAACTGTAAGTGTTAGCTTTGTTTGCGTAATGGTTAGCCCACCAGGTTTTTAAACAAGTGTTGAGGCTTCAATCTCTGCAGGACAAACATTCATATTTAAAGCTTTGTATTTTTTTCTGAACCAGGTTGTTTATTTTATGTGCTGTTGATTCTGCTATCCATAACATGCTTGATTGTATTTTATTTTGTAATTATGTAAAATTATGTAATGTGTCAGTAGTATATTTTACTCAATTACCATTTATATTTGTGAAAAGGGTACAGATCTTTACTTCAATATGAGAACTGAGTAGAAAATGGCAAAGTAAACAAAGATAAGGTATCCACTTTTACACTATCTACCTTTTGTGACCCAAATCTGATTATCAACATGATAAGCTTAGAGCAAATTGTTAACAGACAAATATGTCATTTTGAACATGAACATGGTAATTTCAAGAAATAAGAGAATTGGGAGAGTCCATTCAAAACTTAGTTTGTTTGGTTGTAGTAATACTTAAATAAATCCTCAGAGTCATATGGCCTGAAATTTTTACAATTTGTAGTTTACACACTTTTAATATGGATAACAGATAAAATTTCTAATTTCTAAAACGTAACTGCTTAAGCCACCTACCACTAAAAATGGGCAAAATCAGGATTAATACAACTTGAGTTGACTAAGCTAAAGTTTGTGAAACTCTAGTTGTAAAATACAAATTAGTTAACTTTTTCTAAAACTATTTTAAATATTAGATTTTCTATTCACTATGATGTCATAATTACATTGACTTTGTCAACAACTTTGTTGTTTTTAATTCTCATTCAGTATATTGATATGGAACTATGAACAATCTTTACACTGTTTCCGTAACAGTAATTGGGTAGATTTTTATTTCCATAATCCTGTTTTAGTTTTGGGTTTCCATAACATTTTCTCAATCAGTAAAAGAAAACGCAGTATGACAGCACAAATTAGAAGCTTGGTATTGTTAATGCCAACAGTCTACAATTATGTTTTATTTGAAGTGGCATTCAAGTTTATAATTGTTCCAGTGGCCGTACTGCGATGGCGCTCATGGCGCCCACAACAAAGCTACGGGCGACAACACCGGCCCCGTGGTAGTCAGGCACAAGGAAAACAAATAGAACAATTATGAGTTACCTCACGTACAAATAGTACACACAAACAGGTGATAACATGTGATCATTTATAGCCTTCTTTAAAGTGAATTAATTTGAACCAATTGTAAATACTAACTTAACTTTATTTGCCCCACATACAGTACATCATCATGTTATTTTATGAATTTACGTACGATTACGAGTTAAAAACCAATTTTACATTTACTTAAGTGAAAACTTTTTTGGCATTTTTGTAGTCTTTTATTTTTTCTTGTGAAACAGGTTTATTGTTTATAATTGTTCTACAATTGAAACTATATTATAGTTCAATAAATTGTTGCTTTTAATTTTGACTTTTATTTTTTCCATTATTTATTTGTACCCTACAAAACTAATTTTTAGCACCAATTCATTTAACAAATAATTAGGTAAGTAAGGTTTAGGGTTAGTAAGAAAACAATACATATTTCATTTTAAATTGTATATTTTCCAAATCAGTGCTTATGTTAAATCAAATCACAGACAAGTTTTGACTTTATTATTACGAATAAATAATACATTTTTAGATGCCAATTTGAAAACTTACAAAACCTACATTATTATGTTCACTGTTGAAACCCACAATATAAATTGTAGACATATCTTATGGCACAAGTGAGCATAGATTATTCCGTAATATCTATTTGATGATGCGAGATATAAAAGACCAGATAAAAATTACAAAACTCATTTTATATAGAGATAGGTAAACGAATACCTGTTGGTATTTATTCAATAGCAAATTGGACCATAATTTTTTTTGTGATAGTAGAACTTATTATATTTGCAGTCGAAAGGGTCTAAGTATTAAAATAAGTATGTATAATATACCACCTTCCTCAGGCTTCAGATATGGAAAGGAAAAATATATCTAAATTTTGAGCTACTTGATCATGTTTCAGTACTATTTTTCCGTTTTTAGATGCTATTTACGCAAATTAAATGTCTCACCATTTTATGAAACATGCATTTATAAATAATAGATGAATCATGCAACACAATACTAATACATTTGTTCATACAATAAGTTATAAGCTTTCCGGCAAAGATATACAATCTAGAACGTTACGTAATTCAGTCTTTTATTCCATAGAAGGTTATTGGTACCAGGGTCTTAAATTTCATCAATCAGCATAAAGATTATCTAAAAGAAAAACTGGCAAGAAGAGAGAAGACGCGAGTCGGCACCAATACGTAAGCCGTTCACAGCTGAAAAAATAAAATATTACGAATTAATAAACATCTAATGATGTTTGATATCAATATATCAACTATTAAATAACTAGGTAATCAATATCTTTTAGTTGCATTTCTTTTAGTTATCTTCGAGAAATTGTTAAGAATCACAATAATACAAACGCCAAGGTTTATATGAATCGTTGTATGTTTTTAAGGGTTCGGATGAATTTTGGTAGATAGGTAAATAGGTAAGATAAAGGATATTTTATCTCATTATCCCCAATTTATATTGCTATCGAAATCGCGGGCAATCTTGTGACTACTAAAACAATCGTTTAATTAGGTAAGTAAATTACTTAAATATCTACAATTTTCTGCAAGCCATTTAGGTACCTACAAGAGAACAGGCCTTTGCACTGTCGTTATGTCGTTGGCATAAGAACTATCGAACTACAGATGTTTACCGTGACCTGCTGTTGATAGTAAGTAGGTACCATAAGTATTCGTTACTCTCGTTGATTTGGGATAAGATGTTAAATCAAATTAATAAATTTAATTAAGCTTAATTTGGAAACGCTTAATCGTCGATCACTTCTTAACAATGCGAGTTCGTTGTTATACTAGTTAGAATGTATACCTACTTTACTTATTTGTGTACTCTACGTATGTAGGTAATTGTGGTTAACGCACAGGTAATTTGCTATTTTGATCAACGCACCTCTATTCGTGTTTCTGCAATGTTTTCTTCATTTCTTAACAGTTCATGCTTCAAACCATTTCTTTTCCTGAAAAATAAACGACATTAAATGATAATGTACTGTAAATACATAAGAGTCCAATACAATCGTACCTAATAAGTTTATAATTCACTAGCACGGTGGCACGCACACGCATACTTTCTCCGTTTTTCCCAAAGTTTTCACTGATACTTCACTCCTATTCACCGCAGCGTGATACCATATATAGCATATACCCTTCTTCAATAAATGGACTATAGGAACAAAATAATAAAACATTTTTCATTTAGAACCATTAGTTCCTGAGATTAACGCGTTCAAACGAAGAAACTCTTTAACCCTACAGCATTTGCATAGATATGGTGTTCGGACTATAATATAAAAAAAAATGTTACTACTAACTGTCATGCAGTAAAATATAGCTATGGCTGATATTTAATCCTCTATTTGTACCTTCGACGTGGAAACGTATTTGTTTTGTCCAGAGCGGTTTCCGGTGCACTCGAGCGCGTCCTACGCAGCCTTCGGAAGGCGTGTATCGGGTTACCTACGTCCTACAGTCCACAATACCGGCTTCTCGAGCAGGGAAGCCACAAATAAGAGTTTGTTGTGACGTGGGGAGCCTTATGGTGGAAATAAAATTTTATGGTCCTTCGCGCCAGATTACATCGGCTTATAGTTTCATTGCGCTTTGAAAGAGTCGACAATCTCGAATTGCTTTAAAAATGATTATGGCAATAAAACTGAGAAATTAAAGTTCATAATCTTAAGTTATAGCGGTAGTGGAGTAGATAAATAAATTAAATCTTTAAGTTCAATCGACAATATGGAAAAGTTCGTTTCCCATATTTACCCGACCGGGGACCGAAGTTCAAAACGTGAAATCTTTAAAATGGTACCTAATACAAATACTTACAAGTATATTCTTCTCCATACAATGAGTGCAGTGTAAGCGAGACAGACGATGCTGCAAGTGATGACCACCATGATGCCGGCGGCAGTGCCGACCGGCTCACCTCTCATGCCCTGGTAGCGGACCCGCTGGGAATCCTTGCGAACCTCCCCTGTCTGGGCTGAATATAATGAAGAAAAGGAAATTAGCAAAAGTGAGTACCTAACTAATATTTTTTATGTTAGTCAGAATTTAACGTCTAATCATATTTTTTTTGTCATAAACAGAACGCTAAGAATCCCATAGTTGTAATAATTAAAACTGACAGACAGATAGCCAAGCAAGATAAGTGTTATTGCTTGGTTCTTGAAATGTTGTACCAAAGTAAATCATATCTAGTTTAGGTACATAAAAGAGCTCGAAGAGAGCGTTTTTGAGAATTTAACCTCTTGGAATGTCCCCCGTTGACGAAGTCGGAACGATAAAAAATGCTACTATTCCTTAAACGCCACGATTTACTTAATTTTTAAAACGTTTCAAAAAATGAAACGAATTATATTAAAACAATGACAAAATTTCTACAGTCCTCACACGCCTACTAAGAATGGTACCCCTACCAATATACATAGATTTAGATTGATTTAATGCTGTTTGAGATTTTTACGACGCAATTCGGAATCCATTTGATTTCTAAGAAGCTTACCTACCTAAAAACATTTATCAAAGGAGAAAGTTTGAAATTCAGGTAATTTTAAATCGTGAATGTTCGTATTACAACGTTTTAATACTTAAATCCAATCACAAAGGTTCATGGCCATTTAACTCGCCTGTCAGGCCATTCACTACTAAATGCATTAAAAATCACCGTTTCACTTGTGAAAGTTCGCAACCAATCAAGGCTAGTTTCAGGGGCTTATCATAAATGCAAATCTTCTGAACAGATAAATGCTAAGAAAGATTAACCCCATAGATGTTAGCTTCTATGTACATATGTACGAGTAGTACATCATTGCCATTTGTACCTACTAACCGTCATAAGACTCTTCTAAAGGGTTTGTTGGGTTTTCGTCCCTACCAGCCCCCCACGCGAAACATTGCGATATTTAAGGAAAGTACTCGTAATTTTTTCGCTGTTCGGTTGTGTATGTTAAAAGGAAACAAAGTTTCCGAAATAAAAATATTTTTCCGACGTCTAACAGGAAACTAAATTATTACAACGTCTCACCGACATTAATGTAATTCGGACCCTCTAACTAGTTGAACAAGATCTATAGATATTATGTATATCTGACTAGCAACCCGCCGCGGCTTCACAAGAGTGCTGTCCCCGTTTTTTCTACGTTTTTCACAGATTCTTCGCTCAGATTATTCGGACCGTAAATTTATAAAGCCTAAATTATTATTTAGCCTTCCTCTATAAGTTGATTATCCAGCACAAAAATACTTATTGTAATTGAACCAGCAGTTCCTAAAATAAGTGCGTGCCAACATACAAACTCTTCAGCTTTATGATTACATTAACCAAACCTTGTTTGTGAGAGACTGGTGCCTGATAGGCTTTTTTTTCTTTTTTCGCTATGCCCTACCTCTCTTAAAAAGCTTTCTAGAAAGCCCGTATTAAAGGTCACCAGAGCTCCGACGCCCAAGTTGGCATTTTAAAGAATAGTAGATTTGTTAGAGGTTAATACAGATTAACTTCTACCTTAAGAGAAGTGAAGTTTTTCATTTATTATTAGTATAGATATTCCATACCTTGTAAGAACTCAGCTTGCGAATCTGGCATCTCTGGCAACACGACGCGCACATCTTCCGTGTCTTCAGGAAAACTGGGCAAATCTACGTGATCCTGGTTGTCGTCGCGAGAATGCAGCATGTCAAACACCTCGGACCTAAAACCAATTTGCACAAGGATGTAAATGCGAGTATTACACTATACTAAACAATAAACATTTTAACATTTGCAGTTCTATATTAGAGCTTATGTGCAAGGCATAAGGGTGGTGCTAAAGTCCAATGTTAGTAGTCTGACGTGCTTTAGCAAATTTATATAAGATGAATTGGTGAATACAAATCTTACGAAATAATAGTATTTTACTTTAAGGTCAACAAGCTGTGCCAAAAAGTAACTTATGTTCGTTCTAGAGGTTCAACAAATACCTGTACCAAATTTAACCAAAATCAGTTCTGTGTTTTAGGCTTGGAAGCCGGACAGACAAATAGACAGAGTAACTTTCGCATTTATAATATTATTATGGATTTATAAAGTTTAGTCGTTGATGTCGAACACATTGACCAGCAGCGTACCTATCTGCTTCATTTAATCTAAGAGTTCCTAAAATCCTAACGTTTCATCTTATGAAAGCTAATTAACTCAAATGTCATTCTAACCATCAACTATGATTGATGACGTAAATTATTGGCAAAAACAAAATTGCACGGCACTCTGTGTCAATATCTAGAGATTAGCAATGCAGTGATAGTAGTCTAGGCCTGATATGGACGCGTTTGTAACTGGTTCTGCATTGAAAGTACCTATATTTACCTGTACCTTGCGGATATAACTAAACACCTGTCCAAGAAAAGTAAGAAATTTCGTTTGCTTCGTTTTATTAACTGCTAGTTGACCCGAAAGACGTAGTCCTGTCTTAACGACGACTATTTAATTATACATACTTTTTTAAATTTTTTCTTTCATAAGTTTCTCCTGACAATTAGGCCTAGCATGTGCAATACGTCAAATTTATCGCATGAGACGACAAAAGTTTCGGTAGTATTGATTGGTTAATAGCACACCGCATTCGTATTTTCAGCCAATCAGCAGCTGACGCACTAACTTCGATCGATTTTGACGTTTATTAAGAGCGCGATAAAATTTAGTCACGTGGCGCATGCTAGGCCCGTTTGACAATATAAACATGACAACAAAAGTAATGAAATTGGTCCAGCTGTTCACGCGTGATGGCGTGACCAAGGGAAATAGATATTCATTGTTATATATATACCTATAAATTATGAGTAGCTGTGTGAAAACGGATGCACTTGATAATATGCTTAGGCCGGGATGCCGCTTTTAGTTGAAACCTAACGTGATTGATAACAGGCCTTTTACGAGAGGAAACTACTCAATTATGTTGACTCCATAAACGACCTTTTAGATTACCTGTAGAGGAAATAGGTTCTGTCGACATTAATGCTGTTTGTCTATCTATGGCAATGATAGTCAGATAATTGCAGAACTTTTCTCCCGAAGGTCAAAGCCTATTATTACAAGATTCGACTTATAAATCGATTCGAGTGGAAGCCGAATCCAATATGTCCCGGTTTTTCTGAATTATCAAAGCCGCGGGTAAAGGTTAAACAACAACAATACCTAATTACTTGACACTAAGTAGGTAATCTCTTAATTAAGTACCTACTGACTTGAGGATAGAATCAATAAATGATAAACCAATTTCAAGGGACTTCCCTTGAAATTTGTTACTTAACAAACAAAACTGAATATCAATTACACAAGTAAAAGCCAGTAATTTTAAATTTTATTTTAACCTACATTATTTATTACAATTTATAATATGTTAAAATAAACACGCATGAATCGCAATAAAAACGTGTCCTACGCGCATTTTTATTTACAAGTAAAGAAAGTGGTGACTTTTCTTGTCCAAGAATTAAAACTAACAGCTTTATCTACGGACAATTACTTTACTTTTGATCAAAAATCGTTACTTAAGTAATCTACTTTACTCAAACTTATCCAAAAATACCTGTGTAATCGTCTATGGGCCACAGCCATGTATTTTAGGTAAACCTACCATGAGATGAACGGTCAACAATAAATAACAGGACATCAAGGTAAACACGCGGACCTCTATATTAGTTCTTATTCCTACGACATTACTACACGGTGCAAAGTTCAAAGTATATCTAGTCTGACGTGCTTTTGTCTGTACATAATTGATGTGGTATGATTTGCCATCCCTACTAATATTATAAATGCGAAAGTAACTCTGTCAGTCTGTCTGTCTGTTACGCTTTCCCGCTTAAACCTCTCAACCGATTTTGATGAAATTTGGCATAGGTATACGTTGAACCTCAAGAACGGACATAGGCTACTTTTTGTTAGAAAGTAAGGGGGGGGGGGGTAATGCCACCTTTGAAAGTTTATATGGGAGAATGTTTATTTTTTAAGTTAGAGATATGAAAGTTGGCACAAATATAGCTCTATTAAAATATAGACTACTTTTTGTTTCAAATATTAGGGGAGATAGGGGTAAAACCGACCATGAAAGGATGTAGTCCACGCGAACGAAGTCGCGGGCACAGCCAGTATTATAATACCAATAATTACCTGCTAACACCGTCCTTGTCGTCGACCAGTAGCTTGAGGAGAGTAGCGTTGGCATTTAGAGTTTTGTATCTGCTGTTATCCTCTACCTCTTTGCCGAGACTAGGCAACGTATTAGACTCTGCAGGCGAAGACTGGCCATGGCTTAACGTGATACCTGGAAGAAATAATAAATATCGTACAAAACCAACCAAATACTTAAACTAAGGAATACCAGTGGCCATGGTTTAACTTTCAGATGCCACAGTGATTTTCTATTTTAAAACCTTACATTTTTTTATTTTATAGAGTTCAATAATATCTTAAAGAAAACTGTAAAATTTCTTTAAAAGCGATAATGACTCGGTATAGAAACAATTTCAAAATAGACTAAAAACATTTTTATGCTTCAACAAATGATTAAAAAATTATGATGGATGAAACAGCGCATCAAAATTCGGGTGTAGAACCCATTCTACGAGTAGCAGTAGCAGCTTCTAGGCGTCTTTACGTCACTATTTCGTAAAAACTGAACGTAAAAAACGTACGAACGAAAAGTGACGTGGCACTTATTTTTTTTAGTAGTTGTTTGTTTACATCATAAACTCGTGGGCAAAAGGTACTTAACCATTAATTAAGGAAAGTCATTTTATAAATTTCTTAGATAAACACCTACCTAAGAACTCTCCTTTTCCTATACCTATGTTTCATTCGTAACGTATACCTAGTGATTAATTAATTAGGTAACTAAATACCTATTAGTATTTATGAAGTGTAGCTGGCGGTAATAAATTTATTTGAATAGATATACGTATATCTAGTGAGCTATTATTTTATTTATTCACCAACTAACCTTCACGTATTGCATACTAGGTGATATAATCAATCCACATATAAATAATACATATAAATTTGATACTAAAGTATTTCCAGATTTAAAAATGTATAATAGTGTATTTTGTCCAAGATGAGCCAATCGGAAAAGATGGGGGTTCAAGACATTTTTGATTTCGTAAATTAACTCAATCGGTAGTAGAATTTACATCCTTCTGTAATTATCTACCATACGTACCGTACCGTACGCCACAAAGATCCCCAGGACAATTCTGATAGAATTGTCCTCGGGATCTTGGTGGCTTAATGCTAAACAGCAAAGTAAACTCAAAATGAGAATGAACTATAAAAAAGAAACCTAGAACTTTGTTTTACCTACATGTAAGATACGATTTTAAAGGTCAAAAGGATCCGTTATCTCCAACCAGTACTCGGTAGGTACACTCTTTTGCGTATTGTCACATCAAATGTGACTGCAGTCAAGCAAACTTATCTGTACTCAAACACTCGAGAGCATCGATTAGTGGGTCAGCGGAGTCGCGACTTTAAGCTAATGTGGGCTTAACGGTGTAAAAGCCGGTTTAAGATATAACCCAGGCAAAATGTAACTTTTTAGTATCAATCATTATTTGAATGCTCATGTAAATTAACATGTGGTGTCGATAGGGAAACTCAATGCATTTCCAGTTTCGAAGAAGGTGACTGTGGGCAGAGAAAGGTTGCGAATCCAATGAGAAATGGTTGATGTTTTTCTAACAAAGTGGTAAAGGAGATGTAATAGTAAGTAATAGTATGCAGATTCGTGACTTATTAAGTAGGGACGGGTCAAGATGTCGAAGTTATATCTAGGAAGATATTCTTTTAACGTCTCTTGCAGAAAACAATTAGAATCAGTAATTGGAAGTAATTTTTCGCCTTAAAGGCGCCTTAAAGGTACCTATTTCGTCGTCACAAGTCTTGAATGAATGATTAAAACTTGCTCAGCTCTATACTTAGTTACAATCCAGTTTTGGAAAATACCGGCACGGTTAAGATGAATCATGGACTTGTACTGTGCAAGTATTTTGCATGGATACAGACTGGTCTTAGAAACTGAAGTGAAAGTCGTTAACGCGAAACTAATCGGTCGCACTCGCTTTTTTGTAACTGGAGTTTTTTAGTCTAAGAAACATACGTGAAAGAAATAAGTAGGTAGGTATATACATATTCCTTTTGTTTCGAGCTTTCAAAAGGCGTGAAAGTATCTGCTACGTTTGGACATTGTCATGTAATGGTCAAATTTTAGTAAGTACGAGTCTAAAAGATACTCTTATGAATTCATTTTTTTAACGGAACTAAAGAGCAACTGGACGAGTGTTTTATATAAAACAACACCTAGGAAAAGGTATTTTTTATACATCAGAAAAAAAACCTTCGTTGAAGCTCTACATAAAATGATAAAAATTGATAAAGAAAGGGATGATTAGAAGCTGGCTAAAAAAAAATTCCTTCTAAATGACAAGTCTAAACCGTCCACCATATAACATCTCCAGTTTACATTTGTAACAGTACAAATGACGAATGAGGTAGAAAAATAATTCAAGATTTTATTATATTATTTTGATGGCGTGACTAAAATATAATTTGATGCCAAATTACAGCGATCTAACACTAAGAATATCTTCAGTATCATTTGATTCTGTTTTGATTATTTTGAATTCGTGTTACTAAGATAATTAAGTAGGTACCTACGTGCAATGATTCATCTTAAAACAATATAAAGATATGTTAAAAGGAACGGGAAAATCACAAAAAGGTTTTAGTAGTTACCTAATCTTGGCTGATAATGATGATGTTACCGAGAAGGATAAACCAGTGATTAATGTCGGAGTTCATAATCATCAACCATTCGTAAGTGCCTACTAGGAAGTAGATGATACGTCTTAAAGTCCGTCGATTTACCACCATAACCTTGTATGTAACTACTTAGTAGATACTACGGTACAGTATGGCGAACGATCAATGTTTGCATGTCCTGACACTCGTAAAAATTTTACGTCTTTATTTAATACCTTAGTGTTATTTTTGAAATGTGTTTCCTATCTTTTTGTCCACTTCACTTCTGAATGTTTTCTGTCTTGTCATCAGTGAATAGATTCTTTTGTTATCGGATGTATATGTTTCTCGTAATATTATTGGAATAAAAAAATATTATAAAGAACAGGTGTGCATCAAATGATGTTTTAACCTTCAGGATTTAATGTGTTTTTTAAATTGCTATAGACAAAAACAAATAGAAATTCAAGTAGGTATCTATGCTTTTTATATTTTTTTTAAATCAGGAAATATACACATAATACAAAGATAGATTAATCGTTTACTAGGTAATGTTTGATACAGCTATTCCATTACACATTTTATAAACCTCTACGAATTTTGGCGATTTTGTTTATTATAAGAATGGGTCGCCTGTGTTATCATTTTATACACATTGTTTTTGATACCACTGATCAGTGGTCTCTGTCTTTCAAAATATTTGAACCCACACATGTCTGCATAGGTAACGGTGAACAGTACATCAAGGTAATATTTGGAGTTCGATTTTAGATCTCATGCCCGCAACATAGGGGCAGCAGAAAGTCCAAAGTGTGTAGTCTGACGTGCCTTCGACCTTACGATATTCCGTAGTTGATACGTATGATAATTAATTATGTACAATCCATGTTATAACAGTTCAAGCTCGATCCTGAAGATCAAAGGAATATCCACGCCTGCATGCATGCAACGCATCGTAATTTCGCACAGTAATTATCAAATCGTATGTGCGTCTTGCGCAGCCTTTATATCACATTATGTTATAACGTAACTTGAAGCCAGTTGGTTCAGTGTAGGTGTAGACTGGACAATAGGTCGGAACGGGGTTATCTAATATTAGGTGTTCTTATCTATTTCGCTTGCACACAAACAACTACCCACCTAAAATGTCTTCAAAGCGCTAAGATCGTGTTGAGGTTATCTGACTTGAATGCTAAGGAGAAAGACTGCTTATTCCCGTTTCAATGAACTGGCCTATTCTCAAGGAAATAATTAACACAAAGTGTTTTTGCATGTTAATGGATAGGTACTTGACTTTCCCAGCAAATTATATTTCTGCCACTGTGAGAGTCAATTGATAATTGTATACGATTAGAAGCTCGGTTCGGTGCTTAAGCTCTTTCTAAGATTTCTGTGGAGAATAATGTTCCAATATAAATAAGCTTGCTTCAAAACACAACCGGGTCTAAGGTAAGTTGTCCACATGGACAAGTCACTCGACTGTTGATGCGCTTTTATTTTCTATTTTAAATCATTAACTATAGGCTATTATTAACTAAACAAAATAATACTCCGTGTCAAATTTAGCGGTGACAGACGGTTGAACGGTTGTCAAATTGAAAAAAAAGAAGGGTTATGACAGTTTAAACAGCTGTCAAATCGTTCGTTACCGTTAGGATTAAATTGGTAAAACTGACTCTAAATGTAAACACTCAGATTCACATGTTTATTAAAAATCAATACAACGATGGATTATACCTACCTTATATATAAAATGTATTAAAGTGTTAATTTTGAGTATAATATAAATAATTATACATATTTTATTTAACCTCAAATACACAACGCGACGCAACAACTTACAATAAATTCTCTCTCAAGTGCCTTTAAATCGCAAGTTATACCGCTACGAGCATCCATTAAAATATAATGCCACCATTACCATATCCTCACAAGTGGATAGGTACATATAGGTGTCCATTTACGTAACAGTATCACCAATGTATATGTAGAAGTGCAGATGATAGGTAGGTATTCAACATCCATTAACTAATGCCCCAATCCTAAATTGTTTAAGTGGCCGGTTATCTCTATTGCCGGCGTCCCAATTCTTCTCAAACAACACTTTAAAATGGAAAAACGGCGGTATCTAACTGCACATAACCTCTGAAATGCTAATTGGTTAACTAGCGTCGAAGTATTGATTGATGTTGATGATGTATGGCCTGCCTTTGTTCACATTGGTGATTGAGAACAGCAACTTGGACAAGAATAAATAAATTCTGATTAACAAGATAAGACCCGCACAAATTCGTGACGAACACACCTTACCTTTTGAGATCAGAGAATAAAATTGTAAATCAGTAACACTTTCATTTTGTAAGTTGCCGATTCTAGAGCCGCTAATTTATGATCAGATGATTCTCAAAGACTTAAAGACGACAAGTCTCCACTTATAAATAAAATCGTGTCTTTTGTCATATTACAATAAACGTTTTTTATTAAATGCATTTGGATATAAGTATACAATTTTCATCTTCGTGTGTTCTGGTTAATCTCTGAAAGGACTGGACCGATTTTGACAAGACTTTCACTGGTATCTATCAGTTTATGTAATAAGGTACTCCTTAGTAGGTAGTAACTGACGTTACTTTTATTTTAGAAATTTCATTCATTTTCAATATTATAAACAATAAAAAATATGAAATATTCCACTCGGGTGTATTTTAATTAAACTTTAAATTATAATACCTACTTCTAGGTGATATTTTTGAATAAACAAATGTATTGATCACACTATGAGTAAATCATCAGTGATGATTGAACACTGTGAAGTGTTAAACTTATTATTTTGGTAAGAATAAGCGTTTATAAAAATTCAATGGGAAGGAATGTACTGTGTAAAAAATACAAAATTAAGTTCAATTACCTATTTCCGTTCCTGTAACCTATCGGTAGTGGCCTTTTTTGTAAGATATACGGGCGCATTGTATTAGGACTTATGGCTCGAGATTGATCACGGAAGCATCCGAGCCATGTATAGAAAAACACGTTTCTCTTGACCCCGAGCTCTTTGAGACCGTACCACAGCAAACGAAGTGGATTAAGTAAACGCGAGGCGGCTTACCGAGCCGCTGCCATTAAGTGTTAGGTCACGACATAGCATACGATAGACATAAATTAGTCTAGTAACACTAAAACTCAACTAAAAGCGGTTTCAGGGTTGATAATGGTACTAAAAGTAACTGCGTTCGTCACAGCTTGCAGATATGAGTCAACATCCAATCAGGAGTTTAGAAAGGTTTTGTGGCCTTTCCTGGTAGGTGAGTAGATAAATAATCGTCAGCAAACTTACAAAGAAGGGTAAATAAACATATGAGGATTTCTTCATGTGATTTTTGTAGAGATTTCCCTTTTACTCAACGTGGGACTGAATGAGGTTCGGCTAAGCCTTTTTACTCCTCCCCCCATAGTATCCATAATTAACCGATGCTTTCCTAACTTGCCCTTGATTAGGTTGGTACTTATGTAATTAGTTATTAACAAGATTAAGAGATAGTTACAATATCATAGGTATATCTCGGTACAAGGATGATCTACGGAACTGAATGCATATTTAAGACCGCAAAGAAGAATATAATAAAAGCCAACCTTAAACAAAATAATCCAATGCCATTAAACCGAAACAATAATCACACAAAGTATTTTCACTAGTCGTGACTGCTGATTGTATGATGAAGTTTAATTAAACCACGTTGAGTCAGTATAAACATTCAACTATAAGAGTAAATAAAATATCGATGCCGAAGAACAGAAAGGTCACGTTAAGGTAAAATGAGTAAATCTCATTCATTCACGGCCACCAAGAAGCCGGTATGAATCACCGTGTAAATTATACTACGCTACTTACGACAGACTTTATTTTGTCGCTTCGAGTTCACATAAAAGGCACATTAACATAATATGTACCACTAAGCCCATATGAGTCGCACTATTTGACACTTCCATGCGGACGTCGAAAATTATAGAGTAGATGTGAATCACTCCCACGTATTCAGATGAAATATAGTGTGAAGTCGGTTAAATTGCTTTATTTAATTATAACTACCTTATCAAGCCTACTAGCTTACTTCTTTAGAAGTACTTTACGTTGACGATATTTATAAAACAACTAGGCCTAGCATGCGCAATACGTCAAATTTATCGCATGAGACGACAAAGGTTTCTAAACCGTTGATTGAGTGATAGTACACTATACTCGTTTTTTCAGCCAATCAGCAATTGGCGCTTAATTTTGATATTTCTTATGAGCGCGATAAAATTTAGTCGCGTGGCGCTTGCTAGACCTGATGGTGTGGATACCCAGTTGAACACATTTTGTTTATTTCTTGATCCCTTTTAGTCGCCGGCCTAAACTAATTTTTGCACTACTGTACTGTACGTTTACTAATGTGTCTGAGAAGATTCTTGCAGTTACTTTCTCTGTAGAAATAAGTATAGAATGGGTGGTAGAGGCATATTCAATAACGATTCAAAAGTGTTACTTATAATAAATAACCTACTAAAATACAAAAGATTTTTAGTTTGAGAGATGATAATCAATTTCTTTAAATTGCATTATTATCACTTTCCTCGTACCACTTAACAAACTCAAGATACTTATCTTAACTTTTTCAAGATTGACATAAATTTGATTCTTATCGTACCAACACGTAAGCACATAGTTAGGTCAAAACATATAAAAACTGATAAGAGGCGATACGGAAAGGCTTTTAGTGAAAATAGGACGAAGGATGATTCATTATCGTAAAATTAATGATATTCTCTGCTGTGTTCGGCATGTTTCCGAGAATTAACGGCTATGCACCGCTGCATATCGCCATCGGGCCGGCACCCAATTTACTCAAACCCTTTTTCATTCCCCCTTTTGTGATTGTGCTCGAATTTTTGAGATGACTCACTGGAGAGGTCATTATAAACCATCACTCAAAAATATTAACACCTCTCATTAATCTGAGTCATTATCTCATTATATGTACCTAATGATTTTTGAGTCATAACAAAACGTCTAAAAAATGATTTAAATTATTTTTGATACTCCAGTAATTAACTAAGGACTAGGTATTCTATTGGTATGGTCTTCACTAATGATAATGTTATTAAAGCAAATGATAATTTAGATTGGATGTTTATGATACGAGAATAAAATACATAAGTATTTACATCCAAGTTCAGTTTTTAGGCAAAGTTGTAGATACCCAGATCGTCGGAACGTACGAGTAGGTATACCTATTAAACTCTTTTCCTCTCCAATCGTTTGGATTAAGTTAAAGACAAAGGATAGTTTTGAATCCTAATACAATTTCGACCTTTTGAGAATAATGGAAGCGGGAGGAGGGGCAGGTGAACTTAAGAAAATGTTCATATAGAATCACTTTTTGGTCTATCTATATTAATAAATATCTTGATTTTCCGTTCGACAGATTTTAATTGACTCCATGCATAATATCAAAACCGGTAACGTGCAGAGCATCCACCGACGTGACATCACGGAAACCCAAACATTTGTATATCTGCTACGGCTATTTATAAACTAAACAACTCTTACCCAGCACAGCGACGACGAATAAACAAGAAGACTGGTACTGCGCCATTTCACGGCATATACCCTGGAAAGATTAAATATCGAGATATTATTTGATTATGCAGGCACTATCTACGGGCACCTAGGATTTAATAGAGCGTGCTGTTTGTTGAACACGCTTTGTCCAGGATTCCAGATATATAAACCAAACAATGCAGAGGAAGGTGTATATATTTAATTCAATTTACGAGCATTTGGTCGTTGTTTTCGTTTGTACCCGTCCTTCTAGTTCATTCTGACACGAATCCCACCATTATAAACCTGAAAGTTTGTGTATTGAGTTGATAGTCTTAAGCGCGAACACTACCTACTGTATAGATCTGAATAAAATTGGTATTGGTGGAGGAGTCATTACATTATAACTAGATTATAATGTAGAACTTTTTATCTCGAAATAACGCAAACTAAGACGGCAGCAGCTAATAAAGTACATCCACACTTAATGTTACTAACCTTTTCGGCGCCGGCTATTCGATTTCGATTTCTAATTATCAAGGCTTTTAATGTTTAAATTAATTATTATATAAACTATAGTAATTGCAAATATAAACATAAAAAACACGGGAACCTACACAATTAAATATATTAGGATAATATCCAGTAAAACCTTACCTACAAAAGAAAACAGCGTTATTTTCGAGATTCCGGTATCACAACTCCAACTAGACAACAGAAACACTTTCGCGATGCAAAACTAGAAAACCAGTTCTTGGACAAGACAGCTCTAAAAATACCTGGACTGGTCCGGTCGTTCGCGAGATGGGTCGTTTGCACGTCCAGCTTAATTAAATGTCCGGTGGATGTCACTTGTTTTGGTCACGCATGCGTGCGCGAGGGGAGATGAGCGCGACTTGCGCGTGCGGCTGCGGCGGAGGCGTGCGGAACTCTGGGCGCTGGGACCTCGCGCGCCCTGCGCGGGTGCCGGTGACCTCACCGTGCAAGAAGCCCTGTCCTGCACGTGGATGAGGCATCTGTCAATAGGGTGCCAATTGCAGCAAATATATAATATATAAATATAAATAATAAATATTGATACCTTCGAATTTCACTAGCTTTAGGTTTTTTTTATATTGCACTTCAATTGACCTCAACCCACCTGATATTCAGTAGTAATAAGGTCTTAGCTGAAGGGGGACAAGTACAGCATAATAAAGCTGTTTAAGCAATAAATCGACACCCCCCACCTCGCTTAGTAAAAGTAACACGGGCCAAGTGGTTTGCTGCTTATCGCGTCGGGTATCACCGCCTGCAAGTGCACCGAAAAGTCTATGGTTTATCTCTGTCTGATCGTAAGGGACAAAGCATAGTTTCCGAATTCGAATCCGTTTCGGACGTTTTGTGTATGAAGGTGGGTCAATGTGCGATAGTGGGTTCAATACTGGATTGGTTTGTGTATCCTTTATTGGTATTGGGTGGTCAAGATTATTTTTGATAAATCAATAATTTCAGCAGCAGCTTTGAATAAAGTTCGTTTTAATATTTTGAGTTTAGGGTATACCTACCTAATTATAGTATAAGTCTGCGGAGGAAAGAAAAATATCTGCGGAGGTTAGACCGAGGATACGAATCGAGTTTGATTTAAGAAAGCGTTTTAGTTAGAATTTACTAGGAACAACAGCATGTTTTTGAAGGAAATATATTGATTTCTGTTACTTTTATTTATCAGGCTATCTCAATATTTCCGTATCTGGGAGATCAAACCTTTCTAAATATTAATTCATTTACTTTATTAGCTGTCCTGCCAGATTCCTCTCAACACATATTTTTTATATTCTTTTAAACCTACACACACGAATACAAAGTTTGTATTATTCAATTTAGTGCAGTGGTACAAAAAGCCGATTACTTCAATTCACATATAAATTAATTCTACCTAAAGTTTGTCTGGTAGACTTCGCTTTCCACTGTTATGAACGCCTAATTTATACTTTAGTGTAAAGTTCTCGATTTGAATTTCTCGACTGAACATTTTCTGAGCAAACAGAATATAATCACACTTTAATGAAAAACTATACTGCGTACGAGTAGGCGCTCCGTTAACAATCTTGAGAATCTTGCAATTTACTTCCCAGTCCTTGCTCCCTTCTAAATTACTAGAATGCACGGCGATTTCCTTACGCGGGTCAAAAGAGGTCAGATCAGTTAGCAATCTTCACATTCCAACAACACACTTCATCTTTATTTTATCTTTTGTTCAGTTCAATGGTCTTGACGAAGAATAGAAAAAAAGTATTTGTTTGTGATTTTATCCGATACAGGAGTCGGTAAGATTAGATTTACAGTTGCAGATAGATAGTAAAGGCAGGTGCACACTAGCAGGTCTGTATGTAAATAGAAAAAACTAGACAGGGAAACTTAACATGTGAAAAAATACGCGGAGAAATCATAAAAAAAATGATTGAGCGTGCGTTTACGTTAAAGAAAAGAAAAAGGATTAAACTTTTTTCTTAAATTCTTGATGTGTATGGATTGGACAGTGGGAGACTGTGAGAAGGATTCAGAGGAATGGGATGGGAGAATAAGAATGGGGTGGGAAAATAATCTAGCTAGCTCTAGCTAACTGTTATTTTTGTTGTCAAACTCAAACTCAAATATTTCTTTATTCAAGTAGATTACATATAACACTTATGAATCGTCATTGAATACAATGCAAAGTGATTCTACTTCCGGTTCAGAACCTTTATCTACCGAGAAGACACCGGTAATAAAGTCAGCAGATCAGTCACAGTAGCAGTATTTAACTTATCTTTGGCTCACTTTGGACCAAGTCATATAGTTTTGTTTTGATAAGTGATGAAACAATTAAGTACTCAAGTAAGTATTTACTTTCGAGGGGTAGGCTGGAGCAGACCAGTACCCAAAGGAGGTGGTGACAAGGTGTTCACAAGCATGACGTATGTGCCAGCCATCGCTTTACTCAACCATATTGAAGGGAATGAAACGACCCGCCACATAGCGCCTCCACCCCAGTGATATTAAATTACATTTGTCCTTCAATATACTAATTTGTATAAAAACAACATACCGAGCTAGCAAGAGGACACAAATATCGCGTATAACACAAAGAAAGCCTGTTCATCACATGGACAAATGGACAAATACAGTCACGGCCACTAATATGTATACAAAATCATTCTAATTGAACCTTAAGGTAAAGCCATAAGAGCTCAAGTGCTTACATTTCATTGTTCGTGATTGTACATAGTCTGTGCAAGGCTTTACAAAGAGCGCGCAAGCGTAGATATGCCAGCGCGAATTATGGACAATTTCATTAAACGCCTCTGGCCTCTCGTGATGTTTTGAAGATAGTACGCCAACTGTCTTTTTAGTGACAGGTGGAGCAGGGCGTTAGTTCGTTAAGTTGTAACGGTTTACTTGACTAATGTAGGAAGACGAAAATGTCGTGCACTAGTTAATATAATAATACTCGGTACCAATATGTAGGTATTTCTTTTTCATAAAATCTGATCTGCCTCCTTCCTTAAAATCTCGATTTTTTTAAATTACTGACTACGCGTCAAAAACTGAAAAGAAAAAATTGCATTTTGCATTCATGTCTGCTTATGCAAACATTCTCAAGAAACAAATTCTGATATAGTCATCTTTGGCACAAAAAGTCACTAATAGCAGAGGCAATGATCATACTTCAAGCCTTCTGACGTCGCATGCCTCTTATCTTTTTCTAATTTGCATCCTCGTTAAATTAACGAGTGTTACGCTCCTACATAAACGAATGACGTATATGTACCTATCTACTTGCCTAACTGATGGTTTCTTCAACAAAATGCACAGAAGTTTGAAACTATACAAATAGTTCCGTTTATTAGGAAAGTAGACCAATTTCTAAGTAGGCACATGCCATAGGTCACATTCACCACAAGTGCAATTAAATGCAATTTATGCGAATCAATTCAGAGTAACAGGATACCGAAGTTAAACTTTACAATTAGTGTCCTAAGCCATACTCATATTGAACTACTCTTTCAAATACCTGCTTGGATATTAAACGATCCCTGGATCGGGCTTGAACTGACCATATGGGGTCTAGCTCAATATCAATTCAAACCCAACAAAAACCGCGACTTCAGTCTTGCATTAAAATAATTATATGTGCCTTTTTGTTAACATGCCTTTGTTATATGATAACCTCAAAAAAAAATACATTTGAATATGTTCTTAATAAATAAATAAGCAAATACAAAATTTGCTGTACCTATGTCTAAGATCGATGTAGCAATTTTGTTCATGTCGCCCTCAGATTGGACTAGAACTTCCCTTTCTATTCGATCTACCTATCTGTACCTACGTAGAGATGTGTGGCATGTAAAGAGCACTATCTCAAAACAAAATACGTATGTTGATAGCTATTGAACGGCTTCAAAACTGTTATTGTACATATAGCCGAATCAAAATAAGTACCTAACTGTGGGCATTACGACGAATCAAATAATGCAAGTTAAATTCCCTAAAGTATATACCTACGACATTGTAATAAGCATACCTATGTGTACATATATTTTTTCTTTAGTTATAATGAGCCTAACACTGTTATAATGGTACTTGGTGTGGGCATGAATCGCGCGCGATTGACAATGGGCGGCAAAAAGTTTTGATGGATACCTATCTACCGTTAGTATAAATCAAAAGTTTTAGCAACAATCTATAGGTACTTACTTAGTTCGTTGATGTGTTTTTGTGATGTCTAATGATATCGTAGGTTTCATTCGAAAAAAAAGGCGCGCTGCTGTATAGCATTGCTAGTGGCGATTTTAGAAAAGAAAAAAATATATAGGTAGGTATTTGTTCGTATACAGTAGCTGTGAGAACCGTTAAGTTTAATCTTAGAATAAGGAAATATAATATATCTATGAGTTTAATTATCGTTTTTTATAGTTTTAACCATAGATATATAGGTAACGGTTTAACGTTCTTTGGTCTAAAACTTGTCTAAAAAGCTCAAATCCAAAGATAAGACGTTCTGCTTTTCTCAAACTTTTCTATAAAATAGCATGACATGTTTAATTGACAAGTACCTACCTAAACTTCACAATAAAATGTTAGAAAACATTAAAACACGAAAAAAATCTGCAAAACTTACTTAAAATATACACAAAAATACAAATAAAGAAATGAGTACCTAATTTTTATGTAAAACTGTACTGTTAGTTATGAACCTGTCCTGTTTAAAATAGCTATGTAGATAGGTACTTGCCATGGTTGATGCATTTGCACTGTTTGATTGAATGAGAGCCTACCTAGGTTCACAATACGTAAGTGCGATTACCAACATAAAATTGTGATGTACGAACTATTGACTCTGATACAAGCAGGTGAGTAGGATATTCCTACTATGCGTTGGTCTAAGTGCCTTCCAGCCATATGCAAGCGTAAAGTCTCTATTGATACACAAAATATTGCGCTACAAAAGAAAGAATTAGCATTGAACAAAAAAGCAAAGGAATTATCTAGGAAAGAGCAGGCTTTACGCCATAAGATCAAACAATTCAACGAAAACAACAAGCACAAAAGTAATGCAAAGTCAGATAGAAAAGCTGCAAAGAAACTTCGCAATGCTAAAAAGAAACTAATACAAGCATTAGATACGAAAGAAAAAAATACCAAGATGAGTAAAAAAAAACGTAAAAGAAAAGTAGGAAATAAGAAAAAAATATGTTTAAGGTTTAGAAAAGAACAGAAAAAGAAAAGTGGCCTTATGAATGTATTCACAGCCTCCCCAGTTACGTGTATCACAAATTTCTTAACTCGCCCTTGCACTTGCTACTGTAGTCCGCTAAATCGTCAGCGAAATAGGAAAAGACAAGCTGAAAGAGTCAATGATTCGAACTTGAGAAAAATTTTCGGTGGACAGTGTGGCTGTCAGTCATATGAGAAAACGAGACCGCCACATTTACTTCAAAGGATATTACGATTCCAGACATGCAGATGTGAATTCCCGAATACGCGTGAGCGACCAAATTATGGTGCGGGTGGCGACTGTTTCTTGATGACGCTCAGGCAAACCCCTCAGCTTTGGATCTACCACCGCTGGCCGCATCTCTACCCGCGGTACTTGGGCGTGCGTCATCAGTGGATGAACCTCCGTAATTGCTTTTTGATTTGCGCTGCCATGCTGTTCTGGATTCCATGTTTCTTGTGTTTAGAATTATGCAAATGCTGCTTCTGTGCTTGCTTTTCTGATTAATACATTTAATTTAAATACTCTTTTACTTCATTTTTTTTAGGACCGTTCGTCCTCGACGCAAATTATTATTTTTTTAAATAAGTTAAACGGTTAAAACGCGATAGTTAAGATTGCAAATTACCTACTTAACTTGGCTCGGGGAGCCATTGAATGGGGTCGCCGACTTCACTGGAGATCAAGGCCATAGTTGTTAGAAGTGCCAGTCACAGCCTTCGAGCACCCCGGCTTCCGAACTTCGTTCCCTTGATGCTGGAAGGTCACAACGTAGCCTTATACCCTAAAATCAAAGAATTTGGTCAAAGCTTAAATAATACCATATTAGTCTAAAAAGTTTTTATTGCATGGATAATGGTCCATGGTTCATTTGACTTTATTTGACACCTTGGTGTTTTAGCTATAGTTTTATTAGCTTTTTGAATGACTTTTTAAAGTACGCACCTTTTACTTAATTTTGATAATAATTTATACTTATTTTTATTTGTATTATACATTTTTAAGCATACATATTTTTTATAATGTATCTACGTGCTTATGTATTTGTTACATAGACTTTGCTTTGCAACAGCACAAATCATAGGTACCTTAGAAATAAATATCGAAGAAATACTATAAAACCATCATACACCAAACATAAAACAGAGATGACTAGCGTACATCGCCTACGTGTAGTCAATTATGATAAAACTTTTAATGAAATCCAAGAACCTCAAGAAACGGTCAACAATGAACCCAGAAAAGTGTTTAATTATAAAGATAAACCGGTGTGCAATAATATGGCTGATTGCAAGCAACTTAATTTTCCAATGAACAAAACTGTCGACAAAACTAAAAACCCTGGAAAAACTAAAAGTAAACATTTCGGACGCTCAAGTAAGATATTTGTTCTTAACCTATCATATTAGTAGATAGGCTTGTTATCAAGTACATATTAATAATTTCATAACGATATTTTGTTTTATTTTCTAGGCAACGTTTTAAGAAGTTTTCCCACAAGAACGTGGAGTTTTGATGATATCAGGGACAAACTGAGAAATAATTTAAGTGGCGTAAAAATAAGGCAAAACTATTCCAAAAGAAAATTTCAAAGCAATTTTAACAAACAGAGAAACAATATTTGCTGCAAACCCCACAAGAAAAGCCAAGATGATATCAAAGTAATTTACATTTCTCAAAGATATAAAAGCCAAAAGGATATAAACAATTTGTCAAGAACTCCTAAAGATCTTATTCTCAAAAAGTCATCTACACAGTTTTTTGGTGCTAATAGTGGTACTCGCCGAAGAAACACGTATTTATGCTATCAAACTTGCAAACATATCGGACTATTTCCGATCCCGAAACGAAAGAAAAAGAAACAAGAATCAAAAACATACATGCTTCACAAAGTATTTCCATTTAATGTAAAAAAAAGTAAATCCAGATGCTGCAAAAAAGCTACTCCTGAACATTACAGCTTAGTTGGTTTCCCAATAGAAAAAAATACAAAAATTGAACCTGTAACTACCATTTTTCCCCAAATTTCTTGGAAAGACAAAACTCCAATGCGGACTCTGGACTGCAAAGGAGATTTTGGAATAAGCAAAATTTTTGTTGACTGTAGACCTAAAAAAACTTTTAGATCTATATCTGTAGAAAAGCTTCTAACTCCAGAAAGGGAAGTTTCAAATCCATGTGTAAAAGCAGATGAGCCCCAGAATGGAGCTGTGGATAAGTTTTTCGAATTTTTAAGGTGTCTGTTAATGTATTTTTTAGTAGCACTGATTGTGGTGGTTTGGTTACCATGCATTATAGTAGGAGCTGCTTGCTGGTTTCTCGTATCGCTTGTAAGTCCACAAGAATTGCCAAATGTGCCGGCAGATTTTATTGAACCTCAAAACGGTAAATGTAAAAAAATATGTAAATGTAAAAACAAGCTATACCAAATGCGACGATGGATAACAAATAATTCTATCCGCTTTGCAGCAATAGTTAGAAAATTTTTGAGTAATGAAAACGTTCCTACAACCCCTCGTCCACAATTTCATCAAGTGCGAGTGCCGACGATGTCGTGCCAAGTATCAGGAATACGAACAAAAAACTTGCTCAAGAGTCGTAACAAATGGAAGCCTAATCCCGAAAAAAAATATATGCTCTTCTTTAACGAAAATAGAGGTTGGCTCATGAAACCAGTATCAAATCATGTGTGTAACCACTGCGATCGAACCAAAATAATAGGACATAGTAGCATGGCACAAGCCTGGGGTGATAGGAAGCACGAAAAACGAGATAGAGCAGTAACTTTTTGGGATGCACGAGATCGCGATGTATGTAAATGTGACCATAGTCCCAAAGGAAAAACAATTGATGAATGCACACAAGTATCTTGTAGAATCCCCAAAACAAAAATTCCTAAATCAATAATAAGTCTAGAAGACGCGTGCACTCAAGTAACTTGTACAGACCCTGTGACAAAATTACCGACATGTAGTTTATGTCCTCAAAAAAAAATGTCGGTGCGTAAATCTAATCATAGGCCTTCAACTTTAATTTGTCCTAGTACACGCCCATGTCCTGCACGAATGAGAAAAAAACGAATGCACATTGAAGCTGCAAAATTGAAGAATGTTCAAAAAAGGCTCAGTGTCAGTTCCCAAAGCCAACGTCATGTGGGTCAAATTCGTGATAGTACAAATAATCCTAATCGGGAAACCATACAAGTTAGCACCTACCGCAAGATTGAAGATGATTGTAAGAGCATACAAAACCTTACCTTAGGTCAAAAAATTAAGAAGTATTTTAGGGATGGTGCCAGAGATATGAAAAATGGTTTAGGTGCTTCCGATGAGACGTGGGGAGAAGGTGTAGAATGTGGCAGCATGTACATTAGCACATTGAAGAAACGACCATGTTTTTGGATTCACCAACGATGGCCTAGTTTGTATCCAGTGTTTTTAGCATGGCACAAAGCATGCTCAAACTGTTGTTATGGTTGTTCATTCTTATGTGCAGCTTTTGTATGGTGCCCTCTGTTTTTCTGTTGTTATTTATGCCTTTCACTTTTGTGTATGACCTGTGGCGGAGGTTGCGAATGTAACTGCTAATATTTAAATCATAAAGATAGTAATTTAATGCCCTTTTAAGCACACAACAGCTAGACCTACCCTAATTTCTGAAAGACGAAATGTTAGCATCGAGTAGTGATTTATACCTTTATTGTATGTTGGCATACAACCGATGCTAAATTGGAAGGGTTGGGGGCCTTTTTTTGTCGAGGGGAAATACATACCGCACCATCACTCTCAGTGGGGAACAGAGAGTGGTGTGTCGGGCTCGCACCGACTAAAACCGCCTCGGTGGCCAACGCTGCGCAGTTGTGGGGGAGTCGAGATTCCTTGCGGATTCTACACAGGCTCTCCCACAGCACCTACCGCCAAACTGCGATGCGGGCTTGCCGCAGAGAGCCACCTGCTCTCCGCGGCCCAGCTCAGGATCCGCCTTCGCTTCACCCAGGCTAAGTAGCCTCCGATACCGCTAAGTGGCAAGGCCCAGCTAGAGCTAGCACACTTTATTTTGACTGGCCATATACTGGCTGCTTGAGGAGTTAACCAGTGGGAAATATACACGAAATGCCCACTTGTACTGCTCGACAATCCAAACACGTAGCCCAGATACGTAGTGAGATAGCTGTAGACGCGGATGCAGGTTCCCAAAACAGTCGCTGTTCTGCGGGCGGAAGTATGTAATTTAACTTATAATTTAACAAGCTGTGCCCGTGACTTCGTTCGCGTGGACTACATCCTTTCATGGTCGGTTTTACGTTTAGCGGGAATGGCTATTTTCATAAATTCTTGCACTGCACCTTTCAGGGGGGGGGGGGGACATGACCCCCATGACCCTCCCCCTGGATCCGCCGTTGCACTCGAGTAACCTTTAATCCAGCTTTTTTTTTATACTTTCAAATCGATGTGATTCCGTTTGTCAACTGCCTAAGGCTGCTATTAGCTATTTTTTTTAAATCGATCATATTCGTTTATTATCAAATAAAGTTCATATGCGAATTATTACGTTTTTTTGTGAATTAATACAATGATAAGTATGTACATAATAAAGCTAGCGCAATTCGTAAAGAAGATAGATAAATTGTCCATTGTAAACTAACTCATATCAAAATATGTACCTAAATTTTTACTGATTTGTATGGCAACCGTATGTAGGTACATACATACTTGATTAAATTGATTACAAGACAGCCTTGAAGGCGAGTAATAGCACGCGGTTGCACCCCTGTCATCCATTAAAATATGCGCTGCTATTCTATTTACATCTTATAGATGAAAATATGCCACTCTAGGCCTATTATATGCCGTCCGTGAACTGGTTAAGAGTGGTTTAATTTTAAGTGGTGTTGTTTATTTAATAATAATAAATAATTATGCTTGCTACTGTCGCGCGACCTAAAGTGTTGTGCACTGAGGGATGTCACATCCCTCAGTGCACAACTATTATACTATTCATAAAAAAATATTTAAAAGCTATTGTTTTCTGCTTATTGTATAGTACATTTACAGTTAAAATTTAACAATAAACCGATTGTTTAAAATATGTTAAATTCTAAGTATAATATTGTTCAGTTGAGTTTGCCTTTCATCACATAAAACGCTCTTAAATTTAAAGGTTTGTTAGGAGCCATTTAAAAAAAATTTTGTAATCTTATCTAATTGATTAATGAAATGAAAATAGCAAACAAGACATATTGGAATTCTGGAATAAAGTCAATTTCTCCCAAGGTTTTAGGATGTTAATTTTTTGTAATAATTGGATTCTATTCCGCGTTTGGGATAATTAATCGATCTGACATCCCTACTTTGACAGTGGCAGACAGCTGACAGAATGACAGAACGGATTTTAATTTTACAAAATACTGGGTTTAATTGAGTGATATTGTTTTTGCGTTATTTACTACGAAATAATCGTTTCCTTGGCTTTTTAATTGTGTTGATATCATATAACTCGTGCAGTTACCCTATTTGTGGACTGAAGTTTATCAATATCGAAATGCAGTCTGAAGAAAAGCGTTCTAAAAACCCGGTTGATTTAGCGTCTTTGGAGCCAGCAATGCGGGTGAAACAGCTAGCAAATTACGGGACCATGGTCGAAGTAGATCCTAATGTGCCCCCTAGAAGGTAAAAAATACCCTGCAATGATTTTATTGAACAAAAAAAGAAATATATTGTGTCCTTGCATATCAGATTTCTTCCTATGAGTCATAGGAAAAATTGTGTAAATTAATACTAATTTAGATATACAACGCTACAACTATTTGGCAAGGTCATAATAATACGTAAAATCCCCACACAACTTATCAAAATATCAACTAATAGGTAACAATATGTTAATGCAAATATAGAGTTTTATTTGTTAAAGGATTGTTAGGCAATACTGTAGTTTTAAGCATGTAGCTTGTATGCTTTGCTTGATACTTCTTCATACTTTAATTGCCAAACAAATCCTATAATATCTTATTATTGTTTTAGATACTATCGTTCAGGGTTGGAGATGGTGAGAATGGCAAATGTGTACCTAGCAGAAGGTAGCCTGGAAAATGCTTACATTTTGTATATGAAGTTTATGACACTCTTCTTAGAGAAAATCAGAAAACATCCTGAATATGTCTCGGTCCCTGCACAAGTGAAGTTAGTAAATCAAGCCAAGCTGAAGGAGGTAATGCCAAAGGCCGAAAAACTTAAGCAGAAACTGTTAGAACAGTATGCTAAAGAACATGTGATGTACAAAGAAAATGAGGTTAGTTTTTCAGTAAATAAATCAATCTGTAAAAAGCTAACTAACTTTTATTACTTAGCTTGTTTAATACTTTCACCTGATCACTAGTTGATAGTGTTTATTTTATTAATTTTGACATTTAAGAAGAGCTCAGTAAAAGCTCCTTGCCTGGTGTGTACTGAGCTGACTATGTTTATAAATATTTGTGACTCCAGTACATATGCCTATGCTTATGACTCATACATATGCCCCTTGTAAGATTTTAAACAATAGCCTGTGAGCTTGAAGACATGCTATCTGACCACTTAATCAGCAGGCAGTGGTGGTTTAAGCATATCTGGTGCCCTGGGCCATTTTCTATCAATGTCCCGTTTATAGTATAATATAAAGTTTGTTTTTTTTTTTCGAGGGGGAAATGCCTACCGCACCGTTACTCTCTGTGGGGACAGAGTGGTGTGTCTAGCTCGCACCAACTAAAAACCCCTCACTAGCCAACACTGCGCAGTTGTGGGGGAGACAAGGTCCCTTGCAGGCTCTACACAAGCTCCCCACAGCGCCAGTGACCTGACACGTCCCATACGCTTGGCGTCTCTGGTCCCCGCAGACTCTCTGTCTAAGGTGGAAATTGCCCCCCACCCCAGTCATTCACTACCTACCTTCACAAAGAAGGGAAGGAGGCCCCTGGCGCTGGAACTTCTGCCGTCGACTAGAGAGATCTTAAAAAAGATGTTCCGTAGTGTCCGTTGCCCAGGGCAAAATATTCTACTGTTTGGTTTAATCTAACTTCGATATTTACAGGAGAAAAGACGTAAGGTGGAAGAGGAAAGGAAAAAGCAGGAGCGTGAAGACGCGAAGCTGGCAGAGCGGCTGCAGGCCGACGAAGACCGTCGCGACTCGCATCCCACGCCACACTTGTTGCACGCAGTAAGTGTCTAAACACAACTCTCAATCCTACATATTTCAGGATTTAGCAGCCTCCCTGTTATGTTTGTAACGTATTTGACATCGTTTACTTCGTTAGTTGACTCCAAGGTAATATTATTTGATAGCTTTTAAATTTACATGCTTACTTCAGGTATGTTGTTCCAGGATGAATGGGCAGTATCGCCATCAGCGCCACCTGTCGACGGAGTGTTGTACCCGGATGACTTCGCTGCGGAGCCGCCGCGGGCCCCGCCCCATCACTACCAGCCGGTGCCGCCTCTTATACCACCGACTAGACCACAAAGGTGAGGATGACAATGGTTATAACCGTACTATAAAATATGGACCACACACATAAGACCTCTCTATTATTTCTTTGACGTGAGGTTTTTCAGATAGTCGTCCATTTTCATGGTTTAACTGAACATAAATTTAAAGATTTCTGTTAATTTCGTAGAGAATTTACATAATTTCGCGATAAAATAGTCGTTGGTGCACTAATAGGTGCCTGAAAAATCTCTTGGCCTCTGGTAAGTGCCCTCCGCTGAATACGTTTAGAACTACATACTTATCGGCCTGTGGTACATTCGTTGCAGAAATGTTTGAAAACCACAGAATTGAAGACACCTTGGGATCTTAATACATTTTTACGTTGCACTAGCGACCTTCGTGAGTTCGAGCCCCACACCGCAAGGAGAGATAAAATTGTCTGTTTCTTTAAAAATATTTAAGCTTCGCCAGTGCGACGTGAAGCACTATAAGAATTGTGAAAATTCTTAGTGGATGTTTCCGTCCTGATTCAATTAGGATCAGAAAATATGAATTGTTTAATTTTATAAATAGTGAAAGTATTGTACTGGTTCTAGCGACAGCAGCTTCCGGTCGGCGCTGCCGCCGCTGTCGGCGTCGCGGCGCGTGCGCACGGTGCTGGTCCCGGCCGCGCTGCTGCCGCGCTTCCTGGCGCTCGCCGCCGCCAACACGCTGAGGAACGTCGAGACGTGCGGCATACTCGCCGGCGTGCTGGTGGGTCACCCCCCCACCACTACCAGGCACCCAGGCCTTCAATTTCAATTTTATTTCACTAAGGCCTTTTTTTAAGGGATTAAAATGCATGAGCGTACCGAACCGCTGCTTGGGGAAGAGGCAGCGGCGTATGTAAAACTCCCTCTTTCTGAGAACAGCGGAGGCTACCCGCTAAAACGCCCCCACACCTCTACCTATTGTTGGTGCCAATTAAACTATAACGTCACAGCAAGAAGCAATGAATTGCATCAGTGCGAAGCCGAGAAGGATTACTAATAATTGATAAAATCAATTAACTAGAAGGTGTCCATATCTCAACGTGCAATCTTGTTAAAAATGTATTATATAAAATTTTGAACTTAATGACGGATTTTTTCCTACAGGTTTGCTGTCTTATCTTACCGCTTAGCCTGTATAATAGTATGGTTATCAATACGTTATTCGGTATATTAACAGGAGCGCGACCAGCTGAAGATCACGCACGTCGTTGTCCCGAAGCAGACCGGCACGCCCGACTCGTGCAGCACCAACAACGAGGAAGAGATATTCCACTATCAAGACCAGCACAACCTCATCACACTCGGCTGGATACATGTGAGATATATTTTTTTTATATTACACTTCAAGACTGACCTTATCCCACCTGATGTTAAGTGGAAATGAGGTCCTAGCTTTAGGGCGATAAGTACAGCATAGTAAATCTGTTACTGGACTTGTAGCCCTTATCTTGAAGGCTTGGCCCCTGCTACTAATGTAGCACCCCCCAGGAGCTCTGGAAACCTTACTCACACGCAGGAACACAACAGCACCGAAGTGATAGTTATTTGGCTGCGGTCTTCTGTAAGGTGGAGGTATATTAACCAGTCAGGCTGCTCTAGTTCGAGCGATAAATCGCTATGCCCTACCTCTCTTAAAATTACATACCAATGTGGAGTTCGTATCCAAAATGGTGTTCTAAGTTCAACTGAGCTTAAAAAAATTTTTTCGGTGTCAAGTTTTCAATTACAACCTCTTCTTTTTTCTAAAGCTATTAGTAAGGGACAGGGCCAAGATCAGCCTATTTAATGTCCCACTGCGTGGATAACATACGCCTACTTCATTGTAATCTAGTTTGTGTTATAAGAAAAAGTTTTGGCTTAATCGCCACTCTAGCGTTCTAGGTTATCAATTGCAAACTAGAGCTAAGTTCGAAAATCCGAAACATACTCTACATTTACATGTACTGTGTAGCAAGACAAACAATACCACATAACTTTCAAAAAATGAGCACATGCCATGGAATTATCGTAGTCAAAAACTGCACTGTTTGAATTTGATCTTATTGTATTCCATCAGACTCACCCAACGCAGACAGCATTCCTGTCGTCAGTGGACCTCCACACTCAGTGCTCCTACCAGCTAATGATGCCAGAAGCCATTGCCATCGTTTGTGCGCCGAAGTACAACGAGTGAGTACTAAGTATCAATACTTAGCTTCATTATTTTGCATTTCAAAGTAATAGGGATGTTGACTGACTAGCCAACTGAGATTGTTTAAATACCTGTCAAAACACGTTTCCGTAATACATTTTCTATGTAGATACTACACTGACGATATTATTTTACATATGGACACGCTGCCTATTAAAAAGATTCGAAGCATTTTTTAAATAATAAATTACAAAAAATAAACATGGTCGATGTACATAAAGTACTCTTTACGGTATTGATACCTTAAATTATATGTGAATATTGTAAACATTTCTATTGCACTGTCGGAAACAGAAATTGTGTTACAGACTTTGACATACCACATTTTGTTGCAAATGTAGAAAAATAATTTGAAATATTGTAAATGTCTATTTGGTTACCTATCTAGCCGAGAGGCGAGAGGGACAGACTTCGTCCACGATGGATTTTAGAAATCGTTCTTGTTTAAAAATAAACGTCATTTGAATATTAGAGACATATTATGATAAAACATTTTGTCAAAACCAAAATCAGATAATATAGCAATCTTTCTAATTATATTCTATTTTTTTAAATTTCCTATTTTGATTATAACTGAAGATATTACGGCTGACATAACCATGTGGCTAAACGCCCCAAATTAAACAGAATAAAAAAAACAAGCGTAGCTTCCAACATTTGTAGCACTGTTGGGCGCACCTTGCTCGATTTGGTTAATTTTGCAGCTTAATATGTGATTAAATCTATTTGAAACACAATACTATCTATGTTTTGAGGAACATGTTTCACTGACTATATTATTATGCTCTTTCAGGACGGGTTACTTCGCCCTGACGCCGGACTACGGCATGGAGTTCATCGCCAACTGCCGGCAGACTGGCTTCCATCCGCATCCGAATGATCCGCCGCTCTTTTATGTGAGTACAATACACCATCAATTTGTTACGATTTGTGGGAGCATTCTTTCATTGCTCTTCCAAAAGAAAGAAGCATTGGAATTATAATTGTTTGCGGAATCACATTTTCCTAACGACGAAACCATGAAACTGCATTTTCATAAATGCAAATTTCATGATGGCTGTTGAACAAATTTCACGCAGAATTTCTATTAAATGCAATGACGTTGCTCCTGTCAGTCGTTTTTTGATTAAGCGTTGGAAAGTTAAAAAGTTAAATGATTTTTAAAGTTTATAAAACTGTAAAAATCATTAAATTTGTTGTCTCGGGGAGCCTTAAAAAACAAGTTACAGTAATCATGGCTGTAAGTTGCTGTATATAGCTGTCATTCAGGTACATATTGTTAAACATATTTCGTTACGCAGCATTTGACAAAACATAAATATGTAATACCCCTTAAAATTAAATGGTAAGAATAGCTAAGCTTTATCCAATCCCAATACCACGGTTTTTAATTGGTGTTCGTTTATTTCTAGGACGTGAAACATATTCGCTTAGACAACACGGCTTCCGTAGAAATGGTGGACCTGAGGAGATGAATCACCTGGTCGCGACGCTCCACCAATCACGGCACGACACGCTTGCGGCTGCCGGGTAACTCACTCATTCACTCACTCACTCCTGCGTCGATTGGTATTATTACCGATATTATCAAATGCAAAGCATTTATTGAAGAGTGTTTATTTATTGCAGAGTACAGTTATAACTACTATTAAAACGCTTAGAAAATCGAATTAACATTTTAAATGTTTTGAAATAATTTTCTAAATGGCGGATTTTAATAATTGGTAATTCTTTTAGCAAAACTTGCGGTGAAAATGAATAATAACGATAAGTAGTTTGGGCTTGCTTTATTTCTTCCGAAAGCTTGTATGCGTCAATGTTTTATGGGTGTAAGCACTAGGATATATTCTCGAATCTTTAGTTGGTGTGAGGAACTGCCACGAATTGATAAAAATAATAAATTACAAGCACATGACACGAAACTATTCACGCACCTCTTTATTATTATTAATCTATGTCATTAGTTAGGTATTGCATTTGTGTTGTAATAAATGTGTCGCCAGAAATAGATGTGGATAGCGGTATCGCCGAATAAGAGATGAGGATTCTATTTAAATATTCACAAAGTGTAACATACTTGGTACGTTTTTATTCAAAGAGCGGTAAAGGTACACTCCGACCCGAACGTCGTAACTTTTTAAACGAAAAAATCTTTGCATCGAGTATACAGAATCGATGCGCCGTATATAACTCCCCTGGTATAATAATACTTCATTTTAAAGAAACAGAAAAGGCATGCATGCAATGCATCTGAATAGAATTTATTTATGGTGCTTCACTTAACGAACTTTAAATATTAAAAAAAACACAAAGTTTGCTAGTGCGGCGTGTAGTACTTTAAAACACATGTCATTTGATATTTAGAGTAAAAGCTATTTGAACATTCAAATAATCGTAGCAACAAAACTACGGTTACGTAAATAATGAAAAAGAAAGAAATGTTATCATACCTTGATAACATTTCATGCTGTTATTATTGAAATAATGAAAACGGTTTTTGTGCTATGAGTTTTTAAACTTTTAAATCGCTTTTACTAGATAACTAATATTGAGTTAGGACTGTACATGTTGTCATGTGCGATTCAAAGATCACAGAAATCACCTTAGGTGAAGTTTGAGTGTATCTACCTGCTTAATATTTTAGGACTTTTGATGTATGAAAAAATATCACCAGTCGAGTGGCATATCGAAATTAGTACACTATATCAAATCATCTGTATACATTTAAATGTTGATATTATGTTCATTGAATGTTCCGCGTGTGATATAAAGGCATAGACGAAGACTGATGCTTTAATGTATTTAATAATGGTAATATTAATATTCTAATAGAGATAGTAGTTAATTTATAAATGTTTTAGTTTTTTGCCCGATAAAGGTTTGTAAGTATATTGTGATATTGGGCGTTTCATATGAAAAAAGTATAACACTTGTAAAGTCTGTTAATTTTTTGCTAGGTACTTTTGGTTAGACAAAGATATAGGTACCCTTATGGTATTGCAATTTAATTCAGTGCTTTTGTGTAAGCTATTAAAAATATTAATCCATCATTCGCTGACTGTATTAGCCGTATGAATACTTTTTAAACGTATAATTTAAATTAAAAGGTATTTCTGATATTTTTTCTAACAACCAAATATTCAATTCAAGTTACAAGTACATGAAATCATCAATAATAATTAACACACTTGGTATCACATACAACTGCTGTGATTATTAATGAACAAAGCGGCAAGTGTTAAGATTTCTATTTATACCGTTGTTTTGATACAAGTTTATTATTTACTTTTTAAAGTAATAAAAGTATTATTCATATATTTTAATGTTACATCTTTAAGTAACGTTTCGTTATCGACACTAAGTGTAGAGTTGATTCTTTAGGTTGAGTTGTGGACGTAAGAAATAATATATTTGTTTAAGCAAATCACATGCTAATGTGCAATTTGTTTATGAAATAAATTACACTGGTCAACAAAAAAACATTTTTTGCGTGTAACATGACAACTTTTGTCTAGTTACGTTTAGGATAACGATAAAGATACTAGAAATAAAATTGCAATGGTTCAAATACGAATAGTTTTTTTGTGATACCGTTTTATAGCATTTTTGAAATTTTGAATTTTTACAAACAAAAAGAAGTTATTTCGACTTATTGCTACATGAATAAAAGTTTACTTTTATGATTTTCGTCTGTATTTTGCTTCAAGGACGTCTCGTTTTAATGTCCAACAGCAATCCGCTAGCATACGTGGGCTCCAGTTGCCCTGATATCGTTTTTTTATGGTAGAGATGACTTGATGGAATCTTTCCCCGTGTTCATGGCTGACGACGCCCAAATTTTCAGGAAAGAAATCTAAATGAGAATGGAGAAAATGTATTTTCAATGACATATTATAGCCCAAACCCTTATATGTAGATAAAAGCTACGCGATAATTCGTTTATAGCCACTTGATCGGTGATTTTTTAGAAAATTTAAAGTTCCTTTCATGTAAGATTCCCAAGCTGATTTGTCTAAATTAATAAGCTTTTCTTTTAATACATCATCTTTGATTAATTGCCTGATTTATTTGGAGCCAACAAATATACCCTTTTTCTCTCTTGAGGAAGCTTCTTGAAAGTCAGGATCCAATGTCTCTTATTCGACTTGTGGCGTAAGGGACAGTTCGCTAGTTTGAGGTGGTTCTGGTACCGGTAGATCTTCACTATGAGGGATTGGTCGTTTAGCTGATCAGGATACTTGATTTTACTTTCTGTTTTAATTGTAATACCTTTTGTATCAGTAAGATAAAAATAACAATCAGATGAGTGGTTTGTTGGTTCCGTTCAAATCATAGGGATTGCAAAAGGCATAAATCGGGATCTTTTCGCTCATCCAGTGAGAAAACCCACTCATGTAACACAACAGAAGTGTAGAACCCACGTTTTGTCTCGTTGACCGATGACAAAACCAAATTACTGTTCATATAACTTAGTTACTAATGGTGTCAAATTCCTTCGCTGAGTTTTGAAAGTAATGTCACCATAAATTTTATGTAACAAAACATGTCAGGATCATTTTTACACTTTCTTGACATTATTGAAGAATCACTTCACTAAAACAGAACAAACCATAATGCTCTTCAAATAAACGAATTCGTTGAATGCGAAAGTAAAACAAAAACGGTTAATTGTTAATTTTATGGGTAGTAGCTGTAACACGAAAACTAGATCTGATGGAATCAAAATAAATATGGTTATAAAATGAGGATAGTTAGGTAATTTAAAATTAGCCAGCACCTTTCTTGTTACAAAATTTTGTTGACCAGTGTTATTTATTGCTGCAAGTAGATTTACAATAAATTGTTTTGCAAATATTTTTATTTCCTACTATTGCCTCGACGTTGGTCCTGTTGAAACTCAACAGATATCCCCTTTTAAAATAAAATATACACATGACAACATAGCACGCAAATTAACGATAATGACATCATAGTTGTATATGGACAATTTATTTTTTCCACAAGCCTTTTTCATAAGACATGTTTTCATGGGCAAGTCAACAATATCTTGCGGTTATTTATTAAATATTTTAATTAAACTTATCCCCATAAAGGAATTACTATTTTTATGAAGCCTGAGTTTTGTGACTAGGGCAAGCTTTATAAATATGTATAGCTTATGCCGAACACGGACTGTTAAGTTCTAAAACATTTGAACAACCAGGGTTTTGTGCCATTTGTAATACACTTTAGAATTTATTAACAATTATCTGCGCTATCCAGACGGCTTGGGTGAAAGTAGATGCAAAAGTGAAAAATTGTCGATTGCCTTTGTTAATGCCTGAAGGAGAATGTTTTGTATCAAATTAATGTGTTTATCAAACGCACGTTTTATGTTAAATTTGTTATATAATAACTGTGGTTATAAACTGATAATATGCAACAAAATTGGAATAGTCTAAGAATTTACAATAAGTAGTCTTCTTCAGGTATTAACCCAAAATCGTATGTTGTTATAACCAGAGTTCCAATCAGTGTGCATTGAGTAGTAAATAAGAGCAGAGTCTTATGTATGTGTGACTCATATTGATATGGACCAATGAAAATAAAACTATTAAATCTAATAACGTTTTTTATTTATTGCATAAACTATTATTAAATTTTATACAAATTAGTAGATACAAAGTTATTAGAATGGAATAATTTATTCCAACAATTACATATTGCCTTGACTATTAAGATTATTATAAATATATGTTATTAAATAACATAAGTATAGTTAGACTAGGTTATATGAAACATCAAATATAGATCTAAACGTGAGTTCAACTATTTGTGAGGTTATATTGCTATCTTTATACTTTGGCGCGTAGCTACTGTTAAGAACATTCTACGTTATATTTAAAGCAATTTTACGCACTACTGGATTAATAATATAATCAATAAGGCACTCGATGCTATAATTAATTTATGGCTAATCATAGTAAAAATATTATCCTAATTTCCACAGAAACTGCCAACAAAACACATACATTTTACGCAGCTAAAAGTACTGGTACACGATGCTGATAAACATTTTGGAGAACTGTCCTTAGTATTAGCTAGTTCACCTTTCTGACTATAAAAATACAGTTACGGATTGCTATAATTTTACCGAATTATGTTATGACACCGAACAACATCGAATCATACAAAGTTCTATGACTCTGGGAAACGTCTTTCGTTAATTTGGTAAAGTGATGATACGTAACCGAAAGTTACACATGACGTTGTTGAGGTTGATGAAACCGTACCACAAGTTGTCTGATATAAATAAAATAAAAATTATAGATAATTCGAATTATTTTCGTATATGTCTTGATTATAGATGCTACACAATTTTTTAGTTGAACGCTACGAACTCATGATGAGATTTTGCCCGCGCCCGTCGCGAATGAAATTTTGATTTTAATTTCGACACATTGCACAAGCCGCGTGCACGTAAGGGTTTAGGGCGCGGAAAACATCGCTTCGTTAATTCTTAGTTTTATTCGGACGATTCGAAGTTTCACATTAACTGTCCCAATTTCGAAAATATTAGGTAAACCGAAATAATTTCATATTAGCCAATATCAAAACCAAAAAAGATTACCTAAGTACACAAATATCCGTATCAAAAAAAATAATACCGTACCACAATCGCCCTGTTATACATAACTTACAATTAAGATGTAAATGTTAGTTTAAGAGTTAGATTAAATAAGGTAAAATACTTACTACATTTTTGTCACTAAATGCAGTTGTTATTGCAGTTTATATCAATTACCTATAGGTAGAGGGTTTATTTTATACATAATACTTTTCGGAGATGTTCATGAAATTATGTGTACGACTATTTATATTTATTTGATGGCAGTGAAATTTATAAAACATAAAAACTATTAAAGTAAAACTACATCAAACTACATGCAGAATTAATGTGCGTTTTGATAAGGGGGTGTGCTATAGTAGTGACCTGTAGCCTACTACCAAAAACGAACGGACAAAAGGTTTTCGTTTTTAAAGAATATTCAAACATTTGAGAGTTAAAACGTGGTTTTTAATTTGCATAATTAATATTTTTTTAAACACTTAACGCGGCTCCCCCGACAGTATTTTGAAAATGATCGCGGACCCTACCGACTGTCCCATCCAGAGACACTGGGTGGAACTGGCGATCGGCCTGCGATAATAATAATAAAAAAAGAAATTAATAAGTAAGCGCCATCTACTCATTGCTATTTATTTTTGACATTAATTTTAATTTAATTTTGACAATGACATTAATTTTCTTTTGCTTGTAATTTTTATTAAAAAAAATGTTGATTTTTTTGTTTAATTTTGACACTTGCTTATTTAATTTTGTTTTTGCTAATTACATTTTAGTTTTTATTTTAATTAATCGAATGCTATTTAATTTCAATTTGATGTACAGTGAGCATCATTAGTACGTATACACCTCAGTACCTTGTCACATTAAACGTCCATGTGACTGAGTAAGCCAAATAGACAATTAGATTAATGTGATAAAGTACCGAGTTGTTTAGAAACAGACGCTGACTGTACCTATTTGTTTGTCTCACATGGAATTTTGTTTTGAAATAAAAATGATTATTATTATTATAAGGTCTCATTCGAAGTGAGTTTGTTACGATTATAAGCATTAAAAAATTCTGTCCGTTATCGGACCCGACATATTTCGTTTTTAGTAGAAGGCTTCCTAAATCCATTCATGAATGGACCTGCGTTACCTATAGATTTCAAATGTAAAAACCTGTTATCAGACGTATTCCTACACTACACTATTATGTTTGGTGGTCTTTTATTACCTACTATATGTCAGTGTAAATCTTAATTCTTCTAGTCTTTAAAATGGTGGATTTGTGAACAGGTTCTAAAACCATCAAATAGCTTTTGAAACACGTTCTTTATTTCAGTAAGGCACCATTTGGACTTGCAGTGCGATATCTAAACTTCTTATACTGATTATAATGTGTAGATAGATACCAATGTGGTTATAACTTACCTATAATATTTAATTAACATTAATCTTATCATTTACATTAACGTTTACTTAGAGAAATTAAATTAGACTATTTTTTATCGATGACCTACCTGAAAATGTCAGACTAAGAAACATTAAAAAAACAAATTTACCTCCTTAGGTATCTCAAAAACTCACTAAGATACAGGCTAATTACACTGCCGTGCGGCTATAATATAGTACACTAAACGTATGGCACAGGCAGCTTGAACCTCATTGAAAGAGAAAATTTAACACGGTATAAAAAAATATTGCATTCAGTTCTAATCATTCTCCCCAAACAGTTTTCAGGATTCGCATAAACTTAAAATAGCATGCAAAATATTCGACAAAAATATTACTTTTATAAAGGAAGAAAAATGTTGAAAACGCTAAATACAGGGCCTGTTAGAAAAAAATTGGCACAGCCATCAATTAATTAAATAACAGCGCTATCAAAGAGTCTGTGTGGTGGCCATCGGAATAGTTTCAGTTCCTATCAAAACACTTAGTAAACCCCTATAATAATCATAATTCCAATTGCAAAGGTGATCTTCGCCGCGTATGCGCCGGAGTGTGCGGCAGACACCACGCACTTAGCGGACGGTACTTTGACGTGTATGGTCTTGTTCATCATCCAGTAGAACACGTCTGTTAGGCCCTGTTCCTTCAGCTCGGGTCCCACTATGTTCCTTATCAGCTCGTTGTAAGAGTTCAGCCAGTTTATCTGCAGCATAACGGTAATTATTCAGAAACGTCTTATGTACGATCAAAAACACTTCAAGCTAACACTTGTTCGACAACCTCCGTAGCCGAGAAGCGAGCGGGCCTGATTTTAGCGAGCGCCATTTCTGAGGTTCCGGGTTCGATCCCCGGTCGGGTCAATATGGGAAACGAACTTTTCCATATTGTCTCGGGTCTGGGTGTTGTGGTACCGTCGTTGTTTCTGATTTCTGTAACACAAGTGCTTAAGCTTACCACAGAATCAGAGCAATGTATGTGATGTTGTCCAATATTTACTTGTACTTCGATATTAGTTCTTATGCGTATGACATAAGGGCGGTGCAAAATCTAAAGTGTAAAGTATGACGTGCTTCTGCCAGAACAAATAGGTATGAATCATACCTCATGATTGCACTAAAAAAAGTAATAGGTATTAAGACTTTCTACCAATGAAAGAGATTGCAAGGAAAATTAACCTTATTATTTTATGACTTGTTAAGACTTTCTACTTTAGTGTTGTAGATCAAATTTTCGGCCGAAATTACATGTTTAGATGAGGAAATATATCTATTTAAAATTCTTTAGCACGTGTGTTCGCCACAAAATTATGCTTCGGCCTCCCAGAGCGTCAGAGCGTACGCCTCTGATTATTCTATCTAATCTTTACACATATGAAACCTTTGAATTTTCAAGGTATAGCGATTTCCAGGGCAGATAATTCTCGAACCACTTAATTTGTTAAATAATTAAGCACTTAATCTAGTTTGCTTTTAGTTTGCTGTTTGCAATTGATTTCAATATCGTACCTCGTATTCTGTGAGCATGTTCCATTGTATAAGTTTGGGCTCGTATGGGATCAAAGTGGCCTCTCGGAACTTGACGTACAATTCGCTTTTGGAGATAACTTCGAACACGTTACCCAGTCGCACGCCGAATGTGGTCTCGTACCACCCAGGTTCTGATGAAGAGGTGTCAATTAGAAAGGAGGTAAAGTAAGTAGTTAAGTAAAAATAAATCCAATCGTTTAGGAGCTGTACTAAAAATAGGTAAAAGATTCGGGGTATACATATAGACGACACATAGGTTTATGTCTGTAAAATATTGGCCCTAATTTTGCTGTCACCAACTGCATTAATTTTTTTTTGTTTTTTTATGCGTTATACATATAGTGACTTAATAGTTAAATATAAAAAAATACATATCAGGGTAGGTTGATGTGTGTATATCTAAATAACAAAGTGTGAGCCAGTATGATGTGCGGGTATACTTAGTAGGTACTGTGTGTGTCACACACCTGAGCTGTGTGTGCTTTCAAAAACCCAACACGAAAACCACTTGCAGTTCAATATTAGTTCTTATGCCCACTACATTCGATTGCTTTCGATTGTACTTGGTACATTTGGTTAATAAAAGTTCAAAGTATGAAGTAAAATGTCGTATCATACCACTGGTGATGAAATATCCTTCCCTGAACGTGTGCAAATTCATATCTTGTCTGTAGTCAATGACGACAGGATCTGTAATACAGAAAAAACTGCATTTGTCTTTGTTATAATGAGATTATAATATGAAAACAAGGTAATGCTGTTAGAGTTATACGAAAAAAGGACCTTTATTATGTGGTATTTAAGTCTTGTTTAGTTTTGAGTACCTACTGTGTTCACTTAGTGCAAATCATGAAAGAGTGCCTAATTACAACCCATCCCACGCAAATCTCACGGAAAGGCAAAGTTTCTGCGTCTCTTCCCCCTTATTCAAAATCAGAAATTATTCAGAGACGGAAAGGTCTGTCTCTGTCTAAGCGTTCATGTTCACAAAGCATAGTTTTCGAATATGAATCCGATTCCGACATTTTATGAATTTGTAAATTCCGCCTACGAAATGCTATATTTACGTTTCAACTGGCAGCGACCCATCCTTACTGAGCGTCGTCCTTTTTTCGCATGCTTTTTTTTGTTGACGGGGGGAAATGCGTTGCACTTCAACCTAACGAACCCTTTAAATCACCGTTCTTGCCCGTTTACTTGGTCCTTCGAGCCGGATATAACCGTGTAGTTTGTACCGTAGCTTGCCCGTGCGTGTCTCACCTTCTTTCCTGTTGAGTGCAGCGCCCACTCCATGGCCGGTAGCATGTACGTAATCCTGGTCGGATGCCCAAAGAGGCGCGCGCACGACGGGGTCGGCGTGCGCGGCGGGCAACACGCTCGGCGCCTGCAACGTCGAGAGCGCGGCTACCGCGCGTAAGACGACCGTGTACGCCTTCTTCATAGCCTTCGAGGGAGTGCCGTAGTGCACTGTGCGTGTCACCACTGTTGTTCCCTCTGATAAAACAATATGAAGATCTCAAAGATTTTGTATGTTGTTACAAAACAATGCATCAAATAACATTAAGCCTTCTTTCATTCATTAATGCCCGGTTCCAATATTTTACCATTCATAATGTGTCAAAAATTACTATACGTTTTTATACGAGTCGTCAATTTCAGATATACTTTGCATATCAGCTGTCATCAGTCAGCTCCTCGCAAAAGGGCCACAAATTAAAAAAAAACGGGTTTGGGTATCATTTCACAATAAAACGGTTTTCGTTTTTTTTTCATTTGTGGCCCTTTTATATTCAAAGAGCAAGTCTACGGTTGGTCGTTTTTAGCTAACGCCTCGTATAATTGATACTATCAGTAACAAGAACGGTTAGTTTTTCAAATATAGGAACCGAGCACGCTCGTGACGTTTAGTGAAAAGTGACTTATTTCCATACTTATTTCAGTCAGATAAGTTTTAAATTAGGTTAAGGGCATATAAAGCATGCGCAATAATTCTTGCAAGTTATGACAAAAATGTAATTTTGTCGATTGGGCGTCGCTAGTTAGTTTTCTGTCCCAATTTAGTAAACGGTAAGTAAGTATTACGTAATGTATGGGATGATAATCAAAGTTCTCTGCTTGGTCCACTCCACGAATTTGGGATAGAATGAATGACATTTAAAGAACCGTGGCGTGTATTTAGGTCGGCAATGTCTAATTCAGTAGAAGTCTTACCATCGTACTGTCCCCCGGAGCGTATAATGAGCGTGGAGTTGGTAAAGATACGCCTGTTGGACATCTGCGTGGCGCGGTAGTCGGGCTCGGCGCCGCTGGGCCCGAACGCAACGTGCGTGCGCATAGCTTTGTCCACGAACCCCGCCTGCGTTTCGCGTGTCATGTCCACGATCTTGGCCACAGAGATCTCGCTGAGCGTCCCTTTGCTCTGGGGAAAGAATTACTTGTTACCTACTAGGAGCATTCCTGCATCTATACGCAAAGCCTTTTACCATAAGTATGTCATTTGGAGAATTCGGCCTTTGGCTGTTTCGTGATGATGCCGATCTACATTAAACTCGTTCTATGTTAAAGTAGTTCATCAGTGGGATTTTTCTTTACAATCATGAAATGCTTGCTTATAATTCTGATTGATATTTTGCTTATTTTTAATGATTATACTTTCGACAAAATCTCATGTTGGTAGACTGCCATCTTTGTATTCCTTTGCTTAGGGTTATACAATTTCGTTCACAGACGCGTTGAAATAGAATAAAAATGCAATAAACTTTCTTGCGATATAAAAATCAACGGTTCTCATAACCTTTTTTTCATAAAAATTTACATTAACAAAAAAGTCACAAAATCTTTCAGGAGTGGACACGTATGGCTACTAAAAGATTCTATACCAATTGATAGTACCACTTAAACACTCAATAACGTACCTGTTTCTCCAAATAGTTGAGCAACGTGCACATGGCCACAGCGTCTCTCAAGTGCGCCTTCCTCATGCCCTTGGCCTCTGCCTTGTTCTTCTGCGCCTTCAAGTAGATGATGGGTGACAGCTGCAGAAGCCGTTTGTTGACGGAAACTGCTTGCGCGATGGCATCCGACGCGCCTCGCTGGAACGTGCCTGACGTCGGCACCAGGATCTTCCCTTCAGTAGCTTTTCGGAGGTCTGGGTAGATGTTGTTGTAGTCGTAGACTCTTTGGGGAGATAATGGGTACAGAGCATCATTAATAACTGGATCTTTAAACGTACGTCGTCTACCTAATGACCTAGTCCAAGAACTACCTGCACTAGGTCATAAGATACGTAAATATTTCCAGTAAAGCTACCTTAATTAGGACTGGCTTCCATGAATCATATAATATAACAAACACATACCAAGAATTAACCTTAGTTTAAAGGCTCGACAGTTTCAACTTGAATGTTTTTGATGGTCTGAACACCTGGTGACTTAGGACATCGAATCCTTAGTCACCAGGTGTTCAGATCATCAAAAACATTCAAGTCATCCTATCTCTTTTCATGCAAGATGCAGCATAAACTCCCAACTTTAAGCGCAAGGAAATCCTTACATAGAGGGCTTATTTGGATCAAATTTGGGACCAACTGCCAAACGTGCCTTCCGAAGCACGAAATTGACATTCTTATAGGGTAATCAAGTGTTTCAAGCCTGTCCTAAATAATCTCGGAAATCCGCACAAAGTGGAAGTCAAAACACACTGGATTCGTACAAAAGATTTTATTAAACCACGGAGCAAAATATGTACAAAAACTAGTTTTATTAGATGAATACTGTGGACTGTATGAATGAAAGGCTGTTCTTTAAAATGTAAAAGATATATTAAAATAATAAATGTTAACACAAACCAAAATAAAATGAAATAATTACAAAGAATAACCAAAAGGCGTGTTTGCGGAGCGCGTGAGAAAAAACAAAGGCGAAAAAACAAAATAATAACAGTTCTTTTCAAACTTTACAAATTATTTTTAATAATAACCGAATAAGGTCGCCTTACTACCGTCCTGCCGTCGACAAATACCTTGTTTAGAACAATCAAGAGCACTGACTTCAAATTCCAGCTATCACATGTCAGATCTGTACCTGGTGCAGTTGTTCGAGTAGCAGTTGTAGACGGCGAGCGCGTTTCGCACGGGCATGGACAGCTTCCCGGGCGGCGCGTAGACACGCACTTCGTGCATGCTAACGACCACGAAGGCCTTCAGCAGCGGCGCGTACGGCAGGTCCCGCCCGCGGATGTTCAGCAGCCACGCCACCTCGTCCAACGCCGTCACCACCATTGCGTCCGCATGAACTAGTTCCAGTTCTCGGCGCACTGCTGTTACTTTATCCCGCCACGTCATTCCTGTAAAAGATGAACATTTCAGAGGTGCTAACCAGAGGTCACACACACTCTAGAACAACGATGGCACATTTGCCACAAAAGGCACTAAGCCAACTTAAATCACGATAGAATTTTAAGACTTCCTAAATTACTTCACACTTCGAGTCGAGACTTTAAGTTTGTGCGCATTTTGGCACGTTGGTGCAAATTGGTTTGCTATCTCTAGTCTAGAATGTCAAAAACGCAATAATATAGACTAGTGCAGCACATAAGGAAAATAAACAGAGCGTTCTTTCTAAGCGTAGGAAACATCGAAAGACACATCAAAATATTAATCTCAAGACGATTTTTGTTCGCTCCACTATAAGTCACACGTGTTTATTTTTAAAGGATGTTAACTTCCGAAGTACTTATTTAAACTCATCCAGTTTATAAACTGAATGGCCCTAATGGAGCAATGGTTAGCGCTTCTGACTGTTGAATTGAACCAAGGGTTGTGGGTTCAATCCCCACTCAGGACAAACATATTTTGTGTTATGAAAAAATTAGTTCGTTCCGTGCCTGGTTGTTTTCACCGTTGGTTTCAATATAAAAGCAAATTTGGACTCGCCTGTGTATTCTTCATGATGCAAATTAGCGACGATCTTAGAGGACTCTGGTCTGCGCTTGTTCATATCTGGGTCGGTTTTCCACAAGTCCTCGACGGTTCTAGGCGCGTGCGTGAGCGTCAGGCCGACCTCCTGCATTGCGAGGAACAGATCCTGCCACTCCCTATGGGATGTCAGCCTGGCATCGCCGCCAACGCGGCCTCGACGTTTCAGATGTTCCTGTATTCAATTTTACTGCCTAATTTGAGGTACTATTTTAAACATTTATATTTTTAACAGTTTTAAGCAAACAAAAAGAGTTCATTGTGGTGATGTGGTTAGTTTTACGATTCGTATTTTGGTTCTGTATTAAAGGAAGATGGAATTGTTCCACTCTGTAAAAGATCACGGACAGGTGTCGGTATATGACCGTTCGTTTAATTTTCTTAGAAATACTTCATTATTGTAAATACCACATTTGAAGATTGGTCTACTCCAGTGTAGTTACTTCAAAATTTCATAATTAGTTGTTACTACACTTATCAAAACTAAGGTATACAGTCCGCGTCTTTAGTTTGTAAACAACTTGGTACCTTGTCACATTAATCTAATTGTCTATTTGAGTTACTCAGTCATATGGACGTTTAATGTGACAAGGTACTGAGGTGTATACGTACTAATGATGCTGACTGTATGCTTAAAGTTATTTACGCATAGTCAGTCATTATTGCTACAATTAAATATATCTATTGAGTTTCTTGCGGTATCTTCTCGTGCGAGATAGATGGATCCGAAAAAGCAAATCCAATAGATTTAGAAAAAAAAATAGTTTATTTATACAGAATCGCTACCATTGTCTTGGAAATTCAAAGAGATTGCTGGCAGGACATTAGTTTAAGAGATCAGTTATTGTAGATGTGCAGCTCTTGTTACCGCTGCATTTGTTTACGCTACTATTAGGTTTAAAAGCTGTTTCAAGTATAGTGGTTAAGTGTAGACCAAGTTGTCTTACAGATATCCATTTGTGTATCTTGGGCTGGTTCGGGTCGTCGGCATCGAAGACCTGCCAGGAGCAGGTGAGGGCTGCGATGGCGCGGCCGACGTCGGCGCTGGGCACCCACACCGCGGCGCCGCCCTCCGCCAGCACCACGCCCGTGCCCTGACCGTCCCACCCGCTGATGTACTCCAAGCGCCGCTCCTCGGCTGATGGCTCCTCACTCTGTATTTAGACGACGTTTAATTAACGAGCGCAAAATGACGCACGTTGTTTTAACAACTTTATTCTAGGCCTGTTTGAGAAACAATTATTGACAAGGCGTTGCAAAAATAGACTATCGTATTAACGAGTATTTGGTGACTCAAGTTGGCTAAAAATGTCTAATTGTTCCAACAGTTCGATTATCAGAAAAGATAAGAGACATTTTTTTTCCTTTGTCATGTAAACAAAAAAGTACTAAAATACATTGCGTTACAATCCGAAAGAAACACTCCGAAGAACTGACGACGTCGCGTTATACGTCGTCAGTTCTTCGGAGTGTTTACGAATTAGTGACGTTGATACACTCTCCACTGTATTATCATACCTTTTAATTTATATGCTAAATATACGTTTTCATTGTGTGATGACAATCTAACTGACGGACTATATAAATCTTTGTTTTTTAACCAGTTTTTCGTCCCCATTAGGTAGGTACGTATAAAAGATGACTGCAGAGTACACTTTGAAACTAAAATAAACTATTGTTGCCACTCCATGTCTGTTTTCTAAATCTAACAAGATACAATTGCTTAGGGTTTAAGTACATAAGTCATTAATTGAAATCTGACAGGAAAGAGATGACCGGAAAGAGGTAAGCTGCCTGACCGATATGTTCCTTGTCTGTCCAATAGCATTACAGACAGAAAGTTTAGACAATAAAATATAACCTTAAAATAAAAACACACAAATGTTCCTCGCGTTGGAAATAATTAAACTCATTTCATTTAGTCACCTCGTCATTTGTTGACGCTTACTAACTTATTGTTCAGCTTATACAATGAATATAAGTTATAAGGAGAACTGAACATGTTAAAAAAATGTGAGATATGTAGGTACACAATTCTAGTCCCATAATACAGTAAATGACAAAGGCATCAAATAAGAAGTTAATTTGCTAAAGGTCGAGAGGGTTAGGAAAAGCGTCGAGGCCGACGATTGTGACCATTTTGTTGTATGCACTAAAGCTCTTACCAAATGCTCGTCGCTGAAGAATATGAGGAAGGCATCAAAGAACGAGTTCATCTGAGGGCCCGTGTTTCTCATGGCAACTCTTAGACGGGCGAGGGGGCTGGCCATGTTAAGCGAGTCTTCACAAACGGGGGGCATCGCCGAGGGCATCTCCTCCACCACGGTGGTCATACCCGCTTCTATCAGGGTCGGCATTGCGGTCGACGTCGTGACCGGCGAGGGGGTCGAGTAACGCGCCCCCCGACATACTGCGAAACAAAAATACTCCTTGGAATAATAAGAACTGGGCAGCCTGATTTGCCAGATCTGAATGTTCAAACTGGCCTTTCGTGATCTACTCAATTATTTTAAACTTTGAATGAAAAATAACTCCGTTAAAGCAATGAATTTAGGTAATATTGCGATATTCTTCGTATGGTTCTTAATACTATAAAAAAAAGTCTGATTCTAATACCTTATATTATTATGATTATAAAAAAAACTTGCATTAAAGGTTAGTTAAGAAGGAGTAGACAAGAAGCTACCAAATATGAGTAAAATATAATATTTATTTTGTGTTCCTGTACCTAATTGAGTTTAGATTGGCACATTAAGATATAATTTAGTGTATATAATTTTAAATCTTCTATTTGTCTGTATATGTAAGAATATTTTAATGAATTTTAATATGTTAATTGATTGATACTGTAGTGCTCTTTCTCCGTCGGTGCGCAAAAACAGGACATACATACATCATGCATCTCTTTCATCGTGTGAATCCTAAAAAAGTTCATCAGAAGGAGAAAGCGGCTAGCGACAGCGGCGTTCGCGGCGCGGGAATGTACCAGGAGAGCATATCATGCCTGGAGATCGATCGGACAAAAGCTCGCCGAAAGCTTGCGGGTGCGACAGGGACAGCAAGAAAACGAGTTCACCCCTCCCACAAGCGGCCTTCCCCGACCCTTGCGTTCCTTCATTTTTGATCTGTGGGCGTTCCTAAAGCTACATATAACTCCATAACTGTGTGATATGAACGAGAGTTCGTTTAAGAAATTGCTTTAACAGATTTGAAAATATTAGAAATTAACATTGGAATGGCATAGGACTGAACAAAACCATTTATTTTAGTAAAATTCTAAATTGCACAGGATTTTTATTTTCAATAGTGCGAGTAATTAATCCCACCCTGAGGCCCACTCAAAGTTCATTGGCCGAGAGGCCCAAGGGATGTGGGCTCTATTGGAATGACGTCAACAACTAACAGGATCTCAGAGGATCGCAAGAGCTTGATTTGTATCCTCCCTTACTTTCTGTCCCTGCCCCTGCTTACATACAACACACAATGCTAGTTAATTGTAATGGCCGACGAAATTCCGCGAAACGCAGCCATTTGTTACACCGAAATGGACGACATGACGTCGAAGTTTACTAGGGTAGCATATTTTGAAAGAGATCGCGCCCTTTACATCCTTAAGGATGAACAGAAACAATGCGATAGTGATGTTGCTATCCAGGAAAAGGATTTTGATAGATCATGGTTACAATAACGTAATGCGAACAAGACATTTACAAATTCTGCTTCTTATTTATAAATACAAATTTATAAATAAGAAGCAGTTATTTTAAATAAAATACTGACCAGATATCGGCTCGCCTTAGACTAGTAAGTTCGAAATATTCAAGTCTAAGTAAAATAGTTTGAGCCTGCCGCTCGGTATCCCTTAAGGACGTAACGTAACATTCCCAAAGGGACAAAATATCCTGTGAGGTACCAGGGTAGCATAATACTATAAGAAGTAAGCCGCGACGGTCGTCCTGGCAAGGACACTCAAGGATAACAGGCAACGACCGCCCGGCCGTTCACTTGGTCGTCGCGAACGCAATATGCACCGCGTCATTGCACACTATTGCAGTTTGTGGAAACGTTGATAAACCACCTCGATGAACGCACTTGCAATGCATTCAAGTTTATATTTTACTTTAATGCTATTTTTTTTTTTTTTAATGACATTCCAAATGTCGGCATTTTATCAATGAAATGCATTAGGTACTTAAAATAAAGACTTTGTGTTTTCTCAAGATATTTATTTTTTTCTAATAATGTACACAAGTAAGTGCAGGTTAATTTTCTTCCACCGAAACCTAATTAATATTCAGTGTGTAAGTAAATTAAATTCTTGAATTTTTAACGTGAAATCTCGACTGATCTGTAAACTAATAACCATGTTATTAAATAGAGAAAAAAGACGTTTCTTAATTTGAAAAAAATAGAATCATCTCTTTAAATCTTGTGTTTATCCATGAGTACTTGTCTAAATATAAATACTTAGTAAGTATTTTGAGAATGTTTACGTTAAATAAGACGGATTTGATAAAGTGTTCATACGTTTAAAGATGTGTATTTATGTAACTCAAAAGCACATGACGAAATCTATAATGACAAGTAGCTAATATTTACTTAATATGTAAATTATCTCTGATATATTATATTCTTCAAATATTTATCAATACGTATATTTAAAAAAATATAAAGCATATAAAATGTAGGAGACAAGTATTCTATTAAAATTCATTGAGCTAGAGATTGGTAGAGTTTACTACTGTATATAATAAATTAATAAGGTGTTCGTAAATTGTTTCGATTTCCCAGTAAATATGATAATATAACTAAATATATTAATGTACAGACATGCATCGCTCTTATAGCGTACGCATAAGAACTAAAATCGTACTTAACTTAGGTGTGAAAAGTTTGTGTGATTAATGAAACACTGTAACCAACAATACTGTTCGTAGTTATACACATTTCATTTATGCCCGGATTCAGTATTTTACGATTCGTAATGTGTCAAAAGTGATGTCTACTTTTCTACGAGTCGTTAATACTTATTTCAAATTTACTTTCCAAATCGGCGTTGGCTGTCGTTTTTAGCTTTCGCCTCATATAATATTTCACAATCCGTACATGAACGGATCGTTTTTTAAATACTATTAAGACTAACAAAGTTTCTAATTTTCTTGTTGTAAATTCGTGTTGGTGACCTTTTTTACGGTGAAATCGCACCTTTTCTGCTTTCAGCACATCGAGGTAAACAATTGCAGTTCGGTTTTAGTTCTTACGCCCGCGACATAAGGGCGGTAGTTCAAAGTGTGTAGACTAACGTGCTTTCTATCATACAATGATAATCTTGTGGTTTAATATTTTTTTTTATCATATTCAGCTTCTCCCCGATATTTATTATTCGGAGGAACTTGTACTAATAATTTAGAATTTTTACATCTGTTTTCTAATTTTGTCTAAAACATAGAGTTTATTAATTAATTAATAGTTGATTGGTGTGTGAACTCGTAAATCTTTCTGTTTTATTTGTTTATTGGGCTTCTTTATTTTGTTATTGTTTTTATGTTTGATTGTGTTTATTGTTTTAATATTAGTCAATGTCAAGTAAAGTCAAGTATTAGTATATATAAAATATTTGTCAACATTTCGAATATCTTAGCTGAATTAACCATTTAGCTGTAACAGCCTGTTATTTTCACCATGGGCATTTTATAACTGAAAATCTAGTTGACAGGACCCTAGTAAATACTGCCTCAGCTTTTATATGAATGCCCTAATACAATATTTATTTAGGTACATAAACAAAACAAATAAACTTAAGATAACACTAGCTTACAAAAAATTCAAACTAAAATTAATAAAAAAAAAAATCAATATTTTAAATAAACAAAGATGGTCCCTGTGGTAAGGTACCCAAAATGCTGGCTGCATTACCTCGCTGAATAGCGATTGAAAGACGCTGGGCGAGGTAGCAGCCAGCCTTTGGGTCTCCTGTAACGTTGATAAGTCTTTTTGAAATATCTTTAAAAAAAGACAATGCGTTAGGACCCCACGGACCTAGAGTTTCCACTCCAAAAGCAACAAAATTATAATTTTCTTTTATTTCTTTATATTTTGTGCTTTTCAGTTTTTCAGCCGCCTCTGCTGCTGCGCCAGCGCTCCTAATAGTCCCTGGGAGATGTGACGGTGCCAGTGTGTCGACACATGTCGCATCCCACACTAAGGCACGTCCCATCTTCCAGGGAATAAGAGACATACCGTCAGGCCTCTTGCCATCACTACGCGCGATGCCATTAGGTTCAAGCATAGCAGGCACGTTAATGGTGGCAAGAGACCGACGGATGATGTCGTTGAGGGTGGCATGCCGTGAGAGGCGGCCGGCACTCTTAGCAAATAAAATAGAGGAGGAGGGATATTCGATTGACCAAGTTTCTAAGCGATGTGTTTTAATTTCAATTTATTTTTTAAAGCCAATTCCACCAATTGTACATAATGCTGTCTGGCTGCAATACTATGTAGCTGCAAATATTTTAGAAGGTGTAGGATTTTTCCTACAAATGGTCATAAATGGGAAAGTTTGTGAATGGTTATGGATGTTTGGATGTTTTGATACTTTTTCACGCAAAAACTACTCATCGGATTTGGATAAAATTTGGTAGAAAGAGATATGAAATACGAGATTAACATATAGAATACATTTTATCCCGAAATAATGCGGGCGAAGTCGCAGGCAATAGGGAGTTGTACGCCAAACGCAAGCAAGGAACGAAATAAGCATTTTTCCTTTTTTTGCTAGGCTATATAAATGTTTTTTTAATGTCCATCCTCGTAACTATAAAGCCATTAAAAAACAATAATATTATTTTTGTTATGGTTTTGGTTGGGTTTAGTTATGGTTATATAAACTTAAGAATAATTTTAATTCTCGGAGGCAACTGGCCGGTCATTGTCTTCTTATGTAAAAAAAAAAATTTTGTCATTTGGGAGACCAATTTTAATTTTTATTAAGAGTAGATAGGTATTTATATTAAATTGGAAAATCCAGAAAGTTATTTTTTATAACAGAAATCTTATTATTGCCGTTACACGTAACTTCTTTATCCTTTTACGCGGCAAGGAACAACCAAAATGGGTCCTGTAACGAGAAAGGTTACATGTAACTTGCCCAACATCTTCGTTAGGAGAGCATAAACAGGAGGAACCTTAGTTTTATTTCATTTGTAAACTCCTTTGTCTCTTTCCCTCCAACGATATTACGTACCTTTCACTCAGCTACACAAGGAACGTTTTTTTCTAGATACCTACGCAATGGAATATTAAATGCGTAAGTGCGTAAAGTAAGAGATAGTAAGTATCAATCGGATGCACAAATAAAAAAAGTGCGTGTGCGTGAGAACAATGGTTTGCCCCCTTTTTATACCAGGGGTATATGGGTTGTGTGGAGATGGGGCTTTCGAGAGGACTACAATATTATTGTGTGGGGTGACTTTGTAATGGCGCGTACGGTGCGGCGCGTCCCGTGGCCTGTGAGCGTCAACACACGAACGAAAACACCACACAGCGGTATAACTTGTATCGTATTATGCATGTAGGTATGTGTTGTTCTATATTTTTATAGTGGTTTGTATAAAAGGACTGTTTTGAATGTGTGTATACCTGATATTTGAAACTACAAAAACCAATGGTAAATTGCACAATAACAGTTACTATACTTGTGCTGTTTAAGCAGCTTTTGTTATCGTTGGGTTGGTTTTCTAATCAAAAAGGATATAAGGTGTCGTAAAATCTGAAGTCTTGGTAGAGAAAAGAGACAACGCACAAATTAGTATTTAGTAACATCATTATGTAACTTACATTAATACAAATGTTTTAAAAAATATACATGCTGGGAATCATATTATGAGCCATATTATTTAAAAAAAAAGTGTGGCTTGAACACGCTTAAACACGTTTAAGAATATCACGCTTTTATTATATTAGTAAATTTTACTTAGTTGTTTTTATCATTTTCACAGATTTCTAACGAGTCTGTGTGAAGTGGCGTTCGTATGTGTGTTAGAAGGGTGGTTAATACTTATAGCCGACACAACACAACGTGCGAGTAAGATTGTCGAGGGACTGGCGCTTGTGTTGCGTGACGTCAGTTTTCACCAGGTCCACATGATCTTGTGAGAGTTCTTCCCGCGGGAAGGAGGCTAGCAAGGGAAGATACAGTCACTCTTCAGTAACGTTGGCCCAGTAGCTGGTTATCATTAATTAACTTGAAATCTCCCGTGTTCAATTTGAAAAAACAAATCTGTTATGAATAATTTAATAAAAACGAAAACAAGTGAAGTATTACACAATAGAATACGCCTAATAGGGCGTCAAATAAGATGCTGTTAACTACATATTTGAATATAAAGAGTATGGTATACGCTGATGGTTTTCCAATAAAATTCGTAAATAAAAACTTAAAAAGTAATGTTTAAAACTACATGTGCTTATAAGTTTTTGAAGTCGAAATTATTACTTTAGTGAGAACGCATACATATACTAAAGTTTTATGCTAATTAATTGCAAAAAGAATTCTATCGAAATGAACTAATACAGGAAAATAAAAAAAATACAGACACATAGCATGTTAGATGCGCATAACGTATATTCACTTATAAGTAATTGTAACCTTTCTTTCCCTTTAATTTTAAGTGATATTTGTAGAACTTCTTGCACTATTTATTCGTTTGACATCTCATCAAACGTGCCTTATCGAAAGGCTTAGGGCGAAGTAGCCCCTAATAGATGGGTTGCAATGACGTAACCCCTTCGCGAGTGGCAGCCGGGTACCAGGCGTGCCCAGTCCGTGGGAGGTGGGCGCCGCGTGCCGCGGGTAATAGGTGCCTAATGCAGGCCAGAAGGTATGCCAAGCCAACGATGACGTAACTGTCCTAAGCTATTTCCACATTATGAACTATTCATCCAGTATTTTTTTTTATATCTAACTACCAATCCTACTTTTCAATCAACTATTTTCATAAGCAATATGAAATGGAGAGATAATACAATAAGAATAATCGTTAAAATTTATGAAATGTCATTATTTCGTTCTTGCGTTAGTTTTTACATAAAAAATCGAATGTCGTCATCCTCGCCTTTTGCTCATGCGGCGACAACGCACTCAAGACGTCAGGTTCAAAATAACGCAGCGAGGAAAAGAGAGGTACTGAGCAGAGCGGCACGATTTGTGTACAAATACGCGATTCTATATCAAGATTGTAGTTATTGTGGCTGATTTCTGTGAGAGACAGAGACCGCATTTACCGGCCTACCAATGCGGCGTTGAACCACCATTTTAATGAGGACTTCCCTTCCTCCGCGCGCTCCGACGCTTTACGGGGGACTGAGGTCGCGTGAAACGAGCGATGAGTTGAACGGCCTACTCGACGTAGGTCTTGTTAGTCTGGTCGTCGGTATAATGGGTGGCACCGTAGGGCGATGCACTTGCCGACTCGTATGCTGCCCTGGTGCATCGCTCGCGTTTGACGCATGTCACTGCGTCGTGGGGCGTGTGCGGCCGAGCGAACTGTCTGAACCGGTCCGCTACACGAATAGACTGGACCCATGTGTGCCTATTAAAAATTTAAAACAAACATTTTTATTACCTAAGCCAGTGAAGTATTTGGTGAATAAAAACTTAATTAAAAATGTATCTTAGTATGAATTTTTACACTTTACAATGAATTTTTAAGGCTTTTTAAGGCTTTAAGCAAAACAAACAGCAACTTTCCAAATAGCAACGTAACCCTTATCATGATTCACACATCATACAGATGTGGAATATGTGGTGACACGTATGAGCACTATGAGCATGTGACGCGACCACGTGTCAGAAAGGGTTGCACATGTGGGCTATTAGTACCAGGGTTGCATAGGGTGCGTGGAGATCTAGTGTGACATATGATGCGTGTGTGCGATCCCGGCCGACAAGTTAGGGGTATCCTGTATTTGTGTTGGTTGAAGGGGAGCACGTAGTGGTGTGTGGGTTCACGCTACGCGCCTATGTTGTAGCTATGGAGTGAAGGATACGTACGTAGCCTGGCTTGAGCGTCATCTGACGCTAGTTCTGTAGTGGACGTAGTGTGCGAATTCTCCGTAGCATTTTGCTACGAATGCGGAAGTTTTTTACTGCACTAGACGTAGACGAACTCGATTCACTTTAGTCTATGACCGCAAGAGGAAGTTTTAAATTTAACCGGATCCTAAAGTCGTTTTTATCTATTAACCTTTTAACAATGAAGTTTAAATGGTAAAATTACATTAGCAAACTCAAATTTTAACTCTTAATTCGAATGTAAACGTAAACGTACGTAGGTAAACAAAAGTAATTCAGTCGTAACGTTATGTGTGACTGTGAAAGTTAAATAATCAAGGGCCGTGCAATGTACTTGATTCAAGTTAAGGCCTTGCTACTAAGTAAAGAAAGTAAGCAAAAATGTGGCGCGGCATTCCATAGAGCCTCTGCTCATCTATGCTCCCCTGGTACTCGGGATTCAAGTGAGGCCATCTTTGTTCGAAGAAAGTTCGCGGGAAGTACGATCGCCATTTTTTGTATACATTTTGCTAGGGAATTGTAATAATACCATGATGGATTTCATTCTAAGAGTAAAACAAATTATTTTGTGTAATGAGTAATGACAATTATCCTGATAAAATAGCGCCAAAATAGATTTGTGTAAAATTATGAAAGATGGTTAATTTAACAAATAATGATATGACAACGGTTGTCATTAAATTGAACGAACATTTAACGTCTTGTTACACCCAGAACATAGCTACTAATTGATGGATGTTAATAATTTTGATGATATTCATCAAAAATTCATAGTTACAAATTGTTATTATTAGCTCAATTCTTTCTACGCAACCAAATTTTACCGTATGATATTTAAAATATGTTTACAATTACATATTGTCTATTGATCGAAAGTTTTGTAATTTGTGAAATTTTTATTTAAATTCATAGATGTTATTAAAATGATGATATTTAATTGAACACAGTAATATTTTACATGTTTTGTATAATCTATAACTTTCATTTTTAATTGACTCAGCGGTTTTTTAAATGTTCCAGTCTTGGCTATAAAAACCTAAAAGACAATATTTAATTTTAAATATTTATTGGGATATTGATTACATTAACTTAGGTGAGGTCGATATTGATTACCAAAAAAAAATTAAGTGTCTGTGAACAAATTTACAATTTTTTGTAACGTTTACCTACTTGGAATCTGCAATTTTGTTGAATTCTAACTTACCAACTGATATTTCATTGCCAAATAGTGAAATACCAAGTGAGAGGATAGAGCGTGACACCAATAGCGCGTGCCCTTTGAGCGAACCTTACCCTTGTTCGTGTACCTACGCGGCTCTACCTTGAAACCGAATGCGTAGCTGCTAAGGCGAAGGTCCACGGAAAGGGCACCTTTTGAACGACTTCCTCCCAAGACATGTGTTCCTGGTACACAAAGTCATTGGGAGTGACATGCCCATTATTTCTTGTAACACCAAAACCTTCTGTCATTTACACCTTCGTTAAGGGCCGTAGGCTTTTCTCATAATTTACATTTATAATTACTGTTAATTAGATGTAGAGCTGTTTGTTTTCTGTTTTCAACTGGCTATAGTCCATGGCGCATGTAGAAAGCCGATGTATTCCTATAGTTATTGCAGAGGAAAAAACGAAGTTGCATGAATAAAAATATTTGTGGAGATCCTATTACGATAAAACTTAGTTTGTTGTCAATAATATTATTGGCGAGCCCTTTTAAATTATTTATAATATAACACAGTGTACTAGGAACGCAGAAGGTGCGTGGAAGTAAAAAGGGCCGTGTAAGGGCCTGTCGAATTTCAACGTTCGTTTACGCACTGGGCGTGGTCATCTCAACCAATCAGAGGAGAGCGTCTTACGCAACACACCACGCACCGCGCTGCGGGCCCTACCGAACATACCTACTGAAACTTGTTTTTCCACAAATTGTGTATTGTAGGTAGACATTATCATATTTTATATTAGAGAGATTTTTTAACCAAATATATTTTAGTCAGAGTGTTAGCAATTTTAATTTATTGACAATAATCGATGAAGTCCACCTGTTGTACCTATTTGTGCAATAAAGTTTTTAAATAAAAATAAAAATAAATAAATTCCGTAATAGAGACAAGAAATCACAAGACAATAAATATTATTATGATATTTAGATATTAAAAAAGACTTAAATATAAAATCCGGTTTATGGTGTGTGTTGTTCCTTTTTGCTGACATGTTTTTCACAAAATATTGGGTTGTACCTTGTGGTACCTATAGTTTTTCATTATTCTGCAATTAGGTTTCTTTTAGTCCCCTTATGGTATGTTGAACACGTCCTAAAGAGATGGAGAATATGGTAAATTGGATTGAGATCACGTCTTTGTCCATCTAAACGCACATATTTTGCTTGCAAATCAGTTTCCACGTCTAGACCGCGGAGCGCGAACCCTCCGAACGCAGTTAACGTGGGTTATGCATGGGGAATTAGGTCTTCCGTTTACTTACATTTGTGACCAATTTTCTATGTAAACCAAATTCATTCAGTTGCTCAGTTGAAATAATTGCACCCCAAAAGATATTGGAGCCTCCGCTATAAAGAGTGATTTCATCGAAGACGTCCTCATTCCAGGTATATGTAACTCACGCCGGCTTCAATCTCCAGCACTAGAAATGATTTTATCCTCACTGTAAAGGAATACTTAGTTCAATTTTCTGAAGCCAAATGCACAATTTTGGGCAAACGATCAAACTTCTTGTAATTCTGTGCTCACGGCGTGCTAGGTCCCAGACCGGCCGGATTGCTGATATCGGTAGTCAAAAAACTCCCCTTAATCGTCCACAAGGTAACGTATTTTCCTCTACTTCTTCAAAACTCTCTTTGAAGTTAACTTTTAATGCATTGCGTCATCATATAGTTACTCGGTGCGGCGCTTTTAACCGGACTATTCGTAAGAAAGAAAAGCTGTAAGCTTTCGTTAATTCGAATGTTACATCTCCTCGTGTGTAGAATTCGAATTTGAATTCTATCTAAAAATATAATGTCCGGAATATAATATGTAACAAAATACATGTACCTACCTACTGCTTCACTAATTTGATTCTGACAATGTTTCTTTGACAAATTAAATGACCTGTGTCTTCTTATATAATCGAATGCTTTAATAACATAATTATAAGTTTAAATTCACTTAGTTCTACTGGTTCTACACTTGGCACAAACAAAAACGATAATCGCATAGTATTTTCATAACTTTTTCTCACTACGTAGTAAGAGTTGTGGAAATTATTTTAGCACCGAGTGGTGTTCAGTTAAACTTCTGCAATTGCCTTCAAATCTGTGTATCGAACTCGTTATAATTAAATAATAACTTGTGATTTTTTGTAATGTACCTAATTGTTTTGGTAACTGTAACTTAAAACAATATGTAACCTAAATAGAAACGGTCAAATTGTACAGTGCACTTAGTTTTTATTTTTATTCGTTAAAGTGTATTTCTTTTCTATGCATATAACAATTATTACTCGTTAATATATTGGTGAAAAAATATTGGTGTAGGTAAAAAAATATTTTACAGCAGTCGAAAGGCCAACTAAATTGTAGGGACACTAGAAAAACACTTAAAATTTCATAAGTACCTATTTTCCACATTTTATTACACTACTATGTCAATGTAGCGAAACTAGTAAGACTTATTTATAAAGAAGTAAAGTAAAACTTCTGACGTTTGCCAAGCTAGTAATCCAACACATGGCAGAGACATTGTGGGGCGTTCATGTAGGCGAGGAGAAAACTCCAACCGAGCTCTGTTCGCCTGGTACTTCGGTGCGTACTGCTGCGGCGGATCCGCCTCCCAGCGCGGCGTTGCCACGCTTGGCCCCGACATCTTACGACAAACTTATCGACATACCCTAATTACGTGCAAATTATTACAAAAAGAAAAATACATTTGATATGTAGCGCTCAAGATTTCCACCAGAATCATCATTCGTCAACTGTCTTAATCGCTTCAACGTACGATGAAAATGACGGTTCAACGCAAACAGAAAATTTCGCGTGTCTACCGAATTCCGCAGATCCGTAACCGCTTCCGGTAACCGGATATGGATTGAAACAAACCGGAAAAACCTTCAGCTGTTGTTAGGAGAGCAGAAATTCGGGTCGGTCGTTTTACGGTGCGAAAATCAATATCCGGTCCGGAAGGATACACGAGTACTGTGAGCGCACACATTGATATAATCTAAAAAGGTTTGAGGATAAAGAGGATATTATTATTATTATTAAAAATGATCCTTCAATTAACAAGCAGATTAAAGTACAAAACAAAAACATCAATAGGCTTATTTATAGTTTGAATGTTCCATCGAATACATAAATCATTTTAACATTCTCAATAAAATTAATCATTTGAATACTTAATCGACGCCATTGTGCTATCCCACCATTATTTGTCGATAACGCTCTTATTGGAAACGTATCGGCGATTGCCGATAATGTCGAACCGTTCGGAAAACACCAAGGCTGCATAAGTGCCGAGAAGCTAACTTGACCAGAAATCGATACCCCATTGATACCGTTCGAAGCTATAGGGCACGGTATATTGGTCCAGGACAGGTAGCAGGGGATGCATTTTGGGGCGGGACTAAAGTTTTCCCCGACCTGCCACGTGGTCGCATGCGCGGAACGCAACTTTTTTCTTTTAAAGCTTGTGCTTGAAGTTTGCATAAACTAGGGTTCTGCAGTAAGAGGCCTTTAGTATTCATTTATAGAAAATACGAGGTAGCGCTTCACAGATAATTTGAGGCATTTACAACTTATCGATTACCGGAAGTCCGTTATTATCGTGCAATAATGAGCTGTAGGTACTTTGAATAATGGGTCAGAGCACAATATACTCGTACTAACGCATAATATGTATTTACATAGGCTTTTAAAATGTATCATTTAAGTACTGACAATGAAGCGGTCTACCAAAAACAAAATAAATTAGTTTTTAAAATAAGAAACAGCAAAAAGAAACTCCATTTAAACCGCCTATCAAACCTCATCGTGGAAACACTTAATACAAAAAGAAAAAAATACAGTGGATCATAATGATATGCGTAATTAGATCGAAGAAGTAACAGGGCGGCATATACTCGAGGTAGTTGTGTGTAAGGGCAAGGGCGTCGAGGGCCGTACGAACCGCACCGCTCAAGTCGGTATGGCAAGTATGCGCTGCGGACTGCGCACTATTTCCCTTCCTGAAAGCTTACAATCTGCTGATACCAGGACCGCAGGACAACTGAGGAGGTCGGCCGGCAGGAAAGTGGCGAATTAATTCGTTCTTTCCCTCTGAGGGGCGGGCAAATGCGCGCGCGTGGGTGTTGTTATGGAAACGGTGTTGCCCACTTACTGGAACATTATGAAGCCGAGAAGGTGCCTTTAGAAACCGAAAATATGGACCCAAAGGAGACTTTATGAGCTAGAAAATAGAGGTTGTTACGAATCCTTTTCTTTCGTTTGTAAGATGGGAGCGGAATAAAAAGTTGCAGAGAAAGGGTTAAACTTTGTTGAATTCGTGGCACTAGGAATGCATGGGCTAGAATAGGTCTGATTGTCGAAGAAAGAATTCATATTGATACGGGAACATGTAAATAAAACAAACTGATTAATTATTTCCTTAGTATTATATGTCTAAAGATGTGGTTACATTGTGTAAATAACAAAATTTAGTACCAAAGTATCCCGATGATATTTTATTGTTAGTGCTCCTATCTGACGAACCAAGGCGATCCCGGGACAATCTTTATTCTAAGTGTTTTTAAAGGTATTATTTAAATAGTAAACATTATAATTCATTGTGTATCTATGAGTCACAATGTATCTATGAGTTAAAAGGGTAATAGAAATCAAGAAACAGACTGGAAAACAATACGGAGGCAGGCGATATGCATTATTTATTATTGATAAACATTTTGTTTGAATATTAAGCTAAAACACACACAATTTTGTTAATTTATTCACATCAATATCTTCAAAAGTAACTAACATACCAACAATCAATTTTGTATATTTATTTTTGAGTTGAGTATTACAGGCATATTATTGTTTATTTTAGAACATAAAGAAAAAAAGGGACATCCAAAATTAAAAGGTATTGGAAAGAGCCAAATTGAATACAGAATACAGTGATTAACAAATGTTTCCTACGATTAGAACGATCAAAAACTATTCCGGATACGGTCAGTGTAATGTCAAACTGACTTCAATTACATTTTATAATGAGATAATGTGAGGGTGGATGAAGATTTGCAAGCTCCCCCGAAAAGACTAGGACGAGCGAGACCAGTCAGCTCGTGATCACGGTTGGTGCAACCTAACCGAAACGTCGCGCAGTAAGTAGTTCGTATTAACTACTAAAAAATGGTGTCGCGCTTTGACCTGTTAACATATTTTAAATGTTAATTCTTGAGGTGTCAATTCTTGAGGTTAAAATAATTGAATTTCACTTAAGCCTAAGCTTGAAGCAACTCGCAAACAAAATTGTGATAAAAATTATTAATTTTTAATCGTTGTTTACTTTGTGACTAGCGATATGCCCGCTCTCCAGATAACCGGTAAGTGACCATTTACAAATTACAGCAACGTGTTTGTTTTGGATAGCGTTTATCGAGCGGCTAACGTCCGGAGGTGGTCAGCGCTATCCGTGCCACGGCCGCCTCCACAGTACAAACAGGAATAGTATGGACAATAGCACATCCCGGTAATCATTTGCGGTTCAATATTATATTTTATGCCCATGTGGGCAAATTTTTAGGCTGTTGTTTTGGACTATTTAGTAGGTAGATATTTTAAAGGAACAGAAAAATTTAATCTCCCTTTGCTGTGCGGGACTCCAACCCACAACCTTCACGTATCAGGCGTGCTGCTCTTCAACGGAGGTTACCGCAAGTTATCGTAGGTGATGAATTTTCTGCTATATCAACCGGTTAGCTTCCGGTAGATGGTTTAGTAGATAGTTAATGTTAAGTTTACACAAAATCAATTGAGTGGTTCTTCATAGGTGTATAATATAGTATAGTTTTAGTAACAAATGAATATGCGTGCGAAACTGCGGCGGGCTACTAGTTTATCATATTTTGTAAGGCACTGTGCAAGTTGCGATTGCACATCCAAACTCTGAGTCTAGTCATTTTTATTTTCAGTTTCTGTTTAGTTTGGGTGGTTGTTATAATCATAGTGTAAAGATTATTTGCAACTAACCATTTTTCCGACCATTTTTACATATTTTTATAGTATTTGTACTTTTTTCTAAATATTTTGAATGTTGTCTCATTTTTTCCTATTCTTGAACAAGGAAAGAGCTTAAAAAGTCTCAAAAATAAGTTGATATAATGACACTTGCTTCTAATAGGAGCAACAAACGCGATGGAAATTAATAATCATCATGATTATGTCATTAAAAATCTATAATGTCGCATCATTTTGGGCTGCTGTAATTATAGACTAGTCTTTAGCACCAAATCCGAATTTTTAAATGAGCAGCTACGAGATTATCGGGCATACATATTTAAAATCGGACAAATGCAACCTCATGTGGAACATGGTCACTGTATGACTTTTATTTTTGCTTATGACGATGAGCCACAAACTTATGAAACCGACTATTATAACTAGCAACCCTTATTCCATAATGACACTTCAATATTAGTATAATATGGCTTTTGATCTCATACTGTAACTGTAACCTGGACAAATTGGTGACGATTTTGTTAGCACAAAGCTCATTTACACCGCACCAAGTTTACTTTAGCGGTAATTCACGTGTTAACAGCGATCAAATTGTAACAAAAAGTGTGATGTCGTAGGTTTGACTGTTAGTTCTATAAATAAATAAATATTGCACAACATCCCTGAATCTGTGGTAAGTAGCTTAAGCACCTGTGTTACAGAAATCAGAAACAACGACGGTACCACAACACTCGAGACAATATAGAAAAGTTCGTTTCCGATATTGACCTGACCGCGGCTCCAATCCAACCCGGGACCTCAGGGATGGCGCGACGCAAATTTCGGCTGGCTCGCCTCTCGACTACGGAGGTCGTCAAAAAATGTCGTCTATAAAAAGTAGAAAACGTAATATAACAGTACAAATGCGCGGGCGGTAGGTGTCAAATAAGTTAGAAGGCTCAAATTTTACTGCTAAGTTTTAATTTATTAAAAATAGAAAACAAGTGATTTCTTAATGATATAGATCTTTTTTTCGCTTCCACTTACCAGCTCTTATCTCACTAACATTTTCGCAAACAAAGGAAATCATTTCACACTACAATGGCACATGTAGCAGCACAACTGCAGGCTTCCCAAGCTGAGATAGAAGAACGCCTTATGAAGAGAATGGCTGATTTTGAGTTGCAGCTGCAGTCGCAGCCATCGACCACTGATTCGTTGTCATGGCTGACAGCAGAGTTCCATAGCTTCCGGGATGTGGTCTGGGATATTTTGTGTCATCTTAGAAAACAAATGAGTGACTGCATAAATTCTTTGGATGCTATGGAGATGCGGCACCGCAGAAAAGCACTCATATTTACTGGCATTCCTGAAGCCACCGACGACCTCTTGACTTCAGTGACTGACATCATACGGGAAAAGTTGGATTTGCCTGACGCCGCCTCCCAAGTTGAGAGCTGTTACCGTCTTGGTGAGAAATCGAGTGTGCGCCCCAGACCAGTACTCATTCGCTTCAGCAGCTTCTCACTGAGGTCAGCAGCCTGGCGAAAGAAGACGCTGCTCAAGGGCTCGCCTTATGCTGTGAGTGATTTAATTGTTTCCGAAATGAATTTTGTAACGCTTGATAGTTACTATTCTCGTGTATTATGTTTTTATTTTATTTTTTAGATTACTTATGCACTTTGTCACTATTACCGCACCCATAAACTAACTCTTCGCATGACCCAAAGGTTGACTGGTAGAGAATGCCTACAGCATTAAGTCCACCTGTTGTACTTTTTTTTTTGTGCAATAAAGTTTTTAAATAAAAAATAAATAAAAAATAAATAAATGCGTAGTTATTGTATCGAGCTCGACTACTATTTCTGTTTGTACTGCGCCTTGTCTGTTTGTCTGGTGGTTGCCAAGTGGGCAGCGCGGCGGGCCGCGGCGCGCGGCCACGCTACCAGGAGCGCATAGACGCGAGGAGGTAACACTGCAGCGGTGCAACACGGTGCATCCGAGCCGCAGTCGCGCGCCCGCTCCCACGCCGGCAACATGACCTAACCTAACCTGCTACATATTTTTTGTAAAATCATTTAAAATAACAGGAGTATCTTGTACTTAATGCTTGCTTTCAAGTATTCCACATATTTTTAGTATTAATCTGCGTAAGTAAGTAGGTACTGACCTTGAACAATGTGAACATTGGTGGATAATAATTGAGTTACGCATCAGAGATCAGCGTGGCACTTACCTACACAACTGTATGCACATTGAGCGTTTGCAAACAAATAGGTATATGTTATTAGCTTAATACAGTCATAATATTCTTCGTGTTTATCTCAATCCGCATTCATGATAGTACATGACTTTTATAAACTTGACTGACTCGTATATTTTTTTCATTATTTTCTCCATACTTAGGTTCTGTTTTACTATTAAATACACTATATCTACCTATAAAAGATACTTTAAGTCGTTAGAAGCACAATAATACTGTTGTCAAGACATTTTAATCAATTTGATATGGTTGGCTTCGTATTTTTTTAGATTAATTAATATAAATTGCTCATAAAAGTTTGTAACATATGAATGTTCATTCATATGTATAGTACAAAAGTTACTATTGTAAACGTTACTTTCTCTTAGAATTACCACTTCAAGTTTCTGATTAATTTCAGTGCATACATTACCTTACAGAAAGTAGGTACCTACATTAAAATGTGCGATAATTTACTGTGTTTTTCGATTGTATAACTTTATTAGAGCAAAAAAAGTCTTGAGATTTTACTGAGAGCTATAGTTTGCAGGATAAACTATAATAACCAACTGCTGCACCCCTTTTTTCTAAGATGGCTGCCGAGGGAAAGGTTGCGACTCCACCAACTAGGATTTTACTTTCAGTAAATGAAAATAATAAAATAATTTTTAGTGCTGCAGGTAGATTTACAACAAATTGTTTTTCATACTTATCCTCCCATGAGAATCAAATTGTATCCTGTACGAATGCACGGTAATAGTTAGTTGCACCGGGTTCTTTAACGGTACCTAATTTTATATTTTTTAAATTAACAACTGAATGTACAGGTACCCAAATACTAAACTGGGACACGGTCAGGTAATTAAGTGGACATCTAATGATCGAAACTAAAAAAGAAAAAACATAATATTTGGAGCGCGTACAAGCTACCTGCTAAATGTAGTTTGTGACCCTTTCGCTAATAAAGACAATAGGAGTCATTTATCACCTCCCCCTTCTTCCCCCACCTCCCTAGGGACCTGGGCAGACGTGGCGTGACCCGGTTGCTTTAGGACTAGCCCACCAACCGGGGCCGACTTGATTAGATAATTTTAGCCATTCCATCGTATTTCATCATTCCTGTCATAAATAAGGCGGTCTGGGATAAGAACAGGTTGTTATATTAAAAGCTGTTTGAAAGCTTTTTGTCTATTATAAAGGGGAGGTAGAATCGCTGCCTTTAGTGTTACGCTGTAGGGCAAAAGTCATTTAAATTAATACATCGATGCAATACTGGATTTAGGCTTAACCACCATGCTTCCCAATAGCCAAATAGTAATAACAAACCCAACTTCAGGCATCTTAAAAAATCTGAAACATACTTTGCTCGACCCGGGAATCAAACATAGTAATAGTTAAACAAATCAATTAAAAATTACTTAGGACGAGCATCGGTTCGAAACCTATAACTGCCTAGAAAGATTTTGTCAAGAACTAACTTAGATTAATACAATTATATACATCCAGACACAAAAATTAACAACAAAACAACATTTTAGTTTTACAGAAACAGAAAAATTTCATCTCCCCTTGTGGGTTTCGAACCCACGACCTTCACGTATCACGTGTGCTGCTGTACCACTTGAGCTAAACGCAAATTATCATAGGCAATGTTTTTTTTATAATTAATTTTACTGTTATATTAATCTTGTGCCTTCGGTAAGTGCCCTTTGCTGTATGAGTTTGAATTTCATACTAATCGAATGATTATTTAAAATGTTTTACGTTCTCTGGTGCACTTGTGCATCGTAAAGCAGTATATATTTTTTAATCTAATCACGTGAATGTTTATTCTGAATAAGAATCAAACTCACGACCAGTGTTGACAATCGAAAGTTCATCGATAGTTGACGTCATATAGTAGTAGTGTCAATACTTTAAAGAAACAGAAAAAAAACATCTCCCCTGGTGGTGTGGGGCTTAAACCCACGACCTTCACGTATCGCGCGTGCAGCTCTTCCAACTGAGCTAAGAGGACATTATCGTAGGCAATGAGTTTTTCTGTTGTATTTATTGTGTCTCCAAGAAATATGTTGAATCAATCAAATTAATGGCCTATTCCATCTCACAGAGTTGAGGTGTGTGCTGTGCATAGCCTAGGAACTTAAACGGCTGAAATGGTTAGCTGATGCCCAGTTCCAATATTTGAAAAACGATACCGTTCTTGTTACGGATAGTAATAAATTATACGAGACGTAAGCTAAAAACGACCGAGGGACAACTGATGACAGCTGATATTGAAAGTAAATTTGAAGTCAGAATTGACGACTCGTAGAAAAACGGATGGTAATTTTTTACACACTACGAATCGTAAAATATTGGAACTGGGCATGACTCCATTCAGTGTATATTTATTGATACGATTACAATAGTTTAGGGATTTAATTAAGTACCAATTTCCCGATAAGATAAGAGTGGTAATTAAGCTAATACCCATTGTTGTAACGACGATTTGATTTTAATAAAAGAGGCCTTTACCCCTTAGCTTTTATATAATTACAATTCGCCACAAATATTTTTTTTGCATTGTCCTTTCTATACACACTCGACAATCACAATCAATTAAAAAGCTATGCGCGGCAGTTATCGAAATGCGATATTGTTTTAACAAGTTTAAAATAACGTCGACTTGCAAAAAACAGCCCGCTTAAACCTTACGGAAGTGACATTTCAAGAGCACGTGACTTTTATAAAAGTACCTTAAAAGTCGAACCCATTATTTTAAACTGTATGGAAGTACGATAACCACCACTTGGCTAGACCAGTTAACTTCATTAGTGCATTTAAATGTCCGTCTGATAGGGCATACCCCTGAAGAACCAGTTAGCCGTAAGCAATGGAAGCGCGGAGTTAAACGGAAAGAGGTTAGTGGGGCGGCAGTTCAGCGGAGCGAGGCGGGGCGAGGCCTTTACAAAGTGAGCCCCCACCGCCGATGCTTCCCTGGTAGAAATTCCTTTTTATGGGGACGGATAAATGTCAGGGTGCGCCCGCCGCGCCTAACGTCCCTGCGTTATGACTTGCTTTACGCGTGCGATAAAGCACAGCCTTTCCAATCGTTAAAATGAGATGGCTCCATTTTAACAACAGGATTGACCTTTGGCGGTTGATGGGCGTCGTTAAACACCTTTGTGGCGCTGTTAATACAATGGCGTTACTAAAAACTCGCTAATGAACGCGATGGGAGAGAAAGGTTTTTATTTTAATGAGTTTTTAGTCAGGATAGTGTTGTCAATAATTTTACCGGTATCTTCTCGGTGTATAAGCTCCTAAATTAGTTACTTTTCACTGTATTTAATTACGTATTAAGATTGTTATATATAACATGCTTGAATCAATTAATATTTGATTGTTTGATATTAAAATTGTGCCGGAAGATAATAAGAAGGAAGATGAGCATAGTTTTTTTTTGCAATGATGTAAAATTTTTGACAAAGGCCTCTATTAATATTTATAAATGTATGAAAAAAGAAAGAACGAAAGAAAGAAACAAAAGAAAAATATTTATTAGTAACATACTGTTTATACATATTTAAATTAAACAATGTGAAGGAATTAACATGGTAGTAGGTACCTAAAAGTATGAGCAGCACTAATGAGTACTGGTCTATTACCTGGTATATGCGATCAAAAGTATGTCTTACTATATACCTACACTTTGGACTTAATATCGTCCTTATTTAGTGCGTATAAGTACTAATATCGCACTGTAAGTGTTGCACCTGCACCTTGACGTGCTGTTGACCATACATACAACAACACAAAGGTAGTACGAAGGAAAACTTTAGTTTGAGACAAGTTAGGTACCTAATTGGTGATGTAAAAATATGATAGATAGGCGACATTTTTATCATAAGCCTAGTGACTACATTCGGACACACACGGACGTCGAACTTTTAGGTTATTAAATTATTTCACTTTAGATGACAGTTTAGTTAACTTTAGTATTTTCTATCTCGTAATCGAAATCTGGAACCAATACTAAACTTAAACACTGGACTTAAAATACACCAACAATGGTAGTTTATGAATTTTCAGCTTTGAAAGCTAGGGATACGGCTCATTATCGCAGAACAGACGCGTTCTCTTAAAAGCGTAATAAAAAGGACAAAAATGCGTTGCGTGCGAAAGAGAGAGCACATGCAACCCCCAACGTTCGTCCTTACGACCTCTCGTCGACTCATAATCTCCTGATGCCCGAGGAATATCAGCATCCCATATTTCTCACGCTCGCACCCATCGAGCCCCCAGGATCTTGTCACCGTCTCTTTCTATTCCCTGGGTCGCGCCACTCGCACCCGCAGGCTGTGTTGTGAGAAAATGGACGGATGTCGGGATCGGCGGCTTTTTGTACTTGTCGTTAATTGTGAATAGTGCAGGCCTACTGTGGGCAGGCCACTCTAGTGCGAGGATCGACACTTTTTGTTTTGTTTTTAAGGTTTCGTAGTAGGCTCGAAAGCCTTATAGTTTCGCCTTGTGTTCGCAGGCTAGCTAGCAGGTGACACTACATATTATGTACCTACTTTATGAGCCTGTCTCTGCCTATTAATGTCTTATTGTAAAACAAAGGCCAATATCGCATAGTATTGAAATCAAAGTATTGATACAACAATGTGCACTGGCTTAACTATCACGCTAGCCAAATGTGGGTTGGCGAATACAAACGAGAGTCATGTTCACCTATTTTGCTCGACGCGGGAATCGAACACGGCAATCATCTGCCCGAGATCATAATCCCGTATATAAACACTAGACCAACGAATCATTTGAAACACGCTGATAAAATGGTAAAATAAATTGTACAATACATTTTTAGGTACTCTTGTCTCTACAAATGTATAGTAGAGATGATATTTTCTTCCATACTCTATTTAAGAAAGTTGTCTCATCGGTCTTTAAATCTATTGTAGGGATAGCAAAAATATTTTTACGAAACCCTAAGAAACAGAACCTCTTAAAGATCTAAAAGCTGTGTAGTGCTTAGTTTCTAAACTATACCTACTACTTATAATGTAAACTTCGTTTTCGTAATTTCGGGGTACAAAACATACTATATTTCATTTCAGTAGGTTTCTAAGATTAGATAGATGCCTAGCTACTAAAATTTCATCTTAACCCGATGTCTATGGAAGAGTAAGAAAGGTCTAATATACCTATCCATAATATCCATTTACGTAGATTCTGTCAAGAGTCTAGTCGTCCCTTCTCCCCTGTAGGGTAAAACATTGTTTTGGACATGCGAAGTAGAAGTATAATAATCATTTAAAATGTATATATCTTGCTAACTAAAATGTATGTTACTACCTTCATTAGGAGGTCTACTCCCAAACATGAAACGAACAAACGAAAGGTTTCGTATTTAAAAATCTCGTTGTGCATATTTATTTATTTCAACAGTGTGCAAAGAGACTCACAGTATTCCCAAAACGCCAGCATGCTAATTAGTAATTATTAATTATATTGACCCGACTGGGAATCAAACTCTGGTTCAAAGGCGCGACGCCAAAGTCCGGTCGGTTCGCCTCTCGTCTTTAGAGGGCATAATGATAAAGCCAATGATAGTATCAGGTAAGTATTGGCAAATGCTTACACTCCAACATCCGAAGTAGCTACTAGTACAACGGCCAAGGTTAGGTATTATTAAAATGCCCATCTGATGAACAGATGTTATAAAAGTTGATGATGACGCAACTTTCAGATCATAGATATTTTTGGCCGCTCTTTCATTAAATTCACTAACATCTCATACTTATCGTCGTAATTGTTTTGAGCTAAGGTAAAAATGTGTTAATTTTCGTTTTGAGTGTCATGTTTACAATAAGATTCGAAGCAATCTACCCATAATGTTTGATGAGCGATTTTAAAACCACTCAAAACATAATATGGAGACTAAGTAGGTAGGTAACAGTGTTTGATTAGTTCAATATCTTCTTACCTGTCACGACGACTGCTATGGCCACAAATCTCGCTGAAATCTTCCCCATCGCCGTCTTCCTTCACAGTCAGTCTTTAGTTAACACCGCACAAGTTCATATTAGTCTAACCAACGAATCGCTTACTACCGATCTCTACAATACGGAGATGGCAAAAGTTATCAAAGCTTAAATTTCCATTAATTTTAAATAGTGAAACGCAATTAAACTATTGCCTACATTAGAAATAAGGTGGCAAATGAAATGGCAATTATTTTGCGAGGAGCGAAACCGTTCGTCAGTCTGTCAGTCGGGCAACCATTCGAGGAGTCTTGAAGGCAGCGAGTGCCGTGATTCCGTTCCCAACCCCACCACCCTTTTCAGTGGTTCGAATGGGGACAGGGCGCGTCCCGTACCCATAAAGAAAATTGTCTTCCCTCCGCTAATTGAAACAATATTTGTTTTCGTCGAACTAAACGAACTTTGCAAGTAGATGAGGGTCCGATAGTGATTTGTTCTTAGGGATAGATCGTCTTTTTTTTTAAATATTTTATCTGAATGAACAATGAGACGAGTTAAGTATTTATTGTTTTATGAATATAATTATTTTTTTCTGGATCTTTATCAGCGCTTTTAAAGTATGGATTTTTTTGTCTGCTGTATAAACACTATATAATAAACATAAAAGCGTATACATTTTCCTCAATTAACGTTTTATATTTTGAATATAGATACCCAGTCCTTTTATATGTTCTTATTAAAAGTATTTTTAAGTAAGAGAGGAACTTTTCTAACCTAATAGATGGGGAGTCCAAAGTCCTTATAATTAATTATTAAATGTTCCTAAAAATATACTATTTTAATTTTTGGACTAGATACTATTTCAAGAACGTTGCGTTTCGTACTACCAGTTATTTACTATACGATTTACAAACATATCTTACTATTGGAAAACTTGCCTAGGGTATTTAGGGATTTTAGCTCAAGTGTATTATCCCTACTAATATTATAAATGCGAAAGTAACTCTGTCTGTCTGTCTGTGTGTCTGTTACGCTTTCCTGCTTAAACCTCTCAACCGATTTTGATGAAATTTGGTATAGGTAGGTATACGTTGAATCTCAAGAACGGACATAGGCTACTTTTTATTAGAAAATAAGGGGGGGAGGGGGGTAATACCACCTTTGGAAGTTTATATGAAAAAATGTTTATTTTTGAAGTTAGAGATATGAAATTTGGCACAAATATAGCTCGAAACTTGGATTAAAATGTAGACTACTTTTTGTTTCGAATATTAGGGGAGAAAGGGGTAAAACCGACCATAAAAGGATGTAGTCCACGCGAACGAAGTCGCGGGCACAGCTAGTATACCATATACCTTAAGTTTATTCTTATTCGAACATCGATTTTGAAAGCCCTTAATGCACTGCAATTGTTTGTTTAATTTGAGCAAACGTTAAACGTATCATGGATGGACAGCGGATCAAAGACTTAAACGCATTCATTTTCTATTGTCTATCTAAAGTGAAAACATTAGACGACCTCCGTAGCCGGAGGCGAGCGGGCCGGACTTTGGTGTCGCGCTATCTCTGAGTTTCCGGTTTCGATACCCGGTCGGATCAATATGGGAAACGAACTTGTCTCAGGTCTGGGTGTTGTGGTGCCTTCGTTGTTTCTGATTTCTGTAACACAAATGCTTAAGCTACTTACTACAGAATCAGAACAATGGTGTTGTCCAATATTTATTTATTATTTATTTATGTTCAATTCATCAAAACATGTTTCATGATTTTAGGCATTTTCGACAAACCAACAGTTCATATTATGCCCCATTCTCGGAGCTTCGCCAAACGGGGTGTCAGTTTTACCTGGCAGTCCGGTGGCCTATAAAGGGGGCGGGAAATGTCGGCGCTAACATTTGCGGGGACGACTGCACGCTGCCCAATTAGGGGACGAGCGGCTTGCTCGTGGGACCTCGGGTGGCAACCGCTTTATGGGATCTTTTATGGCGACCTCGGTGGAGCTATGCTCAATATGGTGTGTGCTTGATAGCTCTGAAATGATATCACCCCTGAATTGAACAGGCACTTTCATTATTACCACTTTTCTAGTGAATTATAAGATAAAGTCAAAAAATTGCAACCTAAATAGGCAAATCATCTTTCTGTGGACAAGTGTTTTATTTCGCCATTTTTAATCAGTTTGTTTAATGTTAAAAAATTATGTTTGGGGAATTAGACACTTTTGTATACTCAGTAAATTTCCTGTCTCGATTGCAATCAAATATGAAACAACGACCCACGTCACACGGGTGTGATGGCTTAATGAAGTAGGTACACAAGTGTTCATTAAGCTCGTTTTAATTGGGTATTAAATATAGTAAACAGAGATTTTTATTTGTATTTCTAACAAATGTATAAACCTTATCTTATTGAAATTTTAATATGTCTGTATTGCCGTAGATTATTTTTAATTACAAAAAGTATCCAGTGATATGAAAAAATACCAATATAAGTAAAAAAAGTCATTTCGCTTAATCAGACGTGGTGAAATAAAGAATACTATTGATAATAATTAAACAAAATTACAAATTAACTGGTAGGTAGATACACTTTTATTGGAAAAGATGAAACCAACGTAACATACCTAATAATATATCTTTATCTCTTATGTGAATTCGTTCAATATCAACAAAAATAAACAACATTAAAAACGGCTAGGTACTAACATCTAAAGGAATACCTATGGAAAGTTTCTGTTCTTATATAATCACAGAGAAATGCGTAGCTCGATTTTTAATTGACACTGTTTACTTTTCTGATCATATACTAGATTTTGTTTAGTAAAACGACATATTAAATGATATTTGGTACTTTGTCATATCACTAGAATATTTTAGTAAGAAGACGTAATTAACTATAACATTTGACATCTACCGGGATGACGTAAAAACAAAAATCCTAGATGTATTTTTATAATGGAGAAACAATTGTGTAATAAGATATACTTTATTGCATATTTAAAGAAATTGGTTTTACAGATAACTTATTGCTAGAATGCGATGTCTTAACCACAACGTCTAGGTATAACAACATCATTAGAGAATGCCTTAAGGGATTGACTCAAAAATGAACAAACTAGTTGCATATATGCATATATCAAGGTATCTCTAAATTGGACAGTGAGCGCATTTTCCTCTGTTCAGAAAGACCGATAAATTATATGTAAATAGCATTGTAAAAGATGGTATTGTTTTAGATTATACCAGTAGGTATTTTTAAAATATTATTATCTTTGGTTGGTAAAAACTAAACATGGAAGTTAAGTTTTCCCATCTCATTAACGCTAAACAGTGCAGACTGAAACGAAGGAATATTGCTAAAAACAACAAATGAAAGTCAATATTTTGTAAACATGTTTAATTAATAACCGAAAAATGTACATTATTCATTTAAAATACTACAACTTCATACATAAATTACATAAATAACAGGCAGTACGTCCAGTAACAAATTAACGGATTCGCTCGCCGCACCAGGGCCCGCTACATGCTTCCGGAAATCAAATAATTTATTCTTTATGCGAACAAAATTAACAAAGAATAATTACAAGTGGCTTAGTACACTCGAAACCTAGCCATGTATTCGACTATTAAATTATAATTAAGTAGTTTTATTTTTCTATTAGAATCCTATAAATGATTAAATACATGGCTAGTACGGTTTTGATTACATATTATGTACTGCACACCCTTTGTAATTTGCTACTAAATTTTGAACCTTAGCTTTTTTAGTTAAGATGCAAAATTTCAGGAGATTTTCTATTCTGAGTACAATTAAATATTCAGTGTACAGAATTAACAAGAACAGCAATAATAGTTTACACGTTGTATTAAATAAAATTAACGATTAAGTGGCGTAAGCTAATATAGTCTCAAAGACAAGTATAACAGCCCTTTATAATATCAGAGTAACATAGAATTAATACAATTTAAACGTAGATATTATATTATGCAAATTCGGGTAGTTGGGGAACGTTTATTAATTGTTACATAATTATATATTTTATACAATACAATAAATAATTAAAATTTTAAGTTAGGAATATAGGTCGTGGTTTAGATGATGGATATCAAATAATCAGCGTACTATTACTGAAATTACCGTATGGCAAAGATGGGCAAGTAATAAATAAATTATTATACCCTAAAACTGATTATTTTCACAGCTGTTTACTTTAAACACTAACTCCTAAACGCCAAAAAATATCTAATATTTATATAAATAATTGTTAACGTGGCAGTATTCACGATAATTACATAGTTTAATTACAAACAAATATCCAACGCACACACACGTCTCTTAGTTTAAAAATAACAATATGCCTACACACAAAGTACCTACAACTAAAATATTATACCGTCTATGACTATTATATACAAATTTACAAATATTTATCTACGCTGTATAACCTCCACAATTAAGGTACGGTTACAGTATTTCATTATTGTATCTGTTACAGGAGCGATTTCAACACCATAAAACAAAATGGTAATAAATTTAAATTATTTTATTAAATGCTTTATTAACAGGTGCAGATAATAAATTAAAAAAATAATATGTAACTTTGTATTAGAATCACATCCTTAAAGCAAACCAGTTCCACTTCAAACCCTGATTAGAATCAAGGCAACAAAACAATAATTAGCTTTCTCTAAACTTTCAGTAGAAAGTAAGATAAGTAAGCCCATACCTAACATAGTTTCACGAATCTAAACGTAGCCTTAGACAATGGCGGATGGCCCTCGCAAAGAGCGGGCAAGATAGTAAATCCGCCTCCAGCTTTAGGAGCCATCATTCACACAATATATAAAACCAATTAGCCCGGTTACTCGAACAAACATAGTATGATTTTGTGAGTAAAATAAAAAAAATACTTTTAGAGTGAATAAACTTACGAAACCTGTCTAAATTTAGTATATTGATTTATTCTCTTGGTCAATCAACGAATAATAATTAAATGTCTGAACCAAATTAACAAACTTATCCCATCTGAAGGCCTGTGTAGCGACATTAATGTGATTGCTTCTTGTCGTCCCCGTAACTCTTAAACTACATCTTTACACATAGGTACTACAAAACATTAATTTAAAGATATGTTTTCTATAAACAAATTATTATGTTACAATTTAAAACACTGAAATCTCCCCAAGTTACAAATACGAGATCTAATAGAAAATTATATAATCAGCACTACAAGTTGTGGAACAACATAAATTACAAAAGATCAATAAATAAAAAAATATTCTGTTACATTTTATTAAAATTCATTAAGTTATATTTAAATATACGACGATTTTTAACCTAGACTAATAAACGACAAGCGCGTTTATTGATTAAAAATCACATTTAAGATTCGTGAGTAGGTATACAGCAGGTATAAGTGTTTTAGATATCAGATGGTGTTAGGTACTTGTTGTTCTTTGTAGGACCTTTTTTATTGTTAATAACATTTTTTTTTCTAAGCTATCACCATTATATTATTATTTCTTTCTTTTATCGGAGCTGGCTGAAGCACAACGCAAGTTGTGCATAGCCATAACACAACAAAATGTCTGTATCATTAAAACTACTTTGAGTTCCGTTTTAAAATCTTTCGCTTCGAACCTATTAGCTCAGGTTTTTTCCCACGAAATAACGCATATTAGAAATAACATTGTTCGAAATTATATGAAAAGTAAATGAATGATTGTATATATAGGATTAAATTAATGAAATTTCAAATGTTTCGTCCTATTGACTAGTTGATAACAATATGACAACTTCGTCAAATGAATGTGTTCGTATTTGACGCTTACTATACCATCCAGCGAGACACTATCAAAATCAGAGATAGACGTAGGTACAAGAACTTTATACTATTTTAATACTTTCATAGTCCATCTCACGAATCTTAAATAATTTACATTAAATAGTATTGTATTATTTAACATGTACCATTATTACGTGAAGTGTATAAAATCACAAAACTGAAAGTACAATTTGTGCATAAAAAGTACAGTGATAATAATGCCCGTAACAACTACATTGGTCGTCAGTACTGAGCCCTCTCGATTAGACATGTAATAATCTTAAAAATGGCATTATTTAATTAATGTGTATCCTGTTATGTCGAGGAACCATAAGTATTATGCCTCCTCCACACGACTCGCGAAGTTGAACGAAGTTAGACGAAAACGATAGTGCACTTCGGCTCGCCTCGTGCTCGCCGCGTCGAACTTTGCCTCGCCTCGGGCGTACTGCGCCGAGTAACTTCGCGAGTAGTGTAAAGCAGGCATTACATTATGCACTCAGCATAACAATGGATCATAAATTTTTACACATCTAGCTTTGAAATTGACATTTGCAGAATTCACGAGTCCGCAAAAAACTAGAATTTTAAATCATTATTAGCAAAATATGGTTTTGTAATAAATTTGTTTAAATTAGTCAAATTTTGATGAACATAAAAGTGCTGGAAATAAAAGAAGATAATGGTATATCATTAGGTCCTCGTAATTTTCGGCAATTGACTTGAGCAAAATAGTAAATACATACGCGTATTAATGTGTTTAAAAAAACAAAATCTAAATGACATATTATATTATTTTAAGGGCGCGCCGATACGCCATCTTATGAACTCGAGAGTATAAAATGACTACCCATTCTGAAATTAAAGTAAAAGTCCACCAATACATACCAATTTGTTTCATTAATCGTTGTCATTTTATATGTTGTCTCATGATTAGAAGAACGATTTTGTATCAAACTATCGCCTAAATATAATTATCTAAACTACATTTTAAAAATGTTGGTTTTTAGTTACAAATGTATACAGGATAAGTCATTTTAAGTATACTTTATTATTAAATAAGTAGATCATAAGATTTGTGATCTAATTCATTAGATTCATTATATATTAGAGGATAAATTAGTTACATTAATTTAGTAGATAAGGATAAGGGGTAGATATTAGGAATGTAAAACAACTCAACTTTAAGCCGAACTTTAAACTGGCACTGTTTTTTGTAGATACTTAAGTGTCACCTTAAAGTCAGACTTATGTCTAAGTGAATAACTAAGAAGATTGATAGGTAAATACGCAACAAAAACTATATGTTACAAGTCTTAAGTTACAGACTGGAACTGTCATTTTACTATTTAAACTCACTTTTCATGTAAAGTCATAAGTGTACCGATATGTGTATCCGAACCTCAAACCTTTTGTTTAAGATTTGTACAATACATAATAGGACTGACCTATCACAAGATTCTCGAATATCGAGTATCTTGTGATAGGTCACAGAAATTTACAAGAAACGATCAAATATTTTATTTGATTCAATCAAAGTGTTTTATGAGGTTCATCGGGTATTACAAGTTTTGAATATTATTATAGCCGTTTTTAAGTGGAAAGATAATGCTAAAATAATCCACGATTAAATATCGGGCATGGTGTTAAAATAGCGAGGAAAATGCCGAGCTAACATTTTCCGATTTAATAGTCAAGAATTTCAAGTTCAGAACTTCTCAACTCTACACTGTTGTTTTTGAACAATAATTAGAGAAAGTAAGCATTCGAATGAGCATACCAAAAAAGGTTTAAATAATCAAACAAAGTGATTTCAACTTTTAAAACATCAAAATAAATTTAAGGCAAAAAAGGGATAAAAAAATACTTGCGTCCAAGATCAACACGGGGTATTTTCCGAACGTTTTCAATCCCGACGCATCTTGATCCGAAATTCCTATACTAATTTCAAACACTCGCTGCCCGCGCAAGAAATAATTAGTGCTCTAAGGACAGGCACGTGTAGGAAATCGTAGACTGTGCGCTGGCGCATGATAATAGGGAAGCGAATCGGCTCAAAAATACTGAATTGTTTTAGTTCATTGAATAATTATTAAAACAATATTAGACATGTATTGTTAATGTCAAGTTGCGCAGCGGGGTCTCATTATGCCACTTGTGGGTAAAAATGTATCCACTAATAACGTTACGCGACAATGAAATTCAATGTTTCGCCGTTATTTTTTGATTAGATGGAAAATGCAAAAATAGTTGTCCCATACTTTAAGTTAATCCAACAGATGGCAGCGAACGAAGAAAACAGGGAAGGATTCCCGTCATAGCAACTTTATTCGAATATTGGCACCAAAACACACACAAGCAACAGATACGCAATATACTAATAAAGTATCGACACTTGTGAGGCCTTTAAAGGTCGATAAATATACAGGGTTCGTTAGTTACGTCATTTCATGGGTATGGGATAGGATAGGATGGACGCTTTAATTAGTCCGCGTCTTTGACTCGCTGTGTCCTTGGCAATACGTGTACCGTTGCTAATTCACTTTTTAAATCACGCCAACAGTGCCTTACTTTTCGTGGTGCCATTTTCAAACGTTAGAAATGCCTCCGTTATTTTGCTTTTGCGCTTGCTAATGGGAGGTCCATTAGGTATGTAAGTGTAAAAGAGAGACACGTATTCGCTACCATAGTCCTTTATTCCATGGTCTCGCAGGCGGTGAGTGTTTGACCTTATGCGTCCTCCATACTACTCGCGAAATTGAACGAAGTTAGACGAATACGATAGTGTAGAGATTTACTTCGGTTCGCCTGTCTGTTGTCGTTATTTGCGGCCGAATCGAGGGCCCGAGGTTGTTGTCGTGGAGTTGAACTAGTGTGCAGAGGAGGTTCGCGAGTGGCGTGGAGCAGCCACGTGCCTGGCGGAGGCTCAGACGCGGTTGTGCGCGAGCGGCGACGGCGCGGGCCGGTACAGCGGGTTGCGCGCGCGCACGGGCAGCGGGTGCGCCTCCGTGTTCAGCACCCACTCGTCCAGCGACAGCAGGCTGTCGTCCGCGAACAGCAGGTACAGGTACTGGAGACAAACGACCAGGTCATTATTTTTTTGCCTCCTTCCTATGATATGGATTACTAGAAAAGGAACGTGAAGACATCTTACTGGCCGGTACGGCGATGCTAACGAATAGGATATTACGGTATCAAATCCGTCGTCATCCCGATTTGGGTTCCTCTCTTGCTTGCCATCAGGGTGGGAGGAGCCAATACACTGTGCTTTTATCCCATTTCTTCAATATAAATGCGAAAGTTAATAAGAATATATGGATGTCTAGATATCTGGATGTATATTTTTTACTCTTTCACGCAAAACTACAGAACGGACTTGTACAAATATTGATAGGCAGAGGGATGACATACTACATTTTCACATGATATAGTTTCAATGCCGAAATAACGTGGGATAACACGAGCAACAGACTTTTACAAACAAATTTTATAAATTATGAATCATCAATCTATACAAAATAAAAGTAAAACGTATGATATACTATACCAAATTTGATAATATATATACGTATATATATTTTTAGTTATGTTAGTAAGATGTTTTCCAATATTTATTTATTTGCATTAAGGTTTCTTACCTTAAGGGTCTCAGCAAGGAAGTAGCTCTGCTGTACGTCGTCTCCCTGAGGATTCTGGTGGTAAACGTTCACCAACCCCGTGTATCCGCCCTCCACTCGGCAGTGCTTCTCAAGCGCCTGAAACATTTATCAAAAATTATATATATATGTATTATTTCATATATTTAGTTACAGAAGCGCCTACCTTTTCATACAAATGAAATTAACATAGGCAACCATACCTGAGACTGGTTTATAGGTATACTAGCGACCCGCCCCGGCTTCGCACGGATGTAATATAATTATTGCAAATAAAAACCTTCCTCTTGAATCACTCTATCTATTAAAAAAAAAACCGAATCAAAATCCGTTGCGTAGTTTTAAAGATTTAAGCGTACAAAGGGACAGAAAAAGCGACTTTGTTTTATACTATGTAGTGATGCAACTAATTGTGTGAAAGCGGAATATGTCACAACTTGTTTTACTTCGCGAATAACGTCGAAGTCGGAACTATAAGATATTTCGACGTTAAATGATTTCCTAATTTTCTTTCCTTTTTGATCCTTTAACACGTTTCTTAAACTTTTACCGCTTCTGGCTCAAGCACAAGTCGTGTATATCCATTACAACTATAGAAAACTAGCTGTGCCCGCGACTACGTTCGCGTGGACTACATCCTTTCATGGTCGGTTTTACCCCTATTGTTTCGAATATTAGGGGATATTCGAAACAATAAGTAGTCTATATTTTAATAGAGCTATATTTGTGCCAACTTTCATACCTCTAACTTAAAAAATAAGTAAACAGTTTCCCATATAAACTTTCAAAGGTGGCATTACCCCCCCCCCCCCCCCCTCCTTACTTTCTAACAAAAAGTAGCCTATGCCCGTTCCTGAGGTTCAACGTGGTATATGCCAAATTTCATCAAAATCGGTTGAGAGGTTTAGGCGGGAAAGCGTAACAGACAGACAGACAGAGTTACTTTCGCATTTATAATATGAGTAGGGATAATTGGCAGATAGATGACAATCACTCGGAAAGAGTATTATTTACGTATTTGGAAAATTCCATACCGCTTGAGAATCATTTCACATTTTCTACGTTTTGTAACTTGACTGGACTTTCTAAATTACATACATTCAAAATCAATCCAACCCTTCTCGAGCTTTAGCGAGACTAACGACCAGCGATTCATTTTTGTCTCTTGCCAATCACAGTAAGTGTGGTGAGATTTCTAACAGGTATCGTATGAACAATTATTGCGTTTATGTACCTGCACGGCCTCCCATCCCCAGTCGCGGTACTTCTGCTCCTTGGTGAGGCGCCACATGATGAAGTAGCTCTCGAAGGTCTCGGGGCGCAGCAGGTACACCTTCTCGTTGCTCTTCTGCGCACGCGCCTCTACCGCGCCGCTGAACCTGCATTAATAAGACCGTATTGTTAATTCTTATTAAGGTTAGAGATCATTATAGCTTGTATTACAAAAAACTACTCATAATAATTCTCCTGAACTTTCCCACGTTATTTGGGTCGGCGCACTATGTTTTCTTTTTTCATTGGTCTTTGTTAGAATTCGATGTTCTTTAATAAACTTAAGTGATTTATAAAGTCGGCTGCCTTTACGTCCAACGGTATATCACAGATAGCAATTACAGTACTTATGCTCACTACATTTTGCGTGGACTGAACGGAACAGACATAAATTTAGATAGATTCGATTTTTCAGATTGGAGAATGAGGGGGGGGGGGGGGAATTAATTCACAAACCGAGACCAGATCTTACATTTTTAAAAGTATTTGTAGCTACATATTTACTTCTTGTGGTTCTTATGACTTATGTTCATTTTTAAATTCTTAAACTTTGATAAGAGGTACTAACACACAGAGAACGAGAGAGAGATGGTACAGATAAATTCCTTTAGGTAATCCGCGAAAGAATTGACAACATCCAAAATTTTGGTTAATTTATAATGTTCCAAAATAAAACACACTTTTGATCTTTCACTCCTAAACTTAATCACCCTCAAACCTCAAATATTAATAAAGAAAACTCCAACTTGCCCGTTTTACGACTGCTGGTAAGACGTTTCAAAATTTTATTTCTCGTGTGACCGTTTTTGTACGTTTAAGTTTCAATGTCCTGTTACTTACTTACGCGTTAAATTTACTCGCTAAGTTAGTTTTACCTGAAGGCCTCAGGGCCGAGTTTGGTGTCGGAGCGTATGTAGCTCTCGTGACACGTGTGCGTCAGCTTGCGCGCCACGTCCATGTATCGCTCCGACAGCGTGTTCTCGAGTGTCGTCGATGCTAGCGCGAACATGCCGCCTGGAATAGACAAAGTTACCAAGATATTATACGTGACATAAGCAGACAGCCTTCTTTATTCCTTACTTGCTTATAAACTATCCGGCTTCACTCACAAGCGCTTGCTTACTTAATTCTTTGTATATCCCGGTTGTCCAGCCATTACGGAGCTCCAGGTCCGCTATGACTGATTCTGGTTTGATGACCATGGTATTTCCTAAAGAACACCTATTATCTAGGTTCGTAGTCGGGGTCGACGGCCTTACGTGGCTCCCGAGGCACAGAATTATAACTTTAATATCGGCATTTATTAGGTTAGGGCATTGTGTGCAAAGTGAAAGGGTTCCTTGCAGGATTTGTTTCCATGTTCTGCGGGTTTTAAAGCCCAAAGATCTATTCAACACTTCACAATTCAGGAGAGCTTGCGATAGTCTTATAATCAAAGAACTTGTTCATTATCCAGTGATCAATCCTACAGTAAAGCAAAGTCTTTGTTATTTCCGCACAGCTCAAAACAAAGCAGGCCCTTATGTCGTTGACATAAGAACTAATATCGTACTGTAAGTGTGTGTCAGGACGTGCTGTTGACAGTAAGAATTTATTTTTCACGATTTCTAAATGAAGCGTGCTATATAAGATATTCTTAGACACATGTACATAAACCAAATATAGTACAAACAATTATAGTGCATTGAACGTATAACAAATATTACTAGGCGAACAATAAATAAGTTTCTGCCAATGTTCGAATTAGTTGCACATTTTAACATAAGCGCCGAGACCAATTGATCTGTCAAGGAACGTTTCCTTGTTTATAAATGCTAATAGTTTTGAAATCGTCGGTTTTGGTTACAGAACAATTATAATATAGGTATATTGTTACATAGGTGTAGTTGCAATTTCCTTGTACTAAGTTATTAAAGGATATGTGTCTCTAATTTATTTACATTATACTTTGATACAATACAGTTATAAATTATTCTCAGATTCAACTTCCAATTTGAAGGATTCTTAATCGTCGCATTATAACCTGACGTAAGCGGTGGAAAATACTTAAGGGTCCATAGACCTAAAACAGTTAAGAGAGATTTATCAGTTACCTCATGCCTTTCGGTATACACTTAACAGTTGAACATCTCTCACCAGCAAAACTACATAGCGGTTATGCAACGTTCTTAGACTTATAGGGGAGTCTATACCGTTGTTGCAGGTCAACTGATGGTAAACATCAGTACCTATATCAGACCAAGAAGACGCGGCTTACAGCGACAACGACATTTTTCAGCATCTTGTTCATCGCGAACATCGTGCATCAGCGACTCCTTCATTAGGTAACGTTTTTACAAGCGTTTATTAACTAAAGATTAGCATCACTCACCAGTACAGCAGAAGAGCTCGATTGCTCTATGTTCTATACGAAGATTCAGGCCCTTGCATAATATGGAGGAGGTACATTGAACTCATTATTTCATTGTCCGTCAAATGCCAGAAAAGATTTTACTCACCGGCGAAGCATGAGAGGTGGTCCATTTTCTCCTCGAAGACGCGGCCATATTTCATCTCTGCGAGGTAGGAGAGGCCGGCGGGTGACACGCGCAGCATCTTGTCGAGCGCGGCTTGCATGGCCGTGTCGAACATCGTGCGCGCCTGCGTATCCGTCTGTCCGGACATCAGCCACGCCTTCAGTAGGTACTCGTAGAACGAGTCGCCGAGCGCGCCGAGGGATATGTGCCCTGAAGATAGGTTAGGCCAGGTTAGTACTTCGTTATTGTCTTAAATTGGAGGCATCAAAACTTTTTCGTAAAGCTCTGCAGATGTCACAGTTCAGGTAACACTCGAAATCATCTTTCTTTCAGGCCGGCGCTGGCACTGGGGTAGAGTAAGTGGAGCGCTTGCTTTGATGCCTAAATACCGTAGATCTTAAAAGCGACTAAATGAGGGAGAGAGGGCGCAAATATACAATTTTATTCGCTAATGTCATCGGTGTTGCAACCACCCTCGTTCAAACTTTGGCTCCTGTTTGTTGGGAACAATTACATTTTTTTAAGGGGAAATTGGATTTACCGACTCTTTTCGACAACCTTAAAGTTTCTAAACTCATTGCTCAAATAGGGCTCGTCTTTCAAGACAAGAGCCATATGTTTATTCATTGTCGTCGCCATTTCCATATCCAGATATCCAACTGAAAGATAAAAGCAATAAAAAAGAGATTTCGATTGATAATACTGAGAGCTGAATAAAGAGATTGTTAGACTAATTCTAGATAGACTCTAAATTGCAATGGGGACCCCATATTGTTGCCCTGGCAGGAAGGCTTAGTTCAGCTGCATACGCTGTAAGAAAAATTCGAAATTTGACTGATATTGAAACGGCAAGGCTGGTTTATTTCAGTTACTTTCATAGTGTTATGTCATAGTCTCCTTTTGTGGGGAACAGCTGCTGACATTCAAAATATTTTGTTTTACAGAAGAGGGCTATCCGCGCCATATATGGTCTTAAATCACGGGATTCTCTCAGAGACTTATTTAAAGAAATTGACATACTTACCGTAGCATCTCAATACATTTTTGATTGTATTATGTATGTACGCAAAAATTATAATCTACTTTTTAAAAAATCTGACTTCCACAACTTTAACACTAGAAATAAACACAAACTTGCTGTTCCATATCTAAGACTACATAAGATAAGTCATTCCTTTGTGGGTTTAAGCGTTAAATTATTTAACAAGTTACCTGAAAATATTATCCAGTTGCCCATGCATAGATTTAAGTCTCATGTTATAAATTGTTTAATAAAAAAAGGCTACTACAAAATTGATGATTATTTAAATGACAAAAATGTATGGGTCTAGAATAACTTTAATTCTCGGAAATATTTTATATAAGTTTTGTATATTTTATTTAAGTACCTAGCGTAACGGAACCCTAGCGTAACGGAACATTGTTACATTGAAAAGAGTAAGTGTCGAGTTTCTTGCCGGTTCTTCTCGACATGATCAACATTCCGAACACGGCGGTAGAATACTTTATTTGTACTGACTATTCATATGTGCTTTTGTAAAGTTTACATGAATAAAGATGATTCCTATTCTAGATGACCACATCAAGAAAGAACAATATGAAGATTTCCAGTGAATTCGTTTATGTACATAATAATATTTTATACACCCGTTGTTCAAACTGCCTTGCTGCCAACGCCGGCGGGACTGACGAGAACAACCGGCCGTTTATCCTCTACACACAAACAAACACAAGTAACCTACAACTACAAGTCAATCTATGAACATCCGTGAACACACTTTTTACCTGGTAAGGACATGTTGTGCATTGTGAATCAAAACTAACTAGAATATATATAGAGCATATATTACTTTGTCCCCATTGTCCAGTGCGCGGGTTGATGAAGTTGGGGTAAAGGTCGTTGGGCTTCTCTGCGTTGTTCAACACCTCGCGGATGCGCTCCACCTTCTGCTTGTACACTGGAAACAACGATGTAAACGTGCCTTTATATTGGGCAGATTCAAGTCTATATTGATTGTGATGTTCATTGATGCAAGGTTCTAATATTTTACGATTCGTATTGTGTCAAAAGTGAGTATCCGTTTATCTCCAACCGATTACAAGTCATTAATACTGTTCTAATAATTTACTTTCCATATCAGCTGCCGTCAGTCGTCTGTCGGTCGTTTTTATCTTACGCCTCGTGTAATTGATTACCATCCGTAACTAGAACGGATCGTTTTTTTTAAATATTGGAACCGGGCATCAATCGATCGTTGTCGACTAACGTAATCGACAAATGCCTGAATAGGATCGAACTTTATTTCTTATTGCTAAAGCGTTCTATTACATCTATTTTCTATATTAATCGATCTATTGGTTTTATTAAACCTGACACAGTTTTCTAAACGAATATAGTAGCGGACTGCCGGGACTTCGCACGCGTATTATCCCTGTTTTTTTTTCATTTCCCGCTGATTCATCGGTCCTGTTAGTCGCTGTTAGTGATGTTATATATCCTAAAGCCTTCCTGGATAAATAGACTATCCAACATAAAAATATTTTTTCATTTCGAACCAGTAGTTTCGGCGATAAGCACGTTCAAACAAACAAACAAACTCTTTACATTTATAAATTTAAGTATTTATGTACCTATACAATATGTCCCGGGATGTAGTAATAACACTTTAGGAGCAGTATCTAGGCCTAATCTTTTCGATAAAAAGTTATCTTATCCTGTCCAAATCCAAAACCCCACCAGATGGCAGATATTTTTATTTTTATTTTTCCATAAGTTACATTATCTAGTAAAACAACGGCGGATTGTGTTTTACATCCTGTAGGGGCTCAAATTTGGTGTTATTTTAAAGGCAAGGGTGTACGGTACTTTGAAAAATAAAAACAAGCTAGCAAATAACTGTTATGTTTAATTGCTGAAGGGAGAAAGTTTTTTTTCTTAGGTTTTTGAGCGTGTCTTTGCGCTTTATTCTTGAATGGAGCAAAAACAAAAGCATTGACCTTTTTTTTAATAATATTCTAACAGTACTTGAGTTACTCAACAAATTGATGCAACAAACTCAACTCTCGGTCTACTACTTTAGGAATTATCGTTGAACAAAAAGACCCCTAGGTAGGCTAAACAAGTCAATAGCGCATGTTTAAGTCAATAGCGCATGTTTTGGTGACAAAAATCGTAAAAAGATAGTGATACTTTTAATTCTATCACTTAACATGGACACGTCCCAATTGATGTAGGTACATCTGGTTTTTCCTTATTTTTTGCGGTCTGAAATATCCATATTGCATAAGGAAAAACCAGATTTACCTACATCGGAGGTCAACATTAATTGGTGTTGTCGCGTATGAAAAATACACTAGATGGTAATAAGTGGTCTTGCCATCAAGTAGGCCTAGCATGCGCAATACCTACGTCAAATTTATCGCATGAGACGACAAAAGTTTCGATACTATTGATTGGCTAATAGCACACCGAAACTCGTATTTTCAGCCACTCAGCAGCTGACGCACCGACTTCAATCGATTTTGACGTTTGTTAAGAGCGCGAAAATATAGTCGCGTGGCGCAAGCTAGGCCTGTAAGAATTAGTTATTTTTGACGTGATATTTGAAGATAATATGCCAATAAAGATATGTGGCAGCAATTTACTTGCTTACGTATTGCGTAAGAATTTTTCATACAAACGCTATTGCGTCAACAAACAAACATTGTAACTAGCTGCTGCTCTCGAATTTGTTCATTTTATTTTATCATAAAAAATATCTTATTATTATGGCGATACTAGATTAACTTAATACAATTAACGTAATATTTAAATTGGGTCCATAATTTTTTACAAAATTTTGTCGAAATCCACTAGTTTTTAAACAAACTCCATCAAAATTAATTCGTTTATTTTTGCGTAAAAGCCTAATAGATCATTAATCCATACAAACATTCGCCTTTAAAATATTAGTAGAACTGTTGATAAAAATAGTTTCGTAGCTCTGCGAGTTGCATGAACCCTGTCGAATAGGAGATAAAGTTTCTTTATTTATTTAAGTTTCAGCACTTGTTTACATTAAATCAACTATAAAGCATCTTACAATATCAATAACACTATTTTAATGTAACCAACTTTTAAGGCGAATACAACATGCAAAAAAAAAGAAAAACTACAAAATTTAAAAATATAAAAACAACTCAACAAATCTACATACTTAGTTACTTTTGACGGAAGGAAGCATGTCGGGGCAGCTGGGTAAAAAAATATATAAATAATAAAAAATGATATAAGTAGCAACCTGAATAAGCCAGGCACGGCTTCAGATTGTTTTGAGCTTGGCAAATGTATATGTGCAAGTGGACTCACCATCGCGGCCGGTCACGTCGCTGAGGTAAGTGAACTCGAGGTGCAGGGTGCCCACCTCAGACAGGATGCTGTTGGGCCCTGCCCAGTGGTACTGCCTGCCCACCTGAAACGTTCAAATTGCGGTCAAAAATGCGTTCACTTTCTTACCTTTTTACAGTAATAATTTGGCGTTACATTTGAATACATTCATATTGTGGCGAAAAAATAAAATTACTCAAATACCATTTTTGAGTAAAAACGCGGTTTAATGGAATAGTGGACTTCACCTCATAAACCACTACGAGTATGACCTAGTCATGACTGAATGGATAACAAAAAGTTTGTTTTCCCTTTTTTATAAGCAAGTCAAACACATAATAATAGATTTTTTTTTATTACAGACACAGACAAAAATCATACACTCTTGCAGTGCGAAATTTGGACCCACGAGCACAGGGCATCGAACAAGACTTGAGAAGTCAGAATAATAAAAAAAAAGATCATTTACAACAAACATTAGGTTAGCTCAGTTGGAACAGCTTGAAGATCATTGATTCAAAGTTTTATGTCATTGTAGCCTTCTAGAAACGTATATTAATTATTCCTCATATTGGCCTTACACAGAAAACCGCCAACTTCATATCTCAGGGCCCGTAATACAATTTGGGAGTGATTACAAAAGTCGGCAAGTAAGTTAGTTGGCGCCGAACTCGCAATCTTCTTAAGGAAGTTAAGCTATTGCTTCTTTGTGTATTAACACGTGCGTACGAACGACACGTGGATTTCGAACGTATTAGCGTAACCCCACACTAGCGTTCTTTGAGCGTCGACGTCGACGCAACGCCGACGCGGCGTCGACGTAACGCCGACGCGGCGTCGACGCAACGTCGACGCGGCGCCGACGCAACGCTTGCGCAGCGGCGCGGTCGAAATGACGAACGCCAGGACTGCGCTCTACAGGCGCCGCGCCGGCCCGACGCGTGCCGCAGCGTTTATTTTGACAACAGTACAATGATCAACTCAATTGTTTCGGCCCGCCCGTGTTTTAGAATCAGTAGGTAGAAGACTTTTTAGCTGATAGCAAATATGGATGTAGCTTAAAATACTAGCTCATATTGCCGAAGAAACCCATTTTCAATTAAGTACTTTTAGTTTTCGAAAAAATAAATGCTAAAGTTGCCTTTTCGTGCCATGTGTCAAATAGGTAAAATATATTTTTTTCTTTACAAGTTGAAAGCATTAATTTATCACTGCAATATAAAACATTATATTGTGCGTTATTCAAATCTTACATTTCCATTTTCGAAATAACTGTACATGACGTCAGCGCGGCGCGACGCTCGAACGCGATGTGCAGAGGACGCCCAGCGCAAGCGCCGCTCAAACGCCGCGCCGACGCTGGGCGGGCGCCGCGTCGACGCTGAGCGGGCGCCGCGTCGACGCTGAGCGGGCGCCGCGTCGACGCAACGCCCAAACAACGTCGGCGCGGCAAGACGCTGACGCTCGAAAGACGCTAGTGTGGGGTCCCTCTTAGACTCGTCACCATCGTCTTATAGATGTTTGATTGCCGTAGATAGCGCTGGGCGCTTAAAAAGGAGTATTTGATGAGCGCTTTAGGGAAGTTATCATACATATGTATCTTAAATTGAACACAACACAAGAGTTCTAAAGAGCAAGCAACTGACTGTCAACAACTAAAAGGAAGGCTTCGAGCGACGACGAAGACGCCCCGTCAAGCTCGCGTAGGTCGACCGCAGACCAATAATGTCACATGATCGGGAATAAGCAGAGTATTGTACCTTATTGGAGGTGTTGATGAACACGCTGGACACTCACATACTTACAGATTTAAGTTGCTGGTGAGTGGGTAACTCGTATGGCGTCATAGCACTGGTTACTCACAAGCACCGTACCTTAGTTGAGGGATTGATGAGAGCATAGGGGAGGCCTGTAGGCGTATCGAAGGCCGGCAGCAGCGCGTCCGCCACCTCAGCAGCCTTATCCTTGAACACGGAGTCGCCGGTCAGCGCGTAACAAGACAGCAAGCCGCCTACGAAACGGATCGTCGTCTCGAACACGGACAGGTCGGCATCCTGGGAATAGACAAAGAAATTAGCGCATGTAATTATTGAGATTAGAATAAGTGAAGGTCGAACTTTCGGCTCGGCGACGGTAGAAAATGCAGCTATAGCCAAGGTACACTCACACAAATGTAACAATTAAATGATTAATTAAAAAATAGTGTTCAAATTACTCACGAAGGAAAATGTCGCTATCGCCGCACTTAAATATTACTGGTACCTACTGTGGTTTATTTCGTTGATGTTGTCTGAGAATGATGCGTAAATTTATTTTCTAAAAGAACGGAATTTGCCAAATCTATTGTTATTCTAATCTTTATCCTATAACAATCTCACCAGATCAAAATTGTTCTCATTAATGCCGTGATTTGAAGTCGATTTACTTAAGAAAATCATAAAAAAGCACTTTCGACTTTCTACCGTCCCTATGTCGAGGATATAAGAACTAAATACGAACTGAAAGTGTTTTATACCGTAATGAGCTGTTTGACTGAACGTACTAAATACCAGTCTACCTATTCAATATTCTGACTGCTGGATAGTCTTATAACTTGGTCTCTGTATATTATTCTATCCTGCAGAAAAACCAATAATAGACACAAAAACGACGATTATGACTACATGTTTTAGGAGGCCTTTTAACATTTAACCGATGTAACTTGCCATTTTGTACTCAAGAGTACGTGATAACGATAACACTGGAGTCATTACTATGCGATTAAAACCACTCGCTAAGTTGAGTATCACTATACATCGTATCCATTTAAATAGGCATGTAAATTCAGCTCAATATTTCATGTAAGAAAAATGGAACACCTTTTTAGTGCCATATAAATATCTTCCGTAACATGAAAGTCCAAACCTTCAGACCCATTATTTTTTCTAGAAACTGCCGCTTTATTTGCCCGACCCTAACCTGATAACGCGGTCAAAATGCCTGATAAAAAAACCTCAGTATTTGCGCAAACATCACCCAGCGCGTTTCATAATCACACGTCAACTGTTTGTGTACAGTAGGTACACACTATCAGCCGCGATCCACCTCGGCAGAGCAACAGCGTGAACCGGCCTAATTCCATCTGGGGCCTAACAACAGGTTAGAGGGCATACGGCTCTTGGCACACCGCTTGATAAATCCCCGACCCATTTCCACTCGACTCCCGAGGTCTCGGCCAGTGTATGCTCCACCGAACGCGTGTGCCATAGGGGATTTGCATGTGTTTACTAAACGGCTATTGTTTGGAGATCAATAGATATCGAGAGGCCTTGTTTACATTAGACGGCTGGTTTGTTGATGTTATGACGCGAGCTGGACGCGGGCGCTGACACGTGGCCATGAAAGGCCATCGATCCTAATTATTCTTTTTAACTGTTGTCTATGAGGAGTCCTATAAGTAATCATTTCTAAGTGAACAATATGCGACGCGTCATCTAACAATTACAAATCGAAGTAATCGAAAGGTTTTTTTCGAAAGTAAATGTTTTTTTTAAATATTGGACAACATCGCATACGTTGTTCCGATTCTGTGGTAAGTGGCTTAAGCACTTGTGTTACAGAAATCAGAAACAACGACGTTACCACAACACCCAGACCCGAGACAATGTACAAAAGTTCGTTTCCTACATTGATCCGACCGGGGATCGAACCCGGGACCTCAGAGATGACGCGACACCAAAGTACGGCACGCTCGCCTCTCGGCTTCAAATGTGTTGTCTTTGTTCAATCGTTATGTTAAGAAAGAGACAACCCATAGTTTCAGGTCCGGCAGGTTCATAATCTTGTCTAGACTGACTTATATAAAAAAAATAAGTTGTTGGATATTGGCAGAGCATTCACGTAGTCGTTATTAAAGAGGACGGTACTCACAATCTCTCCAATATGCATGTGTTCAGCAACCCAGTCTCGCCCTTCGCGGAACTCGTCGTGCAGGCCCATCAGGTAGAGAGTGTCGAGCCCGTCGACGATGGTGGCGCCGAGGTCTCCGCCGCCGAACACGCTAGACAAGTGCGCGCGCTTCGATATCGGCTTCAGCTCGTTCTTGCCCCACGCGTACAGCTTGTAGTTGTTCCACGCGTGCCGCATCATCTGCGAGAGGAAATTATAAAGTCAGAAATAAATAAATGAATATTGGACAACATCACATACATTGCTCTGATTCTGTGGTAAGTACCTAAAGCACTTGCGTTACAGAAATCAGAAACAACGACGGTACCACAACACTCAGACCCGAGACAATATAGAAAAGTTCATTTTCCATATTGACCCGACCGGAGAGCGAACCCGGAACCTCAGAATGGTGCGACGCCAAAGTCCGGCACGCTCGCCTCTCGGCTACGGAGGTCGACAAGGTTCTCGTCGAAATAGGAAGAATCTTTATTTGTTTAAAAACGTGCGAATCCTTAACTGTTTTTAAGGGTGATTATTTTACTACCACCCCCTGATGACTGAGGGTGGTAGAAAAGTGAGACTCGTTCTCTACTGTGATTAGGCCCACGCCGTAGACGTAGTTAATACCACTATTAACTACGTCTCCTTTTCATAACTGGTGATGTGGATTTACCACATTTTTTTTTTTAGTGTACCAAAACTTTAGTGTGTTACATGCACTAGCATGTAACTCACTTTTCATCGTTTTATCTGATTACTATGCTGCGCGAAAGTGGGCTATCGAGTATGTCATTGAAAATGATATGTCGAAAACCACATACCATTTGGACATCATACCTACGTATTGCCATCTAGCGGATTTGGCATGCGCGCACACATTCAAAATTAAAGTACAACAGCCTTTTGGCCTTCTAAGAACAACGTGAAGTAAATATTCCATTAGAATTAATTAAACGACAGCAAAACATCCTCTAAGGATAGATAAGTGAAATTAAAATGCAGTTACTAGTTATTAGGTTTGTAATTAGTGAAAACTAAATGAATAAATCTTCTTAAAAGGTAATAAGTCTGGTCGTGCAAAATTAATGACAAATTATTTAATGATCGATACCGATACCTACTGCTATTACGAATGTTTGAGGAAACTGGTTAAACTCCGATTTTGTTCACTGTTATTTCGAATTGAAAGTGCACGACTAAAAAAGTTCAAACTTATTGCATTTACAAAACATTCGCTGGCCAACCGTCAAGCTCGCATAAAAACTCGACGACTTACTTCATCTCAAAGTGGACAAGCCTCACAAAAGTGTAGACGTTTTTCAAGCTAAATGTGAACATATTTTCATAAAGCAAAGGCGACATTCACGTCTCAAAGGCTGGCGGCTGGCGGTGTATGTATTTGAAAGCCCGCAAAGGTTCTCCCCGGAGCAAGTTTTAATCTCGGCCGGACCGCCAAGACGGGACACTAATGAAAGGATATCGGACTTTCGTCGGGGCCATTAATTATTATTAGGTCCCGGGAACTTCGCGAGTAAATCACCAATGACTCGGAAAAACTGAAGACTTTACCAATTACAGTTTAAATAGAGCGAGAAAAGAAAATTTACATTTGTAAACGGTGCTTAACGACTTGCTCCGGAGGAAGGCAGGCGACTTGAGTGTTCATTATTTGCGTTTGCTTTCATACGTAATAAATGTCGAAAGAGCGAAGCGGACTAACATTTAGACGGTTATTCTCTATTATCATATTTTAAATTAAATTTAATTAGACATTGCACACACACGTAAAGCCTTGTTAATGTCACAAAATCAATTTTATCCGTGATTTAGTACATTTGTTATTTAAAATCAATATACTGGCGGTTTGGGTAACTGTAAGTAGGGGAGACCGGGGTTGGTTGACTATAGGGGTAGGTAGACTAACTATCAAAAACTCGCTCGACGTAATAACATTGAGCCAACCAGTGAGGCATGCGAGTTCGTCACCTCCCCCCGCTCAGTCACCGGCAGCGCGGCGTGGCGCACGCATGTTATTTGAGAGAAGGAGCGTAAAATCGAAAAATACCACACGTAAGTAATTTTTTTTGTCGTCATGTAAATTGTAATAATGCCTATTTATTCTTGGTTATTGATTGTCAAAGTATTTCTAACGAATGTTTGATTCATGTTCTTACTTTTTTATATCATTCGACTTGATTTCCTCGCAGTTTTAAGGTTATGGCACGTGTTTAAAATTATAAGGTAACTCGGGGCTGGTAGACTAATGTATAACAGGGCTGGTTGACTAGCCGGTCAACCAGCCCCATAATATTTTGGATGTTTTACATGTAAAATGAAGTCGGTATTTTCGATATTTTATCCAAAAAATGTTGTTTCAGAACCATGCGAACATATAAAAGAAAGACTAATAAAGGGAGTACACCCAAAGATGTAATAAATAGAGTGTGTCAACAAGTTATCTTTGACAATAAAAGTATAAATTCTACGGCAGAAGAATATTCTATACCGTATAAAACACTCCAACGCCACTTTATAAATATGAAGAAAAAATAGAAAGCAATCCCGAATTATCGAAAGCCGAATCAATTTTGGACAGCGTTGGCTACAAAAAATATTAACATATATAATAATTTAACTATATAAATATTTAAATACTTAAGTAAAATATTTTAATACTTAACAAGAATACTTACCAAATGATAAAAATAATTATAATAGCTAGATGACATTATTTGTTACCAAATGAGTAAAGTTTATAAAAAGTTGTTTCGTTTTGTTTTAAATAGTTATAAGAAAATACGCTTGGTTTATTTTTAGGTATACAAATTGCCAAAAATGTTTAAACATTGATTGTTTAATGTTATTTGATTTTCATTGTGTTTAATTGAAGTGGCGGAACCTCGCATATTGATTTCAATAAAAAGAATTAGTAATACACCGGTGTTTTGTGCTTTTTATCCTATTTCCTAGCAGATTTTTGCCCTTACAACTTCATTGGTCAACTTACCCCAGACAAATAGTCAACCTACCCCATTCCTGGGGTAGGTTGACCAGTTTTTCCTATTATACAAAAACTGGTCTGTACTCAATATTATAATGAATAACACGCTTTTTGCCACTTTTTTTTAAAGCTTAATAGTAAAACTATAAACTGAACCCATTTTTAAATTAATATGCTTTATAGAAATAAAAATAAAAATATTTAAGCTGAAAATTGGTCAACCAACCCCGGTCTCCCCTACCTACTGTAGGCCACAAATTTGTAATGAAATAAATAAATTTAATTATATTTGTTAATTTTAAGGCTTTCCTTTTAAGCTTACCAACAAATGGTGTGAAACTATTGTTATCCTGTATTGTTTATTTCTGAAATTATCTATACTAGAAACTAAATGTTATCTCTGTAGAACGATAAACATTGAAATAATCCATTTACCATAACATATTTGGTCGATTTTTTTTATAACATAAAAACACTTGTTCTGTAATGATAAAATACCTAAAAGGCTTTAAGAAATCAATCTGTCTCAATGCTTTAATTAACCTGGACTATTTGTGAGCGTTATGACATCGCAGATTATTTGTGCAAAATCGTTTAAATAACAAAATTTTGCACTCAAAAGAACTCTGAAAAGAAAAGAAAAACATAGGTATTTAATTCTTCCTACAAAATCAAAATATTTATTAATCGATAACTTAATCAAAACGTCGTCCTGATAAGTTGATAAGTGAGATAACTATTACATAGATAGAGTCAATTCCAATTTTATAATCATAGGAAACGATAAGTCAAAAATAAATCCGGTCAAGTGCTAGTCGGATTCCTACCGGAGGTTCCACGACCTATTCAATATATTTAGACAAAAAATAAACCAATACAGATGTTACAAGAAATTGCTTCTAGCATCCACATTTTTCCATAGTAAAGCATCAGCCTATAAGATATTGGATCTAAGACGGCCATCATTAAACTCAAGACATCGTTATAACAATGGGCTAATCACAACGCTTTCTAAATGCGGGTTGGTTATCAGGAAGCTATGTTCGTAAAATCCGTAACATAATTTACTCGACGCGGGAATCGAACCCAACACCCGGAGTTCGTGACCACTAGACCATCGAAGCGTTTTCGTTGTTTGTTTTCTGGATAAGGAAGAATTTGTTAAAAGCGTTGCAAACAATCATTGGTATTTATACAGGACGATAACAGTTTATAAATGTCGTTAATTAAATGTCGACACCATTATTTTATAAAGTTATATACATTTATGAGTTTGTGTTGCTATTGAAAACTCACAGGACAAAATCGTGATCCTTAACTATATACTTCACACGATACGAAAGCACAAAATCATTCAGCTTGCGAGGAGTTTTTCTACGTAATACATTATATAATAACAGGCGTAATATTCGTAGCAGAATTAAAATCAAAGTGGTTTACACATAGGTATAAGTTAGATACTGCTACTGTAACTAATCTGCTGAGTTTTATACCGGTGTCTTCACAGTAGATATAGATTCGAGCCCGAAGTAGAATCACTTTGCATTGTATTCAATGACGATTCAAAAGTATTACATGTAACCTACTTGATAAAATAAATATTTGCTTTGATAGCTCGTAATACAGATGACCGACAGGCAGAGGGAGACAGTAAGATGCCAAAATGGCAAACACGAACCGAAAAAACATACCATAGTAATCGTCCTACATACAATAGGGGGCCGACTCACAAGACTGACTGACCAACAGAAAACCTTGAAACGATGGCAGACAGACAATACAGCCAAGTGGCGTTTAGCTTTAGCCCTGTGTTCAACTGAAAACGTATGAAATAATGATAAAACGTTTATTTTAAAGGCGTTCTGACAACCCTATCGAAGAATATGGTATGCCGAAAGTTAAGAAAATGGTTTCCTAGGCACGCTCGTTATCTTCCGTAAGGTGAAAAGTACATTTTATCAGTTAATTTGACCAAACAGTAATGACTTAACCGTCTAACGATCACGGAATTTATCAGGCAGTTTATCGTTACAAACTTAAGTAATAACTTATTGGTTAAATTGGCTGACAAAAGATGTTACTAATGTACGCATTATTATTATGAAGGTTATTAACTAATTGCGCGCATTGATTTGTTCCTAAGGTATGATTGCGTGCTATATTATAATGCCTTCCTTTACATTGGAACAAAATACCCAACCCTAATTTCGATTCCGAAGTTTAGACGTTGCATAAATATGTTTTAATTTCGCGCTCCCAGCTGTTTTAGTTTGCGGCGAGCGCTATTTGACTTCCGCATTCGAGCTCTGCAGCGCCCGATGCACCAAAACTAATATTTAATTTTAGGAAACCGGATTATTTTTCGATCAAATAAAGAAGTTGGTCAATAAAAATAACCGACTAACGATGACGGAATGTAAGCATCAGGCGGTTTTCACATACTTTATATTTAATGTAAATACAATTGTTATTAAAAATTCAACCTTGAATTTGTAGCTAGATTAGCCTACAGCTGAAACTCAATAAACTGATACTCATAAATAAATCGATACATCAGAACTTGCGGAATGAAGGCATGGAATTTCTGGGCTAGTTTTAATAAACATATATAAACATTATGCTGAACTGAAGATACTTTAATTAGTGTTTGGACACAATATGTATGCTTGGGCATACTTAACCACCGGTTGATATGTCGATATTAGTCGTTAGGTCTAGTCAGAGGCCATTCGGCGGATTGAGCACATCGGACAATAAGGTCGCTTACACACATCAATCAATCCGCACTGGGCCCTTGGGGTGAAGCAAGGCCCGTTCCATCTCTTAGTTGAGATGAGGCCTGTGCCCAGCAAAGGGGCATAAAAAGGCTGAAATATTTTTATCATATGTACCTGAGTGACATACAACCGCCTTTCCGAGAGATCTGTTATCTGTTCAATTGGCGACAGGGCTTCTTCAAGGGCGGCCTGGCGCACTGCGCGCGCGCCGGTGCCCGCCGGGTGGCCACCGCCGCCTCCGAACGATGCCACGCTATACACGAACAGGAACGTCAGCGTAAACGTCACGCTAGCCGTAAAGAACCGCACCAGTTTCCGCATTTTCACAAACTGACACACGGCCGAACACACGTGAAATGGACACGTTATCACGGCCGATACACTTGCCAGATAAGATACAGACTATTTGATAAAAATGACAAGGTATATAACTGTGATTGTATTGATGATTAAAGCTTGGGTCGCGGGACGGTACGCGTGCTGTCGCTCAGGCGATTGAGCACCGTCTGATTGATAAAGCGTATTCGCGACGGGCGCCCGGTGTTTTGAGATAGAGCGCTAACGACTAATACTACAGACGCTGCGTGCCAGTTAACCGAGTAACACATTGTTATCGGCACAAATTCCAATTAAGTTTACAAACACTAGTGCTAACAATTACGGCCCGTGCTCATCAACTCTACATGTATTATAATTAACATTATGTCCATAGAGAAGCTGTGTTGCTTTTTTCAAGTAAGAATAATCGACGTTGGATTGATTTAAACTTGTCAATATAAAGACATTTTATTCATTGGTTAAACATTATTGCACGTATTGAAATAGAACAAAAGGCTGACCAAATACCTAGCGGCATTCTCTCTCAGTCAACCCCACAGATTTGTGCTGACAATATCTTGAAAAAAAAAAAACAATGGTTAAAGTAAATACATATATCATTCAGAAAAATACTAATTAAGGTTAAATTTCTTAAATGTGTTGTAAATATAAGATTAATTTACTATTTTGTCTTCCACCTTAACGTTATTGTCTCCCACAATATTTCATACTATAATAAAAACTAGTTTTGTTGCGAACCAGTTCTCGTGCGTTTTCCTCTCCGTTTTCCGTGTCTCACAATGTAATACCTACTGATTCAAATGAGGCACTAATGCACAACGCGTTACCAACTGGCATGTTGTGACTACCCGAGACTCAGGACTACACAAACAATTTTGTGGCCAACTTAGATTTCCTGTACAAAACTTAGTTGAAATTGTAGCTCTCCACCAGGGATGTTATGGATATGTCGCAGTCATCTGGTTGAAACAGCTATTTGATTGAATCACTAGCGTGTTTATTAAATGACGACGTTTAATTGAATGACTAGGCCGAACGTTGAATGAATAAGACTCACTGAACGTCCAACAAGTTAGTGGATTGTAACATAGCCCTTTGAACATAGCGGACGTAATCAGTCAGGTGATTGTAATTTAGTTCATTTTTTTTCCACTGCGGCGTTAGTGCTCATCAAAACAAAGATGGCGTCAAACAGCTGGTACAGATATAATCGAATAGCACTGTGTTTATAATTTTTAGAGTGAAATTGAGATATAAAGTGACTTATTCGTAAAAAAATATTTTTTTAGCCTAATTGTCTTAAGACTTAAAATTGTTAAAACATATTAAAAAATCTTATTAAGGTGTGTTATGTCATGTCTTCATTTTTTTTATCTAAATTTAGTTATCTTTTAAGTGGCGAACTTATGGTCACCCTAATCAAACATTACAAAGTCAGCTATATCCCATTCAACGACTATGCTAAATGACGTTCAGTCAAGAAGTTGAACGTTATATTAAACAATTTGACGAGTTGTCCTTTAGTCATTCAATTAAACGTCGTCATTCAATGAACGCGCTAGTGATCCAATCAAATAGCTGATTAAACCAGATGACTGCGACAGATATATAATTTCGGTTACGGATGTGGATACGGATATATGTAAAATATAATGCCGGTTACGGTTATGGATATATCCATAAATCCATGTAATATATTACATTATTCGGATTATTCGATAGTATCGGTTACAGATATTCGTCTGTCCATGTCACTGTTATGATTTATTATGCTGTACTTGTCGCCCTTATGCCAGGACCTCATTACCATTTACCTTAGGTGGGATGAGGTCAATCTTGAAGTGCAATATAAAAAAGAAAAAAATAATTTACCTACACTATTTCACTGAAAAACTTGAGTTTATACAAATTGCTGTCGGCTCGGCTGGACACATACAAAAATTTGTGACAACATTAGTTAGACTGCACCCTATCCGAAACTTTTATATCGGATTCGGTTACAGTTACGGATCTTATTTTATTTGGATATCCGATCGTGTTGGTTACGGATATGGAGCTCCATAACAACACTGCTCTCCACTTACGGCATCGCCACTTGTGGCTGCCTCGAACCACCTTCGTTTGGCAGTACTAAAACATGTGGAACGCTGGCGTTGACACAAAGGACTTTCTGTTGAACCCTAAAAATATCGGTAAAAAACGAACTGCGTTTGCATCACTATGACGCAACCAAATTTGTTTACTAAAACTGTGGAGGAAAACTTGATAAATAATATTGTATGGAACTGGGTTAAGATTGTAACGTTCAAATGACCAAATCACCTTACAGAAGACCGTAGCCAAATAACAATGGCTTCTGTATTGTTGTGTTCCTGCGTGTGAGTAAGGTTTTCAGAGCTCTCGGGGCTACATTTAAGCTGATGGGATGAGGTCAATCTTAAAGTGCAATATAAAAAATAAATTGAAACTACGATCTCCACTCAGACCTAAAAGATAAACTCCAAATCTTTCGATTCATGTTTAAATGATTTCGCAAGAATTAGTAACATTTCGTTCTAGTTTCAAACAATTTGAAATATAGACAATTAGTCAAAACAAATAAAAACTGATTACGCCTTACAAATCATCTTTTCGTAGGTATTTATTACTCAAAATGTTATTTACTAACGTGTTACGTATCGATAAAAATCGCTTAACGTTTTTAGTGTGGTAAAACCTATCTTTTTTCCAGGAATTTGCAACACTTTTTATTCAACAAATCCTTCTTGCCCGATTAGTCGAGTGGGCCGAGAAAAATATGTACGGATTTTTCCAAATATAGTTCGGTTACAGATTCAAGTTTGTATTTACTGTCCATATAAGAAATATGCCATGGAATATCAGAAATACTTCTCAACGCTTAATGACAACTTGAGCAACGAAATTAAATGGGACGTAATATTGAGTTTCAGACCTTGGTCTGTAAGAAAAGAGTGATAGAACTTTATTGATTTTGTACTGATTTTTTTTTACAAATAGCAGCAAATGTGTATCTACCTATATTTGCTATAATAAATAAATAAATATTGGACAACATCACATACATTGCTCTGATTCTGCGGTAAGAAGCTAGAGCACTTGTGTTACAGAAATCAGAAACAACGACGGTATCACAACACACAGCCCCGAGACAATACAGAAAAAATCGTTTTCCATATTGAACCGACCGGGGATCGAACCCGGAACCTTAGAGATGACGCGACGCCAAAGTCCAATGTTATGAGCAAGACTTTTATTTTGACTGGCTTCATAGAATAGTTAGCGCTCCTGACTATTAAACTAAATGTTGTGTTCGATGAACACATAGGGAACATTAATAATATAGTTGTGTCTGGGTGTTTGTAAACTTAAGGAAGTATATATTGTGGTACCAGCATTGGTTTTGGTTTCTATACCACTAGTGTTTAAATGTCTTACTTTAGGTCAAGTCGATTTCATGTATGCAATGATATTGATATTTATTTTTGATATATTTGACCAAAGAATTCCATTAAATTATATAAGAGGTGTGCTAGTTCGTTAAGGTTCATATAAATTATTGTCAAAGCTCACACTGACTATGCAAATAATACAGCTATTATCAAAGTTAGGGCTGCGAAGGTCGCGGCGTTATATTAACGAACTCAAATCTGTCTACGTCAGCAAATACTAAACGACGGGGGTGATAAAAGATTAATTAAAACGTTAATGCGTCATCAATAGCTTTATTTGAATACTGGGGTAGAATAAATTACTGGATGTACGTTTCAGTGATTCGTTTTAGATCTAATTGAATGTCGATGAAGACGCCGAAATTTCAAAGAATTATTACATTGACATCGCTGGAAAATAGATAACGATAATTTACTGAATACTAATTTTTAGCCATGGTTCATAAATTTTAAATATCACTGTATACTAAATAGCTATCTTTATATAGTTATAAGTTTAATAGTTGTGAGTGTTAACTATTGAAATTACTAATTATACTAAATAAATATGGATTCTATTTAATCGAGCATCGAAAAAATACTAACCTAACCTTAATAGGTTGGCCACAAATTTAATAAGTGAGCCACTTGGGTTTGGGCTACTTATGTTTCAGCTCAGTCTGTACTTCTGTCGCACAAATTAATTAAAAGGTTCTCAATCTATGCATGTGTAGAGGTGAATGCATACAGCATCGCATAAACAACGATGTCGGCTAAACATATTTTTTATTGAATAGACAATCAATACTATGTTTCTAAAAAAATCCACAAGATTATCTCATACAATAGATACACCCAACGTTTCCTTGTACCTACTAGTAACATGCAAATTCGTTTGATCCTGCTTTGTTTTTATTTCATGAGAAAATCCTCTGTAAATACACTGTACGGGAGATTGTTCAAATGCAGAAAATAATTTCTCATTTTTGCCGCGTTATTAAAAATGATGAAATATAAACGAGTCTAGAATTCATCCATCAGTCTCCCAATTAGCGGGCGTGTCAGCGGCGTGTTTATAAATCAGTCGTGCGCCGAAACGAATGTTCCCCATCGCGTTACTTGTGTTGCGATAAATAAGATGTACCTACAACATTTAGATAATGAATAGATTTAGGTTCTTAACCACTGCTGACGAATTAGTTTTTATTTTACGATTCAATTGTAGTCATTGAATATCACCCGACTTAATTTAAACAATATTTAAAAATGAAGTTTACAGCATAAAATAGATAGATATACTTTATTGCACAAAACTTTACAGAAATAGGTTTTACAGATTGATTACTAATATTGATAATAATATATTAATATTAATATTGATACTAAATATCAATAAATAATTTAAAAAATATATATTAAAATTTAATTAATATTATATCACGTTTGCCATATTTATTTATGTCATGCGCCGTGAATGACTGACACTCTGAAATAAACTAAATTCAATTTCTATACCCATACAAAGAAGAACGTCCACTGAATTGGCTACTTAACAGTGTTAACAATAAAATATGAAAAGTGTTAGATATGTTAGCTTATTAGTTAAGTAATCATTTTACATTTTTACTTTTTAATTAAAAGCATAGTTAGTATTTTATTTTTGCAAAATAAATTTTAGTTTTTTTATCTGTGGAACAAAAGAACCGAAACGGAAACCACCATTGCAATTCGGAAATGACAGCTGTCGGCGAAAATTATTTATTTTAATGTGGCGAGACAATGATTATTTTACCGATTAAATTGAATTATTGTGTCTCTAATCGTATAAAGAATTTATTGAAACATTTTCCGTTTATCTTAATTAAGTCGTTCCTATGCGTATCGGTTCGTTGTCTAGGACGTTGACGTCATAATTGCAACAATGACGCGACTAGGCGTTTTCGCGCGCTTTTCTCTGGTTATTTAGATTATTTCCAGATAAATCGAATTGCTTGGGATATAAAATGAACGGGCGCACATTTTACAATACTTTTTCAAAAACCGTCAAGTAGCCAATTCCTTTGATTTAGTAACCAGAAAATGGTGCCTTTGGTAATATTAGTCTCTTAACAGAAAATCTAACGTATCCTAGGGTGCAGATCTAACAAAAAATATTCGTGCCGGTATTTGTCATTTTGTTTATTTTTTGTGGCCAATATGAGTATTCTAGAGAAATCAGCAAAAAGACAAAACGCCAATAGTTTCGACAAGGGCAGATAGGTGGCGTTGACTAAACCACTTTGAGATTGCCGATACGATTCAAAGTCAAAGCGTAGTCAAAGTTACTAGTTAGTAAACTCAGTATATTTACAATACCAAGATTTGTAAATGAGCTATTAGTCCCTCAGCAAACTATATCAAGCTAAGATAGGTACTTCTAGTTTCAGTAGAAAAATGACAGTGTCATTCTCTATTGATAATAATGAATTGGCAGCAATTTAGGGTTTGACGCATTTAGAGGCATATGAAAAAAAAAAGTAATCTAGACAGTGAAAAGTTAGCGTCGGTATTATGAGCCACTACACTGTCAAGCTGGAAGCTAAAGACTTATGTTTTAGAACATTAGAAACACGGAAGTATTTTAAATTCCGGGCATTATTTGGTGATACAATAACAAAAAATATAATACTTAAAAATGATGGTCTGTGGTAATGGAACAGTAAATAATGGAACTCGGAGCTTTCCTTACCGCCACCACTAAACCGTTCCGGAATGTAGCGGTGTTCTAACTCGCCCTCATTTATCTCATCACAAGTTTGACTGTACATCAAAAGCAAAATAGTACCTACATGATTTAGCGATCAAATTAAAACGCTTTAGTTGATTGTGTAAAGGAAAGGATGGCGGAGAAAATCGAAAGCAATCCCAGCTAATGACAAAGCACCGTCGGCAATATGTGCCTCGCAGTAATCTCGGCGTAGTAATTAAGCGTTGGAGTGCACTCGGCGGCGTAATCCGAGCCTCCTCCAGATTTGTGTTATGGCCGGTTGCTCGGCTCATCTCCACAGTGTCGCTCGCGCTTTCGGAACTATAGCGCACGGCCGCCTCCTAACCGCTCTGAAAAAAGACATCGTCTAACACGTCGTTATTTATTGCAACTTGAGTGGTTGTACATATCCTTTTGTTTAAGTGTTCACGCTCACACTTTCCACGAAAAAACATTCAATTATCTTGTACGGCACTTTGGCATCACACATCGGTCACTAGTAGATAAGTGCATCTGGATGAGTGTATATGCCAAAGAGTGCATCACACTACTTTTGAAGCATAAAAATCCCAGAGCCGAGCAAAAGCCATAATTAGATGCATTTATTAATATATGCCGTCCTTGATCCAGAAATCAGCTTAAAAAGCAAGTAACTTAAACATGGCACTTCGTTATGCTGTTAATTAAAACTGAAGCACAATTAATTTAGATAGATGGCGGAGGAAATCGAAAGCAATCCCAGCTAGTGATAAGCCACCGTCGGCAATATGTGCCTCGCAGTAATCTCGGCGTAGTAATTAAGTGTTGGAGTGCACTCGGCGGCGTAACCCGAGCCTCCTCCAGATTTAGTGTTATAGCCGCGGCGGCCGTAACGCTTGCTCGGCACATCTCCGCAGTGACTTATCGCTCGTGCGGCTCTCGGAACTATCGCTTAAGGCCGCCACTAAACCGCTCCGGAATGGAGCGATGGTCTAACTCGCCTTTATTTATCGCAACACTGACTTGGTACCATCCGCTTGTTTATTTAGAGCGGTTCTAAAATATTTTTGACGAAATTACCCTTTTGTTGAGTGAAAATTTGGTTAAACACAAAGTAAATCAAAAAAAGTAAAAGTTATCGGAGAATGCTGTCCCCATTCTGATTTCTTAGTTGGTACATAATCATATGTTTAAAAAGGAGTTATTATAACAGTTTTATTACCAATAAAGCAACAGTGTTTTAAACGATGTCTCCATAGTACTTAGTGCACTCCAGACCTTGCACCTCAAACAATACATCGGATCTTTATGTCACACCAACTTACATAGCTCTATGGCGTTATAACTTTGTAAAATAAATAGTTTATTCAAAACATTACCTGTGCTATAAAATTTTTAAAGTGCATAAAAATTAAAAAGGTGTATTTATTCCATATTGTATCTTAAATCAATCATTAATTATTGTTTGCTGTCAATTTACTACCCCGTTTTAGATAACCGGACAGAGTAGCTAGACAGGAAACCAAAGGCAAGTCTACCCTACGGAAGCAGCTCGCATTACAACAAAATAGGAGGCCCTAAAAGTTTCGTCCGCAACGTCCGTAGTAAGGACGGGCTGTTAGCAAAAATAAGGCTTGCTCATTCTCGAAATTCTTTCATCTAGTACACTGAACCATGGCGGCGTCGTTCGTTCCATTTATCGTCTTCGTAGTGGCCCCTAGAGATCCCTCAGCAGTTCATCCTTCATCCCGCCTAACGTAGCGATGGCTTGATTTCGGACAATTTCATAAGAGACTCGCGGAGGACCGCGAAATTTTCCGCGCTTGCAGGAACTCATTCAATCTTAGGTACAATCATAATACTTTAGACTTTGTATCATCCGTAGCGGTGGGCATAGGAGCTAAGGTGAATTGCAAGCTTTTACCTTGATATGATGTTGACCGTATGCCATTTTAGAATGGTGTGAAACATTCAGAAACCTTTGTTAAAATAATATATATCGGTTCAGTGATTTGCGTTTTGCATCAGTCGCTCGCTTGTGACAGTTTTCTTACATGATATAATGTGAAATTACGAAAATAGCATGTTTGTAATTTTGTATTAATTTTTGTTGAAGCTTTCTTCCTAAGTTTTAAACTTGAGCTTTGCCCGCCTTGCATCTTTCGTACCCGTGGGAAATTTAAATATCACTTTCAATTACGCATTCACATTTATAAAATTATTATTAATTGAAAATGTCCATGAAATGTTAAATATACGTCAATATAAAATTTTATGCACACGTAGAATTTTTAATAAAAAGGTGTCCATTAAACGTAACGTTAAAAATATAATTTATAAAATTGTTTATTAAGCTGAAATATACAACGTGTAACGTAAAGGGTATAACAATATCAAAAATACCAAAGCAGTTAACGGTTACAAACTGTATGGGACCATTTGTAGCTGTGTACACGCATTTATTGATTCAATAATTTTTTTTGAAATATCAGTTAAATACAAGTAAAAATTTTGACTAAGTCACGCTTGCACAACACTATCACAGTATTGTTGGAATCGTCGAAAGACTTGGATGTACCTACCTATTATGCTATTAATTTAAATATCACAATGGTGGTTCATCTTTTAGTGTTTACTGAATCACTTCGAAATTTGTTGGTTTAGCGTTTCTCATTTTGACAATTCAGTTAAGTCATTGAGTTGTCGTCGCCGTGACAACATATTGTGTTTTTGCCTTTCTGGATTACCTACTTAGTACGGATAGCCTAGTGATATTTCGTGATGTCTTTGAGCAATCAAGAATATTCGAGATGATTCTCTGTGTCGGAGCAACCGACGGCAGCGTGATGGCCGACCGAGAGCTAGAGAAAGAGATTTACGAAACCATCAAAACGCTCGTTTCCATCTGTGGATGGGGCGAGGAGGTCGTATCACATGGCCAGCTCGGTCACCAGACCTCACTCCGTTGGACTTCTTCTTGTGGGACTAATTTAAAAGGAAGGTGTACGCTGTAGCATGCTCGTCAAGGGAAGAGATGATAGAAAGCATCAAGGCCGCGTTCTGTACAGTGACACCACAAATGTTGCATAATGTTCGCGCATCTTCTAAGAAAGTGCTAGGCGCGCATGTCGAGGAAGGAGGTGGTGAAATTCAGGATCGCAGTGATTGTCGTGAAGTGATAACGTGATTTGGGGTCGCTGACCTCAATAGTGTTGTGATGCGTTTGTTTACGTTTTAGTCAGTCATTATCGTTAATCATTTTTTATTTCATAAAAACAATAAAGTGTTTATTTTAACTCGGGATTTCGTATATAGAATCTATACAAGGTATAGTATCCACCTACTTTACATTGTTACCCCCTTTCCGTAACAGGTTGTATAAAACCTACGCTAATACTTTGTACTTAAGTAGATTTATTTATTTTCTGAATTCTATATGAGAGGGCGCTTCTGTGCAACTGTCAACATCAGCTCCGTATATTTTGATGCGTTAAAAATAAAATAAAGAGTGCTAAATAAGTAAATATATTTCGAGGGGTAGTATTTATCTCAATACCCAAGTACAAGTGAAAGTGCAGTGGAAAAATCAATATTCAGCGCAAAAGTCAATTGAAACGTATCTCAACGACCAGGGTCTCTGTGCAGTTAATCCAGGAGCTGTTCATAAATCTGAGAAAATAATCTTCAAATACGAGTGCTAAGAAGTGATCTCGAGCATACAGGACTGCCATACAGGTACATTAAAAAGTCTTTTTTCTGTTGTAAACAAAAATATAACCTTCAAAAATCCGTTAAACATCATAGGCACGGGTGCCTGCGTATGTGCATAATTTGTGGCGCCATCTAGCGGAGAGTGGAGGGACTCTCAACATAGGCAAAGCAACTGATAAACCAATACACGAACCATTACGGATACACCTATAGTAGGTAGAACAGTCTTGATCACCGACAGAGGGCGGCTCGCGGATGCGACGTCAGTGAACTTTTGCAATCATTAGAGAATTTTCATGCTATTATAAGGGCCATTTGAACATTACAAATATGTCAGCCGAAGGAAATGTATGCGGTGGTTGTCTAAGGGTGATTGATGACCGAATGTTCCTCAAATGTGATGGTTGCAATATGCATTACGACCTAGAATGCGCAAATGTTTCCAAAAAACGTTTCTTAAACACCCTAAGAAACGAGCACAGAGAGGCCTGGCGGTGTGTATCGTGTAAAAGCAAGCAGCCGAAATGTGACAACACCAACACTCCCGTGCGTGGTGCCATGGAGGGTGTCACTGTGAGTCGCGGTGCGGCAGTGAGGAGTCCTACGGACCTAAACATGTCCATCGTGGAGCAACCTATGTCTGTCCCGGAGCACTGCACAGATTTTTCCCTGAACGCGACACAAGAAATGACCGACATCCAGGTTCTTGTACTGGAAATGCGTGCTTTTAAGTATGAGATTCGCGACGAACTTAAATCCCATCGCGCTCAAATGGACCGAGTCAACGAGGCACTTATTGCGCTATCAGGAAGAATCTCTGTTTGTGAGCACAGAATTGATGAGCTGGAAACCCGAACTGTTGCACTGGAGCATCACGTACAAAATGAACAGACGAGCGAGTCACTTGCCACCACCGTCGAGCAATTAAAGGCGGATCTCAATGACAGGGATCAGGAGCTTCTGTTGAACGACGTGGAAATATCCGGTATTCCGGAACAGAAAGGGGAGAGTTTACCCCATATGGCCACTGCAATCGGCAACAAATTGGGTGTAAAGCTCACAGAACATGATGTCGTCAGCGTCATGCGGGTAGGTCGAGTCCTCGAAACATCTTCCACCGCGCCCCGCCCGCGCCCCATCGTCGTGCGATTGGCTCGCCGAGCCGTACGCGACCAGCTCCTACAAGCAGCCAGGGTGCGTCGAGGAGCAACCACAGAGGGAATGGACTTCCCGTGTACACCTCGCCGCTTCTACGTCAATGAAAGATTGACAAAAGCTAACAGACAGCTTTTTCGCCGAGCGCGTGAACTGGGGAGTCGTCTGAGGTGGCGGTTTGTATGGACGCGAGACGGTCGCATATTTGCCCGCCAAGACCAAACCAAAGAGAGCCCTCGCTACCGTCTACGCTTGGAGACGGACCTTCGCCGGGTTTTTGGTGCTGAAGCTGTTGGGTCTACGGAGAGCGTCCCCAATTACATGTGATTGTGTATTTACTTGTTTTGTTTTATGCTCGTTCTCTGTGTTTACACTACTGGCTTGTTTGATATCTTTAGCGCAGCTAAGTAATTTAATACATTTTATTTATGTACGTAGTGCCATCAATGTACTTCAATATGATAACAAAAGACCATTATGTAATTTCTTTCACTTTTGCAACTATTTGGGTCTCGTGTGCTATGTGTATGTTAAGAATAATATAAAAACATCAATAATGGTTCAAAAATTAATCAACATATCAGTGGGTGCTGTATTTTACGATGTTATACTTATGCTGGATGGCTTTTACAATAATTTTAAGTTATGCTCTGGTCCAGATTTTTGTGGTACTGATAGTGCAGTCAATTGTCAATTGCTTTCTGTCTATACTTACAAAACTTCCAGACTACATATTTACCTGCACGTTGTTAAGTTATTACTTTGTCACATTTTGCATATGTTTGGTATCGATCTTATGGTTGTTTGCTTCTATGTTTACTATCTTTTGATATTACTTACTACTGTACATAAATACCAGCGCTTCAGCATTATACCATTATCCAACATGGTATTATATTTCTGCTGTGCGTGTATTAACCCCTTACCACAATATTATAAAAACTTAGATTGGCGTCATTTAACCCTCTTATGTCAGCACTTGGTGAATTGCAAGCATATCCAGGTTGTGTTTTCTCTCACTATTCAATTCGTCAAAAACAAATTTCTCTCAATTGGTCTGTTGAATCCAGGATCACTCGGCACGCGGCATGACGAGTTCCTTGTAGCTCTTGAACAGCGAGACGTAGATATCATGGCCATTAATGAGACCTGGCTAAGGGAAGGTGAGCAGGCGCGTGCGCCGTCGCCCCCTGGCTATCGTCTGCGTCACATCCCACGGCCCGCTTCTGTCCGCTCTCGTGGAGGTGGAGTTGGCTTTTACATAAAGCGTGGAATTAATGCGCGACAAATCGTACACCCGTCTTCTACATCAGTTGAACAAATGTGGTTAAATTATAGTGTCAATGGTATGAAATTAGCTATAGGAACCGCATATCACCCACCATGGCTTAGTGTTGACATTTTCATTGACGCATTGAGTGAATCCATTTCGTCGATGGGTGGGTTTCATGGAGTTTTATTGGTGGGTGATTTTAATATAAATCTTTTAAATACCCAAGATATCCAAACTAAAAAACTCATAGATTTCCTTCGCTGTATGAACCTCACTCAATATGTCACGGAGCCAACTCACTTTACAGATCATAGCGAGACCTTGATTGATGTGATATGTTCTAACACACAGGTTTTTAATGTCAATATTGGCCATATTCCTGATCTAAGTAGTCATGCATTTATAACATGTCAGATAAATATTCGTAAAGAAAGAATACTCCCCAGATGGCTATCATTCAGGCCGTTAAAGGACATAGATGTTGAGAAATTTAATATTGACGTTGACTCTATACAATGGGAAAATATAGACTCGGATGATGTAAATATAATGGTAGAGAAGTTTAACATCCTTACTACCGAAGTATTCAACAGGCATGCTCCTGTTAAATTGATTTGTATTAAAAAACATTCTTATCCATGGATTACTCACAATGTCAAGCAGGCTATGAAGCTACGAGACAAAGCTTTTGCTCAAAGTAAAACCACCAAATCAGACATACATGTAAGGTATTACAAGGATTTAAAAGCTGTTGTTAACACTATGATTACTAGTGAGAAGCGAGCGTATTTCGATAGTTATATCAACAGAAATGTGAAAAATCCACGTACTTTGTGGAAGCATATAAAAAGTAATGTAGCTGATTTCAAAAGTAAGAACAATGTTATACCACCACACTTAAATGATCCTAATGAGATTAACAAACATTTTCTAAATCTGCCTGGGAGAAATGACGTAGATACCTCTCTTATAGATCATTTCCAGTCTAATAAGTTTAGTACTGCCGTTTTTACTCTTGAGCCTATAACTGAAACCACCGTATCTAATATCATCACATCTATCAAATCTAACGCACAAGGGGCCGACTGTATCTCTCTTAATATGATTTTACTCACTTTGCCACGTACACTAACTATAATCACTAATATTGTTAATAAGTCTATAAAATCCGGTGTCTTCCCTGCTATGTGGAAGACGGCAATTATTAAGCCTATTCCAAAAACTCAGAGCCCTAGTAACTATTCAGATTTACGGCCAATCAGCATTCTGCCTTTTTTGTCCAAGATAGTCGAAAAGGCCGTTAGTCTGCAAATGACAAAATATATTGAGGCAAATTGTATTCTGCCTGAGAGGCAATCGGGTTTCAGAAAAGCACGTAGTACGGCGACGGCTCTCTTAGATGTTTTGGATGACGTTTTGGCTGCTCAGGATGAGGGTAGAGGTACTATTTTGACCCTGCTCGATTTCTCTCGGGCTTTTGATACAATTAATACAGCGCTCCTTTTATCTAAACTCGCTTATTATGGCTTTGATGAGTCGACTTTGAGATGGTTCGCAAGCTATTTAAATGACAGGAAACAGTATGTGGAAACTATCGATGAAAATGGAAAGGTATCAATTTCTAATTTATCACCGGTCAACAGAGGAGTTCCTCAGGGCTCAATATTGGGGCCATTGCTATTTATATTGTACACCGCAGACTTAATAAAGCATATCACATTTTCTAACTATCATTTGTATGCAGATGACTTACAGTTGTACATATCTTTTAATTCTAATGAAACTTGTGTGGCAGTGGATAAGCTCAACCAAGACTTAAGTAGTATTGCCCATTGGAGTGAACAAAATAGCCTAGTCTTAAACCGTGCTAAATGCAAATTTCTATTATTAGGTACCAAAAAACAAATAACCTTAATTTCTGAGCAAAATCCCGTGGTTTCTATTTTGGGTGAACCACTAGACCGCGTTCCACAAGGTCGTAATCTTGGTCTCCTAATGGATGAAAATCTACGTTTTGAAGAACACATTCTTATGACTATGAGAAACTGTTTTTACAGGCTGAAAGTACTGTATAGAATTCGAGACTGTTTGAGTGTTGATCTTCGGGTCAGACTGTGCGAAGCTCTCATCCTTTCTAAGCTAAACTATGCCGATACTGTCTTTGGAACTTGTCTGTTGGCCCGTACTAAGAAAATGATACAAAGAATCCAGAATGCATGTGCCCGTTTTTGTTTTACTATCCCATATCGTTCCCATGTTTCTCCGTACTTAAATATTAATAGATTGATGAATATGAACGCACGACGAATTTTACATTTTTCTTGCTTACTTTTTGGTATTATAAAGACTGGTGAACCATCGTACTTATTTAAGAAGTTACATTTTAGTCAGCGACAATTTAGAATTGCGTCTCGTCTGCGTTGTCCTCAACATAAAACGGCTGCATTTCGTGGCAGCTTTCGCTATGCTGCCACAAAGTGCTGGAACAATCTGCCGCCACCTATTCGAAATTCGTCTACGGCTGGATCTTTCAAATTTAACTTGAAAGTGTTTCTTCTTGAAGAACAAAATACTATTACGTAAGCGCAGACTGATGTTGATCCGATTGCCTTATGAACGTTAGTGTTAATATTGTAGTATGATATACATATATATATATAAATACCTATGTTATATGTTAATATCTCTACGATTTACGAATTATCTTATAAATTATATGTTTATTACTAGAATTATATTTCAGTAATATATACCTATCCCTACTTTCAATAGCCGAACTTTATACAATCTATCTTATCTCATGGCAGGTGACAAATACTGTACATAATTTCTTAACTTATTTCTTTTTAGTTTGAGTTCAAGACTGAATGCTGCCTGCGTGCAGTAGTGCTCACTCTCTGGGCACATACGGAAGACCAGCGTCGGGGAGTCCTCGGCCCCCCGACACATGCTGAGTATGTTCCTTTTCAGTGTTCTGTACCTATTGTTCTTTTTTTTGTTTTCTCATGTAACTAATTTTAAGCTTACACTGAATAAAAATTTTTCTATTCTATTCTATTCTATTCTATATATTTAGATATTATGATAGCGCCATTCAGAAGCCATCGTAACTCTATCTCAGTAAATAAACAGCAAAGTCTTTTACGACCGTTTAGTATGTGGATAAATGTTCAATAAAACCGTCATCCAGAAGATAAAAGCAAATATTTCTTACCGTAATTGCATACCTTAATACGAGTAATGGCATGCTGAGTAAGAGGATACATGTAAATAAAAATCTGCCAAGTCCGAGCCGGGTTCGTGTCCAGTTTCATGCATATCTACTTCTACTTCTGCTATAAGACAAATACACTGGCTCTGACCGTTTGAACAATACGCTATCCATTTCCGAGTTGGACATCCGCTCTAAGGGTTTCGTAATCTACTTTCCTCTTCTAACATATTTTTCTCTGCATTGAAGTACATTTGGATCAATCTTAAGTACTGTATTCGTGTGGCTACGGCTCAATCCTCCCCTACATGGGGTGTTTAACGTAGAACACACGAGTCAAGTACGCGGTGTCGGTTGACACCCTGTCATTGATCGATTATGCCGTCCATGCCCAAACAACGATCGCCATTTCTCACAATGAATCAGTGTTTCTTCATCTGAGTTTGCAGAACCCTGGGGGCTCGTAATATGGTAGGGTGTCGGCGAAAGCAGTAGCTTCTCTCCTCCAGAGAGATGTACTTGTGTCTAGTACTGAAAACATCTACGCACGAATATAAACTGGGTTCAGGTATCAATGGGGCACGGACCACCACACATCACACATTATTTAAGGTTTATTAGGGGACCACAATCAAATATAGGTTAAGAACCACTCACACATATTTTCTCCTAAATCCTATATATATATATATATATATATATATATTATATTATATTGTATATATATATATATATATATATATATATATATATATATATATATATTGGACAACATCACATACATTGCTCTGATTCTGTGGTAAGTAGCTTAAGCACTTGTGTTACAGAAATCAGAAACAACGACGGTACCACAACACCCAGACCCGAGACAATATGGAAAAGTTCGTTTCCCATATTGACCCGACCGGTAACGGTATATGATAACGACGTTAGCGACAAAACCTTTATCTGCGAAGTGTGGTACCAGAACTTACCTATAAGTACCCCAATATTGCAAAATCATGTCTAAAGCAAATGATCCTCGTGACAAGTCTCTTATTTATTGAAAACTGACCAGCTATTTGGCTTACCTTTCACATACTCTTGCCGTGAAATAACTCAAGTCATATAATGGCAATACAAATTCCATTCACAAGCAGTACGCATTACAGTACGAAGTTAATTTTCACACGTGAAAATTTCAACATTTCTAGGCACCAAACTCACTGCTAGCCTAAAGCGAATATCGTTCAAATCGTTACTGTAGTCAGCTTGTTCTCTTTCACACTCATAACACGCATTTGTTAAAGAACCAATTAAAATCTCAATTCACCAGCTAACCCTATACTGTCATGTGAGTACAAAAAGCGGGTACGTCCGTCGACGTAAATAAACGTTCATCTTGATCACTGCGACGTCGACGGCACCGACGCGAACTAGCAATCCGTAAAATTAAAATTTACGAAGACAGGAGGGCAAAAACGCGACGGCGGTGACGCGATTAGGCGTAAGGCGAGATTTCTCTATCTCAGACAGCCGGGCGGGACCTCCATGCCCCGCTACAAAAACATCACGACCAAACGCCTTTTCACGGAATTCATTACACAATTCAGCTTTCGTTTGTCTTTTCTTGTTTATTTAACAAATGATTTCATTTGAATAGCATACAATTAGAATGTATTCGATTGCTTAGAATTGTTTTGAATAGTCATCAATTGATTCAAACAAAATTTATTCTATGTTTGACAATATAATTTACTTGTAGAGGTCAACATCTGGTTGTAAGTGTAAATGTGCACGCGGTAAAATAAAATAAAATGAGCTTATGCACGTGATTTCACACATAGTATTTTTTTGATATTAAAAATCTATTTGTCAATAAACAAAAGTGAAGTATTTTATACTTCACTTTAGTGCAATAATTTTAGGACACAAAAGACACGCAATTTAAAAATTAAGATAGAAATAAAGTTAGGGCTGTAATTAGGTCTTACCCTAATTAGTGTCTTTACCCCAGAGACATGAGCTGCTCTTGACGTCACGTGGTGTACCGCATTGTTACTTAAATGAGAGGACAAGAGCGACGAAGAGCATTTTAATTGCAGAATGACGTCAGAACAATTAAGACTTGTTAATCTTTCGTAGAAACTCACATAAATTTAATTTAACTATTAAATAAAGAGGCCTGAAGTTTCCGAAACTTCTGAAGTCTTTAAACGTTAGTAATTTTAAATGTGATTTTACAAATTTGTAAATGAGTTCAATAATATATTTTTTACGCATGAAGCAATATTAAAAATCAGCAGACGCGACATCCTTATTTTAACAAACTAGACAAACAATGGATCTTCAAAGAAAATAAAACGCATTTACAATCTCAATCGACTTCAATGTCAAATGTCACTAACATTTGGATTCCACCCAAGTTAAAAGGACGACAGCGAGCTCATTTGAGCCCGTGTTACATTCGAATGCCATTTATTCATGGGCCATCAACTCGGGAGATCAGCCAGTGATCAGGGATCAGCGGGCGACGTCAAGATAAGGCGAGTACAGACTCGAGACGCTGAGTTTTTCACTAATGGAAAATCTGCATAATGGACCACTCCTCCCCTGATTCGATTTGTTCACGGGCCGCGCCCGCGCCTCTAATGCTCCTCAGCCATTTGCTTCAAGTAACGCGACAGTTTTTTTTCTATCTCTTTTGCAAAGTGAGGTTGGAAGTGGCCGCCTTTGTGACTTAACTTCCTTTCAGTGGGATAAAACGGCCGATCGGCGGCGCCTGTCTCTAAGAAGAACACGGCAACCCTTGTAAGCGATATCCAATAATGCGGGCCCTTGGGCGCGCTCGTGTTTTATGCCCATTACGGGACACCCGGTCTTAAAGATTCTTTATCAGGTTCTGTGCAGCTTGGGCTATGTGAAAATTGCATCGTCACCGCTAAAAGTCATTACTTAAATCGCGAATAGACTTCAGAACCTTTAAAGTAAAAATAAAGCGACTCATCAGCCAAATGGATTCAAGAACAAATACTCTTTTTTTTGTCGTGTATGATTAAACCAGATTTCTTATTCTTTTTCCTGCAGGACTATGAATGATGAATGCAAAGCCTTATCACCTTCACGAACAGATTTTTTTTATATAACGGTAAGTTTAATAATATTATAAAGCACCTAAACATATCGGTAAAATCTAGTTAATATGTTGATGATGATGCACCGAGGTGTACAGCAACTAAGACCCGACTGTACAATAAATCCAATTCAGTTTTTTATCAGTAACTCGTTTTCTATTTAAAATTAATAAAATGAAAAAAGTTTAGAGCCACAGACGTGAGAACAGGCGATAACAATGTCATAATTAACGTCTCATTGTGTTTTTCACGTATTTAAAAACAAATAACAGGAAAACAAACACAGTATAAAACGCGAATAAATGGAAACCTTTTTACGAGTAGAACAATGCAAATTCATTTATACTTGGCATCCCGCTGGGGCTTCGCGAGGGGAGAAATCAGAAAAGTATATTTGATAGAGGTTTGCGTACCCTACATCTATCATTATCACATCGGCGCCATGGCAGGCCGCCGCACCTTCGCGTCGCGTTGTAAATCAAAAAATTTGCCAGTTGTGACATCAACAGGAACCACTCAAGTCCGCTGAGTGAATTACGCTTTATACATTTCGCACAATTAAATCGCTCTTTGTTATATTTTTTCCAATTCGTTTTGCGCGCGTCAATAAACAAAAGGCGAAGAGCAGTAGAAAGTAATGCTCTCTATTCGGGAGTACATAAAAGAACAATAAAATAATACATTCCCGCTGTTCCAGTCGCGTTGGGAAGGAAAATGTGACTGGAGGGCATTATGTAGGTGAGTAGTTAACGTGCGAGCCGGCAGGTGCGCCCCAGGAAATATTTTCACACTTCGGCACCCGACGCCTCCAAAGGAAAAATGGGCCGAGGAAAATCAGCCAAAACAAAAACTAGCGAAAGATAAATCAGACGCGTTATACTTCATCAATTTTAGCCGCCATTTCGTTAGGAACGAATGAAACGTGTCGGAGAAATACTTTTGTTAAATAGCATTCCACGTACATGCTTATTATGTATTGGCATGTAAAATGTAAACTTGTGAGAAGTTGGAAATGTTAGTAATAGATACGCCACTATTTTGTTATCTTTCAATATTCGAATTGTTTCTTCAATTTCCGTAACTACAATCTACGTTTTTGTACTGCACATTTGTATGTAACATTGCCTAATATCTACGTTTAATACTAATACGTTCCCGCACCTAGCCTCGCCGTAGAACGACCAAAAATCGCTAATGCGCAAAGAATACTTCATTATTCCTGAGTGATGAGATACTATTAGCAAAAAAAAAACTACGCGGGTAAAATGTATCACTACCTTGTGACTTGCATTTTGCTGAAGCAGTTTGATGTTCTAGGCTTTTGTATTGTTTAAGAAAACGGGACCATTGTAAGAAATAATAGACATCTAATAACGATAATGTGAGATTGATAACGCAACGAAGCTATATAAATAAAGGCGTGGGAAATGCTAATGTTACGCTCCCACGTCCGCTGAAGGCAAAACAAGCATTTCAAGAAATACTTAATCTTGTCTAGCGACTATGACGAGCCCTAAAAAGTAAATCGTGCCTCCTTCATTACTTATTCCTGCCAAGGACCTTATTTTGCATTGGAGATTCGACGTGGCCCATTCCCGAAAAACAATGCTAAGCAACTCTGAGAACTTTACGTTCATTATCCTGTAATTTTTTCTGGAAATTGTGAGTCATTGTTTTTAAGCTGACCTCGACAAAGAGATGGCAGTAAGTGCAATTGAAATATCAGCTTGGCGAAATATTACACGGTTTGTAAGTGATTTATTTAACAACTGACTCTTATATCGTATTAAGGGTATTAGTTTTTGCGGATTCAAAATTGAAAAATGTTCATTTAAGAATTCAGCTATCATAAGCTTTAATTACTCGTAATTACAGAGACTGACATGTTTACTAGGTTAATGTATTACGGTATGTAATCCAGCAACAAAAGATCTCTTTAAATTTGATTCTGTTGAAGCGTCACGCTCAGATTATTAAAAAAAATTAAAGAACAAATACACTTAAGTTCATTAAAGTTTGGATTAATTGGCCCGAACTAACATTTATCGCGGCCGAAAAGCAGGTGATTACGGAAAACTAAGTTTTCAATTTGTCTCCGGTCTGGTTGTTGTGGTATCTTCGTTGTTTCTGATATCTGAACATATGTGCTTAAGGTATTCAACACAGAATCAGAGCAAAACTATGATGCTGATCAATATTTATTTTATTTATCTCAATTTTCCAAGTGATCCTGGTATGAATAACTAGCATAGATGGTGAATTCAGAGGAAAATCTAGTCATAACATGCGCAACACGCAAGTTCCGTTTGACTAATCACGTTCTATACAAATCTATTATGCTGTAATACAATCCAAACATAAAATCTGGTCTACTTCACGAAGGCCGCGCACAGAATAAGCCCTTATAAAATAAATAAAACGAGGTTAGATCGGAGGGCCCGTTGCATTGTGGCCGGCAGTTCATTTGAATGGTAAATGGGTGCATGCATGTAAGCGCAGGCAATGAAACGCCCATTCATGGGGCTGCAACACCGCTCTATTTGTTCAGGACAGCGTAGAGGAAGTTCGTGTGGGCGCGGATCGGCGACGCCGGTGCGTTTCCGCCGTTGCGAGCTGGGCCGCGCTTCGGCTAACCTCGTTACGGCGATAACACTGGCCACTACCTACACCAATACTTAATACATAAAAAAATATATTAATAAATTTCTAAAGTAACGTTTTGGGATCGAGCACCGTTAGGCTTGATCGTTGGATGTACGCGCGACAAACTTAACGCAATGTCTTAGCGCGCAAGTAACAAAATGAGCTACGTTATTTTCTCCTGGCCTGTAAGTTTAAAAACCTTTTTTTTCTGTTTCTATGTAACAGAGAGACAGTAGGTGAAGAGATTAGTAGGACTAATCAAACTAGAAGCTTAATCAAAAACACAAAAAAAGAGAATAAATGATCTAAAATAGACGTCTACTCAGAAATTAATTCTAGGAGGACTAAAACTAAGGAAGGAATATAAAAACTCGAAGTTCTACAGACCTTGACCCTATTTATTCTATTTGGTAGCAAACCGTTTTAGATAGACTAAACAAAGTCTAAACTGTCTACCTGCTGTCGCATTGCTTTCTACCATATGGAACAACATGAAAAACAGTCACTGCAAATAATCCGATTAGAAAGTTGTATGGATCATTCAAGACTTAAAACATATTTTCTAAAGTTATAGCTACTTATAATTGCATTTAACTACCATCAGTATGTAACATAAAGTATTTTATTAAAGAGATTTTAAAATGTTATCAAAAAAAGCGAATAGATTTTCGCTTTTTGAAAAAAAAAAACCCTTGAAATTAGCAATTAACATTTTCGTAACAACATTTCAAAAACAAACATTCACACCCACACCATCGGTGGAGCGAACATGTGTGTGACGTCAGCGGCTTAAATCAGATTGCATATTTACGTCATCAGCACGCCACGAGTTATTGGACAGATAACTTTCAATTGTTTACATTATTCAAACACAAATGCAACTCATCACGTTCAACGCTAGTGACTTTATCAATTTTGCTTAGATCCCAAATGCTTACAATGAAGCTAATGCAGACTAATGCCCGGTTCCAATATTTTACGATTCGTAATGTGTCAAAAATGACTATCCGTTTATCTACACCCAACTACGATTCGTTGATTCTAATTTCAAATTTACTTTCCACATCAGCTGTCAACAATCGTCCGTCGGTCGTTTTTAGCTTACGCCTCGTATAATTAATTACTATCCGTAACAAGAATGGATCGTTTTTCAATTGTTGGAACTGGGCATAACCCAACCATAGTCCAACAAAGGAACTAACCCGATTAGCTCACGGTCCCATTCAGAATTACTATTTGCAAATCTATAAAGTTGCAGCTTTCCTCCCATTGTTTTCTCACTCTGTCAAGTGTAACTGTATTCGGATTCCAAACAAAAATTCAACTAGTTTTAGCGAAAACGCATCCCGATGCGGAGCGACACTCAATAACCTAACACAGGTAAACATCACACAATGGCACCTATCTGGCCTAAACTCCACCATTGTTGGCAAATACACGGCCGAGTCATATATACGCAATTCGAGATCGAATGTGCACCAACTACTAGCTAGGATAAATGTGCATTTTATTGTAACTATTCGGCAGACGCGTGACCTATCGTGTGTATCGATAGTCGCGGTGAAATAATAAATGATAGCATTTTTGAAGTAACTCTTAATTTTTTGTGATAGTATTTATGTAGCAAATTATTGCAATAATGGTGTTTGTCAAGATATTTCGGAAGGCGACTCATCTTTACAATTATGATTTTAATCATCATCATTCTAGCAAAGTGAAATTCAACACTGACCATAGCTTCTCCAGCAAAACTCTACGTTTTATACCATTCGCAACTAACGCCTCGCTCCTGTCTCGTCTTGTTTATCCTTTTTTGGTAAGACAATGTTACTGCTAATTAAATTATACAAATAATAATGTTTGTGCTTACATACTTGTCTGTGCTCTGGTACAGTCTTGCTTTTACTTTTAGAAACGCGTACTCATGTGCGTGATGCATTACGTTATCGTCTTGCAGTGTCTCATTGTGATCTAGACAATACTACGCTATGGTATATGATCTATCTGATAAGAAAGGTAGGGCATAGCGGTTTATCGCTCGAACTGGAGCAGTACTGGTGAAATACCTCCACCTTACAGAAGACCGCAGCCAAATAACAATCACATCGGTGTTTTTGTGTTCCTGCGTTTGACTAAAGTTTCCAGAGCTTCTGGGGGTGCTACATTAGAAGCAGGGGTCAAGCCTTCATGGTAAGGGTGACAAGTCCAGTAATAGCTTTATTGTGATGTACTTATCTCCCTTAAGCTAGGACCACATTACCACTTAACATCAGGTGGGATGAGGTAAATTTTGAAGTGCAATATAAAGAAAAAAAAAACGGTTTCACACCTTTTCATTTGTTCGATTTCAGCTCTGTTCATAATATCTTTAGCGTCCATGAGACCGTTGACATCTTATATCTGGTTTCCATTTAATCTATAAAACACAACAGATAAACTGTTAAATAACATAAGTTTGTTTTATTTTATGAACAGTAACCATTGAGTTACACTAATTAAATGACATAAACCACTGATAAATATTGCTGAGTAAGTATTAAATTATATCACGCAAGAATTATAAATTTGCTCCTTACACTATAATTTATAACGTTATTAAATTCAATAATCAAGAAACGTAACAACTTTATAAACTTAGTCAATATATTGCACAAACATCCGTAGTGAAATTACCAATAAAATCATAAGATAATGACATCGGAAATAGCAACATGAGATTTTAATATTTTATGAAGCGTCAACATAATTCCTTCTTTTTTTTACTATATTAGAAGTCTCAAATACAATTCGTATTCAATATATTTCTTAGAATAAGCCGCGCGGTCTAAACTAAAGCAATACCTGCAGCAAGATAATAACATTGTTCTGGACGGGGAATGCAGCTGAATTACTTAAAATAGAATTCAATGCAGAATTTATAAAATCAAGAAGTACCTTGGTATCAGGATTCAGCAAGAATAGTAATTTTGCAACACGTACTAACAGACGCCAGATGTATTCAATGGCAGCTCTTCATGGATGCAGGCAGATGTTGCCGAAAACACAGTATGTATGATGATAGTGAAGTTAAAAGGGAAAGGAATATATCACCCAACTTTCACGTCTATACCTAATCAAATGGTCAATGTAAAAAACCACCGACACAAGAAAAGTTTGAAAATAACCAATAATGGCGGCCATATTAGATTTGAAATTTGTCGTAGTGCGCAGCATGCTACTCAAGTCCTTTTATTTGATACCTATTTCGAGGGATTGTGACAAAAAAGTTAGGAAATCCGTCGTTTTTGCGTTGGGGTTTAAAAATGCAACTCTCTTACCATCAGTTGAACTGATCGTCTAATGCTTGTTCATTTTACTTTATATTTAAAAATATTTTTTTACGGTGGTTCATAAGTCAGGAGCACCAGTTTAATAAATAATAAGAAATGTTTGATGTATTTGCACGTATTCAATGTGCGAGTTACTGTGGTTGAAATTCGTAGATCTACTGCGCTAAGGAAGGCCACAGCCTTCCTTTATTCCCAGGATACGATTTAAGTGATGAGAGACACGGGAGCTTTTAGCGAGTAGTATCCGCTCCGGACAGAGCTACAAATGCCGTTGTTCTTCTACCCATCAGTGCATCAAATCATATCTTCCCACAAAAATAATGCAATATCGTCATCATAGCTTAAATAAACAGCTAGATTCTACCGAAAATCGCATTCAAGACGCAGACGTACATACGTAATCATAGCAATGTCAAGCCATAGACGTCTCACTGTAATTTATTCCTTTGTGTCTATGCTGACGTGCACATTGCACGGTCCTATTTCCTTTCAAAGGGTCCGTTATTCAATCCGTGTGCAAAAAGGCTAAGGCAACGAAACCAAGAATCTTACACGAAGGAGAGCAGTGGGGAAGCAAAATTGTTATTCATCAAGAACAATGATAGAATTACATGAATCTAAGACTTTTCAGATAATTACGTGTCGTAATTAATGTACAAGAAGGTTTTAAAATACAACAACATGGAACCATTCAAAAGGTACTGTAGATTGTGTGATATCGATTCATTAAACTTTTACATAGCAAAAGCCAACGAAAATTCCACAAGTCGTGTTATGCGTCAATTTCGTGACTAGCAATTGTATACTAATCTGATTTATGGTTCAGAGTATAAGCTATAATTTGAATAATCTAAAGAAATATCAATAAATACTTCTATCAAATAGCATTTCATTTTATAGTTGTTGGTTCTTTAAGCACTACTAGGTCATGAAGGTTAAAAATAAAGTTGGTGCAATTTCCACTCGGAATAGAATTTCTTCTGGAACAAAATTCTTGCGGACGTTATTTTTTTCATTTAGCCCTTAACCACAGGTAAATGAACTATTAATCAGAATTTTTCGAGTTTCCGAATATTAATCTGTTTGGAATAAATTAAATGGTAGAATTTTAGAATTATGCGATTACATTTTTTTTGTTACAGCGTCCACAAAATAGCTCTCAGCATCTCAAAGGGTTGACTAGTAAAAAAATCCCCTAAGCATTCAGTATACCTGTTGGGATTTTATATACTTTTACTTTACCCCTTTTCTCCCCCTTTTCTTTATTTTAATCCAAGTTTCGAGCTATATTTGTGCCAAATTTCATATCTCTAACTTTTTCCATATATAGTTTCAAAAGTGGTATTACCCCCCCCCCCCCCCTTTTTCTATGTCCGTTCTTGAGATTCAACGTATACCTATACCAAATTTCATCAAAATCGGTTGAGAGGTTTAAGCAGGAAAGCTTAACAGACAGACAGACAGAGTTACTTTCGCTTTTATAATATTAGTAGGGATGCGATAAAATTACTACTTGTCTGTACTCTGAAATGATTAACAGCCCTGTTTTCCAAGTTATAGTTACACTGTTTAGTCGGTTGGTATTTAACAGTTGTCTGAGCAATGTTTCATGTATTTTTCTTAGTAATTTCCGTTCCAGAGAGACAGTCTAATCTAGGATGTAGTTCGGCGAGCAAGTGCACCACCGCGAGTTTATCTTTTGTGTAAACTTTCATTCAGCGCCTCTGAGCGGGATAAGTCTTAAGCTGTAAGGTGTGGTAGCGCTAGCACTGAATTTAGGAAGACGGCAATGAAACTACGGCTGCAGTAAATTTGACTTGGAGGAAAATAGTATCCGACAAATCTCCGCCAATGCAATCTGAAATGGTATTACAAATATATGATATAAAGATGCGTTAAAACTTTATTTCTATTTATATATCCTGATAATATTAAGCTGAAGAGCTTATTCATTTGGACGCGTCAATTTCAGAAAGTACTGGATCGATTTGGAAAATTATGGACTACTAGCTGTGCCTGCGACTTCGTTCGCGTGGACTACATCCTTTCATGGTCAGTTTTACCCTTAGCTCCCCTAATATACGAAACAAAAAGTAGTCTATTAAAATATAGATCCAAGTTTCAAGCTATATTGATACAAAATTTCATATGTCTAACTTAAAAAAATAAACATTTTCCCATATAAACTTTCAAAAGTGGTATTAGACCCATTCCCCCCCCCCTCCCCCTTATTTTCTAACAAAAAGCTTTGTTTCTAGCTTATGTCCGTTCTTGAGCTTCAACGTATATCTATACCAAATTTCATCAAAATCGGTTGAGAGGTTTAAGCGGGAAAGCGTAACAGACAGACAGAGTTACTTTCGCATTTATAATATTAGTAGGGATTTAACATATTTTTTCAATTCGAACCAGTAGTTACAAAGAAAAGCGCGTTCAAAAAATTAAACTCAAAATAGATTTAGATGGAAAATGGTAACTGAACAAGTTTGATACTAACACAAAATATAGTATGCTTTGTATGCCAAAATAAAGTAAGCGAAGCCGCGGACGGCAACGGCTAGATCAATTTAAATATTTCAACCCAAAAAACAAAGTGTCTCCTCTTAAATTAAAGTGCGCTTACAGGGTTTTTAATGTTATCAAAATATAATTTTAATATTTAATTACTTTAGCAGCAGTAAACAATTAGTGAAATAAATTTCGTAACATAAAACTACTGTAGTCTTAGTAATGTTTACATACAGATTTTGCTACGAAAATTGAAAGATAACTTTCCTACAATTACACTATGTTAAAACGTTGTGTTAACTGGAAATCAGCAAGTCGGCTTGCGAAAACAGAGTAACTACTCGAAATGTTAATTTAGCGTTTATACAATTTGCCTCTAGCCGACTCCGTGATGAAACTTCGTGTTCTTTGTTAATTATCAAGACCTACATATGGCGTAAGAGCTACTGACGTTAGGGCACACTGAAAGGAAAACCGGCAAAGTCCGAGTCGGACTCGCCCATGAAGGGTTTCGTAGCAGCAATTAACACAAATTGCCGTTAACGATTTATGACGTACTAAACGTACTGGCACATTTTATTCAATTTAGAAAAAATACATTAGACACCTCAATATCATTGAAGACCTATCCATAGATACCCCACACGTATTGGATTGAATAAAAAACTATGGGGAGCCATACTAACAGTTTAACAGAAGACAGATTGAAGTAGTAAAAAAACTATGGAAAGGCTCATATAAAGGAGCCCGTAACACACATAAAAGGTGAACAATAATATATTTATCTGTCAGGGTGCGAAATGGTCACTTCCATTTCCTTTTAATCTACGTCCGTAGCTCCTAACAATTAGAAGTAGACTATTAATAATGACAGAGTAAGCAATATATTACTCCTAGGAACCAATAACGGGAGTTTGAATATTGGTTGCTGCATCATCGAGGAATATTGAGAAGGTGGTACACTCACGCACACAATAACCATTCAAAGCGAGATTATTACTTATTGTATTTGTACTGTTGCTTATTAAGACTTCGTACAATGCTATGTCGTGCGATGTAATACTTCCTAGAAGCATTTGTAACATTGTATACCGTACTGTAATTCGCAGGACAATTTAGATTTACATTCATAGAAACGATTTTCATGGAAAAGAGGGTTAAACTTTGAATCTGACGACCTCGGTGGCGCAGTGGCTAAGGTAGGCGCCCAAAGCGCGTAAGGTCCCGGGTTCGATTCCCGGTCAGGTCAATTTGGAAAACGAACTTTTCTCAATTGACTTGGGTCTGGGTGTACTGGGATGACGCCCCCAGTTAGTATCCGTCGTCTGGTGCTCATAGTACAAGGGAAAACCTTAGTTTGAGACCAGGTGATTGGTGTGATTGTCTGGCGCATTTAAATTTTTTGAATCTGACCCTCGTCCTCGCTTTTTCCCATTGCTATGTTTAATTTGCTAAACACCGCAATCGTAAATAAAAGTCGAATCTTTGAAATTCCAGTTCATTTCATAATGTATTCATTAATGCTGGATTGATCAATAATTATTTAAAACTGGATTAAGAGCTGGATTTGACTTTAAAAAAATAATACTGACTGCTTCCCTTATAAAATGTTATAATGTTGATCCCGTAAGATACTCGTTTTGGTTTCATAAGGTTTTATGTTTGTTAACATCTTTACAGACTTTAATATTTATAATAATATGTAAGATGTATATTTAACAACCTCCACCATCAAGGAGGATGGAACTGGCAGAAAATTGAGTGATAATCTTAATAATGTTTCTATTTGAGACATGAGATATAATAAAAATTGATATATTATGTCCCCTTATCCTCAAAAACGCAATATGCCAAAGTCAGTCAGTCAGTCAATATTTTCTTTCCTAATGAGCTGAATTTGTTAAAAATAAAATATAAATGCATTTCTTAACCAATTAGATGGTCTTCAAACCTGTTTAAGTATTTATTTATTTATTTAAAAACTTTATTGCACAAAAAAAGTACAAAAGGTGGACTTAATGCTAGGAGCATTCTCTACCAGTCAACCGTTGGGTCATGCAGATAGTACGTTTATGGGTGCGGTAACAGTAAAAATGTGAGTATAGATAACAACAAAATTCATTAAAACAATGCAGGCATAATTTTAACCTTATGTACTAGTAGGTAGGTACTTTAAATAAGTAAACATTCCAAAAGACTGTTGTACAATAGAGATTCTTATAAACTATTCTAGTTAAAAGCTGTAAAAAAAATCAACAGTAATAACTGATTTGTAACCTTACATTTGTGATTTGTGATCTGCATTTAAAATGACGCATGGCACATAATACCACTAATAGGTCCATCATTCTCTTCACCAGTAATTTAAAACAGACATAGCGTGACTAGTTCATTTAAAGTTGATATCCTCTAAGGCTTAAGGTCAAATAATTAATGGAAATAATGTTCAGTCCAAAACATTTATTCTACAATTTATTCTTTAGTTTTGGCAAAAAGGACACAAGTCCGTTTGTTGTTTTTTTGTTTGTTAACCGATTAAAAGAAAATATCTGGCTTGATTCAGTTTCCCATAGCCATACATCAGGATTTGATAATGAAATTCTGGAGAAATTAAATTTAATAGATAAAAAGCATACTTTCTTTTATATATTTTCAAGAACGATTTAAAATTTTACTTCTGGTATCATCTTATCTTGTTAAACTTATAATGGAAAGTATAACTCCTTATTAGTTAGGCAATACGGCTACTAAAACTGAGGAACACCTCGCAAGGAGGGGAGAGACTAGTTATTGAAGTAGTGTATATGTCGCAGGCATATTGAGTAAATCCGCATTCGTTTTTAAACTGACGACGCCGTATGTAAACGGCGGATTTATGCAAAATGCCTGCGACATATAGACTGCCAGTTTTAATTATTACCATCAATTTCCGTGATTGCAGTGGTAGTATTAATTTAGTGCTACTTAACACTTTGAATTAATATATAAAACGAAATGCAAACCACTTGTATTTCCAACTTTAAAAATAGTTGTGAACTCTAAATACACCTGATCAATTCACCTAATATCTGTAACCTTGTAGATGGAGCGATATTTAGATCCTTCTGAATAAAGGTAAAGATTTCACGTGGAGTCATATTGTATATCGATGCCATCAAAATTCGGCGTGTACCTACAGTACAGCACCATTTTCATCACGGCCAAGGTAAAAGCGGACGCTCCGAATACATTCAGCCAGCTGTTCTGTTAATTTAAAAGTGAAAGCAATCAGAGCAGAGTGTCATCTCCGTCTGTGTGATGCAAAACACTACTCACTACTAAAACACTCGGCTCCACCAAAACGGACTGACCTACACTACAGTTGGAACTAAGAGACGCTACGAAATAGTTACTTAGCTGAGTACCGAATATACAATATTCAGTTAGGCTCCGAGTCGAAGCGCTGAATGCTACATACATATACCAAACGATAACAACGTTCGGAAACGCAAGTTAAAAAATAATATGAGAAAAAATGTGTATATAAATTCTAACAAAATAATTGCCTTTTTTAATAGTAACAATAGCATTTTAAGACAAAATTTTATACCTAAACGTCGAACGATAAAACGACAGCTGATATGGAGAGTAAATTATGGAATGGTAGTAACGACTCGCAGTCGGTTGGAGAATAACGGATAGTCGTTTTTGACACATTATGAATCGTAAAATATTGGAATTAGGCAATAGAGCGTTGTCACGTCAACAGTCAGATTCATACCGTTCAATATTATTGACCGAGGCTTCATGATACACAAATAATAAGCGTAACCCCACACTAGCGTTCTTTGAGCGTCGACGCCCACGCAACGCCGACGCGACGTCGACGCAACGCCGACGCGACGTCGACGCAACGTCGACGCGGCGCCGACGCAACGCTTGCGCAGCGGCGCGGTCGAAATGACGAACGCCAGGACTGCGCTCCACAGGCGCCGCGCCGGCCCGACGCCTGCCGCAGCGTTTATTTTGACAACAGTACAATGATCAACTCAATTGTTTCGGCCCGCCCGTGTTTTAGAATCAGTAGGTAGAAGACTTTTTAGCTGATAGCAAATATGGATGTAGCTTAAAATACTAGCTCATATTGCCGAAGAAACCCATTTTCAATTAAGTACTTTTAGTTTGGAGAAAATAAATGCTAAAGTTGCCTTTTCGTGCCATGTGTCAAATAGGTAAAATATATTTTTTCCTTTACAAGTTGAAAGCATTAATTTATCACTGCAATATAAAACATTATATTGTGCGTTATTCGAATCTTACATTTCCATTTTCGAAATAACTGTACATGACGTCAGCGCGGCGCGACGCTCGAACGTGATGTGCAGAGGACGCCCAGCGCAAGCGCCGCTCAAACGCCGCGCCGACGCTGGGCGGGCGCCGCGTCGACGCTGAGCGGGCGCCGCGTCGACGCTGAGCGGGCGCCGCGTCGACGCAACGCCCAAACAACGTCGGCGCGGCAAGACGCTGACGCTCGAAAGACGCTAGTGTGGGGTCCCTCTAAGGCCGCAACTACAATTAATTATATTTGTTTGGAAGTTTTATGTATGAGCAAGGAGAAATTTGAGATCAAATGTTTTGATTTTATAGACTTTTAATACAAAATAAAACAGAAGACAGTCCTGATACAATAGAATCAAACAGGCCTAGCATACGCAACACGACTAAATTTTATCGCGCTCTTACCAAACGTCAAAATCGATTGAAGTTAGTGCGTCAGCTGTTGATTGGCTGAAAATACGAGGGCGGTGTGCTATTAGCCAATCAACAGTATCGAAACTTTTGTCGTCTTATGCGATAAATTTGACATATTGCTTATGCTAGGCCTGATGGTATCGTGTTTCTATTGGTAATTAAAAAATATTCAAAAACTAATAATACATACAAAGTCGCGTGTTTATTTTCATTACATCCATCACCGGTAATGCTATTAATTGAGTCACAAAATATATCCCTCAGCATAATAATGTTGGCTTTCAACATCGGGTCGCCAACACCTAAAACTCATAAAATGTTATGGAGGGCAGTCTGAGCGTTCCTTTGGATATTTTATTGAGCACTATGGTGCCTTCATAATTCTGTGCAATTCACTGGGAGCTACAGGCGTTCTTATGAGACATTTCATAAAAACAAAAGCCTGGCGATGCCTAGACCAATTTTTAAAGGACGGCTGGCTAGGAATATTATTAAATCAACGACTAAAAAAAAGTCGATCGCAATTTTCCTGATTCTATTAACAACGAATGGTTGACGTAAGTATATATCTATCTCTTTGTTAAGTCTATAGTTCCATATCGTTCATTTGAGGAAACTAGTCGAAATTGCAAACTTATTGATTTTTTAAAATTAGAATACGTTTACCTTAGTAACTAACAATTTCATAATTTATTCTACTTCCCACTCTCAATCTAATGCTAGGCAAACGTGGTATATGTTTAGGCCACTGAAATTAAATAGTAATATTTTTATTCCATGTACAAATAGGTTTGCTTGCCATGTACAATTTAATATTAATATCACTAAAATAAGAAGACATCATAAAATATGTGTGGAATGTAATAAAAATAATAAATATGCAAATAAACATAAACCGGGCTTCTAGAAATATTTCAAAGAGGGCGGATTTCAATGAGCTGCACCAATAAACCTGAGATCATAAAGTTGGTACAGAAACAACTCGGATTTTAAAATTACACGTTGTGAAAATAAAACGGATATGTAATATGCAGTGCCAAAGATGGAATACACGACAGTAGCTCGTACGGATTAAATAGTGAATCATTAGTAAAAAAACACCATGATTTCAAAACTGTAGGTTTACGTTTTCATATATTTCAGTGATTTACCCTATAGATACAAATATTTGTATTGTGTTACATTTTATCTAAACAGATACTTTGAAAATGTAATTTAAAGTACATTAAGAAATGCGGTGAATGTTATAGTTCCTTTCTGTGATTAAAAATCAAGTGGATATTTTATGTAAATAACCCAATTTTTATTCAAAATCCATTTAGTCTACTAAATGAAATTTTAAATTTTCATGAAAAGGAACACATTAATCTCTTACATGAATAACTTTAATCAAGATCGCACCAAGTATCTTTAAATGAATCGATAGAAATAAACTCGGTGAGCAATGTGCTTAGAGAGAAGAGCTAGCGGCTAGAAGTCGGTCCAACAGGACAGTGGATATTGGTAAAGTTTAAAGGGTTTCTTGGTGCATAGTTCGACGTCTGCCATCGGTATATCAAGAGTTTTACGGTGGCAGCACTAGAGAACCGGCGACGAAACATTGGCTGGAATAATCTCGTGTCGGCGGACGTAAAGGTTTAGGGAACGTTTATGATATATTTACGGTGACTGGGGATTAATGCCTTGAAATTTATATTTTTATAAGATTGCATATGGTTTATGCAAGTCTTTATTATAAGCATAGTTGGATAAATGGTGGCTGTTAGGGGATTCAATAAAGCAAAATATAGATTTAAAACTCTGCTGTAACAGCTGAGCCGTAATAATCGACACAATTGAGGATTTAGATGTTTGAAAAAGTTACGACTTTTGAAATCAAAATGAAATTGTACAAGAAAAATAACCTTACATAGCTCAAAAGCTATGTAGGTACCATAAAAGATTATCTTTTGAAATATCTAATTATGATGGATAGCAAATAAACATTGAACTCCCCGATGAAATAATTGATTACTGATAAATACCTGTTTACGTAATTTCATATGATACCACGCAAATAGTGAACACGTGGCTTATCGTATAATTCAAAGGAAGCTGTTACCAAATTGGTTGTCCAAACAATGATAAAAACCCAACACACAAATTACGATGATAACACTTCTTGGAGATAAGGATAATATATTATTTCCTTATATAGAAAAAAAACCTGTTCATTGACACTACTTGAATGAAAGTTGATATAGAAAATTTATTTTGCGTATTTTTTGTATGAATTCCATGTAGTCAATCATAATGCCATTTGGCGATTTAAACGAGTCCGTTACGAGTAAGGAGAGTAAGGTACGAATAGTTGGTATTACCCAAGAAGGCTTATTTGCATCACAGTGGTGGTAAGACTGATTTCTTTTTTACTTGATATAATGCTGATGCTTTTGCTTAGGTATAGGATGAACGTGGCTGAATTTCTTGTTTTTTAGTTAAGTCCTAACAAGATCTTTATGCAAAAAGAAAAATCGGAAATGCCAACGTCAGTCAGATCAAGTATTTCAATAAAGTTTGCTTGTACCGTCAAATCACATTACCTTAAACATTTGCTGTATGATTTGAATTCGTATACCAACGATATAAGGGCGGTTCAAAGTTCAAGGCGAATAATGCCTGACTGCTTTTTCCTGTATTTGAAATTTTGAGTATATCATTAATTACTAAGACCGTTAGATTATATTCGTTTGTCTGTAATTGAAAGTATCTCAACCTCTAAAGAAAGGACACCTAAGACACCGCACTCGTTAGCTCAACAGCGCACAAATATCTCAAGAGTTTGCAGCGTCGAGAATGCTTGTACCAGCGAACGTCTGGGTTTTTAGACTCGCCTGAAGATAAATCGATTTGTTACGTACAGAATAGGGCCTCGTATAAAAACTGTCGGGAGTACGTGTCTCGCGTAAGCCGAATGACAATAAGAAACTGTGGAAACTCGATTTGTTAGTGGACGGTCCCAGGGAACGGGTCACCCTGAGCACGGACGAGGCGAGGAAGGGCCGAAATACATGGACAGGCTCGTACTGTGACAGTGTTGTGGAAACTAAATAGAGTATCGGAACTTTTTGACTTCAAACTGAATCATCACATTTAATTTTTAAAAGATGACACACATCATCTTGTTTTTAACATATATGATCAAACTGTGCCAATACATTGAAAGGCCACTATCATGGCGTGTGTTCGATCTTCAGCTTTTGCTGTTCGCTCCTCTATAAATATTATCGCCCCACCTAGTTAAAGGATACCCCATACTAAAAAATTATGCCGTTTCCGGTTTAATTTAAAATTAAAAAGTAAAGTATTAGTCTATCTAACGTCCCATTTCAGGACTAAAGCCTTCATCATTAACCTTTTAACCGCTGGACCTTCAGCGCACAAAAGATGCCCCTACCGCCGACACTTAATTCCACCTTTCCACAGTAGTGTTGGGAAAAAAAATCACGATAATGCAATTCTTTGACAGTATCAAAACTGATTTTAGCTAACTGAAACTATATTTTTGGTAAAATAAAAATTTCTGAAACCTAACATGTTTTTAAGACCTTATTTAACAACAACAAACAAAGCCTACCCAATAAATAATAATTTTGCAAACATTAAAAATAGATCGATGATTCAATCCTTATCGTGACCTTGAATTCACAAAATGTCGGATATATCCTACTGCGGCGCTGTAATTAAAGATGTTATTCTTATTTTTAGTGATGTGCATGTAGGTATCGATATTATATATAAACTCGGCTATTTTTAGGTAGTCAATCACATTCCGTTTTTACGTGAGTAAATTGTTTATTTCAATTTCTTTTTTTTTAAAATAATCTTTTACATAAAAATATAGGTACAATATAATAACAATATTAGTTCACGACGAATATGAAAAAACATTTTATCGAATATTCCAGAACTTGACCAAATTAAACAGCACTAGTAAGCATAATTTTTTCCATTACGTTCATCTGTTCTCTGTTCGTCTACACTGCGATTGTGATAATAACAGTATAAATTGTACAAGACAGGTAAGTACGCCTATACATTTTAAGCTTAAAAGCTTTACTAACTGATTTTAACAACTACCGTACCTTATAACGACTCCTACATCCTAGAAATTATTGCAAAAATAATGTTCTGCATTTACCAGACAAGGAATTAAAATTAGTTTGGATAGGGCTATTTATTTTGTAGGATATTCACCGTAAAATTATATTACTCAAATTCTTAATTTTCCTCAAAGCCTTCCAAGATTCTAGTTAACTCTTCTGCACAAGACATGTTTAGCGTCTACGGTGACCACAGCTCACAGAATACAATTAACTTCATACTGACTACCCACCAACAAATAAATATAGACATGTCGATAATATTATCAAGTTACCCTCACTACGCCAATATCTACTCCGCCTGTGACGTCATAAGCGGACGGATATTTCCAACTCCGGCGTTGACACGTAGTTTAATATTCGTAACATTAGTGATGTGCACATCACCTTTAAGATACAATGTTTATTTGATGATTTTAGGATAAAACCTGTCTTTATGGATTAAGAACCAATAAAGTAATGAGAAAATAATATGATTGACTTATTTTCTATTATAAATAACATACCCAGGTGGCAAAATATCTTACTTAAAAAAAAACATGGTGAACTTTTACCACAACACTACTGTTGGAAATATACGACTGTGGCGTTACTAATACTAGTACTACTAACAATAATTTAGCGACCTGCAGGATGCTAAAATTTATTAATATTTTCTTAGGTTGTATATAAGTATGAGGCTGGAGAGTGTTATAAATCGAAGGTGTATACGTCAAAGATTGTTTATTTATTATGATGACTTTGTGCGAGTCAATAGTTTGAATAAAATTAGTCAAGAAAGTTGCAGTCGTATATATACGACTGTGGCGGTTATGAATTGAAATCTTACTGTCGGATATATACAACTGCGGCGGTTAATGGGTTAAAATCAAGAAATCGTTACAACATTGGATACTGGTTTTATTACCGCTTTGATGATCAGTATCACTAACGAGACGTGCCGTTACTAATGCAAGTCCAAAAATCGAGAGGCCACACGAAACGATAATTTAGTACGGGAATTAAAGTGATTCCGCTACTCGTAGCATCAACACAAATTCCATAGTTACTAACTGATCTCAGGTAGGTATCCGAGATACAAGACGGAATTCCACTTTCTACGTGTTGTCATGAGTCGTAATTTTTCACATTAACTCGCCACTTTGTACGAGTGTCCGAGTCAGAACAAGGACGTGAATCCATGTGTTTCGGTCCTAAGAAGTGGAGCTATGATGGCGTCGGCATGACTGCGATACATGGAAAAGGCGTTACGAGGACTCCACTCCACGGAAATTATCCGCACAGCTACCACTCCTGACGCGACACTGCTATGTCATAAAGGCTTCTTGGGGAACCAAAGCGTTTAAAAAGTTTTGCGCTTTTTATTTAGTAACCCTTATGTGCCATTACATCTAAATAACTAAACGCTTAACTTATTTAACCAGGAATAGCATCAGGGTTCCCCTTCAGCTGTTGTTCAGGTGTTTCCAATGCAAATGTATGTTTTTGATTTTTAAATAAATAGTAACAAAAATTTTCAAAATAAACTTGGGAGTCATGAAACCATCTTAACTGGCAAAAAATCGTTTTACCTGAAATTCAATAACGGTTGGATTACAAACAACATTCGATATTTTATAAAGGAAAACAGTCTTTGATTTCAAAGTTTAACAGAGCAGTGCTGATAAAGGCGCAAATAAAACCTTATTAAAATTCCACAAAACACCATTTATTTTTTGCTTTTCTAATATTTTTATTTAGGAAAAGCTGAAAGATAAGGAGTAAGGAATCTGTAAATGGTATTTTTTGTTTGATAATCATTAGAAATAACAACAACGAAAGGGGGTTTCAGTCTTCTCGCGATGGTAATCGCCAAATATTAAACCAAAACCAGCCTAAATACTTCTAAAGACACCGAAACAGGTAGAAATCTGGAGGTGCAAAGTGAGAACTGTACAGCGAATGCATTTCTTCTCTTGCTTATTCTCCTCAGTCGATCGCTGTACAATTTAGAATCGAAGGCCCTGCCTAGTGTTAACAACTCATAATTAATAGTGCCCTTCCACCACACACACCTTCACCTTGTTGCGATTACAAACTTTGATTGCAACATACCCAAGTTTGGTCATTAATTAAAATGATGAAAAAAAGTTACACTTGCAACTTAAGTGTGAAAAGCTGGGACAACATATTAATGCCCGGTTCCAATATTTGAAAAATGATATGTTCTCGTTACGGATTGTAATAAATTATGCGAGGCGTAAGCTGAAACCGTTCCAGGCGTACTATCAGTCGGTTGGAGAAAAACTATTGGACCGGGTATAAGTCACATGCGAACAAATACAAGTTGTTTCATTCATCTCTGAAGGAGGCATTAATGCCTGTGATATTAACAGAAGGCCAAGGATATACCCAGGCTATCATCAGAAGCTCGCGAATACGGTACGTGCATGAAGCGCAATATTCGCCGGCGATGCATCTGTACCAGTCCCGGTTAGAAAGTATTCCCGAGTCAGTCGCGTAATTCTAAAGCCGCGGAATCACGCTCGGGTCGAGACTGTTAGCAGCGACGCGACTCGACTACGGTCGGGGGTATTTGAAAAGTACGAAAAGATATATGAACGGGTTTTAAGTAAAACTTATGATTCCAAAATAAATAAATAAATATTGGACAACATCACATACATTGCTCTGATTCTGTGGTAAGTAGCTTAAGCACTTGTGTTACAGAAATCAGAAAGTGCCAAAATACGCGTTCGGTCCGTCTCTTTTCGCTTTTAGCGGTTAAATAGAAAAAAAAGCACAAGATAATAAAATGTTACACTAGTTTGGACCACCTCTATATGGTACCAGTTAGTTTCGGATGAATTTACAGATCATGTATCTCTGGTGTTATAATTGCATATTAAATTATATTACAGTAGGTATCGTCTTTGTGTTCTCTTAACAACAAAAATAACGTGCAGTTTTTTAGACTAAAAATCGAAAGTGAAAAATCAGCTCGCAGCGATGAGCATCTGCGTAAATAGTATAGATAGAGGTTTAATGGAATTCGTCTGGTCAAAACTTTATTTCATAGGTATCAAAGTTTGCCAGTTCTAAGAGTTGAGGTCCTACTTACCAAGTCATTTCATTTTTCGCTTACAATTTGATTTATGACTTACTGACATCCAATAGAATATCAATTGTCGGTACTAGACACATGCGAATTAACTAGCTGTGATTAGACTTGTTATGACACAATGTAACAATTCTTGGAACGCTATGTGGTCATTGGTGGTGGTCTTGGTAAGCTAAGGGTTAGCTTATTAAGAGGGACGTATAAGAGACATGCTGTTTTGTGCTGTGTCGATACACTGCTGATTTTGAGTCATTGAGGCATATTTGAATATTAATAAAGAACTAACTATTTCCACTAGGAACGCCAAGTCTGAATATGTGTAAGACTGACTAAACGGTTACCTTAACCATGCTTACTGTCGATGGACGCTATCCACGTCATATATATATATATATATATATATATATATATATATATATATATATATATATATATATATATATATATATATATATATATATATATATATATATATATATATATATATATATGTATACCAGATATATCAAGCGAGACTAAACATAATCAGAGATTTGAAAGTTAATAGGATAGATAGCCCCACGTTTGATAATATTCTTGTTAAAAGCTCACTAACTTCTATAATGTATTGCGAAGAACTAGGCGACGCTAATCCGCCATATTATGACGTCATTTATCAGCAAATTAATGGTTTATTCGTGTAACAATAGGTGCGTTGGTTTTATATTGGCGAAATGAAAAGATAATATGAATTGGTTAAAAGCTCGATGGGTGTGTAATTGTGTATTATGCAATAAAAGATATCAGCCGGTACCAACATTTTCACGTGCCTTCCAAAGCACAGAGATGCTCGTTATAAATTCACTATGGTCACCCACAGCATGCCGGATCGCACCGTGCATAGCTTAACTTTCGGTAGCGTTTCCTACCCTTGTCGCTATTACTACACGAGTTCGTAAATTTATATCCATAAACCCAATTCTGCCATTACCTGGAACAAAAAAAGGAAAGAATTAGTCAATTTCGACATACAAAAACTTTGATTTTAAATGATCAGGACTTTGTGTCTCAAACCAGATTTCTGATATCCAAAATAAATTCATTAAACCTCAAGTTAGGATCATGTGAACGAATACCTTTATCTTTAAACGACAAGATGTTTGTAAAACTTAATATTACTTCTTCATCGAGAAGACTAAAAAACCTAATACATATTACGTTGTTCTCTAGACTTTTACATTCTAAGTAGTACCTGACACTTAAAGAAACCTAATAGACTATGAAGAAAACGTGCCTTATCTTTGGTCTCATCGCTTGAAATCGGTTCTAGGTAACCTTCACTAATTATAGACACATTTTCCTAAGTTTTGCACTAAAATAAAGTTCGCGTACGCGGATCAAAGTGAGATCATCTCATCTCAAGTCGCTTCATGAATCCTTAAATAGAATTAATGTTTTATATACATTATACTGTAGAAAATGAAGGTTTTATTAAATTTTAAATCAAACTGTTCTTATACAACTATCTCTAACTTTGTTTAATATGTACAGAAACGAGAGAATAAAGAAATAGCTTTACAACGAGAAATGCAAGTAAATGTTCGACAACTCGATTGTGAATACTGAATTTTAAAACTCGCTCAGACTTCCTTTAAGTATACTAACGGTTGCCGTTGTAAAAACATTTCGATATTCTTTCAACTGGCTTCACATGAATGTTTTTTAAAAGTTTGGTAGTTGTATATACCTATATATATACATATATGTTAGGTACGTACCTGTGTTCCCCGTTTATCGTATTGATGCATCCGTAAATATGCCAATTTAATGCTACTAGAAATCAATATTTGATTGCTCATCCTAACTACAGTTATGCTAAAGCGTAACTAACATTGTTAACTTGAACATTATGGCGTAACCGCATCGTAAATTCCTTCATTTCGCGTAACGGATACGACAATCGGTAATACCCTTACAAACAATAAGAATGGAAACTGTTTCGGAACTAATTTGATATCTGTCGCTAGATACTAAAAGTACAAGGGAAAACCTTAGTACGCGATGAGCCCCATTTGATTAGTGTGATAAACAGGCGTATTTATTATATTCAATTTTAGAGTCAGAGTTATGTAAATATTTTAAGCGGATTGGAATCATGAAGAATAGCAAAATTTATTGCTAAGTTATCATCAAATATACTGCATTAGGTTTTGTCCTTCAAAACTTTTTGGCAAGAGTATTTCAAAGTTCAAAATTACATTGCCTTTATTGTTTCGTTTTTCACTGTACTCGTAATTCACTGTTAATCGATATTCAAAAGACCTTCCCACAAATAAATACGAATAAAACAATAGTATAAAGCCAAGGCAAACACATTTCCTCAGAGTATATCAAATAGGTTTAAAAGCTGAGCTTTTAAATCGTATTAATCTTAAGACAAAGCTTTCAGAAAAGAAAAAAAAAGACCGCAAAGTTTCTAGCTCTCGACGCGAAAGGGGGTACTTCAAAGTCGGCGGGGTAACTCTTCGCGACACTCAAAGAAATTGCTGATTTATGTCATGTAGAGTTTTCTCTTTGACACGCACACACTATGCTTCATGATTCAAGCTGTTGATTTATTTATGCCGAATGAAAATGCTCTCAAAACTTGAGCGAAAAAATATTTCGGATAGCGGAGGTAATAAAAATTGACGCGCCGAAACGCAAGGGTTACGACTCGACAATGCTTCGAGTGTCTTGTTATAAGAAGCTAATTGCTTGTACAGGTTCCGTCAAAGGTTCCGCCAGGATCGATGTACATTTTTGAGGGACATAATATCCTGTAGGTATGTCTCAGCGGCGGTAGCGTGGCATAATCGCGGTTTTTAGGAAGGAATATTTCACGTAGCATCAGATTATAAGAACAGACTTTGAACGCTTGTTTTGCCGGCGGATTAAGCAAAATTAAACGTGTTCTTTAAAACACTCGCTGTAGTTTGGGATTTATTTTAGACAGGGAATTAAGTCTTACGATAACATACGAAGACGTTGAAAAGTTATTTTAAATCGCTTGTTCATGTCCCTGATGGATCAACGCACAGTTAAAGCCACTGATCATTAAAATAAAATATGTCATACTTTTTATCCCGAAATAACGCGAATGTGGTTGCAATGAACTAAATGTAAAGTTAATAATGTCACATGAGATACATTTTATTTTCACGTTTTTTATTGGTCAACTTGGATGCCTAGACCTCAATTTTAATCCATCACAATTACAAACTATGCTAACAAATACTTAATTGATTTGAAAATTCACAACTCGTATAAATCAGACTATTTTAAACATTTTAAATCCATTTGGTGGTTTATGCATCAATGAATCACAAAAAACATCAATCACTTTCTTAATATTCGTATCTTTCGCAAATAAATTGGCCAGCACAGAAAATGCTTTTAATCACATACAAAAACCCGAATAACCTTTTATGAAGTTGAATGACACTACGCAGTAAACATAAAATAACGTGTCTTTAAACACTTGACATTTGCGGAATCATAGCATTGTCTAGAAACGCGAGATTTATTCAATGAAAAAAAAGAAGTTGAATGACTATAACAATGTAAATTAAGAATGACCAAAGCCGTGAGTCCATCTTAATTCTACACAAAAGCGGGGAGAGGTGAAGATTATGGTTTTTAACGCGCCATACATAAACCGACCTTTGGTATTTACACATGTTTTCGCTTCGGAACTCACATTACTGTCATGTCGCGTTCAGATCTCGGCTAATGGGGGGCACAGCGGCGGTTCACGGACTGATTGGCTAAGTTAGCATTTAGCACGTACATTATCCATTCAGCAGTAGCAATGAGTGAGGACCACGCTCCACGGTGCCACTCGACGCGGTGCTCACTGGTATTCCGCTTCGCATGCAATTACACAGCGAGTGCTTTGTCTTTATTTATCCACTTTGAACGTTGCTAATTGCTTTATTTGCGACATTTGGTACTACCTTGCTAGATTTGGAGATAAACGCCGGCCTGCATTTCGCGATTCTACGTGACGAGCTGGTCATAAAAAATGTTACTTAACGATTCAACTTACAACTATAAAATAATAAACGTTCAAACGTAGTAAAAAACAAAGTCACTTTTTTGTATGCCCCTAAATATGTTTAGACTTTTAAAACTGCGCAACGGATTTTTATGCGATTTTTTTAGATAGTGATGTAAGCATAGGAAAAAAAATATAGAACTTAAATTTAGTCAGGTCATTCAAAGCAGGAACAAGCAGAATTAAAAGTGATAAATTTAAAAATCAACTGGCTTAATAAAGTGCAGCTGTAGCATTGACCGTCATTGTCTAGTGTAGTAGGTATAGTGCTTGCAATAAAAGCAGTGCCCTAGGTGATTGGTGTTCCAGAAATAACACCAATAGAGTGCAGCACTGGAGCAGTTTTGTGTGTAAAAGGGCATGAGGATTAAATTGACAACAATTTAAAGTAAATTCAATTAAAAATTTAAAACGCCCTGCGCAACAAATACTTGAGTATAGTTTCAGGAACAACCCTTAAAACGAAAAAAGGAACGAATCGTAAGAAACTAATTAAACAAATGTGATTTGAACCGTATTATACAAGCCGTCTGTTAACATTATATTATCTGTATAAAAATGCTTTACATCATTTTGAGAAAGAGCTGCCCTTCTACTGGCTCGATATTAACCAAACATAAGAACGACCACAAGGAAACTAGCTGTCAAATAAACAAAACCGAATCGAAATCGGCCTCTTCGTTTGAGAGCTACGATGCAGTGATACCACAGACAGTTACACAAATGTAGAGACAGACAGGCATAGACGTCAAACGCATCTTTTTAGTTGTTTAGGGGGTTAATAAAGCGAAACACATAACGCATAAAAGCGTAGGAGACCTTACGTGTTTATATCTCAACTAGATAAAAGATACTTAACAAAAGCACATTAGCATGTATTTGAAAATACAAACAGATACTTGGATTTCACAACATTTTGTTACAGTAATAGGATATTTACAAATTCGCTTCCGAGGACGTGAAAATGGGTTCAACGAGTCTCCGAACATTGATTCGGATTTAGCGACTTCAATACTAGAGAACGTAACATTTTTATTGGTAAATAATGAAACGTACTTTATAGTTTTCCGATTTTTCAAACGAGAAGTGTAAAACCAGGATCCAGATTACTGGACGACGACTATAAAGTGAAACGAATGAAAAGAACTGGTAATTCACTCTTTAACGTTGCTGTGAAACTGAAAAACTAACATCCATAAATTGAGTTTACTCAATAGGTTAATACTACTTTTATTTTACTTTCTTATTATTAAAAACTAGCAGTTTGCTCGCGAGTACTGGTAAGTACCTACAGGTTAAATATTTAACGATAATTTGGGCTCAAATCTGTGGGGTTGTTTTGGCTAGACATAATTTTATATTAACTCGTAGAGAATGACGCTATTTTGGCAATAATTCCGTCTTTTGTACTTTTTGATTCGTGTAAATAAATAAAAAAACGATGTTTTATTTTTTTCAGTACCTATATATATTAGATACTTTAGTATCATACATGTCTTAAATTTTATATAAATTTTAGGGCCATTTTGCAGGGAAATTCAACAAACATTCAACAACAATACATCTAAACTTTCACAGTTGTACTGTTAAAAGGATTTCCTCTGTAATTTTCTCGCTGATGGAACAGAAACACGTAAGAGAATTTACTGATTTATCGTCTTACGTCGACAATCTAACAGCTAGAATTGCGAAAACAATAAAACTCAAAGTATGCCTTAGGGAAGACCAGCAAACCAATCAAAGCCACACGGATCTCTCGCTCAGCTGACACGATTAGAACACCGCTGCACTCTCGTGATCAACACAAAAATGCTCGGAATCATTTACGATAATCGAAGGCCGTATTTCTCAGGTGAGCCTACATAAATTACGGTCCACCGCCTAGATACTCTTTCCGCATCGATATAATAAATACAAGGGAATTTATGTCTCGGTATTAATCGGTAGACGAAATCGGCTGGGAGTCACGAGGCCACGGTTGTGGGCAATAAGATTTTCACACGAGCCGCGAGCGGTACCCGCGATACCGATGTAACAAATACCATATTTCAATATTTTCATCTTGATCCGAATCAACAGATTAAGAATGTAAGGTCAACAGCACGTCAAAAGTAAACACTTGCTGTGCGGTATTCGTCCTTATGCGCCCGACATAACGGCTGTGCAAAATTCAATGTGTAAAATAGTCTGACGCGCTATTTGATCGTACATCGATTGACGGGCGAGCCTGAAGTGCAAATCTTTTATACTAACAACATTCTAGTTGTCTGTTACCTTTATGAAGAAAAAAGATTTGTATTTTTGTTTGTAAAGGATAACCTTAAAAGCTACTACAAATTCTTTCACCCTTCGATCATTTATTTCGTAGTTTCATGCAATATACCAGCAAATTATTGCCCCTCGTTTCAATACATATTGAAAAAAAAAGACTAAAGTGTAATACAGTTCAATATTATTGAATGAGAACGAAACAAAGCAAAATAATGTTATGCCTGATTTAAAAAAAATGATTTCATCTTTCACTAACAGATCTTAGACTTTATATTAGAATTTTTATCCCAAAAGACGTCCACAAACGATGACGAGCCTAGTAAAACATCAACAGTTTGCAATATTTTTAACAATTATGCAGAGTAAACTTGTATGCCGGCTAATGTCAAAAAGTATTACCTACTTATTATTGCCAAATATTTAGGCTTCTTGTACATTAAAATATATTATATATAGGATTATAAATATAAATCTTCCTCATACATCACTCTATCTATTTCAAAAAAATGCACAAGAATCTGGAGGGGTACTCTCAAAAACGAAACGAACAAACGAAAGGTTTCGTTTTTTAAGATTATTCAAAAGTTTAGGAATGAAGGCGTGGTTTTTGATTTGCATAAATAATATTTTGTTTTTTGAAAACGCTTAATTTGCATTCGAAGTGATTTCTTTGTGATTATGAGGATTAAAAATTGCCATCCGTTGTCGGATCCGACATATTTCGTTTATGGTAGACCCCCTGTTGCGTAATTTTAAAGATGTAAGCACACTTAGGTGCATACAGAAAAAAATACTTTTCTTTATACTAAGTAAGTAGTGATATTGATAGAAAAATAAAAATACAAATGTTAGGAACGATAAATTATTTTTTTTTTTGCGCTTTAGGTTTGCTATTTCGGTATATCTACGATTTGAGCATATATTATTATAAAGCAAGTTCCATTTACTAAATAAAGACGGATAACCACGAAATCTTACAAAGCAATTACTTTAACATTTCCAACAGCAGAGAATGCTGTGCCATTACCAGTATTACCGCAGATTGCTAAATGCGTACATACATATTCCTATTAGTATGGTTGGAGCATGCTCATCAACTAACTGGTAAGTAGGTACATGTTGCATGATCACTTTCAATTTCGTTTTGCTTTCTCGTGTGTAATATCTTCGCTTTACTTTGTGAAACGTCATTTCTTTGCCACGTTAATAAGAAAAAAAAAACTGCTATATTCTGCTTTTATTCAAGTTGGACTTTGATTGTTTTTTTAGTTTTAGGGCTTTCGCTATTAATCTATACCTTCACTTCCCATTTTCAAATCAAGAGTAAAAACTTTCTTTCTTTCTCTTAACTAAATCCGAACTTGTATCCTTTATCAAAGTATTTAAATAATGCTAAGCTTTGTTGGTAATTAATTTAATTTCAAATATTTATTTCTATTTGTTTATATCATAAATACTTTATGGAAATTTTTATATTTATTTATTATATAGGTATTTAAGTATTTGTTTATTATAGTTTTATTTATCTTTACGTATTTTTTTTAATATTTTTATCTTGTTATGGTATTTATATTGATATTTTCTGTTAGTATTTTTCTCAAGCATTTTGCACGGCTGTACCCGTTTCTCGATGTCTACTATTTCCTCTACCTAAAGGTTGTCTGGAAGAGATTGCTCTCTAGCAATAAGACCGCCTATATTTTACTTAAATATGTCTGTAAAACCAAATTCTGTAAATTTTCTGTGCAATAAAGTGTATCTATCTATCTATCTATACTTACATTATAGAGACGAAATATAATGATTGTTTGTTCCCATTTAATATAATGTTAATCTACAAAATTGATTCGAATAACTCATTCACTTTTAGGAAATTACACTATATCCGGGTGACAGATCATAAATCATCTTTTTTTTAAATGAGATCCGTACTAAAACTTCAATAATGTAACCCAAGGTATAAAAACTATGTTTGCGCTCGTGCGATCCGGCTTCGCACGATTGCTTTAAAATAATTACGAAAACAAACAAACCACGTAAACACGTGTCATGCAAGTCAACTGAAACATCAGTAAGAAGGTATAGATATTTTTCTTTACCTCATGTCTTTTAATTAACCTAAGCTATAATAACAACCAGATCTGTTTAATAAAAGGCAATCGTTACTAAGTGATTGATCTATTAGCACACAACATCAAAAATAGAGAAAAGGTTGCGCTAATATTAATTAAGACGAAGGCGTCCACTAAGAAAGGATATTACTAACTTCAACCCCTGAGTGGAAAAGGTTAAAATTCCACACTGATGTGGTCGTATGCGCTAACTATTCACTAATATAAATATCTGCAATATGACGCTGTCGTAATTGAACGTAATGAAATCGATTTAAAATTTTCTCGGAACACACTTTTTCCCTATCATTCCATATCCCTGACATGACAAAGTGGTGCCAACAAGAAACCCGAGACGCAACACTCATACCAATCGAGTGGGCAAACTTAATCATTGTTTAATCGATTCCCGTTGCACCGGTCCGTTAAAGACAGGCAGTGCAAACGATCCGGAAAAAGACGTTTCATTCGAGATCCAATTTAGTTGGAAGTGGAATCAAACCGCACATATCGAACGGAGTTGACTCCGCAAACAATTCATTTCAATTCCAATCAGAGTGTCGGCATGTTGTACCGTCCGCAGTCTATTATTCCCGATGGATAAAAGTTTCTCGATGTCGGTTAAATGTAGGAATGACATAAAAGGTCCGATATAAAAGGCTTTTGATCAACTTTCGGCTTTTTTACTGCAATGAAACGTGTTTACGCGATAACGTTTAACATGGAACCAATAAATTGTTAGTGGAGATGGTATTTCAGTATTCATTTTATAATAAATTCAATTTCACATTTATGAACATTGCATAGTTTTTCAACGATATAAGCGAAACTGAATGGCTGCAGAAAATTTCTCACCATATTATCATGGTTGGAAATTCTTAACTGTGGTGACTTGAACTTTTAAATGAGGTGTTTATTGTTCTCACAATTAGTGTCATTTATAAAATTACAACTATGTATTCAGTACAAATTTTCATACTTCTTTAATCCATGGTGATGGTAATTAATCTCGTACCTGACCGCAAACAATATTAATGCCAGTAATTAAGAAGACTTCGCTAAGAATAACTTAGGACCAACTATAATGCGGAGGCTAGTCAAAGAAGAAGATATTAAGCCGGATTCTTAAAACATCACTTAATTAAAAACAATAAATGGAATACTTTAAGTAAGGCCCATCGCTTAAGCGTGGATCAGGCATCAAACATTCAAATAATAAGTTGGATGGTAAAAGTGAAATGGCCATTTCGTAACAAGATTAATTTGCAGCAATCATTCCGCAAAGGAAAAATCTGCGGGTCGAATTAATGGGTCCCTTTGAAATGATATCGAAGTTCAAATTAAGCAATCAAAGTTTTCGCACCGCAAGTTCAGGGATCCGGGACTGGGGGAAATTGTCTATGAATACTTCACTTAATTTAAAGTGTGTTAATAATGATGACCATTGGAATAGTATGAGCATATCATGAATATCAGGAGAGGCATTTTTTGGCACACTGTTTTAACAAGTTTGAGAAATTACACATTAAATACATTTACTACGACATTTAATAAAAATACGCTTTACTATAATGTCGTCATCGTTAACATTTTTAGTTTTATATAAGGACTGTATTTTATTTTTTCGAAATTTTCAAGCTCTTTACCTTCTTTGTATGGGATCACAAAATATTTTATACTTTGCATGAAACTCGTTACTTTCGGTTCTGGGACCAACTAGCAAAATTATAAGTTCGAAATGGAAAATTACTAACATTTCTTGAAAAATAAATAATAACTTGCAAACACTTAAAACATTTTTGAAAAAGCAGATAAGAATGTTTTACAAACAGAAACAAGATAAAATAAACGAATAGTATTTACGATTGGTTACTAAAAACTATTATTAGTTAGTCAATTGTAACCACTAAAACAAAGTTGCCTTTTTAATACTCGTAATAGAATTATACAATTTTGTAAAATGTTAATTGAACTTGTTATGGTGAATATAATGCTGTTTTCATCAATTTTATGATCGTTAAACACGGTAGGTATATTTAACGTATTTCATAACAAACGTTTAATGGATCCACCAATAACGGACGAACCAAATAAAACAATGTTACATAAACGCTGCTTAAATATTGCAGGACATTTACCAAAAGTTTAAGCAATTTAACGATTGAAATATTATTTATAAGAATCAAACAAGGTTCAGTATATTACGAAGACATACTAGCAAAACGCAGCGCTATATGACCTTATAGATAATTCTGATTGTCTGCGCACTTTACACAACGTAAAGCCTTTTTTTATATTGCACTTCAAGAATTACCTCATACCACCTAATTTTAAGTGGTAATGAGGTCCTTTTTTTTTTTTTTTTTTTTTTTTTTTTTTTACGGGGGGAAATGCTTGATGCACCGTACCGCCACCCCGAGGGAGGGTGACGGCGTGTGTGGGACTCCTACCTACCAACCAACCCAGGCTACCCACTAAAACCCCCCGGTGGACCTCATCGCCTTAGTGGCGGCGCTGTGGGAAATCGGCTCAGCCTTTACTTCCACAGCGCCGCCGGCGGAAAAGCCGCTTACGCGGCTCCGTCTGCTCCCCCCATGGTGTTCGGGGGGAGACTGGGGATGGCCGGTCCAACGGGACCATCCCCACCTCGCAGTGGAGACCGGTGCAATGCCAGCTGAGGTGCCCTCACACCATCAGCCGGCCGGTCCCCACGCTCGGCGCGGTCATATTGGCGCCGCGCCCTCAGCCGCCTTCTTCGGCGGCAGGCGGGAGCGGTTGGGTCGTCCTCCCGCTCCCGCTCTGCGGCCTCCTTCTGCGACATAACATCTTCGCAAAAGGAGGCCATCCCAACCCATGCCGTCTCACTCCCGAGCATAGCGTCGACTATGCTGGGGAGTGAGAAATTCGGCCCCACCAATGCGCGCAAAACCGCGCGCTGCGCATGCCAGGCAGGGCACTCTAACAACGTGTGCCCTACTGTGTCCTCCGCCGCGCCGCAATGGTGGCACGACGGAGACTCCTCGCGGCCGATGCGGTGCAGGTACTGCCCAAAACAGCCGTGGCCGGACAGCACCTGCACCAGTCGGAACGTAATGAAGCCCAACTTGCGCTCGAGCCAGCGAATTATTGCTGGCCCGAGCGCATCGAGGGTCCACCGGCTCGCCGGACACTCTAGGAGGCTGCGAGACCACGTTTGAAGCACGTGGTCCCGCGCTTCTCGCCGGACACGCGTCAGGTCCTCCGGGAAGTAGCGCTCCCCGGAGGCCTTCTTGGCGGCCTGCCAACAATAGGCCGCTGCCAGCGCCTGGGCCTCAAACTCCCAGGGCGGCGTCTGGGCGATCGCGCACGCAGCAGCGAACCCGACCGTGCGATACGCACGCGCAGCCCTTTGGGCGATCGCCCTCTGGGGGCGGCGCAAACACCTCACATTCTCTGTCCTGACGAGGGAATCAGCCCAGATGGGGGAACCATACAGGGCCATGCTGCGAAGAATGCCGGCGTAGAGGCGCCGGCATTTGGCCCTTGGGCCCCTAATATTCGGCATCAGCCAGGACAGAGAATCTGCCGCTCTCAATAGGCGAAGTGACAGGGCCCGAAAGTGCGGGCCAAACTGCCACTTCGCGTCGAGGACGAGGCCCAAATATTTTATCTGGGCCCCAACCAAAATGCGCACGCCCCCAACGACAATATGGGCATCGGGAGGGCAGCGCTGCCGAGGCCCCGGGAAGTAGATGGCCTCGGTCTTCTCGAGCGCCACCCCGAGCCCGAGGCTCTCAATGCGCCGGACAACAAGCGCCCCCCCCACGGCCGCAAGACGGGCCGCAGAACCAAAGTCCTTCCCCCGGGCAGTCAGCAGGGTGTCGTCGGCATAACAAATGACACCCGTGCCCGGGAGAAGGGCGCCCCGAAGCACCCAGTCGAACCCTATGTTCCACAGGAGCGGACCCAACACCGACCCCTGTGGAACCCCAGCCCGGACACTATAGCCACGTAGGACCCCATCCCTACCAACGCAGGACACACTCCGACCCGTGAGGTAGTCCCCTATGAGGGTGACTAGGTATGAGGGGACGCGATGGTGACGAAGCGCCCCCAAAATGGTCGAGTGGGGGATGGTGTTGAAGGCGTTTGCGATGTCAAATGACACCGCCAGAACACCCTCCCCCCTCTCCCGCGACTCCGTCACGGCCGACTTTAATTTGGACAGGGCGTCAATTGTAGATCGCCCTGTCCGGAACCCGAACTGGGCATCCGAGAGGTCCGGGCCAACCTCTCGGAGATGCTCGTTCACCCGTTGGGCAATTATCTTCTCAAACAGCTTACCGGCCTCATCAAGTAACACTATAGGCCGGTAAGCTGATGGAGAGTCTTGAGGCCTCCCCTCTTTTCGGAGGAGGCAAAGCAAACCCTCTTTCCAAACGGTTGGGAACTTCCCGACTCGAAAGCAAGAGTCAAGAAGTTCCCTCATTTTGGCCTCCATGGCCACAGCGGCCAGGGCCACAATTTTAGCCGGGACCCCATCCGGTCCCGGCGCCGTCTTCTTAGCACGGAGGCAGAGTGCCACCGTGCTAAATTCCTCCTCCGTGATCGGAAGGCAATGCTCTTCAATAGGCCCGAAGCTGCCCGAAAGGCCCATGACCGGCGGGACGAAGCCGGGGTCACTGTCCGGGAACAAAGCCCGGACGATACTGGTAAGCAACCCCGGCTCGAGGGTCTCGGTTAGTGGGGGACCAATTGGGCGCAACTGATTCCGTGCGGCCCTGTACGGTCTCCCCCACGGATCCTGGTCGAGACCCTCTAACATCTCGGACCGGGCGCGGTCCTTGGCGGTGCCTATCTCCGCCTTGAACCGTTTCTTGACCTCGAGGTAGGCCTCGTAAAGTCGGGCCTCACCTTCGAGGTCACGAACTGCCCGGCGCCGGCTCCGAGTGTAGGCCCTACGAGCTGCTACGGTCCTGGCCCGAAGAGCAGCGAGCTCCCCCGACCACCAAAAACAAGCACGCCGGGGGGGCGGACGACGGGACCGAGGCATGCAGGAATTGCACACCTCGGTCAGAGAGTTGCGGAGGCTCGCCGCAGAACAATCGACGTCGGGGCCGGCCAAGGGAGGGGAAAACCAATCCTGAAGTAGGACCGCCTCCCTGGCCACTTCGCAGTCCAGGCGGGACAAAGCCCACCTGGGAAAGGGGGAAGACGACGACGGTGGGCGGCTAGAACGCCCCGGAGACACGGCCGAGATCTCAAACCGAATATATTTGTGGTCGGAAAGAGTCTCGGCCGGATCGACGCGCCAATTGCGGGTGCGTGCGGCGAGAGCAGGGGTGGCGAACGAAAGGTCCACCACAGACCCCCCCTGCTGTCGCACGCACGTTTGCGCGGAGCCCCGGTTCAAAAGGGACAGGCCCGATGACGCCGCCCAGTGGTAATGAGGTCCTAGCTTAAGGGCGACAAGTACAGCATAATAAATCTGTTACTGGACTTGTCGCCCTTACCTTGAAGGCTTGACCCCTGCTCCTAATGAAGCACCCCCCAGGAGCTCCGGAAAACTTACTCACACGCAGGAACACAACAACACAGAAGTGATTGTTATTTGGCTGCGGTCTTCTGTAAGGTGGAGGCAGCCCGACTGGTGAAATACCTTACAGAAAGGTATTTCACCAGTCGGGCTGCTCCAGTTCGAGCGATAAATCGCTATGCCCTACCACTCTTAAAGTAATTTTGAAAATGTTCCATTAGAAATAGCGATACTTGATTCAAAACATACCTACGTTTTGTTGGTATTCTAATAAATTGCATTCGTCCGAATCCGAAGCTGGCAAACAACATTTGAATTTAAAAATTCGTGTTGCATCACTGACTTCCTCATTCAGTTTGCGCCGAGAAATTATTCCAACTGTTAAATGTGAACTGAAGTCTTTTCGACTTCTTACAACGCGGGTGAACGGAAAACAGGGCGCTTGAACCATCTCGGGGTGGCGAACTTGCTCGTTTTATATGCAAATCCACCACGTCCTTATGAATATGAAAATTTTCTATTAGAACGTGTCGTTGTCAGCGTTCCCTTGATGTACTAGCTGCGCCTTCTTCATAGATTTTTGCCACTCAGCTTTTTGGCCGAGAATGCAAATTGAATTATTACCCATAATGCCTGAATAGTTTTGTTTAATTTAACTCGCATAAAACTTAGTTACATTATTATCAGCTTCCTCAAACACCATTGCCAGCAGATACATAACAGAAGCAAAATAAATTACAAGGCCGTTTTAACTAAAGTTGGCTTTAGAATCATATAACCCTCTTTTAGAAATTTTAATGTAGAAGATGAAATTAATTTTCTTATACTTACAGAAAAGACAGAAAAAAAATCATTATTAAATAACTGACGGACGAAATTTCCAAAGATTCTACCTACCATTTTTACGAAAAAATATATACCTATGTAAACTTCAGAGCCAGACTTATTTTATTTAATCTTTGTCAAAATGTAGTAGTTCCAAATACTTTAATCTAAGCTAATATCTTTTCGTTCGATTTATTTTTCTTCGTTCGCATATCGCCGGCAGCACCCGCAAAAACTATTCGTTACATTCTACATCCCTACATGCCTCAACCGGGCATCTTTAACTAACCCAATGCATAATTAATAACCTTCCTAATACAGTTAAGAAATACTCAAAGTGCAGCGAGTATTCGCTCGGGAACTTGGAGACCTTAAACAGTATGGCGGCGGCGCGTGCGCCTCGCGCAGGCACGTAACCTCTCCCACGGGATACACACTTCGACATTCACTGAATATCTTTAAAGTTGGCGAAAACCGACGTTACAGAGGCTTTCAGAGGTACAACTTTTGTTGGTAATGCTGACGTTAATACGGCACAGTGGTGCATCTGGCTGAGAATACAACAGCACTTTAGTGAGAACATTTTATTCTGTGGGTAGAGTGAAATACGAGAACAAAATGGACTAGAAAGGTTTAGAATAATGCAAAAATGCGTACAAAACCACAAATACCCAAAAACTAACATTAGAAGTCATACTAGACAGATGGCGAAATTATGCCTTTAGTAATGCAGATAAGAATTATGCGAGCTCTTAAATTTTGTGAATAAGGATAATCACTAAACGTAATTTAAAATATAACTTAGGTAATGTCGCTAACTAAAACGTTTCGTAACGACGCTAAACGCAATACAACGTAAATCGTTAACGTTGTTACACTTTCCGCATGTTCTCTTGGTTTTCATTTAATTACATAAATACGAAGTTAAAGCTATTGGAATTGCCTGTAAGCGAATTCCTAAGAAACACTATTCCGAGGCGGAATCTTTAAAATAAAACTACCCAGCTGCTAACCTCACCGATAATCCAATTCTTGAGGACGGAATCTAAATTTATAAAGTGAGAAATTGTATTTCTTTTAAAAGTTTTCAGAATGTTACTAAATGCTTTTGTCTGGCAACTAGTCTGACATAAGATTCAGGGTTATACTTCGATGTCCAAAAGAATCTTCGATTTCACTACTATTTAATGTGGACTATAAATTAATAAACACTTGTACTTTGGTAAAAGTGTAGTCTAAACCTAGAAAAGACGTTTTTTCGTATGCCCTGTAGAAATGATAAAGCTTCTTTGTCGTGATCATAGTTAAAAAAACTGACTATAATTCAGTCTCATTTCTGGATTACCTACGGATGCAAATAAGGGTAAACTTTTGCCAAATTTGATCGTGCCGATAAGGCGTATTATTCAGATTGCCAACTTTACATTTGCACCTTTTATAAATTATTTGATCTTTACTAAATTACATTAATCTTTTGGCTTTTCTTTTGTTAAATATGAACATTTAACTAATCGAAATTCTAACGCCTTCTAAGTTTTATTCTTAGAAAATGTGTGTCTGCATCTTTATGTAAGGCATGTAACGCATGTCTCTTACTCATCAATCTTAGTTCCGTGAGAGGAATTCATTTATTTGCCTCCTCGTATAGGCACTCCGTCCAGTTATCCAACGTCCCTGTGTCGCTTAAAGTTGATGTGAGTAGTTCTGTCCAAAGTCTTATCTAAAAAAAGATACTTTTAAGAAACACTCGCAAACAGTCACAATAAGGTCGACCTTTATTCTACCTAAGTAGTAGATATACCGCTACTTACTACTAGACTCAGTACCCCAGCAGTAAAATCGTGCAAGTTCGTTAAAAATTCAGGATACGTTGGGGACCGGAGCCTGCATACGCATAATGGATTATCACAAGGTCTGTGAACGGTATTTTATAGTGGCTTTCTTCGAAAGGTCGCGTAGTTTGTTCCTAGAGATTGTCTAGAACGAAATGCGGTTTATGGGCTAATGATTCTACGATTCCGTGCGGTCTACCTGTTCCGTGAGAGGTTTCAACGCGCACTTTATTTTCGCATAGGTCAGTTACTTCTTGACAATGACAAATGTTTTGTGTAAGAATAAAAAGGTGGTAGTGCCGCCTCTTACAAATGAAATTTGACGTATCCGAATCTTTTTAGTAGAAATCTTGGAACTAGCAATTGTTCTTCAAAAAAAAACACAAATTAAGTATGTAGTTGTTTTTTTTTTGCTGTTCCAAACCTCTTCTTTTACATTTCATGTAAACTCCGCTACATACTTAATAATACCCTAAATATGCGACTACTATGTAATTGGCCAACAACAATTATCACAAACCCTTCTGACCAAAGGATAAGCTCAGCTAGACTAACAGAATTGACGATAACAGTGAAACAATTCAGCAGCTTAAACTAAGCCGCTTCATAAAATACACGGGAGTTGCTAAACTACTTTTAAAGTCCCGAATAGGACCTAGGCTATATTCTGGGCACCTGGGTCCTGCGGCCCACATCATGTCTAACTGTCTAGTATTCAGTTTCAAACGGGAACTTTGCATACGTAACACAATCTTTATGTTACAACAGTACGGATGTTTTATTTGCGAAGTGACCGGCAAAGTGCCTTCTTTGTTTTACATTTGCATACAAATCGATGACAGTAAACATTTTTTGTTTAGTCCACATATGACGAGTCAACGAATGCGGGTTCTTGCGCCGGCAGTCACTTGTCAAACAAATAATTTGGTAATTAATACAAACAACAAAATAAGTCAAATCAAAGCTATAGTTATTTTAGGAAAGCAGGAAACAGTAAATCGGGCAAATGTGTGTGGTACGGACTACGAAGTGCAATGACATATTAATAAGGACTTGTTAAAGCGCATATAAATTTTTGAATAACAGTAGAAAAAATATGTAGCAGCGCGTATCTGTCAGCAGTATATTGTTTCATGAGCGTTCCACCTATATCTTACTTATAACTAATAAAAATGAATCGCTGTTTGTTAGTCTCGCTAAAACTCTACAACGGGTAGCCTGATTTGGCTTATTTTCGTTTTGAAATAATTATTATAGGCGCTAAGACGTTCGCCGGAGCAGCTAGTATTCAATATAAATGCTTGAAACTCAGTGTTTGCTTCACTTTGAGATTTGGTATAGTTTGAGCGCGTTGTTATGACCGTTAGTTTCAGCTTCCGGACTGGTAATGTTTACATTGCGCATGTAACGTTAGCGCATACGAACGGGTTTCATCCGAAAACGTCGAGACGGCGCAGCGTCGATAGACCTGGAACTAAAATAGTGGCATTATTGAGCTCCGATAGAGAGAGGGGCGCACTTAACGCCCTTGATAGGGAAATGATAAACGGATTTGTGATTACACGAAATATACCTTTTATTAAAACAAATCTGTCAAAATGCACGTGATAGAGAAATTCAAACATATTTGTAATATTTGAAAAACGATCCGTTCTAGTTACGGGTAAACTATACGAGGCGTAAGCTAAAAACGAGTGACAGACGACTGATGACAGCTGATACGGAAAGTAAATTTGAAATTAGTATTAACGAATCGTAGAAAAACAAATAGTCGACACATTACGAATTGTGAACCGGGCATAAATTATATGTTTTGAGCAGTGAAAAAAGGACGGGGCTTTTAGTAGCGAGTTCGATTCTTTCTTCAATTGCTCTCTACTCATATACACCTACAGTTCACATACAGTTAGTATGTAGATAAGTCGTTTGATACTTATCTGACAATGTATAACTGAGGAAGTAATTAAAGCACATCCAGACCCTACTGAAATTAGAAACCAATTTGATTCCCCAAATTGACCTGACCACGAATCGAACACAGGATATTTGAGCGGTTTGGACTGCCTACGCCACTAAGGTCCACCCTCATTAATCTTATAATGGAGATTTGAACAATAAATACTAATACGCAGCGTGGATATTTAAATGACCGCATAAAAATTAAAAACAACGCAGCCAAGCCCATTAAATGAGAGCACGTTGAAAATAACAAACATTATATTATCTGCTAGCAAAACAAACCAACCGCATGTTACCAACACTCGAATAGAAGAGCACTAGACTTTGTGAATAGGCGGGAGCCGGCTCTGCTCTTGGCATTAACTGTTCTAAATTTAGATAAATAGTCCGCAGTTGGTGCGGAGGACAGCCGGAGTGAAATGCCGAGGTGCTGCAGATGCCGGCCGCACCCCCATCCGCAGCCAGGCACTCTGCCAACTAACGCCAGATTTGCTTTTCCACTTTAAACCTCCTACAAACTACGTATCTACACTTAACAATCCGCACATAACGTTAAAAAACTAAAACAGCAAATCGCACCCTCGAAGAGTCTAAATTTTAAGAATAACCGTTTTCAACTCCTCAAGACACGTATGAAAGAACTTTCGCAATAAAACGAAAAAAGAGGCTTTCCCACCATAGCTTTTACCGAGTTAAACTTACTCAAAGTGGCGTACTTCGGCGGGAGCTAACTTAGCGATGGTCAATAAACTTAGCCGCCGTCGGGATGAGGCGTGCAACAATAAAGCGGAACTTCCACAACAGTTTATCTCGTGAAAATCTTACAAAACGCCTTTTAATATCAATCTTTTAAACTTCAGAGCCGCCCTAAGAGCTAAAAGTACTTCCAGTTTAAGAAACGCAAAGGAATAATTAATGTTCACGGTGATGTCGGAAAATGGTCGGCGTTAGAGGGGGATAAGAGATCGGGTGTGTTTGCCAAGAATTCAATCGGTGCCGGGGGCGTAGGCAGTATGCGCTGAGCGTCGGCGCCTGCCGCTCATTAATTGAGCTATCAACATATCTGGTGCAGCAATCACGCGGCAATGGCACCGCAGCTGCTCCGAACAATGCTACGCTCATGCGATTATATAAATCAGCCCTCGAAACGTGTTCCCGCTCGCAAAGAACTAGTGAGCGCCACATACGATCCCTGTATCAAACTGGTAAGTTTCTGTTTCGGAGCATCGGTTTTATGTCAGTTCATAAACGTTGATAGCTAGAGGTGGAATAAAATTTTTGTTACGAGTTACCGGCACAAAAATCTCCGGTGCGACAGGAACAATGTAAAATCCAATTTTCTCCCGAGTCCCGAGAGAATCGGCGAAGTAACGACGAGCGCCTTTACGACCATGAAGACACGAATGCGGTTTACTTTATGTAATCTATCAGCTCTTGCTGCCGGGCCGCGGACGGTCAGAGGCGCGCACTCTCGACGCATTATGTCATAGTCTATTGTGATATTGCTCGAATGTATCGCTTACATAATACTAATATTATAAATGCAAAAGTAATTCTGTCTGTCCAGCTTTCACGCCTAAACGACTGAACCGATTTTAATGAAATAGGTATACGTTGAACCACTAGAACGGACATAGGCTACTTTTTGTTTTGAAAATAAGGGGGGATGTGGGTAATACCGCCCTTGGAAGTTTATATGGGAAAATGTTTATTTAAGTTAGAAATATGCATTTCGGCACAAATATAGCTAGAAACTTTCATTAATAACTTTTGAGTTGATGAGTTTCGAATATTGGGGAGATAGGGGTAAAACCGACCTAGATGGTCATAACCGGCCGGTTTAGTTGGATATTTATTCCTAGAAAAGACTAACCCAGTTCCCATATTTTACGTATCGTAATGTGTCAAAAATGACTATCCGTTTTTCTACGATTCGTTAATTCTAATTTCAAATTTACTTTCTATATCAGCTGTCATTAGTCGCCTGTAGGTCGTTTTTAGCTTACGCCTCGTAAAATTTATTTCTAAACGTAACTAGAACGGATCGTTTTTCAAATATTGGAATCGAGCATAAGCGTACGAAGTCGCAGGCGGCCGCTAGTACTTAATAGGAATTCTGAATGAACTGGGAAGAACACGCAAAACACACTCGCGTGCGTCTACTTATTACTTATTTACCTCAAACCACCACGCCACTAAACTTGTTACATTTCTGTTATCAAATGTAAAGAATTGTTTTACCATGTAAATTCTTATCAGGTTAGTACCTACCTACTTGAAAAGAACAGACAGAAGCAAACAATCAGGAATTAATTTTAATACTAATTAATTGGCAGTAATGGTATATACTTACATTAATTAGTATTAAAATTAATTCCAGTTTGATGGCTGTTTGGAAAATATTATTCAAAAATGTATGTTTACCCAGATGTGCGATGTTTAATTGAACGAATATTCGAATAGCGAACTATATAATGACTTTAATACGGTTTGTAACTAATCATTGTATGTATACATACTTGTACGAGTACAGTTAAATAGTCTAAATAAATTGAAAACAATTAGGTAGTAACATATTATATTAAAAACACGATAATTTAATAATTACGTGTTTCAACATTTTAATTCACCTAATTTGCATTGATTTTGGAGTAAGGTAAGTAATTAAAATATTAACTACAAATTGCAATACACTGATTTACACAGAATTCTGTCAATTACTTCATGTTTTTCGAAATATTACACCATAAACGCTGTTTTATTATTTTTTAATTCAATTTCGTGCTAAATAGGTTAGATACTTAACTACCACTTTCATTGTCACCTGATTTCCGAATAATATTAAGTATTTCCGGTAACCTAACCTTACCTAATTACTAGTGGTATTCACGGCAAATTCTGTTATACAATAATTATATTAGGAAAATCGTGAACCTAAAATTGCGTCCAAAGTTTCCTTCCATGTGCGTAACGTGATAATTTCACATGGACGCACAACGTGTTGCCCTAAGGTCTACGTAAATAATATTATCGTTGAACAACACGTCCAATATACCGCCCGGAGAGACAATGAGTGAAACTCAGTGCGACGGGCAGCGGACGACAAAAACACCGGCGTGGTCGTCCGCACGCACCCGTCATCTCCCGGCATGCCACCGGCAACGGAATCGCCAAACAACTCGTCGCCAACATGCAACATGATTAATGCTCCGCGAACCTTAAATATGATTTATTTAACGACGCGACTAAAACAAACGCCGTTTAAAAAGAGCAACAGCAAAAAGCCGAGCGACAAATTTAATCCACGCGGCATACGCGACACCAACAAACGAAAATTTTAAAAAGATAAATGCCGTATTAGAATTACAGTCGACGACTTGAGATAATGCGATAAATGAAACACGACGTGTGACGACGGGGGGTCATGTTTTATGCAAGATTGCCGGCATGATGAGCAGCTATTTGGGATTTCTTATCAGGTGACAAAAAGTCGACATAATGAAAATGAACAATGGGCGTGAACACTTGAGTTTATCAAATATGGTAACGTGGAATTTTTAGTAGCAGGTTAAAAACCACTTGAATTATCGCAAACTTTATATAAAAACGGTCGTTTAATGCTTCCCAGCAGAAGCAATGGCGACAATTAGGCGAAAGAAGACGTAAATGGAAAGCGGTAGAGTGATCAGTTGACGCGAAAGACATAACTTTAACACCTTCAACGAGAGAAATGATAACGTGGTTGATTTCAAAACAAACATTTTTTACTTATGAATTTAAAAAGCATGTCGTGTAAATTAACTTTTAGAAAATGATGGTCCTTAAAGGCGATTTCCGTATAAAGGAAAAACAGCTTGCAAAGCTAGTAATTTAAAAGCAGAACAAGGTTTTACAATATTTTAATTGTTTAATAGGTACAGAGACATAAGCACGTCAGACAACACACTTTGGACTTTGTACCGCCCTTATGTCGTATGCATAAGAACTAATATTAAAATTCAATTAAAATGAAAATTAATTACTTTGATTTTATTAATTTTTTTTTACAATCTTCCCACCCACAATCAGCAAGTGTAATACATCACACATGATGAGACGCTAGACTCAAGTTCAGAGACCATCTGCCGGTATAGATCATATTGCTTATCGACCCCTCCCTATCGTAGATCTGACAACTTCGCCTAAAAATGTTGATCCTGCGAGAGTTTCTACACACGAGGTTTGTCAATCCGTGACACCGTCACTTGCTGAGTCTGACATAACGGTCGCTATTCATATTAGAATAAGACCAGCGCATCCTCTCAGTCCGGCAGTTGTCTGGGCAACAATGTGTGTGCTTGCGCAGGAGTGCGTGCAAAAACCGGCACATCAACATCCCCATCTGTCGCGTGACGTATCGGTCGCAGTCGCCCTTTATTACCGGTTACACCGACGGCTAAGTAAAACGCATGCACCGATCGTCATGAGAGAAATTGACATTGGATATTTTTGCGCAGGGAACGAGGTTGTGGCAGGGGTGGAGCTCGGCGTGGCGCAGAAAGGGTAAAAATGGTACTCTCATAGCTTGGGGCGGAGGGGATCTGACGTGTTGTGGCGCAGGGTGGAAGGAGGAGTTTTAACTGATAAAAAGTCGCGTAAGCTACGTGGCGTGTGTGGGGACGAAGGAGGTACGTCGCAGTAAGGACTGGCCTGGCGCAAAGGAGTAGAGGTAAGCTGGAGCAGACCAGTCCCCAAAGGTGGCACCTGTTCACAAGCATGACGTATGTGCCAGCCATCGCTTCACTCAACCATATTGAAGGGAATGTAACGAAATATTTGAGTTTGAGTTTGAGTTTGCTTATACTCTAAATGGCTGCTGGAAATGCAATACTACAAACAGCTTATCAAGTTGCTTATGCTTTTGTGTCATATTGGAGCAGTAACTAGCCTTTCTTTTTTTTCTTGTTTCTTTCTTAATCCACGCTGACAAAGCTAGTATAACAATAATGCTAGTTGGTAAGTGAGAAAAATGCTGTCAGAAATACAATTCCAATCAAGTTTTAGTTACGGAACAGAAGTAGCTGAATACAAAGACAATGAAGTAGAAAGCATTTTAGGGGGTAAGGACAACTGTCCCCAAAATATGAAAAAAAAAATATTACGATTAAACACTATCACAACTACGTGCAAATTAAAATGTCATGTCACAATAAAAATATAAAGTAATGATAAAACTGCAATTAATTTGGCAAACATCAATCGTCTTTATTCATTTAAGGTACAGAGATTATTGTGAAAGGATTGTCAGAAGCATTATTAAGGGGTTATAAATTGTATAATCTCATTATCTAATCTGACATTCAGATATCTCTTTAAATCTGTTAGTTATGGCATAATTATTATCCTATAGACTCTAGGCTACGAATAAAAATAATTCCAAAGCATTTATATTTAGTTTAGCTCCTAAGCTTCGGGAATAAGATCTACTCGTTCAGGTATTTTATCTACTTCATATCCGAGTATATTCTGATCTTTACTGTATTCTTCAGCATTTAATTAATTGGTCAATAACGTTATTGACTAAAGACTATTCTTTACTATCGCTAACAGCAATAAGATAAACAAGTCATGTAATGTCGGTTTGTTCGAAAGCATCATCGTAACATTACGTTTAACGACGTTGGACATGTTTATTAATTTCCCTGATCGCTATCCCCGGCCCTACGCGGTCTCGAGTGCCCGCAAACAAATTGTTCCATTTCCTACGCACCCTTCTCACATTTCCACCGGTGTCGCCCAGTCGTTAGCGTGCGTTTTAGCCGGGTAATGGTCTAATAAACCTAACTCTTACCTTGCGCTAGTATATTCAATTATAACCTCTGCTCTTAATAGGATAAGACACGTAAGAGTACGACGGAGGGTTCTGCGCAATGTAACGTCGTGTTCCGTAACAATGAGAGCAAATAAATTATGAACTGTTGACACGGATTATTGAACATACTGCAGTACTACAAGGATCAACTAGCATCTTCCCGAGCGGTTTCAACTGCGTAAAATTAGATTGTCGAACACTATGACAAAAATTAAAAAGTCAACTAGGAATATTAGTTGTCTCCACAAATTCAGCCATAATGGTCAAGGAATAAATAAAGTTTCCGTCAAATTAGATGATGATAAGGCTCATCTCACGCGTAAAAAGAGACATAGTCAATCATGCAAAAGCTTCCGTATATAAATTAGTGTAATGTTTAAAGCATGAAGGGTCAAACACGGACCTTTGTAGTTAAAAATAAGCGTGCACACTCCTCAAGTAACCCCTTTTAGGCCTTTTTAAATAATGTCCGTTGAATAGCAGACTGGCAGCACAAATCCTAACAAACTATAATCATAGGATTTTATGATTTGCCTAAGGTAAATACAACAAAAATGAGGTCGATATCTACTGGAGTACACATTTGTTTTAAGTTAGTTTTGTTTGTAGAGTTGTCATAACTGTTATCTTTTGTGTATTGCGACCATGCCATATGCTTAGCGAATACCGTGAAGGAACCACTGTTGTTATAACAAACACTTTCACCGATGCACAGTTCGTTTTGTCAACGTGTTGACAATTTACATAAATGCAAGTTAATGAACCCGTTTAGTTTTGCAGCATTTGCATATGAAAGCGAGATCTTACAGAGAACAGGAGTTCTGTTATTTCCTTTACAAACACAGCTGTTTCTTGAAATCTACAAGAAATCTGTCAATTTTGTCTCTTGAACAAAGTATTTTGGCGGACATTCAACTTTAATGGATTTAGCAAATTATTTATTTAGATTTAGAATAAAACGTTTTGGTCATGTCTTTTATTAATGCCCTATACAAATATAACTTATAATAAATAACCATGCACAAAATGGTACGTAATTAACGAATAGAATACTTACTGGTCTCATAATATTATTTTGTGTTCAATTAGGAATACATTATCATCCAACAGACAGTTAAGGAAAGAGGCAGTAATTGGTCAAAGAAAGCAATACAATATGAAGAATTAGAGAGTTATTTCAAAGCGTATTTTTAGCTCTGAAATAAACAACCAAGATTTGTTGAACACGTTATCCTGTCAAATGCCAACTGTTGTGTCTAGACGTTAGAACGATTGAAGGAAAGTGAAGCCCCAATTTTCAAATCGGTCGATCGTGTTTACGATTTTCATGCAACCTTATAAAACGGATAATAATACATGCAAGGGATTTTATGGTAGTCAATGATAGTCGATCTACTTAATTACTTGTGTTAAGAAGTAGAACCTGTTTACCACAAAACCGATAAAACAGAGCCCTTACGTTCAGTTGTTTTATCTGCTCATTTAATTAACATAAAATAATATTAAATCAGGTGAAAATTACTGGCCCTCCTTATGGCGACTCAACGACGTTCGAAGCATACGTCGAATTATGTATGTCGAAGATTTGAAACGGTGTTACCATCTAACTCGGACATCGCTTGTATCTGCATAACTCTTTCCAGTATATTTTAAAACAACTCTATTTTATCAGTATTTATTTTCGCAACGCGAAAGTCTAATAAATTATGGCATATATTATTATGCATATTTAGATGTCCTGTTTATTAAAATAATGTACATCAACATCACATCGTGGTAAACACATTAGCAGTTCGATTTTATTTCTTAAGCTCACGTCTTAAGGGCGGTTCAAAGTCCAAGGTGTATACCTAAGTTTAAGTATTCTTATCTATATCAGACATTTTAGATACTTCTTATATTGCCTGCTTCAAGTTTTGAACGGTAAGGTTCATTTCCTAGAAGTTGCTAGCCGTATCTTTTTTCGAAAGAAATTCTTTGGAGGGTGATTCCCTCGAAACAAGATTTTCTTCCTTCATCCCAAAACTGTAGAAGAATCCATAAAATACCATGTCCACTATATTTCTCAAACATTTTTAAACTTTTATTCGATAGCAACAGTGGAAGTAAGTTGCACAAAAAAATAGCAATTTTGAATTGACCATGAGCGTTCATAATATGGTAATTTCTATTGTTGTACATTATTTGCATGAAAACTTCAAATTGACTATTCCAGAACTTAATTTTGACGTAAGCAGTTGGCAACACCGCAAAACCCTAAGGTATCTTTATTACGATCAAGGTAGTTTATATAATGGCGGGACGCAAATTAATTCATCGCACGGAGACCCAGCTATCTCCCACGATAAGTTCGGCGGCCCTCAGGGTGCCGAATACGGGAACTAACTATCGTAACGAGATCGGGATTTCTCGGAACGTTAGCTGAACTCGGTAAAGACAGACGTACCGATTTGTTGGTACAGGTGCCAAAGTCTAGAGCTTTGTACCACTTACAAATTAAAATGTGTGTTTGCAAGTAAATTCTACTTTTGGCATACATTTGAAAAACAGTTTATTCCGTCTATTTACCTCCCACTGCTAGGATTTTTCCCACTTAAGACGTCATCACCCAATAGATTAGTGAAGTGTGGTGAGTTACGCACATAGGCAAATCTCGCCGTAGTTCTGTAATCATATTGAATTTTTTTTTTTAATTGGTTCCTTAGCAATAAGTCCCCCGGATTCGATCTCCGGTCGGTTCAAAATGGGAAACTAACTTTTCTATTTGTCTCGGTTCTGGGTGTTGTGGTATCGTCGTTGTTTCTAATTTCTGTAACACAAGTGCTTAAGCTTCTTACCACAGAATCAGTGCAATGTACCTATGTGTTGTTGTCCAATATATATAATATATGGGTTAGTCGCTAAATATTTTGTCTTTAATGTGATTATCTTAATTAATAAACCCAGCAGCTTAATGATTAAAAAATGCAGCTTGATCAAATAATAAAATAGTTAAGCAATTAAGAATTAGGTATTCAGAAAGGGAAAGAATCACTCCCCAGTCGGTACCAATTTTATTGTTCAACTGCGTGCATCACTGGCCTAAACAGTCGAAGACGTATGAGGCTTTGAACGCTTATCACGATGTTCGCGGTATCTTTTCCCAGCTGAACGTTTGAAGTTTGCGGACAATTTAAAGGGTAGAGCGCTGAAAGGATTCAATAAAGGTTCACGCGGACTCTTACGTACAGTCACGTGCAGATCGGAGAATTTGTATAGTGTAAATAGGAATAGTATGTGTATTTTTATAGTGTATATAGTGTTTCTCGATGGATATAATAAGCTGATGGAAGATGCATCTTTTACTACTAAAAATTAATAAGAACAACACTGCTGGCTAGTCCAAATTTCAATGTAAGATCTATGATTTCTGGATTTTTGCAAGAATCTGCGCCGGATATACAAATCATAAAATAATGAAGACTAATTTGCCACAACAAGATGTTTGGTATTTTTGTACCATTTTATAAAAAAACTAAAACTCTAAGAAAATAATATAAATAATATGTAACTAATGAAACACGATCATGCTCAAATAAAGCATTTATCCGAGTTGAAAATTTGTATACACATGCGAGCATGCGATTAGCGATGTACGTTGATGCGATTAGTAGTAGTAGTAAATGAGTGCAGCCTGATTGAGTGCAATCTGATGACAGAGTGCCACTATACACTAAATGAACCTTCGAAAACAAAGATGTTTACCAACGGAAGCAACAAACCATAAATTAAAAAATATCCTTCCAACGGCTGTGGGGCAGAGATGAAATAATACTGTAATAGTCATAATACTCATAGAAATCAGCATTATCTTTAATCATATTATTTATTAGTTCTTATTTCCAACTAAATGACCTACTGTTCCAAAATGTACTTCGGCACATGGAACTCCGTTTCAATATAATAGATATTTTGATAGCATACGTACACAGTTTGTCTTGGTAGACGTAACTTAATCAAGTTTGCGTTATAATGAAGTTTGGGCGACACGCCTAGGAACAAGGATGCCGCCATGACAGGGCATAAATAGGTTGTCCTGATGTGCAGTGAAAAGGCTTGCAAAAATGAGCAAAGTGCAAGTCAACGTCGCTACTGCTAATGCAGTAGTATGCGGTTTTCTTTTCAGAGTGCTTCGAATAACTTAATTTTGATTTACTTTATTTTTTGAGTACTTTGCTTAAAAACATTATTTGTGTGTCTTGACGTGGTAAAATGTGCTCAACTAGCGGTAGTTTAGTTTCGTAACTAGATTGTAAGCAATTAATCAAATTCAGTAAGTAGATGTGACGATAACATTGATCAAGTATCAATGTAATGTGATTTGGAAAATCGGTACTTCGTTGTTGTTGGAGCGGATAAGTCCACGTGACACGAGCAGTAAATCGTGCCGTGTATTAATTATCAATCGACGATTACCCAAGTTGTAGCGTTATTTATATATTTATAAGTAATTTTATCTGTTTTTATTATTTTGGGACATAAAATGGAAGAGATTAGTAAAAATAGGAGTAGAGGCAAATAGCCAAGCCGCGAGTCCTGCCAAAATGCTAAGTTGCATTTCGGCAGCGCGCTTATACCCATTATTTATATTATAAATGTTAAGAAATGAAGTTTCCAAGGTATTGCCATCGGTTTGAAGTATAACTATCACGGTATACGTGGACTATACGAAAGGTTAAGACGGGAAGGCAGTTTTGTTTGCTTGCAGGGGCGGCGCTGGGTAGCGCAGTTGTTTACGCCCGCATATTCTTGTTTACCCTTCCTCGGAGGCAAACAACATCCCGAGGACTATTGCGAAGACGCGACTTTCTGTACACACATCAAAAATCATATACCGCGTCGAGTGTACCGACCGATCTCTATTACGACTAGTTTTTGTGTAAATAGAAAAATGTGAAACGTTTTAATGTACTTACACATTTTCCGAAAATTCTTACAACAGACTTAATATACGAAGTCATCAACAATTACTGACTGGCTGACTGACATAGTGATCTATCAACGCACAGCCCAAACCCCTGGACGGATCGGGCTATATTTGGCATGTAGGTAGATGTTATGACGTAGGCATCCGCTAAAAAGGATTTTGATCAATTCTACCCCTAAGGGGATAAAATAAATCTCCTCCCGTACGAAGTGGCGTACGACCTATAGTTTATATAAAGGTGTTTAGTAGACCTTATATAATCACTGACTATACATAAAACATCTCACATACAGCACTATCTAATCTTAAACCAAACAGACCCCCAAATTTGGTTACTGGAAAACGCCTAAATATTTTCACATACCTTTTTTAATGTCGATATACTATAACAAACACATGAAGCCCAAAGGATTAGCAAGGTGATCTGGGGCGGTTACATCTGTCGAAGAACCGACGGCCGCTGAAATTGACTACTTCTGGAGAAGAAGAGACCATGCCTTGGCAAAGGTAATTGATATACATATACAGGTTGCCTTCAACTAGATAGAGCGTCGATAGACTCATTGTAAATGGTAGCGATTGGAAATGAAGAACCAAAAGCTGAGCTCAGTGGCATACTCGTGGAAAGGCCTATGTCCAGCTGTGGTAGAAAACAGACATTTGTATTTATGCAAACATAAGTTTGTATTATGTAGGCATCGACTCCGTAGGTACTTCGCAATCATAAAAATGCGTGTACAGAAAACCTGAAAGTGGTGGTTGCCCGAAGCTGAACGATCAATTTTGACGGTTCTCTACAGCGAAATTTCTCTACTACGTATGAAAAAAAAATACAAATATGTATACACTCCCACACGCAATGTTGCCACATGAAAAAAACGTCTACACTTTCGTGATTGACGAATGCATACAGCACCTGTAGTTCAGTCATTCAACAGAAGACAAACTGAATTTACTCGCTTTGACATTTGAAAAGGGCTCGATAAAACTAACTCCAGTAGCGCACCTTACGCGTGCTGGCGTTAAATTCAATGAGCAAACATTGTGCGAATGGATGGGCCATAGCCAGTGAATCACTGCGCGAACGGGTAGTCAATTAATAATCGTATGTTGGTGTGTTGTACTGATGACGTATACACCCCGGACTAAGCCGATAGATCGGCCTTTCCGTTTGGCGACTTCAATCACACACGTCTGCAGAGACTGGAGACGGACATTTCTACACCACTCGTACGACATTTGTTATTTCTGCATACGTATAAATAATAGAACAAGATATGGCGAAGTTGAGGTAGTTATTGAATACGAGTCGGAGAAGTTATTGGTTAGACCTTCTGGTGTAGTTTATGAAATGTGATGGCTGTTAGAATCCTAAACTCCTGCTGCTCCGTAATAGTTCTTAAGCTGACTACATAAGGGCGGTAAAAAGTTCAACGTGTATAATCTGACTTGCTTTTGTTCGTACAATTATAAATTAATAATATCACAACAAAATATCGGTCACAAACATATCTAAAGCTATTCTCGACACGGATGATTGGAGCTCGAAGTGAAACATTACTTTAAAGAAATTAACTTTTCTGCGAGCTAAACGAATTTATTTCCCGACATTTAGCATATTTCTATGTAAAATTTCAACTTTTTTAATAGGCAAATGAAGAAAGCTTATGGATCTATTTCCAAATTTATTGATGAACATCATTTGGCCTATCATTAGAGGATTCGATCTACGCTTCAACTTCACCAACGCCTATTCTATTTCTACGCAATTCATACGACATTTGTTACGCGTGCATACCTACATATAAATAAATAATATGGGACGAGGTGTCGGGCGAGGCGCCTCGCGTTGACAGGACAATTGGCGATTTATCCCCGGGGATCCGTCCGGCCCAATTTACGATATCGACTCACCGTTTGCGTTCGGTTAGTTCGCAAAATCAATTTATTTACAGGGCCCATTCATTACGTCAAGGTAGGCCACTATGATCGGCACTTCACATTGGGTATGTTGATTTAGAGCCCGCATCGATGCTGGACCAGGCTTCGATTAATTGTTTGAAATTGGTACGATGCAAGTACCGATAAATTGCAGATCATGTATTACATTTTGGGAAATACCTGCGTAATCACGAGAAGAAAGTCAACGAAACTGATAGTTCATTTCAATAATTTTACAAAAATATGATTATTTGAGCGGACTTTCGGGAATAACTTGATTTCAGTCAGATTCGTACTTAGATTTGAAACAGTCTTTTAAATAAAGAAAAATAGCTGGCTAGTGAAATGCATTTTATAACGGATTAGCATTAATTGGGTAAGAACCTCTCTTTAATCAAATCCACCGTTAGTATTTATTCTATGGTTTTCTTTAGCGTATTCTACGAAGTAATATAAGTCCACATTACGCCTCATCATTTATCAAGCGATGATGTACTCCATCACCCATTTTATCTCGATATGGCACATACCAAAATCGTGCAGATGATGCGTAGTTGTGAATGGCGCGGAGCACCCTCGCTGTCCGCTATTATCGGTCCTCGCGCCATTAGAGACTGCGCTCGCGATCAATTTGCCTCAGTTTCCTTGATATTCGGGAGCGCGGCTGAATTCGTAAGCTCTCGATTATTTATGTGGACGAGCTCGCGCCGACCCTCCGCGCCGCGTGTCACTACGTAAAGAGGAGTAATCGCTTGCGGCTGGTAGCTGAGTGAATTTTTCCATTCGGAAAATGGCCAAAGAATTAGATACCGCAGAGTTTCATATTTCAAGCGGAACCGGCCCGCCCTCCCCCGAAGCTTTGTATCTGCATGGAAGTACAACCGTTTCTTGAGTTGTTTTTTATGTTCCTCGTAAAATGGGGCATACAAAAATACAAACGGAACAGGGCGAATCGGGAAACGCCTCAATAGTACCTACGGGCGATGAAATATAAAATAGACGTAAACCAAATTGAATCCAATTATGCCGTTTATACAGACCGCGGCGTGCGGTTTACATTCCATTGTTAAGGATTTCGCGTTCTTTATCACGGTGACTTACCTGAAACAAAAGGAAAATGGAGATTAATCACTCAACCATCGAGAAATGAAAGTTACGATTACGTATCGAGAGAGCCACGTGGTCGATAATATTCAAGATTAAAACATGGCAAACTAATCGCGCGCGACTCGGCACATGCAATGTCTATCACGATTTTTCACGATTAACTAGTCACTTAATCCGGTCAAGAGCATTATGTTCCTTAGCACGAATATAAAATTTCTTTCATATCTTTATGGCAGTTTTGATGACGTTGTTTGCTATGTAACATTGATAAACAGTGAAATTCCTAACGTATTACAAAGGTTGAAGTATACTCGTACATACACGCGGCAGCCCGTTTCCCTGTCTTTGTAATTGCAGCATTTTTCATTTTGACTATATTAAATGTTTTACAGTTGGAAAATATATCAAATCACATTAATATAAAAAAATCTCTAAACTCCGTTTTACATTTTTTATCAAGATATCGTCTACATAATAACTTCAACAAAATCAAAGAAATCCATAAATTTCTGTTCATTACACAATTATTTTCAAATGCACATATAGGTAATACAGTAAAAAACCAAATAACAAAAATGAAGCCTCGAACCACGCAATGATATCATATCTTCTATCATAAAGTAGCATTTGCAGTGGGTTGTATGTAATACGTTTATTTTGTAAATTTAATTCATGCTGTTCATCAAAAATGACCTAGCCAGTAATTGTCGCCCCAGCACTACGCTTAATGATTCTAAATCGTTGTTAGGCGGTATCGCTATCGAACTGTGGCCTTCATGACGAGCATGAACATGCTTGAATAAGTGAACACTTATTCAAACACGATACTACACTTATAGTATATCAACACGAACGAGCACATTTGATTACCTAGGTGGTGAACCGTGGCAGTCGTGGGTAATATAGCTGCACCTATTTCGCGCCGGGGTTATCTTAATGGCAGGTTTATTTTGCTATTAGGGCCGGTTACGCGTCCCGTGCAGTTTGGGAGGCGTTTGAGCTCATCCGATAACACCACACGGAGCTACCTAGCCTGTAAATGGACCAGTCTAACTTTTATTGATCGATTTGCAAATGGGAAATGGCGTCATAAAACGTTGCGAGTCGGCAACTAAGTAACCATGGGAACCGCATCTAAGATCGTGAGACCAATCAATTGGCTACTTGACAGTTTTTGAAAAAGTATTGCAAAATGTGCGCCCGTTCATTTTATATCCCAAGCAATTCGATTTATCTGGAAAAAATGTAAATAACCAGAGAAAAATAAGATTTTGTGTAACACATTTAAAAAGCGCGCAAAAACGCCAAGTCATGTCACTGTTGAAATTATGACGTCAACGTTGTAGACAACGAACCGATACGCATAGGAACGACTTCATTTAGATAAACGGAAAATGTTTCAATAAATTCTTAATACGATTAAAGACACAATAATTCAATTTGATCGGTAAAATAATCATTGTTTCGCCACATTAAAATAAATTATTTTCGCCGACAGCTGTCATTTCCGAATTGCAATGGTGGTTTCCGTTTCGGTTCTTTTGTTCCACAGATAAAAAAAGTAAAATTTATTTTGCAAAATTAAAATACTAACTATGCTTTTAATTATAAAATAAAAATGTAAAATTATTACTTTACTAATAAGCTAACATATCTAACACTTTTCATATTTTATTGTTAACACTGTCAAGTAGCCAATTGGTTGGCTACATTTTGACGTATAATGTGGACTCCAGATCTAAGCCGCTTAGATCCTTTACTAGTGGCTCGTTTAATAGGATGCATTAAGAAGGTAAAGTACCGTTAACTATCCCAAATGGAATATTTTTCGGCGGAAAATGCATTGACGCACCTCACCACCACCCGAGAAGTGACGGCGTGTGTGTGTGTGAATACTAACCTAACCTACAGATGGACCTGAACGCCATCATTAGCGGCAGAATGACTGATCACTAGGCAACCCCGTTATCTCTCATCAATATAGTTTAGGGAAAGGAATACTTATGTCCTGCTATAAAATGGCTATGAAAAAAAAAAAGACCCACACTAACATAACTTTGTGTCACAAACATAGGTATAACTCAAATGGGTTCGAATATGCGCACTCTACAAACAGCACAATGTGCTAGTATGTATGTCATACTCGTACATACTAGCCATTATTAATTCGTCTAGCGTAGTTTCCAATATCTTACGATTTTGTAGTACAAATTCGACATTGCTGTGTATTTGTGACCAACGGAAAGAAGTCAATGCAATAAAATACGAGTTAAAACGGTGTTAACATACCGTTAAAAAGTTAAGCCATAGAAACAGTAAAATAAAAATATCTCGTTGTTATTTCGAAGAGGCAACTAGTGCATGCACTCACAATATTTGTTGAAAGTATTCAGAACAAACTTTTAAACATTAAATGTAGGTTTGTTTGTATAAAACGCGTACGCCGGCTGCATTCCAATGGAGTTTTTAAAAACAAACAAATGCTAAGACGAACTTACACTTTCTGCATTGTCACCTGTTTAATACAAACTAAGTATATAAAAATGAAACAAATTTTATCACGAACGACAAATATGATTCGTTAATAGTATAGAAAATTATCTTTATTCGTGTTAACTTTTACAAAAGCATTTTTGAATCGTCAGATTGACGGTACTACTGCCGTGTTCGTAAATGTTCATGCTATCGAGAATAACCGGCAAGAAACTCGATACTCGGTAGTTTCAAATGTAAATGCATAGGTCTCATTCGTTCTTAATCTATTCTAAAAGATTAAATACACTGACAAAGCTGACATTGGTCGGAGTGATAATTAAGACAAGCATGAGTCAGTTGACAGATGTGATTAGGTTTCGCAGCTTCAAAAGTATAAAAACGATACATCGTTACATATTTTATTAAAGTCAGAAACAGTAGCTGCAAAATAATGTTCTAACTAATAAACGTTTAAATTAAAATAGTCTAAGTATACTGCTAAAAAACAGGTATTATACGCCGTGTCCGGGACTAGCATAGAATATTTCATTACAATTTTCTATTTGGTGACTTTTATGTATATGAATAACACAACTATACGATACAACACAGTATGACTAGCATTATAGTAGCAACATCATCATCTCGACTAGTACAAGCTAGATACAAATTATATGAGTAACGTCTGAGTGCTAGGATATTAATTAAAATTAATATCTATTCAATAATATGCGTCCGAATCTATTCAATAATATTTGAAACATAAGCTATGGGCATACTTCATTAATGAAAAAGAAAAAATAAACAAGAACTTATAACGAAAATTGATCAAATGCTTATTATTTGATGTAAGAAGCAAATATCGATACAATTCCACGAAAGCTGGGCCTGCGAGCAAAATCTTGTTTAATAGAAAACACGTACTCGGTAAATTACAGTCATTCTATATAATATATTAAACTAGAGGACCCGAAAGACTTCGTCCTGTCAAAAAAATTTGGAACGTGGCTTGACTCAACATTTTAGTTAGAAAACATTTGTTGGAAACTGAAAAGGGCTGTCTTTAGAGTTTTCCCGGCTATTATTCGATTTTTTCTCACTGTAAAACCCATCCTTAAATAAATAAATAAATGCGCCAGACAATCACACCAATCGCCTGGTCTCAAACTAAGGTTTTCCCTTGTACTATGAGTACCAGACGACGGATACTAACTGGGGGCGTCATCCCAGTACACCCAGACCCAAGTCAATTGAGAAAAGTTCGTTTTCCAAATTGACCTGACCGGGAATCGAACCCGGGACCTTACGCGCTTTGGGCGCCTACCTTAGCCACTGCGCCACCGAGGTCGTCATCCTTGGACTTAAAAGAACATTTAAAAAAGAATTGTCAAAATTGGTCCAAGCGTTGTCGAGTTATGCGCTTACCAACACATTTTGCGATTCATTATTATATATAAGAAATACTGTATTGTTCAATTGGTGCAAATTTATAACGCTATTATTTTATTATCATATTTTCTTGCATAATACATATGTTATAATTATATTTAATTATTTTCTCATTATTATTACTTTAAGCCCACTTGACCAAACTGCTTAATACCTAGGTACTAGTAACTCCTACTGATTAACTAGTTATTTGATTCAATCTGAAATATCACATCGATGTAGTTTTCCGTACTACTTACTATACTTACGTATACTTTGCAATTTATTTAAGAAGCACACAATTTCGATTTCATGTTTATTTCGTGGTTTTAGGTTTGATTAAATTTTTTTACCCGTACTGGGTAACTTCGATCATGACAAGAACACCGAGTAGAAAGTGATTATGACATTGCTATCTGATAAAAAAAACTGCAATAATTTTGCCCTAAATAACCATTACATTACATAAGAACCTAGTTATACAATTCAACATCAACCAACACAACAATTAACAAACTATTTAGTAACACAATAATTATGGTAAGCGTTACTCATCTCTCGCTTCCGGAAATGTTAGTTACTAGGTTAATTGTTGTAACACTCGTGTTATAATTTGGTTTTCTAGTTCAACGTAGATAAGCCGTCAGTTGGTTGGAAGCACATATTTTTTCTAGAACCTGATTTGATGAGGTATTCAATTAAAAATAAATTATTTTAAAGCTTAAGAGTTTGTTTCTTTGTTTGTTTGAACGCGCTTATCCCAAAAATACTGATTTGGATTGAAAATGTAGATTGTGTTGGATAGGCCATTATAGAGAAAGGCTTTAGGCGATATAAAATCAGCTATCGGAATCAATTAGTGGAAAATGACAATACTACGCGTGTGAAACCGTGACATGGCGCCAAGTTTCTTATTATTTTACCTAAATATTCCATTTTTTTACAATAAATGGCATATTGTTTTTAATAAATAAGCATATCGTATAATGTGATCATTTCACACTATTTAAACAGATATGTTCTATATTATTTAAAGCTAAATTTTATATTATACAATTTCTTATATCATGGACATAATGGACAACAACAACAACGTGTCTATAATACTAAATAAAAAAGCAAAAAGGATTTTTTTATTTTGGTTTATAACACACCGTACCTACAACTCGTTTGTTCCATAGAACCAATTCGATACAAAAATATATTTTGAGCTGAAATGCTCTTATTTAAAAAAAATCCTGAGTAACATAAAATACTTTTAATCAAAAAGCCTACACTGGCGAATACGAGATCAAAGTTTGACTATGGAGATAAGAAAACTAAACATAGCTTGACCACTAGATAAATGACATCAATCCGTATGACTAACAAAATGACGGTATAACAGACAAGAGATTTAACAACGACAAAGTCTGACTAAGGACAAATACCATCGGCCAAACCAGCAAATGCTAAGATAAAAGGTAGGAAAATTAAAAAGCCCTCTGCCAAGAACCGCGGCACAAACCTTGACAACTAAACGTGTGACGTCAACACGAGGGTAAGTAAAGTCGAGATTTGATGTAACCGCAGTCATCAAGCGCATTGAACCTCAGAACGTTGATCTTTTGGTACACCACCCGGGAATGAGTGCATGAATATTTTAGCGAGCTCTCCGTAACGTCTTCGCGTATCAGCCGAGTGAATATGGTCGTAAAGTTGACATCCAAGCAAGTCGAGAGGCGGCCGGCAAGCATAGTGTAATCAATCGCAGAGAGACGTCTCTCGGGAGGGTTCAAGGAAAGCACGACCATGTAAAGCCAAAAGCCTTTCCATTTCCTAATAGTCAGTTAAGATGTCAAGGCTACGATAATGCAATGTCAATCGCGTTCCACCAATAAAAAAATATATTTAAAACAATAACCATACCATGACGACAATCGAATCTAATTACTAAAATTCCATTTGCGATATCAAGAAATAGGAATTCCAATTTTATAATATCTTATAATCACCATCACCAGTTTTCTTTGGCATTAATCTTCAAATGTACACTATCTCAAAACTTGGCATATTCCCAAAGACAGCAACTCTTATTACTGGAATTATATGGTATCATGAAAGCCGGTTATATTTTGTTTTACTACTTAGATGTAATTTCTATGTTTCATATATAATTTCCCTTAAACGAAATCTTTATTCAAATTTGAAATGTACATTAATTCGTGCGTGTACTAACTCCTTTATTGAATTAGGTATGCGAAATGTGTTTTAAACACCCAAACACAGAATAAACACAAATGGCCCCTCCCCCAGGCACATTACGTCTTGATGCAGGCTGGTACATTACTGTTATCACCCGCACTATGCACCCGTGTCGAGCTAAAGAGCTTCCCGCAGGACAAACGAGTAAGATAAGGCGCGTATACCCGCTGAGCTGAGCGCTGAGTGTGGGGGCCGAATGTCCGTATGAAAAACTGAAAAACTGGATCTAGAAAACTTTCCTGCTGATAATTTTCAAGCAATAACGATGTGCGACAATATGGAATATGCATGCATTTTGGTCATCTAACTTAAGTCATTATTATCAAATACAGTAGTAATGGTATCGACGACCTTCGTAGCCGAGAGTCTAGCGGGCCGGAAATTAACGTTGCGATAAGGTCTGGGTTTCGATTTCCAGTCAGGTCAATTAGGGAATACGAACTTTCCTATACTGTATGAAGTCTGGGTGTTGTCGTACCTTCGTGACGTAACACAAGTGCTTCAGCTAAGTAAAATGATTATGCTATGTTGTTCAACATTTATTTATTTAAATTTGTAGGTACTAAAACATACATACAAGATAATTTTAATTGGAAAGCAGGATATGATATGTCAATTCTGCATATACATATATGCCATTTTCTGTAACTGATCAAGCAATGAATTCAACACTACCCCAGACTTCATACAAGTGAACTAGCATGGGACGTAATACGAATTTGCATCCTGCCCGATACAATACTGCTAATACCCGCACTATGCACCGCTTCGTATCTGGCTAAAGAGCTTCCAGCAGGACAAACGTGCTAGATAAGGCGTTGTGTATCCGCCGAGCGCCGAGTTTGCGAGCCGAATGTCTAAATGATGCGATCAAGTGCAGTAATAGCCTGCATGAGGTTATGCTGGATCAAACAAAGAGGTTGCTGTACAATTCTTTCATCCTGAGTACTCTAGAATAGGTACTGTAGCGTTGTGTAGAGACCACACGCGTGTCTCGGTTCAAAGCCCCCAGCTGTTAAGTAAATTACGTTTTGGAGCTCCTAGAATGCCTTGGACCTTTCCTACATTGGTTCCACCTCTACACTCCAGTGTGAGGCTCAAGTACTTTTGCCCCCAATTTGAGACAAACTTATAAATTGTAACGGGATATTTACGCCACAAATATCACGACATTTTGTAAGCACTTCCAAGAAGTCAATATCGATTAATAGTGGTCTCATACGTAAGCTGTTCAAATAATATTTTTAAGCTTTTTATAAATAGATGTTCCTAATTATATCACAGTGTAGCTAACCTTAAATTAGTGAGTGGAGAGATGTCCTATTATGAAATATACGCCATTTTGTAAACTGAGCGCTCTAGAAAAAAAGTACGTGTATTTATGTAAGTAATATGTTGCGTAGGTACATTGCAGTACGACTGAACGCTGTGCTTATCTGCCATTCTTAATATTTTTAACTGTATTGAGCGAGGAATGCTCGTTAAAAAGAAATACCACAAGTAGTCGTAACTGTTTGGAGAATGAGTAGAATTTCAAGTTCTACTCATTCTGTTATAATAACATAATTTAATATTTTAAGTTCCACCCATTCTCCAAATAGTTACGACTGCGAAACAGTATATGAGTATGAATGATCACTGCACAATACAGGTAGTTCTTGTTGTCTTTATATAAGCGGTATTTCAAAACCTCATTAACGAACTAAAAAATAGCACTACGCAATTGGATGGCAAGACTTTTCCCTGACCAACATTTGTAGCTTACGTGTGATAACGTTTAGCTTACACACAGCGTTAATGTCTTCCCCATTTGATTCTGTGTACTGTTCGCCCGCATTGGGGGAGGGCGGTCGAATAAAGTGCGCTCCAAATCTCTGTGAAACATTGCCGAGAACATTCGTCAAGCGCGGGATAGCGGGCCCCTTTTGGAGAGCCATTCTAGGGGTAATTTACCAACAGTACTAACACTGACTTTTCGGTACGCTATAGCATATATGTACTTGCTTAAGGCTTTCACAGCTAAGTGTAGCTTTTTAAATATAGAGGGCAGTTTAACATCAAACATTACACTGATGACAATTTATATATAATTTTATTACATCAGTCAAAAACATATACCTACTGAATCTTTTTATTAGCGTGAAATCTACACCATAGCCTTTCAACAAAGGAGCTTTCTGACATTTTATATTTTATGACTTCTTCCGATCATGAATTACCACATTTTTTTACTTTTTATTTTCTATATAAAATATAATAGCCTACTAAAATTTGCAAACGGATGAAAATTTTGTTCGGAAAGTTTGAATTATTAAGAAATGAGAGAAATTCTTAGGCATTACGAAGTTCACGGGACAGATAGTGTTAAATATAGAAATGCAATATGCAATTTCTAACAAACCAATGTAGAGTAATGTAGATTATATTTCCCTTATACCCGTCAAGAATATTATACGGTGGGGTGGTGATTCACTTCAAGCTCGACACTATAACTTAACTGCTACCTACTGTGACTCACACACTCGTTCTTACAGACAGATAATTTATTGCCACTAGTTATGTCCTTTTAAGAGTGTCTTATTATTTATCCTCAGACTCGCCATTTCACATGCGAGTAGGGATTTGGGTCCATCTGATATAAGTAATCTACATCGTTTATATAGCACTCTTTGCAATTCTTTTCTTTATTCCAACATTTAAGAATTATATTATTTCTTAAACATTGTCTAATGCTAAGCCTAGAAAGCGTAACTTATCTCTATTTTTTTTCTTATTTACTCACAAAATAGTTAGAGGCAAATGAAAAAATAATATGTGTTAAGATATCAAGAGTATAAATTACAGATTTACCTCGTAAAAACCATGTTCTTATCTAATCTTGTAGGTCTTATAAGTAATAAATTGCTTTTCGGTACTGTACCTAATAGCTAAACATATGAAAAAATAAATGTACCAGACATCAACTGGCCATCATGGTAGTCCAACCATCTGGCGACTTATCTTGAAAAATAAGAAAACGAAAAAAGTAAATATGAAGCTAATATAGTTAACGAAGACAGGAATCAAAAATCCAAAATACAAATCAGTGTCATAAAAATTTTGATCAGTTGATCAGTTCCGTAAGAGAACACGTGTCGCGTAGGTCATTACGCCTATGAAGGAACCCGCCCTCACCTCGCTCAGATTACAGGCATTAGAGGGACATCAAAAGCGCGATCAACTAGGGTAACCGCCCGTATCTACTTGATGGATTACTTCACTATGTGTACAATGTACATATCCAACCTACAAACAGCTATGTTTCTAATTAGCAAAACCTCTGCGCGAAGCGATGGAAACTGAGATAACGGGTGGCTTTCAATCTTTGCAAAACGGACATAGTAATATGAAGCTTCATGTAAATATAGTTGTTAATAATAATATCACATACATTTACCTGATCGCATGTTTACCTGAGCTATGTTTCTAATTAGCAAACCTCTGCATGATACGTTGGAAACTGAGACAACGGGTGGCTTTCAATTTTTGCAAAACGAACATCGTAATATCAAGCTTCATGTAAATATAAGTGGTTAATAATAATATCACACACATTTACCTGATCGCAAATTAAGTAGCTTATTCAATGTGCAACGTGTTGCGGAAACCAGTGGTACAATAAATGTACATAAACACATCAATTGACACCCAGCGATAGACACACAAATGTTCATCGTACGAATGTTTGTCCTAGTCGAGATTCGAACCTACGATACTTGGTTCACCTTCAAACATCAGTCCCGTCCAAGTAGCATTTAAGTAACGAATAATCACACTGCATTGTTCAATGACAAACATTTCATTTTGTATTTGTGTTGAACAAATATTTATACTCGTTTAACGGATATCAATAATACACAAATTTAATTGAAATTAAAGAACAAATAGGCAACCACGTCACTTTAGTCCCACACAAATTTACACATATTCACAAAAGTCAGTTGTGTGTATCTAATACAAAAATGTATCTGCCTGGGCAGTGTCTTATCAATGGATCAAGAAAAGTCAAATCATAGCTCTAATCCGTTTCTAACTTTTTGTGAATAAAACGGCCGATCGTAAAGTAACTAGCAAAGTGATTTTCAGAAAACAGAATCAACAGGAAAACCACAATAAATCTAAATACATTTAAAACACCCAGACAGAGCAAACAATTTCATCTCAATCATCAATTATCACATCAATGTTTGTTACCTAACATTTTTCGTCTTAAGACATGAAAATATTATCAGTTTCAAGAAATACGGAGTCAATTCAACTTACGACAGCTCGTTTTCATCGAATACTTCAAGGTTCGAAAAGATGATTGCCTAATGAAAATCAAACCTGAATTATTCGAATCGGCAATCCATGAACATCTTTCGCGTAAAACGAACATCAAAATCGTTATCTTCGTGATGAACGACTCCAAACAGTATCCGGGACACCGGCTACTTCCTAATTACCAAAACGTCTCGCAAAGTAACTGACAGAATCAGGTGCACCTAAAACGGAATTAATTTTTCAATCTTTGAATCTCATTTCGCACCCGAATCCGGAGCGTCCCTTATTGAAAGTCAAATACCTTGTGCTCGAATCAGAATTTCGGTCGTTCGTGAGAACTCTTAATACATTCTCAGTGTAAATGTTTGGACGATAGATTAGCCATTGTTTTCGCGGTGAAGTTATCTAAAATTATTCGGCTTCCTTAAAACTGGTTGGTGGAGTTCGTTGACTTGGCACGGATCGAGAACGGTCAGGTCGCGGACAATGGGGGAATAAACATTGCGGTCAGGGGCGGATGGCACTCATTATAAGATATTCTACCAATTAGTGTAACTGGCCACTACCGGAGATCATGATCGGGTCGGTGTTAAATTGTATCAGAACGGATTGGTAATGTCGACCTTTATCAATAAAATCTTAGACCTGGTTTACGAGATTTAAATATAAGTCGACTATTTTAAAAAGTAAGTCATCAATATTTTAATAATACTGAGGTGAAACTTTCTTCACTTGTTTACTGTTTTGTACACGAATGTAAACTTTTTTTGACATGTTTTGAATGTAAAGAGTTAAGGTTAAATGTGCTTTGAAAAGCGCGATCTCAAATGTAAACCTTTAACTGATGAGCTAGAATTTAGGCTATTTCTTGGTCCAAACTATACTATTATCACATACTATAGTATCTCATTGAATTTCATCCAAATCCATTCAGTAGCTTTCCGTTAAAGAGTAACAAACATCTTTACAAAGTTTCACGTCGTTAATTTTAGTAGGATATGCTGACACATTTATATATTACTTAAATTAAATTCTGTTAGTTAATTTTTGTACTATCACATAATATGGCGGGATACTTGACCAAAGCTAAGTTCAACAAATCAAAGAAAAATTGATTTATAAAACTCAAACAGAAATAACCACCTACTCAAACCTACTACGATATAATTTTGAACGATATTTACGTTACAGCCATTGCACCACACCATCTAATATTACTACGGTTTCGCTATATTAGTAATATGAGATCATCACGTAATATACCGTCAAGGATAAGCCAATCACCCCGGTGCCAATAACCATTACAATCGTGTACAGTTGTCAACACGCTGAAAAGACAGCGCTGCCTATGCTAATAGGTGTCATAAATTACTAAAGGCTTTCGTATTAGGTAATCAGTCATATGATGCACATTCAAGCGTGGTGCCCGCTGGCCTAGTTAAAAAGGGTCTTTACAAATTAGACATGGCCACGTCAGTCTGCTCATTTGGTTTTGAACACATTGTATCTATTCTTCTGCATAACTGCTGTTGCATGAATTATTGTAGGAAATTTGGAAGTATCATTCAAAGTAATATTGCAAAATACTGAACTGTTCTGAATTAACAAAGACTTAAGTGCCAGATAAATGGATAACAAATGTTTTTCTATAGATCAATCGAGTACAATGAAATCTACTGATCCACTTTAAGGGGATAAAGGGACATTGTTGTTTCTGTACAAACTCTAAAGCTTAGGTATAAAATTAAAATACTTTAGTATCGAATTACAATAAGTCAATTAATACATTCATATGTTGTTTTGATTGTTTACATATTTACGCTCGTGGCTCACACTTGACCGGTAATTTTCGTAATTAAACGACCAACTACAGTTTCACAGCAGGATCTTGATATCAAAAAGCCGGCAGCATGAATAAGAGCTCCACGTAAATCAAACGCTTAGACTTAATGAATTTTAAACGCATGTAATAACGTAGGCTTATATGAAAATATACAATGCGGAGTGTCGGTGTAATTCGTATTACGAGGGATAACAATGTCGCGATGAGTAATAAAGCAATGTGTGTCAGAGGAGAAATGTCGGCCGACATCAAATTAACATTTTTATGAGACTGTGGTAGGGTCGGAGACAGGCGAGCGGGGTGAGGTCCGAGCCCGAGAGGAAATTTCGCAGGACTTCCGGAAAAGGGCATGTTACTCAAAAGTAATATGTTCTGTTATAAATAATAAATAATAAATAAATGCGCCAGACAATCACACCAATCACCTGGTCTCAAACTAAGGTTTTCCCTTGTACTATGAGTACCAGACGACGGATACTAACTGGGGGCGTCATCCCAGCACACCCAGACCCAAGTCAATTTAGAAAAGTTCGTTTTCCAAATTGACGATCGAACCTTTCGCGCTTTGGTCGCCTACCTTAGCCACTGCGCCACCGAGGTCGTCAGTTCTGTTACCTGATTAGGGATCATTTACGCTGTACACATTAACTATACAGTCAGCATCATTAGTTTATGCGCACCTCAGTAGGTACCTTGTCACATTAAACTTCAACGTAACTTAAGACAGTTACCTGATTGCGACAAAGTACAGAATCTTACAAACTAAAACATGCTCACCCTGCATACTAACTGTTGCCTATAACTTAGTTCATGTCATTTTGAGATGAAAAAAAACCGTTAGGAATAAATACCTAAGTAGAGTTTTTTTTACACCTGTGGCATTTGCGAATATGGGATAATTCCCTCGAACTGTTCTGGGAGGGCATTTAATTTACGGTGGCAGTGAAAGATAGAAAATACATTTATTGACCATCAGATAATTTTCAAACAAACACAACGCAAGACAATCGGACAAGACTAAAAGTACCTTATGAGCCCAATTAGGGTTCCACCTCAGCAAAAGCTGCTTCGGCATTTTTAACACCGCAGCGGGCGCTGGCATTCTGGTGAAACCCAACTGCTTGGAAAAAAAATTTCTGAAATTATGAACTAAAATTCTATACCCGAGTTACATTCTGGTAACTTATTTAATATTTTTACACTTAACCACACAAAAGCTACCCTGGCAACCCTGGAAGCAATAAAAGAGTTCCGGAGCGGTCCTCTTTGCTAATTACTGCACGCATTAGCGGCCGCGGCGGCGCCTTTGACACGATTAGGTGCAACAAATTAAAACAAGCTTCCGACCACCGACACGAAATAAAAACCGTACAAATTGCATTTTGTCTTTGACGGCAATTTTAGATGCATTATGTTCGACTCTACTCTAAAAACTAACACGTAGGTACTTTTGTATCGTTTGCTTACGTTCGAGTTGGGTTGTGACCACCTCTAATTCAGTCTAATCATGACTGGGATGACTGAGTAAAAAAACCGGTCAAGTACGAATAGGACTCGCGTGGAGAGGGTTCCGTACGTTGGGCTCATAGGTCACAATAACTGCCTTCACTTGATTGTGAGAAACAAAGAAATATCTTAATTGTCTCTCTCTATCTTCCATCTCTCTCTTTTAAAAAAAATACCAAATTCCTGGCCCTAATTCTTCGCCCCACAAACCCCCCTTCGTGGGACAATCCATAGTTGATAAAATAATGTGTAATCTGCTCATAGACTGATGTGTCAGACCTTTTGAAAGTAAGCATCACATGGCACAGGCAGGTAAAAATAAAAAAAAACGTAAATTTAACAAAACAACCCTTTTTTTTAATCTATGTACTTCTCATAGGTTTTCCTGTAATAGGTAAGGAGCTATATTCCGCATTTATTTCAAAATTTTTAGCCTAGTAGTTTCGGAGATAAGGGGGGGGCGGGGGAATGGTCTAATTTCGCCTATTTTCTTAAATAACGATGTCACACGATATGGTTAGCGAATCTTTTTTTCTTAATGTTGTGATTTACTCTCCAAAAGTGACCCCCAAATTCATAATTTATTTATTTACGTTACACATGCACCTTTGGGTCTTTAACTTACATATGTGTACCAAATTTCATCTCAATTGTTCCAGTGGTTTCAGAGTAATCGGATAGACAGACACGCGAGTGATCCTATAAGGGTTCCGTTTTTTCCTTTTGAGGTACGGAACCCTAAAAAACAATGATTTTGTTTACTCAGTCATTTAGATTTAGAATACAATGAAAACGTATTTTTTGCTTCAACAAATAAATAAAAATGTATGATGATACAGCACATCAACGCTCAGCGGAATGTGTGCATGTGTTTCAATTAAATCGTAACAAAATTTGCGAATCGGTGCATTTATATTTCAAAAGCTATCTTATTTGTCTGTAAATTAAATTAGGAAGAACGATCAAAATGTTTCACATCAAACAATAATGAAACGAATATCCGTAAAGTTGAATCTAAAAGTTATCGTGTTACAGAACGTCATTCAGCCGTAACGTATAAAAAATAGTAGAAATCTTTGAAGGGGAACTATGATCAAAGTAAATTAATCCGACTAATATTCAAAGGATTTTACTTTTAAACTTTAACTTAAAGACTATGAGTTTATGATTTGGCAACCAAAATACTGTATCATAAGCGCGCCAAAATCACAGTGACAAACACCCAGCACAAAGTTATAACTTAAATACTTAAATGTTCTTCCGAGATCAGAGGTTTTGTCCGGTAATTAACCTACTCATAAAAAGCGTACACAGGGCGTCAAGAGCCAAACCCGAGGCTTTGTGCGCTGTGAACAAAGGCAGCAGACAATCGCTTAGCACGACGTTGACATCCAGTTAACTTGTGAAATTAAAGAGCTAATTTCTTCAAACATGACGCATACCACGCATAGAAGTGCCACTGATAAAATATACGAGCAAAAGTAACATCAACTTTACTCCGTAGTCCTAATGATTAACAGTTTATTAATTACTAGCAACCCGCCCCGGCTAGCGAATTATATTTTCGGCTTTTCTTTTCGTAGTACTAAAAGAAAACGAGAGAGACGACAGAGAGACGACTTTTTAATACTATGTAGTGGCTAAGTGGATCAAACATCAAAATAAACCGTATGTTCCTGACTTCCTGCGAAAACAGCCTTCAGTGACATTATATGTAAATTTTATTCAATTACTTTTAAGTGAAATAGTTATGTGCTGGGCTTATACCCGCGGCCCCAGTTAGTTTCCGTAGTCTGGTACTTACTCATAGTACAAGGGAAACCTAATTTGATTGATTGATTAGTGGCATTATCTGGTAGATTTATTACTGTTGATTCTTTATTTAATCCTTTACATCTAACTAAGCTCAACAATCATTTTTAAACTTGAAGACTTTCGCGTTCCATTTTAACATTTAAAATAAGTTAACGTTTAGTAAAACATTTAAAATAAGTTAATACGAACTACTTACTGCTCGACGTTTCGGTTAGGTTGCTCCAACCGTGATCACGGGACTCAACTTAGCAATAAAAATGGTGTCGCGTTTTGAACAGTTAACTTATTTTAAATGTTCAAAATAATTCAATGTTGCGTAAAAGAGTAACAAACTTATTTATACTTCTTACAAACTTTCGTGATAATAATCGTATGGTAGAATCGTAGGAGGTAAAATTAAAGAAATTCAAATCAAATCAATCCTCTGTCTTTCCCGTTCATTCGGTTATGCTTCTGTAAATTCGGCTCAATTGTTAAACCCTGTTCAGATTTCAATTACAAATAGTCACATTACATGTTAACAAGCGGTGCAGTCAAAAATGCACGAATCAAAGCACCCTTTCACCTTGAAAAGACTCAGGCTGCAAATTGAATTCGAGCGACGTATTTTGAGGGCAAACCGACTTCTGCATGGAGGCAGAACACGCCACCAGGTCATCGTACCCGCCAACAGTTAGCAACCTTCGCATCGCACGTAAGAGGTGACACAAATTGGGATTTGGAGAGCGTGTGCACATTGCTACGGCACTTTTAGTCTCAATGCCAGTTACGGAAACCATTTAGCAAAGACGAAAAAGAATCTACGACTCATGTGATATGTTTTTATAACTGTCTATGCGTAATTGCACCTGTGCCAGAGTTATTGCTTTTTCATGTCACGTGACGTGTCACGTGACATGGACGAACAAATTTCTGCAATTGTAATTTTGAACGTCAATTTCTTTGACTACCTCTCGATTTCTGTCTTCAATAGAATTTGTATTGGTTTACCAATATTGTGAGTCTTGAGTTAAACCTTATTTAAATAAATTAAAACTAAGGCTTGCTTTTTTGTATTTCGTACCAAATAATATAGCTTATGTTACTCGGGGTGAATGTAGCTTACCAATGATGAAAGAATTTTTGAAATAGGCAAAGTAGTTTTGAGTTACACATACATAAAAACAGAAATATTTTCTCTATATAACATAAATTTAGATATCAGACTACATTGCATACATCGAACTGATCCTAAAGTAGCTTACTACTACCACAATATGTAGCAAAATCCTCGTATGTGACCCAGATACAGAAGAACCACAATTTTTTTTATTATATGAATGTTCGTCTCGGTTATGGGCGAATATTTAGACCTTAGAATAAGGAAAGTATAGAAACCGCATCATGACAGCAACAATGTTACCGTCCACCCCAAAATATTTTTTTTCAACATTGTTTTGACGTTTAACAATTTAAAAATGAGTATTAATATCTATTTATTCTTTGGTAATGTAGCTAATGTCGATTTTAATATCGATAAAATGTGATAACAATATGGGTGGTGAAGAAATAGGGATCTTTTTCTTCTGTCGATATAAAAATAATGAATACATAAATAAATATCAGGCTATATCACATTGACCTGAGTCCAAAGTAAACAATTGGCTACTTGACAGTTTTTGAAAAAGTATTGTAAAATGTGCGCCCGTTCATTTTATATCCCAAGCAATTCGATTTATCTGGAAAAAATGTAAATAACCAGACAAAAATAAGATTTTGTGTAACACATTTAAAAAGCGCGCGAAAACGCCTAGTCGCGTCACTGTTGCAATTATGACGTCAACGTGCTAGACAACGAACCGATACGCATAGGAACGACTTAATTAAGATAAACGGAAAATGTTTCAATAAATTCTTAATACGATTAGAGACACAATAATTCAATTTAATCGGTAAAATAATCATTGTTTCGCCACATTAAAATAAATAATTTTCGCCGACAGCTGTCATTTCCGAATTGCAATGGTGGTTTCCGTTTCGGTTCTTTTGTTCCACAGATAAAAAAACTAAAATTTATTTTGCAAAAATAAAATACTAACTATGCTTTTAATTAAAAAGTAAAAATGTAAAATGATTACTTAACTAATAAGCTAACATATCTAACACTTTTCATATTTTATTGTTAACACTGTCAAGTAGCCAATTTAAGCACTTGTATTATGGAAACCAAAACCAACGGTGGAACTAGCCCTGCTTTCCTTCATATTTCCACCAGAGTAGTACTAACATGCTAGGGTGAAGAAGACTACAAGAAAGCAGTTGAAGAATTTAACTTTTGTACGACTGTATGCTATGAATACCAAAATGTATCAGCATATCGATAATCCAGTACATACTTGATTTCGTTTATGATGTTTGCATAAGTATACAAAAAAAATAAAATGACAGTGCTACCAAAATTTATTATAAAAAATATATTTTTAAGTACTATGAAAGCAAAATTAACGATTTGTGTAAAATAAAAACTTTTTGCAAACAAATGACATGTAGACCATAGATCAGAGGATCTCAATCTCATATTACTTTGCAGTTAACTTTATTGATTTTCGCCCTGCAATGGGATTCTGTTTTCATATTTCCTGTAACAAAATACAAATTAAATAAAGTTAATTTAGTTAGACATGTTTATATTTATATATCTCGTGAATCATACTTGTTCAATTTATGTCGAACTAAATCAAAAATTTCATACGATGCAATAGGTACATTATGCCATTGCCGATATTTTAAGAGTAATGACCTTGATTAATTCTTATTTACGTGGTATCATAAAATAACTGAAAATATTTTGAACAGATCTAAAAGTGTGTGCTAAAAGCGATCTAAAAGTGAATGTGTTCCAAAATTTTATCGACAAGTACGATGAAATTTTTTTCATTGGCAAATCACTACAACAACAAATATGCATTATTTAAATTTGAAAATTTGGTTATAAATGCGCCTTTATTTTGGGAAAATTAAAAATCTTAAAGGTTAACAAGATTTTTGTAAATCTTTGTCATTTTTACTACATAATACGAAAATGTTTTTGCAAAACTTACCGGTGAAGACGATATTGAATAACTCTCGTTATTTTTTAAATCACAAACTTAGAAACCACCATCGTCTTTGATATACAGTTATCCACGTCCGCAATTATAATAATTATTTGTTTTTATTGAGTTTTCATACATAATTTTGCTACATTATAAGAAAATCTGTTTTAGTGAAATTCAGTTTGACAATTCAATGTCATTTGGTCAAAATACGAGATAGGGATACCATGGATCCTGTCACAAGTATGCGCTAGTATTTGATAATACTAATATACATAAGTGTGACTATTAGTGATTTTTATTCCCATTTAAAATATAAGAGTACATAAGCTAGAAACCAAAAACAGTTTTCGTTTATACTTTATAGTTCTATTTAATAGTGGCACGGTATTTTGAAAGAGACAAAGGGGTGTTTTAAACATTTAATATTAAATATTTAATTATTAGGTGTATGGAAATATTGTTGACTTGCGTAATGGATGCGCAGATGCAAAATATATATCAAAACATGTTAAAACATGGTTTATGATAAAGTTCGTATCGATTAGTAGCACTATTCTGGAAAATATGCAATACTAATAAATTAGTAACATAATTACATACATAGGAATAAAATAAAGCGTTTAGTAAATAGTTACGAATATAACAAATACTGTTAAATACTAGAAAGTGATTTTTCAATTATGGCCCATCACTGATTAAAATACGGCCATTAAAATTAGTCGTATTTGAAATTTAATGTATTTTCAATTTGGTAACGTTCTATTGGCAGTCTATGGTCTGGACTCCAACTCCGGAGTCCAGTCCATAGATTTTCTATCTGCAGATGCGGACTCCAATCCAAGCTCTGAGTGGTTTTTGTTTCAGTCACACTAGGTGGCGCTGTATGACTAGATGTGAATAAGACAGCTACGTCCCAATTGCGGTTTTTAGCGTTACATCTAGGAATATAATATATCTATGATTTAGACACTACTTACGTCACCAAAATTGTCCCGTCAGTCAAAACAATGACAAACAGAAAGCAATCGCTACTATCTCGATTTTCTTAAAACAAATAATAAAGAAAGCCTTTTGCATTTTTTATTCAAAAGGAAATTGTTGAACTGTACCGAACTAGAACTTGGATAGAGCTGTTGGCTTATTCTGTGCATGGCTTAAACTTTTAACACAGCTTTACAAAGCTTCACACATTTCTTACACTTCAGAGTTTTGAGCCGTTTATGATCGAGCTTGCAGCTAGATAAAAGCAGATGTAACTGCAATATTCATAAACGTGAAAAAACTTATCACGAATGTAAAAGAGTTATAAGAAATGCATTACAAGGGGAAATGCGACAATCCATTTATTATGTCGTAGCTGGGGTCGTCTTGATCTAATCATCCCAGATTGTCCTCCACCAACTTTGTGAAAATTCTACGATTTTACGAACTTAATTTGTCTTAACATTGGTTTGTATCTGAAAATTAAATAACGGTACTTTTATTTATCTCACATGAAAACTCTGTACGATCATTTATTGGTTCTTCAGTTTGTGGGAATAAAATATTCTTATTGTGTTTTACCTGACCGTCAATTATGTCCGAAGCCTACCATCTTCATGGAGATAAGAGCTTTATGAGAGCAGAATGCTTGCACTTCTAATTAATTAGGTTTAAAGCATGTATTCTCATAAGAAATTACATTTCACTTAACATACTATAACAAATATTAATCAACAATTTTTTTTTTTATTTTAACGTTTCTATAATCTCTTATTTCTTCGTGTTATTTGGTAAGCTAAAATACTCAATATTTTTATCTATAGTGTTTACAGGGTGGTAATTTAAATTTAGAACACTAAGATATAATTAGGCTACGCTTTAAACCGTACCATAACCACTGTTTTGTACACTTAGTTAAGGTTCAATAAAGTCATAAGAATACCTACCTGATAATTCACTATCAATTCAAATGAAACGACTATCTTAATATTAGAATGCACAGTGCGAGGTTTTGATGTATGATCATAAAAACTTTCTTTCTTTTCCAAATTCAGAGCAAAACTTTCTACAATTTAGATGATTATACCGAGCTGTATTTGTGATATTAATTGTATTTTTAACACGATACTCTGTTGAATGATTTATATATCTTAATAACGACGATTTCTTCATAAACAAATCTAGCCGGCGGCATTTATTTCGTAAGCATAAGCCTCAAAGCCATTCTAAGAAATGTAATAATATTTTACGTCTAACAACCAAACTAATAGTTTAATATAAAAATCTGTGATCTAAATCCTTTTACTTCATGCTTGTTGAAATGTTGATATTCACCCACTTATTTATTTCCAATAATGTATGATATTTACCGTAGTTTGACTGCACCTAGCGTAGTAAACAATAACCATATTAATTGATTTCTTTCATTGAACACCTATTCTTTCTGGAATAGATATTAACCCATAACAGCAAACACAGTTGTTTTTACCTTTTACAAAATTAATATTTCTTTGTTTCTATTGACTACTTACATAAAAACAACAATTAATTTTATTCAATCCCAAACAATACATTACATCGACAAAATACAAGATTTAACTGGTAACAAAGGCAGGCTATTTCTATTTGCTTTAAATACGCAAAGAGAAAAACTGTCACGACACAATGGGCCGGTCTACTTTCTACGCAAAGAGGGCAATACGTGTCTCTGATAATAACACACAACCTTTGTTCGGAATGGAATGAAAACTAAATATATTGTGTCCTTAAAAATACCTCACAATATGATTTGACATATTATGCTGAGTTACATTTGCCTTTTTAGTTACAAAATTTTATTTTTATGTTGCTGTTCTATGAATGCTATGCTCATGTCACTTAAATTATATTTCTTTCTATTTTCGCCAGAATGCAATAAATTAATAAACGTAATTCGCTGGTCGCATTATTTTGGTATTTTTAGCGATGGTCGACTATATTTGACGTCATCACTTACAATAACGAAGCATATTGAAACATTATTTATTTACTTACATCTTGGTTTTGAAATAAAAAAATAAATTCACTCTAGATTTATAAAAGTCTACAGCTGTGTTGTTGATCGTTAATCGTAAATAAATACTGTTGTTAATGTTTCTTCACTCATCAAAACAAAACTATATGACTATGGTCCAAAGTTGTTTACACACAGTAATAACTTAGAAGCTGCTAATGTTATTAATCTGCTGAGTTTCTTAGCGGTGCCTTCTCAGTGGACATAGGTTCCAAACCGGCAGTAGAATCACTTTGCATTGTATTCAATGACTATTCAAAAGTGTTACATGTAACCTACTTGAATAAATAAATATTTTATTGATTGATTGATTGAAAGCGAATGTTTTAGGTGATTCGAGTTGCAATTGAACACAAATACGTGCCAATTGCTGTTTGAAAGTGGTACGGAAATGACTGGCACCATCCTTCGTGTTCGATGACAGGCGCTGTGGTGTGCGTGACGATACGGTTCAGTCAACACCACGGAAGAGGACCTTGCGACATAACAGACGACGGACAACAAACTGACCTAATGAGTGGATCGTGGGTTCGCCGCCCACAACGCAAGGGGAGATGAACATTTTCTATTTCTTTAAAAATATTGAAATACCTTATGAAGGTTTTAGTTAAAGTTAGGCATTTCTATTGTGTGATGTGATCAATAGAGACCAGAGAGCAAAATGTTGATTGGCTTATTCTTTACTTGATAGATGTTTTATTATTTTTTTGTTTTTGGCACACTTTATTAAACAGATAAGCTTTCATTACTCAAAAACTATAGTGTTTTAATGTGAAACACAAATTAACAAGGATTATGAAATACCTAATTTATTGATCGCGCACTAAGCAATGTAACAGAGCATATTTTATTAGGATTGATTTTTGAAAATAGCTTTAACAAAAATAATCTTAACCATTAAAAATGTAGAACTGAGTCAAACCGAGACTAAAGAATATATATACCAACCAAGCCACATAAAACACTCACCCAAAATTATTTTGATGACCCACTTTTTAATATAGCCGAATTATTTTTAGACCATGTTTAAACCAGGTGCACGTTTATTTTAATAAGGCAGAGGGAATGGACACATTTACCAAAACCCCAATATACCTGCGAATCCCCTAGTTTTATTGCTGATACGAATACGAATACGGAAATAAACTTTCTTTAGTTAGCAAGTCGCAACCGAGAGGCGATAGGGCCGGAATTTTGCTTCGCGCCTTCTCTTAGGCTCGGGTTTGATTCCAGTTCTGGAAAACTATATTTTTCATATTGGCTCGGGGCTAGTGGTCTTGTAGTGGCATCGTTGTTCCTGATTTATGTATGTAACACAATTGCTTTAGCTACTTGCCGCAGAATCCAAGCAATAGATATAAATATTATGTCCAACATTAAGATTTGCACTAATAACTCTCGCTTTACGGTCGATCTAAAATAAGAAGTAAATGCTACGTTTACGTCCTAGTTACTGCTGACTAAAACCGGGACATCTGCGATATTAGGTAGGCCTTCGTACTTGGTCTGGTACTAACCATCAGGTCAGTGAGGCGTATTGGCCCAAGACGACGTCTTTGGTCAAACATCGACCAACTCGAGACGTATGTAACACTGCGCTGTGACGGTCAACTGAGTTACAGTTTACTGCGACAGATACTTTAACTCATTTCTGAGTTTCGATCACCTAATATAATGATAAGGAAAAATGATCCATGACGTCGTAAGGGCATGAGTTACCTTTCTTTTGAGTTAATCATTAATATGAATCCCACATTGGTGGTGCTTATGAGCTAGGAAAGTTACACAAGGATAACTTGCAACTCTAAGAACGGACGCTTTTATTTTATTATGTTCTGTATTAACTAATAAACATATTTCAGTGCAGGTGGAATTATAGTTGTAGTTCAATTTTGAGTTAGCGCAATGAGGCAGCGCAGTAAATGTCGTCCGATTTAGTAAGTAAACGAAAGGAATCTCGACGAGTTACCCAAGTCTACGGCAAAATAACGATAGGTTATGTTATTTCGCCGAATGTGTGTCGGCGGGTCAACGACGCGCGACGTCGCCTATTCGGAGTGCCGTTAGATTTTGCACTCTGGTACGGCACTCGATACTGTATCTATCTTTACGATGAATTCCGCTGATCATTCTTATCGTAACAACGGCTTAGATTTAAAAGAATTGTCTCATAAGTTTCACTTAGATTAGGCACCAACATAACTGCTAACTTAATGTACTAGGTATTTGTTTACTTTGGAATTTTTATCGAAGTTTTATTCATTACCATTATTTGTTCCCGATTTTCCGTTTGTGAATAAGGAAATCCCCATATAAGTAGGTATTTTGTTTTCGGTTTCCAAATTTACATAATATGAATAATTTTTTAATAAAGTCTACATTTTTAAGTAACAATTGACAAGTCAAAAAGTGTGCTTTATTATTTATTATAACTTTTCAATAATGAGTACACTAATACAATTTACTTCTACAAGTCAACCTTAATATCCAAGTTCCTCATCACTTTAAGAAAAACACTGCATGCACTAATCTGAGCGTACATTACACACTAAGTACATTCTATACACGAAGTATTTAACATTATTTTTCAAAGGTAATAATAATTTACCTAAATACCACAGCCATAGGTTGAGGTAAATTGCATTTGGAGATTTACGATTTTTGGTAAAGGAAAAATTTGTTAAACGGTTTTACTAATAAACAGACGCATTTGTAGACCTATGTCAACATTTTGATTGTTATTTCCATATTTAAATTACATTAACAAAAAATAAAACCTCGAAAACCGTTCGATAATAGCGCATCTTGGCCTTGAAATTGGGAATAATGTATATTGTGCCACTCATAAAGCTTTTATTTGGTCATACCTATATTAATAGAAAAGCGTCTAAATATGTTATTTGACATTTCATTGCTGGACAAATTTCCATCAAACGAAACTAAGAACACACTCGTATAATTCACCAATCAAACAAAAAAACACATAGGTTGATACGTTCGGGAGCTACGATGCCGACATTTACACACAGATAGACAGACAAGTCGAACTAAAACCACCCACCCCTCATTTTTCTATCGAGTTTTAATGATTTTCGAAATTTAAATTCACTTTTTTTTAATCGTCTCGGGTGGTTTCGGGTAGGTCTGAGCGGTTTGGTCCGTCGTTTCTGATATCTGTAACACAAGTGCTTTAGCTACTAACCACAGATTCAGAGCAATGTGTGTCATTTCGTCCAATATTTATTTAATTCAAGATGCAAAAACAGACGTCTAGAGCACTCTGATCAAAAAAATCCTAGCATGACAACTACAGACGACGGACTACAGTCAAAAAACGAACACTTATTTGTAGTAGGTAAGACCGACGTGGACGTATCGCATGAGTTGCCTCTCCAAGGTCATATAGCAAAAAGGTAGATTAAATAAACACGACTACAATGATAAATACTGTAGGTAAAATTAGCTATTCAAATTTATTACCCGCTAGCTTTTGCCCGCGACTTCGTCCGCGTGGCGTGTTATAAAAGAGAGATCTTTGTGGGTGTTGGAGAAAAGTTTAAAAAATGCTTAATTTTATTATTTTTAAATTAGGTTATAGTATAAGTAGCTCAGCTGAATAATGTATTGTTATTAATTTTTAGATTATTAGTTTAGGATAATTTGGTTTAGATTTTTCACACAAAAGGATTTTCCCGCTAATTCCCGTTCCCGTGGGAATTTCGGGAATTCCTTTCTTAGTGCACCCCTACGGTACCTAAGCTACGTCCCTTCCAAATTTCAAGTGCCTACGTTTAGCCGTTTGGGCTGTGCGTTGATATGTCAGTCAGTCAGTCAGTCAGTCAGTCAGTCAGTTTCTCCTTTTATATATATTGCAGTATTTTTTCATGAAAAAGATGTTTCCCATTCCCATGAAGCTGTACATTTGCTAAGATACCCATATACTAAAAAATTTCAAGCCTCTAACTCGCGGTACAAAAGTTTTTCCCGCTATTCCCGTTCCCATGGGAATTTTGGAAAATCCAATCATGACTTAACTTTGCATTCACTAAGGTATATGCATGTCAAATTTCAATCATCTAACTTACGCGGTTTAGATTTTTTCATACAAAAGTTTTTTCCCGCTAACTCCCGTTCCCGTGGGAATTTCTCAAAATACAGCCATAACTAAACTTTATATTTACTAAGGTACCTGCATGCCAAATTTCAAGCGTCTAACTTAAGCGGTTTAGATTTTTCATACAAAAGGATTTTCCCGCTAATTCCCGTTCCCGTGGGAATTTCGGGAATTCCTTTCTTAGTGCACCCCTACGGTACCTAAGCTACGTCCCTTCCAAATTTCAAGTGCCTACGTTTAGCCGTTTGGGCTGTGCGTTGATATGTCAGTCAGTCAGTCAGTCAGTCAGTCAGTCAGTTTCTCCTTTTATATATATTGCAGTATTTTTTCATGAAAAAGATGTTTCCCATTCCCATGAAGCTGTACATTTGCTAAGATACCCATATACTAAAAAATTTCAAGCCTCTAACTCGCGGTACAAAAGTTTTTCCCGCTATTCCCGTTCCCATGGGAATTTTGGAAAATCCAATCATGACTTAACTTTGCATTCACTAAGGTATATGCATGTCAAATTTCAATCATCTAACTTACGCGGTTTAGATTTTTTCATACAAAAGTTTTTTCCCGCTAACTCCCGTTCCCGTGGGAATTTCTCAAAATACAGCCATAACTAAACTTTATATTTACTAAGGTACCTGCATGCCAAATTTCAAGCGTCTAACTTAAGCGGTTTAGATTTTTCATACAAAAGGATTTTCCCGCTAATTCCCGTTCCCGTGGGAATTTCGGGAATTCCTGTCTTAGTGCACCCCTACGGTACCTAAGCTACGTCCCTTCCAAATTTCAAGTGCCTACGTTTAGCCGTTTGGGCTGTGCGTTGATATGTCAGTCAGTCAGTCAGTCAGTCAGTTTCTCCTTTTATATATATAGATTAGGTAGGCTATGCGAATACTATTGAGAAAATGTTTTAAGTTACATATGCAGCTATAATAAGTTAATAAGCTAACTTCAAGGCCAACTTGTGTGGAACAATATGCATTTTTCTTTTATTTGGAGACACTGGTTTTACTTATAGTTTATTAATTTTATTGTTTTCATTAGAAATTAAAAGCTAAACTTGTTTTTTTAGTTAGAATCCATCTATATATACATGTGCAACAGTAATCTATAACACAAAATATCTTAATCTTCATCAGTTATTTGAAATAAGTATATGAACTGAATACATAAACTTAATTTAAATTCAGACTGTTGATAAATGTTTATGAGAAATCATTATGTGTTTCCATACACTGCGATGCATTGTGATACCCAGGGCATCACGAAAACCAAGCCTGAGCTAATTCAGTTGTAAGTAACCAAATTCTAAAAAAAGTGCAACTATTACCTCAGTAAATGAAATCAAAAACTTACCTCTTTTACAGTCTCCAGCTTATGCCTGATTTCAGGGTCTGCATCCGAACTCAATGCTACGGCCACATACTTGTCAGAACTTTCTGCTCTAGGGCCAGGTGGGGATGCATCTTTATTTCCAACGTTGCCGACTGCTGGCTCCTCCAAAGCGTCCACTGGCGGCTTGCTGGGCCCTCGCGATGAGGAGACTGATGGTGCTACATCAAACTGTGGTCTCTCCAGCACCTTCATACCCATGTCCTCCTCTATTTTAGCGCGTAAACGATTCCTGTCTTCAACAAAATGAGGGTCGACTCCCTCCTCACCGTGACGAACGATCCCAACCACAGGGAAGTCTCCCACATCGTTCTGTGCTAGTGGGGGAGGCATTAGGAGCTCAGGTCCAGCTTTTTGAATACGTTTGTACACATTATACACACTGTCGTTTACACTGGTCGAACTTTTGAACTCTGGCAAGTAAAACAGTGCTCCTAACCACACGATTCCGAATGTCAAAAGTACTGAAACAATCAAATATTTCTCCCGAAGACGGAATGAGCGCCGAGAAATGGACGGGACTGGTACTCCATTCACAAAACGCTGGTAAGTCGGTAAAATTCCCGTCATGTTTACGTAAATATAGTCCTTACACCTAGAATTATTAATTTATTATCAAATCAGTGTTCAGATAAACAACTCGTCACTAGTTTGGTAGCCATTAGAGAACTGCCAAATGCCAGCGAAATGCCAAGTTGAAAGGCCTATTTAGGGATACCACTTTTTGAAGAAAGCTACTAACAATTAAATTTAAATGTATTATTTTATTACTTCCCCCTCAAATAACATATTATGTAAAACAAATATTTTCTATCAAAAGAGTAATTATAATTTTAAAACCTCTGTTTTTATTATAATGTCTGATCGTGTAACATCGGTGGCACTCGGATGCGTTTGCGAGCGCCGGTTTCGCCACGTCATCGTTGCATTACTATTTTATTTTAATAAAACTTCGTAGCGTTATATGTATGAATGATCAAATTTCCAGAAGGACACAATAAAGACCAATAAATAATAAATAAATATAAATATTGGACAACATCACATACATTGCTCTAATTCTGTGGTAAGTAGCTTAAGCACTTGTGTTACAGAAATCAGAAACAACGACGGTACCACAACACCCAGACCCGAGACAATATAGAAAAGTTCGTTTTCCATATCGACCCAACCAGGGATCGGACCCGGGTCCTCAAAGATGGCGCAAGTAGGTTAAATAATCACAAGTAGGTTTATAATATATTTTCGGATTTATAATAACATTGATTTAAATAACCTTGTGTATTTGCATGGAAATAGCGTTGGTGCTTAGCATCAAACCTTGGTTTAAGTTATTATTCTAAGTAACTATAGAAATATTAAGCATTAATAAAACTGCAAATGTTTGTCCGCAGTTCGAGAGATCCATTATTACAAAAAATATATCCAAAATAGCTGAATTATCTTAATAAGAGTGAAATTATACTTTGGGGACCCAAATTTATGTAGTTCTAAAAGTCAAATAATATGTATTTGACTTTTAGAACTTTTAGTCTTAGGACAATACATTTTATTATAGTAAAATTGGTAAAAAGTAAAAACCATATTCATAGGGATTTAATGTTTCGAAAAACCGTGAATCTAAAATAATTATTTATATAGGATTTATGGAGATACGTTCCAAAGTTCAAAAATAAATAAACAAATCCTAAAGAAGGTTTTTATGCAAAGTGTAATTCATTCTGTCATCTGATTTTGATGATTTAGTAGAATTAAAACATATTTCATGGTCACATTTTAATCTGCTTGAATAGGTTACAGCACCATCTAGTAGCATAAAATTGTACTATGTACATTTTAAACCTGATGCTTAAGCACTCCTTGATTTAAATTATGTAGAATCAATGTATAGATGTCACTGAAAGCCTTATTTTTATAGTTGATTCATTGTTTTTTATTTTAGTTAAGCCCTTTATAATATTTAAAAAAAATCATGTGTAGGTACTGTAAAATATTTAAATGATAAACAAAAAAGGCTTGCGATGGCCATAGGGCTAGAATAGTCATAATAATAGTAAATAATGGTCTTTCGAACCAAATAAAGCTAACCTTCTTAATTTTTCACGAGATAAGGTGCATTTCTCTTTTTATTATAAAGGCCACTACCAAAAATTAAAGGAACAAACGAAAGATTTCGTTTTTTTTATGATTAACCGAAAGCGTGGGAATGAAAACGTGGTTTTTAATTTCCATAAATATTATTTTGTTTTTTTTATCCTCATTCGAAGTAAATTGTTTACGATTATTAAAATTAAAACTAGCTATTCGGCATCGAATCCCGACATACTTCGTTCTTGGACTAGACTCACCAGTCTCCGTATTGTCGGTAAACAACGAAGTTATTGGCGAGCACGAGCACACTTACGTATAATTTCTTGAAGTCGGTTAATAATTGGCTACTTGACAGTGTTAACAATAAAATATGAAAAGCGTTAGATATGTTAGCTTATTAGTAAAGTAATAATTTTACATTTAAATTTTTTAATTAAAAACATAGTTAGTATTTTATTTTTGCAAAATAAACTTTACTTTTTTTATCTGTGGAACAAAAGAGCCGAAACGGAAACCACCATTGCAATTCGGAAATGACAGCTGTCGGCGAAAATTATTTATTTTAATGTGGCGAAATAATGATTATTTTACCGATTAAATTGCATTATTGTGTCTCTAATCGTATTAAGAATTTATTGAAACATTTTCCGTTTATCTATATGAAGTCATTCCTATGCGTATCGGTTCGTTGTCTAGGACGTTGACGTCATAATTGCAACAGTGACGTGACTTGGCGTTTTCGCGCGTTTTTTAAATGTGTTACACAAAATCTTATTTTTCTCTGGTTATTTACATTTTTTCCAGATAAATCGAATTGCTTGGGATACAAAATGAACGGGCGCACATTTTACAATACTTTTTCAAAAACTGTCAAGTAGCTAATTGCATTCCAGAGATCGTTTTTGGTATTATGAGACTTCCTTTTTGCTTTTGCGGCGCTGTTTTTTTAGAGCCCCGTCGCAGTATTAGATAGGTATTGTTTAATAAATGTGATTAAGTATTTTTTACTAAAGCTGCTCGAGGTACCTACGTACCAATCAATGCCTTTTTATGTCGTATTAAGTAATTAAATAAAACAAAACATTTGTTTAAATTGTTTTAATCTTAAATACGTAAATGATGTTCTCTCAATTTATGATACAAGTTACATAAGTACAGTAAATAATTTTGAACTTATTCCATAAAAGTTTAAGTAGCACATACTAATAAATCTAAAATATTTAAGCTTGCTCAAATGAGATCAGTCAAGTTTAAAAATAATATGTGTCCTCGTAAATAGTCATATAATCTATAAATTTACATTGGAAGTAGCCTAAGTTCCCTTTTGTACAAAATGAGCATTCACGCGTTGCTATGAGTGTGGTTTGAACCTTGACATGTAGAAGTCGCAGTCAGGGCAGTATAGTGCCGGTGGACTGATGAACTTCTTCCGACAGAGGTTACACGGTGTCTTGGGCATAGCAAGCCCCACATTACCGTCACCGTTCGTCATATTGGGATATGGATTCCCATTCATCTGCGGTGGGATGGGGGACTCAGTGCCGCCTTTCGTGCCAGGCTCGAAGGACACCGACTTCTTCTGCATCTGTTTAGGAGGAGGTTGATAAGCGTTGTAGTGATCTATGGTGTCCATATTGGTGGGGCTGCTGTCCATATTCATGTTTTGGCTGTATAACCCCTCTCGCTGTTTCTGAGCGTTCGCGTAGTGTCGCATCTCGGGCCGCTGGTTGTCGTGGTAGCTGGGCATTTTCTGATACGTGCTATTGTAGTTGTCGACGGGAACGTCTCCATGCGGCATCGGGACCCTCTGGTAGGGGGAGGGGGCCGCACTGTAGTGGTTTGTACTGTTAACCGGGTAACGACTAGAGTACTCGGAGCTAGCGTAGCTTGTCGGTGGGTTGTGGTAGCCCGGGTAGGCTGGCGAGTTGGTGGGCACACTTTGGTACGGCGATGGGTTGTTGGTGTTATTCTGGTTATGACGATTGGCTGTGTAGTGCTGTTGAAGCCTCTGGTAGTAAGCGTTGTTTTGTGCTTGGTTTATTTGGTGCAGTTGACTCGGCGGGTGCGGGTAAGTGTTCGGAACGCTTCGCTGCACGTTGCCTGGCTTGGCGACGTGGTAATTGTAGGCAGTCGGAGTCAGTCGATTCGCAGGGTTTTGACTAAAGTTCGGTGGGCTCGCGCTGTGATTTTGGTAGACTGACGGCGGCTGATTGTATGGGATGGGACTCGTTGTGTTCTGCAGTGGATTTGGAGGAACTGATTGATATATTTGGCTATTATTCGAGTTAATTTGATTATGCACCGTTTGTGGGGTAGGTGCGTGAGCAGGAGTAGTTCCATAAACACCAGAATTCTTTTGAGCATTGTACTGTTGCTGAGTTTTCAGGTATGTGTTTTGCATGCGTTGTTTTTGTAACACATAGTCAGCGTGGCTGTTATCGTTAGGTACAAATGAGTTTTGAGACAACGATGATATTGTTGATCGTGAGGACTGGCTGTCGAAGGAGTCCTGTCGTTGAAGCGAGGGCTTCTCTGATTGCAGCGGCATCGTCGTTAGCTCGGGCTTATTCATAGCAGACTTCAGTACCCTTTCCAAGATCGGGTTGGGAATATAACTATCGTCTTCTTGATCTTCTGCAGTTGACACAAGAATAACTTGATCACAGAACGAAACAGATTTCTTTTTGGGTTTCGACCGGTCATTGTAGGAAATGTTGTTATTTATCTTTTTGTCGTTGTAATCTTCTTCTATTTGCTTGGGGTCTATTGAGGAGGAAGATGCTCGCCGATTGTACAAACCAGAGTTTGACAAGTTCGAACAATTGATGACGTCTCTGTTGCCAGACATACCAACATATCCTACATGCGACCTCTCATCGTGATTATTAGTTTCAAATCTGGATGCAAGGCTTCTCACGTTGTTGGCGTTATTTTCTATTGTGTTACTTGAAAGCTGGCCTTCCAGCGATCCTGACCTCTTCAATTTCAGAGCAGCCTGCTTAGCCTGAAGTTCTCGTAACCACGTATCTCCAGGTGTATTGATTGTCTCCATTTGATGTAATTTAGCTAAGCTTTCTTCATTTCTGAGAATCTCGTTGCGTTTCTCTTGCAGTTGAGCTAATAAAGACCCTTTAGGTATTTCAATGTCATTATTATTTGCTGCATCAATTTCTTTAGACAGCATGTTTAGTTCGTCATGAAGAGGAGTTAGATCAAGAGGTGGTGGTGGAGGTGGAAACTCTTCGCTTGGCTGTCTAGAGTGGTTCACAGAGTTCATCGGACTGGGGTACGGAGGTAATTCAAACATTTGCGGTGATCTCCTCATCGGCATGGCACAATCGACAACATCCACCCCATTATCGAACACGCTATTCAGATTTTGGATGTTATTGTGAGAAGGTTGAATGTTTGGTATCATATCCCTCTTCACTGGACTCTGTTCTTGGTGTATCATTGCTTTTGTTACAACTGTATGGAAATTTTGTGAAGGTGAATCGTCCATCCGGTTATATTGATTTACTGGTTTCCCGTCATAGGAGGGAAGGAATGGCAGAGACTGTGGTTCCTCGCCAAATTTTCCACATTCGCAGAATCCCCCATCTTCTTCGACGTCCTGGGGGTACGTATAATCCTGCACTTCGTTGGGCAGGGGCTGCTGGGGGCGCGACTGGATGTCGTGGTCGATCACTTCTGCATCAAACTTAGGCCCGCTAAGCTGGGAAGTGGTTCGCTGTGGGAGCGGAGGCGGCACCTTTCGTCCTGGCATCTTTACCGCACTGGCATGGAAACTCTTCCTCATGAGTTTACTTCTCTCTAGATTGGGATTGGTGCCACTGGCAGCCGAATACTCCAAATGGCCTTCAGATAAATACCCGCTCAAATTAGATTTGTCCTCCCCCTTTCTTCTTCCGACGTCACCGTCGTCTACAGACGAGACTCGTTGCTTCTCTTTGCTAGCAGCCTCGTTATTTCCGTCTGCACCTTCCGTTAAATCAGGCATAGATCTGTTCTTCCTTCGGATCAAACCTCCCATCAACAGCTTTCTACGGATTTTGTGTTGCTTTTTATTAGCTTTCTTATCTTCCGTAACTTCTTCCTTTTTCTCGGTCGTAATGGGCGCTTCTTTACGAGCTCTGCCTCGGTCCTCACTTCTCGAACGCTTTTCTCTAACTTTTTCTTCTTCACGAGACTTATGCCGGGGAGGGCGCTCTCGAGGTGGGCTATCGATGTCATCTTCGATGCATTTCGGTGACTTCTTAGACGAACCTTTTTTCTTCGGTAATGTTGCATAAATCTCAATTGTCGTCGGAGTAGATTCTAAGCCTCCTTTTGTGTTTCTAATCGGCACGGTTTGTTGAGATTCGGTGAGTCTAGATGCACCGGCCATTCGTCGTTGCAGACTGCGAGCTCGCATGATGCAAGTGTTATGCTTCATTCTTGCAAAGGTCATAGTGTGTGCGTTATTAGAGTCCTCCATCGCAGCACTCGCCTTAGATGCTGCAGCATCACATAAAGTCAATGCTCTTTCAAAATCAGAGGCGTTTTCAGCTTGACGAGATTTGTCTAACAACCTGTCAGCTTCTGCGCAGAGAGCCTTGCAGTTATCGACGGTCTTCAGTTCCGGAATCTGCATCAACGGATTCGGGTTCATGGGATGGTTGTGCCGGAGAACTTGCTGAAACGGTATACTATCGGTTGATGACAGAGAATACGAGTCGTAGCCGGCGTCACAAGAGCCACCGCTAGATAATTCTCCTTTTCTTGTCGGGCTGCCTGGGACGCTTCCCGCGCCCCGCCCTTTGGTGTACATGTACGGGCTCTCGAACGTAGAAGAGGAGGCGGATGACGCGCTATTGCGATCTCCACTCCAGTTGCCGGAGTCTCGTCTTGCTCGAGGCCTCTCTTGAGTGTCTGACCCGGAGCCAGTGCTCAAGCTTCGCCCTAGTTGCGCTCGCCGGTTCACTTCCAACATGTTCTCTACGGCTCTTCTACTTACGTAGTCGGTTTCATTGTCGGGGCCTGGCGTGACGGCACGTCTAGCGAATCCATTATTAGGCCGCTCGGGAGCAGGAGTGATGGCCCGTCTTGGTTCTGGCGCCGGGAATGGTACTATGTCTTTAGGAGCATACCGAGTGTCGCAGGGTGTCCCATCTACGGCGGCGTATAGGAGCAGAAGCGGTTGGAACCGCCCTCTCCGGCACTTCTCGACGACATGACCCCACTCTGGGCCGATTTCTTTCACGTCAGCGTCATCGAAGTATATCCATAGTCGCAATTTGCTATGAAAGAAGAAAGTGGAGTAATGTTTCCCGTAATATGTGACGAGTCCCACGAGGCGGTGAGTGGCGCGTGCAGCCCAGGCGCGGTCGACGCACTCGTGGAAGGCGTCTGTTGGGTGAAGCTCGGTTCCGAGAGCGGAGTAGACGGCGGCCACATCCTCTGCCGGTGGTCGTTCAGAGTCCCACACCATGCCGATGGATATAACTTCAGGTCGGTTCATCAGCGTCCGGCAGATTTGAATTTTAGCTCCACAGGCGTTCTGTAAATAATAAAAAGTAAATTTTATTCACTATTTGTTACTCAAGTAAATTATATGATTGAAATTATATATGTAAGTATCGGCTATCAGTAAGGTAAATGTGATTAATGTTTTGTAAAAGTAAAGTTGTCGGTTTTGTTGTTGATAAATGAATTCTCAATCAAATAATTTTGAATCTCGTGTATGGCACTTGTGTATGATCAACGCTTAAAACAGTTTGCTTGACCAATTCCCAGAGTTTAAAAGACATTAAAATACTTACAGGACAGTCTCTGATATCCCCCATGCCGCCGGCTTTCTTCAGCAGCAGGCCGAAGCTGTCACCATGTTCTCCCAGAGCAGCCTGTGTCGTCAAAGCAGTTGCAGACACGTAATGTACCATCTGTAAAGAATATAATGGTTTTAATAGACCACTAGCTTTTAAAATTCGTGTAAGTGCAGTTCCGTGCATTAATAGGTATACAATATGAGCCTTATGGTAACTTCAAAGGTTTTCAAGTGTTTATGTTATAGTTAAAACTAGTTAGTAGATGTAACATATATATTTTATTGTCCACATGTGATGACTATACTGGTCGTGTATCCCGTATTCTAAAGTAACAATTATGTAAAGCATCAAAGACAGACCCTAACTTTCAGCGCAAATGTTGTCATTTGTACATTCATCAGAAATATGTAGATCGTTCGTTATGTGGAGAGCAGACAATGCACAAAGTCATTAAATAAAAGGGAGGGCGATTCATTGCCTTTCAAGGCAAGAATGTACATTAAGATTCTTTTTGTATGCAACAATTTTAAGTACTGCAACAAAATCAATTAAATCTCGCATTTTTATGATTCTGCCACTCAGGAAATTTATGAAGTGAGGTAAGACTGCGCCATGTTTTTGTATGTTTCAATTTGCTATAATGTTACTATAGGCTTTCAATTTGAGCGAATGCACATAAATAATATAAATCTCACTGACACTGTGTCCAGAATCTACTTGATGGATTTCCCGAAAATTTTTGTATCTCTCCGCTGACGTAGGCATTAAAAGCCTCAGAAGAACGTTTTACGTATACCAACTTCACGAGGAGGACATCACATTGAAGCATCACTGATTTGACCCAGATACGGGCCTTTTTTATGCGAAATTATAAATCGTATCAGTTTACTAAGACATACCTGAGTATACGGCAGGGGTTCGCTCGTCGCCTGGCAGGCGCCGCACACTGACTGCTCAACCAGCATCATCGCGAACTTCCTGTGCGGCACGCAGTGGGGGGTTCTGCATGCGTCATCGTCCCTCCTGTCTGCGCTGGCGGCCACGTGTGCATGGACCCTCAGGAGGAGATGCTCAAAGCACTCGCTGGCATCTGCCATGCAGCCCAGCTGGAAGCGGGCCCCGACGCCGCCCAGGGCGCGACGGAGACTGTCCGCTGCCGGCGCCCTCTCTGCTGACCATTGCAGCTGGGTGAAGAGGTCCTGTGGACAAAGAAGGAGCGGTCAAATTATTTGTTTTAAGAACACGGCGAGGACTCGTTTTTTAATAAAATAAATAAATCTACTTTTTGACCGTGATATAATTTGAGGTGACAAATGTTTACGGCTATAGCCGTAAACATTTGTCATGACATTAAAGCATTTGCTTTAATGTCATGGTTATTCCGGAAAGAGATAAGGATTAATATCTAATCGACTTACATATAATTTCAAGTGAGAATAATTAGTTACTAAGATGGTATTACATATATATTTTAGTGTAAACGTAAAAGTTGAAAAGAATGTTGAATCAACATCTCAATTAAAAACATTCAATTTTGAAGAGAAAGAGGCCTTTCCCTTTCTAGGAAAAACACATTACCTACCACTTTGTTTTATGTATACCTTAGCAATGAACGTCGCCAAATATTATCTTTATTGGGGACAAGAGACATAAACATTGATTCTGCTAAAAGGCTCCGAGTGGAAAAAGGTGCTCCAACGGGTCGCAGCGAAGAAAGTTTTGACCGTAAGTCCCGTTATGGGATTTTAAATTTTAATGCGCGACTCGTAGGTTCGAATATTAACTGGTTGAGAGACGAGAAACAAACCAGTATGCCACGAATAGGTCACAAACACGGCGTGACCCGTCTGATGGCTCGGCACAGTAAAATTATGATAGAGTAAAGTTACAATTTCTAAATCCAATCACGTGATCCGATGAGATTTATGACGTGACGTAGTTTTCTATTTATTACAAGATTCACATGAAATCTATTAATATATGTTAGTATTAATGACTAATATGCATTGATACTTAATGTAAGGTGAGTTTAAACTGAAATGCGAATCCTAACAATTTTGATTTTATAACCTTAATGGCGCAGCTTAAGAGATCTATATGAAAACAATTATTTTTAAATATGTACCTTTAAACTCGGGACAAACCGGGGACTGCTAGACAAACTTCCCACTCATATTTTTATAAATAATGCTGTATAAATTTATGATCTCTAAATGTCTGGATCTATGTTTGTTGCTCATTCACACAAAAACTACGGAATGTATTTTGATGCAATTTAGCCGAAAAAGAGACAAAACGCTAGAATCATGTTTTAGGATAATTTTAATTCCGAAATAACTCGAATGAATTTGCAGTAACAGCTAGTCATTTATAAGGTTAGGTTTGTGGTCCTCGCTGCCATTTCCTCAACTAGGCCCAAGGTAAGCTCCACATCAATCGGCAGATGTACGCTACGTTTTTGTGACTTTCGTAATCGTTTCTCAAATTGTTATTGCGTATTTGTTTGTGGTACAGGTGGAAAACAACAAACGTACGCACACATCAAAGTCGAACAAGGCTTTTAGTGTGAACTTACAAAACAACACTCTATTAGCTTTTGATTGCTTTTCTTTCTGTTTCTTATATTTATTTCCCATATTTTCCTTATGTTGTTTACGGAAATACAAGTCGAAGTGTACACACATTGCGGTAAACACTTCCAGTTCGATATGAGCTCTTATGCGTATGACATAAGGGTAGTATGAAGTCTACCTGATGTGCTTTTGACTATACCTACTATGAATGTGAGATATGAAGGAAGCAATTCAACACAATTCTGATGCACTTGAGTCATTGTTTGCATTAAAATCACGATCATTCTGCACCACTGAAGGTCTAAAGGAATGTTTATTTGAAAATGCGGTTTGGCTTATGTGGTAGGAACTTTGTTTAATGCGTATTTTTATTGCCTACATCAATAAAACAATGCACGATACCCTTTTTGTTTTCGGCATTCCACAAGCAGCTTGCTTTTACTGAACATGATTTATATCGATAGTAAACACAATCGCTTTAAACCGTGTTACTCACTTTTGGACCAAATTAAAACTGCCAAGTAAATTTTCTTCAAAAAGCCACACGTTTATTGAGTAAATAAGAGAGCAAGTGAATGTATGCTAAGGTGTTAATTCAATCCGAATCTGTCGTGTACCGTGAGCAACAATAAATTAGGGCTTGTTGACACAGACCAAACCTGTCTCAACAAAAGACGCAGTTCGCAGAGCAAAACTAACAATGAGAATGGCGCCCGCGCACTGCGTCATCTAAGTAATTGACGGTCGACAATCGCGCAGATCGCTCTCACAATTTCTATGCGTGAAAACAATAATTTCATCAAGCTTTAAAGGAACGTGGACAAATGTCGCAAAAAATATGTGACGTCGCGGTAAAACGGTTTTTGGAACAATGGCGGATTCAATATTGTAAGTGAAATGAGTGAACCTCAGTAAATTGGCTTAATTTATATAACTGACTTCAAAAAACAAGGTTCTTTATTTTTTTGTGTTTTCTTTTAATGTATGATCACTTTTAGGGTTTTTATTTTGTTTTAGTTCGAAGGCGATTTTTAAATAAATTAAAAAAGGAGGATGTGTAAAAACGTGGCTTGTGACGTGAGCCAAGATTGAACGTAGTTTCATCCTTTCCAATTCTTCTAAATTAAAAAAGTTTTGCAGACGTAACTAGGAAAACTTTGACTAGCACCATCTTGGCAAGTAGCCACAGTCCAGTTGGCTAAACTAGTGATCTATTCATTTTAATAAAAAACTTATGTAACATTTTTCGAGGCAGATAAAATAATATTCAACATGTTTTTTCGGTTGATAGCATTGAAGCCATAATACAAGCGGTGCGACGGGACCGTTTATAGACACGACTTCCATTTTGTGATCGACTCATCGAATTTGCGTTCACAGCACAATTTTCTCCTGAGTTTCCTCCATTCAGCGTCTTTTTGCCAGGGCAACACGGAACCAATGCATCATACATGAGATGACGTTAGTGGCGCAGGCGCGGTGTGAACTCAAATCCCATTGTCGCGTGGGAATGGTGTACCGACCGCTCCCAGCGCACCGTGACCCTGCTTCTTGCGATTTCTGCAAGCCTGGTACTTGTTGGCCAATTTTCACTTTGCCATGCACTATTTGAAAGGTGGTCACATGGCAACGATGCTATGGGTACGACGAATAAGCTGCTTCCTGGGTTCGATTTTGGTCAGGCCAATTTTGGAAAAAGATTTCCGCATGAAATTCTGCATAAAAGTAAAACATTAGAATGAAACAGATTTAATGACGAATATAATACAATTTATATAAAAATTTTGTAGAATAAGTTATAAATATGATTTTTATTTCAATATAAATCCTTTCGACAGTCCCAAAGAATACATGTTTCTTATCATCTTACACGAATGTAATATATAGTCATTGTATTGTTATTCTGTCACGCTATATCCTTAACAAGACTGATCTACGAGTCGTCACATTCGCTTTGGCAAACAAGCTTTGATATAAAGTCGATATCGGCATGATTCTCGTTTAAAATGATGAAGATTTTATTATTAAAGGAAGTTTTGAACGTACACCTCGAGATCTGTATGTAAAATATCACTGTTAATTGGCAATAGTACTAATATTGAATTCAGGCGGCGAGCCCGACCGGGGCCGAGCCTGCGCCGGCGCATACTTAAGCGACCGTGTTAAGTATTCTCGACAAATTGCCTTTGGAGGCTTTAGTGGAAGAGTTGGCTATTAGGGTTGATCATTTACTACCGTTTACGATATGTATGTTATGTATGGACCCTCAGTGTCCTATGCAAAGGTATTGTAATAAGTAAACCAATCAATATGTGAACCTACTATTGCAAGCAACTGGGCAAAATGTATTGGGCTACAAATTATTTTTCATGTGTAACACGTCATCTACGTATGTATAAGAAGGAGGTATTTGAAAAAAAACCAAGAATACAAAAATAATTATCCTTGAAATGGCATTGTAGCGACCTTAGAGAAGTCATACAAAAAGAAAAATAAGTGAGTTTGTTGTCAAAACGTAGGCACTAATAATAATATGCAACAGAAATGAAGCAATTTTTAGAAAATGATGTTTTTGCTTTGAGTTTTACGTCGGTATCTAAAAAACGTTTGCTTTTCCCCAACTAAATTTGATATTTTGTCACTGATTCTGACTAAGACAGAATGCATTTTAAGCAGCATAGGAGCAAGTGTTAGTCACAAATAGAGTAAGTTATATCTGTTGTATTATGATGTGTGGTGTTCGGCAACCCTGCCTCCATTACCATGCATAGTCACATCACATCGTTGACCCAGCGACGGGTCTCGCATCACAAACACTCAGCTTGCTTTAACTGTATTGGAGATATCAGAAAACAATCAAGAATTGTGTTTGCGCTAAGCCAGTCTTTACCTTTACGAGATTACTAAGTGGAAAATACAATGTTGATCTTTCCTCATCATACATTTAATTGTTTTTTTATTGCTTGCCCCTAGCATAAAACCCGCCAATTTATTTTGAACATTAACTAAAAAAAGTCAACGTTTTATTTACATTAGACGATGTTTGAAATCTTTAACAAGTCGTATATCTTGTTGTTACTCGGCAGAATGTAAAAAAAAACCTTGATTTTTTTTGTTCCAATTGATCTAATCCAAAATCCAAATTATTTTCCAAATTACTGTTCACAACGGTATTGTACAAGTAATAAATTCTTTCCCGGCTATGCTCAGTGCACAATGAGCTTCCAATTAGGCAAACGAGCTTCTAGCTGTATTTCAACTACATGCAATCAATTGCAATTTAAATTAATCGATTCCAGTTAGTTCTAATTCCTGGTGCCCACTCGATTACTTATCCCGCTTATTACAAAATCTAATGAAGTCGTATTAAATAAGTACCTACCTACATAAGTAATTCGTTGTTTGCTAATAGCAACTGTACAAGTCAATATTGTATAGGAAATTATCAATGTGAAACAAAAATACGAAACTATCGTTTCTATGTATAATCTTTGGTCAAAAATTGTTTCCAGTAAGTAATTCACGAATTTGATCGAATCTGGAAACTAACTCATACGTGCAAATAAATAACTTGATAGCTAGGTAAAATATTTGTTTATGCATAAATTTGCCTCGCTATATAAGAAGTGTAGTCTTTTCAATTGCCAATAACCATGAAGTCTAAAAGATCCTTAGAAAATTATGTGTCCACGTATTTAACATACCATGTCGTTAATGTCTTTTACTGGTCGCAACAAAATAGCTTAGTCTGACATAAGTAGGTATATCGGGATTTAATCGATTTAAAGCATTGTTCATCAACTTTATATATCTCTATTACACTTTATTGCGGAAAACGTTAATGCATATTTTATTATGGATTTCCTGATCTAAGTTCAAATTAACTGGTTGGCCTTGTTAGAGCCTCAAGAAGATGGGGAAAGTTTGTGTTTTAGTCGAAATACACGTTCATCGTAGCGGTTATTATATTAAAATTTGTTTTTACCTCTCATTAATTGATTTGGCTATCAAAAACCTATTTAATGAATAATTTGGATTATATCTAATATTATAACATGGAAGATAACTGCGAAATCTTTGCAACAGTACTTTTAAAAATTATACGTTTTGACAGATTTCAATTGAAATATTAAAACCACAGAAAACAGGTGTTAATGTTATAAAAGAGGATTTTACGTACATTGAAGATATTTAAAATTATTAAAATTACGACGTCACAGACTGCAATCTTCGTTTTTGACAGGTATTTAAAAACATCTCCGTTGACTAGCCAATCAACATCCCTGTCATTGAAATAACAAAGAAGAAACGAAATAGCTCTAATCACCGAGCATTTTTTAAATAACGTGTTCTCTCTACACTCGATATTGGCGGAATCATCTCTTTGTCTAGAAGTGTGAGATTAGGCTGGTTGTTGGTTGGGACGATAAAAAACCCAATCGTCAAACCATCAGAAACTAAAAATACAGTTAGTTCTAATCTCTCTCATATTACGAAAACGGTGGAACCCTAAAATCTATCAGTCATGGAGGAACATCTATCATCTCATAGTGACATTCTCCGGCCGGGCAGACTATTGTGTCGGCTAAATTGAATATTGAGCGCGGAGAAATTAGAATAACCAACTGTTCTGTGACTGACGTAGAAATCTGTGTGTAAGTGTACTCTCTTTGTTCTAATTTCTAAATGAATATAAATGTGCCAGACAGTACATAACGACGACTTGTTTCAAACTGTTAATACTATATACCTATAGTAATCAAAAGGTAACAATTACCAGGACTTTTTGCTTTGTATGCATAATTCCACATCTAAGACTTCATTAAATTTGTACTTGTTCGTGACGTTCAGTTTGTAGATATTTAATAATCTGCCATTAAAGAACACTGAATTACATATGCAGATCATATCATATATCTCAGACCTAAAAATGAATACGGCAATAGTCAACTTCAATCTGACGATTTACCTTCCTTGGAAGGGCTTTTAACATACATTTACATGATTTTAATAGTTATACACTTCTGCTCCTACTGTCTTTTCTTCTTAACCATAGACTACTATATGCTAGTACCGGTTCAGTCAGAACCGCACTGTTGAATAGTATGTACCTAGTAAGTATAAAATACACGTAAACTTACACGAAAAACACTCAGAGTGCTTGCCGTCTGACTGATGAGGGCATGATCAGGCTCCCTCCTCGCCGCCGAGGAGGGCCTGGACCGCGGCAAGGTGTTGTTCCTGACGCCGGCCACCGAGCCCGTCATCATCAGATCCTTAGGCGGCAGCAGCTCCCGGTCCCTCAGACCCTCGATCTTCTGTTTCTGGATCTGGGCCTTGCCACCAGCATCGCTGGGCTCCTTGCGTTTGTACCGAAACTTGATCATTGTCACCGATTAGTCCGCATCACTGACGCCAACTACCACTGATTGTGGACTGTTAGATATACATACACGTGAAGATTGTAAGTAAACGAGAAACGCGCTCAAACACAAAGTCTTCAAGTTCAGTGATAAAATTCGATTGGGATTTCGAAACGTACTCGACACAACTTTGGCTATTTTAGCTTCAAACCGGCTTTATTGTCCTTCGGTATCAGATATCACTGTCCTCATGAATCGCTCACAATCGCTTCCAACACTGGACAATGCATATTAATAAAATAAAAAAGCAATAAGAAAACACAACACGTACACTTGTGAAACTAAATTCCTAGTAAGGCGTTACGTTTAACTATTTTCGCACCGAGCTTTTTATAGTGGAGACGATTCGGGAATTATAAATGCTCGCGAGTTTAAACTGTCTTTAGTTTGGCGCGAAACACCAGTTGTCGGTAGGTACCTGCGCACACGCACGACAGGTGGTCCAACTAAAACAACTGTCGACCTACGTCATCGATGCTAATGAACACTAAAACCATCACAAACACTACTGATGATCACTTTTTAATGTTTATAGATACTTAATATCGGTTTCGAAATATACGATCGGCGTGTAGAAAGCTCAACTGCAGACTGGCTTAAGACTGCTGCGGGGGCGGGAAACCCGGGCCCACACTCCTACCTTCCAGGTACCTACGGCTTTTTGTAATCTATTGTTCACGTAACTCACGTGGGCTATTCCGCTTCTCTCTCTAACACTACGAAACTCATATACCGCTCTCACTCTCACCATTACGGCTACATGGCCGCTTTGTTTATATTTCAATGGTGATAAGTAGAGTTCGGGTAAAGTTGTAAAAGTTACGAAATGTAGCGTTTGCTTGGAACACGTGCGTAAAATGCGTTACGCAGAGGTGTACAAATCTTTTTATCTTTAAGAAAACAAATAATAGACCGAGACAAAACTTGGAAATACAGATTTACAGAGCAAGTAATTATTTATCTATGTATTTGTTACTAATCCTCCATTTTACATCTACATAGTACGTTTAAGATTTTTTAAAGGTTTAATTGGTTTCACATTTTGTATGTCAATGCAATATTATTTTAAACCTAAAAAAATATACGGAAGAAAGCCCTTAACCCGTAAATAAAATAAAAGAAATGATTGAGTGAGAGAAAAATATTTTTCGTGTTATTCTACATCAATATCATCGTGTCATCAATGTCAACTGGGGAACAAAGACTTCCTCCAAACGTTTCCATTACCCGAAACTTTGCGCTACTTGCTTGCTTTCAAAAAGATGAGGAAAATATACGGGTCTGCTTATGCACGAGTCAGTTTGCACTTGCCTAGTATTCTATGAACCATAAGTCTATATGTACACAAACAAACGCGTCGAACAGAACTGGTATGTGCCGATCCTTGTTTATTGAAGGCTTGCAGATTACTTGCAATAAACTTGGAAGCTCAGAGCTTTACGACCCTTAAACAAAAGGAACACGTATTCACTCTGGACCATTGTTGACGTTCTTTATCTCATTGCTTAGTCCGTGACTCATATTTGAGGAATGACCGATGCAGGAATGCGTGGACAAATAAACAAATTGGAAAGAAGTCATCACGTGTGAATATAACCCTGTAGATGTACAAAAAGTATAGTCGTGTAAAACTGATTTCATGTAGAAGAAGAAAAGCAGTGTTATTTTTTGTACAATGGTAAAAATGCCCCCGTAAAGAAAGGCGTGGAAATGAAAGTAGTAAGCTGCAATTAATATTTTAAACTATGTTTCAAATAGTATACATAGACACTTTCAAATTTACCTACCCAGTCCAAATACCAGAACTGATAATGAACATTGAGAATAAAACAATGAGTAAATATTCGGCTGCAGAAATTTGGCAGATAGAGATAGGCCGATAAAACTAATAAATTGAGGTTGGAACCTAGTGTACCTTGCGATTATATAAACTCTGTTATCTGTTATATTTGGTATCTTTGCTATCTTAGGTTTTTTTGGAAATGAGAAAGCTGACGAACTTGCTAAAGCTGGGGCGCAAAACCGACAGATTAGACCAGAGCCATTCTGTGGCATTTCAAAGAACCAAGCTATGCAACTACCAAAATAAAAACTAAAAGTCGAGTGGGAAAAATACTGGATAAATCAACCAGGCTTAGAACACTCAAAATCACTCATTGTTGGCTACTCGCGCAAATGGACCGAAGAACTGCTACAACTTAGCAGGCCTAGGGCCGGTGCGCTAGTTAGAGCCTTGACTGGACACTGCAAACTAAAAAGACACCAGTTTCATATGAAGCTGAGTGACTCTGATGAATGCAGATTCTGCAAGGAGGAAAAGGAAACACCTCTTCACCTCCTATGTGACTGTGAATCTCTGATCCACAAACGAAGCATCCACCTGGGACGACATATAGCCCAACCGGATGAATTAAAAACCCTGAAAGCTAGGAAAATTCTAGACTTCCTAGAATCGACCCGGCTAAAGGAGTTACTCTAACTGGTGGCGAGTCACAATAGATCTAACAGGTCGCAGTGACTTCACTAGAACTGCATAGCCCCAAGTACCCTAATAATACATAATAATAAATCTTAGGTTTATTTACATGAGCATTAAAAGAGATAACTTAATCATTTCCAAAATAAGAATCCTATCAAGTATTTAAAGTAACCTAAGCAGTAAGTTAATTTTAAGATAGCAATTTATAATGATAATCATACGAGTCACTTAGGTGTTAGATAATGATGATTAAAGGTTACAAAGGTAAATTTGCTACTCATAACGGTTTATTAATGAATACAAAAACATAAATTCATAGACTTCATTTAATTTTACTAAGAACTTTGATTGTGGTGTGATGTGATGTGATTCATTTTTAAAAACCTTACTGACCCTACAATGAGTCATATTTGAAGAATGTGTTTTATACCGCAAGGGAGCAAGGGGTGAAACAAACAATCACAGAACATCCATCACTTTGAAAACAAGTCGTGAAATAATACAAACTTTTATTTTAATGGATCGGAACTTCGAAATCGAAGATTAAATTATAAATTCTGGCCCTGACCACCGGTTGTAGCACTTGTAACTTTTTGTTTATCAATGGACTTTCTCGACGTGACTCAGATTGTAAGTATGTCGAAGTTATAAAGTGTCAGGTCAGTTTCCTCCGTCCGAGTGCTAGGCGGGTTTTCGGAACACGTCACGTCGTATGAGATAATGAGAGTACCTAAACAAGCTTTGTGAAAAGTTGTCGCGTTCGAAATCCTTGAATATGCGTAAATAATCTCGCATTTGATGACCTCCAAATTTATTTTATTAATATCATCAGACATTCTTTTAGTGGCTTATGTGTTTGAGCTGATTTAGCCTGGTGCACAATGTGGACTTGTAAAGATTTAACTTATGTTCCATCGGTCCAGTCAATGATATCCAAATAGCGGAGCATTCCACTGTTTTAGGGTTCCGTACCTCAAAAGGAAAAAACGGAACCCTTATAGGATCACTCGCGTGTCTGTCTGTCCGTCCGTCTGTCAGAGCCGATTAATCTGAAACCACTGGACCAATTGAGATGAAATTTGGTACACATATGTAAGTTAAAGACCTAAAGGTGCATGTGTAACGTAAATAAATAAATTATGAATTTGGGGTCCCATAAAATTTATCAAAATAAACTCCACTGTTAAATACGAAGCCATTATAATAAATCAGAACAAAAAACTTCAAACTATTTTACTGACTACCATTTTTTTATCACTAGTGCCGTATTAAGTATTGACAGTTTCACAAGCCACTTAAAATATGGACTCAACACGAGCCATAATTCACCTGATCGATTTACGACGTCAACGATACTCCACCTCTTCGCACCAAAAGTGCCTGATAACAAAAACGGATGTACTAATTGCCTTCAAATTGGGCTCACTTCAACACACCGCTTTAGGCCAGAATCCGTGAATCATAGGATTACGTGGCTACGATTTACATAATTGAAAAGCTCGTATGTGCTGAGGTTTTTCTGAGAACTGCGTGACCTACGATTGATCCGATTAACATCGTCGTATAAGGAAAACTGGCCAAAGCTGCGCCCGCGCTTATACAGGGGAGGAATGTTGCGGATACCTGAGCGATTGAAGAATGCAAGGCAAAGGTGCAATGAGATAAATAAAGTCACTTATTTAATGCATGTAATCCAACAGGCTGCCATTTATGGAAATTCTACTCATTCATAGCGCTAGTCACGGTTAATTATCTAGTTTATTTAATTTTAGTACGCAATTCAGACATAGGTTATGTAACCACCTATCATCTCTTTGATCATAAACAATTAAAGAAATGTAGAGTCCCAGCTTCTACCTTCAACTGCTACGTACCAGATTTACTAGATTAACAAATACAGTTTTAGTCATATTATATGTGTTCATTATATGGAAGGATTCAAACTCAGTTAGTTATGTTAAAGGGCGCCTAGTAAGGTGTATTGATCTAATATATTATCTTTATTTAATTTTCTTAAAAATTTTCTGAATTCCCAAAAGGGACCACTATTAAAAAGGTTTCAGATACCATAAAATCGCTCTGAAATCTTAATTTATCTTTTAAATTCTTATTAATAAGAAGTAGACCAGGAATAAACATGGTTTAAAAACAAGACGATCATTGTGAAAAGTAGTTTATTATCATTTTAATAGTTGCTGGAGAGACTCTTGAAATTGTTTGGATATTCTTTAAAAATGATGGTTTAGCTTTTTACCACACACAAAATAAAAACAAAATTCAATTTCAGGTTAGTTCTTCGTTTTCACTAGTACCTTGCACTAGTTTTTACTATAAAAACAAAGGAACTACATCAGGTCGCACTACGCTTTGCCACTTGAAACACAATCAGATGTTCAGAGACCGTGGGAGGCTCAGTGTGAGAACACGGGAGTAGCAATCCAGTTAGTCTCACCAGCCACGTGAGAATACGTTACTTTATACACTTCCCTTTTAATTAATGTGCTAAATCTAAACGAGAAAGCGACAAAAAGTAAAAAAATACTATAATCGAAATGATTTTACTTTTGTTAAGTGAAACGATGTTAAACACATAAAGTTGATTGGTAAAGGCAGTATTGAAAATCCACTCTTATAATGATGGATACAAAATTTACAGAGTCAAAAGTTAAGAAGTGATTACGAAGCGCCAATGTAAGACAACAGCCTCGGAAAGTAGTCTATCATCTCTAACTGACATAAGAAAAAAGAGGAGATTTCTTAATTCGACTGCATATATATTTGAAAAAAAAAAATCTTTTGTAACCCAAACCGTAAGGGTGAAACTTACAGACAACAAAACACATTGTATAGAAGGATCAACCTCAAAGTGTGAACAACATCATACTAGACATATCTGTGTTCCCGATTCCTACTACATACTCTAACCCACTGATGTTGTATACATCAGCAGATTGTATAGAATTATAGACGTGGAGAAAACGCAATGGAAATTGCCAGCCCGAGTCTTTATTGCACTTCGCCTTGCATATAACTGCATTAAGTGGATGGAGTTAATTTCGACCACTAGTTGGCTGTATTTCTGTGCAAATTTGGTTATAAATTTGTTATGATGTTAGGGTTACAACTACTTGAAGTATCATGATTGTGTATAAGCGAAGAAACAAAGAAAAATGTGAAAAAAACGGGGATAGATCGCGTGTGAAGCCACGGTTCGCTAGTGCTTTAATAATTTTACTAGAGGTCCCGGCGAACTTTGTTCCGCCTTAGTGGCAATAAATGAAAAGACTTCAAAAAAAATATTAAAAGTATTCTATGTTCTCCGCCTGGTTCTAAACTACCTATCCTCCAATTTTCAGCCAAATCTGTTCAGCCGTTCTTGAGTTATAAATATTGTAACTAACACGACTTTCTTTTTTATATATAAGATATGTGTCAGCCTATGAATGTCCCATCAAAGGCCTCGACAATTGAAATTATGCCATCATTACGTTAATAGGTACTTAAAACTTTCCGCATAAGCCGCTAAATGCAGAGTAATCAAAAACTGGAGCTATATCTTAAAAATCCGTCTCAAATGTACTTAACCCGAGAAACGATCCCAATACCCCGAGAAGAGTCTCGGATCATGAGATTGATTCCTGAAACTTAAACTACTAGACTATAGATGCGTACACTCGCTATATATCTTAGCACCAATTCCAATTGTATCTGCCTCTTAATTAAGTGCCGTTTGAGGGTAACATTCACTATAGAAGATCTCGACCACATTGTTTCTGCCAACGTATTTCAAGAAGGTTCTTTCCTCCTATCGCCAGTTTCGCCACTGGTTCTCCGAATCGCTCCATTCAAGAGGCGGATCCGTCCGCGTACGTACCCGATTAGTCACACTCTTGCCACACAAACCTTCGGGCAAACTTTTACGAGGAACTTCGGCAAGGAGTTGCATTTTAACGAACGTTCTCACGATTTCTGTTACAAATCGCGATCATTGTTATGTGAGTTCTGATGTTTATTATACACCAAACAGTATTCTAAGATACTTGATTACATTAATTATGTTTAACTTTGTATTGGATTGTAATTTAGTTCAAGGTGCAATTTATGATTAATACGCTTATCGCCACATACGAGTAATAATGAAAATTATTCCGTAATTAGAATTCCATACGTTGAAGGAAATTAACAAGAGTAGACCTACCACAACACTTGATGCAATTGATTTTTAATGATATAAATTACATCAAATAACTGTTATTAAATAAATTAAGTTCAACTTGCACGTGCCTACTTCTATTTTTCAATGCAGTATTAGCATTATGAATAAATTTATACACATTCCTTCAAAATGTTACTGTTTTCTTATTCGAGTAAAACGAGTCCTAAATCAAGTAATTAACCTCAGTAACTGGCCGATATCAAATAGAACCAATGATCTAACCGTTTTATACGCAGTTTAGTATGTATCAAACATTTATTCACAAAGGATTAAGTAATGTGTCGGTGAACAGACCTATTACGTGAACGAGTAAAAGTTAATGGCAATTGGCGAATGAGCTATCGCTATCGGATCGAAGTGTGATGAACTCTCGCAACTGCGACTTATCGCTGCAATCAATTTGTTCTATGCAACATCTAATTCATTACAATGCCGTTGCATTATGCAATAAAGGCGATAACAAAAATACTGACTGGACTGTACGTTGTTTGTTCAGCGGATATTTTAGATGACATCACCTTTTATTTTCCATAAGGCCGAAACGAATCACAGAAATTCGCCTTCTCGGCGCACCATTAATTTTGTTAAGCCACGATTCATGCGCTTCATAATTCTTCATACGAATCGATTCTGCTCCATTAGCCCGTCTGTCGATTTTTATGCACGCAATGACCTTCTGAGCCTTAGACCTTTTGATCCATAGAAATCTGCTGAATTAGGAAAGTGATAAAATCGAAATTTTCTATGAAGTGATGAATATTATTTAATCAACATAAGAAAGTGTATTCTTAAAATTTTAATTTTTTGCATAAGTTGTAGTTTGCTCGTCGCTCTAATCTTGCAATTGAGTTTCTTTAGGCCTTAATACATTTTTGACCCTTAGGAAAACCTAGTAAAACTATAGCCTGCTTTCCTATCCTCTATAGAATGATAAATTAATCTGTTTAAAAATTGCGTGACTTTACTCTCGTGTAAGTCCCGTCATGAAAATTAACGGAACTGTTAATTAAGTGGTCCGAAAATTTAAGGACAACGTGTATTTGTTACGGTTGAAATAAGGATATTTTTAAAAATTGATGTTTCATACAAAGTATGCTGTTTCATCAGCTTTATAGATAGTTAGGTTTCAGTAAATTCAGCAAGTGTACTGTCACGTCGAGACGTGGGAGCAAGGAGCGATTGCGGCCGAGGACAATGAGTTTGTTTGACAAATACAGCTGCGTGGGCCGACTGTTTGGCGAATATGAGGTTTGCACGCAAATGCGTCTATCTAGAGGATGTGCTAAACTTTACATCTACAGGCGAAATGTGCAATTGAAAATACTTCAGCTGATAAATGCTAGAAGAGTTATAAAACTGTGTTTAATTTCCTTATAACACAACAATCTTCATTTCCGGAAAAGACTGAGATGAATATGTAAACTATCATGAAATTGTGCACAACGTCGCAAAACGGTTCAGCTAGTTACTTTGCAGGATCATATCCATGAAGTTATTTGAAGAGACTGTACAAATATCAATAGTAGGTATTCTTAGATAGGCTACTCATATAATTACAGTCAAGCAAGCGGGTAATAGCTTTTAGCCCATCAAATAAGGTGTAAATACATAAGCTTCAAGACACCTAATCGCGTTCGGTAGCCAACTAACAAATTAATGGTCCTTCGTGGTAAACCATGGTGTATAGAAAACACAATTTATGTTAAGATATAAGTGTGAAACGGCATGAATATGTCCCATATTCAATATTAAAATTAGCTGCAACTTTGTATTTACAAAGTAGTCTAACAGGTTTACGCAGAAAAACTTTCGAACGAGTCGTACTTTTGCCTTCCCGTGCGTCTTTCCGCTCGAGTTCACCTGTCATCTCTGAGATACATTTCGGGACACGCTGTATGATGGAGACAGTGAGGTGTGGGCGAAAGACAATGGCCACCGGATAATGTCAGCAATTAGTGACGCATTACAACAAACGGGTCGGTGCGTCCAGTGGATAAATAGTTCGCGTTATCGTAACGAGGTACTGATTAGGCACGCCTGGTTACAACTATTACCAGCATGTGGTAATACGAGCCCATCTATGTTGCTATTGATGTCATAGAACTATTATTTCATCAGTTAAATGACAACAAATCTTGATTTCTAAGAATACATAATATTTATATCAAGTTATTTATGGTGTTTCTTGTAAGATTAGCTTAGAAAATTGTCATCAATATTTTTACTAAATTTATTTGTATCGTAATAAAAATATGTTGCCGTGATATGCATCATACATTGAGAAGTTTGCTAGACTAAGCAAAATTTTATGATATTTTCTCAATCTTTTTGTGTTACTATTTGACAATATTGAATTCACTCTGATATCTGCCATACAATATCATTTGGACCATATCATGGCTATAATACAGAAGTATCCATGCTTTAATATTGAAACTTAACTGTTTAATAGTATTATTATTAACTGTAAATATTTTAGTATTTCAAAATAAATACCTACGTTGGGTACAAAAACTGTAGTTAAATTACGTTATGTTAGAAATCCCAACTTCCACTATTGTTTTCAAAGTAAACGGTGTACCTACTGTATACCCCTATAATTGTCACTTTAACACGGAACATCCTTAATTAAAGGTGCTATCTAACAAACTGTCGCAAGGTGTAGGTGACTTATGTAAAACCCGCATGGAAATCTGAGTCTTTTTGATTTCGTCACTATAGAATAAAAACTATTTAGATATCTTAAGAGCATAAAATAACCTAATTAAATGTAATGTCGATGGTTACAAAACCAAACATGCAATTTATTTCAATACATCGAACTATTTGACCCTGACGCGCGCCATTCTCGTTTACTTATTGCAATAGCTATTCAGCCAGACAGAATTTAAATAAATTATCACATGTATGTATATTTTACAGGCATAGAGCCAACAAGGCTAACAACAAACCACTTCACAGTACGAAGTCACTTCGATTCCAATACGGAGAAACAACACCGCTCACTTGATTAACAATTTGCTTCGTTGCAAACTTTAATAAACACTGGTCACTTCACAAAAACAAATCCTGTGGAAATGTCACCGTTCTGATAGTCTTTTGGTTAATTTACGATTAGACTACGGTCGATAGATACGCGCGTCTACCCGCGGCGGTAGTGCGACGGCGTGTAGTGAGCGTAGTGACAGGCTGCGCAAGCGCCTGCGCGACAAAGATAACACACGGAGGCTTTGGCGCCGACCTGCGCGCGCGGGTGCGAGCGAGACAGCACGAGGGGCTTACAAGGGAGTCCGGTTACATCTCACATTTGTTATAAACAGAGATTAAAGCTTTTGTGGAACTTTATTCCGATTACTAACTCGCGTTTACCTAACGTATATGAAGCGTAAATTAAGGCAGCATAAAGCATTGCATGATTGCAGTTTGGAAATCTATTCAAGTCTGTAGAGGGTCTCTCTCAAAAGCCGCTCATGGCCATTCGAAAGAGGTCAACCGGTGAGCGAATTAAATGTCTTTGACATTCAACAATGTACGGTAAGTATGTAGGTTAAACAAATAAATTGATTTAAATGTCTCTTAATTGATTTCCATGTTTTACTTTTGTTTATGATTTAAACGGAGGAGAAGAAGACTTATGTATGTACAGTTAACTCTGTCTTATATAAGAAAGATTAAAATATTTGTAAAGTATTCATGAAGTTAAATTTGTTTCAATTTATTATAATTAAATCAGTTTCGTCAATAATGCGACTACGTTTAGTAAATATTATTGAATATGTGTGTCATATTCATGATGTTTGCATTTAGTTGATTATTTACACTAAACCTCTATCTAAAGTAATTTGTCAACTTGACAGACCACAAAACACTAGAATTAATGACACATCTTGTGATCTGACTTAATAAATGACTTTAATATGTAGGCTTGGCTTATGCTGCTACAATTTATTTCCACAAATTTGATTAATACAAATCGATTTATAACTGAATTATGAAACAAATCAATCAATACAATTTGTGAAATCTTGCCTTAGTCTACCATTAAGACTGGGATAATGAACATATTTTTACCTCTCTCTACAAGCATATATTTAACCTATAGTAGACTGAAACTATAATTCGTAAAAATCATATTAACTTTAATCCGCCAAAAATCAAATGACGTAATAACCGCAGAACCCCGCAGACCCATTTGACCGGTGGCTCAGAAGTAATTAAGCCGTCGTGTTCACCGGTACAACTATTACTAGTACATATATCTAACTAACCTATAACTAGTCTATAACTACAGTGGTACTAGGCTAGACCGGAGCGTCGACCGCTAGCCTCTCAAGTTAGTCACACTTCGATATCTTAAAGCCCACATAGATATACATTGTGATTACGTAATAGGACACTAGAGTTATCTTACGTAAGGTTTAGTTTTAATGTAGAAAGATATACAACGGTGATCTTAGGGAATCTATTGGAGTGTATTCTGATTGATATCTGTTTTCTATTTGAAACCAATTCAATTCGTGGTTTGTTGTGTGTTCATTTAACGAATGAGATACCTAATTTAATTAAAATGGCTGACTGAATCTTTAAACATACATACAAATTATCACAACTAGAAATAAACAAGTTTTTTGGTGAAAAACTAGCACCTATTCAAACCATTGATGATGATAATACCGATATTCTGAAGTCACATTGAATTGCAAACACCAGGTTTAAACACGTTATGCAGACTAGTAGTTAATATATGTCTGGACATGTTTTATGTCCAAAGCTATGTTTTTACATAATATACTTACTTCCCTGTACTCTGATTTAATTCAAACGATCAGAACCACGCAAGCACAGCGGATATGAGCGGATGAAATATCAAACTGTTCTCGTAAGCAGCGTATCGCAAGAAACTCTACTGGCAGGATATTCGCCATTATCATAATGAGATAAGCTAACCGGATCTTTATTTGCTCTTCGAGGCGAGTTTGTATGAAATTAATTCAAGACGAGAGTCGGTCCAGGGATTCGGAAGGATATTTTTATGTTTGGCCACTCGACTTGTTCAGCATATACCATTTCTGGTAATCGCGTGTGAGAACACTGTGTTCGGTGCTTAATAATACGAGACTAAATACGAACTAATGATTAATATTAAAAACCATTAAATATCGACCTAATTTTTTTTTTAATCGAATCCTGAGGAGCTTTGAAACCGTCAAGAAAGGGTTTTATAAAAGGTGACACAAAAATATTTTAGAGTCAAACCTACTGCTAAAAAGTTAATAAGTACTCAAAAACTTACCGTAATAAAACCACTTCTCATAACTTTAGACCCCCCCCCCCATATCCGCGACAAAGTACATGATGAGGGCATCTGTGCTGGTTTTGCAACGGGTGCAGCGTACTGATAACGCGGTAATGCGGTAATGTCACTTGACGAATTTCTTCCGTTCCATACTTACTTACTTACATATTAATATTAATTTACTGTTGGAACCGTCATTTTCAAACTATTACTTACTTTCTTTGAGTAACCTTTACATAATAAAAACGAAACAAGAATATCGTATATGTATTATATACGATAACCATATTATATTTTTGGTATCATCTTGATATTCATCGTTAAAAAATATTGAATCTTTGTTCCTTGACACCATTATAATCAGTGTTGTTGTACACAGTTAGGTTATTACATTAGTAGATATAAAAGTATCCAAAATCAACAAATCAGTTTCACTCTTTGATGATAATTTTGTCCAGTTTTAGTAATGAATCGCCATTGCTAAAACTTAATTTCAATTAGGATAGCATCACTTAATGTTGGTAATCTTGCATTAACAAAATTCTGTTCCAACCTTATTTTATTTGTTAATTATTTTCAAAAACTAATTAATACAAAACATGTACCAAAGCACTTAATTACATATTGCCGACTGAGTCATTTACGCTAATCTCGCTTCGTCATCAAATTGCTGTTCAATTAAGTATGTAATCATTTCAGATGTGGTTTCCTAATGCCTAATCATCTTCGTAACAGTATTCGAATAGTTTTACATACAGAGGCCGCATAACTTCTTATTTGAGTTGTCCTTCACATATCTGCCGTAGTGAATAGCCATCATCAACAGTGTGAATCGAATCGAACACTAGTTTGGATTGATGGATTCGGTTGCATTAGATTTTTGTTTTACAATTTTATAAAAGCATGAATACATAAATATCGTAGCCTAAAATAGGTACCTGAATTGAATTAGTAGCATTATCAGAATTCGGCTGTTATTTTGAAAACTTTCTTAAAGTGATAGAAAAGCTGATCATAGGTATAGCCATGTTCGATTTATCGTTAAATATTTTTAAGTAACAGAACAAACCCTTGTGGTGAGATTCGAACCCACGAACTTCAGGTATCGCGCGTGCTGCTCTTCCAATTGAGCTTACCGCAAGTTATCGTAGGCGATGAATGTTTATGTTGTTATAACATCTTAAATATATTGGACAAATATTGGACAACATCGCATACATTGCTTTGATTCTGTGGTAAGTAGCTAAAGCACTTGTGTTACAGAAATCAGAAACAACGACGGTACCACAACACCCAGACCCGAGACAATACAGAAAAGTTCGTTTTCCATATTGACCCGACCGGGGATCGAACCCGGAACCTCAGAGATGGCGCGACGCCAAAGTCCGGCACGCTCGCCTCTCGGCTACGGAGGTCGTCTTAGGCTTTAAGTGCAAATTTAAAGTTCGCTATTGCGGTGTGAAGCACTATAAAAATATTAAAATCTATTCTACTGATCGGTTCCAATAATAAAGTGAATTCTTTATTTCAACAACTGTTTCTTAGCTGATTTCATCCCACACAGGGCAAATATTGGTCAGATATACGTTTATAGATTTGGTTTTTTTTATAACGCACTTCAAGATTGACCTCATCCTTCCTGATGTTAAGAGGTATTGAGTTCCTAGCTTAAGGGCGAAAAGTATAGCATAGTAAAACTGTTACTAGACTTGTCGCCCTTACCTTGAAGGCTTGACCCCTGCTACTAATGTAGCATCCTCCAAGAGCTCTTGAAACCTTACTCACTTGCAGGAACACAACAACACCGGAGTGATTGTTATTTGGCTGCGGTCTTCCGTAAGGTGGAGGTATTTCACCAGTCGGCCTGCTTCAGTATGTTTTTTATTTGTTCTACTATGTTGTGTTACTATCATGATATGTTCTGGTTTTGATACCACAAGTGCTGGATCTAGTGATTACAATTGAAACCTTTTAAAATATGATACACAGACTGACACACGTTCTTTCAATATTGAGTTATCTCCATGAGAGGTAACACACAAGCAGCTCGTTAGTTCAGCAATCTGCGCAAATGTCAGCGTCGCTTGCGCAGCGCTCGCGCAACGTAATTGTTGGATGCGCTAAACGTTTATCATCGTCGCCGCCATCTTAATAACTACACCTTGCGTAGAAGATTTTGCCCTGCAGCTCGTCTATGTCCTGAATTTTACTATTATTCGTTTGGTTCACGCAATCTGCTTACAATTTGAACACTTTGTTTCATCTTCTTTACACTACCAACAAACATCTTTATATTTTATTAATATTCTAACTCTGAATAGACGATACATATGTCGTTTTTTAAAGAAATGTATTCGAAGTAATATATGTACATTTCCAAACAATGTAAACACGCATTAAGACATCACTTTACATTAGTTGAAAATAAACAGATTACTTGAATGTAAAATTTTATATGGAATTTAACAAAAAGAAATGTAATGCACTAAACGGGATCATATTATCTATATACTTAAGACAAGATAGCACCTAATTTCCCATTGAGTTTACTTTGTAAAAAAAAACAAATCAACCCAACTCTTTCGGATCGTACATACTTCATTGTTTTTCAAAAGTAAATAGCAGTTCAATTACAATATTCTTGTCTTCAAGTGAAAAGGCCTTTGTCAATCGACGTTATTTATGGTCTGAGAAAATAAAATACACTAGAATAAACCAAGCTTGGTTGTTGAAGACAACAAAAAGTGTAGTACAAAAAAACGTATAGAAATCTTTCTTATGGAATTGCGTAAAATGAAATGGCATAATAGAAACGGGGGTGGAACTAATACAGCATCCCACAAGGCGACAACAATACGCTGAAGAACGGGACGTGAGCCGAAATGTGAACTTGGTTTTAGCAAAATAGAACGACTGTTATTGGAAATAGGGTTATCAAAGCTACATCGTAGGTAAACATAAAAAATCTAGACTGAATTTATAATTTTGATCTATTTACCTTCAAACTTTACTTATAGCTGTAATACTACTTAGCCTTCAAATTATTTTACTTCAGAATACACACTAATGTGTGTCTTGGTGCAAAATAAGTTAAGTTCAACTTTCTTAATAAAAAATACTGAGCTTCTTGCCGGTTCATTATCAGTAGGTCAGGACCAGAGGTAGATGCATTTGGTTGATATAGACGATTCACAAAACTTGAGTTTCATTGTAATGAAATAGATAAACAATGTTTAGCGCTCCTGGCTGAATCAAGTTGAACCAAGGTTAGTGGGTTCGATACCTACCCAGGATAAACATTCGTGTGGTGAACATTTGCGTCTGTTCTGTTTCTCTGGTACTTTTATAGTAAAGTAGTATTTGAACGTTCCATTTTAGTAATACCTTTATACTTTCATTAATGTTTAATTATGTTTTTACGAACTAAACCATTGTTAACTTTCTAATATAAATTCCATGCGTAGCCACTATATCTTATGCTCAAATCTATGTGCACTAACTCCTCCTTTTGTACTTTTTTTACGTGCAATAAAGTTTAAAAATAATTTTTTTCGACAACTTATTTCAACCAAAATACGGCCGCAACCCTACTGCACTTGCCTATTGAACTGACAAAGCGACACCTGCGCAGACGCAGTTCACACGGAAACGCGACCGTCCCCAACGGTCACCGCCTTCAATCAATAGCTAATGACCTGTCTCGTGAAGACTTCATCACACACTTACTCGGGTAATTACAAAGACAGTTTTTTGGTTCGGGTACAGTAATGTTCACATTACGGTATTGTGGTATTTTTTCTTTCCCTAGATCGGGCTAGTGAGGTCCCACCAGAATTCATTCCGTTAACTTTTAATCATTTATGGACGTATGAATACAACTCATTGTCACCTACGGGACCAGAATATTAGCAAATGTGAGTGGGAAGGCCGTAGGTATCCGATAAATTCTAGTGATTTGAAAAAAGTCTTAATGGAAATTTCCATTTCTTCAATTTAACGTCAAAAATCCTTATAGGTGTTGCTGTGCCATTGATTTGTTTTTATAAAAAAAATAATGTTACAAATAAATCACGTCAAATAATTTCTAAGAAACTCAAAGTATCAAGCCTAATTTTCTGCTAGTTTAAGAATCTCGCACGCCAAATTACGAGCACCGGACAGGCATTACGTCAAATCGATCCTTAATCGATCGCACTCGTGCAATTGCAAATCGATTTAGATCTAGTTTTGAGACGTCTGTCGGATATTTGTCTGTATGTGTCTCCATTCTCGTCCCACTTCATACCGGGTGAACTAGACTTGCACGCCCAAACACCACACCTACAGGGCTGCCTTCTACCTTTGAATTTTGAACAAGACGAGTTTTGAATACGGATCGAAGGCTATCTTATCCATGGCACCATTTAAGGGTATTTCCGACCTTCAACTTATTTTCCAGTCCTTCAATCTAGCCAAACCTCAAACATTTGACAATCGTGAGGTAATTCAATTGTCAGAGGAACCTGTACATAACTGCCGACGATGACGTCACCGTCACCATGACGATGACAGATTGCTTGCGTCACAATCCAACACGTCACGGCATTCGCCGGCGGGAGCCTGCGTCGCCTCCTCCCTCAGCAGTAGAGTCCTCTTCGCATTACCGGTACGAACCAGGTCGAATGTTTGGTTACCAAGTCCTAATAGCATCCCGATGCGAAGTACGAGTCCCCTTAGGTGACGCCTTCATGTTATTTGTTTAAATCACCCCTTTGCTTTATGCGATCCCCTAAAGCTCGGTGAAGATGATAACGCTTCGCAATCATTATCGATAGTAAGCTAGGAACTAAATTTAAAAACTCGATTTTGATGACGTTGATTATGGTTGATGATGATGATAAGATTAGGTACTATAGTTACTTGTTTTCTAATGCTGATGCTGTTGATTTATGGCTATTCTTCTAAAATTTGTCTTTCAGGTATCGCTAAAATTTAGCAATACATTTACCCATTTAGAAAATGTTCGATGTCAACTTTAAAACTTTGAATATTTTCTGCAATGAGCCGGCCCTAAGTCCGCCTAAACACTTTACCCGCCAAACCTGAATATTTGCTCGTAATTAATCCTCCGCTCTGTGACAGGTTAATCGGTAATTGGGACATTGATAGAATTATAAGCAGCCATGTTGTTAAATTACCTCAAGCTTCAAGATAACCAACTTCACTTGATCACATTATTTGAGTAATTAACTAAGTAGTACCTATTTTTAGACGAGATCCGAATCAGACCCTGACTTGAAAGATCAAAACTTACAACTACCTACTTGTGCAGTAAGTATACAGTAAACAGTAGCTTATCATTTAAATTGTAACGAATTTATCTTTTTAAGCATCATCTGTATTCTACTTCAGTAACAAACGCTACAAAAGTAGATCCTTGTGAGTGCCGTCAATGCAAGAATAACTATGTGGCACATATTTCGTTGCTGGGTAGTTATTAAATTAGGCAAAAACACACATTTAGATTAGTAAACCTCACAGCTACATTGTAAAGTAGCTCGCATTGACATAATAAAACTAAAAATGCTCAAAAAGAATGTACCGCACTTGCCATTACCCTTTCACCCGATTAGAAGCAAGATTCCACTTGTACATTACCGTGAAAGCAATAAATAAGAACAAATCGCTTCATAGCGCAGTGGTCATCAATTTGGCTTGATTTAGTATGTAATTAAGGACTCCCTACACTAGTCAGTTGCCCACTGTCGAAGTTCAAGGTGTAGGCAGGCCGTGGGCGAGGCGACACGGCGCGTTTGGATTTGTTTATTTTTCTCTTTTTATGGCACAGAACAGCACTCGAGTTCAAAAATGATTTATTTCTTATTGATGCTATTACGTAGGTCTTCTACATACGTAGGCGATATTGTTATATTGTAGCTACAAAGCGGTGCTTCTTTAATGAAATTAGCAGCTCAAAGCCCTTAGCGGGACTGAATGTGCCTTATCCGAGTAAGGGACATTTATTTTCTATCGATTTACAGTCCTCTATCTTTTGGGACCTTGTCACAATGACTTAACGTTCTATCTGAGTTACCTAATTACGTGAAGTTTTAATGTAACATGGTACTAAGGTGTAAACGAACTACTTGACCGCCTTTGAAGCCGCGACGGTCTACTGGTTTAAATACAGAGTCATGATTTCTGAATCGCAGATTCGATTCCCGGGTCGATAGAAAAAAAAAAGAGATTTATAGTTGATGATCACAAACCCAAATCACATAGTTTTGAGTTTGTGATCACCAACAAACACTTGCCTAGCTTTCTGTTTATACCAATGGCCAACGTTCTAACGATGACACGGTAGAGGCCTTCGAGAGATAAAAAATAACGAGCAAAAAGATCTCTGCATTCAGCATCATATCTCGTTGAGAATTTTTTACGTCTCCATTAATCACTTATCCAGTTTTTACACGTCTATTCGGCCGTATTATCGTGGACGTGTCGGTGTTTGTCAAGCAGACGATTGTGGTTGCATGCGCGCACGCATTTGCCAGCGGTTGTCGACGATGCGCACTGCACATGTCATTGCCATCTGACGTCAAGTAACAATAGTTGGTAACTTGCATTCTGCTATTTTATTGCAGCTTATAATAATGAGAGTGTATTGAATACTGTTAATTGAGGCGGCTTCCGACTCCGGTTTTGTTAAGCTGTGGTCTCTTGCTGAAAGGCTTTATAGGACGTCTTCCGAACATTATTTAACCGATTCTCTGCCATAGTCGGACTTAGTGGGTTGGGTGTGTGGGCACAAAAAAGTATCACAGGTGGACTTCATGCTAGGGGCATTCTCTACCAGTCAACCTTTGGGTCATGCGTATGTGATTGTGGTGATGTGGCTAGTTTTTTTTTCTCTGAGTCCCAATTTTTGGGGCTCCACCAATTTAACCTCTGCATGTTTTAACAGAGTCTTTGTCTACTTTAGTGTTTTATTATTTTTCATACTCTTTGTATACGGGGCTTGGTTGTGGCTTTCGCGAAGGGTGGTGGTAAGAATAGACAGATGGATTGGCGGTTCACTTCTACGACACTTATAGAATAAGAGGGGCTGGTTCTGTTTCATACCGGCACCACACGGCAAGCGTTTAGAATTACAGAGAAAAACACATTTACAAAATTAGTAACAACTTATACAGCTACTTTATAGATCCATATCAGAGGAAGCAATTATCTTTCATTGTGGAAGGCCTGCGTGGGAGTTCAAACTCAACACGAAAGGCCCTACGATATAATCGTTATTATGGGTATCTATTTAACGTTAACTATATCAGCTCAGTAGCGACTGTGGTTAAGGAACCATACTTAGTTCGAATCCCAGTCGGGTCAATATATAAAACGAACATTTCTTTATTTTCTCGAGTCTGGGTGTTATGGAACTGTTGTAGTTTTTAATTTCAGCAACACAAGTGCTATAGGTGCTTACCGCAGAATCAGAGCATTAATAATAATAATCATTTATTTTTCCCTCCACAATAAAAATTATACATTATTTAGATCATAAAAACTGTACATACAAAATGATTATTGTGGGAGAGTGATGCCTAATCTAAACTTAGAAGTTTGTATTTTATTGTATGTGATGTTGTCCAATTTATTTATTTATACCGAATGTTAAGCTGCGGCGTTAAAATGAATATGACACAGATCTACAAATTTATTAGTATTTAATTTACTTTGAATTATAATTACGTGGGCTAAAGTTAGTTTGTAAGTATTAGCATGTATAAACGTTGGTAGACCTAATAAATAAATAAATAAATTGAAAATCTATTGCTGTTATTAAAATATTGTATTTACTCAATCTTGGTATATTATACCAGTTATTAAAAAAAATCGTGATTCAGTAATACATTCAAAGAACTAGTTCTTATGAGTATGATTATCTAATAAACTCGTTAGCATAAATGTCATTCATTAGGCTATAAATATGTCTAGCTCTATAGTCACTTCCTGTATGAATTTAACATTCAACTTACTTTAAATAATAACTGTTGAAATTTATTTATTAATTTCTAGTAATCCAGTTCGCCCACTACTTACTATATTCTTTGAAATTATGGTCTTTACAGAAAGCATATTTATTTTACTGGTTTGAGTTTTGGTATTAAGGTGTTGTGAGCTTACATTTTTGTTAACATTTACGATTGAATTCTTTGTCACATTGAATATTGTTCAAATAAATCCATTGTTTCTGTTCACACCTTACTTTAAATTGACAATGCAATGAAAAGGATAGAATTCACTTAGACATTTATGAATGGGCTGAATAATCATGAATCACATCTATATATCTTATATATCTTGTCCGTGACTGTATATAAATATGAACATGAATATCACTCATAACGATAAATAAATCAGCAGTCAGCAGTTTATTATTATTTCAAATATTTCAATTTTAAACATCCAAACGTAATTTATTTATTCAGGTAGGGTAATTTCTAAAGGTGTGCATCACCTACACAGACATTTTTCTACATTTTAATCTGTGTATCGCCCTTACTTCGTTGACATATAGTAAAGCGATAGAGGGCATAGCGATTTATCGCTCGAACTAGATCAGCCCGACTGGTGAAATACCTCCACCTTTCAGAAGACCGTAGCCAAATAACAATCATTTCTATGCTGTTGTGTTCCTGCGTGTGAGTAAGGTTTCCAGAGAGACTCCTGGGGGTGCTACGTTAGTAGCAGGGGTCAAGCCTTCAAGGTAAGGGCGACAAGTCCAGTAACAGATTTATTATGCTGTACTTTTCACCCTTAAGCTAGGATCTCATTACCACTTAACATCAGGTGGGATGAGGTCAATCTTGAAGTGCAATATAAAAAAAAAGACATAAGAAAGGATATCAAACCGCATGTTTTATTTACTTTGATGTCCTGTGGACCATTCGTAGAAGATAGGAAGATAAGATGTTTTACCTAAAAAATATAAGCAAAGAGCACAAAACCGATTGCAGCGAACAATGGGTGCCAATATTGCACCAATGCGACCTTCACCTCGCAGAACCGAGGAATGTGATTGTAGGCAGCCATGCTAGGTGCTGCCTGCAATAATTACTGCGGTCCCTCAGACCGCATTACGTGATTAGCGCTGATGACGGCATTCTTTGGTTTTATGTCTTTGGTTTAAGTCAGGTGACGATTTGATGGGAAAAAATGCTATAAGGTACATTTTTAAGGACCGTCTCGGCGTTAGACTATCTTTTCTTGGTATTTATAAGAAAATATGGGTATATTGTACGCACACCTTACATTCCTATTAAAAACTCTAGGAATTGCTAACTATTGCACATTTGAACAGGCACGGAAATAATTTGAAGACGTAAATTGGAGCCTTAGGAGTTTATAGTTAAATTTGTTTAAGTCTAAAGTATCTGTATGAACAGCAACTGAAGCATTATCGGGCTTTCTGGTTGATCACGGTTAAAAAGTAAATTAAAAAATATTGGACTACCTACATCACTCTGATTCTGTGGTAAGTAGCAAAATAACTTGTGTTATAGAAATCAGAAACAACAAAGGTACCAAACACCCAGCCAGACCAGAGCTGATTCAGAAATTGCGTTTCCATATTGAGCCGACAGGAAATCGAACCCGGGACCTTAGAGATGCCGTGACACCTACGGAGGTCGTTAATTTAAAGTAATGTAGAGAAACAGTAATACGCCTAGTCCATTCGCTCACTAAAGAAACTATTAAGGCACATCATTTAGTCGTCGATTTTTGTACAGCGACAACATGATCTCAGTCCATAATAAAAACGCCCTTTCCCTCCCACGAGGGCTACCTAAACTAATAATCTGATTTTGTCGTACTAATTGTTGTGGTGGGCGACAGCCTTGTCGAGACCAAGTGGGAGCTTCCATCTGAGCTGAGCTTCCATCTCGCTAAATGCTGCCAGTTAATTCGGCTTCCTGAGGTAATCACTAATTTTGATGCTACTGGAATAGGAGGCAAGGACGTTCTTGTTTGTATTTTCAACATATGTGTTGACATTTTATTCTCATACAAAGTTTATTTTAAAACTTTACGTTGTTAATGCGTGTTTAATTTGAAAATCGAAAAAAAAAATAAAGTTTTTGTAATCGGCATTTTAGAACCTATTTAAGACAGTTAAAAGATGTCCTCTTTTTCGGGACTTTTCGGGTTGGAGATTTAAATAAACATAGTACCTGCCTTAAAATATACAGTTCTAATAAGTAAGGTTTCGTTTTAGCAATGTAGCTAATAGCTATTAATAAACGCATGAAGCCGTGGGCGGTGGATAGTTAATAATACTCCTATAATATCGATGAAAGGTCAACGATAATTTTAAGTTTGCACTGTTATGTATCTACGTTTGTTGATTATATAAAAACCGAACCGCAACCAATATAACAACACATAAAACGTATTGTACCTACAGTAGATAAATAATTATATGTTATAGTGATGTAATTCGTACACGCGTTACTTACACAGCGTAATCTCTCGCCGGTCTCAAATTCTCCGCGAAACAATAAACTCTAATTCGTCGAAGCACGAACACTAGCGCTAGATATCATCAACTGCAACGAAGCAACAAAGCACAGGATGCAGGTTCATAATGCAGGTAAACAGTTTTTGCAACGATACCCTACAATGGTTACTAGCTATTGTGCTGCGATAAATAGATTTCTTCCTGCTATTTTTCGCGGTAATTTTGGGTAATCGATAGCCTATTTTACTTGTGTTCTTTGTTAAACACGAATATTCGATCGAAGGCCTTGAACAAGTGTTGTGATTTCGTAAGATCAACCTCTATCATTTTGTATGTGTTATGTTTTGAATATATCACTTTATACACTTACTAGGAAGATAAGTTTGGACTACATTTTGACTTTTTTATTAAATTATCATGAGATATGCTCTAAATTTTAGCAATCTCCGTGGCGCAGATGAGGTAAGCGCCCGAAACATGGAAATCTTTGGAAGGGAAACCATTATTTTAAATTACTTTTACTAAGTATTTCATAAAGATTATTTAAATTAAATAGTAAGGCCGGTTGATTGGGGACAGTCTGGTGCATTTATTTTTATTTTTATATTGTGTACCTATAGATTTGTGAAAAATTAATTATAGAAGTCATACATGCTACCCTAGAGCAATTTCCTAAAAAACAGTAACAATACAACCTAAATGCTTAAAATGATAAATGTTTACATGAACATTACTCTGATTAATTATTACTGACAAAAAGTTTCAAAATTCGCTCCACATCTAAATACGAGAACATTTCTCAGAAATACGCGCAACCAGTTTTAATGCCAGCACTCTCTGTGAGCAGTGTAACATAAATTGGATGATTAAAGAACTAAATCAAAGAGATGAGACATTAATTCTAATGCTGAATTAGAGTGGCAACATTTATTTCCGAGTGGACTCATTAAATAACGCCATCGTTACATGTCCCAGGCTCTGGCGTGACATGGCAAACTTAGTCACAGTTAAGAAGAAAATAGTGAAGTAAAAAGGTTTGTATGTTTCAGGAAATAGTGAAGTAAAAGGCTTTTGTAAGTTACAGAAATGTATATTTCTGAAACATTATTCTGTATGTACATATGTATTGAAATTGCACTCTCAGTGTCAGTCAGATCTCTGAAGTTATCTAAGACTTAGCGCCTTTCAAAACGATGCGCGATGATCGAGAAGTATTGCGTATGGATATAATACATAGTATAGAAATTTGATAGTAGTAGGGAGACAAGCGACACTTTACGTCATATTGAGATCCAGTTTTTCCATATTGGCTCGGCTCTAGGTGTTGAACAGTTGGTCACAAATTAGGGATTTTCTTAATAACACCCATTCAACTAATGGTATGATTTTAAACCCGTTGTAAGTAAAATGAGTGGAGCTCAATAATTTATATCAAATATTATAATTTGTAATCACGTTCAATCCACGCTATCAATCTTGTGAACAAAGTCGCGGGCATCAACTAGTACGGTATATATTAAGTTGTATCTGAGAAGCCTCACTGCTATACCTTTCGTTGTAGTCGTGTGTAAACGAGAAGCAGAACCGGTCCTGCAGCTGCGCGTGCGCTCCGCTATATCCGAACTCGTCGTAATGTCGCCGACAAAAGTGAGTATTTCAAAGTTCAACGTGTGAATTAAAAAAGGGTTTTGTAACAGTCTTTAAAAAACAATAGCTGCAAAACTTGGGTTGCAATATAACATCTGTTTTTTTTTGAATACTAATAAAAATTTTACTATCAACTTTTAAAATATACTATATTGACAAATTTCAAGTCACTATATTGAAATATACTAACTTGAAATTTGTATTTAATTAATTTGGATTATCGTAGGCACTCGCAAATGTGATTCGAGTGACTATGGTTATTTCAAGATTTTGATAAGTAATACGTTAAAAATAATTAGGTACGATAATAAACAGTTTTACTCATTTATTACTTATTTTCTATGAATGAAGTTGTGGTATAAAAATATTTTTTTAAATAAAACTCTTAGTATGTTGTTATAGTAATGAATATAACAAAACTAACACTCAAAAACCGCACCCATAAACTAACTCTCCGCATGACCCAAAGGTTGACTGGTAGAGAATGCCCATAGCATTAAGTCCACCTGTTGTACTTTTTTTTGTGCAATAAAGTTTTTAAATAAATAAAAATAAAAAAAGAAGTTCATAAACAATCTAATTATTTAATTAATTTCATGTTTTTCACCACTACATCAAAGTTATACATATCAACATACAATTCCTCTCTTGATTTAAAAATACACATAATTAGGTGTGTATAATAGATATTTCCTGATAATTTGTACAACCGCTAAGTCTATTTTATTATTTTTGCTTTTGACATGGCTCGTCTAAAATTATAGTCGGTTCTACCAGGTATTAAATCATCATGCAAAGTTAATAAAAAAAGAAACAAATGTTAAAACTTCCGCCTCTGACTGTACTCTTATATACATCATCATGAGCCCATAAGATGAGCAGCGCTGGCACGTTTCGCGTGCTATTGGACCATGGACCCTCTGCGGTGCCTTCTTTTAAAGACTTAACTGTTCTACGGTCTATTAAGAAACAATTTTTACGTGGCTAGTAAAAATGTTTTTTAGGTTAGACTCGGGACTTCTAGAATCACTTTATTGTACGATCAACAGCACGTCAAGGTGAACAATGGCAGTTCGAAATTAGTTCTTATGCGCCAGACATAAGGGCGGTGCAAATTTCAAAGTGTTTAGTCCGGCGTGCTTTCGATCGGTCTTAAACTAAAAAAGAAATAACACTTTTGGGTTTACTGGTATGTATGCATCATCTATCACGTTTAAGCAGTCTATTTAAGCAGTATATCCTTAGTATAGATAAAAGCTCGTCAGACTACACACTTTGGACTTAATTGGTACCGCCCTTGTGTCGTACGCATAAGAACTAATATCTAAATTTCAAAAACGAAAATTTTATTTTAATTTTGAACGTAATTTTCTCCCTAAGGATCTAGTTACTTCGCAAAAAATATTTAAAAAAAACGTTGTACTCTTTTGTGTCCATCTGTACGCATCATCATGTTTCGCGTGCTATTAACCCATGGACCCTCAGCGGTACCTACTTGCCAACAATTAAACAGTTTCACGGGCCATTATGCAACCAAAGGACGCAAAATTAACGAACATTAGAAAACGTTGCGGAAGTAAGGATATTCATAAAAACTCGTTTTTTGGGAAATAAGTGACTTTGTAATTGCTGTAACAAATCTCTTAATTACTGACGTGATGTAAAATGTTGGAAAAACATCGTGAAGTCGTTATAATTCATCTGTAGCCCAGACAATTATAGCCCAGACGATCGAATATCAAGTAAAAGGATGTGGTCTAGCTGGCCCTAGTAGGCTCTTTCTATACTTTAGCTAATAACAGATAAATACCACAAGTAAGATCGGTACGAGGCATCGATTTCTTTAAACATTTTTACAAGAGTAAGTACAAAACGCTTTTCGTACTTCTTTATTTTATATTGACAATTGAAATATGTATAAAAAAAAATCATTATCCAAGTTGGACCTGTATTTCTAAAGCATAATGAGTACATACACGTGCACAAAGCCATTTTATTTATATAGATAGATTCCATGCCTTTATTGTGGGATACAATAAACACTTATTACATAAAAATACTAATTTATGCTTCTGGTAACGCTGAGTAATACAGTCACATAGTGAAATCAACATAGTTTTTGTGATATTCAATCTTATTACTACGAACTGAAATCTACGAAGTGAATCATATTAAATTAGATCATCTTTCGTTGCTTGCACAAGTGCAACGTATGTGCACGGATCACTTTCACTAAACGTGGATAATCTGATTAAACGCAGTCTCCGTTACCATAATTAGGAATCTCGAAGATTAGACCGATCACGGCATGAAATTGCTTATTGCTTTACTTATTGAAGTATCATATGTGAGTCAGCCTGATACATTTAATAAGCTTATTTACTTTTTCAAATTCAATAAACATAAACTGGTTATCGTATTTTTTTATTAATTTTGAAACCATGTATTGGATTAATTTGATACTGTATCAAACCACTAATGTACTTAAATATTCTATTGAAATATTTTTTGTCTGAGATTTATCTGAATCGGTAACTGGTAAATTGTATTTAATACCGTGATGAAGACTTCAGTTTTCTCGTTTTCCACTTTATTATATTTTAACGATCTATCGTTCCTAAAGTTCTATGACACAACATAATTTAATAAGTATATTGCTTATGACATAACGTTTGAGAGACTCCAGACATCCTACATATCAACGGGTTTCCAACAAAGATATTCCCTTTTATTGTAAGTACCAGACTACGAATACTCAGTGGGGGTGACAATCCAGCACAACCAGACCCAAGTAAATTTATAAAAGTACATTACAAATCGACCTGACGGAGAATCGAAACCAGGAACTTTCGCGAAACGGGCAACTATTTTAGCCACTGCGCTCAATAAAAATATAAATTGATTACGAAAACCTGTTAGCAAAGGAAAGGAGAACCATGAAAAGTACTTGAAAGCCAATGCGTTACGACATAAGACAATCTAGATTATCTGTCTCGACTAGGTTTACTGGTTACACAGTACCACGCACCATTGATTAGATCGTACACCTGAATTAGTTTCTGTAAGACAAATTGCTATTCATTACAAGCGCAGATTACCTAAGGAGGCTTAAGGACTGAATGAGAGATTGTAGAATATTTAAAGGTTATTTGCAGTTACTCGACAGCGATGCAAAAGCTTAGACAATAGACATTCAGACGTCGTTATAGTACTATATGCATTTGCATGCGTTGAACCAATCAATCAAATGTATGTTTATTCAAGAAGTTTACAAAGAACACTTATAACTCGTCATTGAACGGAAAACAAAGGGACTCTACGACCGGTTTGGAACTTTACACAGAAAATACCGCAAGAAACAGTAGCCGTATGTAGTATTTTAAATAAAAATACTTTGTTTTGTTCCGATGGGTGAAAAACAATTAAGTGACCAGTTAATACGTAGTGTTAAAAGGGTGAGCAAATACAGACCAGTCCTTAAAGATGTGAATAGTTAATGGTAGCTCTTGAAATGTTATTATGAGATACTGGCTGATTCCCGCAATTCCATTCGCGTTATTCCGGGATAAAAAGTATCTATGTTAAACTAGTATTTTATTGAAATTTATAACACATTTCATCAAGTCTCATTCAATAGTTTTTGCGTGAAAAGTAACAACATATATATTTTACGAAATTTCGCGTGTATGATATTAGTAACATCAGTTTTTTAATCCACAAGTCAGTTCTTCAGTTTCCCAGCAAACCCATAAAATGCCACAAAAGGGCACATCTATTCGCCTTCGTCATGCTTTATCTCAAAAGTAAACAGTTCAAAGTTTTATTACGAAACAGACATTAGTAGGTAAGGTAGTTGAGACAGTGGTGTAATGACAGCCGTAATTGGCTGGCCCAGTTTGCATGCGGTTCAGGCACGTACCGCGCGACATACTTATAAAGAACGTGCCTAGATCTCAGCGTGCGTCTAAGATTAAAAGATATTTAGAATAACATTGATAAAGATACTGGAGCCAATTAATAATGGATTGAAGGCATCAAAAATTGAACCTTATAACTGAAATGATCTTAGTTCCAAGCTGATATTACAACTTTATGGCGCCTATTGCACGGTGTTTTGGAATTAAAAGTTGAAAAATGTAATCAGCTTCACTGTGGCTTGTATGGCTTATCGCTGGCCCGAGTTTCCTCAGATTTGTCTCAGTTTGAAGGGAATCTAGGAAGAGTCCGGTCGGGGTTCCTATCCGAGTGAAATACGGACATTTTACAGATTTAAGTACGTTCCGATTATTTTATTACCACAATACTTCTCAGCTAGACTTTAATTGAGATTAGTAGCGTTTAATTAACGTTTGATTTGAATTAGGGTGTTCCCGCATAAAATATCCCTAGGTGGCGATACGTCGACGTGAAGTCCAACTATTATTTGATTGGTGATTTAAATGTCAATGTGACATGTCCGTCAATGTCATGTAAACCATAACCAATCACATAGAAGTTGGTTGGACCCCACGCCTACCTGTCGCCATCTAGTGGATTTTTCGTACGCAAATACCCTCATTGTTGAGCTTGAATTGATTTTCCATTAATAAGAAAATATATGATAACAATGTTTTGATCTTTTTTTAAGTGCAACCGGCATTTTTTTTATTTCATTAATTGTCCAAGCTCTTAGATTTTTAGTTCGGGGTCCCTTATTTAGGTGATGGCAAGCGTACATTTATTTCATCCAAGGATGCACTAGCTTCAAAGAAATAATAGACTGGTGGTCTACTGACCGCTCTATCATTCAATTGTTCCGACGTCTTTGCTTGACCACTTAACATTAATTAGAAAAGATAATTGGAACACACAGTACAATAAACATAATAAGTCCTACAAGCTAGAGAACAATAACACGTGAAAAAGTAGTGGCGAAGTAAAAGTTTTAATTAGACACCGGCTTGATCCCAACAAGCAAACAGAGCGTCCATTGTATAACTTAACACCGGTCTTTATAAAATTGAAACTACCATTTGTCTTGCGAATTCACAATATTTACTAAGTTAACGTGTAAAATATGAATACTTTCACCATCGTAACTTTGGTCGTATGGTCCGGTTGCCGTTAGAGATTGGTCTGATCCGTATTTACAATAAGTTCGAATTTGCAATAACTTCTCGACCTATAATGGAAACTCTAGATACACTAGGGATTAAAAGCAACCAAAGAAAAGAGGCTTATTAATGAATATATGACAACAGAAAAGTTAATGGAATAACAGGCAATAAAATTTATAATTTATTAAAAAATTATTGGTTAAATTATTTGCCTCAAGCTTGTTATCTGGTAAAACAGCACAGTACCAATGGCTAAATTGTTTCTGAAGTTCAACATAGGGTTTCCAAAATCTTTGGCTCTATCCAAAATCTTAATTTAGGAATAAATATAAAATCATATTGGCTGTGCATACAGCATTGTTTTTCTGTTACAACGAGTGATGCGATTATTTTATGATAATAAGTATTTTTACGCTTTCCTAAAATATCGTAACAGACTAATCCAGAAACAAATCTATCGACAATAGTTATTTTTTCTTAACAAACTTTTTAACCGACATCAAAAACCAGTTGCTCAATTCCTCGTAGTATGTATTTTAACCAGTCATTTTATACTATCGAGAGGTATACAACGTAGTATTTTCGATAGTTAGTAAAATTGGACTATATTAAGAAATTGGTCGCAAAATAACTTAAAAAAAAACGCGTGTCGGCCCATTTCACCCAAAACAAATTTGAACTGACGCATAACAGACAGATCTTTGTCCGTTTAGAATACCGAGTTTGTTTTAATTTGTGCCCCAGTCATCCGGAACACGGCGCCAGACACCACTCATCACGGAACTTTAAAGCTTTTACTGACACCAAGTACTTAGTTATTGTACAATACAGTTTGGAATCAGTTCCGGGATCCATTTAATCTGGTCGATACTTCGATGCGCGTCTCTGGCCTCGCAAAACTAATTCAATTTTCAACGCAAGAACATTACACCCAACTGTCCGATTCAGTAAGCTTAAGATCTCAATCTCAAGAAATATGGCACAAAAAATATAACGTTGTTTGAACCGTAAAACTTAACTTTCGCAGATTTGTTTGTAAACTCGAAGAAACTTAATAATGTCAGTCCAATAAAGTCAATAGTTGATATTTTGTACATATTTATATTTATCATAAAAATGCGATTATAAACTGCTTGCATGTTACAGATTAATTTGAATTTTTCACCCACGGTCTCCGGTCGTAAAACTTTAAAAAGCAGTGGGCGAACGGATGTCGAATTGCAAAACGGTTGCTAGTAAAAATTCTAGACATCTATTTGACTTTTATTACTTACATGATTCTATTATATTTCCAAATAACGGGTGCATTTAATTAAGTACTGGAACTAAAACTTATCTCTTTATTAAAGACTGGCAGACTTTGCTACAGTCAACTAAGTTACAAGGAATCGCATGTCATTAGCCATCAACAACACTAACGTTATTACTCATATTCAGTGATCAAGAAGTCTAATCAAAGCGCAAGTACAAAAATTAATCAAGCCACTTCATCTACATATACACCGGCATAACACACACAAGCATAGCGTGTAGTAAAAGTTCTTGACCAATCACGCGCGAGGACAAGAGTTCCACGAACCCGCGCACGCGCTGATTGGTCCAAAAGCGCGCCAACTTTAAACCAGTTCAAAGTACGAAGCCGGTAGACACGTGCGCAAGAGTTTAACTCTGTGTGGGTAATGGGTTTAGTGACTGGTAGAAAGTTGTTGTGATGCTAATGACAGATAGGGGCTCTTGATTTTGGCCTTTGATTTATTGTTCTCCTTGTTGTACTCTGTACGCTCTGTTTATTCTGATTGGCGTATTGTGAAAATCACTAGATCATGTAAATAAGTAAGTGGTTCTGATATGTTCTGGAAATCAGATTCAGTAGTAGAAATAGCGCTTGAACTGATTTTATCAGTATTTTCTTTAAATCTAAGTGTTAATAAAATCGACACCGATCATAGTTTATCACTTTGCTTCATTTTGTAACATAAATAAGAGATAATAATTATATTGTATCAAAACCATACACGTTTTATAACTTCTTGGGATTGAAACGTTAAAGTTTCATTTTAATTTGTTTTATTAAAGGACTTAATCACCATAATTTATACAGAGAAAAGGAATGAATCGCAATGTAGGATTAGAATTCATTTTTCTATTTCATATGTTACATAAGGCCAATGCCTAAGTTCGGGACGTTTAAATGAATTTATAGTTTCGAAAATCTAAATTCCTTGATATTTATTAAACTGCGACATCATTTTTTTTAGGTCACAGGAGTAGTTTCCATCTGGTGCCAGTCTACGTCAACCAGTTACTTGGTGAACCAAGCTCCCTTATTCACAAACGTCTAAAACGATTTCGTTACCGAAAGTTGTGTCTGTCCAATCGTATATTTAAAGAAGAAAAGAAGCAAAGTTTTGAATTCGAATCCGTTTAGTGAATACGGGGTCTGCGTCCGTTTCTGATTCAAACGCCTAGGAACAAAGGCATCGCAAAATAGGCGCGAAAAGAGCTTCGTCTAGCTTGCTACACAACTAGACCCAATCACGTTTCCACAACCCGCCTGGAAACCAGTCGGGGCAGATCGCCGCGTAATGTTGCAGCCAGAAATAGCCCCGTACCCGCCGCCTTGCACCCGGTAATTTGTTCCTTGAAAAAATAGACAATGTTTTCTACACTCTCCGAGATTACGCTAGGAGATGATTACGCGAGAAACAGCTTTTTACTTCGCCTGAGATGTAAACAAACTCACTTTTAGATAAAGGCTATATACATCAATGTATGCTTTGCACGGCTGGCCATATCTATTATTTCCTCTACTAAAGGTTGCCTGGAAGATGCTTTCTAGCAATAAGACCGCCTAAATTGTACTGTGCAATAAAGTGTACCTATTTATTTACATCCGTTTGCAATTACAAAATTGACATTTAAAAAACAGACAAATTTCATCTCTTTTCGCAGTTTGGGAACGTGAAGTTTATGTAACGCGAGTGATGCTCTTACAACTGAACTAACTGTAAGTTACTGGGATTAGTAAGAAATTGAGATTGAGAGTGTGTATTTTGCCAGTACATAGAGAAACTTAAATTGTTTATGCGTTGGTGAGCGATTAAGTTTGAAGTAAAACTGATAAATCACAACACGGCATGTATGCAAAACGGCTCTACGTTGTCTATTTCCCTGTAAGTAGATATTTACGTATTGTATTTCCAATCTTAAAATCTTAAATTGATTTATCTGTTTACCCTTGATTCTCACAAATCTTCAACTTATGTGGTAATGAAAAAAGCTATTAAATCATATTAATCATCAGTAATAAATTTATGAGTGCAACTATCTAAGGTACTTACAATACAATCAAGTCTCTGACGTCACATCTAAAATGCTTAGTCATCTAGCCGAAAGCTGTTCGAGCCTTTGGGATTGTGATTTGAACGCGCCAGCTATTGTTCAAAAGGTCACGTCGAGTCCAAACACAGCGAGGTCAGACCTCTTTCTTGTACATCGAGTGGTCAGGCCATGCTTTGTTCACTATCTACTTGTAAGGGAGAGCTAACGAAGATGTTTCACTGGGATGTTAATAAGTTACGGAGAATTTCAAAGCAAAAAGTAAGCGATCAAACAACTTATAATCTTTTGGAAAAGAGTGCTAAATGATCATCATTAAGACAATTCGCACACAGTCGAGTTTTCCCAAGATTCTTTTTTAAACACGTTCAGTCGCTGGTATAATTTAACAACAAGAAATATATTTTTACTGTCCACAGTAAATTTATTTAACAGTAGTTGTGGCCGTCTCTATAATGTTTTATACTCGTATCTTGATGTTACTTGCCCTAGTCAATAAAAGAAGGTGATAATTTGACACCAGCTGTTAAAATTAACACTATTACATCTGGCTACTTAAACAGAAATAAAAGAAAAAAGTTTAAATTCAACTTCTTAAAATTTACAACACATTTAAAGTACCTATATGTCAATCAGATAAATAAGGTGGGAAGCTAGCAGCTGCATTAAATTAGTGCTTAATTTTAATTGCTTTGCTAAAAATAAAATAAACACAATTCCCTTCGTAACAGTAATCTCAAATAATACTTTTAACTCTAGATAAAATTTCGAACTAAGATTTAATCAAGCCTTTTCTATGGACGTATTGTTAAAGCTAAACGACTGAAAATTAACAAAGATTTAACCTATTAAAAAACGTACAATGATTTTTGTTAAAAACCTGATACATTTACCAAATAAAAAAACCTAGTAACCGTAAAAGTAGTAGTATGAATCAAATATCCAAATTTATCAGGCCATTACCATTAATGATCACAAAAACAAAAAGGACTACTGTCCCTCGTTGTACTATGTTATGATGACATAAATGTAAGTGTCCTTACCTTGAGTGCGCAGAAAATACACGAGGGTCCGAGACAGGCGTGGCCCGTGAGCTCGCGGAAACTGCGCCGGAATATGTCCAGATGCCACAGCACCTGCAACGAATGCACCAATTAAATAATTGACACACAACCATCAATTCAGGAAAACTACCTTACTGACTTTTACTATGATATTTGTGTCAACGTAGTATTAACGTGGATTACCTTTTTTTGTATTGACTGCTAATTGTATTAGTAATGACAAAGTTCTTTTTTGCACAAGAACATTATTGATCAGGCCTGAATCTAGGGAAACCAAGTAGGCTACCCGTTTCAAAAGGTACTTTTAAGAAGGCGCCAAAATCGAAGTTTAAACAAAATTATTCTAGAGTCCAGTTTGCGTGCTGTTTACTTGTTTAGAGAATCTGAAATCTATCGCAGTTTGTTCTAACGCCTATTGCGTCCCTTCACGGAGGCAGTGGACAAACAGCCAAAGTACTCTCCAAATAATCTACATCACTGTCAAAGTGTGGCCCTGGTTCAAAAAATTCTAGACGGTCCTGTCTCCAACATGGACCAGGGTAAAGACTATCAAACAATGCAATCCACTCCAAGACCATCTTCAACATTAAAAGTGAATTGTGCTAGGATCTTAAAAAATACTTTCAGTAAATTCACAATGTGCTAGACCGTCACAAATAAGTAATTAATACATAGATGTTCATTATCATTGATCAGGTGCGCATGAAAGGCAAATTCGAACCGCACCACACTTGTACGACAGAAGCCTTAAAATTACATTTTGTTCTTTCTTAAGCATGTTACAAGGTTCATAGTACCGAATACTATCTACAACTGGAGACTATTCCACTACTATATTAGTAGTATTTTATAAAAACTCGTCGATAACTAACGGCACATGCCGCAGATGCAACCATTGAATGGTTTTATTCATTTTATTTTAGCCGATGCAACTCCTAATTAGGTGATGCATAACTGTACATAATCGAATGTAGGTAAATGTGCTATTTCTGTTTATAAGATTAATGCAGGCTTGCATTACTAACGATATCTTGTCCACTAAATAAGTTTTATAATTTCTTAGGCTGTAATATTATCACCAAACTAATCATAATAAAAGGAAACACAAATATACTGTTATTATTTAATGTTTTTACTTTGAATTACATCTGTAAATTTAGCTTATTGAAATAGAAAAACCTTATTGAAGAGTAAAGAGGCAGTTTAGGTTCAAGAAGTTGACGAAAAATTAGGAAAAGCATTCGTTTTATCTAAACGCTACGTTAGATTATCTTCTCTTAAATCAAACACAGATTAAATTGTAACCCCGGTTCACATCATCTGCATTGTCGAACGATAGAAAAATATAAAATTACAAGCAGGGGTTTATCTGCTGTATCGAAAAAACAAAGGCAAGACGCCTTGTGTGCTATCGTATATCGCTATCCTTAATTTCAAACTCTCATTCCAAGAGTCTTCCAAACTCGACACGTGCCAGAAAACGTTGATTCGTATTTGCATTAAAGATGTCAGAGCAACATGTCCCCTAGCACATGTTGGATGTTGCACGCGTGCGTCAGGTGGCGCGGCATGTGGCGTCGCAAAAACACCAAAGGGACCTCAGCGCAGCAAGTGTCGGCTCGTGCCTTGGCCCTTACTTATCATACAGACAGCCCTTACCTATATTTTCATAATTATCGATATTACCACATGAACTAAGACATGCCTACGTTTCTTCGGGTTACTTTAATTAGATATGGCTATTGAAGGGGTGATTGAAAACAGGTTTTTTATGTGGTTAAAGCGTTAATCCATTCAAATAGAAAACGAGAGCTGCTTTCAGAATGAACATTATTATGTCTAGCACCTGTTGTTTTGTTAGTAGATATCAGTTTGCGCCGTGGTCGCTATAGTTTATCTTTATTCACAAGATGCCACCACTATTTAGACGATATAAGAGTATATGAAGAGGAATGCGTTCAGCTTTAAACAATGCAGTTACCAGCACATCACGATAAACACTAGCAATTATATATTTATTAAAAATACAGAATAGTAGATTATTATTGTCCTAAAAATTAACAGTAGATACTGTATATAGTATAAGTACTTTTGGTTGCAGTTAAAAAGGCGTTTCAAAATTATTATTTAAAAAACAAATGGAATGACGAAATGTTTGACTGGTTTGGAGAACTTAGTAAAGTAGATATTAAGTACAGCAATGAATATCTCATCCGAAAAATCTCTTATTAAGACATAACATAACGTAGTAAGAACATGCTTTGGATTACCCACATATTTATTTATGACTTCATTCTTCTGTCAATTGTCTTGAAAATCAAATAGATAAGTGTCTTGTCAATTGGAACAGAGGCGTTAACATAAACAACAATATAAAGTAGGATCAACAACGCGTCAGTCTATACACTATGTCTTTGGAAACGCCCTTATGACTTATGCATAAGAACTAGTATTGAATAGCAAGTATTCATCTTGTATTGCTGTTGACCGTACATCGTTACGATAAAACTGCTCACAATGCGCCGTAATAACGTTGACAGCTAAGTAGGAGACAGTGATATTTTATTATTATTGACGTGTAACATGATCTGAGAAAACGAACAACTATGGAAAGTTAAATTTACAAACATACGCTGAGCTGATTTGGCAAATGAAATAGATTCTAGTTTGAGCATGTGCAGTAATGTCCAACTGTTTGAAATGTTTAACCGTTTCTTGTACACTTCTACAATTTAGAAGTTATAATAACTCTGCAAATTAATGAGATTTCTTTTTTATATCAGTTTGAATAACTACGAGGATTAGATGAGATTTTAAATGTGCCGTCAAATTACACGAACGCCATACAACTTCTATAGAAAATCTGTTTTACTGAGGGGGGCAGACATATGAATATGTATTTTTTAATAACTGTAATTCTTTTATTTTTAGGAAAATTTCGACTGTTTACTATTAATAAAGTATTTGTGTAATGTAATGATTTTTGTGCACAACGCACATTTTTTATAGAAAAATCTATGGTTTCTTTTAATTTTTTTTATTTTTTATTTATATTATATTTGAGTTTAGGTTTTAATGTATTTTAGTTAGCTTCATTTAATATATTTCAAATTGACCTTATTAACACGTTTACATTTACAATATGTACCGGCTAGACAGTACTTAACAAATGGGAAAAAAGTTTTTGCTCATTCCCTATTTTGTTTCGTGTGTCAGAGTGACTCGTTATTGAATTTGGATCCACTATCTTAAAACGTCGATGGTAGGTATACTCATGCATTATTCTAGTTTGTTTATCTAAGGCGAGTCATACGCGTATCGATTACACATAAGATCACAGACGCCAACACATTTCCTCTGCGCCTACGCAGTCTCTCGTTTAACATTGTCATTTTCGACACGTTCTCATTGGGGAAATTTAAGTTTACTTGCTGAGATGCGGTGGCATTTGCATAGAATATGTTTAATGGAGGAGAAGTTCAGGTAACGGTTATAATATTAAACAATTTATAATATTAACTAATACTAGACAACGTCAAATACAATGCTCTCATTCTAACTAAAGTAGCTAAAACACTTGTGTTACAGAATTCAGTAACGACGACGGTACCGCAACACTGAGACCCGAAACACTGAAATGTTCGTTCGTCGGTCATAATCCGGGAATCGAACCCGAGACTTCAGAGGTGGCGCCTTAGTCTTGCCCGCCTGCCTTACGGTAGTAATCTCAACACACAGTCAATACAGCTCATAAAGTTCATCATTAAAATTACTACTTGACTAACAATGAATTAATGTAAAATAGTTACTAAACCTACTCTTGACTATGCAAGGCAAAAACTTAGAAATTAGTCAAAATAAATTCGTAAACAATGCATGCTGCTCTCGGCAATCTCAGAAAACGAATGCAACCTAAATTCAAATACCTCATGTTTACATTTACATTGTTTCAATTTTCCAAGAATCGCAACTATGTGCTTATTTTACATGTTTATGGCAAAGTTTGCTGCTTAGCATTTCAAATGCAATATGCATCGCTTAACATCTCATCATATAAGAAGTTCTAATCCATCTTGCGTCCCAAATGCACCTGTTATTTAAATCATGCGAATGCGCAAATGCGCGAACGTTTTTGACGTGGATGGAATAAAAACTTGAGCCTCCTTACAAATATATGAATCCTGAGATAAGTTTGAACTCATAGGCCGAAAAAGGTCAAGTCATACGAGTAGGTAGTATGAAAACAAATGTAAAAATCTCAGAAAAATAGGTAGAAATATTTGAACACGGTATTTAATTGGTGATCATGTTCTGGATTTATTATTTTTTGTTAAAGTGTCAAGTTGGAGAATACCTACCATTTTTAAACGGTTTTATTTAGCTCACCCCGTTAATTTAAACTGAAAGTGTAAAAGTTAATCGTTTTGTGACCACAAAACGATTAACTTTTACACTTTCAGTAAACTAACTAACTTAATGAAATATTTGGCTCTACAATTAATGTTACACTGTACATTCGTCCAAGCTATAAAAGCAGTAATTAAATAAAAAATTACAAACATTTAAATAGAGATGTTACACTATAGTGTATGTGACTTACTACTTACTTACTTGTGTGTGTTTGTACTGCTTGCAGTCACATAGAAGGTTTGGTCAAAAGCACATCAAAGGTAAATATGTTTTTAAAGTTATAGTTCGTGATCTGTAGCCGTGTATACTGTGACACACATGCCTACCATATTCCTAGTTTAATTAAAAATAGTACACTTCAAAATATCTAAAGAGCGGGAATACTGTATTTTAACGTCATGTACCTACGACATATCTATTTGTAGCACCTTTTGAACTTTTGTGTCTTTGTAGTACTGGTAAATTCAAACATATCGCCGAGCTTTAAACTTAATTATTGCATGAGTTTGCGTGGCTTTTATAGGGTAGGCACTTTGGATAATAATTTATTTAGTAATAACTGAATGAAGAATTTAGTGGCAGTATTTATTTGATTTTCACTTACAAAACAAACATTAAAGTAACACCGGCAGTAATTACAATAATTAACTAAAAAAATGAAACTAATAAGATACCTATAAATTATAACTTAACGATAAAATGATTATTAAAGTAGTTTTTATATCCATGCACCGCGGCGCACTAGCGAAATTTTAAATGTGTACAAGACTTTTATTTTTACGATCTTTAATGCATAACATTATATTGCATTCTGGTTACTTTCGGCGTATATCTCTCGCATCTAACGTTGCATCTCATCTCGCTATGTCCACCTGTTGTAATGCAAGCTGTCAAGTTTTTCGCGATTGTTTTCGGCGAGCAGGCGCAGGTGCGCGTCCCCGGCAGATGTTACCGATTCTCTCGACGAGACCGTCTTTGTTTTATTTGCAACTCTATGGAATGGCCAGACGCTTTGCGATACTGTAACCAGCAACAACAATTAAACTTTTCGAACGCAATTAGCCTATTAAAATACAGACTTTTACCCCGCTTAATCAGTTGAAAATAATTTTGCAAAAGCAATTTTGGCAGATGTTTTGTAAATAAGCAATTGCATCTTCTAACCAAGCCCATAAAAATACCGTTTGCGATTAAACTATAATAGGAGTGAGATTAAAAAGCAAATTTAAATTCCACCTGCTGATCCTTGGAGCCTATACAGATAGATTTATTAAGATATTCCCCTATGAGATTGCCTTCGAATAAAGTATATGCCTTATTATCATTTATCATATTTCTGATTCATATTCCAGCCATGTACTTCATAATTTTGAAACATTAAAACGGCGATAAGACTAATACCTTGTCATAGTTTTTAGAAGAAAACAGAGCATAAAAATCAAACGCAGTGTCTTGGAAAAATTGTTGGCAATGTGCAAAAACTAACAAGAAAGCGGAAAGAGGGCAGATGTGAGCAGGAGGTATCCTTCACCGCGCAGACTTACATCCTTGTTCCATAAACATCCTGAACAGTATCTTACGCTAATGTGAATATGATTCAAATTGCATCATTTATACGATATGGTAACTAACAAATCAAAGGCACGTATGCTAAGATTTTATGCGTGTGTCTAAGAGTTTCAGTCTACTACGACTGTAGTGAAAATATGATATTTTCAAGGCACGTAAGGATTAGGTACTGTTAGCCACTCTATGTTAGGTAATAAACGAATCACAGGAACTGCGTTTTTGCAGTCGACAGATATGCAGACTATGATTAAAATGTGACAAATCCTAATAATTTAACACTGTACATAAATTGAAAAAGGAACACTAACATTAATGCAAAGTAATTGCATCGCTGAACTAATACAACCTTTATTTTGTATGTGAAAGGGTAAAATGAAGTAGGTTCTGCGATTCCTAAGGACTTTAGCAACTATTATCTAACTTTTGCTTTATTTATTGATCAGAAGCAATGTAAAACGAACTGCAATTTTTTTAAAACGGTTCATCAAATCTCTTCCTAAAATGGAATTAAAAATCTATCTACATCGTTCACAACCAGTTTGTTTTGTAAGTAAATTCTCACAATTCGGGACATCTCAAATCTTAACTCAAAGATGTTATCGTCTATTCCGTAACGTTTTGCCTTCTACAAAGGAGAAAATCACGAATGGCCGTGTTGTTTGCACAACGCTTTAGCTCTGGCCACGTGAGGATACGTTGTGTTTCTATATAAAAGCATTCCAAATATACAAATAAAGGAACTATGGGACAACAATTTAAGGTTCAGTTCACACTGTCCTCAATATCACACGTTCTTCAACTTGCTAAACGGTCGACAGAGTCTGTGTGTACTTAGCCTGTTTAGCTTGTTTGTTTGGGCTCGTGACAAATACTATTTCTCACTAATGGAACTGGAGACGTAAAGAGATAAAGATTTGGAAATATGACGATTACGAGAACAAGGCTCTTTAAACAGGCGCTTGATAAGATAGCTTGTCCCCTACGTTGGCAGCAGGTGGAAAATTATCAGAAACTGTTTGGAGTTTAATTTTAAACTAGATAATGTTTTACATCCACAAAGCTGTATAAATGCCACACATAAAAAAAATATGTTAATATTATCGTAATTCAAGTAACTGAGAGGAATGAATAAACAAAAAAATAAATAAATTAATATAAACATTTATTGGACAACAGTACATACATCGCTCTGATTCTGTGGTAAGTAGTTTGTACACTTGTGTTACAGAAATTAGAAACAACGACGGTACCACAACAACTAAACTCGAGACAATATAGAAAAGTTCGTTTCCCGTATTGACCTGCCCGGGTCTCTAAAATGGCGCTAGATAATTGGGATCCAAACATGGTAACTCTTAAGTAGTGTATTTATTCTCACTATTTCATTTAAAAAAAACTAGCAGAATGCCAGTCAAGGTTCCGGAACATTAATGGAGATCTGTTTCTTAATAATTTTTTTTACAATTTTGAAGTACCATATAAAATAATGTGAATGTCTATGCATCTACGTAGGAATAAGCTGGATTATAGTATTTCGTAGCCAACACGTGCTGGCCGAGTCGAAAAAACTGGAAACCATTCTAGTTAGTACCAACCATAAGGCCATCTTCCACAGCCGAACGAAGATTTTTTTCAAAAACGCTTTGACCGAGCCTTGAGATGTGTATTCGACGAAAAGTCATCGGCTTATCGTTTAAATAATACTTTGTTCACCAAAGTATGGAATCATTTTTTAAATTATATTTGGGTCATGCGCTAAGTTTCTATATTATAAAGCAAGAGAATGTCTTTGAAGAAATCTCTGGTGCTAACAAAAACTTTAATGGAATTTAGTTTTTAGTCCGAGCAGTTCCAATCGCAAAGAAGAAAGAGTTAAATATTATAGTAAAGTAAAGCATAATTGCTTATACATGCTTCAAATAATCTCTTTCGCTTCGCCAGCACATGGAACTCTTACTTTAACCTTGTGCTAGCGCTACTCAAACTAACGGGACGCCTCAAGTTCAAAGGTATACCCATTCTACGTAGCAAAATCAGCTAACACACGTATGTATGTACAAGTGTATATGTAAATATTACCACTACCTATAGTACAAAAAACAGCGGTCTACAGAATTCGTTCCGGAGTCTTGAGGTGCTTAATTTTTGTATAGTGGGAAAAAATATATCTATTATGATAGCGGGGTCATCATCACTCACCTCCCTAATATATGTAGTTGTTAAAGATAAATATGTATTTAAACGTAGCGTGAAGGATGTTGAGTAAATATTTAAAATAATGACATCTCATTTCATTGATATAGATAGAAAAAATACTTAGTCTTTGACTATTATCGTATGTATCTGGATAGAACCGTCATATTTTTTTCAATATATGCCAACTTAAATTATAATCGTAGTTAACTCATACTCTAACATATAAACATCCACATATTGCATTATTAGATGGTATTTCAAAATTGAGTGATCTGGGTATCGTAATAACGATTCTGGCAATAAACAATTTCATGTAAGACAAGCAAATCTTCAAATAAACATAGAAAGAAAACAAAACGCTTTCTCACGCTTTTCATATCCAAAAAAACGGAAACAATAAAAAACTAAATTAATCAAACCGATTATAATGTTGTAACAACCATTTTAAAAGTCGTGATTTATTACTGAATCATCATATATTAACGATTTCTTGTTAACTAATCGCCTTATTGCTGAATCAAGGGTCTGTTTCCACACGTTTTTCCATGAGTTGTGAGAGAGCCAGTGGTGCGTCCCACATATTGAATTCATTATGTTGGGTAAAAAGCGCGATTTGCCGGGCGGTGATCAGCGTGTGAACGCGATACACACGAATTGGTGCCTTTAATCGCTGCCTAATCGGCTCTGCTTAGAGTTTTATGTGAGTTTACAATTGATGCTATTACGAAATTAATTTTTGGAAACGTATTTAACGCGTACAAGATTGATAATGCGTACCTACGCATTAAATTAGGATAATTAAGATTGCCCTAGTACGCTGAGTGACCCACTAAAAATAATAAGAAAATCATAAATCATAGTAAATACATACACTTGGCCACATAATTAGATAGGAGAATTAAAATAAATTGGATTTCGATACTTGCCTGCTCATTTTTATCCTATTTTTTACAAAATGTATGATGTTCCATGTATGTAAGTAACCACAAGTTGATTGTTTTATAAAACAGCACACAAAAACGAGTGACATATCCATACATTGCTATAATCGTTTAAGTTTAACAGTTATAGAACCTATAACACTAATTCTTATACAGGTGGTTCACTTAGGGACTCCTGTTCCGCTCTGCCTGCGGCAGCGCATCGAACGGAAACGAATTTGAATCGTAACATAGCCGGTGCACTTCCCCGCGGAAACGACGCACACCTTTTTTATTAATTTACGACCTATATTCGTGGCAGTGGCTCATTTACTAATGCAGCAATCAATGAATTGGGGTGACGTCATCAGTCAATCAATCTGCGATTACGACCACCTGTTTCATTTCACCTCAAATTAGACAGATGTTGCTTTACGTGATTTAACATTAAGCTTGTTTACATTAAATCTAGAAAGAAACCATTTTTAGCGATAAAATTTGACCTCGTTTCTTAATGAATCCAGAATTCTAGATTTTAAAATTGAAAGTACGCACCTATACGTATCTAAACCTTCTTGTTATAAATATAAAAGTGTTTATTGATTTTTGTATCGCCGATTTTACTTCGGTGATTCCCAGGATAAGCAGAAGGCATATTTTTCGAATATAGATGCGGTTTGTGATCACCAATCCACATTGTAAAAGCACGGCAACGAGGACTAGATTTTAATAACGGAAGCCTTGGCCCCGTATTAGGCCATCAAAGGTGGACGGTTTTAAATATGGTCATCGATTTAAAAAAAATAATAGTTTAAAAAACTAAAAAACACGCTTTTAGCTCGCACTAAAAATTACAAAATAATTCAGACATTTAAGAAAGAAAGCGTGGAGCGTTTTGTCCAAAAAGAGTAAAGATAACATAAACGCTTTCTTTCTTAAATGTCTGAATTATTTTGTAATTTTTAGTGCGAGCTAAAAGCGTGTTTTTTAGTTTTTTAAACTATTACTTTTATTTTCTACTTTTTAGTTTTCTCATGTATCAATAATTATATAATTCTTTTTCGTATCCCATTCAGCAAACCCTTTCATTTAATACCCATATCATAGGGGTGCATTTCAAATAGCCTGTCCGTTATCTTGGACGCCCGCCATATTGGATTTGAATCACGTGACTATTTTTTTCGTATTCCTGACAGCAAACCCTTTCTTTTGATACCCATATCATGGAAGTGCATTTCAAACAGTCAGTTCGCCATCTTGGGGAGGCCGCCATATTGGATTTGTAATGACGTTTCTTAGCTAGTCATTAGAGTATTGTCATCAGAACTCAGAGCGTGTGCAAAATTTCATCTTAATCAAAGACCGGGAAGTGGGTCAAATTAAGATTCAAAGATTCCGTTACATACATAGATACATACAACCCGAGCTAATAAAAGCGTGTTAAAAAATACTAAGTTCTTTCAAACTAATTTTGTTACTTAATAGAAGCTTCAGACGCAAATCTGCTTGTTTCTGATCACAACATCTGCAGAGTTTCTTGCGGGTATCTTCTCTGTAGTTATAGGTTTCGACTGGAGGTAGCTTCATTTGGTGCATATGGATGATTCACACATATTACTGATGTAATTTACATAAATAAAAACCTTTTGATTCATCAAACATTAAATCTCACCGTTGACCCACATTATATAACGTAATTGCCCACAGAATTAAAACATGCAAAATGGCATTTAAAACAATAGGCAGTTTGATTACGTCTGAAGTCAATGCACGCAAAACTCCGTACTTCGTCACGCACCCTTGACTTTCGTTTACCCGACTAATCAAAACGTAGTGCAAGGCTAACTATGTATACATACGTAATTGTACACGTTGCAATATACTCGTATCTATGTGCATTTAGTTCTATTACTATTCTTACGTTAGCAACCGTTGCACTTACAGTGTGTTTGTAAACAACTTTTTGTCTATGTAGGAAACGTATACATGATCTATAATTTATTACAGTGCATTCATTTAGAAGTGCATTAGTTGCAGGTTGATTTCAATGCTAGAAAATCGTTAAAGGCGGTTGGTTGTATTATTATGAGTAGTTTGTTATTTAGTTTATTTTATGCTGTCATTTATTTCACAAAATATTTATAAAACAGGACGACATCGAATTGGCTTATTTAAAAGATATAAAGATACAATAGAATACATAGAGAGTATTTACAAAATGTAGTTCGCTCTGGCTGCTATATTCAGATATAGTTCAATCTCCGACTTGATTGCGATGCTTTCAAGTCAGGCAACTGCAAAGTTTCTTGCCGATGACTTCCCTGAACTTATAGGTTCCTAATCGGAGGTAAGCTACATTTGGTTTATAGAGACGATTCATTCGTAAATCTAATTTACAGGAATAAAAGTTTTCTCATTCATTCTCAGTCATTAGTTACTACATTCTCGACCTGTTTGAAAACAGTAAGTTCTCTCGTACTCGTATTTCATAGAAACCCTGTAATGAGAAGATAAGCTCTTTGGCCATTTCGATTTGTCGATTTTTAAGATTTAATTAAGTTATTAATTTCACGTTTCGGTTACATGTGGTTTATACAGCGTAGTTTAAAACCAAAAATGGGAACAAAACGTTTAATTTAAACATTTTCAAGAGAAACGATTACAACAGTTTATCTGTCCCCATCTACTGCAATTTTGACAGTGACGGTGGTAATTACGACACGTAAAATGTATCGCACAGCCACGCTATACTTAACACGACCATTTAAGGGATTTAATATTCGGTTTTGTTTCCACCAGCTATTTGCAGACGTACATTATTTACGACCCATATTTTGATTTAACTACCGGGTAGATACTTTAAGTTATAGTTATTATGTACTTGGTATATAACCAAAAAAATGTATATACCTATATGTATAAGCAATTCACTAGTAGTTCCGTGAACTTGTGCACCTATTGGTTAATGTTTGTAACTTGTTTTTCTATTAATTGAATTTAATCTGTGGCATGACAATCCACGCATCAAATAACAGCACGTTTATCATTCTCAGAACGATGAGACATCAAAACAAGAAAACGGTTTTTCTGATACATTCAGAGGGTTTTAATCATGCTTCTGAATTTTATAGGTATAAAGAATCTGACAGATATAAGAGTTCTAATTGGCATTAATCTGATAACAAAATAAATAATTACACATACCTAATTAAAGGTGCCAGATAATTAAACCATTCGATGTGTATCACGTCACAGACGGTGTAAAATTTAGAAAAGTTCGTTTTAACTGACCGAGAATCGAACCCAGAACCATACATGGTTTGGACTCTTAGTTTCAAGTCAACTGCGCCAACAACAGGCAAATAAACTTACATTTATCCTGTCAACTGTCCCATCCATATTTTTTAGCAATTAAAAGATTTGTGCAGCTTGATGTGTTTTTATTAGTATGTATCACAAGCTATAAAGAACGATAGAAGATAATACCACGATGCAACTACGATTTTTTTTACTTCAAAGTGGCCTCAAAAGCATGTGGTAACTCATACATCGACGAAATTATGTCTATCCAAATGTGCGAATGAGCGTTCATTCCGGACGATTTCGGGTCCAAAAGTCAAGAGAAAGATCATACGTTAATTCGAGTCTCCGAGCGATGGCCGCCTTCAGACCGGTTCCAGTTCCGAGAACAGAACACATCCCCGCCAATTTCGTTTTTTGCCGACTCTAATATAATAAGAGTCTATTCTCATTAAAAGTAAATTACCGTTTGCGGACCGGAGATCTCAATAACGTGTTAAATGGGCAAGCTTAGCATCAAAAATCTATTATGCTTCGAGTCGTGGTATAGTCAGAAAATTTTAATCTTGGATTAAAATTTTCTGACTATACCACGTAAATTGGCTCTGTTTTCAAATTTATTTCAAATATTTGAATCAATACTGAGGAAAGGGTTGTGAAATAAGATTTAAAATGTTTAGCATGTTCGCATGTGTATTATTGATTAGTAATAACGTATAATACACATAATCGTTTTTATTATAAAAAATAGAAAATTCCTAAAATAAGTTGGAATCAAGCAAATATTATAATGCTGAAGAGTTGGTTTGTTAGTTTGAACGCGCTAATTTCAGGAATAACTGATTCAAATTGAGAAAATCTTTTTCTTTTTGATATTCTATTTATCGAGGAAGGTTTATGGCCACATAACATCTCACTGTGACCAATAGAAACGAATATTCTGCGGAAAATGTTGCAAAAACCAGAGATAGCACGCGTGCGTAGTCGAAGCGGGCCGTTAGTCAAAGATAAATTTATTCAGGTAAGTGATAGACAATGCAAAATACGTCAACATTTTTACCGAGAAGATATCGGCAAGAAACTCATCAGATATGTTATGGTAGCCGTCTTCCTGGCCTCTAACCCGTATTAATATAAAAACTCCAATTCTAAGGTACAAATTATCCCTGAACATCAGTCGTTAGCATCTAATAAAATGATCCGATCCACACAATATTATTGGGAATTCGTTTTAGTAATAATGGTATCGTGTAGCAAATTGTCCTAGCATCCTGTCGCCCCCTGGTGGGTTGTTATTAAGATAAATGGTCGAATGGGTTGAAAGATTTGTTCTTTGTTGTAAATTATTAACGGCATAATAAAGTAGGAAACTGATATTGCGGAATATTGAAACAAGTAGGTTCAAATTAGAATTGTGCTGAGTGAACTATGTGCCTTACAGGTCTAACTATTAAGTCTGATTTTATCGCAGCTCCAAGGGAAGGCAGACCTGAGTATTTGATATGAATTTCAACTTAATAGGTACTTCTACAAGTAAAAGAGTCTTGAAAGGCACACGGACAACAAATTGATCCTATACGGATTTTGTTGTTTTTCTATTAACGTACGGAACCAATCCTAAAATGCAATATCTGGGGCATATTCTAAAGTTAAATAAGTTCGTGATTCTTTTTACTATCAGTATTTTCATCTAGGTTTTGTTATTTTAATATGACTAATCAGCGAGATATCTTATACCTGGCATAAAACAATGTGGGCACGGAAGATGACTTGACTAGACTTTTCATTAAAAAGATGTGATGTTTGAGTATTTTCAGTTCGGTAATATTGGTTCAATTCGGTTAGGTGATGCGCTTTTGACAGCAGACAAAGAGCATAACGACCCTTCCCTAGACGGTATACCCAAAACTCCAAATCATTTCCTTACGTTAATACTTAATTTAGTACAAATCTTCACCACGGATGAGTAAAAGAATCGTTCCATTCACGCACTATTAGAACTCACCGCCCGAAACGTTTTAAACTAAATTGCATAAAAAAACGAGCGATTGTCAAAACGCCCTGCATTTCGACCATCCCTCGAGTAGGGGACCCATCCATCCGTGGAGTGGCAACTACCTGCCGTACCTGTACAAAATACAACTCCACAATTACGTACCTATAAATACGTATATAGTAGGTACTACGCGACATCCGTCTCGCTTCCGCAAACACGAAAAGTAGTATGGGATCTTCCTTCTCTATCGCACGTGTGCGTTGATGTCTTTTGCTCCCGACTCGGATTGCAGTATAAGCAGAATTGATGCATGTTTTTTATTAGAATTGTGTAACTGTTTTCCATATTGATTGTCCATTTAATAGTTCTGTTATGCTTGATTCATTTGTTGTAAGCACTTTCCTTGTCTCGCACTAGAATCAGCTTTTTGTTCCAAAGATTTATGTTAGTGTTTGGTGTGTACTGTGAGGAAAGTCGTTTATTTTAAATTAAAGCGAGGAAGGTTTGGGGGGGAGAGGGATCGAGATTCACGACGGACGCTCGGGAACCGGCCCGAGGTCAAATTACCTTACGGAGTTATTTTGAGATAAAACTCAGATATTCGTTATTTCGAATCGTTAACTGTTTGTTTATAATGCAGCTTTCAAGAAATGTGAGATGACATACGATTAAAAGTTTCTATTTTTTATTTAGATTAAATCACGTCCATTTGGCTTTGATACTTTAATATGTGAAAAGACAAAAGTTCTTCTAACCAAATTGTTGGTCTAAATCATAACTATAGATCTTACCCACCCGTTGGACCTTTTTTTCAAAGTAGAGTGTTAGTGCAAGGTACACCGCAAATAGACTTTCCCAAAGAGTCTTTAAGCCTATTTGGTCTGGTCTTATTTGGCCAGTGAAATGAAAGTAGGTACTGTTTACAACGTATGAATTTGCGCCGACAATTAGCATAAATAACACGCCGACTGCGCATGACGGCTATTGCTTTCAGTATAAAGTCTTTTTAAGGCTTTTAATAAGGCTTTTTTGGTATGGAATTAAAAAATATTAATATAATCTTTAACCTCCTTTCTCGGTCACACACATTAAATTATTTCAGATTTTCTTGCAATTTAATACTAGTCCTATAATCATAATAAATTTAATTAAAAAATTAAGCTTTTTAGCTTAAAGTTTTTGTATGAACTAAAATTACTTATCTCATTTAAGAACAATTGTTGGCATTAGAATTTACAGAAGATAAGCTTTTTATGTTAAAAATAGTTAGGTCAATAATATTTCACATCAACGATATTTAGGCGCTAAAACAATAAGGCTCTCATTAAAAAAAGAAAGATTTCCAATCTTACCTTAGCGCTGTGGTAGAGGGCACTATTCCTGGTCACTTTCGTCTTTGTCATCGTTCCTGATTATCACTACACGAAATCCACAGTACATAACACTCTCACTAAAACAGTCATAGTAAAAATCCTTCGTGTTGTATAGTAAATAACAGAATCCAGTACACGCGCGAACACTTGTGTTTACGCAGGGAGCATACGTGTGGGAGTGTTGGCCGTGTCGTAACGCCGGCGCAGGCGACGCCAGCGCTGTGGACCGCGCGGAGGAAATCGGAACTAAGGGAACGAGACGCGTAGCGCCACGCCCGCAAGCGGATGCCGGACGAAACGCGAAGGGCTTAAGCCTGAGCGGCCATTTTGTTTGCCTTACAGCGACCGCGGAGGGAAGGCAAACACATAGATCAAAGGGCGTTACATTGATAACTACATTGTAGCTACGGGCTACGAGTTCGCAACGATAGAGCAATAAGATACTTTGTGAAGGAATGATGATTCCTCCATTTTTTTTGTCTTATTTTTGACATTTATAACGTACTTATTGTTTGTGTCATTGTGTACGAGACACTTTATAATCTGATTAACAAAAAGTTAGTCATTGTTCAAACAATTTATGGAATTAATATACTACGCGCAAATGATTTTGTAGAGTTAAAAACTCATCCATCGTAGGGAACCGATCAAAGGCTTAGGGGTTTTAAATAATAACCAAAAAATTTGCCAAACAGCATGCAGATGTCTGAATAAGCATTAGGTACTCACGTTATGTAAAGGTGATACGTGATATTAAGATTCATACCTACTACGATTGTCGATGAAATTATTTGCTTTATCAAAGTATTTGAGTTTATTAAGTTCGCTTATTGTGCTATGAAATCAAATTAAAAAAAACGAATATTGCGTTCTTAAACACAATTTCGTCTCGTAACTCCAATCAAAACAAGCCAAGGCAATAAATACGCGTCCAAATAATAATAACATTGTACCTGTATTCCTTTTTTGCTTCCCCGGAGCAGGTGGGCGAAAGAAAAAAGTCCACGAAAGCGAGGGAGCAAGATGAGGTGTCCAACGAGAAGGGAACCGATACGATACGATGTTTCATCGTTTAGACACCTTGCGATTTGGGCCGATGTATTCAGTTTTTATGGCCAACATACAATAGCTTTGAAACGCGTTAATAATTCTATAAAATATTTCAAAGACAGTATTTTTTGTAAAAATACATTATATTATTTCCACATGACCTGATCATTTAACTGTAGACATGTGCGTTTATTTTCATTGTTGGTAGTTTTATCAGTAGCTACTAGCTACCGAAGTCAAGTAAACTTTAAAGTTAAGTACGCCCATTCGATAAAATGTCAATTACGAAAATTAAGTTTCTACATTTAACATTTCTATCTATTCAAATTTACTGGCCTGTTTTAAAAAGTTCATAACAATAATGGAATTTACCTCGAATTCGTTGTTTTTGTTTGTTTTTTATAATAAATGCTTTCCTATATTAAATTTCAGGGGCCTGCCTCTTCTCTAAATCACCACCCGCTATGCTCCTGTACTATTATTATCCAGTTTGAAACTATTTAAATACAAGTCACGTCAACGGGTACATAAACATACAACATATGTATGAAAATTGAGTTACAGGTATAAAACATCTACTTAATGACAAATACGCCGCAAAATCCATTTACATTATTTTAGAACCACGTGTTAATTTTTTACGAAATAGAAGCTTATTGTCAATGGAGTAATGAATTGGCCAACTTTCTGCTCCATACTATAGCAACTACCTCCAATTAGTGGTTATAACATTGAGCTTTGAAACCCGAAAGGTAGTAGGATCAAATCCCGCCGAGTTTCCACTTTGTGTAGTTTTCCCGGGCTTGGTTAGTATATTGAATCACCTAATTATGCTAAACAAACGACAGTTCTCTGTAAGCACGCTTATCTGCAATTGGTCTCCACTTTGATACAAATATTCTGGTACCTATCCCTTGTAAAGATTGTTAAGGTTAAATGGCAAACGCTCCGATGTAATAACCAGGATTTCCACATAAGGATCATATTCGTAGTAGATTCCGGGCTCAGTCATATTGATAAACAACCGAGATACACACTAATATTAAGAAATATTATAGTAAGCGCAATATCTTTCGTGTTTTACTAAAGGAATCCAAGTTCCTTACGGTATGTCGTGGCCTGACCCTGCACGGGACCGCAAAGGGCGCGGGCTGTGGTCGGCGCACCTATTGGGTTTCCCTTGACTACACTTTATTGCACCCTAAAGTTTGCCCTTACGAGATGTTCGTATTTGCATGTTAATGACACGTAGATATCCTACATCAACAGAGTCTTACACTTTATTTTAAAGCTTGTTCAAAGTAAACAGTTGACGGAAAACAAACATCTGATCCATTATCGGATGCGATTGTGATTTTTACCTCTACAGTAACAGTAATAGAACTTGTATTATTCTTTTTACTTTTTTTATAATAGCATTAAAAGACCAACAAGTGCAATCAATGCCAATCAACTGTTAGGCCATGTAGAGCTGGGTTCCTTATAAACGCGCGAATATATTATTATAATCATAGTCGTACATTAAAATGGATTACCTTGTGCCTTTATTCACACTTTTTGAGATGAAAGTGTCCTTGTTATTCTAGTATTTAATCTGTCTAGCTACCAAATTTTATCCAAATCCATTAAATTAAGGTTCATTATGTGGCGTGAAAGGGTAGCCAAACGACTATTCATATATTCTTTAAACTTTCCCGTTTATAATATTGGTAGGGCATGCGTAAATAAATATTTATATTGAGAAGACTTTTTGAAGTCATTTTAAACAGTCTCATGTGTTTTTGACTGTACAAGGGATAGGACTACTTAAAGACCAAACAACTACCTACATTTGCTTCTCGGCCTAAACGAAACAATTCCATAAACGAAGATCGCCAATACCTTATGAGGTAAAAGTACCTCCAGCAGTTATTAGACATGCTTTTCTCGTGTCAGCCGCTCCATACAAAGACCGTTATTACGTTATACCTTCAGAATACATTTAGCTCAAGTGCCTACCTACTCGCAGCCTCGCACGTGCGCAAAGACAAAGAGACAGACGCCTTTGTGTTTGGCGCCACAACACGCCACCACTCAACTACTTGTACTTAGTACTTGGTGACAGTTGCAACATAGACAGAGTAAACTACGACGTTATACCTCTAGAGTACCTACTCAAGCTAGACTAAGGGATTAATGGCACTTTTACTCCTCCACTAAGCGATCTTTAACAATTTTGGTACTTTAACGTATTGAGGGCAATCGAATACGGCCTAAGACGGTTCTAACGGTTCTAAGACCTGCTTTAAGGACCTCAGTTCACATAATTAAAAGGCACTCATCGGCATGACCAAAATGCCAATTGTTGACTTAAGTTCTTAACATTAAAAACAATTTTCATTAGGAACTAGCTGTCTCGGCGAACTTCGTAACGCCTATTTTTTTAGTTTCTAACCTTTTAAACCTTCCCTGGACCTCCACAATTTTTTCAGAACCAAGATTAGCCAAATCGGTCTAGCTATTCTCGAGTTTTAGTGAGACTAACGAACAGCGATTCATTTTTATATATAAGAGATTAGAAAGATCAGGAGATAATGGAATGTTGGCATATGTACTAGGCTACTTGCCATTATACGCACATTTATTTTGCTTTATCCTGAGTAATTGCGTAAATTTACCTTCTACATAGTATGTACATAGCATTAACAGAAGTACAGTGGTATCTTAAGACTTCGTGGACTGCAAATGCAGTAAAGATTACCTTAGCGTTATCTCGCAATAATCACGCAAGTGTCCAAGAAATTCTTTACCATAGACCAGAGATAAAACTAGTCTTACAGCCTCAGAGATTTGACCCAAACCGTAGTAGCCGGACTGGTAAACATCATATTATGACCAACAGTGAAGAAACTTCAACCGGGAAACTACACAACTTAGAGCATAAAACTTTTCTAGGTTAAATTTCGTACAAATATAATGTGAATCTACATATTCAGTCTGAATCTATAACAGTATATCAGGAAGACGTCAGTGTGAAAAAAGACCGGTACCTTCGTGTGGTTTACATAGACTCACATACAATATTTCTCATTTTTGTTCAGGTGTGCTGTACTAAAATACTTTTTTGTAATGGTACATGCACCCGATAAGTCACTTACCTGACAAGTAAGAGAGGGTCAGCCAGCTGTTTTACTGTAAAGTCTACTGTATTGTGATATTTCTTATTTTCATTCCTAAGTAATTGCTAAGCCCAATTACACGCTGCGCCTAGTTAAGTGAGAAGTTGATAGATCCGATGTCGGGAGAAGTGTACATACTTCTATTTTTATCCACGAAATTGGGTGGTTTAAATATTATAATGAGATTAACGCTGAGATACAAATTACATTAAAGAAAGGTTTGGGTTACATAGTACGCCTCTACTGGTCTAGTGGCTGAAGTATCAGATCACGATCTCGGGGTTTGATTCCTGGGTCGAGCGATACATGTTTCGGGTTTTTCGAACATAACCCGGGTTTGCGGTCACTAACCCGCATTTAGCAGGCGTGATAGTAGCCAGTAAACATTGTTGTAACTATGATTTGATTTTATCGATGGAGGCTTTAGTTCTGCTGTGGGTAATTAATATAGGCTAGTACTATTTATTAAATCAAATCAAAATAAACCAAGATTAAATATATGTACTAAAAAAATCTTATAAACAGTATACAAATGTGTCTTGATTCAGCGTACTGTCTTTTGTATATATGCATTAAAGCTTTCTTGTAGAACTAAACACTTCTGATTTTCATTTCTATTACCCAAGAGCTCAAACTAATTAATACCATAGTTTTTATTCCAAAAATATACTATTTTAAACTGATCTAGAATATTAGTAATGAAAAAAATACCTACAAGAATAACATTACCACAAGAATGTTATAAGAGAACCCCTGTGAATACCAACTACTTAATGTTTGGGAAGAAATATGTTATACTCTTTAAAAATATTAATGGACTTTTTGATTTTGCCAAATCTGAGGACTATTAAATGAGATTACCTACACAAAAAATATATCAAATAGAAATCTTCGTGATGATTTCGCAAATTATGAATTTACTAATGGCACGTATAAAACGTGTGTGACTCATGCCACCTCGACAGAGAAGCCTTAGATTATGAAGACATAACATAGTTTATGAGTCAAATTCCTTTCAACTATCAACGTAGAAGGTGTTCATCCAACATAGGGTTGTCGAGTAAGTTTAGAATTACTGATTCAAATTATGCAAAACGCGGACATTGTGACGAACACTGAGCAAACTTTTTATATTTGCAACTTTTTTTTACCTTTGACATTAACATGAACAACTGAGGTTTAAATATTTTACCTCTTACGTCAATATAGCCAATATTGTTTCTTCTGAGAATCCGAAAAAGGAAACAGATATGAAATCTCGAACACCAAAATCAGGTAAACCGATATTACATTTTTTTTTATTATACACTCCAAGATTGACCTCATCCCACCTGATGTTAAGTGGCAATGAGTTCCTAGCTTAAGGGCGAAAAGTATAGCATAGTAAAACTGTTTTTTTTTTTTCATTTATTTAAGGCAACAAACAGTCATGTACATACATAGCACTATTATTACGTTAATTATATTTAAAGACCTGTTACTAGACTTGTCGCCCTTACCTTGTAGGCTTGACCCCTGCTACTAATGTAGCACCCCCCAAGAGCTCTGGACACCTTACTCACATGCAGGAACACAACAACACCGGAGTGATTGTTATTTGGCTGCGGTCTTCTGTAAGGTGGAGCTATTTCACCAGTCGGCCTGCTCTAGTTCAAGCGATAAATCGCTTTGCCCTGCCTCTCTTAAAATAAAAATGTGAAAACTAAGCAGACATACACACATTAATTATGGAAATCAAGTATTTTATTTTATTGTAGATAGGTACGTAAAAATCTGCTAAAATAATTTATTAAACTATTTGGGTCCATATGTACCCACGAGTAACTTAGGTACTTTAAAGGCTATAATTACACAGTATAATTATATCAAAGGTATGTATTTTGAAAGCCCTATAGAACGCAATACAAACCCCCTTCTTCTGTGGATGCCTCCAGTAACAATCAACAATCAAGTGAAGCATGTAATTAAAGCTACGTGTTAATTGCCCACCCGTTGCAGTAATTAATCACCCAACCTACGATCATTTATTCTCTCTAATCGACCCATTTCATTGTCCACTAAACATTCACTGTTGGTCTCATCTCACCTCGACCGACATGCATCGGGTTTTAGCTTAAAAAAATTGTTTAAAAAACAATTGAATCTCACATTTTGTTTAACAACTTTATCGTAATTGAATAATTAACGTGTTAGTAGACCTGGGATTATCATTTTCTTTATATTTATATCCAAGTTTAAATGCATGAATTTTACTCAAGTGCACGTGCTCTAGTATTCTATACATTTTGATACGCAACTACTCGACAGCACAACACATCATAACCGGTCCATCTTTCGCTCTGCTCTATCAGTTGTCTCTATCACTCTACACGCAAGCTTTTTGGAAGCTTTTCTCAAATCAAATTAATTTGAACGTTGTTATATGGGCATAAAGTTGGTTCTAACTAAATCTACCATTCTCAAACGTGAAGCCTTTTGGGACCTGCTATAAAGCAAACTAGTATGAACGCTATCTGGTCTAAATAGAGTGGATTTTGAAGCGCAGCATTACTACAACGTGTTATTGACTTTATAGTAAGATGTAGTAAACCAAACGAGTTTCGTTGAGAGGAAGTGCTAACTTCAGTCAAAAAGACGTGTACCGTTACACTGGCCAAATATAGCAGGACATAATTTTATCAAAAGTTTTATTTTTGACAGTAAAATCAAGTGTTTTACGTCAAGTCAGTGTGGCCGTACCACCGTGAGCTTTGCGTTATGGCCGTGAGCTTTACTCTCCGGCGACGCCTAAGAAGCTTTTAAAGTCAGCTCCGCTTTTACGTGGCATTGCCTGTGATTTGTGACCTGGCGCTAATATTATCACTCTTACAAAATTCTAGATAGGCTATGTTTTTAAATTGTAGATGTATTCACTAGAAGAACATACATTGGGTTTGAATACAGGACAATTGTGAAATATAACACCAACAGGGACCCGGTAAAAAACAGTGATTTTAATTCGTCCGTCAGTTAAATTTTTAAAACACAATGAAAACATATTTTTTTTCTTTCAAAAAATAAATAAATATTTGTTGATGTTTAACTTCATCAAAAGTTCAATGGAGGGTTGTGTTTTGTCACTAATTCGGAAACATTGTGGGAAGAAAGGACGACACGCTTAATTTTAACATAATGTAACTAAGTTGGTATATGTTTGTTAACATAATAAAATAAAAAATATGTCTCATATTTTTTGGTAAATTTAACTGTTGGACTAAATAGGTTTTAGTCATATAGGTGATTTGTCTTTTGACTCATTAGGTCGCTAAGATACAAGCTAAGTAGATTAGTTTTTAAATCGATGATTAACTCACCTATCGTCAATTACAACTTTAGCATTTCTGACGCCATGGGCAAATTTCTTTCTGCGACTATTTAGTGGGGGACCCCACGAGTATCCGGCTCTCCTTTATATCTGGCGCCCTGGTCAGTCGCCTAACCGAAACCTACCCCAATACCGGTTCTGCCCGGAGCTTGTTATACCCAAATTATGTTAAGTTATTTATTGACAATGACAAAGACCACAATGTTCATTCGTGCACATTATCTTTGCAATTCTCAATCCTTAATTTTTTCCCTACCAAAAATTGTATCGAATTATTTAATACAGCAAGCTCACACGTTTAAAAATATTTGGCAGCTAAATTTTGCTTTGTTTAAGAACATTTCGATTTTAATGAAGGCATCGATATGAAATCCTAGGCCCTAGTTTAGTTCCGCTTTTCATTTATAAGTCAACACCATATCCAGTTTATTCACACATGAAAACTCAGCGCATCGACCAATAATGTATCAGTATAAGTGGCTCCATTGTTCCCCACTTAATTATTTCCCAGATTAGTAAACTTTCCACAAACGCCTCGCATGCTTCATACGGAGCATTCGCGAATGTTACAGACTACCACAACACGCAAGTCAAAAGTTCCCACGATATCGCTAAATAGACTGATAGTTCCCCATACATGTTTTGCCAGCAAAACAGAATTAACGAGCTGGGTTAATCGTCATCCGTCAAGAGACAATGTTGAAATATCGCTTTCAAAATGCGGATGCATGCTGATTCTACTGTTTCTTAATGCAGATTACGATTTCCGGAATAATTTTCATGAAAAGTGGAGTTAAAAATACGTTGGACACATTCTAGACTTTGCTCCAGATACATTCTAGATTTTTTATCACCCTTATGTCGTAAACGTAAAGACTAATATCGAACTGCAAGTACATATTTGATGGACTGTTTTTGACCGTACTAGAGACGTAGTCACTCTCTTGATCGCAGGATGTCGTTTCGATACGATCCTTATTATTCACTAGCTAAAACGATATTAAATTGTCTTAAATGTTTATTTGTATCTTATCTATATTTTTATCAAATTGCATCCAAATTGCATAGTTTTTATGTGAAAGCGTAACAATGCTACATCTACACATTCTAACAAACTTCCGCGATTTATTATAAGTGTTACCTACTATTCATTCGTATATTTGTTTACATACAAATATGACACAATCGATTCGTCTTTTAACAAAGGAAAATATGACTTTATCTATTTTCAACGACAAGAAGTTTGCATGGATCTTGGTAGATAATATTGACGCCCTCAGTTACCCTCAGTTACAGTTAGTTTGACGACCTCCGTAGCCCAGTGAGCGTGCCGGACTTTGGCGTCGCGCCATCTCTGTGGTTCCGGGTTCGATCCGCGGTCGGGTGAATATGGAAAACGAACTTTTCTGTATTGTCACTGGTCTGAGTGTTGTGGTACCGTCGTTGTTTCTGATTTCTGTAACACAAGTGCTTAAGCTACCTACCACAGAATCAGAGCAATGTATGTCATGTTGTTCAATATTTATTTTATTTATTTATACAGTTAGTGTCCTTGTCTAGTATCGATTTTATTATTTTTATAGTACTATACGCCGTACTAGCGAACTTTAAATATTAGAAACAGAAAAATTTTATCTCCCCCTGCGGTGCGGGAATTGAACCCACGACCTTCACGTATCGCGCGTGCTGCTCTTACCAACTGAGCTAACCGCAAGTTATTGTAGGCGATGAAATTTTTCTGCTGTATCAACTTGCGGTTAGCTCAGTTGGTAAGAGCAGCACGCGCGATACGTGAAGGTCGTGGGTTCAATTCCCGCACCGCAGGGGGAGATAAAATTTTTCTGTTTCTAATATTTCCTTGTCTAGTAATCACAATAGTTAAAGAAAATAACCAAAATTGTAAAGGGTAAACCAGAGACCAATTGATTGGTGTGATAAGCCGGCGCATTTGTTATAAGACAGTCCAAGAAATGTTCTCCCTAGCCACAATTACACAGTTCTTGTCGTGCTTGAGATTAGATTGATTTGCAAATACTCGATATGTTTTTACGATATGATATCGATAACAACTATTTGAGCATTTCTCAAATGCCTCGCCATACATTTATTATCCGAGTTCACTCACTTTTATCGAGAATCGTCGAAAAACATGACTGAAATCCTGTCATTAACACGCTTGGAGAAACTGACACTCACTTTAGTTTTTGTTGTTATAAAATTGGCTACGTTATTTTCGCGATTGTCCTCATTAACGACTTCCTACACGCAAGCATAGTTTGCACCTAAACAAATACATTTAAATCCTAATCATTGTACGGACAGTTTGAGGTCACACATCGATACCGTTGGACCACACTCGCCACAGCTCATTCCAACATCAGTATATCGAGGCCTACACGATTTCAAAGCCTACATAGTTACCGACTCGTCCTGCCCTCCAAATTGGTGGCACGAGCCGATAAACACATAAAAACGTCTTTCCATCCATTTGCCAGCGATTTGCATTAATGATGAGTAGTCCAACTGGACCATAGAGCACGAGGTTTCTCCAAATCCGACCGGTTTGTGCGTTATGGAACTTTTTCGAACCTAACCGACCGGTAGATATGGCCTCCTTTATCTCGAACTACCAGATAACAGGGTCTTTTAACCGCTTAGACCATCTTGAATGTTTTACAATCCACCATTTTATAAGAAGAGAGAGTTTGAATAATTGAATATTTTCATAATGTTGTGATAAACTCCTGTATTTTTTCACTCTTCATGCGGGAACGACTACGTTCAGGATAAAAGTATCCTATTTATTGATCTAGTATTTCCTCTATTTTCTACCACTTTGCATACAAATTAATTCTGCGTTTTATTTTACATTTTTTTTATTTTACATATGTACAAAATTTACATCAGAGTGCAAAACGCATACTTTCATAGCATTGCAACTTATCTTAGCTCTTTCGAAGCCAGCACTGGCATTTATGTTTGTACTTAGATCCTCAATGACTTTGAAGTTATCAGCTTTACCTCGCTGTTTCCTCACATCAAGTAAGTAAGTACCTATCTAACTTCGTTCATTCGGACAGCGGGTTGGCTGAGAATGTGTTTTCCAAGTTTAGCGATGTTTATAACCTCCGATCTTGGCTTTATTGTCTAGCGAGGACAGGTTAACGCCCAAACTATGGCCGGCCGACTAGTTCATTTGCATTTTACGATCATAATGTGTTCAAATGATCATTTAATTTGGACGCTGTAAAACGAATCCATTGTTTAATGGTAATTGATACTACTAAAGGGAATTCTTACGATAAAGATTTCTTCTATCAAATATTCTAAGGTACTTTCGGTATGGGGTTAAGGCCAATTTTCTAAATTCTTGCTTTTTATGGACGGTGGAAAATTGAGATCCAGTAGAGATTCTTCGCAAATTATAAAACGGTGGAATCAATGGCTGGTACCGAATTCTGGAGGCAGTTAAGGTTGATAAGTATTAGCTGTAAAATTCTATGACCTTAACAAAAGCATGAATCACCAAATGATGGTTCAAAAATTACTTTGGGTTTATACCAAAGACGTTGACCATAGTGTTTTCATACTTTCGAGAAGATTGTGAGATAAATTTTACAAATAAAGGAAAATGTATACGCCCATCAGCAAACCCTGATATGCTAAATATTATCCAATGAAATTTGTAAATTCGTGTGTACTTTTAAACTTCTAATATGGTAATGATTTATTTTGATGGATGACATCGGGGCCTAAATTTTACGAAGCATACGAAGTCGGGCGCTCGCAGTAAAAAGTGTTGTTACGACAAATTAAGACCTAAATATATCTAGTAGTAACAAATAAAATATATTATACTACTAGCTAAGCAGTATTAAAATATTTTACAACACACTAAAGCACATACTCACACGAACCCCGAAAACGTGAGATCTCTTTAATAGAAATATGTACATGCATACAAGTACCGCAAAGACAATTTGATCTCTGCCGTCTAATCAAAATCTCCTTACAACAAAAACCGAACAAAAACGGTCACGCCGATTAGAAAAGTGAGCGTGAAGGAATGCTCGTAAGACCTGGCCCACTCGACCGAAGATCACAATCACAATAATATACGATTTCATTACACCACACAATATTGTTATCGTTTTGTTGTAAAATGTTCTTCAATTAGAAAACGGCTCGTGTTGTAAGATAAAAAAAACATGCTTTTTCTCGAATAGGACGTAGAATTCATCTTTGCAGTTAGGTATATTTTGTATATTATGATTTGGTGCTGTAGTTTAAACTTTTTATTAGCACACGTTCAATATCTACGCCCTAATGATCTAGTGGTTAAGTTTTGTGGGTAGAGTCTACTCCCAAAAACGAAATATGTCGGATTCGATTACGAATAGCAATTTTTTATTCTCATGTTCGCAATCCCCTTGGAATGCGAATTAAACTTTTTCATAAAAAAAAATATTATTTAACAAATCAAAAACCACATTTTGACACCCGAACTTTTGATTAATCTTCGAAAACAAAACCCCGAGTTGAGCAAATATATTACAGAATTTTTTAACACATCTCGAGTTGCGATCACCAAATTCGCGTTTGCCATGTGTGATAATTAAGTCAGTTGTACACATTTAGTAACGATAACTTTACGATTTCAATGATACTGGCAAAACACTGGTTAAAACAGCACATATATCGTATAAATTTAGGATTTTTTTTTTGGTGGGAAGAGGCGGGTAAAAAATACCCTTCTTACTATAATAAAGTGGGATAAAAACCCACTTAGCACAATATTATGCAGAAAAGTCGTAGTTTTGAAGCTCGACCGGATGATGGATGTTTTATTCTAAACATATTGTTAGGCATATTTATACTGAACCCGTCGTCTATCTTCTCCTACGTTTTGAAGTATTCAATTAAAAATCCTTCATTTGATGAAGTAGTTTTAGTTTTTAATACACAAAGACTAAATATGTATGGACCCTTTTCAAGCAGCAATAAAGCCCGGGTAACAAATTGAGTGCACAGGATCTTTTATATACGGTCGAATTGAGAACCTTCTCCTTTTTTTTGAAGTCGGTTAAAAATACGAGGGAAACATTCGAAGTTACGTAGGTAGTGAAAATTGTAGATATTCTTAGGATCAGCTCTACGCCTGCGGTCAGCGGAACCGTTAAGGGAAATAATTTCATTTTAATAGCGGCTACACGGAATCGTAAAACAGTGGCAGAGACATGCCGGGGCGTCGAAAGCTCATAAATGCACAAGGTTATTTACAGCGGTAGTTACCGCTAAACGTTACGCAATGAATGACTTATAAACTAATTTTAGCACTTTTCCTGATACTTTAATTACTATTACTGTTAGGTACTCTATAAAATTGCGAGGAAAAAATCATGATCTAATAGTTTTGGTGGGAAAACTAATTGGAGGTATAAATTAGTATTTGTAACGTTAAACTTTGTGGGGATGGATCAACCTTTTCTGCATTTTCATGCAAAAACCAGTTGTTATTTTAATAGATTTGATTGAAACTGGTTAATAAATATTAATCCCAAAATAACGCGAACGGAGTCGCAATCTGTATATATTTTTAGGTAGACAGGCTCAAGTTCAGGTACTTCATGGCCGCGAGATATCTTAATGAGCTTTCATAATAACTTCGATTATTTTACGGGAAGATAGCCTTATGGTAATTATTATAACAATACTATTTTTTTTTACCTACAACCTTTCTTTAAATGTCGATTATTTTTAGTTAATTAAAAATTTAACCTGTCAAAAGCTGACAAACTGAAAAAATATTTAAAAGTTTAAAAAAATCTGCTGAAAATGTGCTAAAGAAGGTATCACAAATTAGAGTTCAAAAAAGTACGAAACAAAAAAAACTTATTTTTAATCCAAAAATTAAAAATGACATTTTCAATATTTAAATATACAAAAGTAAAAACTATTAAAATAATCAAAATAGCCATTTAATTTTGATCACAGCATAAAGATTTTTTCCCTTCTACCATCTTCAATTAAGCGTATTGTAAAATGAAATTCATTTTAATCCACTCTCTTTTCACAACATTTTCTTCACACGCATAAATTTAATTTCAATTGCCTCATTTCCATATTCAAAATGTGACAAAAACTTCTCATTAAACACGTGAAGTTGTTTAAACCTCGTACTTGTTAATACGTCTACTGGTCACGCCACAACTATTGGTATTATGTATAATATGGCGTATGGTGGTGTAAGCGAGGTTTTTATGATATAATGTTGTATTGAGATCTCTGAACCGCAACCGAGTAAGATTCTCACGGCGATCGTCTCGGGCTGCGCGGGCGCCGCTCCGCGTACGGGACACGGGAACGAGCAACGCTTGATCTAATAGGAAACCGGACCCAATACGGAATTGAGAAAAACTAGCAGTTTCAGTGTTTATTGGTAACATACGGATTTATGATTCGCAGAAAGACGTACTACGGGTGAAAACGAAAACAGGAAATTTTTACGGTCGTTATGACGTCGCGTGGAATCAGTGCTGCTCTATCGCACAAGCGGATTTACGATTTGCAGAAAAACGAACAACAGGTGAAAACGTAAATAAGTCAATTTTAGGTATTTATGACGTCATGTGATACAAAACCATTCTACATATCCGAAATGGCCGTGATAGGTATAGCCCAGTAATCCAAGTACCTATTGTTGTAACGATATCTTGATCGTTTTCAATGATAGACATTAAATAGATATTTTACTATTAAAATTCTACAAAACAAATATGGATAAACTTTCGAAATGGTTGTGGCTACTATTTGTAATTTTAAATTTAATATTAAACAATACATTTCCGATGCGGAATGATGTCAAGTTTTTGGCCCTTGGGAATTACACATAAAAGTTGAGCATTTCGAAAATTAATCTGTGCAAGTATGTAACAAACACACTGAAATAATATTTGGGCTCATGGATGCGTAATTTCATAAGCATTCAAAAACTAATTCGGTTGAAGTGTTTCCCATAGAGTTTCGCTTTTTTACCAAATCACTTAGTGCCATTGGTAACCACATTATGGAAATAGACTGTAGTGGAAGCGGGAAGCTTGCTGCGACCGCGGTCCCACAGTTACACCATACAATGAGCTATCCCATAAATCGATACGATCACACCTCGCTTTTTCAATAAGCCTTATTGGTAAGGAATTACGTTTTAGAGGTTCGTACTTCGAAAGGAAAAACGGATCTTAAATCAGTTGTAGGTGTCTTTCAGTGCTTTCTCAGAAACGAGTAAATATTAAAAAAATGTATGTTGAGGTATTTTTAGAAAGAATACGTACGTACTTCTCCTCGGTTACGTTACGAAGCTCACACAGAATTTATCAAAAAGTACAAGTGACTTCGTATTCAATGCTCATAGTATTTTATTTAGTCAGCACATTAAGTAAACAACTCGGTACCTTGTCACATTAAGCTAAGTATCTATGTTACTTACTCACACACGCAGATGTTTAAAGTGACAAGGCACTGAGGTGTACACGAACTAATGATGCTGACTGTACAGGAGAAAACCTAAATTTCAGGTAGGTTGAATGACGAAATTGACGCAATTATTATTATCGCCAGTATAACATATTCTTATTGTAGGTTAAATGTGATAGAAGTAATTTTACCCGTACCGCATAAATCCGACTCGCACATCACTCTTTTTAATTATTTTTCTTTGCAGTAATGCTACCAATGTTTGTAATTATTGAATTTACATATGCAATGAAACCGATTGTATTGTGGGCGTGTTTCGCGAATTTATTGGAAGTTTGTTTAATTCTAGTATGCAAATTACAGATACAGATCATTGGAATGAAGACTAGTAATCATAATGGAAAAAATGTACATGCTAAATACAGTTTAACACACTAATTACTTGTGGGAGGTATGTAGTTACAAAAAAGATCTCATACGTAATGATGTAGGAAGAGCGCCAACGTAAAAAAAACTGACGAACCATGATTTATGGAAACATTTTTGCAAAAAGTTATATACCTACTGGGAAATAAATTATTTAGTAAACAAATTCACATACTAAAACTTTTTGAAAATAAATCTTCCCAGTCCTACATTAGTAAACAAATATCGGAAATAGTTTCGAATCTGGGATCAATACTTTTTTGTCTCTTACTTTACCTAAACATTTTGGATGACAAAACATACACGAGAGTTTTGGAAGAAAATAAAACGAATCGGAAACGTTTCCCATGTTTGGAAATACCCTTAACAGCACGTGACATTTTTTTTAATCCAAAAGATTACAAAATGTTTCGAATCTATGTGAAACCAAATGCTGATTTAATCTAAGCAAAAGTCTGCGGACCTATATAGCATGTTCAACATATGCTTCAATCGTAAACCAACGATATAAATAACATGAACGCTACCACGATCAGTGGTTAATTCGACTTTGATTGCCCCAAGATTGCTCATTACACTGGCCATTTGAACGTTAACAAAGAAATTGTCGAGCCTTTCCCATCAGGATTCTGGACTTCCTCATTATAACTTACGGACGAATAGTGACGCGAAGTTGTGTCCCTAAGGACCTCGTACCGATACCACTAGCCGCCAACTAATTAAAACTTTACCTATATTAAAAATTAGGCAACTAATTTTAAAAGTACATGCGAGTATCTTCTAATTTAACTTTTTAACATCCTTAAGCCTAGGGTTTAACTAAATTGTAACAGTCTCTTGAACTATATCGGTATCAATTTTAGTTGGTTGGCTTAGTTTGAACAAAACAAGTAACATGTCTTGTTTTACTCGATCACCTCTGACCAGGCACTTTTCTGTAGTTTAACGCTAACACGTGTCACGCTCTACTGCGGTTCCCACCACACGTAAAGTCTGGCCAAAACATCAAACTAATTTTTAGCTTCTTGTACCACGTTCAAGTTTGTTAGTCCATCTGGTATAAATGCATACTACAGTTAGTACCAAAATGGCTCTGACTCCATATCCCGATCGTCTCTGCCCGTGCAACTTGCTTCAGTTAGAATTCTAGACGCATCGCTTTCTACAGCTATTCTCAAATGTAAAGATCTCGTCAAAACATCAATGCTTTATATCATCCTACTTGTACCAGACCAGTTTGTTGGTACGTCTAGTACCAATTCGGACGTGAGTCCGCACCACAAGTGATTCGTCCTGAATAACACAATCACCTCTGACCGTACAAGTTGCATTATTAAGATGTCATGGTGCGTGTATTCTTGAGCTGATCTCGAATGTAAAGATCTGGTCATGACATCAAACCTTGATATAAACCAACTTGTACCAGACCAGTTTGTTGGTACGTCGTTCTGAATACCACCATCACCTCTGACCGAGCAACTTGCGTTACTTAGATGTCACGATGCGTCTTATTGTACAACTGTTCACAAATGATCTAGTCAAGGTGTCAAAGCTTGATACCTACCGACCTGTACCAGGTACCAATGTGTTGGTACATCTAGTACCAATTCGGACCACAGTCCTTACCTCAAGTGGCTCGTCCTGAATAACACGATCACCTCTGACCGGGCACCTGTGCTGTAATTAGACGCCGCCACGCGTCGCGCTCCGCTGCCGTTCCCACACAACTCCGCCCTCGCCACTGATCGGAAGATTAACTCTTCAGTTACGCCATACGAATTTAATTTTTAGTGTTTTGCATACGATAAGAAGGGACGATTTTAGACACGACGGAGTGAAGATTATAGCGCAGGAGCTTTGATGCAATAAGCGCTGTAGGTCTACTTCTTTGAGGATTATATTTCGAAATAAGAATGATTTTTCAAACCCGAATGAAAATGAAAACAAAATAGAACTTCAAACTTTGACAGATACGATACCGCATGTTGTGTGAATTCCGAATTTGTGATGCAGTGCATTAGCTGTAGACCGTGACGGTGTACAATTAGAGCGTATAATAACATACAAATAATTCATTTATGTCCCACTGATGTCCCAAACTTGACCCAGTTTAAGATGGTACCAACAAACCACGTGGCCCATGCGAATTGATGACCAACAAGTGACCAACCTTACTGATAAATATTCTCAAGCAGCCAAAGCAATGCAACCTACATCTTTATTTACCTCTCAAAGGTCAGGATGTTCATGACTAATAAATTTTAATAAATACGGCTGGAATGGTAACCTATCCAATACCGGACCTGCATAACTTATCTTTCGATATCGTTTCTGAACCAGTATCTCATCCTGATCAACTATTAGTGTGGATTGACTAATTGAATCAATGTTGAAAAACGACAGAGGTCATAGTTTAATGTATAAGGACTTGATATATATGTATCACTGCAAAAAGTTTCGAAGACAAATTAAATGTGGAAGTAGACTGTGACTGTGATGCACTGTAAAACGTTTTACTACCGACCGTTTAAAGTACAAACTTTCAAATGTTCAAGGGCACTTTAGAAAACGCTGTTTTATTCCCTGTCAAACCAAACACATTCGGCTGTAAAAGTCAAGAGTAATCTACCTAAATTTAAAACCTCTCGTAACGAGGCCGTAAAAGTCGAAGAGTTCATTGGAAGAGTTACGGCCGCGTTAGGTCACAAAAGTTGGACAATGGCGGTTTTTCTTCAGTTAGTCACAGGAGGTAGAGGATCCTTGAGGAAGGATGACTCAGCGGTCACGGGTCACGGTATGGCGAGCAGCGCGAGTACGAACTGATTCAGTGTGTCTTAAATTAGTGCATAATGTTAGGTTCTTATTATTTGTAACAAAAGTTACATTATTTTGATGAATTTGCATCACTGATACTTTAAATCGATTATAAATATTGAGGTTTTGAAATACGCCTCTAGAAATTATTTTTTAACTAAAATACGTGAACATATACGAATACTTATTTGTTTTTCCGTGCCCACAATAGAAGCTCTGCTTAGTTTAGGGCTATACTACTTTGTGAAGATACTGTGCAAGAGAATGTCAGTTTATAATTAACAAATATATAATAATAATCTTCAAAAAATTCGATACTTGGATATCCGTATAAAACTTGTCTAAGCCAATTCTTACTTGTCATGCAGCAATCCGATCGCCGTAGATAGGTGCTATATTTTGTTTCCTTAAATTTTTTTACAAAACGTTATATATTATACAGGACTCTTACAAGACTTGGAAACTAGTTAGTAATATTATAAAAATCATAAGATCCCAAGATTTGACGTTTAAATCAATAAAAAGACATGAACCATTCGCTCGATGAATGGTTAACGCAATCAAACATGATAGAGATCATTATTTACCCTCAGTCGATGACTGATCATATCGGTCGATCTGGTTATGACTGAACCACATCTTAGAATATTCGTTTTTTTTTGTGAGCAGACCCAAATCCTTGAGGAAGCATGAGTCAGCCAGGTCACGGTTCAGGGAACACAACGGCACGACTCACGTTGGCACACTGGCCATTGTCTGCGATGCCAACTGTGGACACGTTAGGGCAAGCGTGCGTGACTTCATCGGCTCGCGGAATCAATTTAAACAATTGGCAGGGAGGTGTTCTTAAGGGAGCGATGATGTCTCCAAATCTATGTTTGGCAACGTTAAAATATGAATGTCTACTTCACCCACCATACTCCTTGGATCTTGCCCCAACCGATTGTCACTTTTTTCAGCCTTTGCATAATATCTTCATTAGACATAAATTAGAATGATGAAAGGCGTCGCCACAATGATTTTGTAGATTCTGACTCCCGCAATTTTTCAGCAAAGGAATCAATAATTGTATTACGTTTTCTTTTTACGTAAAGCTTACAAGTAAACCTTTAAAAATCCATTACTATAACAAATGTTATCCATGCAAGTACAGGCTGTGACTCAAATCCGCCTACACTCATTAATTCACAAATTAATATTAACAATTAGGAGCATTACAATGGACGATGTATGGTAATTTTTGAAACTGTTCACATTCATAATTCATAAGCATTGTCAAAAGTCAAAAGCTCAGGACCCACCTAACGTAGATTGCGTCATTAAAAGATACTATAAATTTTAAGACTTTCACGTTCCATTTTAAACATTTAAAATGGAACAGTCAGCTCGTGACCACGGTTGGTGCAACCTAACCGAAATCACGACTACTAAATAAAAATGGTGTCGCGTTTTGACCCGTTAAATTATTTTAAATTATTAAAAGATACTGTTAAAAAGACTGAGAATGCTAGTGAACAGTACACCAAAGTAAACACTTGCAGTTCTTATACCGTGATAAACGGCGGTACAAAGTCAAAAGTTGTAATCTGACGAGCTTTCGACAGTAAATTTAAAATAATACATTAGTAAATTTAAGTATTGTTGCCTTTTCCCCCTATTTATCAGAAAAAAGATATGATAGAGACGTTTGGAATTTAAAATGTTTAGTACATCGGCTTACTAACAAGCTGATTACACTTTTTTTTAATTTGAAATTTCTTTAAAAATCTTAAGAGACGTGACGGCCGTTTTGAATATAAATATTAGAAGAATCATTTACAGTTAGGCTAACGTCCATATAAGGCACCAATACCACCACCAGGCCTAAGCCGAGCACAGAACACTTTGGAAACAAGCGCATTAAGTTGCTTATTTTGGTAAGGAAGCGCATTAAGTGCCTTACCAAAAGGATTAGGTTAAAAATGGTGTCCAATGAAGCATCCCATCGGTCATTGTGACCGAGTGTGTCCAAGCGCGCAGTCGACCGGGTAATGTGCCCTAAACAGGGGCATGGGGTTGATACACGGGCACAATAATCAATGACTGTCCACCTTTTTTGGAAGACGTCCACGTTTGGCTGGGTTTAAAGGGTCAGTCGAGTAAGGCACAGCTAAAAAACTACCAAACGACACAGTAACAGTGACAGATAAATCGTGAAGAGTTACAGTAATACTGCTAGGAGTGTTGTGAATTCAAATCATCTTAACTATAAGGCTTTACATTTATAGAAATGAGTGGCAAACCAGAAATAAGGGATGTACCTACCTGATGATGAAGGATCTAGTAATGTTAATACATACGTGTGTTGTACATATAAACCTCCCACATTAATAACTCTTTAGTAGTAAGAAAGTGGTTTTAAGGATCTGATCATGCATAGACAGACAAAGGGAAGCTACTTCGTTTTATATACTAGTAACCTAGTTATGATTTACTAACTGTACTTAGCTGACTATACCGGAAGGTTAAGTATTAATAAAAAAGTATAGCATAGAATAAGAAAATTTTGAAATTAATTTAATCGAATTATAAAATTGACCTATAAAACTATTGTCATTTTTGTATAATATTCATTGACTATGTTAAATATTAGATAAATTAAGGGTACACCTGTTACTAGCTTTGTATCTGGAATTTATCTTCACAGACTTAAATTAAGAGAATACTCATGAGCTTACACTTAATTTATGTCTGTTAAGATCATGTCATGTTCAGTCATGTATGATACAAAGCCAGGAGCAGGAGAAAACCATGGTTTTCTCATTAAATAAATACATTAAGCGTAATTTTAAGTTCTATAACTAATTAATGTTTAATCCTTGTTAAATCTCAATAGTCATGACCCATATTACAAGTACACTTTCACACGCCGGTTGTAATTATACCATTTTTCTTTTCTGTATTTTAGAATCAAGAACTTTAGTAAAACATCACTGAGTCTTAGTCTTACTTCTGTATTTAAGGCTTAAGAAATTCTAATGAAAAATCAGTGTCGATATTTCTAGTTTGTAGGTACATACTCCAATCATTTCAAGCTCTTGCGTCAACGCTAAAAGGCAAACGATTAATATTACATACATGCTCGTGACTGTTGTAATGAAACATCATCATAAGTAAAATATGAGGAACTAAGCCACTAATTACTTATGAAACAAGATCATTTATCAAAAATCTTACTGGTCACATTGGTGCTTTTTTCTGACTATGCGTCTCCTTTAAACAAACGTCTGCTTTAAAGTGCACTGAAAATTTCATTTTGTATTTCTAAACGCTGTATAAAAAATTCACCTCCATTTTCAGCGTTATCCACTAGGTAAATGGAATTTGTTTTTTATATAATATATTAAATTTATTACACATTTAATATATTACATATATAAAAAACAAAATGCGTTGTAAAATTCGTAATCAACTTTTAATGATATGGAAATGGACGTTGTTTTTTTTACTTGTTAACTCTATTATTAAAATTTTTTTGTTTTTAGTTATGTTCACATGGGTGCGATAGGAATTCTTATTATGTTCATATAGTTTCACAGGACAATGGTTACATAGTTTTTTTCTCACAATTTTAAGTGACAAGATTACAAACAATGTTAATCCTGTTTTAAAACTAAGTGTAGTATGTACCCATAAGATTATATTCGTGAAGAAAATAATCCAAATTATAGGAAGTTCTGTATTAAAACAGAGTGAAATAATGAACTTCCGGCCACACACGTAGCGGTCAAAATTGTCACCAAATTGTATGTTACATCAAAATATAAAGTAAACTTGATGACATCATTTAGAGATTAAAAATTATATTTATCCGGTGTTTTGTCATGAGATTACCAAGCAATAGCTTTCATGTTGTGTTGTAAACGTGAAATTAAAGTAAAAAAAATATCGGTCCCCGTTCCGTTTTTTTTATTACCGCATTACATTATTTTATACCATGATTTTTTTCTACTTAATAGGCTTATATTAGACTTTAAACTTGCTACTGGGCGGGAGGATTAATACGAGGCTACCCAGATCTACCCATCTTAAACACTATGTTACTTAGGGTTAGCTGCACCGACTTATCTTTAACGGTAACGGACTAGTACTTGACTGTATAGTAGTAGTAGACTGAAGGTGATCAAATTTCACTAAAGGTAAATCGTCTTGATACTGTTTCAACTAAGTTGGTGTAGCAACTCACTCATATACAATCTAAACTTAGGTACTGCTGTATTGTAAATCATCTTCAAATAGCTGCTTAGCTTTCTTGCGGCATGTAAGCATAATACTTTTAGTGTTCTCGTTAAACTTTCAACGTAACCCTTTATTACCTAACAATAAAAGTAGTAACTTGTTCGCATGCCCTCAGAACCCTTCAAAGTCGCCCAAGACAAAGTAAGGTAAACAATTAAATCGTGAACCATGACGGGGGCACCCACAACCGCTTATTAGAAACGTAATAAAAATGACCCAGAAATTATGTATAGAATTGTATACCATTTCAGGCCTTACTGCTTCGAATTAAGAATTAAGTTAAAAAGATTTTTAAGTTGGTAGCGTGGGAGCCTTAGAGCAATACTCATGATGATGCTCCCAAAATAATAGCATTTGCGTGTTGGTAAGGCATAAGCATTAATAGTATTATTCATGATTTTAAAGAAAAGTCATCTTAACGTTTGTATCATTTTTCTTTGGTACAAATAGGTATTTATAGATACCGAGATGACAATTTGTGATAAGATTAGGTCATACAAATGCGCCATAAATAAAACATATTTTTTGGATGACTTTGTATTGGTATAGCTACCTATATCAATATAAATGAACTATGTTAAATGTTCCCCCAAGGATATAGCAAATAAAGATTTGCATCAAATTTTGATAGGTGTCTGAGAGAATCAGGGTAGATTAACTATAATAACAAGTGAACATCCGTAACTGTTAATCGAAATAGACATATGATCTAATTAATTGATTAGCTTTTGATAAAGTGTGATTAAAAATATACGATTAAATACTAACTAACCTATGTTAATATTATCAGTCTAGCAATGCCTGATACAGAGTAAAAACCTTCATGATTTAGTCATCGTTACAATAATACTAATTGTTAAAAGGGAATACAGATTGATATAACTAAAGATCGCTGACCAAATGTGTTAGGAAGCCGATTAAAACCCATACAATTTACACCTACACATAAATCACAACTCCAAATTTGGTCGAGAGAACGGCTATGGACCAATCACAATAAACGCGGTAATTACGCGTATCAATTGTTATCACTAAAGTGGTGTTACGGCAGTCGCGTCACGCTCAGTTCACCGACGGACGGCCGGCAGCATGCTGAACGCTTATCAGTGTCGCGATAGAAGTGCAGTGCGGCCCCGAACCTAACATTGAAATAAAACACAAATATGCTGACGTCCACGCAAACACTACAAGTCGTGTCCTTTCTGGTAAGTCTAATAATATACGCCCAATATACATATTTATCTCTATTCTAACATCACACGGCCCACCACATTATATGGTATTATGACGCGTACGATGATTTGAAGGCCACAAACCCGTACGTTCAGCTGTTTTCAAATCAATTTGGTTAGAACTAAAACGCTCTTACGTATTGGAGAACATGACATACTAAAGCACTTGTGTTACAGAAATCAGAAACAACGACGGTACTACAACTACTAACACACAACAATGACTAGATTCATGATAACTCGTTGACTGTCACCATTGCATGTTACCATAGTATAATCACTACTAGTTGTAACTATATATTTACTCACCAAACTCATAGTTTAAGTGTACACTGTAAAATGTTCAAATAGTGTAATTGTCCATTGTTAATAATATAAACCAAACATTAATTCGTTCGTTTCTAAAAATATTCAGATACGTTAATAACTGAATAAACTTAACCTCATTGGTTTGAAATAAAAAAAAATGTTATAAACTCTTACTTCGCAAAATATAAGGAAGAGGGAAGACTTTAAGTTCAATGAAGAAATAGGTACTAGCAACTTTCAATTAATGAATATTATCTGGTATTATACGAGTGAAATAATTAAACACACCGTGACTAGCTTATCGAGTACGAGTAATTGTTTATTTAATAATCTTATTATGCCTTAATGATATAGCGAAATGCTCAACCTATGTCACAATAGGCAATTGTTCGAGCCGGTTAGACACTGCGACCCTCTTCATCGCTCGACATTGGAAGATTGAGTATAATTTAGAATGCGAAGTATGCTTCAATTGCCAAGGATGTATACTAAAAAGTCATCGCACACATCGCCCGTATCACTTGCTTTTATTTACAAACAAAGTTTGTGCATGCATTATCGTTATATGACGTTTTAGTAGAACATTTATGATCAATTATTCTACTGTTTCTGTTAAATGGCAACCACGACATTAGTCACGGAGACTGATATAACTTCACAATAGGACACGGGTGTTCGGTGTTCTATAACTTTCCAATGATTCCGTAGAGATCAATGATCCAGTTGGAGCTTGTTTGTATACGGTAGACTTTAAAATTTTTTTTATTTATCACTCACTACCATACATCACTGCATCAATATAGGCCAAATTTACATGCGGATAGGTCGTGCGATAAATGATAGCTGTATACTACAGTAAGAGGACGGGCACTTTGTGAGATCATATGATTGTCCAGACAAATGCATACTAGACTACACACTTTGGACTTTGTGCCGTACCCGTAACCCTTATGTCGTAAGCTTTAGATAAAATATCGAACTGCAAGTGTTTTCCTTGACGTGCTGTTGACTGTACTCATGTAAAATCGATCATACTTATTTGTAATCAATTACAATAATGTAAAATTGATTGCACTTATGTAAAATTTAAAGTATTGACTACGACGATTTATTCGGATATTGCAGGACATGCTTGGCGCTGGTCTGCTGATGTCTCAGCTCCATGACCACGCACGCCAGCTGGGATGCAGCCACCTCCTCATTGGAGCTATGGGAGCGGTGTACTCAGGGGCACAATTAGTAGCTGGGCCGATTGTTGTAAGTACGTTAGAATCTTGAAATCAGGATAACAGACACAGCGGTACCATAATGCAATTAGAATACAAATCAGAAGGTTCCCCGCCTACGTCAGATAATCGGTGACCGTTTTTTTAAGGTGAAAATAGTTACTGATTGCAAAAGTAAAACCCACACGACCTACAAAAAATTAGAGCGAAAAATCGGAGGTTAATACATAGTGAAAAAAGTCGGGCCGACAAATAGTAACGCGTGGGCGGGGAAGCTTTGAATAATATAGTTAAATGCAATAGTACACCCACTTTATTAGTATCTGACGAATGGCAGTAGCAAATTTGCAAGCATTGGATTGATAGACATGACGATGTATCATATTCCGTCCGGGGAAATATCTGACCCTACCGATATTTTTCCCTGTTTGCAATCACCCAAATAGCTATAATCAAATTTATCGAACATCACCCTAACGATAAATAATTATTTTCTTTGTAAACCTTTTTTTTATTAGAGTCTGGTCTAATACTACGGTGTATTATCATAAAACCTAAGCATAACAGGGCTAATATTTACTAGTATTATTGAAATTTTGAAGCAGTAATAGAATCTTCTTAATTTCAGGGAAATTTCAGCGACTTGAAAGGTAGAAAACCGACACTGTTACTATCTTTAATAGTATGCACTGTGGCGTACTTATTATTAGGATTCGCATCGTCCATTGGTGCCTTCTTATTTTTACGAGCTATCCAGGGTAAGTTTATCAAATGGTATTGCAGTACATGAAGTTTTAGATGTTTCTCGGTTTGTTCTATATTTATCATCATAGACGATTTGATCATAAATACAATAATAAAGAAGTTTTTTCCATACAAAATCTATAATACCAGCTGAAGAGTGTTTAAAGATTATTCTTTGCTAAATGCTGTTAGTTAAATGCTTATGCATTTAACTAACATTCGATTTTATCTGAATCACTGATCTGTTATTATACGATTCCTATCTATCCTTGTACTAAGAAATTGCTATAACTACAAACCTCATAAACTCTCATTTTGTCATCGATTTTGCAGGCTTCTTCAAACAGACGCAATTACTAACGAAGGCAATAACGCCAGACTACGTAAGTGATCCTAAGGAACAGGCCGTGGCCTTCGGTAGACTGGCCACTCTGTCAGGCCTGGGCATGTCCGTGGGGCCTGTTGCAAGCGGTCATCTTGTGGATCTCTACCCCGAGCACGGATTCACCATCATTACCGTCATTGTTGCAGTTATATTTGCTATTAACACAGGTTAGATCAGGTACATTATTTCGTTTATTTAGGCGAAAATGAAGCGATAAAATATTTAAAAAAGTTTACGGGTTAAAACGCGATAACATTTTATCAAGTGTCTACCTGACCTACGTATCGGTCGCCAACTCAATGTATGGTAAACCGTATTCTTTAGCATATGAGCATTTATTTGCCATAAATTAACCCCTTACTGGTTAAGTAAAATAAAGCAAATTCCTCAATGAGTATCTACTATTCAAAGCACATTTTTGAGTAAGCGGTAGTACATTATAGATCCAGATGGAAGCATTTGTTATTAAAAATCAAGACTCACTTCCTGCCACTGCGCCAAAATAGTTTTTAATCCTTCATATCACACATAACAGATCTCCTCATTATCTCAATAGTTTCTACTAGAGCAGTTAGATTATCAGTTAGTAGTGGTTTTTCACAATGGTCGTTGTAATTAACGATAATAGAAGTGATATCTGCTTATCAGTCGCAATTTATACACAGGCGAGAATATAATGTAATAGGGTAGATTTACTAGAATGAGAGAAACGAGTACTAATTGCGTTTTTTCACACAGGTCTTATTAACTCTCTACCCGGGAGAACAAGTGAAACTGATCAAAATCACAACAAGAAAAAGAAAACGTCTGGAGTTGCACCAAAACTATTGGACACACTAAAAAGCAGTGTAAGAGAATCCATCGACGAATTCTACAAAGTTGATTGGACTACCTACTGGGACGTGTTTCTGTTCAAACTTCTCCTGACGCTCTCTATGGGAATGTATTTCAACAACTATGCTGTATTCTTAAAGGCCAAGCACGAAGTGTCCCCCAAAAGCTTAGGCTACATCATCACCTTCTTAGGAGGACTGAGTTCCTTAAGCACCTACTTCATTGGTCACATTAACAAATTCTACAAGGACGACCGAGACTCGTTAGTCCGAACTTTCCACGTCTTTGTGGCTATTACAATTTCGTTGATAGGAATGCGTTTGGGACCGAACATTTACTTCTACCTTTTGTTTATTATTCCGTTGTCTGTTGCGGGTTCGGTGGCTCGAGTAGCTAGTTTGGAGATGATAATGAGTAAGGGTGATACTGAACATAGGGGGTCGATCATAGGAGCCACTGCGAGCATGAGGTCGCTCGCTGGTGTGGTGACGCCTATTCTAGCAGGAGTGGTGAGCGAATACATAGGTGTTACGTATGTATTATTTGGAGCTGCATTGTTTAGTGCTGTTGGAGTAATCCTCAGCTACAAAATAAAGATAACGTCAGAAGATAAAAAATCGAAGAGTGATTGAGAATAAAGTTATCTAGCCTAATAAGAGTGGTATGGATGTATTAGTTCAATTGAGTGAAATATTATGGATAAATATACAGATGCATTGAGTGCCTTATTGTTTTGTCAATAAAAATACGTTGTTTGTTAATTAAGTAGATAATGATTTCTAATTTGTAAATACATGACCTGTTAGCATTTTTTAGCAGTTTTATTTTTTTACCATTGAATGCAAACGTCTCCACGGACGGTGTTGTCTTGACAACAGATCTCGCTTTCAGAAATACAGCCATTTCCCAACACCACTAGAAACCAAAGCATGATTTCAATAGAAATACTCTCAAACTACTGCTAAAAAGATGCGTCGCGCGCGCCGTAGACAAACGAATCCAAGACGATCATGCTCTCAAAAGCAGCGTAACAGTAAAATGCATATGCAGCAACAATCGGCTAATGAAAGCGTGTATTAATAGTCTAATTACAGCAGGTGTAGTCGTCTTCCCACGCGGTTCCTTCCGGAGGCGGCGACCCGTGACGCTACCGGTCGTCTCGAGCCAAGACCGCCTCTTATTGTTTCGGCTCCTTATTTACTGTCTACACAGAATTCACCTACAAATATTTAGAATGCGTTTGTTTAGACGAATGTTTGACTGGGTTATCTAAAATTCGTCACAAAGTAAATTCGTCACTAAAAATAGTATGTGTAAATTCGTCACAGTTCTAATTTTCTAAATGAGAAATTATGACGAATTAACAGTAACCCTTACCTACCTATGACAGATCAAAACATTTTTTTAATGCATGTGACGAATTTACTTTGAATGTATGGAGAGATTAAAAATGACACGAATTTACTTTGTGACGAATTTACAATAACCCGTTTGACTCTTTCACGCAAACACAGGTGCAGGATTTTAGATGAAATTTAGTAGACAGATGAGAATAGATTTATTTTTAGTATGAAACTTTACCGAAATAACGCTAACAAAATTATAAAAAACCTAGTCATTTATAAAAAAAACAGTCATACTCGTCCCATTGCCGGACACAGGCTTCATTTTTACAATAAATAAAAAAGGACCAGCAGATAATGACCACAAAAGTTAATATTTATTCCCATTATCATTCAACAAAATGACATTCAACACAATGACACATTCAATGACATCCGTCATTAAATGGTTTCGCTATCTCTCAGGTCTCGGGTTCATTCCCAGTCGGGTCAATACGAAAAACAAACTTTTCTGTATTGATTTGGGTCTGGGTGTTGTGATTGTTATACCTTCATTGTATCTGATTTCTGTCACACAAGTGTGCCGATCATATCAATGTAAATGATATTGTCTAATCTATTTTTTTTAATTCTACTGTGGCACGAAAATTTTCTTTAAAAAAACCGTAAATAATGCTATTTGCTTGCAACATGCTAATTAATTTCGTGCTAATGATTAGTAGATGGAACCCACTGTCATCTTGATTACATTCGTCTCAATAGCAAACGAAAATTTCATGGAGATTGGTTAAATAATTAAAGCGCGAAAGCGGAACGGAGACGTTCGCTTTCACGTTTGCGAAATAATGAGAGAAGTTTAGCATTCGCTATTATGATTTTCTTCATACAATTAATTATTAATGTGCTTAAAAAACACTCCTACTTATTAAACACTAAAGAGGCAGGGCATAGCGATTTATCGCTCGAACTGGAGCAGCCCGGCTGGTGAAATACCTCCACCTTACAGAAGACCGCAGCCAAATAACAATCACTTATGTGTTGTTGTGTTCCTGCGTGTGAGCAAGGTTTCCAGAGCTCTTAGGGGGTGATACTTTAGTAGCAGGGTTTAAGCCTTCAAGGCAAGGGCAACAAGTCCAGTGATAGATTTATTATCCTGTACTGGTCGCTCTTAAGCTAGGACCTCATTACCACTTAACATCAGGTGGGATGAGGTCAATCTTGAAGTGTACGAGTAAAAAAAAATTACCTTGAGCTTTCGGATGAGGCCCATGGTTAGACACCGCGTTTCTGCGAGCTGATTCAAAAACGACAGGAACGATTCAGATTTAGAATGTTTACTTTTACTTTATCTCTGTACAATCGTTTATGTACGAAAATGATAAAACATAGGTTCCGAATTTAATTCCGTTTCCTACATTTTTTAATACCCAGTTTCAATATTTGAAAAACGAATCGTTCTAGTTACGAATAGTAATCAATTCTCAACGATCAACGAATCAACGAGGCGTAAGCTCAAAACGACCGACGGACGACTGATGACAGCTGATATGGAAAGTAAATTATGGAACGGTATAAACATCCCGTAGTCGGTTGCAGAAAAACGTACAGTCATTTTTGACACATTACGAATCGTAAAATATTGGATCCGGGCATATTTAAAAAGGCTGTTCACGAGAACATACGAATGTTCTCAGAGGCAATACACACTAGTCAAAGACTTTCGTATGACACTGAAGTATTTTAAACGAAAGTTCTAATAATACATAGATTATCGCAAAACAATTAAAGTCCCTTTTTTTTTTTTTTTTTTTTTTGTCGAGGGGGAAATGCCTACCGCACCGTCACTCTCAGTGGGGAACAGAGAGTGGTGTGTCGGGCTCGCACCGACTAAAACCCCCTCGGTGGCCAACGCTGCGCAATTGTGGGGGAGTCGGGATTCCTTGCGATTCTACACAGGCTCCCCCACAGCGCCTACCGCCAAGCGGCCCATCTCGCCGCGCAAATACGCAGCTGGAGCGTGTCAGGCCACCTGACACGCCCCACCCCCTCGGGACCGAGGTAACGGACGCCAGGCCTACCCCACGCCTGGCATCTCCGGTCCCAGCAGCGGATCTGCTGTGCGGCTCCGCTGCCTACCGCCTCTGTGGACACCGAGACTCTCAATCCAGCTCTCCCTCCGAGAGCCAGATGAAGTCCCGAGACCCACCGGTCGCGGAGGATAGGGAGACCGGCAAACGTAATACCGTATCCTCCTCTTCCTCCGCGACCCCACCACGACGCGATTCGCGCCTCGCGCGGCAGCGCGCCACTGCCGGGTCGCGGAGGACAGGGAGGCCGGCAACGAAACACCGAGGTCCTCCTCTTCCTCCGCGATCCACCTCTGCCCTTGCGGGCTTGCCGCAGAGAGCCACCTTCTCTCCGCAGCCCAGCTCGGGATCCGTCTTGGCTTCACCCTGTGCGGTATTGGAGGCTGGGTGACAAGGCCAGCCTCAACGTCCCGGACCACAGGGTTACTGAGCCCCCCCATCGCGACAAGATGCGGAACCCAGTGGGGGGGACAATTAAAGTCCCTAAGAATAAGCAAGTCGAGGTGTTGTGAGAGCCCTTGCATGATTTACATAACAGAGCGTAAGCTCAGCAGACCGGTACGCCCTTAAATCTAAGCAATTACATTATTAAAATAGGTTCCCACAGGATAATAAGTCAATTAGTTGTACCTTTGACCGCCTGGCTACCTACTCTTCCTTTTATTATAGTCATTAATATAGACCGACTGTCTACCTACTCCTTGTTTTATTTTATACAATAAATATATAACCTTCTTAATTTATTACTACATGTTTTCATATTAGCTTTTCTTAGACTGCGACTTCGTTTACAGTTTTGCATGGTAAAAAGTGTTATGTTTTATTATTTTTATTATTTTAGTGCTATTGTTTTATTATTTTAGTGCCTATAATAATAATAACATTCTGCATATGATAATTACTGTACCTTACTAACATAGTTTTTAAGTACATTGTTACTAACGTATGGACAAAATTGGTCTGAAATAAAAGATTTTTATTTTTTTTTTTTTTTTATTAGTCCAGTCGGTAGGTATCTGTCTCGCTTTCAAATTTATGCAAATCCGTTCATCAGTCTTTGGAAAAAAATTTAATAAACATATTATTTACATATAAATACCAACTTTGACGTTTATGATATTGATAGTTTAGTTTGCAAAAAACACGTTGAGATAATCTTTCTTTCAACAAATATCGTGTAACCAAAAAAGGTATTTTCAGAAAAAGGCAAATTTAGCTTTTATGAAAATCAAATGACATTCAACCTTAGGGAACCGTGTCTAAAAACGAGAATCGGATATCCACGAGAGGCAAAAGCAAATCCAGTTGGTCAATTCCAAACATATCCAGCTTACTCCGTCCATTCAAGAGTCAACCATGCCCCAAGCATCCGGGCTATAAATATTTATTGATACTGGAATCGGTGAAAAAATTAACGGAAATGCCAAGTACAGAACACCGCATCGCGGCGCGTGCCGGAATCTGCGGATGACTGTACGAGAAAAAGTTCTACGTACCGTAAGTAAAAGATCATGGGTTCACTAGTTCCCATTATTTTGTTACAAACAGTATATATTTTGAAATGAAAAAAAACGGAAAGGTTCTCAAGTGGACTCGTATATTTTTGTGTATGATACTCATAACTATTGACAGAGTCTACCAATTTCGGTATTCTTTTTCTTTATTTCTTTGTTCTGAATTGCCCAAAAAAGCACATACAACAAAAATACTAAACTTAGTACCATTTGTCGTTTTTTTTAACCAGTCAGCCAATATTTGATACAGAGATAATCAATACGCAAATTAATTAATTAATATTAAAGAACGTAAAAAAAATATGGAAAGGTCCATTGTATTACAGTCCTGTACCTATAAATACTAACCCACATGTCTGGATAATTACTTAAGGAAAGGGAAATTCTTTGTTGTAATGATGTAGGTAATTAACAAAATATTATCTTTTACATAATCAAAGGCAAATGCCTCGAAATTATTTTAAATTAGTTAAGTGCTTGAGGAAGCTCACCTGCAGATAACATTTGTACAGTTCTATGAAAATACAAAACAAATTTTAAGATTACATTGATGGATCTAAAAATTGTTTTAAAAAAAATTTTTTGATTACGGCGCTTACGAACCCAAGACTACGTCATTGGTCAATTTTATTGGATTTCAACTGTAATCAATATCAGCAATAAGGTTTGAAATCGAGCTCTGCACAAGTTTTGATTGGTACAAGCTTACCAGTTTCGTAAACACTTGTTTGGCGAGATTGGCCTAAGTAAAAACTTAATAAATTTATAAATTACCCTTTTTGCGAACTACAACATCCATTGTATTCCAAAAAGTGGGATTTATCAGCTACAAAATTAACCGTTGCAGAATCAGTCTCAATCTATAAACTATTACTACATCACCTGTTTTTAAAAACTAGACTTTCATTTTCACGAAAAAGTGAGATAAGTATAAGTTATTTAGTCACTTGGAATAAATATATAAATCTTGATTAAGCTTGAATGTAATATATAAAATTCTTCATAAAATGCCTATATGGCCCCAGCTGATGTCGTGTCGCCTAATTTTCTTGCCTTTTAAACCTTTTACGATTGCATCAAAACCAAAATCTGCTAAATCAGTCTGGCCTTTCTCGAGTTTTAGCGAGAGTAACGAACCACGACTGATTTTTATTAAAAAAGATTTCTATTTCTTCCACATTAAGTTTACTCGATAGAGAACGAAGGAGTTTGTGTGTGAATTTCTGTAAATTATTTATTTATCCATCTCATGTATCGGATCTCAGGATATCTTCTCTTCACTGACGAAGACTTGTACCCCCGCAAAAACAAACGTGAACCTTGACGCAAAGCAATAACTTATAAGCGCGCACATGCCAATACATTGCGAGGCTCATCTTGCTGAAAACACCTTTCCATGTTACGAATGGTAATTACGATGTTGACATTTAATTACTGGTTGACTTTGGTGCGCGTGCGCCTATAGCTCAGGGTCACCACTAGGGTTCCCAATAAACACAAAACATAATTCCTATAGTAAACAATAAACAGATCATACTATACAATTTGGGTACCACCCTTATGTAGTAAGCATAAGAAGTAATATCAATATGGAACTTCAAATGTTTATCGTAGATATCTAATACGCTTCAGACCGTACCGTACCTATTTAGGTAAATAAATGGAAGTTGTTAAAGGTGTGAGCGTTGTTAAGAATGTATGTCAAAAAGTCATTATACTATCTATTATATACCATCTAGTACATACATCCATTCATTATTATATTATTTTTATACTATTAGTAGCTGTCCCTGCGAACGTCGTAACGCCTATTGTTTAACCTTTTAAACCTTCCCTGAACCTCCACAATTAATTCAAAACCAACATTAGCCAAATCAGTCTAGCCATTGTCGAGTTTTAGCGAGACTAACGAACAGGGATTAATTTTTATATATACGATACTTTATCCTATTCACGTATTGTTTTCTCTTTCTCTCAATATTAGAGCCATTAACTTGACTTAAACAATATCAGAATGCAAAAAATAGTATCAAATAGTTGAAAAGTCTGGCAAATAACTGAGTAACTACTTTTCATGCGCACATTTATGGGATGCCTGTACGATCAGCACTTCCGACTATATAATTAGGCATTTGCACCACCTTTATGTTGTGGGCATAAAAACGAATATAGAACTCAATTGTTTATGACATGCTGACGTACTTTTGAAGTTGTAATTAATCCATCTTTCTTCTTCCTCCTAGCATGTTTCCCAGTATTTTTCAAAGGCCAGCTAAGACTACGATCCCGATATTAGGAACCAACCAATCCAAACAAGGGAAATCAGACCTATTTGGATCGAAGTCGGGACCAACGCCTTAACAAGTTGTGAAATAATATTAAAACTTAATCTAGTTTACTGTTATCAAAAGCTTTCCAAGCTACGTCTCCACAAACAAAAATGTTCAGCCCTAACGAATGTAGGCAAGTTGGGTGAAATATTGTGTCGTCTTCGACAGGTGCCAAGGAAACAGGTGGTTCACTTTAGGCTCCATAAATACTCTTCACTTTAGCTTTCTGTCCATCATTTCATTTAATACTTCAATCATGTGTTTAACACCAATTTTCCTTCACCAGTTATTGTAAAATATTGCCTGCCAGTGTTCAGAAAATATACACGTAATTGTTTATAAATTAATTGTGATATAAACATGGATGCGCAGATGTTATTTAGTTACAAAGCAATTTATTCTAAACTGACGCGGCTTGTCATGTGTTCTATCCCCATTTTAAACATTTATGTTATATTTATCTATTATTAATATATATCATTGATTGATTCTTCTCCTCTATTGGTCGTAGCGTTATGTTATTTAGCGTGATCTGATATAAAAAGGCTTTACATTTGTCGATAAATTGACTATCAAACACAAATACTCTTACGGTCTAAGTACCGTGGTATGTCTCGTGGGTTCGATTCCCATAAAAGTCAGGACTAACCCAATGTTGTCACGATGACAAGTTCCTATGATGAAGGCCTTAATCCGTAATAGGACATAATTTGTTGTTTATGCGTTTTCGATATTGAAAAATGCCTTTATAATGGCATATCAACCTTGTCTGTCGGTTATAATCTATATTAATAAAACTGGAATCAAGTTTTGATTCCGGTTGCACAGATTATAAATGATGATAATAAAGATGCTTTGTATTAATAATTACCAATAGATTTGAGAAAATTCTCTGCAGTCTACTTACTTCAAAAATTATATTTAATTTTTTTTCTATATTATACCATTGCCGGGCAAAGGGCTTCTTAGTACAATCTTTTTTTATCCTCAGTAGCTATGGGCCAGTCTTTTTATTACCGATCCAGCTCATCACGCTATCTTCCTCGGGTCCTTCCTCACGTCCTTTTTTTTTGGGCACCCAAATATTAGGTATTTGAACCCAGGATATATCCGGCATTATTAAAAATATAACGTTTTATTGCATTACGAGAGTTTGCTTCTAATCTTTAAACAAAAAGACAGTAAAAAACAATTTAGTAGTTCTGCGAAGAGTATGTGCCGTGAATATTAATGAAAGGCTTTAAAATCAAATTGACGTAGAGCTACCGTATTCCCACATAGGAATATGCTTATTTAACACGACGGTGATTACTATGAGGCACCATACTACAAGGCCATTTTATATGCATAATAGCACTCGTCCATGGTGAATGTCACGGACTATCCCCTGACTATTTTTATGCGTGATAAAAATATCAATAAAGATAGGAATCAATGCAGTTAAAGTCGATGTTGTTTTAAATACGAGACGATATTGGGTACAAGATATGTCCTACTACCAAAAACGAAACGGACAAAGGACAGGTTTTATTTATGAAGACTATAATCGAAAGTTCGAGAATTAAAGCATTGTTTTTGAATTGAATAATTGAGAATATTTTGAATGAAAGAAAATACATTTATTGACCATCACAAAATCATAAGACAAACATTACAAAAAGACAATCAATACAAGACTTAAATACCTTGTGTGGCCAATTTGGGTTCCACCTCAGCATGCTACGGTATTATTAACACCGCATCAGCGCCGTATTCTGGTGAAACCCACATTTTGGGTTCGAAACCGCTTTATTCACATTTGAATAAAGTTCTTTACGATTATGAGAATTAAAAATTGCTATTTGTCCAGCATCCAGCTTACATTCGGCTGAACTTGTATTGTAAATAGGTATTGAATTTGTTTGTACGATTACCCATTATCACTGTAACAAAGCGTGAAACCAAATCAAAAACCATTAACTTTAGGTCCGTTATTCTATCTGCATTAAACTATTCATATACTCACAAAACGTCGGCGTAGACTTAAAAGTTTCATTGGCAAATTTTTCCATTACACATAAACGCCAAGAAAAGTCGTTTGGCAGAAAAACAATTATCATTCCGGCTTATTATTAATGTCATAAATGAAACTACGCACTAAACCTCAATCTACTATAGGTACTATCGTAAGGAGTGGCAAGAGTTTTCAGTTATTTGTAGATGTAAATGGGATAAATGATTTGCTGATTTTGTGATAAATTAATGATCATTATCATTCCCCTACAGATATTTCGATAAGGTACATTAAATTCTTACAAAACACACTTCTAAAATGTTATATTTGTTGTTTTCATTATTTTATTCTGATAGTACAAATATCTAATAGTGAAATAAGGTTAAACTATTTAATGTCTCACTATATGCCTAGCGGCTTCAATTATTGAAACGCTCTCTGATACTGATAACAAACCCTATTAACTTCCCAGCTTATAATTTATGAAATGGTGGGATGAAAGTATGTAGTCCACACGAACGAAGTCGCAGGCACAGCTAGTATAGCATATATCACAACCTAACAAAGATAACGTACATTTGTCATACTTCCTGATACAACAAAAAGTGTGATGTACAAAGCGAGAAGAACTACCGCGGAGGTTGATTCGAACATTAATTTGGTGAGCGCCCCCGCCGACCAGATGAGGTCGCATTTATCACCAGCCTATTGTTTCAACAATTGCTCTCATTCTTTGACGGCAGTCACTCACAGAAATCATTTATCTTTACGCATAGCTAGCCGTAGCTGATTCAGATTACGGCGATGTTGACAAAGATGAAGAAACCATTTGGAAATGTGATTATGGCTGAAGTCAGTTGGTGTGGACGAGCCAGACGAAACAATGGATAGCGCAGTTAAACCAAGGGTCGTTGGTTTGAGGCTATCCATGACAAACATTTATATTTGTTCTGTGTTTAGGTATTCATAGATTTATGACATCAGGTCAATTTGTTTGTTTGTGTGATATTTCTTTATATTTATTTACTTTACTTTACTATATAATTGTAAAATTGTATAGTAAAGTAAAGTAATATTTAAAATTGTATATATGTATTTAAAATTAAAAACCTCACATGTAGCAGGTATGTCATAATATATGACTAATACGAAATGTGGGTGGACTCACTCAGCTCACTGACATGCCACAACTATTTTGTCATTATAATCTATACTAATATTATAAAGCTGAAGAGTTTGTTTGTTTGTTTGTTTGAACGCGCTAATCTCAGGAACGACTGGTTCGAATTGAAAAAATATTTTGTGTTGTATAGACCATTAATCGAAGAAGGCTTTAGGCTATATAACATCACGCTGCAACTATTAGGAGCGAAGGAATAATGGAAAATGTGAAAAAAACGGGGAAAATTATTCATCCTTGGGGGCTTCCGGTGCGTGCGGGGTTGAAAAGGAAACTGAAATCGACGCGGACGAAGTCGCGGGCGGCCGCTAGTCAAGAATAAAAAACAAAATACAAAAACGATAACGAACTAATTATTGAGATGTGTAATTATCTAGGTGATTTCAAATGGCGCACAGAAGTTATAGCTAGACAGTAAAATTACATAGACACTCATCAATGTACAGTCAGAAGCACGTCAGACTACTGTGTACTTGGTACCGCCCTTATATAGCTGATATAAGAACTAACATAAAGCTGCAAACATTTACCGTGACATGATGTGGACCGGACTAACAGATGTGTAATTATCAGTACATGTTAACAAGTAACTTACAAACGTTTTGCACGAAATCGAATTTCATTGTTGTGCATCTGTGGCTTGATATCTTGAGAACTAAAACGGTCAGATATTAATTACACGGCATATTAATAATGCTGACCGCGTGTGAACTAAGAATGATACTGATTATTTACGTTGCAGACTTATTCTATTTTACCTCTACTCCAAATAGGCTCCACTGAGTTGCGTTCTTTACTTTTAAAATCAGCGGGATTGTTGCCTACTGCCTCTGTTACTTATTGTATTTTACATGACTTTTACTATTCTACGAATGATGTAATGAAAAATCATCACTACGTAGTATGAAACAAAGTCGCTTTTTGTACGCGTGGATCATGAATATGCGTGCCTAGTATACATTAGACATTTAAATACTCATTCCTTTCAGTAACTATTTAATTTAATTTCTCTAATACCATACATAATTAGAAGAATATTGCCATATTAAAATTACAATGGACGTGAACTAAACGCAATTTAACAAGTGAAACCTGCATACACAGAAGCTATGTTCTCATTTGGAAACAATATTCAAGTTTGAGATTGAAACCAGAATAATGGTGTGCTTCTTAACGCGCCTCTACCTAATAATGTCTCGTTCCCATAAAAGCAACAGCTATAATTGGAGCACGCAATAGCCCTATCAATCTTTCTCGGTAACAGAGCTTCAAAAATTAAATTACTTCATTGTACGCACAATCCATTTTTAGTTAATTGAATTAAACTTACGCGGTCACTGAACTTCAATTGAAAAGATTCTAAAATATCTCTTACCAATTAACTAGTGCAGTGCTATTCAAACTTTTTGACGTTTCAAGGATACCTTTCATTTTTGGGAGACCGTGGGCTCAGCATATACAAAAAAGGTAGTAAAGTACACGTAGTAATGCGCAAAGTCAGTTTGCTATGAAAAATTCAGTAGAACAGCTGTTAATCTCTACGGCAGAACGATTTTCACACTACGTTACTACGTTACACGATTATCGTTTTTGAACGATTAAATCGTTTTGAAGTTGGCTGTAGTCTTAATCTTAATATGGTGCTTGACGATGAGAATACACCAAGGTTTTCTGAAAGGGGCAAAATCAAAACTGAAAGAAATGATGAAGCAACCCGAATATATAATAAAGGCGCTGAAAACCTGCACAAGATATACCTAATGAGGTGACTTCAAATTTTTGTTTAATCCAACAGTTAGATTTAACGCGACGTCACTTCTTAGCACAATTTTTACGAAATAGCGTCGTATAGGCTTAGCATGTGCAACTCTACAAATTTCTCATGTCTGCATGAGACAACAAAAGTTTCGATACTGACAATTGGCTAATAGCACACCGGACTCGTATTTTCAGCCAATCATCAGCTGACGCACTGACTTCAATCGATTTTGATGTTTGTTAAGATCGCGATAAAATTAAAGTCGCGTGGTGCATGCTAGGCCTGGTAAACCCACCCCTACATTTAATTTTGATATGCTGTATCATCTTAAATTTCATTTCAATCTATTTTTACCAGAAAATACGTTTTTCTTGTATTTTGAAAATCGAAATTACATAGAATTATTGTATTTTACCGAGTCATCATCCATATTTAAAAATGTTTGAGCCTATGCTGCAGAAATTGACCTGACCAGTGAAATTACTTTAAGAAATGGCGAAATAAGCTTCAATAATAATTGCATCTTGAACAGTTATCCACAACAGTTTGAAAAACACTGAGTACAGATAAGCCCTTTAACCTACTATGTTATCTTAGATGAGTTCATAATACTCGAATGGCGCGTTGATAATGTGCCTTACTTTCGCCACGAAACCGATCTCTAAGCTAAAGGGAATAAGGACACAGGAATTTGATCTGGATACGATATCCGTGGTAGTAAAGCTCATTGTTTGCCGACTAAGCCCTTATCTCTTCCGTATACGTTAACTTAAAGTGCAATGTCTTAGAAGTTAACACTGTCCAATGCACTGGAAACTAGTATTTTGCAAAAACCATAGTTTTAAAGGTTTTCCAAAATCGTCATTTGGAATCTTGTGGATTCAAATAAACAGGAAAACTAAATCAAGCTACAATGATTTGTTAACGTTTCCTTAAATACGTTGCTAAATAAACGTGTTTGATGATGGTAGGTATCATTTGTATTCCATAATGAATCAAGGATATAATAACCAAAACAAAAATATTAACCTATTGCTCTAAGTCAATCGCAAGCTTCGTTTTTCTCCATTGTCATGCAAAGAAACGTGTTGGACTATTTTAAACAAGCGTCTTGTTATCGTTAACATGGCATTTCCTTTCAACAATAGTTATTATAAGAGAAAAAACAGCGTTCAGAATCGGAAATTCGTTACGCAACGACTCACAGCTCTATTGTTATGAAGTGTTACGTTTGCGAAATAACATCCGATGACTCAATTTAATAATACTAGGTTAACTAGCTTTTAAATTTGATCACATCGTCACCAAAAATTAAGTACGACTTTTTGTTTGATACTAAGTGTTCGTGCAAAACTCCACGAAGGGCACATATATTTAGATGGAAAACCTGCATCTAACAGTATTTAATTGCTACAAAGTTAGGCGCTGTGTCATTATAAACTAGTAAAATCATACGCGTGTCGCATAAAATATAATTTCTTTGCATTTTATTGCTACTTTATTTCATTCATATTATTGTTGAGCTGAAATTGATGCACTTCACCAGCCTTTATAACATTGAACTTCAAGAATAACCAAAAAGGTTCAATACTCAATACTGAATCACTTATTGCTGCTACAATGTAGGTAGATACAGTACAGATGATAATCTAAAAATTATATAATTATACCTCGTTAAGGCAATGCAATGTGTGAGAGGACGCTCGCTCAGGAAAAATATCCAGAAATAAGTCAAGTAGTTAACTGATACCAAGCACGATTCTATTAGTAAAACTACCACGTTTTACCCAGCTTACGCATTCCTTGATTGAACTCAGTTTATATTACAGCGCTGCTACCGTTCAGATTGTTATGGCTACGTCTTCTTTGATTTGGAACTTGAGAAGCATAGCTATGGTTATGCATTAAGAACAAGCACTGTACTTCCAAGCCTTTTATGTTTTACCTCTTTTTCGGCGCGGGAGTGAGCGAGATGGTGTAATGCTATGCATGCATTTAGGGTTACCGAATGTTAGAAGCCAGATGTATTCAAATGATTTGATGATACGTTGGTTAATATTATGATTTCTGTTTTCCTTCTTTCTATCTTTTAAACATTTTATTGTATCGTTATAGACGTGAAAAAGTAAAAAACAATAATCGAGTATTTACTTTGAGAAAGCTTTTTCCAATTGATTTAAATTAAAGTGCGCCGTCGCGTCGCACCAGTCAACTTATCCCAAAGTCAGATTTCCTTTCCTGCTATGAGTACCTACCACCACGTGGAGACCCAGACAAAGGTCATTATACAAATCACTCAGACCGAGAATGAAATTCACATACACTTTGCACTTTAGATCATATATTCATCTATCTACCTTAGCCACTGCGCCACTAAAGATTTTTTTAATTATTTTTTTTAATAAGGAAAGAGAACGGAACTAGTTAAATCAGATTTTATATTTAAATATAACATAATGATACATAATAAAATAGGTATGTATGTATTTGGATATAAAAATAAAAACTCAAAACATACGCTATAGCACACGATAATTTAGTCTAGACTCCAGAGTTTACCAAAACCAACAATTCTCTACATATTATCAACAGGCCGTAATGTACTTGTGTACAAAGTGTGTACAAAGTGTGTACAAAGTGAAAAAAATATCATTTTCAAATGATTATTTTATGTTAGACGTTGCCAGCCCTGTACAAACAGCGTTTTCTAAACAAATGTCTTTGAACAGGTGCACGTGCGCTTGCTCAAGCTATTTCACTAACTATCAACTATTCGAACGCACTCTTCTAATGTTTACCATCACCACCTTTGCAACGCAACCAAGTCCAAGACACAGTTTAGTTTTGTGTTAATAGAATGCCGGCAAAGAAAATAGCGGCTCTGAATGACGAATACGACTTAATTAAAAATTTATGCCAGCTTAGAAAATCTTTTATTCAATCACAAATTGCTACTCATCGATCGAGCGATCTTACTTTTAATATAAACGTGAATGTTTAGGTTTAGCAATGTTACTTTTTCACGGAATAAGGTACTGAAAGCATTTAAATGAAACTTGGTAGCTACAAAGAGTAGACACGAGAATACTTTATGATATAGGGTAGGTCTCATCCTGAAATAAAGTAAACCAAGGCCCTAGCTACCAAGAATCTAAACTTATTCACAATTGGCCATGTCTGTTCAAGACTAAAAGAATGTCCACGAAACACAAACGTCCATAAACATCCGAACAAAAACGAACGCATCCATTCAAATGGTAAACGAAATCGCGAATGCAAAGCATGCGATAAGAAAAACTGGGCAGATGCAAATCGCGTCAAGACGTCGGGTCATTTTACATTTCATCGGGCGAGGTGATCCATCATGGTGACAATCTACGGAATCGCACCAATCTTTTCCTCGTCAAGACAGCTCGGGAGTCGACCCGTCCCACGTTGAGTTAGTGTTGCCAACTTAATCCAAAGACTATATCTTAGTAAGGCAGAGTGTCCTTTTTAAAAGCTAGTCACAATTGATTTGCTACTGAAATTAATTATATTTGTAGAAATTACACTTTTTAAAAAATCTGTGAGACTGGCTACAAAACAATTAAAAGGATTCTATCTGGATTAATGATTGATCCTGTATGAACTTAGACTTATCTTATTAAAAACCGCGGCGGGCTGCTAGTATGTTTGTAAAAAAAGTATTGATTTTATGCGGTCATTGAATGCATTTAGGTTTTTTTTATCATAAATTTCATGCCCCGCTAATTATTTTTCGCACCAATCTGTGTATTTGACTGCTGGAGTATGCCACTAGGGATTCAGTCTCTCTATACTTTTTTCAAACTTATTATCAATAAATATTAATTAAAAAAAAAATCTTCTACAAAGATTTCTTAAAAGTATTCCTCCTGCAAAGTCGGCAACACCCGACAAACTCTAGTTGGGACACATTGGAAGCAGTTGTGATTTTTCCACGCATTCTTGGCTCGTGCCAATAATTCACGGTTTATTCCCTAGGACACGCTCCTGTTACGTTGGATCCTGGCCATCCTGTATGAAGAATTGAATTTGCACGGCTCGCGTCTGCGAGAAAAACTTGGCACGAGTTAGCGTTTATGCGTGAGTTTTGTAGCAAAAAGATAAACTTGAGAAACACATACTTTCACTTTATCAAGCGCTTATTTGCGTATTTTTGCAATTATATTTGGTAAGGGTCAAGGAAAGTATTCTATAATTTTTAACCAAACTTTATATGTATTAAAAATGTTTGTATTGAAGTATAAATTATTTTATGATACCAAATGATGATCGTAAATACCTTTTAATCTCATAGTTAAATAGGTATGCGATGCAGTAATTAATTGTCTTCAAACTTGTTGCAAGAAAAATATTAGAGAAGTTCCTTTAAAATATTTGAAAACTTGTTTTTTTTAATACTTTCATAGACTAATAAAATTAAAAAGCGAAGAGATACATCGAAATTCGAGGTCGGGACCTAGTTTGCTACCGAGGCAACAAGACATTCAAGTTTACTCACTACCGTTACCACTAACAACATCATGACAGCATTCAACAAACTGCCTTATAGTAAGCCAATGACGTCTCAATCACTACAAGGATATCATCATCTCGTAGATGTTACATCATTTGCCTTTTTTCGTGGAAGCAACGCTCACGCTCGCTGGCATTTTGATGGGAGTTTGATGCGGCACCCAGAGCATACGTCATTAAGTTCCGATGTCTTCTCGTTTTTTTCCACGGCCACTCTCGTCTTCCCGTATGGTAATTACGTCTATGTAAATTGGATCAGATTTATCAACGTACAACGAGCGGGAAGGAATTTAAATCATGCGTCGTGCATGCGTGGTGTTGCCTCACTCTTAATTGTCGGTGTCGTTGGTGTTAATCAATTTCGTGTAACCGCCCGATCAGGTTACGTTATCTTCGTAAACAAAGGTGTAATTTAACTTACATTTATCATAGGTGTGGGTATAGGTAGAGCAAAAGGTGATGTAATTTACATTGTAAATCTGTTTACAAGTCATGTAGTTATGATTTGTTCACCAAAATTATGTTGATATAAGTAGAACAAATAGGATCAGTCCTATAAAAAAAATTGTGTTTTTTCTGAGGCTTCTGTTTTAAATAAATGATCAAGTCCTCATGATTGAGTTAGTTAATTAACTATCTTAACCTAATGTTGATAATAACATTTTCTTTTAAATTTCGGGCTCTTGCATTTCAGTAGGTATCTGCAATTAATTCTAACGTAGACTGTTCAATATTTTAACAACAAAAATATTTTTTTCCTTTTCAAACTAAAGGAGACAAAGCGGGACCTACCCAAAAAAAATACTAACTCTAAGTACCTACAAAATCGTATTGCATGATACAATATGCTCACTCTGGTTGTTAACTGCTCAACTCAGACAGATAGGTCAATATTGGGAGACATTATTTGTCTAATAAGGCTAAATATATAATTCAAATAGGTAACAGTCGTACTTGTTAGACACTTTGAACGAGACACGTAAACCGTGTTTCTGTGTTAAGAGCACGTTCTTACCAACATCAGGAACATAATATTAGAGCAACCGTCAACCAATATGGCCAGGACAAGTTTATATTCTGTCCTGCTGTATTGCAATAATCATATTTTAAATAACTAACTAACGACTTCGTAAAATATACATATACATTCTTTTATTAAACCTAAAAGATACAATGCAATCTAGTTTTTTCAAATATCGTGGAAAATGTTATGGTTGTCTAAATCGATATAGAAACGGAATAGTACGGTTAACACTACGTCAAGGTTAACACTTGCTGTTCTATATTAGTTCTTATGCCCACAATATAAGGGCGATGTAAAATTAAAAGTCTATGTAGTCTGATGTGTTTTTGATCGTACAATTAATGCTCGACACGACTACAAATTATATTTCATTTTCTTTCTCAACCAACTATAACTATTATTAGCCGATTGGAACGACAGTCAGCATTCCTTTCTGTAGAACTAAGGTTCGTAGGTTCGATTCCCACCCAGAACTAACATTATTTTTCCGTGTATAGGGATTTATAACTGTTTTTATGTAATATGGTGGTGCCACCGTTCGTTCTGATTTCAATAATAAAATTGCTAAATATAAATAGTTTTGAGTCAGATCAGTATATGTAGATTGTAGGTATACGACTTTGTCTGATATTTATTTATTTAGGTTACTAGTTGTTGCCCACGACTTCGTTCGCGTTATTTTAGGATAAAATATATATTGTATGTTAATCAAGTATCTTCTAAGTCTAAGAATGTATAAATCCATTAGAAACTTTCGTTTTGAAAATATTAGAAAGATTTCGTTCAGTCTAAATTTTAAGAAAATTTCAATACAAGACTTTTGTGTTATGTAACGACATAACGCAAATACGAATATAATATATAATAACGTACTTAGAATTTAAATATAAGAATGCCACAAAAAAAGAAATGAAGAGGCCATCTACTTAGCATGCGGCCAACGCGCTAATTCCTTATGGTCAAAGGTAAACAGCGAGCGGTCTTAGCGAACAATAAGCTGGTGACAACGCATCTTCATAACGGTCCCACTCATTTACACCGGTTTTTCTCCATACCCACCAAACATATGACATACAAATCTATTCTTTCAGCAATAGAACTCAGTTTCGAACGCTTGGCACCAAACCCATGACGCCATAGGGGTCGCATGTTGTTTTGACTTCTGTATCTACCAATATTGTTCTGAACGTCCGTTGAGACATACTTTTTGTACTAATAATTTAAAGATAATGTGATAAATTAATTTGACATTAATGGAAGTATTATTGAAATTTGGTACTGAACTGAGATTTCAACGAAATTGGAATGGCCCAAACGCCGGTTTCAGAATAAATAAATATTAGACAACATCACATACGTTGATCTGATTCTTGGTAAGTAGCTTAAGCACTTGTGTTACAGAAATCAGAAATAACAGCGATGCCACAACACCCAGACCCAAGGCAATATAGACATGGCGCGACACCAAAGTCCGGCCCGCTCGCCTCTCGGCTACGCCGGTCGTTAAAAGTATCTCTCTGATAGATATTTAGAAGAAACCTTAGTTGAATCAAGCTTTAACTCTGAAGGTTACTTATTAAACTCGTAAATCCATTACTTCTTAAGTTTGCTATGCTCAAACTGTCTCAAGTAAATAATCGAACACATAATCTTTGACCATAACTACTTATAACTAACACAGTTTGTGGTCCTAAAATCCAATCAGCATTAATCCCTCCATCTACGCAGATGACAATGGGGCATTCAGTTATTTTTTAAAGTTCACGGCCCCGCACCCGTTGAAATTTGAATAATGCCCGAGCCCTCACTAATGCGTCCCGTTTATCATCAGAATTATCTCCTAATATTTTCTTCGGCTTACGTCAGCTCAAAATGGATTATTGATCTCGAGTTCTTGACTCGGTACAAGGTGTAAGATTTAAAAGCATTTGCGTCGCTGGAAATATTTTACGTCATTTAATTTTCGTCATTTGTCTTCTTTAGCAGACCAGCTTTTACAAATGTTGTTTAGTTTGGATGTAAATTCGTTTTGTTTGTATATTTCTTATTATTAGGTCCGATATCTACACACAGATTCTATTTTGAAACTTTAGTATCCAAATGCAATTTTTCTCCTAATGTCTTAATAGTATAGATAAACAAATTTTAAGGTAAAAACAAAACAATTAACAATCGCAACTTAAATTAATAAACTGGTTTGTTTCCCAGAAATAAGTTTATTGACACCACTGAGCTCATTACAAGTTATGAGAAAAAATCTCACGATTATCTCATCACCGGTCACGTATTGAATATGGTAGGTACATAAACCTATCTAAGTCAATACGAACCGCCCACCACGCTTCTACAAACATAAGATTATTTGCCAATTCCATAAACGAAAAATACGTTAAAACAGCCTTCTCTGAAATTCGCAAAAGCAAACATTAAATAAGCCTTACCTGTACAGCGCTGTTTAAAAAGCAATTATTTAGTCCCGGAGCGTTCCAAAGTCCTTTAGTAGTGTGGAAAATTCCAGAGTCCCTAGAGTCGTCCCGGGAGTGCTGAGGGCGCAGTTCACCATCGCGCGGATAGTGATCATGCGCGGGAGTTGCCATGCTCGCCGTCATTACAGTTCACACGGTCGCCATTCAGATGATTGTAATCTACGGCGTCGCAACATCACGATGGCTGATCTGAAACGATAAAAGAAAAGTTAAAAATCAAACTCATCTTTTTGTATCGTACTTTCATTGGGAATCTCAATAATTTATGATTTTTTAATGATTATCTATGGAGGAAAAAAGACGAACTGATTCACAAATTTGGACGTCGTTCTAGCAAGCTCTGTTTTCAGACTTGTGTTTACTATCGATTCGCAAAGAAACTTTTTAGAATTCTCGATTTATTACTAATATAAATGTTGGTAGAAGAATGAAGCTAAGTTAAAGTCAGACAGAAACTGAGGTCAGAGGGCAATTGTTGCACTGTTAAAAAACAGACGCGACAAATCAGGATCATAGTTGCTGATCCAGGGCTTCGAGATACATATTAAGAGAAATAAATATCGGAAAATAATAAGTCTGAGGCATTAAATGCAGACGCATTCCTTTGCTTTAATTAAAAAGCTACTAAATCAAGTGTTATAATATCATATTTATGTATAAACTGTATGAACGAACGGTGGAAATAACAGCAAAGGAAATAAATAAATATGCAACCTAAAAAATTAACGTTAAGTATCAGCTTAATTTTATGTCCCACTACTGGCTTAGGGAACACTAGCGTAGGGAATTACTAGCATAGTCTCCAAGCTGGCCAAACGCGAGATACGTTAGACGCCAAAACATACTTTGCTCGACTTAGGAATCGAAACGATTGGATGAGATCATGATCCCATACCTACTTAAACCAATAGATCATCGAATCGTACACAAATGTTTATATTCTATGCAGTTTACTGACTTATTAAACAAATGATGATGCTAAAACAAACCGGCTACACAAGTCAGACGCTTTATTGTAGGTACGTTGGCAAATTAGTGCACGTTCACACAAGAACAGAAATGTCTAGTCCGCCTTCCCATTGCCATAATTGTTCGCATCGGGGTTAATAAGGCAAGTTTTCATATTAATTACACAATGCGCCGTTTGCCGTTTCCTTTCACTGTTCATAGCCAAGCTGTTGGGAATGACAAGAGACAATGAATCGATTCATTTAGTTTCACAGGGCTTTGTCTGCGAGAGTTTGTGTAACCGATTTTACGATTGGTGTAAAGTAATTGTGATCGACGGGAAGCCGCGAAAATTAATCGGTCACTGGCCATTATCCGCTTAACCAATCCGTCGCCCTTTAACTAAAAAAGGACTTAGGAATAAAATACTTGATACGGCAGTTTTTTATTGTTTTATTCTTAACTTACTAACTGATGACGGTCGTAGACGGCCTTTTCATCTTTACCGGACTTTCGGGGAAGCGGAGGGCTCACACCCCTAATTGATACAGCAACAAACCACTTTTACAGTATATATGTATATGTAATATAAGACAACATTACATTTATTGCTCTAATTATGTAGATTCTAAAACATTTGGGCCAGTTCTAGATTGCTAAAACATTTCGGTCACAGAAAGAAGGAGGGTACCACAACACCAAGACCCGAAACAATATTTCAAAATTCGTTTTCTTTATTGATGGGAATGATTGGGCATCGATCCCGGAACCTCAGAAATGGCGCGACGCCAAAGTCCTTGCTCCTTCGAAAATAAATATATGGGATGGGTTGACAAATATACCTGATTAAATATTGATACTGGAACTTTACACTGTTCAGGCGTCAACCTTAACCACTGCGCCTCCGACTCGTTTTTGATCAAGATATTACACCATTTGTTTGGAAAGCTAAATTTCTGATAAAAAATCTGAAATTCTAGTTTCAGCATGTCATTATGCCTCCCAAGGACTGCCTTATATTAACCCCTGTTTATATCATTCATTTATCTAAAGAGTCTAAAGAGAGAGAATTAAGCTTAAGAGACAACTTTTTTTTTAAATAGGTTTATGAATATTATTGTTAGTTAATTTGATTTTTTTGAATTTTTATGCTAATGAAACACTGACCAGTAGCATGACTTGAATAATAACAAGTTACTTGTGTGCACTCTTCGTATACTAAGTGATTATGTTTATCGAACTATTTTGTATTCATTCACACAAACACACCTTTAATTTTTAATTCATAGTGTTTGAAGCTATTTTTATGGTCTATTTTAACATAATTTGTGTTAGGAATTATGATAATGATTCGTTTAACATACCAAGTTAATGTCACTACCTACTTTAGTGAAAACCTAATTTATACAGTCGAGTATGCATGTAACTTTGTATACATAATAAGGTATAATGAACAAAAAATATGGTTTGTTTTTCTCAAAACAATCAGACGCAATCTAGACAACAATGCGCTTTCTTCCAAGGAACATTAAATATAAATGTCGCCAGCTACTATCAGGCTAGAATGCAGACGGTAAAATTCTAGGCATTGCATAATAATGGCATCGTATAGTAAGTACTTATGAAAGAATGGCGGAAGAAGCCCGTAACTAGTAGCAAAAAGTAAGACGTACTCTGTCAACTAGTATAATAGGCATTCCTTGTGATCTTGATATACTATGCGCAGTCTTAAATATTATGAAGGAAAATAACGTGAACTTAGTCGACAGAAGATTGTCTTTATGTTCAAAGTATTATCTCTACCTAATCGACGTGTGTAACATACTTAAAATGAGCATGAAATAGGTATATGATCTTCTTTCTAGTGCATGTTTTTGTAAATGAAGGGAATAAGCAAAGTAGCGTTATCTTGTTTTTGATCGTATTTTAAATAAATATTTAAACTTGATAACATAAAACTTGGATAAATTTATGAAATTAATAAATTTACAGAACTTTCGCGCTTAGGTACATATACTCTTTTTCTTGTCATTTTTTCCTATATTCTTTTTTTATATGTATATGGCGGTAAGTAAAGCCAGTATCGGTAAAAAGTTTTATCACCTTATTTAAAGGGGCTAAACTAGAGTAAACAGCGTTTTAATTATAATCATTACACAGCAATGCACATTCGTCTTTATTTTGTGGAAGGATTCGTAGGGTGAACAGCGTTGCAGTTCAATATTAGTCTTTATTCAAATTGTATTATAGATTTATGTGCTTTTTATTGTAAACCGTCATCGTCGCGAACGCAGCTTCGCACACATGTGTCCGTTTCGGCGAAACCACAACACTAAAACGGTTTATTTCAAACAAATACATGATTTATTGCTAATACATCGCTCTAATCGTACCGTTTCTTCTAATTTTGCGGCGTCTTATTCATAAAAATGATAATAAACGACTTTATTTTTGCAGGAAGCAACATAACACTGATTTTATCTTCGTAAATCATATAAATACTCTTTTATGAACGTAAATAAACTATACTCAGAACATATAAAATAATATACATTAATATTGAATAGGTATATGCCTCTCTTATAAAAGCTATAATACCAACTCGAACTTAAAAAATAAATATTCAGAAACATTACTTAACATACAAGTCAAAACAACACTATATAGTTGTTTTAAAATGTTTTATAGATAGCGTGGTATGATCAAACTAAGACCGGGACGTGGACACGTTGTCTTAGAGTGATCAGCTTAAAGCATGACTTGGTCCTTAGACAAATAAGGTAACTTAAATTGCTGACTCTACCCTTTCAGGAAGATGTTTAAATCAGCCAGCGTTATTTCTGTCGACAGCTCACACTTCCGATAGATATTTAACCGATAAACGAGGTTAATTCCTGTATATCACTTGCGCTTGCGCAAGGAATCTCGTACTTTTATTTAGAGACTACGGATGCAGTCGCCCGTCAGTAGTAATGTTGGAACAAACAAATCTGTCAGGTCGGTACACGTACCAAGTTTCGTGGTTTGACGTGTATCTTTCAAATCCCAGATGGCATGCATCCCAAAATGTCATGTAGGAATGCCATTTGCGATATAACACTTCCCCTTGTGCAATGATCTTGTAGTCTGTCATTTAGTAGGTAGGTAAATTGTAAAGACAGTATGTATTTTTATAATTTGCGAAATACAGTCTCGCTATTTAAAGACAGCTGTATTAATAGATTCATCGATGTGCAGTCGGATTTGAACCACGAACCAATTAGGGTCAACCGAAGTCTTCCTCGTCTTTCCTTATAATTACAGAAACGTTTTCGTGAAAGTCGATGATACTGTAGATTTATTAAAAATATGTAAGTTTGCTAGTATAATCCGATGCACTTTAAAGTTAAAATCTATTCAATCTGTTGGAGCGACGATACGAATTTTGTAATTACCTGATGTCACGATTAGTAGATTCAATATGCAACCGCTCTGAACACGCATCATCGAATACGTTCGAAGAAAACGATAGCGCAGTTTCAATATACTTGAATAATAAATTTAAATCCACAGCCGCCGATCTACATATATAAGATATATGAAATACCCTTACTAGCTCTTCAAGGCCAAAGCACAGATTTTTTTGGACATAAAGCCATGCGTACCAATTTACCAGTACCAGGTTAGTTGCACCACTGGCATCACTGGTTGCAAGAAGCTTCGCGATTGCGGCATCGAGTAAATATTTATGGGATTGTTTCTGCCTGCTACGAGTTCAGAAAAGCCTGCATCTTTTTCTTCTTTAATCACGCGCCCGAATGTTTTATGGAGTTTGATTTATATTGAAGTTATCCGGCAACAGTTGGTAAATATTTTTGATTTACGCTTTTCATTCAGTCTTTTGCGAAAGATGGTTGCTTGTAGGTATATGAAATGTGTCTCGTTACATGACGTTACCAAAATATCAGGACATAATTTATCTAATTCAGGGGCAATTTCGTTAACTGTGTTAGCATAATACTTACTTTTCGACAACGTTTGCAAAGAAAGAAACAAATTTAGTTTTTTTTTTTAGTTTTTATGCTTGCCATTAAAACTTGTAAACAATTTCAAATTAAATTTTAAAACACTGTAACCAGTTCCTTTGTCCATATCAATTATTTGTGAACATGTAAACCATTTAATTTTTTGGAAGGGTTAAAAATCCCATCACATCTCCACCATGCATAATCCGTGCACCCAAATTACTTTCGAGACTTATCTCCATTCCAGACTCTACATGGTCTCAAAACCACAGCAACAGTCACTCAAAAATGAACTTTAAACTCCACTCAATATAGTATTAAAATGTCAAGCTTCGTATTCTTAATCGGCTTTTAAAACGTTACAGCCATAAGAAATTTTGGGTTTAATTATAAGAATGCTTTTTAATACCTACGTTTGGTTGGACTAATGAAGTCACAAATTTGGATTTTAATAAGACTGTCAAAGGTTTAGAAAGTACCTACCTACCAATCTTCTTAACTTAGATGCTCAGTTTATTTAATACATTTGGGAAAAAATGTAAAACAAAATCATAAAAACCGTTAAACATGATTATAGTACGTGGTTAGTAGGTACCTACTTATAAGGTAATGCTGGTTAAAGTATGGTCAACAATGCGTCAACGTTATTAGCAACATGCCCAAAATTTAAACCACATAGAAATTGGTGACTGGTCTTTAAGTGTAGGCAGTATAGTCTGCTTTAGAGCAACAAATTTCATAATTCATTATCCATCATAACCATTATGAGGATAGGCGTTCATCATGCTCTGAGAAATGTTGAATCATTTTCAAATGTAGGTAAGTACTACGGCAAATTTTCTGCAACGCGCTTTTTACTTGTTAAGAATACGTTTGAATCTTTGCATTGAAGGCAAACATAAGAACATTTTAGCTGCATATCTCGATTATTCTGCTCGATATGGTGTAAAGCCGCCCGATTTATTTCAATATTGTGTTCTCATGACGTATTTTATGGCGAGTATATTTTTTTCCAACCGTCCACTCAGGAGCGAGTGGGAAAATGTCAAAATTGCTCTGGACATGCGTGTTGGAGACGAAAAGTATCTTTATTTGAAAAAAACTAGTCATTCTTGAGTTGTTGACACTGCTGTCCCGATAATAGCAGTTCGGGAATGCTAGCGTGCTGAATGATGATCCACGTAATAAGTACCTAGTAATGACGATAATCACCGAAATGATCCCGCCGCAAACCGCATTCCACGCTCGATACGCTCAAAATATCACTTTTTTAAGGTAGATTATTTTCCTTTTTTTGGTCAGAGACAATTGAGCTTTTGGCTTTGTTCATTCGTGTTTACTACTACTTATATGATAAGACTGTAAATAAAACATAGATAGATTCAAATAGTTTAACAATTTCACTTCAACTTTAAGCAAAGTAGTTAAAACTCTACAAAGCAAAAATGTCTATGGGAGATCATCCAAGTTTTTACGTAAAGGCAATTTAGTCATAAATACATATTAATATTTGAATTTTTTATATTAAATGGTTATAACACCATGACATCATCAGTGAACTATGTTCACCTTTCAAAGACGAAAAATGTCGATGACATAATTAAATAATTGAAGAAAAAAATAACGTACTATAATTTGAGTTCATAAAAAGTTGATGACATCAAAATTTTGTCACTAAACGGTCACTAAAAGCTTAATAACACGTTCGTAGTTTGGTGTCCAATCTTAGAATTACTGATCATCGGATGCAAGTCACGATCGATCCTAACGATATGATTGGACAAACTATTTGAAGAAAGGTTAAAATTGTTCAATAGAAAATAATAGATGGTTTTGTTAGAAGTGTTTGTTTACTGTAATTTATATTTTGAGCATTGTTACCGTACCGCTGTCCGCTAACTACACATCGGTTGAAAAAATGTGTCACCATAAACATTGTACGTTAAAACTGTTTCTCTCCAGGCTACTATTTGATAGTGTATTTGCAGCTGTACAAAAAAACAAAGATTTTTCAAATTTTTAAAGTACATTAATTTAAAGTACACAAGTACGCTGCACTAGCGAACTAAAAACATTAAAGAACCGAAAAAAACGAACCCAAGACCTTCACGTGCTGCTCTTCCAACTGAGCAAAAAACAATCAAGCAAAGCAAATCTAGATTTCATATCAATTCATTAGCAATAACCGGCACCAACTCTATCGTCAATAACTACTCACTTTAAAAAATTGTATTTACAATGGAAATAATATAAAAAGACATCACCTCTATAATATATCTAATAATGATTCTTCCTATGTAGTTAATGCAAAACTCAGAAAGTAGATTAGGCCAGAATCTACTTTCGTTAAACGATTCAAAATTAGGAACGCTCATCCAATGGCGTCGTACAAAAACTCAAGTGGTTGCAACTAATCGCAACACTTTTTTGGCAGAAAAAAAGGATATTAACTCGAGTGATCCCATTTCTCTGGGAACATTAAGTTTGAAGTTAGGAAAAAAAACATGGGTTAGACTCAAGTGCTTGAGGCAATAAACAATTTTGAGTGATAACCTTAAAAGCATTCCGTCTCGCGACGTTTCAAGTGCCTCTGAATTTGAAGTTCAAGGATCTATAATTGTTTTGAACTTTATTGGTGAAAGAATGTGTCCCTTATTTTCTGAAATGTTGCTCTGTTTGTAAGTTCAAGTGACATGGTAAGTTTTTCGCTTTGGAATGTGAATCGCCTTATGGGAATTCATAGATGTTCGGTACAGGCACACTTTATGAAAATATTTCATTTACAATAAAGAAAAAATTATTGTTTATGGTCCAAACTATAAAATAATATTGCCTTAATAGGGTTGTTCCTGCGCAAAGTTTGGAAAGGTATTTGTTTTCTAAGTTAAAAAATTTAGAAAACAATTATACGAAAAATCGTTAACAGTAATTCAGATGTATACGTTATAAAAAAATTGTTGGCATATTATAAATTCCCAAGTAAATACGCCAGATATTGAACACTTTGACACTGTTAAATAAACTATTAGACTTAATTTTATGAAAGCAGAGCAACATTCCTGAATCACATTTTAAAGATCATTATCATACAATTTATTAAGATTGCGGTCACTCCGCAGCCATGAGTTAAAAGCACAGATGCTTTATAAGTCTTCAACTAAAAGAGAACATTAAAAAATCTCCAGTCGTCTGATCACGCCCAGCCTATTATATTTTAATTGAAATCTCAGCGATCGGTGTCGATATAGCGTTTGGTCTTCATAATTACCACCATAATAGATGGATAATTGTTCACATTCTCGCTCGTGTTCCCTCACTTTTGCAACTACCTTCGTGATGTCTGTAATTCGAAAAGGTGCCGACATCTGATAAATTGCTTGCGCCTAAGAAAGGCGACGATTATTTCTATATTAATGCGGTGGCTACGGCCTCTAGCTAGCTCCACCGCGCGCGACTATACGCTAATAAAAACACTAACAAAATCCTTTTGAAGCGTGAGTAGGTACACATCGCTGTATGCATGGTGTACACAGTCAAAGGTTTCTTATGGCGCTCTGTAGTCGGCACACGTGTCTTACAGCACACTTTATAAAAACACGCACACATGAGAATTCTACGGCGATTAAGTATAGGTACGTGGACGTGATACAAAAGGAGCAAGAGCGGAGGCTGCGCGTGCGCCGAGTCGCCGACCCGCGAGACGGCACGAGTCAAACCACGTCCCGAATTATAAATATTACTGCCGTTACTGTTGCGGACTTCGACTCTATAAATATCGGTTATGCAAATAATATCTCTCTATTCCAATTTCATAAATATCAATGAATGGCCAGAAACAGATTTAGAGAAAAAGCCTTATCGCGACCACCGCCGTCGAACGATATATCACGCAGCCACGAGATTAGAGTAGGCAAATTGAATATTCACGGTGCTGAAGTAAGCGTGGCTAAACGGCGTGAAGTCGCCGCCATTGTGCTTAAAAATATATAAGTCTCAACATTAACCGAAGAGTGGTGACAACGGAGTGTCCACCAATCATTAATGATCGTCATCCGTCAACGTCGCAACACAAAGAGTGCTCTGGACGGTCCGGCCTCACAAAACAGCTTTTCCCATCAATACAGAATACAGAATTTAGAAGAGACGGTTGGAGATTCTTCACGAATTGTCTACAAAATAAAAGCAAAACAATAACACTCAAGGGAGAAATAAATGGCGATTAGCATGCAATTTGGTTCCGTTCAATGTGATCATTTTAAAATTCGTTGGTTTCATTTTGAATCATTTTAATTAAAACCAATACATGGTTGTGTAACCCCGCAAAATATTTGAGCTTTCAAATATCCTGATTAAAACCGGTACCTTCATCGTGGTAGTAACCTCACTTCACTTAATTACACGTTGTAAAACTGAAGGCTTTGAATAAATTATTATTTAGAGGATGAAGTGAACAGAAGTATCTTGGAAGAGTAATATGCAGAGAACAGTGTTATATATATATAACATATTAGTATAGAAGTGTATATACACTTCTATACAAATATGCATATTATGAAGAGGAAAGATTTGATTGTTTAAATAGGCTGCGAAAGTACTAAACCGATTTGAATAATTATTTCACTATTTGGAATCTACACTATCCCTATACATAATGACATAGGCTACATCATATATTTTTTTAATTATAGATACTTACCTACTTAATCTTTGATGATGTAACCCAAGGTGTTTTTTAACACCTTCATGCCAAATGTTATTTAACATAACAAAGCGAGAAAATTAAAGCAACTATCCATACAATATGACAACTACGTTGAATCCTTCGGGTGTCAGTTTCTCGAAGGAGACGGACTTCCGACTATGGTCTGCACAGTTTACAGTAAGATTATACAATGAGGCCCAAGATGACTAAAACAGGCATCTTTCATATGTTAATACCGTTTTGCGTCTGTTTCCGCGCCATTGTTTGAGGCGGGTAGGTATGTACCTCCGCGTTCAATGGTAGATCAGCAGATTAGCGCGATGTGGGACATATCGAGATGAAAGCCATCACGAACCCTGAGGGGACAGGCTGTCACACGACTCGAGGGCGATCACGAAACTGCCGACATGGCGGCACTGATTTACATGGCCGCACAAAAACACCATGTAAGTAGACCGAGTGGGTAGCACGGCTGCGTCAAATCGATTCCCAATCGGTAATGCTTCTAACGTCGCAATCGCAAATATTAGTACTCAAAACCCAACTCGAGGACTGTTTTCTTCCTTGCAATTCCTTAAAAAGACAGACGAACTGTAGGAAATTCTATCAATTTCAATTATTGTTGTCCTACTATCCATATAAAAACTTGCTACAAATACTACGTCACGAGTAGATAGTAAAACAAATGTTTAACAAAAAAATCACCAAACAGTCCCTTTTATGGGTTAAAATTTGTGTTTGTTTGGGCCTAATGTATGATAGAATAAACTATTTTTATCGCCTTTGTTTACACAAATTATAAATCGTAGATGCTAAAAATTCATGGACCGAGATGCTTTTAGGTTGCAGCTATTTATAATGGTGCTATATAGTTTAATGAAAACGGCTTAATCCAATATTTTGTTATACTTTAATCCTTTTGAGACCATTCATATTTACTGGACTGATAGGTAGGTAAGACCTAGGTAAGACCTTTTTGATCCTACCTCGCTGCCCTCGAAAGTAGAAGCTTTTAAACAATTTCTTGATGCAAATAAAACTATCGCTATAGGTAGACCAACAAATATGTTTTCGTTTAGGCAACTTCATCCGCGATTCACAAACCTACCTTATAGATCCTAGCTGTATCATCCAGATATACGAACCGAGACCAACGAGAATCTAAACTAGTTGAACTAGTCCTTCGTACACAATACTTTTTAAGAATAACGTCTGTTTGCATAATGATGGATTGCTCAGTTTGACTTTGTACCCACTAAAAGGACTTTCTGTTGCAGGGTTTAAAGGGTCAGCGCCTCTCGTCTTGCTGACCTCGCTCGCGGCTGGACCGGCCGTTGTGTAGTATCGGCTGTATAAATAAGTGTATACTTGCAATTTCATATTGTAGTCTAGCTAAATAGCAAGCAGCCGAGCCGCTACGTTGGGCTCGAAATAAACACGAATTTGTTTAACACTTTGTTGAAAACTCGTATACTAAGTCAAATGTTCATGCTAAGCAGAATAGACACAAGTTGGTTAGACATATGAACTTCATTTAATATGCATACATATGCTATTTAGCTTACTTTCATAATATGCATATGTTGTAATAAGGAAAGTCATAAATAGTATCTTCTGTTCTCACCAGTGGCAGCTTTACCAACAGGCCAACGCGGCTTTAGAAGTAAATAAACTTAAAATCGGTTTAATCTCGATAATTAAAGCCCCTTAGAATCTATCTACAGTCAAAATATTTCGGCAGACCACATTCGTTAAACATGTAAGTATGGCTCTGGGAAGTCTTAAATAAGACCAAAGACCCAAAGCTTCACTGAAAATGTTTAGTAAGTAAGAAATTTATTTTGTAGTATTGCAATTTTAATTGATGGTATATAAATTATAATGGCACCATACCGGACGAAACATCTCAGAACACCTGGTGGAGTGAATCGAGGACGTAGGCAGCACTAAGAAGCTGCTATCTTCTTTACTAAGCTAGGACGATCCGGATAAAATTCCCACTCTCATTTAAAATTGACGCACTGAAGCGGAGTTGTATAAAAAAGCCCGCTTCACCTATAGGTACCTACAGCATCTGATTTTTTTTATTGCACTTCAAGATTGACCTCATCCCACCTGGTGTTAAGTGGTAATGAGTCCTAGCTTAAGGGCAACAAGTACAGCATAATAATAGCTGCTACTGGACTTGTCACTTACCTTGAAGGCTTGACCCCTGCTACTTATGTAGCTTCCCTCAGGAGCTCTAGAAACCATACTCACACATAGAAACACAACAACACCGAAATTATTGTAAATTGGCAGCGGTCTTCCGTAAGGTGGAGGGATTTCACCAGTCGGGCTGCTCCAGTTCGAGTGATAAATTGCTATGCCCTTCCTCTCTTCATCAGCAGCATCAAGCAGTTCAGAGCATCAAATCCTGTGAAATTTATTAACAGTCGCGTCGTCACCTAAGCGGTACCAAAAGGGTAACGTGAGAAACGATTGGCTGCATAACCAGGACAGCCAACGATTGATAGGTATGAAGTGGGCTAAACAGCACTCATTCAAAACCGGCGATGGATGATGCACATTTAGACCTCGCAATAATTGAGGGTGAAGATAACTGTCGGCAAATTGTAGGATATAGATTCGATGACAGTGGCAATTAACCGCGTATTAGACGAGCTAACGGTCACACGTCCGCTCAGTGAGGTGGGTGCGCTCAAGTTTTTCTAATAATCTAAGAAATGGTATCTAGGTAATCGATATATGCTATAGTAAGTCCAGTAGAAAAGTGGTTATTACGAAAAGATATGTTATAAATATATATGTGGGATCGCTGAAGTAAAAGGCACTTGTAATTAACAACATAAAATATATTCTCTTCTTAGCATCTTATGCGTCTTTTCCTCTTATGTCACTCGACCATAAACTCCCAATGTTGCCACTGCCTAAAATAAAACTGACTCTAAAATAATACACAAAAACAACTTTCTCCCACACGGCCCTCCTGAATATTCATCTGCCCCAGATGAACTTTCTTGTAGTTCTACGTCAGTCCACGGCTGTTAATAGGAACTTTATCTCCAACGTCATATTCAGTAGCTCTTTTCCTTCTTCGATTATAATTTTTAACATTTTCCTCTAGAATCTTTGGTATTGAGTCTTTTTTTTTTACTCTTGATTCATTTCGTTTTATATTATAATCTTTAATTTCTTCTTCTTCTTTCAGTTTCATCATTTCTTTGTTTCCATCTTTCATTCTTGTACACGCGTTCATAAATCCGTTTTGTAAATCTAAGATCGTAAAAACGTTAGCTCTTTTCAGTCTGTCTATCTGATTTTCTATCGGAAAACAGTCTTTCACAATTTTCTTATTTAACTTCTTGTAATCTATAAACGGTCTATGATTTCCATACTTCTTCTTTGCTAGTACAACAGAGCTTGCTAAATCTGATTTGCTTGGTCGAATAATCGGCATTTCCAGTGGACTTTGATGGATCGGATCTTCTTCGGTAAGTATTATTTTCATTTCTTTATTACTTTCCTTCTTTTTAACTACAGGTTTATATTCTTTAATCGGCTTTGTAAACTTCTTTTTAATTTCTTTATTTTCAGGGTAATATTTTTCGCAAATTGTTTTCTTTTCTTCTGCCAGTAATGTAAGTTAAGTAATCTTCTTAAGAAAAACACCAGTAGCTGTAAAGTTTACTTCAAAATCTTTGAGTATAGAATTTCCGAGTATAACATTAACTGGTATAACATAATCTTGCACAACGTGAAATTCCATATCAGTATAGTAGTCATCGATCATAACTTTAGCTTCTAGAAGTCCTTCAGTACTTAATTCTTTTCCAGCAATTCCAGTCAGATTTATTGTTTTTTCTTTATCATACTTAAATTTATCTGTCATTATTTTGCCAACTTGTGACAAATTAATCAAATTTACATCACTTCCAGTATCAATTAACGATGTTATTTCTACATTATTTATGTTTATCTTCTTTAAAGGAGTTTTCAATTCTTTGTCTTCCTTAACGATCTCAGTCTTCGCAATTTTGTTTTGAACACTTAACATCTTTTTCCCTTTGTTAGTACACTCAGCTCCCTTGTGTCCATATTCGTTGCATTTAAAGCACTTGATGCCTTTTGTACAGGTTGGTGCTTCATGATCTAAGTCGCCACAGTTAAAGCATCGCTTAGCTTGATAGTGCTTCGTAGGTGGAGTAGGTACATGAGGTTGAGTCCGAGTCTTCTCTTTAATATTTTTGTAAATGTCTAATTTCGTTCTGAATTCTTTTAGATTCATTGCTCCGTACAAGATAGATTTATTATATTCGCTGTCTTGTATACCATCAATAACGTATTCCATAAGTGTTGCGTCTTCTATGTTTCCATGCAATGCACATTCTTTCATATGGAGAAAATACTGTTGTAGTGTTTCTTCTTTTTTCATTTTTCGCGAACTTAAATTCTTGTGAATGGCGGCACTATTTAGTTTGGAACCAAATTCTTCTTCCAGCTCTTGTTTTAATTTTTCAAAGTCTTTTACACCACCAAGTGAACGTAGAAATAGTTTGGCAGTTCCAGTAAGTAGTCTTTTCGCGTAAATTAGCTTTTCTATTTTAGTCCAGTTCATCAACAACGACGTGTCTTCAAATTCATCTATCCACGTTGAAATTGGGTAAGTATCATCACCACTAAATGACGTCATCGACTTCTCCACATCGCCAAATGAGATATAGGGTGTGGTGTCACGTGATTCTCGCTCTTCTCCATCTTTAATGTCTTTTTTCGGTGGCATCTTGAATGTTAGTCTTCAAAATAAATAAAAATCTTAATAAAATATTCTTCAGTCGTAAAATCTTTAAATTTTCGTCTTGGAAACAAATAATCTTCAATCTTTAAAATCGTAATAAATATTAATTTCATCATATCTTCCACAAGAAAATTACGTCATGATCTGCGTCCCGTAGCATTCGGTCCGATGATGGAGTCGATAAATCAGTGCTTCAGTAACAACGTCCCGATGCATTCGGTTTGACTTGCGTTTTTCGTTGCGCCATCTTCTGTGTCGGTAAAGCAGATTGCTGTCACATTAACATGCCGGTTTTCTCGTATGATTTCTTCGAAAATATTGTTGTTAATTCTTCCTCACCAATACTTCTCAGGATCCCGGACGAGCCCCCAAAATAGTTGTGGGATCGCTGAAGTAAAAGGCACTTGTAATTAACAACATAAAATATATTCTCTTCTTAGCATCTTATGCGTCTTTTCCTCTTATGTCACTCGACCATAAACTCCCAATGTTGCCACTGCCTAAAATAAAACTGACTCTAAAATAATACACAAAAACAACTTTCTCCCACATATATGTTATCAAAATGCATTGGCAACACCAAATTTAGTCATAAGGATTGACAACGATAAAACAAGACGAAAAAATTAACAGTAAAATGTGTACGAGTAAGACTTAACCCTACAACACACGATTTGGTAAGGTTTTAAAAATGTATGGATGTCGGGATGTATGTTGCTCTTTCAGGCAAAACTACTGAATGGATTGGTAATGATTTTTAAAAAGGTAGAAAGAGAGATAAGATGAGATGAAACATAAATTTATGATAATTGTTATCTCGACAAAAGCGAAGGAAGTTGAACAAAAAGAAAAGCGCATAACTTTGGCAACCAGATGGATGATATCATTTCTGGAGGTAAATCATTGTAATTGAGCAATGGAAAAAACTTATAAACAGCATTAAACTGCTGATAACAAGATATAAAATATTTTAATTATTCCTAAAATGAGATGCGAAAAAAGTCCAAAAAAATCTTATTTAAATTTAATCACACGGTCATGAGCGTGTCTAACGGTCTCACGTTAGATGGGTGCGCCCGCACAGCTTCACGTGTTGTCTTCGTTACTCAGAGCAATAAGAGCTAATAAAATGTAAGCATTAATCGAACTGGCTTTAAAATAGGTTTAACTTTTAACGGAATCTCTATCAAAGGTCCGACCGTAAACAAAGTTCGTTTAGGAGACGTTTACTACTCAGCACCTGTGAAGTTAAAGATTTTATGTAAAAATAAACTGAGTAGTTAATGAGACAACGCGTTTTCTATGTGATAATATTCCAGTGGAAAGTGTGTGTAATATTATTCCAAAACGTTTTAAATGTTGTCACATTTGTTCTACTTTTAAGCTTAGATAACATACAGAGTCTAGGGGCCATCCATAAAGTACGTCACACTAATTTCATGAGTTTTTGAGCCCCCCCCCCCCCGTCCTTGTCCCAGGTGGTCACATTTCTGAGACCCCCCCTCCCTAGTGTGACGTCACATGTTTTGCAATTTAACATCGAAAAATTATTAAATTAAAACAGTTGTTCCGAAATTAGTTTTATTTCCATTTAAATTAAGTACTTTTTTATGAAATCAACATAATATCGAATATTTGAAAAAGTAAAAGTAACTCAATCATCTTCAGTCCACGGACTTTGAACCCTATGAACTATGAACTTGTCAACAATACAATTTAAACCGTATTGCCCTATAAATAGAGTTGGACCTTTTTTTTAGTTTAATTAATATTATAAATTACATTTCAAATAATATTTCAAATTACGCTATTAGTACATCTAGATTTTGAAATGTGATGTCACGAAACTTAGGACCCCTCCCACACCATGTCAGACTTTTTCGACCCCCCCCCCTTTACGTGTGACGTATTTTATGGATGGCCCCCCAGTATCTACCTACCTACGCCATATGCTACTATCCGACTAATATAATAAATGCGAAAGTTTATAAGATAGGATTTGTGGATGTCTGCATGTATGTTTTTACGTCAAAACTTTTGGAAACATTTCTTTTCGAGATATCGATACTGGAGCTATAAAAAACTGGTTGTATTTGAGCAGAAGAGATAGTAGAGAGAGTGGCTACCTAGGCGAAAAACCAACAAAACATAACAAAATAAAATCCTAATAAAACTAGTGGTGTAGACACTTTTACAACAGATTCTATTAAATGCTAACTAAACAATGTGGTATTTACAAGTGATCTAAATATTTTTTTTTTACTCTAGCACGCTTTTACTCTATTAAAAAATAAATAAAAAGGTGATTATTTCAAATATCGTACTATCAAATCTTATCAAATTACGATAGCACATATAAAAGTCTTGCAGCAAAAAATAAGCTTATTCTCAAACGCAACTCATTAGTTTAACGGGCGATTTGCATGCGTTTGCTACAGACACATTAAATGCGGAGTTCGAAGGCAAAATGCTATTATTCTGCATAGAGTAAAAAATATAGACGTACGTACTTAATAATAATTGTGGGCTCGAAAAAACAGCCGGCTGGTTCACGGCACGTGCCACATACACCTGTTGTAGTTATGCTTCTCCAAACAAGTATCTACATAAGTACATAGTACAGAGACATGCCATTACTTTTTGTCTGTAGTACAAAATTACCACATTATGCACGCTGGTATTAGCTGTGTTTAGACGATGGAGCTTTTAATGGCGCATGTGTACCTATGCCGTGCAGTGATTTTAGTACCTACTTTGGAAAGCAGGTTACTATTTATGATGTAATTATCGATTTATTCAAAATTTTGTAAATTATGAACCGATACAATCTTAGATGAACTTACATAACAACTTAGTAAAAAAATTCAGTCCAAAAACGAATAAGTGGATACCAAGTTGGAATTACCTTTCACACATAAGTAAAAACTGTTTCCATAGATATTTACTTACCAACTTAAACACAAAGCTTTTACATAAGTAGGTACCTACGTGGGTTCGTAGTATTTGAGCAATTTGCATAAACCTGTATTGTGTCATCAAATTCTCTTTAGTTCGTTTATTTAGCTTGTGATAGCGGAGCGTCGGATCTAAATTTCACTAGAAACTAATTGGACCTCTAAATTTTATTAATAATGGACGCTCGGTACTTAAATTACAACCATCGCCATTGCCATTATACATTTTACAAACTGTTACAAAACAAGACGTAGGTATCAGGTAGCTCATTTTCACTTCGACATTACAACCACATAAAGAGCGGTTTTTGATGAGTTCTATTCTTATGTGGGTGTAGCATTAGTAGAAATTACAAGAATCATTAGTTTTACGACACAGTTGGGCACGTAGGAAGACCCATGGCGCCTGACTGTTTTAGATTACGTTGGCGAAATGATTATTAATGTTATGACTAAAAAATATAAGGGCCTATCGTCATAAACATTTTGGAATTTTTTATGGAGCGAATAGTCTTGATCTTTTGATTAACACTAGCAAGGAAGGAGAGACCTTGCATTCTGAAATGAAGGCGAAATTTTTATATATTCATATAAGAATTTCGCTAACATTATTTTAGAAAAAAGAAACCGCTGACTAAACAGTGGGATATGATACAATATTCAGGGTTGAAGTCCGCTTAAAGGATCTTCTACCAAAAACGAAATAATTCGGATCCGACAACGGATAGCAATTTTTAATTTTCATAGTCGCAAATAGCCAATTTAAGCGTTTTTATAAAACAAAATATTATTTAGTTATGCAAATCAAAAACACGTTTTTACTTCCAAACTTTTGATAAATCTTTAAAAATGAAACCTTTTATTTGTACGTTTCATTTTTGGAAGTATACCTACAGATACCTATTCTGGTAATGAATAGGTATCTGTAGGTTAACGCTTTTGTTGTTAACCGTACCTATGTCAAAGGTAATTAGGACAAAAAGTATTTTAAGTAAACCTTTGTTAAAGAAAATTTTGCAAAGTAGGTAGAAGCAATTATCGTAATCTGTCGTCAATTACAATATGTAACTAGAAAAAGGAATTTTTAAAATCTGTAAATTGAAACGAAACGAATAACGAATAGGACCTATTAGATTATTAATATTATACATATAAAAATTTGGTTCTATGCATGTAACTAGGTATACAAATTTTGGACAACACACATAAACTGCTTATAGATTCTGTGGTAAGTAGCTAAAGCACTTGTGTTACAAAAATCAGCAAAAACGACGGTACGACATCACCCTGTCCCGTGACAATATTCAAAAGTTTCCATATTAACCCTACCGGGAACCCGGTACCGAAGAGATGGCACGTCTCTCGGCTACGGAGGTCGTTATTCTGTCAAGCATTAACTACTGAATGGATTTGAATGAAATTTGATAGCCAGATTGATTACATGCTAAAATAGCGTTATATATATATATATATATACGAACGCTAATATACATGTATTTCGGACAACAGCTTGTAAATGGTAAAGATTGGACAAAAGGCGTAGAATACAAGGAAGCCGAGTGATCAAAGCGAAGTAAATACTTCCGTAGGATGAAACAAATGGAAATGACGAAGAAGCAACATCTGGTAGCCGAAGACATAGTTAACAAGGCATTTTAGGCTTCCGAATATTAAATGAATTACGTCAGATATTACTGTACTGTACTAACTAAGTTTTACCTACTTACCTAAATATGATACATAGGTTTACAGTTTTCTCAAATGGCTAACCGAATCTAAACAAGTCAATCAACCTTCGTGTTCAATTAATTCAATTCAACCATAGCTGGTACTAAACGAATTTAGGTACTTAAATTAAGTCCTATTTCAACTCGATCAGCATTTTTGTATGATAAGTAGGTAGGTACTTGTGCTAAATATTATGCAGAACCACTCATGGCTAAATCACAATACTTTAACCCAACTAAGTATAAGCCTAGGCTAAATAACTGTCAAAAGACATCTACTTAGTAATTAGTTTGACTTGTCTTCTTGATTTAAAAATTCTTTATCTGTTATTTATTTTTATCAACTTGATTGCACAAAAAGAGTACTAAAAGCGGACTTAATGCTGAAGCATTCTCAAACAGTCAACTTTAATAACACTTTAACTATAATGTACCTATAATTGATAAGTATTGTTTACGATTAAGGAAAAAAAAATAAGGAAAAAACATCGGTTAGTATTATCACTTTTCTCAGTATTATCGTTTTTTTGGGTTAGTTAAGAAAACGGAAGCATTTCCTATCAAATACATACCTAACTAAATTATAAATGTAGAACTATCTTTCATCCTTAAATGTAAATTGATTCTTATTTGTTTGCTTACCTCATAAGTCTTCACACATAATAAACTATTCACACCTTGGTCCGCTCTTTTCACACTTCACACCTATCGTTGCGTCCAAAAAAAATATCCTAATCCACCACACTGAACTTGTATCACGTCGTTGGACCCAGTCACTGTAATATCCACAGGGTTTCTTATGAGTTTCTGTCAGCACACTAGCAATCATAAAACCAAATCTAATCAAGAGAACGAAGTAGAAAATCGAACGTAACACGGTCACAAAGCGTTTAGGCTGCGCATGCAAAGTCCAATAACATACGATGCAAATTGAAAAAAAAACCCGTCAACATAAGTTTTCCCGCCAAAACAAAAGTTTTTTTCGAGCGCGAGAAACCGGCCGTCAGAGGCAGCAACGCGCGTCCTGCCGCTAGCGAAGCCGGCTGGGCGCTGAGCGGAGCGTAGACGTTTTATTTTGGTTCGGGGCAGGCTGTGTACGCGGTCGCGTAGAGCAGCCATCCAGGATAGGGATGGAACACAAAAAAACCTCACGGACCACGCTTGTATAAAAAACACATTAACTATGGTTACCAGTTGAGACCACAAAGAAATAAGATAATAACCTTCATAGAGGCAGTGGATGGAAGGGTTAGTTGCACCTCCGGTTCTTTAAACTAATGAAAGAACTTTTCATTTAGAATTCAATTTGCGTGAGTAATTACTCCAAAAGGCAAGACGGAAGTCCTTAAATGAGAATACAATGAGTAGGAAGATGGCTATGTTCGTAGTTTTTAGACTATCGATGAAACGAGGTTTGAACAATTGCACAGGTTAATTTGTGCGTAGTGGTGAACGGAATAAAGCAGAATTAACACTTCAAATAATTATTTTTTTAACCCTCTGGAACTTAAGATTGGGGTCCAAAAATTATTAAAGATTGATGTACCTATGTATGTATGCAGAATTAATCGGTAGGATTTTTTTTTTCATTTTAAGAATTCATGTTTATAATAAGACAAGCGCAGGATCTTGTATTTATTTATGTACCGTTAAGTAAATTCTGTAAAACAAGTATACGGGTCTCAAACGTGTTGCTTGTACAATCACGCACACAGCACGTCATACTATTATTATGTTGCGATTATTATGACTTTGACACCGCCCTTATGCCGTGCGAATAAGAACTAATATCGAACTGCATTAACGTTACCTTGACGTGCTATCGTATTATTCATACAAGATGCAACGTAAGTGCCACAAAACCCAGATAGGTACATGTGTCGGTGCAAGAACTGAACCCACTACTCTTGTATCATCATCATGACGTGTCGATGTCTCAAGGCATTTCAAACGCAAATTAGAAAAAAAGGTAGGTAGGTATTTTGAGAGAAATACGGCTGTACTAAACATTTACGTGCTTTTACTGACTCGTTGGATGATTTGGTTTTTCACTACACCCAAGTATACGTATTATAATCTCGATCAGGGATGATGACTGGGAAAAAACAACGATTCTATTTACCTACTCCCTCAGTTAAATTTTTAGAATACAATAAAAACATATTTTTTGCTTCAATCAATAAATAAAAATACTTATATGTTAGATAATACAGCGCACCAAAATTTGGTGGGTGTGTTAACGTCACTTATTAGTAAAAACTGTGCGAACTGGGGACGCGCTTTATTATAAGGCAATGTATCTTAGTAAATTATTAATTACCTACATGATAAAAGCAGGAATTACGTTCTTACATTTTGTTTTGATAAATCTAACAGTTGGACCAAATAAAAGTTTTAGTTATCTACCCTATTACGGTTGATTGATAGGGACGTAGTATTACGTAGCCAGCATTTACTGTGTTCTCCTACTACAAGACACATTCTTAGCGCCATACGTGAAGAAACCCTATTTAAACTAGTTTGGATCAATTACTGTACCTATCTCTTGAAAAAATTAAATCTCAATCGAGTTCGAAATCGATAAGTAACGATGCAAGTTTCATTTCAATTCATATCAATCCTTCTTATTCAAATTGTGATAATCATAATATTAATCATTGTACAATTCAAAGAAAAAAAGCTAATCTATAAAGCTCCTGCCACAAACTCCTGCGCAATATTATAATACATTTCAACTGCAGTGAATTTTTTAAATTTTTCTAATATTGGAATCGATATGAACGCCTTTATCGATTTGAAACCTTTTAGCGCATATTTTTAGGCTTTAAAGATTGAAATATCAGAGAAAAGGAATCTCCGAATCAGACCATCTGTACTGGTCCTTTATAATCGGTGACGCCTGAAAGTGTTAAGGTACAATCAACAGCACATCACGATAATCGTTATCAGTTCAATATAGAATTACTTCTTACACCCACAATTCAAGGGTGGTATTAAGTCTAAAGTATATAGACTGACATCATCTATTTTCTGTACCTAAAGGTTGTCTGAAAGAGATTGCTTCCTAGTGATAAGAACTCCTAAATTGTACAAATAAATAAACAAAGTATATCTATGCTTTTTCTTGTATACAGTAAACAAAGGTTCTCAGTGATAACAAATATTTCAATTTACAATATTTATTTCCAAAACAATTGCCAAATTGATTTACTAAGGCAATCATTATTTAAAATATGAAACAATCACATTTTTTCTTAATTTTAATCTCAATTCTCTGGGTTTTGAATCTCGCTCTCTAGCTTTTCTACATCTTCCAAACTCAAATCGCCAGAAAATTCGCCTTCTTCTTCAGTCTGTCTCACTTGCCCTTTCTTGAGGAATGGTTCATGTAAAGCTTTATACAGTTTCTTAGCCTTGGTGATGCCAAACCCTGGGCAGTCAGCCAGTCTCTCTTCAGTTGCTTTGATAATGTTTTCTAAGGTACCAAAGGTCCTGATGAGAGTCATTGCATCCGTTTTGTTTACAGGTTTGATGGATGTTAAAGCATTTATTATCTGAAAACACATAACTATTAACTTAACAGTAAATATTTAAAATATCAGAAGTGGGTATGAAATATAAACTTTTGCAAAAAACTTTTTTTTTGTGGTGGGAAAATTACTGGCTGGAAAAAATCTACACACTATGACAAGGATCTCAAATAGTTATTATTCTGACCATTTTAAAAATATTTTAAAAACCTTGTCTCAATAATACCTTCTGATGTGGATCATTTTCAACTTTCTCCATAATTCGATCTGGAGGCTTATTTTCATAGATTTTGTAGTTTTCTATAATTTTAGCCGCTTCCTCAGGACTCCATGCTAACATGAGGGTCATGTCTGTCAAGAGGCATATTCTGGTCAAATTCTTCAATGGAGTGTGTGGATCTTTTAGATCAACCTAAAACAATCATTATCAAATAAAATATCTAAATATCTAAAAATGGCAAATAAAATTGAGCCATATCACTGCTGCATATAAGTGTGTGTATAGGATTCATGCAACAAAGCAATTTTCAGCAGTAAAAAGCTGGCTGACCTGTTAATCTCAATCTTAGTTAAGTATAAGAAAGCAAAGGCAAATAGCAAATTCAACTCTAGCAATAGTTTTATAAAACAGCTAGTATTAAGTTGGTTGTTACTTTATCACTTTTTTTTTCAGGATAAATAGTATCCTGTAAGTTATGTATCTAATCTATGTAGCTATGGAATTTAATCCAAATTCCTTCGATAATTTTGTGAATAATGTTGTACTAAAACTATCAAATAAAAATACACATACAAACTAAGTTCTCATCTGATATTTATTTTATTTGATAATTTTGAACTACACTACTTATTTAATCTTAAAAAAAATTAAGCAACAATTTAATATCTATGTTAAATAAAGCACGATTTGTACATAAGTACCATAAGGTTATGGGGCGTTATAAGCACATTTCAGGAAATTACTCTATATTTAAATGACCATGTCAATAGGTTTAAGTAGTAATGAATAAATTCTAAACTTACCTGCACCAACAACACACGAAGCTCATACTTTTTACCCAGCTCTTTTAATCTATTATTTATGTAGTCTGGGTTCATGTTGTGGTACCGTAACGAGATAAATAATAAACATATTGTTTTACCAACTTCATAATCCGGTATGATGTCATCATACTCCCAGGCTACACTGGTAATGAATTTTAATAGTGGATTGCCCCTCTGAAATAATATTATTATTAATCTACCACATAAACTTTTTTATATTTTTAATTTTTACTAGAACTTTGCAATACTTACCCACCTGCTTCTGATTTACTAGTACACAATGTGTTTTCGAAGAAGCTGGCTTGCTAGTACCTTCTTTAGAACTAGATGTACTGGCCTCTAATATAAGAAAAAAATTAAAGTATACAATTAAGTAAATTATGTGAAATTGTATTCATGTGGACTAAAAATACCTGGCTGCTGTTGTAAATTGTTTGTTGGTTCCAATTTTGGTTGTTTTGGAGATGTGGGTTCACTAATTTCAGCCAATAAATCATCGAAACCATCCTCCATGTCCATTTCTCTGAAAATTATTTGTAAAACGATTCAATATAAATTAACTTAAAACAACCATGTAATTTCACTTGCTCGAAACACACGCGCCAAAAATATTGTTTTTTATGTGACAGATTTCAGCTGATTCTATTTTGACAGATTTCACGGTTTTTAATTTTTGAACGTGATTTTTAATAATTATGCATCCATTTTTACGGCTGAATTTTACTTCTACTCCTTCTATTGCACACTATATCTCGACAACATTTGCATCTCAAACAACCACGGCAATAATAAAATAAATTGTGGTTGAAAAATATTATTGGAACTAGACTTCGTCTTCTGAAAAAATATATTAAAGTATGTATCACAGATATAATACTATACTATTATTCTGTACAGTATAGTATGTTAAACAAAAGACGATTCTCATTAAACTTCTAATAATAACAATGTATGCCTGTGTAATGCAGGAACATTTCTGAACTATTTTTTAATGTCAGTGTCAATGTGACAGTAACAGTTCGTGTCAAATTCAATTCGCTCCTATTGTTGATTTTGTGTTTCGTACACTTTTAAATTCGGTCTGGTATTATTTTAATTAAATGTAATAATTATAAATCGATATCTTCAATATGTACCTTTATTTTGTTAAGCACTTAGTGAGCTAACGATTTCACATATGAAATCAGGTAGTTCATAGTAGAAACAATGTGTACTTTATAGGAATAGGTTATAGCGAATACAACTATCATGAGTAATTTGATCGGGACAAACAAATCAAAAACGAATTGTGATTTTGAAGAAGATGAAGTTTTCGATGACTCCTCATTTTTGGCTAGGTTTGATAATACTTCGTTCAAAGAAACCAGGTTTTCTGAGAGTAATTTAAATGACTCCATCAACAAAAGTGGACTCAATGTGAGGTAAATAAATAAGTAATCGTTATTATTATATCCTGCAAGGTGATTTGGGGAATAAGCCACATTTTCAGCTGATCAACTTAATTTATTTCAGATGATGTGTTTTGAAATTTACTGTAGAATGAATTAACACTAAACTTAAGTGTAATATAAATTTATAACTAAATTTTTTTTAAAATGTTTTTAAGTAATTTAAATATAATGAACCAATTTTAGCATAACCAAGTTAATTACTATCTATATTAAACAATCATATGATTAATACCTTTGTTTTCTAAATTGATGAAATATCATTTTTAAAGTGCATTATGCTGTGATGAAGAAATCAGTGGATATGACAAACAGACGGGAAAAACATGGATTTATCCAACAAATTACCCTGTTCGAGACTATCAATTCAACATCATCAAAGCTGCTATTCTAAAAAATACACTTGTAAGTAATTTTTACTCACTATTCTGAATTTGCCTACAACTAATTTTGTTTTTTCTATTGTTAATTTTGGTATTTAGTAAAAAGATTAACAACTATTTCCTGTAATATTAAATTAAGATTTTACATAGCTATACAATAAAATAGACTTAAATCATATTTCATTTCAGGTAAGTTTACCTACAGGCTTAGGAAAAACATTTATAGCTGCTGTGATCATGTACAATTTCTACCGCTGGTACCCTCTTGGCAAGATAGTGTTCACAGCGCCCACAAGACCTTTGGTGGCACAGCAAATTGAAGCCTGTTATAACATTATAGCTATTCCTCCCAATGATACCATTGAAATGACAGGTTTGTACAATAGTCATAAGAAATACAGCTAAGCAATATAATACTAAAAATTTCAGTTATTACCAAACATTTTTATGTGAAACTAAATTGAAATAAAATATTTCCAGGACACATGGCTGTTAATACCCGAAAACAACATTGGCTAAGCAAAAGAGTCTTCTTTGCTACACCACAAGTTATATACAATGATATCAAGTCTGGCATATGTCCTGGAGACAAGATCAGATGCCTCGTCATTGATGAGGCCCACAAAGCGAGAGGCAACTATGCATACTGCCAGATAGTGTCCACTCTAATGGATATGGGCCACAAGACTTACAGGATTCTGGCTTTATCGGCTACCCCAGGAAGTAAAGTGGAAGATGTGATAAGTGTAAGTAAAATAAACTACATTTTGTGCAGGGGTTTATGGCCCATTATGTCAACCATTATTCAGAAGGCAGCCATACCAACCAACTGTGTATTTGGTAATTTTTAGCATAATATTGTATAATGCTGCTGGTCCCCGCTTATATCTCGATCTCAGAGAACACCTGACTGTAAAGTTGGTTGCTTGTACACACATCCCTTCACATATCTGAACTTCTAAACTGAGCCAATTCCATTTTTGAAATATTATAGTTGAAAGGAAGCCTGTGCCTGAAAATTTATTTTCGTAAATACTATACTTATTTCTATGTTTTAAATATTCTTATTAACAGGTCGTAAAAAGTCTACAAATAGCACACTTGGAACTAAGAACAGAGAACTGTATTGATGTGGCACCATACAGTCACTCACGGAAGATCAACACAGTGATCATACCACTGGGTCCAGAGCTGTCTACACTCAGGCAGCAATATGTTGAGGTAAATTTAATAATATATTACCATCAACTAAATATAGTTGCAATGGGCAGGTCACATAGATTGTAGTATGGATGAAGTGTGGTGTAGAAAAGTACCAAATACTGGAAAACACAACTTTCATTGTCCTTCTGTAAAATGGACAGACAGTGGCAGAGAGGTGGTATATCAATGATGCAAAGCTGAAAGTTGTGTAAGTCTTGTTCAGTAGGAGTTCATTCTTTGGCCGAAATCTAATCACTATCCTATTAATGTTAGTTAGTTGTAACCTATCAAAATATTCTCAAGAGTTGATTAATACCTCAGTAATTCTATCATAGAGAATAAAATGTGTTATCTGTTATTGTTTTTCAGATTTTAGATGGGTATGCACGCCGATTGAAACAGTTTAACATACTTCCGCAGAACCTCGGCAATTTGTCAAAAGGGCGAATTGTGATGTTGTACAAAGAATTCCAAACTAAAGAGAGGGGCGCAAGGTACATTTTCAAATTTTTTAGGCATCACTCATCTAAAATCAACTAAACTAACGTAAACTGGTAAAAAAAAGTAAAGAATAATTACTTGTTGCATGGTCATCTTCATTCAAGACTTGTAATTTATTTCATTACTACATATACCTACATACAAAATACAGTGGGTAATTCAGAAATTCATTTCTTTTCAATGTGTTTTAAAAGTGTTTTTTTGTACTCAAAAGATATGATTTAAAGTAAGTATTTTCTCCAATTGCAAAATACTAGGCATCCTCAACACAACTACATAATGAAGGACTTCACACTGCTGATCGCTCTTTACCATGGACTAGAGTTACTCGTCAAGCACGGGTCGAGGGTTTTCCTGAACTTCTTCGACGAGCACCCAGAAAAGTCGTGGATACAGGCCGACGACCGGCTCACGGCTCTGCTGGAAAGACTGAGAGACGATTTGGGTGTCAATCCACTGTCGTTGGATAGGAGCATCTTGCCTGATGGTACTGTTCCTGAGGTTGGTGTTTGATGTTATTTTTAAACCTCCACGCAAAAACGATGGGTTGTTATAAGTTTGAAGTGTCTGTTTTTGTCTGTGTCTGCCTATGACATTATGAATCCCAAACGGATGAACCTATTTTTAGTTTTTTTTTTGTTTGAAAGGTGAATTAGACAGGAGTGTTCTTGGCTATATTTCGTTCCAAGATTTCAGCCGCTACTAAATGTTGTACTGTATTATTTTGACAACTACCTTAGGTCTAGGACAAATTTCAAATCCAAGAGTATGCTTCAATCGCAATATGTAAAGCTCTCATATGTAGGAGATATTTTTATATGTATCGAAACAATGATTAGCTCGTTGTTAAAGCAAGAGATGTGGGTTTGATGGGTGTTCATAAATATCATCACACCAAACCTTTATTCATGTATTCATAAAGGAAGAAAAATATGTCTGACATTATACCACAACACAATGACATTCTCAGCATTGTCATCGTCATTTTAGTTTTTAATAAGGTTTTTTTTGTTTCTATTTCTTTAACTTTGTTCCTCTTTTTTAGATGCCAAAAGATTTGTGCTTTGGACATCCAAAATTTTACAGACTGAAAGAAATCGTTATTGAACACTTCACAAAAGCAAAGAGAAACGGACAAGATACCAGAGCGATCGGTAAGAACACATTATGTGGCTCTTGTATTTGTTTTACATTTCTGTATTTTATTAACATAAATAATGTTGTTTTTGCGTTGCAGTTTTCTGTGAGTATCGTGAGAGTGTGAATTTAGTTCACTGTCTGCTCCTCCAATGCCGACCGCTCATCACACCACAAATGTTCGTTGGTCAAGGAGCTTCGGGTAAGAATCATCACTAGCCTATTCTAGTCCACTCGTGAATCTCGAGACAGACAGAGTTACTTTCGCATTTATTTATTTATTTTATTTAAAAACTTTATTGCACAAATAAGTACAACAGGTAGACTTAATGCTAGGGGCATTCTCTACCAGTCAACCCTTGGGTCATGCAGATAGTTTGTATATGGGTGCGGTAACAGGGGAGAAAAAAAAAATCATTTTAAACAACAATAAATTAAGCATTAAAAATGACATTACGGTATCTTTGAAATATACGATAATAATACACATAATATATAAATTAATAAGAATATATAAATAAAATATGAAGGTATACTTAGATTTATAATAATATTGATAACCTATATATAAAAACAAATATCTACATAACTATAAATTCAGAAGATAAATAAATTGGTTCAGCAATTTATAATATTAGTTAGGATTGGTTTATGTTTATAATTAGTACATATAAAATCTATGAGGAGACGATACGGTGATGTCATATATTTAATTTATCAACTTACTAATAAATTGCTTCATTGAGTTTGTCGCTTTTTAAAAATAATTTACAAAAACAAAACATGGGGCCGACGTTAACAGTGCAGCAATAAAGAGTTTGTGAAGAGAGGTGTATACGTCATCTTTTATACTATTTACGTAAAATTGAAGGTACGAAGAAGTGACGTCGTAATACATTTTAACGCCACGTATCTTAGTAATTTTATGTTTACATTACCAAAGAAAAACATGTGTAAATATATAGTATAATAAAAAGTATGGACACATCGATATATTTCACGAAAAAATTTGTCATTTTCGTTACTTACTTAAGAAGCAATAATTATGTAGTAATTTATTTAGTAAAACAGAGTGGACTTATATTGTTAAAATCAACATAGCCTGAGATAACTATCGGTGGAAATTGTATAAGGCAAATGTGTTATTTATTTAATTTATTCTATCTGTAATACAATGATGCTGTTTTTTTCCTGAATAAATAAATAAATAAATATTTTTTGGTAGGTAATGTAACTGATGGATTTTGTCATGTACCGTATTGTTATTTGTGTGTGATCAGGCAAGGACGGTAAAGCGATAGTGTCCCAGAAGCAGCAGCTGCGCGTGATGCGGTCGTTCCGCGAGGGCGGCTGCAACGTGCTGGTCGCGACGTGCGTGGCCGAGGAGGGCCTCGACGTCGGCTCCGTCGACCTCATCTTGTGCTTCGATATCTCGTCGCGCTCGCCTATACGACTAGTGCAGAGGTCAGATCCTATACAAGCTTAGTTGGCTGCCCTCAATAGCTTAGACGGTGGGAAGGAATGGAAGCAAAATCAGGCTCGATTTTTTATTAATCGCTGTTTCCCTGATCAAAATTGTTCAGTATGTTAATCTTATCTATCTGTAACAAATGTAATCCAAATTCAGTAGTTTTTGCGTGTCCAAATTCAGTAGAGTAACAAACATCTTGATGTCCAAAATTTAATCTTTATAATGGGTATAAGTAAGTATGTCTAGGAGTTGAAAATCTAAGCAGTGGAAAACCATTAACAATAAAAATCGGCAGACATCACCTACAAATTTAAATTTTAACCAATATTTTATAGATTCCTATGTTACTTACCCACTAATAGGTATGAACAATTACTTAAAAGTGAACTTTTTTAAAACCAATTGAACAATGTGCTGTGGCAGATGCGGTCGAACAGGACGCGAACGCGGTGGTCAGGTGCACATACTGGTCACAGAGGGGCGAGAACACCAGGTAGCATTAATATCTTATTTATAAAAATCAATCCTGATTCGTTAGTCTCGCTAAAACTCAAGAACGGTCAGACTGATTTAGCTAATTTTGGTTTTATATAATCGTCCAGAAACCGCTTAAAAGGACTGAATATTTTGGAAAAAAAAAACATAGGCGGCACAACGATCGCCGGGACAGCCAGTACACAAATAAAAATTAATGGCTGAAATATATTTACGCGTAGGTAATACTTCGATGGGTAATTGTGTTAAAAATGGCTCGTACTTTCCTTAGGTTTCAAACGTTTTATGATACATTTGGTTATTGATTACTTTTATACACTTAGGTACAGACAAAAGATTAAACCAATAAAGATCTCATTACACCAACTCGGGCTTAAAAAAAATCTGACCAAATAGAAATTGTTGATTCCACTTATCTGCAGACACTACTAGACTGCATGCGGCAGCGCGACGGTCTGAACAGGAAGATCCAGCAGTCTAAAGAAGTAGAGAACAACTTGTACAAGCGGAACCCGCGCATGATGCCGCACGACCACACGCCCGTCTGCCAGAAGATGTTCATCACCGTCGCCAAGAAGCCTGACCCCAAAGCGAAAGGGGACGCCAACAAGGGAAAGAAGGTTAAATACCTTACTATACTCGTTCCCCGTATACGGGCTCGATCGGATTAGGGTGAGGTCGGGTCAATATGGCAAGCAAACTTTTCTATATTGTCTCGTGTCTGGGTGTTGTGGTACCGTCGTTGTTTCTGATTTCTGTAACACAAGTGCTTAAGCTACTTACTACAGAATCAGAGCAATGTATGTGATGTTTTCCAATATTTATTTATACTTATGATGGCAGATCGAACTTAAGTGAGTCTTGGCTTCCGAGAATAAACATCTCCATCTTGGTCCATCCTGCGACACTTAACTACAGTCATCGACGTGGAGTTCGCTCAGGTCCTGACAACTTAATCTCCTTTCTTCTTTTTCTCGTTTGCTATGTAGCGTACTTGCAGACACTGGGCGATGAAAGGAGGGGATGTGTTATATTTTTTATATTGTATTGTCTGATTACAAATACGTACGTAATACAAGTGCTTAAGCTTCTTACCACAAAATCAGATCAATGTGATTTATTTCTACAATCTTCGCAGGGTCAAAAAGATCTACGAAGTATGATGCTGGGCGGTACTGCGTCATCAAGCATGTGCACTTCCACCAGGGAATCTGGAACATTCCATTTGATCAACGAAGCCGAGTTCAATGACATCTTTCCAGAGGGGCTCATGAATAGAACGGAAGAGGACGAACCGAAAGAATTTTGGACGTTGAGTGAAGGTAAAATTGATTTTTTTTTGTCACTCATTCATTGCGTGTACTGAAGTCAATAGATATACTTAATGCATACTAATCAGTGCATTCTATTATTTAGTCTTAAAAGCAAACTGGCTTGTTCCACATTCAGACGAACAATGCTTTAGATTGATGCATAAAATTGGACTATTTTATTACTTAACCCATTGACCGCCGGACTTCAAATAGAAAATATTGCTCCCGACGCCATGCGTATTATTAGCTAGAATTTTTGCCCAATACGATAGTGATGTGACATGCTGCACTAAGCGATAAGAATAAACGTTTGTTTCGGAACCTTATTACCTATTACTAAGGATAAAGAAATAAATGCTCATACATACTGAACGTAATAAGAAATAATAGATCAATAGTAATTTTATATGTCTTAGTAATCAGAAAATTATCACAAGATTTTTTAAAGTAAGCAAGGAATTTTGGCGCAACTAGTCGACGCCTTAAAGCGTCATCGGCGATCACAACTTAAATGTTTGACAAATTTTACCTACTCTTATAGTGTTGTTAAGGACTTTATCGATGTAATTGGAAAAAACGCCACTGTGTTGGTTAAAAACAAAATAATATGAATTAATGTCGGTGATGAAATTATAATAAGTACACCTTTTGAACTTATTATGATTTAATTTTTTGTATAAGAAGAGCAACAAAACATCGTATATTTTTTTCTATAGACAGAAACCAAAATATATAATACGAAGGGGCGTTTTACAAATGTACATCAAAATCATGTTTCCCGGTTTTTACGGTGCATATACACTTAACGATAAACATTCATATTTTTTTATTTAATAAATCAAAAAATCACGGTGCAGTGTTTCGTTGAAATGTAATGTATGACGTCACATCTAGATACATTTTAAAACTAGCAGCGACATAGTGAACTTCGAATTTTTATGAGCTTTATCATACATAGTTTTTTTCAGTTGATTGAGTAAACAATAAATATGGGTATTATAATCTTTATGGAATAACTCACGAAATAATTAGAATTTGTTGATCCGGTTGTCATGCTCATTGATTTAGTTTGATTCAAATAAATAAGTGCCTCGAAAAGAAACACTTCTCCTACTTCACTATCAGGCGAAGATTTATTAAAAATATCATCATCATCAACTACTTCCAGAATATGTAAAAGTTCAAAACAACCCATTATTATTTAAACTATTTTCGTAAATAATGTATTTGTGGGTTTTTACTCAAAAAGGCTACAATATAGAAACACGGACAATAACTTCAGTAGCATTTAGCTTTTGTATGGTAATTGAAAAAAATATATTTTATCTATCTTCAACTCCCAACACTATCAATAGCAGCATACGCGCTTATGACGTCACAGGCGGACGACTTAAAGCGTCGTTGGCGTTGGCAGTACATTAAAGTGAACATGACATAGTGGAGTTAGGTGGGTATATCGATAACATAAAATTTTATGAAAAAAATTAAGGTATATTTTAAGCAGATTAAATTCAATAATAAATAGTAAAAACATTAGTCATGAAATTAATTCACAATGGCATGTCATCTGTTTATTATTACAAACTTTTTCTCAATTGACTGTGAACATTAATAATTAGGTAAAATATAAACAGACAAAAATTCGTACGTTAACCATATGACGAGTGAGCATCATCAATCCATCTATCAAGTATGTGTATAGGCAGAGATAATGATAATAGTTATTTACTAATACACTTTTAATACACTAGCAGTAGAACAATAAAAAAATAATCACATTTTATTGTTATCATCTAATACCTACATATTAAATAAAAATAAAAAATGTATTAAAAATGTCCACTTAGTCACATAACTACCTAACGCTTTAAGACGTCCACGGCGTCGTGCAGTGTGATTTTACGTTAATAATTTTAGTTGTTGATTTTTATCATTTTTTAACTCAATTCTATGCTGTAGGACGTTTTTAGACATCAATAATAATAATCTATCGTATCCTGGTGCGTGGTGTGTATAAATATGTATACGAGATGGTGTTCATTACTTTTTATTTCAACGTCAAACATAAGGCAAATAATGACGCTTAAAGGCGTCGTCGGCGTCTGGATCAAAATTCTTGATGACGCTTTAAAGCGTCAATGGAGGTCAATGGGTTAAGTACATCACAAAATATCTGATTTGGGATTTTTACAAATGTGTGAAATATCTTGACTAGCTGTCAATAAATCAACACACACAATATCTTCACGCTATGAATCGCCTAAATGTATTTACCTACGAATACTACTTAAGAAATACTGCACCAAATTTTTGCAAAGGTTTGCAAAAAATAGTTTAAAATTTTCAATTATTTTAAATAAATCTTGTCGAAATAAAACTTACGGAAGTAATATGGCATTTACAGAAAGAATAAAAACACTGAGCAAAGCAAGTAACGCAAGGATTACAAAAAATTCGACGTGGCTAGAATGGCAGCGAACCTTGCAGAAAACCATCAACATCGGACATTCAAAAGATAGCGAAATATTGACCTCGCTCCTGCAATACAGCGACGCTAAACGATTCGATTTGCCTGCGTCTACGCAAAATCCGAGTAAGTCCTATCAAAGTAAACTATAAACGTTCTTGTTCAATTTCAATTTTTAATATTATAGTTCTATGAAAAATCTGATAACATCATAATTGACCAACTACACACGCATAACGTAGGTACTATATGTTGCCTGATTTTTTCACAATATTTCGGTAAAAAATATCAAACTACATAAATTATATTCTTCTATCTAATCCATCTAGCCACCAAATCGAAATCCGTTTAGTTGTTTCTTACGTGAAAAAGTAACGAAGATACATTTACGTTTAGTATTTATTATTTTGGATTATTTTGAAAAAATATTTGAAAGGTATGTGTTCAACATCAAATAATTAGATTTCGATTGTTCAACAGCCTTCAACACTCAAGACTTGGCAACACAAAACTTCCAACTCCCTTCACCAGTTAAACCAAAGCAGAAACAAAAAAAGACCAAACCAGTTTTAATAAAATCACCTTTGAAAGTAACAAAATCCCCGGGCAAGAAAGACGGCGACATCAGAGCCCTCTTCAGTACTGCTACGAAGTCAACCAAAAGCTACACGAAATTAATAAACGATTTAGGAATACCGAGCGATGGGAGTCTGCCCACTCGACTCATTAACTTGCTTGTCGACCTCAGTTTAGAGAACACGAATATTGAAAGGACATGTTACATTTGTCGAAATGTCTGCAATTGCAATTTGATAATGGATATTCGGAAACACAGAACAAAACAACCGTTTTCGTTAAAGTTTATAATCGATATGAAATTACCTGACATAGATTTGATTAACGATTTTGATGCAGAGTCATTACTGTTGTGCGCAAAAAGTATGGACTCCGTTGACAGTCTTGGAGATGCAATGGGAAATACATCTCAACTTGATAGTAATATGCAAGCTCAAACTAAAGCAACAACCAAAGTTACACATAACGGTAGCAATAATTTTGATCTAGAATTTGATTTCGGTTCCCCTAACCCAACAGTATGTGTTGAAGAAAAAACGCCAGAAAAGCTTGATCAAGAAAAGGAAAATGAAAATAATAACTTTGATCTAGCCTTTGACTTTGATTCAACGGACAATTTCGAGGTAGCCGACGATAAAGTAGAGATATTAGACAAGCATTCAGATAAAAACTTTGAAATTGGTGACATTGAGGATATCTTTGCTGAAAGTAGTCCAGAAGAAACATCTGCTAAAGATTCTGATAAAAACAAAGATGAAATTATACAAAAACCGAAAGAGGCATTAGGTTTCTTTGGGTTAGACAGTATAGATGACATCTTTGCAGATGACGATGACAGTATTGAGAACAAACTAGAAGAAAATGTAAAAGAAACACCAGTTAAGATGAAAAATGGTGAAAAAACAATTGAGAATAAAACGAAATCGAATGAAGTACAAAATGTTAAACCATTACAATACCCCTTAAGCCCATCAATATTGTCCGGTAGAGTGAGAAGCATTCCCACATCACCCATATTGTGTACTCAAAGTAGAAAATTTCAGTTAAGTACAAAGAAACCAAAGCCAAGTAGTTCAACACCAACAACAACTGCAAAAAGGCAACTAATAAAAGAATCCACAGTAATTAATACTTCAACTAAAGACAAAATATCGACTACTAGTAATAGTATAAACGAGAGCACGGACAAAAGCATGTTCACCATAACTCAACTTGTAAATATGATTAATAAAACAGGCAATGAGTCGGTCGTTAATCGAACGAGTTCCTTTAGACCAAGTCATGACGCTGTGCATTTTGATGATGATAGAAGTACATCGCCTATTCTATTAACTCAAGCCGATAGAAAGAAATCTAAAGAAACCGATGGTTCAAGTAGCAAAAAGATTTCTACGACGCAAATAAGTAAAACCAGTCTTATAATACTGGATAGTGATAGTGACGATTCTAATGACACACAAGAGTACGACTTAAGTAACAAAGATGTAATCAAACAAGTAGAAAATCTAGAATCGTTTACTGAAGATAAAAGAAAAATGGCAAGCCCGTTAAATGCTAAAAGAAAATTTGATGACGATGACGATGATTTTGTTTCAGCATCGCCTTATTTCATTAAGAAACCGAAGTTAGACTCTAACAATTCAAAACCACTCACGCTACAGGAAAAAGTTCTGGCCGCTCTGACTTCTAATAAAGTTGATAGTTTTAACCAGAGCAACAATGATCACATTGTTAATTTTAGTATTTCCCCTAGAAAATTACTTTCGCAAAAAGAAAATAAAGATCCCCAGTTTCAAAATGGAGAAACGCAGCGTCTTAGTAATGATGAAAAAGAGGGTGTTCGAAAAAATAACTTGGACATGTTACAAATGTTTAAGAGAGATAGCAAAGTTAAAAGTCCTAAAGATAAATTTAAGAACCTTTGTTTAAATAATTTGACCAATACGACCAAGACTCAGAAACGAAAGATAACGTTCGACGACAGTGACGACGATTTCGTTGATGAGAATTTCAGCAAGAAACAGAGGTCAGGGAATGGCTTAGAAAGTATACGGCAACCCGATCATAAGGCGCGCAAAGTAAGTGTTTGTTTTAACAATAGAATTTTTCTTATTCCGTTAACTGACTGCTAGATGTCTTCAAGAATGATTAACTTTTATGTTAATAAGTTACATAACAGATTTTAAGGATTGTTATCAACTTACTAGCTGGCACTGCAACGCATCCGCCACACGGTTGCCATTGCAAAAGTAAGCACCTAAAAAGGATATAATTTTCTTATTTGTACTGTATTTCATGTTTACCTATTTTCAATTCGAAATATTGATTTAAACGATGGGTGCTACATAAGTCATATTTGTTAACAAGTAGTATGTTAGATTAACAGTAATCAACTAGATGGCGATTGTTAAAATGCACAAAATGTATAGAATAGGACAATTTTGACAGCCTTCAAATCTAGAATAGAATAGTGTTAACGATGATTAGAAAGTGTTGGTAAAACATTTTGGCTGTAAAAATAATCATTTCGCGTCACAGAGGAAAAAGCGTAAGCACAACAGCTTCCTCGACATGGAAGCGGAGCTGTCGTCTGACGGCGCGGACAGCGGCGACGAGCTGTCGGACGACAGCGTCGGCAGCGTCGCCGCCTTCATCTGCGACGACGACACCGACGAGCCGACGCACCTCGAGGACATGCACGCGCACTACATCCGCTCCGTCAAGTCAGTACTACGCCTGTTGCCTGTGTTTATCTTCAGTACACTAATGCGCCGTACCGCCATCCCTGGAACTCATCTGCTTTGAGAAAAGCGGGGATTACCCACTACAAACTTCCAGTACGTCTCACCGCCTTTTTGGGGCCATGGGAAACCATATCAAATGCCACGAAGCCAGGCGTACACTTCGTGAGCTCCAATGTGAACCAATAAAGATCCCTAACAACTAGTTCTGACCTAAGGTTACTAGTTTTATCCATTATATATAGGCGATAATAAGACAATACCACTAACTTTGAACTGTTGTTAAAGTAAGTAGCTAAAGCACTTGTGTGTTAAAAACCGTGATCAAATGCGGTACCAAAATACATACATAGTTAAATATATTTATAACATTCAGTCACAGATCAAACACATGTTAATCACATGAACATTTGTCTTAACAAGGCATTTTAATAAATTGCTTCTTCTGCAATGCATATTTTTTACTTAGTAATTTAACTTTTTCAGAAGTCCCGTCAATGGTGTCTTCAAGATACCAGAACTACCAAAGAAATTCAACAATATGGAAATATTTTCCCAATATGTTGAAGAGGACAATTACGAGATGGTATGTTTGTACTTTAAAAATATAGTCATGTAGTTTTTAACACAATTACTCTCTCCTTTTATATCTATGGATAAAATTGGGGAATGAGATTGACTTGTTTTTACATGTACAAATTTGTTCTAATTTATATTACAGGACAGTTTTTGTGTGGACTCGCACATCGGCTTAACACAAGTGGATGAAACATGCGAACTAGAATTAGCGGAGATTGTTTTGGAAGAAAAAAGAAGGCAGAAAAAGAAGACAAAATCGCAAACGGAACCTCAACGAGATAATGACGGTAGCCCTCTTGTTAGAAGAAAGAATAAATATGTTAGGCAAATACAAAGTGATTCTGATGACAGTAGTTAAAAATATTCTTAGGCTGTGGATACACAGCTGCGAAAGATGTGCGCGTTACTTTTGATAATATCATATTTTGACGTCTTTCCATACAATAAGTAGCCTACTCGGCCGCTTAAATTAATTAGGCGTAGGAGCCTACCGCTCCCTGAAAGTTTGATGAAGACGATAACGCTTCGCAAACATTTTCGTTGGTCATGAGAGAAAAAAAGCCTCCAGACAACAAGTTTTAAATAATGTTGTGATGACTTTTTTTGTTGTACTATCCAAAGCATATCACGGTAATCACTTGCGAGTTCGATTATAGTTCTTATGCCAATAAAATAAGGGCGGTACGAATCCCAAAGTTTATGTCAGACTTGCTTTTGATTGTACCTTCTAACCGGCATCTTCATTTACCTTTAAAGCAGTGATGTTAGAATAGGCGCTAAACATGAGTCCATATTTTTGAACTGAAACCGGCTCGAGATTATTTTTGAAAATTAATTAATAAATCCTAGCATATAATTGAACGCGGTTTCTGGGCGAGACACCGCGGCATCATCAACACTTAATATTGTATTTTAATAATAAATTTGTCCAGCTGGTCTGGATATTGCCAAAACATGCTGTGATATAAAATTATTTTGTTATTTATCGTTAGACACATTGTTTTTAGAATTATATTAATTTTAATTCAATTATTCAATTGCTCAACATGTACATACCAAGAGATAATTAGTTATTCATTACCATACTAAATTAATCTGCATTTCAAATGTAAATAGTAGATAGGTATGCAAAGTGAAGTTTAAATCGTGTTTCAACAGGGTTCATGAAGTTAAATGAAAACCAAACTTTCAGTTAAACTTTATTAAATTACGATTATCTGTATTTTTCTCATTTTATATTAGGCATATCTGTTGTAACTTCGCATCAACTGCGTGGAAAGACATTCAATAGTTATGTATGTACTGTTTCTGTACCCGTTAATGCTATGTACTATGGTTATGTCAAACACTAGCTGCCTGCGGGGCAGTAAAATTTGGGACTACGGTAGCAAATACATCTCACTCTTTTACCTTTACTGGCCCAAGGGAGAGATGTAGTGTCGATATTCGACAAATGTGCTTTTTTAAGGTCGCCTCTTTGAAGGGCTTCGATGTGTTGAACACATTTTTGCCTTCGGGGTAGTTTACTATGGATCCTATTTAATCGAGCAACTAAAAATAATAACCTATCCTAATAAATAAGTAGGGTACCAATTAAATTAGTCAGCCAATGTGAATTGGTGGACTTATGGTTTAGTCAGAATTACGGTTGCCCCAATGACCTAACTTATTTCTCATTTATTAATCACTAGGTGACCCGGCGAAGTTTGTTCCGCCTTAGAGGCAATAAATGACTTTAAAAAAAGCAAAAAGAAATTAATCAAAAAGTATCCTATGTCCTTCTCCTGGTTCTAAACTACCTCTCCACCAATTTCCAGCCAAATCTGTTCTGCCGTTCTTGAATTATAAATAGTGTAACTAACACGACTTTCTTATATATATATATATAGATTAGCCGGCACAATTGGCTACTTGACAGTGTTAACAATAAAATATGAAAAGTGTTAGATATGTTAGCTTATTAGTTAAGTAATCATTTTATATTTTTACTTTTTAATTAAAAGCATAGTAAGTATTTTATTTTTGCAAAATAAATTTTAGTTTTTTATCTGTGGAACCAAAGAACCAAAACGGAAACCACCATTGCAATTCGGAAATGACAGCTGTCGGCGAAAATTATTTATTTTAATGTGGCGAAACAATTATTATTTTACCGATTAAATTGAATTATTGTGTCTCTAATCGTATAAAGAATTTATTGAAACATTTTCCGTTTATCTTAATTAAGTCGTTCCTATGCGTATCGGTTCGTTGTCTAAGACGTTGACGTCATAATTGCAACAGTGACGTGACTTGGCGTTTTCGCGCGCTTTTTAAATGTGTTACACAAAATCTTATTTTTCTCTGGTTATTTTGATTATTTCTAGATAAATCGAATTGCTTGGGATATAAAATGAACGGGCGCACATTTTACAATACTTTTTCAAAAACTGTCAAGTAGCCAATTAGTGAATAACTATTATTCGCCGGCGCACAGTCTACAATTTCTTGAACGCGGGCAGTGAGTGTTTAACATTACTGAAATCTTTTATCGGTATATTGAATTGAATAATTAATTTATTATAGAAACTTTGAAGTTTTATTACTACAGCCCTAATTGCTAATGCTATTCGTCTGTACTCCTAACTTCTGCCTCAACCGGCCGCCGGCCTTTGTGAATATCCTCAAGCTCTGCCTGAAGTTCGCCGTATTTCTTCTGGAGCTGTTTTTCCCGATCTGTTTGACGATTCACGTCCTCCGTCAATGACTAAAAAAGAAAACGAACATTTTAAAAGTAAACGAAAGTTGTAATTGAATATTGAGATTGTTAATTTTGTTTTTTTACCTCTATCCTACGAGGAATGGCAGCTTTCTCTTGTTCAGCCAGAAATTTGAATGTAGACAATTCTAGGTTTGATTGCTCTATCTGGTCTTGTAACTCCTGGAACTGTTTAATTAGTGATGCTGCTCTGCTTTGGTATCCACCTGGAAATAATACACACGTTAACTAATAATAAAAGATATGTGGGAAAAAAAAATCTTCTCTATTTGTCATAGATAATAAAAATAATTTACCTAACCCTAAGTAATAGTGTCATGTACAAGCTCGATGAAAGATTTGAATTACTAAATAAAATCTCGTACACAATCTGTGCCGTACCTGTGAGCACTCGAAGTTTCTTCTCCATCTTCGAGCACTTTTTAGCCTCCTTGGCCATGTGATTCCTATTCTGTTCCAACCTCTTTTCTGCTGATTCGAGCCTATCTTTTTTACTGGCCAAATTAGCACGAGTATATCTGTTCTGGCCAGGTAAAAACAGTACCTGAAAAAGGAAAAGGGTTTGTCATTTGAATACACTTTTGAATCATCATTGTTATAATGGAAAGTGACTTTGTTGCACTGCTGTGATAAGGGCAGGAATGTAGCACCTCATCTCCTCGATTGTGATGCCGTGGGATATAAGAACAGAAGATCTAATACATCATCGCCGGCCGAATGGCTACTAACCAAGCAGCCCCGTTCTCCTACAAACCATTTGTGGGAGATGGAAAGTGATGCTTTATCTTTTTTACTAGCGGTTCGTCGTGACTTCGCACGCGTCCTACACCCGTTTTTTCCATATTATTAGCTCCTAATGAAAGGACTATCCAACACAACGTCAAGTAAAGCTAATCTGGGCCGGACTACCTCCTTGTGTGTCTGCTTGTTATTGGTTCCTGAGGATTCTTGCGAATCCGGGCCCGGTGCACCCTGGGCAAAGGAGGCTAGCGACGTCCTTTTTAGGATCTCTGTAGTCGACGGCAGAAGTTTCGGCACGAGAAGCCTCCCTCCCGTCTTCTTGAAGAGGGGTAGTGGATGGCTGGGGTGGGGGGCGATTTTCGCCTGTTGGGATCAGAGACGCCATGCGTGGGGTAAGCTTGGCGTCCGTTACCTTGGTCCCGGGTGGGGCGTGCCACGTGGCCTGGCCCGCTCCAGTCGCGCGCGTTGTGCGTGCCGAGGAGGACGGTAGGCGCTGTGGGGAGCCTGTGTACAGTCCACAAGGGATCTCGACTCCCCTACAACTGCGTCACCAAGGTGGTTTTATTCAGTGCGAGCCCGACATACCACTCACTGTTCCCCACGGAGAGAGTAGGCATTTGCCCCTCGTAAAAAAAGAGGTGAAGCTAATCTAGGCGTGACAACAGAAGATATCTCACTTGGGCCAAGCACTCCTCCCAGACTTGCGTGTAGGCGTCCATGCTGAGGTCGCCGTGCCCCATGCCGGCGCGGACCACCTCCATTTCTTTCTTCATCTCCTGCTTGGCGGCCTCCAGCTCGGTCGACGTGAACTCCTCGTACGGGTGCTGCTCGAGGTACGCGAGGTGAGCAGCTTGTTGTTGAACTATGCGCTTTTTGTCTACACCTAAGAGAAAGAAAAATGTATTTAATTTCTAATAAGCACTTGTTATTAGGGGTTCGATAGTGCGCGCTAGTCACTGCCTGAGGTACGTGTGTGGCGAATCGAGGAAGGAGGCTATTGAGATGACACTTGAGAAAACGCACATGAGACATTTGTCAGGAGATTAATGTTTGAATCTGTCGTTATGGATAAAACTTAAAATATGTATTATTTGCCGAGGAAAGGTGACTAGCGCTTGCGCGCATACTATAAGCTACTTTTGTGTCAGCGACGTTTCTCTTTGACGTGGCATGTTACTGACGTCATCATGGTTTAGACTGTGTCAGCGCGATATTTTTAGCGAATCCTTTCATCATAAGAAAAGTATACCAGCGGTGTTACACCTACGCCGTTGGAGTTATAGTTGCTCAATTATCCCACGGCACCAACCATAGGCGCTAAGACATGATGTGACGTGACCACACACGCCGCAGTCCCTGGGGATGGACGGAGGTACGGTGTATGTACGTATGACGCTCGCGTTGACGTCGGCCGGCCGCGCTGTAGAGTGGTACCTGGCGGCGGGTCCCGCAGCGCGTCGTAGTGCAGCATGGTGACCATCTCGGCCTTGAGCAGCTCCTCGGCCTGCTGCAGCGGCGTGAGCGGCGCGGCGCCGGGCGCGCGCACGACGCTCGCGTTGACGTCGGCCGGCCGCGCTGTAGAGTGGTACCTGGCGGCGGGTCCCGCAGCGCGTCGTAGTGCAGCATGGTGACCATCTCGGCCTTGAGCAGCTCCTCGGCCTGCTGCAGCGGCGTGAGCGGCGCGGCGCCGGGCGCGCGCACGACGCTCGCGTTGACGTCGGCCGGCCGCGCTGTAGAGTGGTACCTGGCGGCGGGTCCCGCAGCGCGTCGTAGTGCAGCATGGTGACCATCTCGGCCTTGAGCAGCTCCTCGGCCTGCTGCAGCGGCGTGAGCGGCGCGGCGCCGGGCGCGCGCACGACGCTCGCGTTGACGTCGGCCGGCCGCGCTGTAGAGTGGTACCTGGCGGCGGGTCCCGCAGCGCGTCGTAGTGCAGCATGGTGACCATCTCGGCCTTGAGCAGCTCCTCGGCCTGCTGCAGCGGCGTGAGCGGCGCGGCGCCGGGCGCGCGCACGACGCTCGCGTTGACGTCGGCCGGCCGCGCTGTAGAGTGGTACCTGGCGGCGGGTCCCGCAGCGCGTCGTAGTGCAGCATGGTGACCATCTCGGCCTTGAGCAGCTCCTCGGCCTGCTGCAGCGGCGTGAGCGGCGCGGCGCCGGGCGCGCGCACGACGCTCGCGTTGACGTCGGCCGGCCGCGCTGTAGAGTGGTACCTGGCGGCGGGTCCCGCAGCGCGTCGTAGTGCAGCATGGTGACCATCTCGGCCTTGAGCAGCTCCTCGGCCTGCTGCAGCGGCGTGAGCGGCGCGGCGCCGGGCGCGCGCACGACGCTCGCGTTGACGTCGGCCGGCCGCGCTGTAGAGTGGTACCTGGCGGCGGGTCCCGCAGCGCGTCGTAGTGCAGCATGGTGACCATCTCGGCCTTGAGCAGCTCCTCGGCCTGCTGCAGCGGCGTGAGCGGCGCGGCGCCGGGCGCGCGCACGACGCTCGCGTTGACGTCGGCCGGCCGCGCTGTAGAGTGGTACCTGGCGGCGGGTCCCGCAGCGCGTCGTAGTGCAGCATGGTGACCATCTCGGCCTTGAGCAGCTCCTCGGCCTGCTGCAGCGGCGTGAGCGGCGCGGCGCCGGGCGCGCGCACGACGCTCGCGTTGACGTCGGCCGGCCGCGCTGTAGAGTGGTACCTGGCGGCGGGTCCCGCAGCGCGTCGTAGTGCAGCATGGTGACCATCTCGGCCTTGAGCAGCTCCTCGGCCTGCTGCAGCGGCGTGAGCGGCGCGGCGCCGGGCGCGCGCACGACGCTCGCGTTGACGTCGGCCGGCCGCGCTGTAGAGTGGTACCTGGCGGCGGGTCCCGCAGCGCGTCGTAGTGCAGCATGGTGACCATCTCGGCCTTGAGCAGCTCCTCGGCCTGCTGCAGCGGCGTGAGCGGCGCGGCGCCGGGCGCGCGCACGACGCTCGCGTTGACGTCGGCCGGCCGCGCTGTAGAGTGGTACCTGGCGGCGGGTCCCGCAGCGCGTCGTAGTGCAGCATGGTGACCATCTCGGCCTTGAGCAGCTCCTCGGCCTGCTGCAGCGGCGTGAGCGGCGCGGCGCCGGGCGCGCGCACGACGCTCGCGTTGACGTCGGCCGGCCGCGCTGTAGAGTGGTACCTGGCGGCGGGTCCCGCAGCGCGTCGTAGTGCAGCATGGTGACCATCTCGGCCTTGAGCAGCTCCTCGGCCTGCTGCAGCGGCGTGAGCGGCGCGGCGCCGGGCGCGCGCACGACGCTCGCGTTGACGTCGGCCGGCCGCGCTGTAGAGTGGTACCTGGCGGCGGGTCCCGCAGCGCGTCGTAGTGCAGCATGGTGACCATCTCGGCCTTGAGCAGCTCCTCGGCCTGCTGCAGCGGCGTGAGCGGCGCGGCGCCGGGCGCGCGCACGACGCTCGCGTTGACGTCGGCCGGCCGCGCCGCGCCGCGCTGCACCGCCGACGAGCGCCGCGCTAGAGCCGCTAGACCTGGCAGAGACAATTTACATTCATTACTATTATATTGCGACTTATGCGCGGGCCCTAACATATGACGCTAAAAGATGGTGCCGCCAGCGCGTTTATTCCCACTTGCCACCACAAGGATAGCCACCGGAGGTGACTGTATGAAAAAAGTATTGACTTTATGAAAAAAAAGTAAATACATAAATTGTAAGCAATGGTCTCTAGTTTCATTTTGCATAACTGTGTTTATAGTAAAATGAGTCGGAAATGAGATATTGTCCAAAAAGTGCTTTTTGGCGCCATTTCTCCAAAATGGCGGCGCTGCAAAAATACGAGGTGGCAAAGTCGAAATGCGGAAAGAGCACCCAAAAATCTATAAAAAAAAACAATTTTGAAAACTCCCGGAACACTTTTCAAGTAACCACTATATTTCTCACCAAATGACAGGACTATAGCGGCAACAGATAAACATAACCTGTGAAAATTTCAACTCTCTCGCTATCACGATTCTTGAGCTACAGCCTGGTGACAGACACACGGACGGACAAACAAAGAAATCTTAATAATTCGGTCTCTGGGCACCGAACCCTAATAATAGTGTTACGCGCCACGATTAACGTTTTTAGTAAACAGCGCCATCTAGTTTGGAATGCGGAACTTCAGAGAGTCGAGACGTCAACGCCAGAACTTACTAGAACTATGGCCGTACGCTCGGTCAAGGCCGGACTGCGCGCGAATGTTCCGGATGTTTCTGCGTTGGAAGGTTCGGGAACGGCCGCGGCAATATAAAAGGCCGGGATTCACCGCGACCGGGACAGTATTGAATTAGCGATACAAGTGATTACTTCGAAAGCGATTTTGAAGTGCGACTTGGGAGCGATTGTTGTTTTAATTAGTGCGTTTTAAGGTTGTAATTAGTGGCGTTCAATTAAAGTGTGACTTTTGGTAATTTTTATCGGCTGTTTTTATTGTCACGAACCCGAAGCTCGTAACAATAGTAAAAAGGTGATCCTACGTTTCTCCTCCTGCTCCTTGAGCAGGCGCGCGTCTGCGTCGGCCTGGTCCTCGACGGAGCTGGGCGCGAGCACGTGGTCGGCCGCGTCGGCGGCGGGCGCGTCCGGCACCACGATCTCGTAGTCGTTGCGCGGCGTCGGCAGCGACGCCAACGCCGACCGGACCAACGCTTTCAGCTGAGTAACACGAGAAACATTCATGACCAGCGGGATCGCATCATACAGGCCTAGCATGCGTTTAAATTTTCTCACATGAGATGATAAAATGTCAAGTGTTGATTTTTCAATTCAATATTCTTTTGTTCATGTAAATTACACCAGTAATATTTATGAAACGTCTATATAATGCAAATAACGCTACCTCCGGTTCGGAACCTATAACTTACAGAGAAGATCCCGGCAAGAAACTCTGTCGTTCATATTACAAATATAGCTGAACTTATAACTAGATTTCCACTAAGACATACAGATTGGTAGTTGGTATGTCACACTGCTATTGCCAGCAAATCGGCAATATCTAGCTAGACACACAAAATTGAATAGACTTTACTAAAGCACGGTTATACAGGCCTCAAGTAAATCGATGGTCTTGCTTTATGTCTATTGTTACAGTGCTATAATTTAAGAATTGTTTCGTTACCTTGTAATAAACTTGGTAAAGCTTGTCTGCTTGACTAACAAACAAAATGCTAGTTGCATGATAAATATTATTAGTTACTAAACAAACATAACTATACCAGTCCATAAGTACCATGTGGTTCAACTCATCAATGTTTTTTTTTAATTTTACTATATAGCGCACACTAACAAATCAAAGTGAATCAAGTATTTCTTAACATGACGAATTTCCTTTTTTTCACAACGAGTTCGTTGAGAAACGTTTACTTACCTGCTTCTGCATTTGATTTGCAATTTGCGGTGTGTCTCCGCCGCTTAATCTGTCCTCTGGGTTGATGCTCAATTTATCGCGTAGTCCAGGAGTCTGTGTAATAAGTAACATAAATATAAAATAAATTTAATATTGTTGAAAGGGAAAATAATTTAAATCCAACTAATATCATAAAAGCGTAAGTTTATAAGAATGTTTGCATGTATAGATGTCTCGATGTGTGATCGTTACTCTTCCACGCAAAAACTACTTAATTGATTTAGATGAAATATCGTTGCAAGATAGATAAGACACTACAAGAAAATATAGCATTCTGAAATAACACGAACGAAGTCACGAAGCTAGTATATTACATAAACCATTAAAATATATCAAACCGTCAATCCTGGTTGTCCTGTGGCATGGCTGGGTGTGTTGAAACTGCCTGGTGTTGATACTTCAGTTCGTGACGACCTGATAAGAAATTAAAAATAAATAATGGAATCTTTATTTTCCAAACAGTTATACATAACATGAACTGTGTGAGGAGTCTACTTTTTTTAATGCTTGTGTCAGAAAGCACTTGGGCTCCTGATTTTGACGCGATAGAGTGGCTAAGTTACCCTGTGGTCCAGTGCATCCAACTACCGAGAGCGCACAGGGTGAAGCCAAGAAAATGAAAGAAAGCACCATTTTTCCTTTCAGTATGATTATACATCAACCTTCATCAAGGTTCTATTAAAAATAGGAAAACAAAAGCGAAACAAAAAAAATATTCAAAGAATGTCACATAAGTGGTTTATAGGTTAACCCTCTGTACAGCAGAGCATGTTTCAATTTTTCATTGGTTTTGGACCTTAATTCAAATGAGTAAGGTAAAATTATTGTCATATAGTCGACAGCGCCATATAAAGATTTAAAGCATGTGGGCAGGGCGTGTTACCTGAAGGGCGTGGCCAGCACGGTGTTGGGCGTGGCCGTCGCCTGGTGCTGCGGCAGCGCGCCCGAGAAGTCAGGCTGATGTAGCGGAGTGTTCAGGCCGCCTTTCAAAGGCGTGTCCACGTGCGTCAGAGCCATAACGTTCTGAGCTTCCATCAGGATTCTGCAACAGTTCAATGTACATAACATTATATGACAATGTACATAACATAATATGTTCAAATTTCACTAAAGGCGAAAATATGTAGACAAATATATGTTCGTTACTCTATCACTCAAAAACTTCTGAATGCATTTGAATGAAATTCGGTAGATTGATACATGACAAATTGTTTCAACTCATAAGAAAGTCAGCTAAGTTTATAATCTTCAATTCTTCTCAGGATCAAACTTTTTGATTTTAATAATATTTAATTTGAAGGCACATGTGAACACTAGCGCCAGCGCACTGAGGATAGTGCAGTGTACACAAAAAGGCGGCACAGAGACGGTCCGATACGTACTCGGTGTCGGTGCAGTGCGGGTGCGGTTCCGGCGTTGTCTACATTAAACGTGCTACTGTCTCCGATTCGACATTCAAAACAAAGACGTTTATTTATCGCTTCCATAACATCAGTTAGTGTTAACAGGCAAGGTGTTACCTGTCCTGGTGGTTGAGCGGCGTGCGCGCGGCGGCGGCGGGCGCGGGCGTGAGCGCGTAGTCGGCCAGCAGCGCGTCCGTCGCGCCGCCGCCCCCGCCGCCGCCGCCCGCCGCGTCGCGCGCCGCCTCCGACGCGCGGCCCAGCTTCACCACTTGCTGCAGCTCCTGCAACAAATACAACGCATTATACAATTATACTTACCACACCTAGGTCCAGTTTCACCATCCTCTGTTAACGCTATCTCAAAAATAAGTTTGACACGTTTGCCAGATCGTCCACAATATATATCAAAAATGCAATCTATCTGATTGATAGTTTTATTAGAGGATGGTGAAACCGTACCCTACACTTCGAACTTTTTCCATTGCGTTATGCCTTATTAACGACAACATACTTTCACCAAAAAGATGTTGTAGCGGGCACTGGTGAATCAGAATCAACTTTCTCTGTCTGACATATTCATACAACTGATTGAAATAAAAAACCACCTGACTCTACTCTGGAGAGCCCGAACTACTCTTGTCGAAAATTTTATATTACGTTCAATATCATTTCACTGACCTGATCGGTCACTTGTGGCTCAGGCAGCACGAGCTTGCTGCGCTTACGGGCCGGCTGGTCTCCCTGCAGCATCGCTTGCGGCATGTCATTCTCTTTGCGCTGTTTCAACTTCTGCTTGTCTTTGCGTCGGTCCCTCTGTCAGAAAAATAATATGATTAGTTGGTTAGTGAGCTAGTAAGAAAGAAAAAAAATCACACGTATTTCGCTAACTAATCGCTCATATTAAAATTTCAAACAAATAAACTTTACATATTCTGTTTTTATAGTTAAATAATACAGAAAGAAATATAAATATAAAAATATTTATCAACATTTTTTATTACAAACCCAAACCACTTATTTCAAAAACGTTACAATCATTTCCAACTGAAAGTAAATGTTTTAACTGTGCCAATGTTAAGAAAAAAACAAACCTTTGTTACCTAAACTTAATTAGTCTTGGAGAAGATTTTAAGTAATCAATAAATGCCAGACAACAGAAACGCTACGAGGTTGCATATAGATGTGGATTTACAAGTACGCTATGTGCTGCTGTAACAACATTGTTTTCTTCACACTTAAAGGCATGGGCGTGCCTTTAGTCTTCATGACGCGGCCTAAGGAATCTCAACCCGACAGAAAAGACTAAGCTGTGGATCAGCGCAAAACTATGAAATGGCGGAATCTAAAACATATCTACCCCAGGAGGGTACCACAAATCGTGGAGAATCCCTCCCTGAACACTGCTCCCTTGAGCAGAGCTCAGGCAGCCCCTCGGATTCTGGGGGGGACAAATTTCGCTCTAAACCTAATCTCACACAACAGATCTTCCATAAGGGAATATTCATAAACAGACCTAGATCCAACTCCTACAGTGGCATGCCATCGAAGGCCCCTGCAACTGACACACAAACCTTAGAGACTTCGGACATGGAACATACCCAAATAAACGACCATAACGACACACAAAAATGGCAAGAAGAGAACAGTCGCAAGAGACTAAGAACCAGCCCCGAAATAACGTCACGAAGCCAGAAACAAACCAAACTGAGCTATTGGCTGGCGGCACCAATACCAACATCAAATATGTTTGCGGAACTAGAAACTACTGAAGAACCAAAATCTGTAGACCAAGTAACACGCCAAGCAGTAAAACCACCACCTTTTTTCGTTGACAAGGTCAGCAATATCCAGCCCCTAACAAAAATGCTAAAAGACGTGGCTAACGAAGATTACGAAATCAAAATCTTACAAGGTGAAAAAGTCAAAATCCAGGCTAAAACCCCAGAGTCATACTCGACTATCTACAAAGAACTCAAAAGCAGGAACACTGAGTTCTTCACATACCAACCTAAACGCGAGAAAAATTTTAGAGTAGTCTTAAAACGCATGCATCCTTCAACTGACACTGAAGATATAAAACAAGCCCTAGAGGAATTACACCATAAAACAAACAATATAAAAAAAACCTCTACCAATGTTTTTCCTAGACTTGCAACCAAGTGCTAACAATAAGGATATCTATAGCATTAGATCACTCCTTAATTGTCGTATAGAAATTGAACCACCAAGACCTAAACGCATAATTCCTTAATGCTCCAACTGCCAACAATATGGTCATACACAAAAATACTGCCACAGACAACCAAGTTGCGTGAAATGTGCTGGACAACACCACACTATAAACTGTCCGAGAAAAGAACGTTCCGACAAAGTTAAATGCATTCTCTGCGAAGGCAACCATCCTGCCAACTACAAGGGTTGCATTGTCTACAAAGAGTTACAAAAAATAAAATATCCCGTTTTGCAATCCAACAACCGAAAGCCTAAAACATCAGAAAATGTAATTAAAATAAGTCAAGAAAAAAACGCTGTGCCTAATGCAGGGAAGTCATATGCAACAGCAGTAAAAAATGGTCAAAAACCAGATCCAAACAAAGATAATACTACCGAACTACACATGACGGATATTCTTCAAACCTTTAATAGCTCAATACAGACACTTATGAACCAAATGCTCACAATAACTCAGATGCTAGCAGAACTCATGTCGAAGATTTCATCACATTCTCATCCATAAAAATATGTGTCTGTCAAACCACTCAAATGAGTTAAAAATTTTCTTAAAATCATACAAAGTAGACATTATGCTGATCTCGGAAACTCACTTTACAACTAAGAGTTATTTCAAAATCCCCAACTACACACTATACCATACGATGCACCCAGATGGTAAAGCACACGGTGGATCAGCTATTCTCATCAGATCCAACATAAAGCATGACCAATCACAATCATATCAAAAGGATTATATTCAAGCCACGAGTATAGTTGTGTACGACTGGATAAGTACTGTTACAATATCAGCTCTTTACTGCCCACCAAGACACACTATTAAAGAAGAACAATTCAATGATTACTTCAAATCTCTTGGCAATCGTTTCATAGCGGGGGGCGATTACAATGCTAAACATACGTTCTGGGGCTCCAGATTAACCCTACCAAGAGGCCGCGAACTTACAGGCAGGCACCACGAACTTTATCACAACCGGCCAACCCACATACTGGCCTTCTGACAAAGGTAAAATACCAGACATCATCGATTTTTGTATCACCAAAGGTATAGCAAAGAACAAAATTTCTTGCTATAGTTGCTGGGATCTATCATCGGATCACTCTCCTATTTTTGTGGAAATTGGGGCGAATGTTACAGAAAAAATGTACATTGCACAATAAAAGGACTGTAAAACCTCTGGGCTACTGGCCACTCCCTGTAGTACTCCTCCCAATTAATTCCCAAGCTTGAATGAAACTACAGTTTATGGAGTAACCAAAATAGTCTTTATTGACATCTAACATTTCCTTTATATAGGATCGGCCGGAACACAATGCCATCGCGATGTAAATAGGCATAGTGACATCTCTTGGTACAAATCAGAACTAAACTTGTAAACAAACAAAATCCTAAAACGTCTGCTAAGACAATACATTTGCGTACTTTATACATTAAATCGCCCACCAAGGACAAATTTGACGTTTGTCCTTTAACAAAACCAAACTAAAATCTATATTTAAACAATACACATTAAAATACAAATACAAACCCTTAAAATTATACACAGTTAGCTACCTGCGTCACCTACTAATTATTTGCAATTGGGAGCAAACACAGTTTGGAAATAGTTCGCTTAAAATTACCATTTTTAGTTTGAACTGTGACTACTCTTATCAAATTATCCTGACCCGGATGGATTTCAATCACTTTGCCATATAACCAACGACAGGGAGGCAGCCCGTCCTCCTTCACTAACACGACATCGCCCACCTTAGGCTGATTTTGTTGCGATGACCATTTATACCTATGGAAGTACTTGGTAAGATACTCCTGAGACCATTTCCGCCAGAAATCCTGCAACATTTTTTGTGCATACTGCCATCTTCTCAAAGAACTAACATTATGCATTTCATAGTTACGATCAGGAGGAGTTACAACAGGCTCTCCCACAAGAAAATGTCCCGGAGTCAAGACAGTATGTTCGTCGCAATCACCAGTAACTACCGATAGGGGTCTAGAATTAAGGCAAGCTTCCACTTGTGCTAGAACAGTTGACATTTCTTCAAAAGTCAAAGTTGATTGGCCAATAATCCTCTTTAAATGGTACTTAACGGATTTCACTCCTGCTTCCCATAAGCCACCAAAGTTAGGCGATCGAGCAGGAATGAAATGCCAGTTGCAGTCGTTACTGGCCACAGATTCGGCTACTTCCTGAAGCATGGATCCCTTTTCAGTTAAGAAAAGACGCTTTAATTCGCTGGAAGCTCCGACAAAATTGGTTGCGTTATCGCTCCATAAATCGGAACAATGTCCACGTCTAGAGACAAACCGTTTGAATGCTTGCAAAAAGCTTTCCGAAGTAAGATCCATCACTACTTCCAGATGTATGGCTTTTGTGGCCATGCAAACAAACAGACATATGTATCCTTTATGAGACTTGTGTCCGCGCCCTTTTGCTGTACGTATCTGGACAGGTCCCGTGTAATCTACACCACTACATTTAAATGCGCGCACTGGGGTCACTCTCGCCATTGGTAACTGGCCCATTAATTGTGTCTGAGTATTGGCTGAATTTTTCACACATATTACACATTTACGAAAGTAAGACCTTACCAGTTGTTTGACTCGTGGAATCCAATACTTAGCTTGTATAAAACAAAGCATTAGCTGGGGACCGCCATGAAGTGTCTGTTTGTGAGCATCTGCAACGATCAAATTTGCTAAGTGACAGGTTTTGGGTATCAAGATGGGGTGTTTTTGGTTAAAGCTTAAACCAGAATGCTCTAATCTCCCACCTACTCTTAATAATCCATTCTCATCGAGTGCAGGGTTCAGCGATCGAAGAATGCTGCTTTTCGGTAAGTTCTTTTGTTCTCTGACTAGTAAAATCTCCTCTCCGAAATACAATGCTTGACTTTGCTTAATACATATATTCAACACATCGTTTAGTTCTTGCGTAGATAAATACCCTTTATTTCTTTTACTAGGTTTCACTCTTAAATTATTTATGAAACGTTTACAATACGCTATCACTCGTTTCATTCTTGTAAGTGAAGAGAACCGTTGCAATATACAATCTTCTACTACAGCACAATAACCTTTCACTTTTTCTAAATCCGTAGTTATGTCTTTTGGCTTCTCATAATTTATTTCTTTGTTTCTTAAAAATCCAGGACCTTCAAACCAGACACTATTGTTGACTAATTCAGCTGATAATCCTCTAGATGCGACATCAGCTGCATTCTCTTTGGAACCAATATGTGTCCAATAATGAGAGTCCAGGTTCGATTGAATCTCAGAAACACGGTTTGCAACAAATACTTTCCATCTACTTGCATGGCCATTAATCCAAGCAAGAACCACAGTAGAATCCGTCCATGCATGCAAGTTACAATTGTCAATACCAAGTACTTGTGCAGTTTCCAAAATTAACCTTGTTAATAAAACCGCCCCACACAGCTCTAACCTGGGAATTAAGACCTGTTTGACAGGCGCCACCTTTGTTTTTGCAGTTGCCAGAGCTACATGTATTCTTCCATCGGAATCTATTACACGGATGTAAATAACCGCGGCATACGCAACCTTAGAGGCGTCGCAGAAGCCGTGCAATTCTACTATATTACTAACCTTGGTATGGACCCACCTCGGTATGTTAATAACCTCTAGCAACTTTAACTCTTCCCGGTAAGTGAGCCACTCGTTTAATATACTTTCCGGTACAGCTTCGTCCCAATCAATGCCTACTAACCATAATTGCTGTATTATTATTTTTGATTTTATAATGCTGGGTCCAACCCAGCCTAATGGATCATAAAATCGCGAAATATCACTAATTATTTTTCTTTTTGTTACAGGATGTTCCAGAGGTGGGAGTGTAACAGTGTAGCGGAAGCAGTCTTCACCACGGTTCCAGGTAAGTCCCACAATTTTCATGATTTCGTCTGATTTAATTTTTAATCCTTCTTGATCGTCCTCATTATGCCATTCAAGTTTCATAACATCTAGTAGTTCTTCATTGTTACTTGTCCACTTCATTAACTCAAATCCTCCTTTGCTCAGCAATTCGTTCATTTCTCGAAATATTTTTAAACCTTCCTCTATAGTTTGACATCCTGTTAATAAATCATCCACATAATAATCAGTCATTACTCTTTCAGCTGCCATAGGGTACCTGCCACCTTCATCTTGAGCCAGTTGCTGTAACGTTTTAATCGCAAGGTAAGGTGCAGAAGCAGTTCCAAACGTTACTCTTAGCATTTTGTAATGATTTATTTCAGTTTCAGGATTATCTCGCCAGATAATCCTCTGGAAGTCGACATTTGATTCTGCAATCTTCACTTGGCGATACATTTTTGCAATATCAGCGGTAAGGCAAATAGGGTGTAAGCGCCAACGCATTACAAGATGTCGTAATTCCGGTTGTAAGGTAGGTCCCACTAACAGATTGTCGTTGAGCGACATATTATTTTTTCCTTTACAGGAAGCATCGTATACTACTCTTACCTTTGTAGTGTCTTTGTCTTCACGTACCACCGCGTGATGAGGTAAGTAAATTGCTTTTGGATTGTTTAATTCTTCTTTAGGTACAATTTCCATGTGGTTTAGTTCAATATATTCTTTCATGACTTCTGTATATCTATCTTTCATATTCTTGTTTTTAGTGAATTTGTGTTCTAATGCATGAAATATTTTTTTAGATATTTCCAGAGAATCAACAACTTGAGGCGGATCATTTTTTAAAGGAAGTTGGACAACATATCTACCATTATTATCTCTCGTTGTGGTTTGTGCATATATTTCTTCACACTTTTTTTCTTCATTTGTTAATAATTTATTATTTTTTATTTCAGGTTCCGCTTCTAGTTCCCAAAACCTTTTGAGAAGATCATTTTCATCAGTTCGACAATGCAGTACATTTATTGGAGTTGTTGGGTTTGAAGCCACATTCACGTAACCAGACAGAATCAAACCTAAAGAGGTAGCTTGCGCTAAAGGTACTCCTTCTGGCCCCTTTTTTATCCCATCCAATAATATTTGATTGTAAACACCCACCCCAAGCAACACATCAATGCGACTTGGAGTATGATATTTAGGATCAGCTAATACCAGACCTTTTAGTTGAATCCATTTCGATGGATCAATTTTACATGATGGTAACGGCGCTGTGATCGATTTTAAAACGTAAGCTTCAACCTTCAACTTGAAGTTAGGGTCAACCAGTGAATTGATTTCCAAAGTTACCATGGCTTTAGAAGTTGACGAATTCTCACCTAATCCAGAAATATGTCCTAACACTGAAGTCTTCCTTAATCCCAAACGCTGCACGGTCGACTCAGTCACGAAAGAGGATTGTGAGCCCTGGTCAAGTAAAGCCCGTACCGTGTCTATACCTGTTTTCGACTGAACTCCCACTAGCGCAGTTGCTAGAAGAGCCTGATTGCAAACCCTACCTGACGAAAAACAAGAAATTGACGGTAACGTAACATTTCTCTCTACTACTCCCTCAGCGGAAGATGCCATTGGTTGTTCTGGCACCTCCGAGTTATCTCTGACCTCAACGGCCCCCGAAGCATCATTACCATTAGGATGCAACAGAGAATGGTGCTTCCTTTTGCACACGTGACACCTTGAACTATTACGGCAAAATTTAGCACAATGATTGCTACCCAAACAGTTAAAACACACGTTATTAGTTTCTACAAAATTTCTACGAGTATCAACAGATTCCTTTGAAAAATCTTTGCAAAATGGAAGAGAATGTTCTCCCAAACAAAAAACACACTTGAAATTAGTTACATGTAAAGATTTCATTTTATTTACAGGTGGACTACTATGACTGATAGGTTTCTTTATTGAGTTTGATCCGGAGCCTAGAAATTCTATCGCCCGATATCGTTTCGTAACAAATTCTTTGAATTTATCATATGTCGGCAATTCATCTGCTGAACTATTTTCACTAACATGAAACTCCCACTGACGTCTAGTCTCCGGGTCCAACTTCAAGGTTAGGATATGTATTATAATGACATCCCAACTATATACATTGACTCCTATGTTATTCAAAGCAGCAAGACAATCATTAGTAGTATCTATCAAGTGTTTTAAACCAGAGGCTGACTCCTTTAAAATATTGTTTTGACTAAACAGTTTTTTGAGTGTAACGTGACAAATATATTTTTTGTTATTATATCTTTGTAATAGTAAGTCCCAACATCTGTCATAATTATCATTTTCTATTGGAATATGTCTTACGAACTGCTCCGCTTCTCCGGTGAGATAGCTTTTCAAATAATGCAACTTTTGCACCTTGCTTAATTCCGCGTTAGAATGTACCAGTGCTGTATAAAGATCTTTAAATGTCGACCATTCTGCATATTGACCGGAAAAATTAGGAATATAAATTTTTGGCAATTTTATATGAGAGGATTTGGGTTGTGTTGAGCCATGATTACACTTACTAGGTGCAGTTACAATCTCAGCCGTAATTTTTTCCAATGCTATTTTCAACTCACACTTATACTCCAAATAACATTTCTCTGTCTTGTCATAAATTTCCTCCTTAACATAACTAGATGCAGATGATATTTTAGGGTCTGAGTTTCGTTTGAACTCCTTATCCCCTGATAAAAACTCAAACCAAAAATGTTCTAACAGTTCTATTCGACCCTCTATATACTGCTTATTAATGCGTTCTTTTGGGCTTTTCTTAAAATTAGTTTTGGCCTTAACTATTCGCTCGTATAGTTCCGTTTGATAATGTAATAATGACTCCATATTTTGACAAATCAATGCAAAATTTTCTAAGTTAATTTTTAAGTGAAAATTTTCTAAGTATTTAAACAAAAAGATATCGATCAAAATTTGGGCATAGGTTCCCCGTCTTTACACTTTTAACGAAATTATTCTAAGTTCTAAATCTAACATCTAAAATTATTCTAAGTCCAAAGTTCCAAATAGAATCACCAATTTTGATAAAGTTTAAATCTTCCTGTTAATAAAGTTCAAATTTACTCACAATAACTGCACTTCCATTTACCACACTTCTTCAATTTCCCTTCCTTGCGTGTACCCCGCTGTATGTAGGTCACACTAGCTGTTCCCGTTCCACCGCTCCACTCTGCAATGCTGCACACCCATCCAAATCCTGACTCGCGCCGACTCCACTCCAGCCTGGCGCGCCGTCCGAGATCAAGTTACTGATCCCTGAAGCTACGGTTGCGACAGCAATCCACTGCCCGTAGCGATGATTGACAAAAAAGACACCACCCTTGCTAGTGTCCGGCAATGAAGGACCATGTAAAACCTCTGGGCTACTGGCCACTCCCTGTAGTACTCCTCCCAATTAATTCCCAAGCTTGAATGAAACTACAGTTTATGGAGTAACCAAAATAGTCTTTATTGACATCTAACATTTCCTTTATATAGGATCGGCCGGAACACAATGCCATCGCGATGTAAATAGGCATAGTGACATCTCTTGGTACAAATCAGAACTAAACTTGTAAACAAACAAAATCCTAAAACGTCTGCTAAGACAATACATTTGCGTACTTTATACAAGGACTAACTGGGACCTGTTCCGTATTCTCATAGATGAAGCTCTCGGCGAACCAATTGCAATTCAAACGAAAAACGACATTGCAAATGCTATTGAATTTCTTACTACGAGCATTCAGAGTGCTGCTTGGAATTCGACTCCAGTAGTTCAACATAAACCAACAGAGGTATTGCTCTGTTGGTTTATGTTGAACTACTGGAGTACAGTACAGTCAAACATACTTGACAAAATTAGTGAAAAAAGAAATCTTCGCAAACTGTGGCAACAAAACAGGTGCCCTGACACAAAAAAACAATTAAATCAAAAAATAAAAGAACTCAAGCACATCCTTAATCAAGATCAAAACGCTGTTTTCCAAGCATATCTTGAGGATCTTGATGCCACCTCAGATATAGACTATTCTCTCTGGAGAGCAACAAGAAACATTAAGCGACCGGCATCAACGTCCCCACTCCTGAGAAAGGTGGATAACTGGGCACGTAGTGACCAAGAGAAAGCCAATACGTTTGCTGAGCACCTATTAAATGTTTTCCAACCTCATCCCTATTAAGGCCCACCTGAACACGAAAAGACAGTAACAGAATACCTGAAAGGCCCAAAAACGGATGAACATTCGTCTATGAGATTTACAACGAAAGAGGTCAAAAGAGTAATAGAAAAAGCCAACTCTAAGAAAACTCCAGGGTACGACCTTATTACCAATAAAATCCTACAAGAACTACCTGAATCTGGGATAAGAATGATTACAGAAATTTATAATGCCATAGCTAGACTTCAATATATTCCTCCGCAGTGGAAAGTTGCACAAATAATCATGTTGCTAAAACCAGATAAAAAAGCTGAGGATCCAAAGTCATATCGGCCAATAAGTTTGTTACCCATACCGTCGAAGATACTCGAAACGCTTATACTACAACGTATTATGCCTTTAGTTGAAGAACAAGGACTGATACCTGACCATCAATTCGGCTTTCGTCAAAAGCATGCCACCATAGACCAAGTGCATACATAGGTTAATGAACGAAATAGACAAGTCCTTTGAAGCTAAAAAGTATTGCGCGAGTGTCTTTCTTGACATATCACAAGCCTTCGATAGAGTATGGCATGAAGGACTACTATTCAAAATAAAATCTTTGTTCCCCAACTACGTCTATAACATCTTGAAATCCTTCTTAGAAAACAGATATTACCTGGTAAACCATGGTGAGGCTTTCTCAGGGCTTTATAATATCAATGCTGGAGTTCCTCAAGGTAGCGTCTTAGGACCGATACTCTACTTAATCTATACCTCAGATCTACCAACATCAGACTGCATCACAACTGGAACCTTCGCAGATGATACAGCAATTTTATCCTCTCATGAAGACCCATTAGTTGCCTCGAAAATCCTACAGAAAGGAATAAATAACATCTCAAACTGGCTCAAGAAGTGGCGTATCAAGGCAAACGAAACTAAATCCGTAAATGTTACCTTCACTTTGAAAAAAGGTACATGCCCACCGGTAACGCTCAACAATCTCGAGATTCCCCGAGCAGACCATGTGAGGTATTTAGGCTTACACCTGGACAAACGACTAACTTGGCAAAAACATATCTTCACCAAACGAAAACAATTGGGATTGCAAATACGGAAATACTATTGGCTAATAGGGCGTCGGTCACAATTAACAATGTGCAATAAACTTCTTTTGTACAAAGCAATACTAAAACCAATCTGGACCTATGGTATCCAATTATGGGGGACAGCCTCTCACTCCAACATCGAAATAGTGCAAAGATTCCAGAACAAAATGCTGCGAATGGTAACCAACGCTCCCTGGTATGTGACAAACGAACAGCTACATCACGACCTCCAAGTACATACTGTGAAACAAGAAATTCTACGACATACTAAAACATATAAAGAGAGGATCACAAACCACCCAAACCGCCTAGCAAAAGTCTTGATGAAGGAAAACCACGCACCTCGTAGACTAAAACGAAAAACCCCCCAGTTTATACTGAAATCACAATAAAGTAAACTAGGCTGTGACCCAGGTCATATTCCGAGCATGCCATTACAGACCCGACCAACCAGCTACTAAATGTCCCAGTGTGTGACAGAACGTAGTGTTCAAATAGATAAATAAAAACTTATAGGTCGCAACAATCACGAAGCTCCTCTGACTGAAAAAAGTCCATTTAAATTATATACTGGAAATTGCTTACCTCCTCCTTTTCTGATTGCAATTCACCATCAAGATGTTGCTGACGAAGTCGAGAGAAATCTGGTGCCATCGGGTCCACAACCTCTGTGGACGTATCGTAGAATCCTGCCGACGGTTTCTTTTCAAATGGAATCTCAGAATTGTAGTCCACTCCACGCTTCTTCTTTCGCCTATGATAAAATATTTATTAAATAATGATAAAAGTCTGTTTTGTAATTCAGGTCACAAGAATTACCCTCCAGATTTCTGTATGACTTATTGTTTCTCCAACCAGGGACCATAAAATCACAATGAGATATTAACAATCTTCTTCAAAGCCGGCCCATCAGCGAGTCAGATATCTGTCAATTTTGACATGTCAAATTTATTGTAGTGTGGTTGTTAGGTATACTTAAAACATGAAACCATTAGGTGTTCATGTGTTATTCATGAAAATAAAACTTTTTTGATTTTGAGAGGAAAGAGAGAAAAGAGAGGCACACATTTTTTTTGCAAAGTGGGCACCTAGACGTGAAGTTGCAGGCAGTTGCATGATTTATGATAGAATGTATTGATTGGGATAGACATTTGAAAGAAACAAATAACCTAACTTTTAGTGTTTTTTTTCAAAAGGTAACAAAACATACATGGACCATGTATAAATGTTTTATGGATCCAACAACAGAATTAGCATAAAAGGTGAAATTTGTAAATTCCTAATTCTTAGATAAAAATACAGGGCACTATATTTTTCATTAATTGGTGAATAACAATCTATACAATTTACATACCTAATTGGCACAGCAATTCCAGCTGCGCTAAGCTCACGCCTTTTCTGCAAGGCAGCGAGACGGCGTGCCTCCTCTAGCTGCTTTTCGCGAGCCTTCCGTTTAGCTTTCTTACCCTGTGTGTTGGCTAAACGAGCACGAGCTTCGGACAACATCTCCAACTCTAAAACAATTTTTTAAGTTACATTTTGTCAGTACAGTATGCTGATACAAACTAAAATGTGGCCTTTCTTTCTAGCTTTTTAATTAATAAATGACTCAATACTAGAATAAATTTACTGTTGGATGACTGGTATTCACCAAATATTACAGCACCAATTTGATGAATACCCGAAATCCAACAGTAAATGTATTGTGTGTAATTGTAAATGACTTAACTTACATCAAGAGGTATTTAATGGTCTATATTTTGCAGTAGAACATCAGAATTTCATAATTTTTATGTACTTTCTCCTAAGTATCAAAGAATTTATAGAACAAAAACCTTATACAAAAAGTAAAAACTTAGTAAGGAAGACAAGTAAAGTAAAGAAGTGGAGTCACTGAAATTGTTATGACTACTTAATACTACTTGATAGTCAGTTGTGTTTGTCCTAGGGATACCGTTGCAATTTTTTTTCAGGGTAGACCATCTGATCAAGAAATTAATATTCCTCCTTGACTTTTAATTATGTTCTTTGAGACTTTAATTCTATGCCACTAATTTTACCGTCTTCATCCATATCTTTGGGATCAGGCCTAGCCGGCTTAGTCTCAGGGTTTGGATCAATCTCTCCAGGTTTCAGTTTTCGAGGGTCATCCCCCATGTCCTCTCCCTCCTCTTTCTTTTGAGCTTGATCCCTAAAAAGAAGCAGGTCTAAGTTATAAAAATGATATAGAATAACAAAAAATATCACTGAGAAGATTCATTGCTTTATTTAACTTTGGCAGATATAAGAACATTTATTCAAAAGTTGAAAACAGATCACTACTGCTCACCACTTTACAATGTAATATTCCGTGAACGGTGACTCTTCTTCTAGTACTAGTATATTGTTACATTTAATATTGAACAGGCATCACTTTAAGAAATCGGAAAAAAGAAGTAAATATAATCTCACAGTAAATATTCGTATCTTTCCAAGCACTGTGCCGCTGTGCGACCAATGATGGGCGCGATGGTCCTCCATTGCGTTGGCATCAGCTTGGCCAAGTGCAGCAACTTCTCGTCCTCCTCGCGCGACCACTCCGTCTTCTTGATGCTCGGGTCGAGCCACTCGTACCAACGGGCTTTGCATTGCTTTGCTGATTTACGGTGCAATAGTGAAGCGATACGGGACCACTGGTTTTTACCATATTTCATCACCGCCGCTTTAAGGATTTCATCCTAAAATTATAAGAGATTGATGGGAACAGTGGTTATTCGCCCTGTTAAGATAAATTGTAATTCATTTAATGCATTTTAACGTTATTATTTACGAACCTCAGTGTTGCGCCAGACGCCGCCTTTGATCATAATACGCGGCATCTTAGTAGTGTTTTTATAACTCCGACACTAAATTAAATCATTCAGATTATACATAAACTCGAAATTGTAGCTGTAACTTGAGATATTATTTAATATTGATCAATCAAACATGTGAAAATTCAGAAAAGTGAAATGGACGAATTAAACGACGTACGACAGACAGACCGCAGCAACAGCAGTGACAATTTACTTTTTAATTTTTTTTATTTCCTTGTTCGGAAGATAAGTAGATAACACTTACACCACTCATAGATTCGCTCATGTATTTAAGTGTGATTAAATATTTTTACTTGAAATTATTCAAATAGTTATTTTATTTAAAATGGAAATTGTTCAGGAATAACTTCACCAAAATGTAAAACTATTTTAATTATCGTGTGTTTTAATTCAATATTTATCCAACACCAGCTTAATGCAGAAAAACTAAGTCCATCACTTTTAAAAACTCAACCATTTGTAAATGTCAAACGAAGTCGTGAATGGCGTTTCATAGGCACTCCCATTTTCATGATTTTGTTAGATTGTGAGCTTTTATTGATAAAACACTAAAATATTTAGATCTAAAATACAAAGTTAAGTACTGTGCGTCAATTATGAATAGTTTTTACTAAATAAAAACTACAGTGGGCACAATAAAGGTAAGATTTATAACTGTGGACATAACGTTACCAATGCACTTGCGATAAATCTATTTACCCCGCTGTACGTTAGTACATTAGTACCATAGTACATTAACCGTGCCTAATGTGAGACAATTACTGCATTTATTAGACTTTTAACACTAATGTTCATTTAGATATGACTTTAATCCAACAAAGGCCATAAGCGGAAATAGTTATCCGGACCTACACCGGGAAATCGTAATTTGCCCTGATAAAGTACATAACTACATAATTTCTTTTCAGAACATGTCTACTATGTCGAGGTCAGTCCACATTAGCCAGCAAAAGCTGGCTGAGAAGCTAATCATACTAAATGATCGAGGAATTGGAATGCTGACCAGGATTTACAACATCAAAAAAGCATGTGGCGACGCCAAATCTAAACCAGCGTTCTTGTCCGACAAAGCTTTGGAATCTTCAATAAAACACATTGTAAGAAGATTCCCTAATATTGATGTAAAAGGTCTTCAAGCCATAACAAACATAAAAAATGAAATCATTAAGTCACTCTCATTATATTACTACACATTTGTAGACTTATTGGACTTCAAAGATAATGTTTGCGAGCTTTTGAACATCATTGATGCTTGCCATATTACATTGGATTTGACTCTGAATTTTGAATTAACTAAAAACTATTTAGACTTGGTCACAACTTATGTATCTTTGATGATCCTCCTTTCACGAGTAGAAGACCGAAAAGCTGTTTTGGGTCTTTTCAATGCAGCACACGAACTTGTTAATAATCAGATAGATCCAAGTTTTCCTCGCTTGGGTCAATTGATAGTGGATTATGATGCTCCATTAAAAAAATTGTCAGAAGAATTTATGCCGCACCAAAAAATTTTAACAACTGCCTTGAACTCCTTGTGGCATGTTTATCCAGCAAGGAACCTCACTGCAGAACATTGGAGATCTGAACAGAAACTGAGTCTGGTAAGCAACCCGGCACAGCTCCCTAAGCCTTCAGAGACAAACACTATGTCTTGTGAATATTTATCCTTGGAATGTCTTGAGAGATGGGTTATATTTGGATTTGCCCTCTGTCATCAAATGCTTCAACAAGAGCATGCTAATAAGATGTGGGTCAGTGCTCTAGAATCTGGATGGGTGGTAGCCCTGTTCAGAGATGAGGTAATTTATATTCATAGTTACATCCAGGGCTACTTTGATGGCATCAAAGGATATGGTAAAAGAATATCAGAAGTGAAAGATTGCTATCACCAAGCTGTTCAAAAAGCAGGATATAAACATAGAGAAAGAAGAAAATTCTTAAGGACTGCATTGAAAGAGCTAGGGCTCATCTTGTCAGATCAACCTGGATTGATGGGCCCTAAGGCTTTATTGGTGTTTATTGGTCTGTGCTATGCAAGAGATGAAGTTTTCTGGCTATTGCGTCACAATGATAATCCACCACAAAAAGTGAAGGGTAAAGCAGCAGAAGATTTAGTGGATCGCCAACTACCAGAACTTCTGTTTCATATGGAAGAACTGAGAGCACTTGTCCGAAAATACAGCCAAGTTATGCAAAGATATTACGTTCAATATTTATCTGGTTATGATGCAGTTGCTTTGAATCTTATGATACAAAATTTGCAAGTATGTCCTGAAGACGAAAGTATGATTCTCTCATCACTTTGCAATACAGCAGCAAATTTAAATGTGAAACAAGTTGAAGACAACGAAATATTTGATTTTAGAGCATTCCGTTTGGATTGGTTCCGACTTCAAACCTACACATCTGTAGCTAAAAATCCCCTTAATCTTGTGGATCAGAGAGAACTGGCGCAATACATAGATAAAATGGTATTCCACACAAAAATGGTTGATAATCTTGATGAAATAATGGTTGAAACATCGGATCTGTCTCTCTTCTGTTTTTATAGCAAAATATTTGAGAGCCAATTCCATATGTGTTTGGAATTCCCAGCACAAAATAGGTACATTATTGCATTCCCTTTAATTTGTAGTCACTTCCAAAATTGCACTCATGAATTATGTCCAGAAGAAAGACACCATATCAGGGAAAGAAGCCTTTCTGTTGTGAACATATATTTGGAGGAGATGGCCAAAGAAGCCAAAAATATAATCACTACAATTTGTGATGAGCAATGTACTATGAGTGACAAACTGCTTCCTAAACATTGTGCACAAACAATTGCTCATTTGGCTAATAGGAAAAAGAAAGACAAAAATAAGAAAAACACAATAGACTTTGTTAAACCAGGGGCAGAGAGTTATAGGAAGACAAGAGAGGAACTAACTACAATGGATAAACTACACATGGCACTAACAGAGCTTTGCTTTGCCATTAATTACTGTGCAACTGTCAATGTCTGGGAGTATACATTTGCACCAAGGGAGTATTTGCATCAACACTTGGAGACCAGATTTTCAAAGGCACTGGTTGGCATGGTCATGTTCAATCAAGATACAAGTGAAATTGCGAAACCATCTGAACTACTTGTAAGTGTCCGGGCATATATGAATGTGCTGCAGAGTGTAGAGAACTATGTGCACATTGACATCACAAGAGTGTTCAACAATTGTCTGTTACAACAAACACAAAGCATCGACAGTTATGGAGAAAAAACAATAGCATCACTCTACACACAGTGGTACTCAGAAATATTGTTAAGAAGAGTGAGCGCAGGAAGCATTTGCTTTTCTATTAACCAAAAAGCCTTTGTAAGTCTAACTGCTGAAGGTGCAATTCCATTTAACGCTGAGGAATATTCAGATATTAATGAACTACGATCATTGGCAGAATTGATTGGACCATATGGCATGAAATCATTGAGTGAAACACTCATGTGGCACATTGCAAGTCAAGTGCAGGAACTAAAAAAGTTGGTGGTACAAAACAAAGAAGTGCTTCAATTACTAAGAACAAACTTTGACAAACCAGAAATGATGAGAGAGCAATTCAAAAGGTTGCAGCATGTTGATAATGTATTGCAGAGAATGACAATAATCGGCGTTATTTTGAGTTTTCGTCAAATCGCCCAAGAATCTCTACTGGATGTACTGGAACGACGCATTCCGTTTTTGATTAGTTCCATCAAAGATTTTCAACAACAGCTACCAAGTGGAGACCCCATGCGAGTAATATCTGAAATGTGTTCGGCTGCTGGTTTATCATGTAAGGTCGATCCGACTTTGGCGTCAGCTTTACGACAGCATAAAGCAGAAGTAGAAGAGGAGGAGCATCTAGTTGTCTGTTTGCTGATGGTCTTTGTGGCCGTTTCTCTGCCAAGATTGGCACGTAGCGAAGGATCGTTTTATAGACCTTCACTGGAAGGTCACGCAAATAACATACATTGCATTGCTCCTGCCATCAATCATATCTTTGGTGCGTTGTTCACTATATGTGGTCAAGGCGACATAGAAGACCGTATGAAGGAGTTCTTGGCACTGGCGTCTTCTTCTTTATTACGCCTTGGTCAAGAAACTGATAAAGAAGCAATCAAAAATAGAGAGTCTGTGTATTTATTGCTTGATTTAATAGTACAGGAATCGCCCTTCCTGACCATGGATTTATTGGAGTCATGCTTCCCTTATGTGTTAATACGTAACGCCTATCACGAAGTTTACAAGCAGGAACAAATGCTATTGCATTCGTAAAGCTTTATTATGTAAATTTTTAAGAGATAAGACTTTATTTGTCATTTATTTACTAGTAATTGGTTTTAAAGCTTATTTTACACTGTCCATGTATAGACAAAATTCCAATTTAGTTTATAAGATTAATAATTTTGAACTAATAAGCAAATGAGATTATTAAAGTTTGAAGTATAATCTAAACTAACTTGAGCACAGTATTTTATTCCACAAACATTTATGTAGATTTAATGAGACTGTTAGATTATTCCGTTAAATTAAATTGCAAGACGGAGTCCAAACTTTGTTCGTTATCAATTTTAAAGCTACTAACATACCTATTAAGATATCGAAGTACCTAATATAAGGCTCTGTCTTATTGAATAACAATGTTTTATGATGTTAAATTTAGGAACTTTAATTTGTATAAGAGTTTATTATATGTTTCTAATATTTTTAAGTTATAAAAGATAACAAAAGTATAATAGCTATTCCTTCTGTTTCTGACTCCCGAAATCTGTGCAGCATCATTATTACATTTAATTTAAATTTTAGTATGATACAGTTGATGAATCCTCTCCTCTTTGCAAATAAACACAAAAGTGCAAGCATGTCCACTTACTGGACTTGCCTCTGATTAGTTAGGCCTTGACATAGGATACCATGTATTCTAGTGCAGAAAGTTTAAAGTGGCCATCATTAGTTGATTCAACTTATTTTGATCAAACACGGCCTAAAACTGTAATAATAACCTCAACAGTAAGGTGTCCTTAGCGGAAACTGTTAATACCTATGTGAAGTAAAATTCATATTGGCCACTGATTTTTAATTTATAGTTATATGGCGATAATACACAGGTTTATTCGTTGTTGTAATTGGAGTGTTCTCAGAGGAAACTATAGTTATATCTCTAACTGTAATGTTAATCTCAATTAACTCTGAAAATCATCAATTAGTCTCGTACTATGAGCCCATTTAGGTAGACATAGATAGCTTCACCTGATGGTGCAGGGTAGATCAATGCTAAATTATAATTTTATTTGAATGTTCCACTAATTAAGAAATTTATCAGAAAACTCTTTTGAAATGTCACTAATTTTATAATCCCACCTTTGATTCTTATTATAGAAACGAGATCAGATATCGAAGTACATGTAAGCTAAATTAAAATTAAGGTAATATAATTACATGTATCAAATATTAAAATTCTTTTATGAAAGCTAGATATAGTAGGAGATATTCGATTCTTTGCGAGATTAATTTATTAGACCCATACACAGTTAAGATCTATGAATAATATTAAATAACGTTATTGCTTTTTTTTTAAATATAGGTACATAACTGATTTTAAAATACCAAACAGACATGACGTTATAAAAAATAATATTGGGGACTTATTTTTAACTGTCTTGCCAAATCATCATTATAATACCTAATGTGAGATAATGTGGTATTAGTGATTCATTATTTTGATGTTACCAAAGTACAGAAAAACGCATTCTTCAAAAAAAAAATTAAAAAAAATTTAAAACTCAATATGACAAAAATACAGTAAGAAAACAATATTTTGCGTTGGTACTTGTCCACTAATCTGATCACACATGTAGAAGATATATAATTGATTGAAATACTTTCTGCTAAACTTTGTTTATATTTAAGCTTAATGTTATAATTTCAGTCTCTTGTACGACTGTAGGCCTGCACATGCGAGGCAATTTGTCCCTGTTGTCTGCCACGAGTCTCTAGTAGGTATGTATGGCATGACTCTTGGTATGAGAATTACAAATCTCTTATCTATCTGACGAAAAAAGTACCTAGTCTGTGCAGGCCTTTCATTAGACGTAATGATGAAGATAACTTCATCGATATATTTTGTGCACACGATGTTTATGACTGTATTTATTCAGAATATAATTTATAAGATCAGACAATACCTTCAATATTGCACCAAATCGCTTTACGTCGTATAGGATAGTTTATCATTTTTGTACCTTGTATATACAAATACCACATACGCATTTAATAAATCATTTAATATAAAAACGGACGTTGTTTTATTGTGAGTTTTCACAAAATAAAACTGCCATTTTCATGTAAAATTTATTGTTTTTTTATTATTTTGAAATCACATGTTGTAACATTCATCTTGTTAATTAAAAATATTCACATTGTCATTTAAATAATCTATTACGGTAATCTAGCTTACACTTAGGAGAAATAATGCCATTGAGTACTACTAGTGATGGAAATAAATGCTATCCATCAATTACACGATTGGTCAAGTCGCTCTACAACGGAAACATTACCCTCTCGCTTTACATACAAATATACATTATAGTACAGTACGAGAATTTGCGTATTTTCAACATTCACTAATAAAATGGCATTAATATGGTATACTTATAAGATCGTTCCTTAACATTAATGTATAGAAATAATAAAAATACATCATGCTCTTTGGCTTGCACGACGGAAAGTAACTCTACGTAGTTGATTCACAATAAAAATATTATTACTTATCAAAGAGATCAATTCAGCAGAACCGTATAACAAAATGTTCGTCCGATGTACAATTACAAGGAGTGTTTGTGATATGCAACTTTGTGTCCAAATGAATATCATATAAATTAAGTGTTAACATTGTATTTGAGCCATCTTTACGCACAAACTCATACACACAACTACAAAATTAAAATGCATATTACAAAATTTTATCATAGCAAGATGAAAATTTTTTTTCAGTCTAATCATATTTGATCATTTGGCAATACTGTTAAAATTTCGTAATTAATACTTAAGATAGTTAAATAAAGTCGAATTAATCCAAAAGTACATTCGCAGTCGTAGGAAGACTAAATGTAATTTCGAAAAATTTTGAGCCCATACATTTTCACTAATATACTTGGAATGATTAAACTGCAGTTATTAACACCAAAAATCAAAAGAGGACAATTAAAGGAACAGGAATACAAATTGGTATAATGGCACCTCGACATTCCACTTACGTTTAATATTAAATATGTTAAAAATAACTTTATATAAAAATTATTACACTTACAGAGATTCGAGTAAAACAATGCAGTATTTATACAGTACTCTAATAATCGGTATGAACGTTTACGTTTTTATGATATTTTTACATTGTAGCCTTTGTATACCTCTTCATTTATATACAAAAATATACATAAATGTCCGGTCGTACGAGCAACACATTTATTTATTGAAAATAGTCTCACTGGTTCGCGTGAACGTCATGCCGCTTTAAAAGTTTATTTCCTATTTCCGTAATACAAAAATAATTAATTTTATAGTAGATCACCACATCGCTCGCCGGCCGCGCCCGAATCGGGCAGCTTCGGATCAATTATTACATTTTATTCGATTGAGCAAATAATTTATTATCTCTTAATGATTAGAAACGAAATTACTGCGTTATTCGAATTTACTAAAACACGGTGGCATGCTATCTTCACGTTGTCAGTTCAGTTGCTGCTTCTTTTTTTAGTACGAACGTATCAATTAGTCTGTAGAAAAGTCTGGGCGCGCTTAGACGAGCTCTAAGAGTTCACTTGGCCTGTGTTATCAGTTTGCAGGGTTCTGCCAACTACAAATGGTCCAAAAGATATTTGTATATGAACAGTACAATAATCAAGGCTTTATTTCTTGGAGCTCGCCTGAACGTGGGGGCGTGGCCCCGAGTCTCATTGCTATTTTATATCTAGTACCGCACAACTGCTGTAAGATTCCACGTTCGAGACAGTTCACATATCACTCGGAAGGCGTGGTTATGTCTAACAGTTGCACCGCTTTTCACTAACCACTAACTGTATTCTAGGAAAATAAGAGTCTGTGAGTTTAATTTCGTTTTTGCTTAGTCTGAAGTTTTGGGGACATATTTATAATAATGATTACGAAATGTATCGCTAGAAAAGGTAGTTTTTTCTTACCCAATGAGCTCCATGCATTTTATTATTACGTACATAATCACACGCACCCGCGCAAGTTCAAAATCACAGGCTTGTAATTATTTGATCTTGCCCCATACACTGTACTTAAAAGCCAATATGGAACATAACATATGCGGTTATGAAGCTTGTATATAGGATTGTGGAATTGTATAGAGATGCAAAAACAACTCGAAGACTCTTACTCCATCCTCAATATGTTTGCTTGCGAGTTCGTCCGCTATGGGCGCGTAATACCGCGCTTACGGTGTTGAGGCGAATACGAGTCGGAATGCGGCACTATATAGAGATGCAACTGCGAAACACGTCACGTCCGATAAGAGTCAGTCGCTCGCCTAGATGTCGGCTTGCGGGCTGGTCCGCTGCGGGCGCGGGTGGGGCGGGTGAGGGTGAGGGGGCGGGGGCGGGTGCGTGACGGTGAGCGCGTCGGGCGAGTGCAGCGTGATGGTGGTCTGGCTCGCCACCGTCACCGTCTTGTGGTCCGGGCCTGGGGCAGACGTGTTGGGCGCGGGACCGGCTGACCGGTACACGTACCTGATGATATAAATATAAATACAATAACAGCTTTGTTTTTCAAAAATTGAGATATTGACGCTATTCATAAATAATTGTAAGGTACTATGTACGATTTGCGCTTAGTTGACCACGCACACCGTACAGGAAGTTGTATGATGTTGATGTTGTCCGGCACGTAGTTGACGGTGCCAGATAGTAGTTAAAGTGTAGGTTTGGAGAACGGAAAGAGTCACTTTACGAGATGTAGTTTATTAAAGTTACTAGATATACAGTTAGTTGATAGATAGGTCTTTTTCCGATCGTGGTGGTTTTCGAACTCAGTTGTTTAGTAAAGTATAGTTAGTTAAGTGTAAAGTGCTGACGCGCGCATGACCTAATTTAGCCGCGGCGCGTCCAGCGAACAAAATGTGCGGTGTAGACCGTACATGCTCCCGACCGGAAAGATAAACTAACATTGAAAAAGATCCCATCATGTCAAAATCATAAGTAGTAAAAAGTACAAAAGTAAAAATGTTAAAACTACAATACAAAGTAAATATTCATTCAAAATTAAATGAGACATTTTCATGACACTGTTTCACTGAGCCTGTCGGTGGCCGGATTTCTTGCATCTCTATGTCCTCTGAGCCTTGTTGGTCGTTCCTTGGTGCTGCATGACGTCTGACGCAGCGGCAACGCTTCCTCGCCACCCACACGATTGCGCCGATTATGGCAGAGCCTAGCAAAATGTAACAGATTGAGTATTGATGTATATCATGTGTTGAAACAGCCAGGCCGCGGCGTTCTTCTTCCCTTTGTACAGTGAGCTCCTGATCAATCTTCTTCATTGATGATTCATCAGATTCGTATGTCAAGTTAGGCATGTTTCGAAAAGTTAATTCTACGACTTTGTTTATAGAGGAGTTTATGTTTGGAATGTGCACCTCAGAATCCATCTTCACATCACTGTTGAACTGGTTGTGAGCATAGATTGTCATCTCTTCAGCTTGTAACATGCATCCTTGAGCTATTGTTAATATGCTAGAGGCTGTTATACTGTGCACTGTTACGTCATTATCGCATATCATCCGTATGACACATTTATCGCAACATATAATCAACCATGTGTTTGTGGTATGCAACTTGATCCAGGAATCCCGGCATTGACCGTTTCTGATTTCACAGGGCAAGGTAGTTCGTTGATCCAAAAGTTTTGCTTCGCAAGGCGCTTTATTGTTACGTAAATTGTATATGGGCAGCTTCGCATTACAGATATAATTATCTACGCTTCTCTGAGTGCAGCGTTTTATGTCTTCTTGAGATAATGTAACGTAAGTATTTTTTCTTAAGTTGACTGCGATGAAATCTGATGTTACTCGAACCCATCTTGTCATCTCATCGTTTAGATAAATAGGTAATGGGATCGCTTGATAGAAAGTAAAGTCTTCATCACATATTAGCGGGATATGCACTTCGAATAGAAAAAAGTTGTTAGTTATTCTGCCTCTGACGTACAGTAGATGATATATGTCTCTGATCTGCTCTCTAATGCTGTCGATAGGTAGAAACAATGTCTTAGGCAGGTGCGCCGATATTTCAGTTAGTTGTTTTATTAAGTTGACTGGCGTGAGTAAATGTATGTCAATGTGACCTTGGTAGATATCCGTCAGCGTATTGAAAAACATCTCCTGCATTCTTCTTAAATTAGCCAAAAGTAGTGAGGCTGTAATAGACGATGAACTAAAATAATTTATGGCCATCAGGGCTTCCATGCCAGTTTCCATCTTGCCAAAGCTCATGTTCGCTTCAAGCAAAAACTTGTTGATGGTTTCAAATTGTAGCTTGATGTTGGCCTCGTTTTTCTTTAACACGTTATTCTCTAATTGTACAATCGATGTTTGATTTTTAACTAGTGCGAGTAGGTACCTTTCATTGTTTTGAATGGCCTTGATATCTTGGTGGTATTTCTCAGCAAAACGTTCGTCAAGGATTCCAAAAAGGCTGTTGGCAACGTAACCAACTCCGTCGATCAGTCCACGTCTTTTTCTTGTTGACAGATGCTGTTGAGGTGCTAGTAACATCGTGTTGTAGTAGTTCAGTAGGTTCATTTCGTGGTATAATTGGTCGACCGTATTTCTGCAGTATCTGGGTTCCATTTTCTCACAGGCTTTATTTAAATGATCAAGATAAATCAGCATACTCTGAGTTCCTTCCCAATAAGTTGTTAGATTATAGTACATCAATAGGATCCATTCATCGTGTATAAGTTGTATTTTGCCATTTAAATCGTAATAAATCGGTCTATTTTGTAGGCTTGTAATTTGAGTGCCAGTCTCCGACGCGCTGATATGCGACCCCGTTGTTATTGTAAATAATGTAAGCAACGTCGCAAATGTTGTCCAATAACTTCGTTTACATGATTTTATAATTTTACGTCTGGGTGTTCTGATTTTGAGACTGGGTGTATAAAGATTTTCTTTTTTTGGTTCTTTTTGGACATATGTTAATTGCTGATGTAGTACATTCTTGCTTTCACTATCATTTATGGGTAGTGGTGACAGTTTTGTGATAGGCCGTTTTATTAATCCAGTTTTCGTTTTGATGGTAGTTACTCTGACAAGGCCATCACTGCCCGGATGAAGCTCCTTTACTCGTCCAAGTGCCCACTTTCCAGGGGGTAGGTTGTTTTCCTTTATAAGTACAACATCGTCTATTTTGATGTTTGGCGTGGTTGTTTGCCATTTGCTCCTTATTTGCAGTTGTTGCAAGTAATCGTTTGACCATGTTTTCCAAAAACGTTGCAACATATGACATGTAAGCTGCCAGCGTTTTCTGAAGTCTATGTTCCTGATGTCACTGCAGTCTGACTGCGGCAGGGACATAATGGGACTTCCAACAAGAAAGTGCCCCGGTGTTAGGCAGTTATAGAACTCTTCCGGATCTTCCGTAAGAGGACAGAGGGGCCTAGAATTAAGACATCCCTCAATTTCAGTTAATATAGTAATCAACTCTTCGTATGTTAGTTTTTGATCTCCGAGCGTGCGCTTCAAGTGGTGTTTCATCGCCTTGACAGCCGCTTCCCAGAGACCACCAGCACTGGGCCAAGCCGGCGCGTTAAAATGCCATTGGATTTCAAGTTTGTTGATCTCGTCAAAGAACTGCGGAGGTAATAGCAGCTGGAAGCTCTCAAAATCTTCTTTTAGGAGCTTGGACGTGCCCACGAAATTAGTTCCATTGTCGGAATAGACGTGTTCTGGTGTTCCTCGTCTTGCGCACATCCTCTTGAATGCAGCGACAAACGTTTCGGTACTTAGGTCCGTTGCAAGTTCTATGTGTACAGCTTTTGTCGCCATACATACAAAAATAACTATGTACCCCTTCGATGTTTTTACACCTCGACCCTTGTTGATCTTAACGTCAATGGAGCCAGTAAAGTCAACCCCAGTGTGCGTAAAGGGTCTAGATGGTGTTATACGCTGCTTCGGTAGATCGCTCATCAGTTGGTGATTATCATGCGAGTTATGACGATGGCATTTGATGCAGTTGCGTAATCGTTCTTTTACAGCTCTATTTCCGCCGACAATCCAGTATCGCTGCCTTACTTGCGCGAGTGTGAGGCGCGCCCCGCCATGCAAGGTTTGTAAGTGAGCCTGATCAATGATAAGCTCAGTCAGTCTTCCACTATGCGGTAATATGATTGGGTTTTTCATGCCAGGCGCTAAGTCCGAATTTTTCAGTCGACCCCCAACCCGTATGATATCGTTTTCATCAAGGTATGGGTTAAGCTTATAGATCTTGCTCTTAATAGAAACCATTTTGTTTGATTTCAGCTGTTTAGTTTCTTCGGCGAATTCGTTAAGTTGAGTGAATTTAACAACGTGCATAGCCGAGTGTTGCAATTCAGCGTTCGTTAGGTATTTATAATTGGTTTCAATTTCTTTCCGGCGGCGCATCGCCGCAATGAAACGTGATACCCAGGCTATCACACGATACACCCGGGTCAATGAGCTCAATTTATAAAGTAATAAGTTTATAAAATTATCGTTAATTTGTTGCTTCTGAAGGGCATGTGATTGTCTTTGGTTTTCTATGCCATGATTAGTTGTAAATAGACATCTCTTGCTCTCAGCCTCTTCTTCATTGTATTTTTGTAAAAAAGAAGGACCTGACCACCATAGCTCATAGTTCATAAGTTTCGTTGGAGCTAACCCACGCGACGCGCAGTCTGCAGGGTTGACACTAGTGTGTACATAATTCCACTTGTCGGCGGGTATTGTCTTCGTTATTTTTGTGACTCTATTGGATACGTATTTCTCCCATCTTTGCGTATCCCCTTGTATCCATGCAAGGTCGACTTTAGAATCACACCAAGCCTGTACTGTAACTGAACATTCTTTCAGGGCATCAGTTACTTTTTCCATCAGTTGCGATAATAATACCGCACCGTAGAGTTCTAGTTTCGGTAGAGTGATGATCTGGGATAATGGTGCGACTCTAGTCTTGGCCGCGAGTAATGTTATGATCGGGTGGTCACCCTCGTCTATCACTCGGCAGTATACAACGCAGGCGTACGCTTTTTCACTTGCGTCGCAAAATCCGTGCAGCTCTATGTTTTGTTGTTTATTTCCGATCCATCTGTTAATTTTAATCTCTTTGATATACGTTAGTTCTTTTCTTAGTTTCAGCCATTTTTCGCCAATTTCTTCAGGTAAAATGTCGTCCCATCCAATTTTCTTTGTCCAAACATTTTGAAATAATAATTTTGCTGATACGGTGATTGGTGCGAGCCATCCGAGAGGGTCGAAGAGTGTCGAAATTTCTGATAATAACTGTCTCTTGGTTTGTCGTTTTTCAGAATTGTTGATTTTCCAATCAAACATGAATGTATCTGTTCTCGGATTCCAAGCCAATCCTAGAGTTTTTTGTGACGTTTCATCCTTGAAGTCAAATGTTGAGATGTGTGCAATTTGATCAGGTGATAAGTTTTCTAATAGTTCTTGTTTGTTGCTCGACCATTTGCGTAGATTCATTCCTGCCCCTTTCAATAAGCTAATCAAGGCTTGTTGTATCTCCTTTGCTTTTTCTAACGAATGATGACCGGCGATGACGTCATCAACGTAAGTTTCGTTTTGTAAGATTTTTGCTGCCTCCGGGTTCTTGTGGCCGTCATCAAGAGCAAGTTGTTTCAGGGTTCTCATAGCCAACCAAGGGGCAGCCTTCGTTCCATAAGTAACTGTGCATAGTTCCATTTCTTGTAACAGTTTGTTAGGGTTGTCACGCCATAATATTTTTTGCAAACGCTGTTGTTCTGGGTCCAGCATAATGCATCGATACATCTTTTCGATGTCTGCTGTAAATACGTATTCATAACTTCTCCATTTTAGTATCAGAGTTTGCAAGTCTTTTTGCAGGTTTGGACCCTTCTCCATAAGATCGTTCAAGCTGTAGCCAGAGCTCGTTTTCTGGGATGCATTGAACACCACGCGAAGCTTTGTAGTGGAAGAGCCTTCGCGCAGCACTCCATGGTGAGGTAGGAAGCACTGGACCTCTTCTTGTGAGTTAGATGTTTTCATATGACCCAGTTCGATGTATTCGTTGATAAAGTCTGTGTACATCGTTTTAAGCGGAGAGTTACGCTGTAATCGTTTCTCTAACTGTAGGTATTGAGAAGTTGCGATATTTTTTGACTTCCCCAGTTTTTCTTCAAAATTATCACAGAGTGGCATCTTCACTACGTATTTTCCATTACAATCTCGTTTTGTCGTTTCTTGATAATATAGTTCACAGTAGTCATCTGTAGGTATATCATTGTTAGTTTGTACAATATCCTCAGTTTCCCAAAATTTTGTAAGTTCGTTTAAGTCAGTTAGTGTTACGCAACAGTTGAGGGTCCTTATACTGCCACAGAGGATCCAGCCAAGGTGAGTTTGTTGGGCAGTAGGAGAATGAAAATCGGGCTTTAGTACACCTTCCATTATAATGTTCGAATAGATGTCGGCGCCCAGGAGTAAATCCACACGACGTGACATGTTAAATTCTGGGTCAGCAAGTTTCAAGTTTTTAATGTGAGCCCAGTTAGGTACTTGGAATGATTGGTTGGGCAGATTCTTAATAAGTTTCTTCATAATTAACGACTTCGCCTGAAACGCATAGTCCGAGTGGATGGACCTGCATTCCAAGTTGACGTATCCTGTGCAATCACCCGATACCGTGCCAACTCCTGATATCGATGCGTTCATTCTTTTCCTAGGCAAGTTAAGAAGTTGAGCGGCGTTTTCGCTAATTAAATTTACTTGCGAGCCCTGATCCAGTAGTGCTCGCAAAACTACGTAGGTCCCATCCAGAGCCTTAACTTTGAGTTGGGCGGTCGTGAGAAGTATCTCCGTGTCCTCATTCGATAAATGATTGGTTTGTTGGGTGGAAGTTGAGGGTCGTGGTTCAGAGTTATTTTTTCCAAAAATAACAGGTTTCTTCATGTTGTTATTGTGCAATAATGTGTGGTGCGGTAAATTGCATTCCTTACAAGTTTTAGCTGACTTGCAACGTTCTTGGCCATGGCTGTAAAGGCAGTTTCTACATACATGCAATTTTGTTACTGTGGCGTTTTTCTGTTCGACATTCATGTCATTGAACTTCGGACATTGCATCAACACATGTATTTCATTACATAGCGGGCATTTGATAGTACTCGTATTTGTAGTATAATAAGTTTTAGGTAGTTCTCGTTTGAATGGAAAATTAGGCTTCTTCACAGGTTGGTAAATCTTGTTGGTAGGCTTCTGTATGCCGGAAGTCTCCTTATTTTGATTTCGCATAGTTTCGAATGCCATAAATTTGTTTTCTAGGAATGCAGTGAATTCGTTCAAGTTAGGAATTTCTCGTGGTTCGCTCAAATCCTTTGTATATTCGTTGAAAGTTATTGCGTCAAGTTTTTGCGACATAATGTGTACGATAATCGGACCCCAGGTTAATGTATTGACCTCCATGTTGGCGAGTCCGTTCAGGCTTTCAATTATGATGTCATGCATTTTCTTTAGATTATATGCGTTTGGCTGCTGTATAGTAGGTAAATTAAAGAGCGTGTTCATGAATGACGTAAACAGCAAGCGGCGGTTGTCGTACCGTTGATTAAGGATCTCCCAACATGATTCATAATTTTCAACGCTTATGTGTAGGTGTTGTACAAGCCTTTCGGGTTCTCCTTTCAATTTTGATTTTAGATGTTGCATCTTCTGAGCGTTGGATATAGTTGGGTTTTTGTGTACGGTTTCCAAAAAAAGATCTTTAAACGAAATCCACTGGCTGTAATTACCAGTAAATTCGGGTATGTTTATTTTGGGTGTTGCTTGATGATAATGTGAGTTGGACCAAATCTTGGCGTTCAAATTCTTCCTGAGCTGATCATAACGATATTCTACTTCCGTAAACACTTGGTTGTAATTTACCTCTGATGTTTGCTGCAATGTTTCGAGTTCCCAATGAAGTTTATCGATCGCCTCCCACTTCGATTTCAGGATGCTGAGGTGATCTTCAATTTCCCACTTGTTACTTATCTCTTCCAGATTTGTTTTAGACATCGCCCGTTTTATAGCTTTAAAGTTGCATTCTTGTCGCTGCAGAAGTTGTTTAGTTTGGTCAGAGATCTTCGACTCCTGTTCCGGTGAAGGAAGCAAACTTGGGACTTCAGTTTCTCCTGGACTGGCAGTGGTTGCCAGCATAAGTTGCAAAATGTTTGTTTTCGTTGACTCGTACATTTCTTTAGTCTTCTCGTAAACGTTTTCGACAAAATAATGTATGTTTTTGTGTTCCAGGGTTTCAAGATGCTGATGGCGTTTCTCAAAATCTTCCCATTGGCTTTCCAGCGAGACAAGTCGCTTCGTTAGGTAGCCCGGCGTCTTTCTCGTCGGACTATCCTTTTTGTAGTTCGTGCATAAAGTCTTAATGTTTTCAAAGACGGTTTGCTGTAGCGTAAGTTCAGACATGATGATAGTTAGTTAGTTCTCCTTCTGTTAGTAAGTTAGCTCGATTGCCTGACACGTAGTTGACGGTGGCAGGGGAAGAGCGTGGCGATGGTTTCACTCAGTGACCTCACACCCTCGATTACGCTATATGCGCCTTCTCAATTTAACCGGTGAGACCCGCTTGTGGGAAGCCGGCTAAACCGATTCGCTAACGTAAGTAAGGGATATAAGACTCACCAAGTTTTGCTCGAAGGACCAAAATGTACGATTTGCGCTTAGTTGACCACGCACACCGTACAGGAAGTTGTATGATGTTGATGTTGTCCGGCACGTAGTTGACGGTGCCAGATAGTAGTTAAAGTGTAGGTTTGGAGAACGGAAAGAGTCACTTTACGAGATGTAGTTTATTAAAGTTACTAGATATACAGTTAGTTGATAGATAGGTCTTTTTCCGATCGTGGTGGTTTTCGAACTCAGTTGTTTAGTAAAGTATAGTTAGTTAAGTGTAAAGTGCTGACGCGCGCATGACCTAATTTAGCCGCGGCGCGTCCAGCGAACAAAATGTGCGGTGTAGACCGTACATACTAAAAACCGTAAAAGATTTGTGTTAAATTGAACATAATTCTATTTTTTCGCAGTGACTGGTTGAGAATACTCCTAGAGTAAGCCCACCTTTTATACTTTTTTATGCAATATAGTTTATAAAAAAATGTATTTTTTCATATGCTACGAAACTATTTAATAGAAACTATCAACACTCAGTATGTTGCTATCTTCATAATGTTACACAGGTTGCTACCTTCATAAAATATCAGAATCATGTTTTAACAGGTATTTAAAAGTGCCTCAGTTGACTAGGTAATCAACATCCCAATGGCGACTACCGCGCCTGAAAAATCCGCTAGATGACACTACGTGGGCGTGAGGTCCAACTGCTACATAATTGGTTAGTTTTTGATATGGCATTGACACCATGATATTGGAACAACAACTCACGAAGCAGTTGAATCTCACGCCCATGAATTGCCACCAATCGGAGTTATCCAAAGGTTGGCTAGACCTGACGCTTGAAATGTAAACTAAGCAGTGAAACAGTATACGGTACATATATTAGTCGCACTGACCCTAGGAGCAGCGGCACGCCGGGCGCGAGGGCGACCAGCTCGAGCTCGCCGCCCGTGTACTCGTACTGTCAGACCTTCTGCGCGGGCCGCATCTCGTACGACTGCGGGTACGCGTTCGCGTACGGCTCCGCTCGCCGCCCGCTCGGTCCCGGCGGCGCTGATGCTGTTCATAAACGACATTCGGTTACACCACGTACTACAATTATAAATTAGGTAATTAGTTCAAACAACAAAATAATAAATATTTATTGACGAAATCACATACATTGGTCCAATTCTGTGGTAGTTAGCTAATGAATAGAAAATATAGAAATGTTCGTTTCCCGTTTTGACCGGCCCGGGAATCGAACCTGGGACCTCAGAGACAGCGTGATGACAAAGTCCTCGCTAACCTCTCGGGTACCAGGTCAATAAGTTTGGTTTAAAATTTAATTACTACGGTCATAATAATGATACGCTGAAGACGGCTGATTATGAAATTATCCTATCCTGAGAGAGATGACATAATTTGTTGATCTCAACGAGATAGGCCACTGGGCTCGAAATCCCGGTATTTTCGGAGTTCAGAACGGAGATACTGTTTGCAGCCCCTAATTAATGTGATAAGTTTATATTCACCCATATCTCTGTGCGGCTTGGCCAGCGGCGGCGCGTAGCCCTTGTGCGGGCGCGGCCGGCGGTGGCCGGGGCGCGGCGGCGGCCGCACGTCCCGAGCCGCGCCCGGGTGACGCATGCGCCGCAACGTGTTCATCGGCCGGCGAAGCGTCTCCGACAACCGTCTGCAGAGGAAATATTCATAACATTTTACAAATTAATTATTTAAGCAGCCTTCGATCAAAGATTTTGTAGGTACACAGTGTGACGGAAATACAAGGTTTCAAAGAGTAAGGGACCCCACACTAGCGTCTTTCGAGCGTCAGCGTCTTGCCGGCGACCTCCCGACACTAGCGTTGGTTGGGCGTTGCGTCGACGCGGCGCCCGCTCAGCGTCGGCGCGGCGTTTGAGCGGCGCTTGCGCTGGGCGTCCTCTGCACATCGCGTTCGAGCCGAGCGCCGCGCTGACGTCATGTACAGTTGTTTCGAAAATGGAAATGTAAGATTTGAATAACGCACAATATAATGTTTTATATTGCAGTGATAAAGTAATGCTTTCAACTTGTAAAGGAAAAAATATATTTTACCTATTTGACACATGGCCCGAATAGGCAACTTTAGCATTTATTTTCTCGAAAACTAAAAGTACTTAATTGAAAATGGGTTTCTTCGGCAATATGAGTTAGTATTTTAAGCTACATCCATATTTGCTATCGGCTACCCACTGATTCTAAAACACAGGCGGGCCGAAACAATTGTGTTGATCATTGTACTGTTGTCAAATAAACGCTGCGGCACGCGTCGGGCCGGCGCGGCGCCAGTGGAGCGCAGTCCTGGCGTTCGTCATTTCGACCGCGCCGCTGGGCAAGCGTTGCGTCGGCGCCGCGTCGACGTTGCGTCGACGTCGCGTCGACGTTGCGTGGGCGTCGACGCTCAAAGAACGCTAGTGTGGGGTTACGCTTAAGCCTACTTTTTAATTTGCCTCGTAGCCTCGCGTGTGCCATTACGTCAAAAAATATTTATTTCCGTATTAATCAGTTATATAAGATTTATATTAAGTTAGATTTTATGACATTTTAGGCCTTTTTTTGCAATGTGTGTCTTGTCTTGCTTGACATACAGCCACCTGTGTACGTTATGACATAAGAGACAATGATAAGTAGCGTGAATAAACTTTTTGCGGGCCAGTATGGCGATGCTAACGGATAGGATATTACGGAATCGAATCCATTATCATTGTGATGTGGGTTCCTCTCTTGCTTACCAACCGGGTGGGAGGAGCCAATATACTGTGCTTCTATAGCTTCTATAAAAAAAAGGAAGTCTACTATAAACATACCTCAGAATTATTTTTGAGTGGTGTCCACATTTTATTTTTTATAAAATTGGACAACATCTCATACATTGATCTGTCACGTACCTGGCGGGCGGCCGCTTCGGGTTGGAGGAGGGCGTGTGCACGGCGCAGCACTTGACGAAGGCGCCGCAGCAGACGACCAGCGCGACGCCGCCCAGCAGCACGGCCCACCACTGCTCCGTCACCCACGCCTGCACCGACTGCAGCGTGGCGCGGTTCAGCAGAAGGTTCTTGAGCCGCGCCAGCGGACCCTCCGCGTCCACCGCGCGGCACTTCAGGAACACGTCGCAGTAGCCCTGCGAAAGACGACCGTAAAAACGTTGCCAGAAAAGCCACTTCGCTGTGATACGTACATTGTTAGTTACTACATCTTGGAATAGTACAGTTATTTCCACTTCTCCGTCGAAAGCTTCCGTTTCCAATAGAATTTCAAAGTAATGAGGGTGTTCCCGCATAAAAATCCATTAGAAGACGATACGTAGACGTGGGATCCAACTGTTAAATGATTGGTGATTTAAATGTCATGTTCGTCAATAAATAGGCTATCTAACACAAAACAGCTTTTTTAAATCTGAATCAGTAATTCCTAGGATTGTCGCGGTCAAACAAACAAACCAACTCTTCAGCTTTATAATATTAGTATAGATAAAATATTCTTCAAACGAACAAAGAATTTAGATATTTAAATATAATACCCTCCAGCTTTATTTAGAGTATTCTGCGAACGAACAAAGCGTTAAGTTATTGAGAATTTCAGTGGATTCTTCTAGAACTCGCAGATAAGACACTTACACCAGTACGAAAAAGCCCTATGATTGTAAACCAATCGCAAGAGTCCCTAGATCGTAGTCATTTTCTGTCACGAACCCTATTAGCATTTTATACGTGTAAGTTTGTGTGTATAATATATGTATAAATGTTTTTACTCTTTTACACAGAAACTACTCAATGAAATTTGATGGCACTAGATTGATATCAAGACTAGTAAGAATGAATAAATTATAGTACTGCTATATTTTCATTAGAGCGATAAAAAATGCTTGAGTCCGTTAGTCAATGAGCCCCTTTTTGATTATGCCGAATCCGATACAATATGAATGTTTTCAGCGATAAGATCATCCGGCAAGATTTTGATTCACCAGAATGCCAAGAAAACAACTTTTTATGACACTCAAAACTGTACAATGGTAACACAAGACTATGTAAATTGCCGCAGGCGTTTAAGCGTAACGCACTATAATGTGTGAATGATGAAGGATGTATGTCATGCTGTAAGAACCTCTTTGTATAGGTAAGTTTTACACTCTGCAATATTGTTCGGGAAGAATAATAAAACACAATAATGCTACTTGAACTGATGTAAGAGTTTTTATAAATTAAAAGAGCCGTTAAGGCCCAATACGAAGAGAATTTGCGAAACTTCATGTATTTCTGTTCACTAGAACTATGACCTAAAGTAATTCTAAGCATTAAATCACTTTTTGTACGTTTATTCAGATATTTTACAAGGTCGCCGCCTTCTTGAAATTTTAAAATAAATGAATATATAAAAAATATACCAGTTTAAAAAAATGATAAAAATTGAAATCGTAAAATTATTTTTCTTCCAAAACTCTGTAAATATAAATTTAGAAAGAAATATTTTTACTAAAACATGTTAGGATTGTGATTCCGGAGGTCGCCGCCTTCTTCATTTTCGATACAATCTACTAGTTATTAAAATAATTCATTTAAAACACAAACGCC